>JALAZF010000017.1:22727500-25127500 GCA_022829125.1 Lathyrus tuberosus
TAAGGAGTCAAACCCATTGTACTGTGAAACCTTAGCCAACAAGTTTTCATTCTTATCAGACTTTCTGATTTGTTCCTTGGTAGACCTAGTTGAAAAAGCCTCAGCTTGTAACAGGGTGGCATAATAAGACGGACTAAATGGAATTCTTATCCTCTTATATATATCTTCCATAAGAATCTTTTTCTTTCTACTTGTAGAACCCCTCTTTGTTTCTGGACCCTCAAAATGGATATCAACTTCATTAGTTTTTTCTCCTCCCTTTATTCCTTTACCCTCCAAAATTGTAACAGTCCCATTCTTTTCCCCCCTCTTTAATTTCAAAAGAGAACAAGACGCATGTTCCAAACTAGACCCTGACTTGATACTTTCTACATCACTGACCTCTACTAAATCCACATCCTTCGTACCTGACTTGTCTCTATCTATAGGCAGAGAATTTTTAAAAGAGTGAGCTTCTACGACATTCTCATTATACCTGGTACAACTATTAGAAACAGGATTCCTCTTTCCAGACAATTCACACTCTTCTACACCCACAACCTTACTCTGATTCTTGCACAGATGTCCGAAATCGCCTGAAACCGCAATTGGAGAAACATGCTCAGGTGATTTGGATTGGGAACTGAGAACTCTAGACGAACTGTCCCAGGACACCCTGTCAATTTCCTGGTCCGATTCTGACTCCACGAACTCAGAGCTATCTTCCTCAAAGCAAGACTCTTTGGATATCTTTTGTGGTCTATCATAAGGCCCAAATGTATCTTCAACAATCTTGATTCTGTAAGTAACATCATTCACTTCTATGTTGACCACTTCGTTAAGACTCATTGCGAATTTGGTTCTAATCAGATTTCTAGCAGTGTCAAACCTCGACTGCTTCCTTGTCTCTTCATCCATCTTAATGAAAACCCCAGTGGTAGCAGCTAAAAATGTGAAAATTTTTTCACCCAAAACGTGACAAGGAAGCCCAAATACCTTAACCCATGTTAGTCTCTCTTGATCGACATCATTTGGATTCCAAGGGCGGATTTCTGAAAACCATTTGGAAATCCATTTACCTTATTCTGCAATCATCTTTTGAATATCGCCAGGATTGTCTTCCTCCATAAGGCATAGGTTAGCTCCCATAGGTGTAATCTTGATGTTGAAAAAACCCTCCATTTGGAACGCATCCATGACCTCTGCAACAGAACCTGGGCTTTCCAAAACTCCAGCGAAAGCTTGTTCAAATCTCTCCAACTCTTCATTGTTAACGTTAAACCTCAAATGGGCGAAAGAGGGTTTATCACCCATGACGCATTGGTTCAATTTCGGATTTCCCCCTTTACTACTACCCACTCCTTTAGTGATCTGAGAGAAAGAGACTCTATTGGCATTGCTATACCGAGCATCAGGTTTGTATGGAACGCCCACCACCCCAATATCCTTAGCCTGCATCCTTGATTTCTGAGGGTACACAATACCCTCCCTCTTGTTTTCTCTATGGAATCTTGGCAAATTAACAAAAATCTTAGTGCCATTAATGACAATCTTGTCAAGATTATTGGCCATAAGATCTTCGTCTTCCACTTTTTTGAACCTAACAAAACCGAACCTCTTACCTCTGATGTCCACTCTTCTCGGAATAAAAACCTCCAAGATCCAACCATAAGCCTAAAAAATATCATACATTCTCTTAGCATCATAGGAATCCGGAAACTCAGTAAAAAAGAAGGAAGATGCTTCGTTCCAATCTAGATCTGTAACCTTTCCTTTGTTATTTTTCCATATCGACAGTCTCCCCACACTATGACTCCTATTCTTCTTCTTTTCTACTTCAATCCATGTGCCTTTCTTATAATCGTTACTGTTAAAGAAACCCATGAAAACCGGACGGTGACCCAAGTCGTAGAAGACTCCAATCAGTTTCAGATCTGGAGCACTAAACAAAACTAAAATGAAGACGCAAGAACGAACCAAGGCGTGATCTGTCTTCGCAACAAATCAGAAGAAAAACTCCAGAAACCAGACCAAGATTTGGCGCACCAAAATCTTTCCGATGTTCAAAGTTCAGCACCCAAAGAAGAGGACGAGGATGTCACGGATTGAGGCCTCTCTGTTTAATGTAGCCCCAAAGGGAGGAAGGTCCCTAACCCTAAGGCTAGGACTTTAAACCAAACCCTTTGAACCTACCAGATTAGCAGCCAATCCGAGATACCCAAGGTCCAGACGAGAACAAACAGGCTGAATCTAGAAATTTAGTGTACCTGATACATGATCCTGTGTTAATGGTTAAAGGAGATGAATTGAATTAGACACAGGTTGGTTCAGAAACTAGAGAGAAGGGAGAGTTTCTCTCTCTAAACTAAAAGATGTCACTCTTACTGATGACTAAGAATATAGTTAGTTAGTCTATATAAATATGGATGAAAATAGATCATACCGATCTACACGAGTTTATAGTTAGTCTATTCAAGTTTGATCTATATTAATCTATCTAATAAAAAATTTAAATTTAAACAATTTTAAAAACTTATTTAATTAAATTAGTCAAATTTAAGCCATTAAAAAATTCTATATTTTATAGGTCGATATATATATATATATATATATATATATATATATATATATATATATATATATATATATATATTAGAAATTACATTAAATAGTATATAAAAGGTCTTATTGTTTATATAAAATTATTGGTCAAATTTACTAATTTTAAATATGAAATAGACGGTTAAATAGAGTTTCTAAAACCACTACAACAAATAACGTTTTTCATGACGAAACTTTCACCTCGAATAATAGAAAACTGAGATATAAAGCCATGACGCACGATTTTTTATTATTTCAAAAAAATAAAAAATATAAATTCTCTCAAATTTTCAAAAATCCGAGGTGACAAAACAAATCAGTACAAGCATCGATTCCAACTATTATAATTTATGATTCTATTTGTTTATAAGTGTAAACAAAATGTTCTTACCCTTCGGTTTTCTATTTAACAAAGGCATAAAATAATAAGATTTTACTATAAAAACAATCGTTAAGTAGATTTTACTCTAATCCTTACTAATAATAAGTTGCCCCAAACATCATTCTTTGGGATGGATTGCAAAATAGAAAAAATCTTCAATGTTTTTCTATCTTGAACAAAACATTTTTATGTCCTTGCAATATCTCACATAATGGTGTTGATGTTGTTGTTGTTGTATTTTTTAGAATAACTCTCAGTTAAAGAAGGGTACTCAGTTGATAGATTACAAGTGTAGAAAATCATTCTTTCTTCAAGTTATCCAAAGAAAAGAGCTTAACCAATAATGGTGTGAACTCAACCTTTGAAAAGAGCTCAAATGATATATTGCAAGTGAAGAAAATCATTTTTGCTTCAAGTTAAACAAAGAATGGACCTCAACTAACAAAAAAGAGAACTAGCTCAACCTCTGAAGAGTACTCAGTTGATAGATTGCAAGTGCAGAAACTCATTATTGTTTCAAAAAAAATTGTTTTAGCGGGTATGCAACAAAATTTGGATATCACCGAAGATTTGTTGTAAACAATATTTTTTAATATTCTGTGTAAACAATGTATTTTCCTAAAAAAAGAAAGAAATAAACCTCGGTTTTCTTTAACACCGAGGTGATAGTTAATATAAAATCTATTTTTATATTCTGTATAAACAATGCAATTAAAAAAAAAACAGCCTATTCACCTCGGTTTTTTTCTTGGGGAGGGGATAGTTAAACGTTTTTTTTACTATATTCAACGCCCTTACACAAATTTTTGCCATCTATTTAATATTTATCAACGCTCATGAATCTTCCATTAGTGATCCGCGTGAAAGCTAAAGGACATCCTTTATAAAAGCATGCTGAATATTGAAAATGTAACCTAAATGAAACATGAAGCGCTTGAAACATAAAGACGTTTGGAAAAGTTCTCTAAGATGGATTGCAAGAGAAGAAAATTACTTAGGTTTAAGATTTGTTTTCTTAAATATTTATTTGATCATAAAATCATATATTTGAATATTCATTTTTTTTATCTAACCCTTATTTTGTTTTGCTTCAGAATCAAATGCATGCAAGATCTGTAGAGAATAATCTTGCACCAAACATTTAATTTTCTCCAAGATTTAATACTTCGCAGACCTAAAATCTATATCTTCTTGAAATTTGATTTTTACCTAGATCTCTAGGGAATTTGATTTTTATTTTATACAATGTTATATTCTGCGTAAACAATGTAACAATTATTAAAATAAAAAAGAAATTATCTAATCCCTCGGTTTTCAAGATAAACCGAGATGCAAGATACGCTAGTTTTGAAATTAATAAAAGTGCTACTGCTGGAGTTCAAATCCACGTGCGTTTAACTTTACCTCTCAATTTTTATACCACCGAAATAGTAAGTTGAGAGTTATCATGTTGCCCTTCGTTACCTAACTTCTATAATCAAGATATTATGCATTTCGCATCCGAGGTAAAAAGCATTTTTTATAGTACTGAACAAATCAAACTTTTAAAAATGTCAGATCATATAAAAAACTTTATAATTGATTATACATCAGACTCACACCTTAAAAATTTATTATAGATTCGACTCAAGTCTTCTAAAGTTTAACTAGACATATACTCAGTCCCACTCTGTTACAAATATACAAATATAAGAGAACTATATTGTACTATTCAAAACAATACATTAATAATTTAATTAAAATTTTAAAAATAAAAACTCAAATCAATCTCACACACACATAATATATATATATATATATATATATATATATACACTACAACAGATAAGACCTTAGACAACACTTTTTTTGCCCTTAGACAGCGCTTTTAAGCGCTGTCTAAACCTGCGCTGCTATAGGTTTAGACAGCGCTTTGGGTAATACCAAAAACGCTGTCTAAAGGGGGGTATATTTAATGAAAAGCGCTGTCTATGGTACCTTTAGACATCGCTTTTTGACATTATAAGGTATACCTTTGACAGCGCTTTCTCCAAAAGCGCTGTCTAAGGTCAACCTTTTTGAACTTTTTTAGGTATACCTTAGACAGCGCTTTTGGTAAAAGCGCTTTCTAAGGTCCACCTTAGACAACGCTTTTGTCAAAAGCGCTTTCTAATCCCCACCTTAGACAGCGCTTTCACCAAAAGCGCTGTCTAAGGTATACGAAAAATTTTATATAAATTTTTTTAAACCACAATTTTTACCAGGTTTTTTCAACCAGAATTTGACCTGTTTTTCAACCAGCAATTTTTTTCAGAAAAATACCACAATTTGGAGATTCAAATCAATCCAATTTATCCTATTTAAATGTACCAATTTTCACCAAAATTATATATCCAAAACAATTGGCAATTCAAACCAATATATATATACACCTATTTATAATTACAAATCATTACATTTTTTCTACAAATGCACATATTACTTATACTAGTACTTTTGCATCCAACCAAAGCATTGCTTCAAATCTACATTATAGGTCCTGAAAACTCAAAGATTGTAATTCAATTAAAAGAATACATAAACAAAGTTGTTCAAAATACCTTATAAAACACTTGGTTTATCAAAAGCAAGAAAAGAGAATAGAAGTCAAACAATAAAATCTGGCTTCCATACCTTCTCCTGCTGCTCTGAAAGCGAAATTGAATATCTGCTGGGAGACTTGTTTCATTGCTTTACTTCCAGTAGAACCACCAAGAGCCACCTCTCTCAGAGTGGGACAAGATCCTGGTAGTTTGACAGTAATTTAGATTCCATTGAATGTTGCTAAAAATGGTTCATTATATACATAATTGAATTTTTGTGTATTACATTTAATAAGTGATTAGGTCACACAAAGAAAAAAACTATTAAAATATGCTTACTTGTGTAATTTCCTTTTGAGACTCATCATCTGGAGAGCTAGGAAGATACTTGTATTCAACATCTTCACTGCTAGTGGCTGGAAGAAAATTTCTTTGGACAACCTCCTTTTGATTTCAAAAGATTGAAGAAAAAAAAGGAAAGATTAGACATGTAACTATATGCTTGCACATGAAAATCACCTAAACTATTAAAATATGAAATATTTATGAACCTCTTTAACTATGGTTTCTTTTTTCCATGTGTCAAGAACCTTGATAAAAGCCTTCACTGATGTAACTGCACATGCAATATAACAAATAAACCATGTCAGTTACGAATTACCTATGAAGACTATAATTAGAAGAACAGTGATCATCCAATCTGCAAAAACTATTACTTAAAACAACTCCAATACTAATACCAATAATTATTACAGGTTGATTTAAAAGCACCAAATTATAATCAATCATTAGTATATCAAGAGTTGGATGTCTTAGTTTCAAATTGTAGAATAGTGATGATATTGCAGCACCAGTAACCATACCTGAATAATTAATCAATTTTTTTATAGACTCAAATCAATAGAACACAACAATTCTTAATCTTGAACACAAAACAACATGAACAACTCTAAAACAAATCCAAACCGATTTTTGAGTGATACCTGTAGTTAATCAATATGAACAATTTCCTAAAATCACTTTCAGTTTCAAACAATCTCTAAACTTTTTTTTTCAAAATACTCTCAAAAATCAAACAGTATAGGATTGAATTCAAACCACATCAATAGAAAATTCTACAATATTCGAGTCAAAGCTCATGCTAAACCAAGAATCTAACATCACTCAAACAACATCAAAAGCAAATCATCAATAACATCCATAAATAAACAAATTTTCTTCCAAAAAGAGGAACAATAAGAAACAAAGATTACAACATGGGAAAAGGAAAGATTCGAACAGTGAGAGTCAAGAAATGAATGGAACCCTCCCCGCCGCCGTGAAATCGGAACTCCACTCGCCATCGCAACCCCAAAACCGATTCAGAAATCAAATCGTAACACAGAACAGAGTCTAAACAATCTAGTTAACTCAAGAATCAGAACAATAGGGAATCAAATCAGAAATTCATAGAGATTCAAAATCATATTGAGTCAGAAAAAGCATCAAACTAACTTCAGAGCTCAATGGCTGCTCACACCATAAGATTCGCGGAGCCTACTCGGTGAAGCCTCTTATTGCCGCCACAAACCACTCCGAATCCTTGCCGAAATCGCGCACCACCTCCACCCCCGAAGGCTGCCGTTCCTTCGCGCACCACCTACTGTCGTCGTCCTCCGTTAGCACATTAGTAGCATTCTCTTTTGCTTTGATACGTTTTTCTGTAATGCGCGATGAATTTAGAACCTTGGGATTTCTTGTGGCTACCATTGTTTGAGAGATTTGAGGGGATGAAGAAAAGAGGCGTTGTGAGAGTGGTTCACACGAGCAACAAAACCCTACATTAATAAAACTTTAGAAAGCGCTTTTGACCGAAGCGCTGTCTAAGGTCTTATATTTTTTTAAAATTTATAAGACCTTAGAAAGCGCTTTTAACTAAAGCGCTGTCTAATATTTTTCATTAAATTTTTTTTAAAATTTATAAGACCTTATAAAGCGCTTTTGACCAAAGCGCTGTCTAAGGTCTTATATTTTTTTGCGCTTTTATTTTTTTAAATGAATAGTTTCCTTGTTTTTAACTTATAGCAGCGCTTTTGTATTAAAGCGCTGTCTAAGGTGCGATGTTATAACTTATTTTTGTTGTAGTGATATATATATATTATAAGTTTTTTTTTCTGCATTTGTCCACACCACTTCATTTTATGTTATACATGTATGAGAATCTTTTTGCAAGTTTCCAAAGCCACCAATTTGAAACATTTAAAGAGCCCGCCGAGATTCTTAAATAGCACATGTCCTTCAAAAGAGGCGAATATGCTACGTTAAATTCAGTGAGGTATATTTTAGCATCATGTGAAATTTGTAGACAGACAGGGTTGGTTGGTTGTTGAGGATGGTAAATGTGAAAATTGATGTATGATAGGAAAAAAATGGATGCATTAGGAGGAAAGTAAATGAGAAAGTTGTAATAAAATGAGTATATTAATGAAACGCACTCCCATGCAGAAGGGTAGCAATTATTGCTGCGTATTTGTGAATGGGAGATAGCGAAACCATACTGCCACAGTGACCCCGCAAAACAGAGATTGAAAATTTTGCAGAGAGAGGAGGGAGAGAGAGAGAGAGAGATGATAGTAGTAGGCACGGAGATGCCGTGTATGTACATTGAAAGCATACCTTCATTGTAATAATTGTAAGAAATACGTAGGAAACTCGAAAGGAACGACACAAGTTGCAGCTATTTGTCTCACACTACCACTCTTCATAACATTCATTATGTGTACATTTCTCTTTGCATTTATGAATTTGTTTGTTTGTGACATTTTCTTAAAAGACAATATTGGATGATGGATACAACCTTTTCGTGGATTTATGCTAGAGGCAAAACCACTCACATTTAAACGCTCATACAAATTTTGACGTTGGTTGAGAGTATTCGATATGGAATTAAGTTTTAGAAATTAGAAGCCACTTGTAAATATGGTTACAGATAGTTAGTTATACATGTGTTAGATGTGGTTACTGATAGTTATAGATACGATTAGTGATAGATAATTATATGTGGTTAATGCTAATATTGTATGTGGTTATTAACTAAAAGTTAATCAATTATTAGTATGATCTTATATATAAATGATGTAACAAATAAATATTCACTTTTATAAAAACAATATTTCACCTTGAATTAGATTTCGAGGTAAGGAAATGTGTCCTAGAAAATATGCTACTTTTTCCCTTTAGCTATTGGCCCAGGTGAAAATTAGGGATGACAATGAGTAGAGTATTATAGTATCCGTCTTTATACCGCGGTTTAAAAAAATCCCCCTACTTGAATCCTTACATGCGTGGGCACCAGCGCTTGTACCCGTGCCCGTACCCTATAGGTACCTTAGTACCCATACTCATACCCGTTTATCCGCATTTCTAATAAAAAATTATTGATCAATTATAATTTATTATGTCATTTTAATTTTTTAACAACATTTTAAAAAATTTGAAGATGTTAATTTGAAATAAACAAACATTTATATTAAAATGCATAGAAATTTAATAGTGATGTATTTCATAAAATTGTTAAATTAACATATGCACATAATAATGAACATAAAATATATAAATATATATTGTACGGGTATGGGGCGGGTTGGGTACTATGATATTCGTACCCGCACCAATACCCGCTCATTTTAGTGGGTAATTGCCCATACTCGTGTCCGTACCCATTTTGTGGGTTTTTACCTTACTTTTTGTGGGTAAATTTTGAGGGTACCCACTGGGGATAGGTACAATTACCATCCCTATGAAAAACTGAATAGTGTGTCACTTTTTCCTATGATTCGAATGTTGATTGAGGTGAAAAGTTGTTTGGTTATGGTTTCAAATTCCACCAACAATATTTTGGCATTTTCAAAATGGCACGTTGCACAGAACAATGTGAAAAGTTGTTTGTTCATTGGTAAGAAATTGAAAAGAAAACACCATGTTATACATACTAGTGAAAGCAATGGTGATGATAGCAAAAACGATCCATCTTGGATGCAGAGTTCTGAAATTCAAACTTCTTAACATCAAGTAAATCACCATCCTTTTGGATGGATTGCAAAAGAAGAAAAATGCTTTAAAGTTTGTTCATCAATGTAATATCTTCTCATTTAGTTGCTAAAATATTTTTCTTCAATGCATGCTTGTTAGAATCTAATTTTCTATTGCATTTTTTATTTTTATAATAAAAACAAATACATACGAAAACCATTAAACTTGAAAGGCATTTGAGTTTCAACGACTAAAAACATCACTAAACACTAAATGTGTTGAAGAGCTTTGAAGATGATGATGATGATGAAGAGGAGACAGACTTACAACAAGTTTAGTGCTTTGGAGAATGATCTAACAAAAAATGAAGTGGCTTGTGTAGAAAAGTGGAATTTCAAATTGTGGCTTGTATAGAAAAGTGGAATTTCAAATTGATTTTTTAATGGTGAAGACAACATGGGCTTGTATGGATCTACGATGAGTTTGAAGAAATCATTGTAGCACCACTGTAACACATATTGATTCAGCCCAACTCACTGTCAATGAAAACAAGTACTTTATTTATGTCAATATTCTCTACATATTTTTTACATTACATTTGCAATTGACTCCATTTTTTCAATCTCAATAACAACAACAATAAACGCTTGACTTATCTAAACAAAAACAACAACAACAATTTACTTATCTAAAAACAACAACAACAAAAAAACGTTTTACTTATCTCAATAAAAATAACAACAACAATTTCCTTATCTAAAAACAACAACAATATAAAATCTTCAATCTCAATAACAACAACATCAACAATAAACCTTTGACTTATCTCAACAAAAAAACAACATATAACATTCAATCTCAAACAAAACAAAAATAACATGAAACCTTCATTCAAAATAACAAAATAACACTAAACCAAGACTAGATAATTTGAACCAAGACTACCAATTTCCTCACTACCAAACACCTGAAAATCCAGATAATATGAACCAAGACTAGTTTCATTTTTATTTTTCTTTTTTATTATGCGTTCATTGTATCTTTTCTTTATTATTTTCATCATGTACTAAAACTTAATTATGCATTTTAAGTCATCAAGAATTTTAAGTTATGTATTATGTTTGATTATCTTTCTTGTGTTTTTTTTAATTTTTTAAAATTGTCATAAATGTCTTTTATCATTAAAATTATTATCTTTCATAGCTGGAGTGATATTTGCAAACTGAAAGACAAGGGTGGTCTCGGCATTAAAAATGTGGAATTGTTCAACAAATGTCTGTTACTCAAATGGAAATGGCGGATTCTTAACGACAGGAATGCGATATGGCAAAAGTTTCTCAGAGCTCGTTATGGAGAGGTGGACGTTAAGATCACGGTTGGAGGAGCAGAGATGGTTTCGAAAAAGGACTCCATTTGGTGGAGAGACTTGGTCCTCAATGAGCTTTCTGCTCAGACTAACATGGCTTTTTCTATTCTTTTCAGTTGCAGGATTGGAAATGGTTCATCCATTTCTCTTTGGCATTCGAATTGGGTGGCTGACCAATCCTTGAAGAATGTTTTCCCTGAGTTATTCGAAGTCGCCGGTTCGCAGAACTTGTTGGTTAAAGACGCTGGAGTTAGGATTGATGATCATTGTAGTTGGAATTTTCGTGACATTATCAGTGGCTGGGACGACTTGGAGGATCTGACCAAACAAGATATCAAGGATGCGTTGTCAGGACACGAACCGCAACAGTGTGCAAAAGACGTTTTTATTTGGAAGTTGAACGACGACGGCAAGGTTTCTGTTAAGTCGCGTTATTCGGCGTTGATGGACGGTATCGACCCCTCGTGGACTCACTCTACCAGGGAAGCACAAAACTTTCTGTGGAATTTGGCCGTGCCTTCAAAAGTTCAGTTCTTCGGGTGAAAATTGTTAATTAATAGGCTGCCGACTAAAGACTTGTTGTTTCGAAGGGGGATTCTGAACATTGCGACCGATGCAGCCTGCGGTTTTTGTTTTAATGTTGATGAAACCTTGCCACATCTTTTCTTCAGCTGTCAAAGAAGTTCCAGGCTGTGGATGATCATCGCGAAATGGTTAGGAACAGATATCAATATGAAGGTGCAGGACTTAATGGCTTTTCCGAGGAGGTTCCATCTGCTCAATAAGAACAAGGACAGAAATACAGTGGGAATCATTTGGCTGGCTACGGTGTGGAGCATTTGGCTTATTCGTAACGACATTCTCTTTAATGACGTTGTTTTTAGTTTTGATAACTGTTTGCCTGTGATCATTTTTAGATCCTGGGCCTGGTTGAGTTTAAAGCGTAAACGGCCCGGTTGTATAAACTTCGTTGACTGGCACACTAATCCTATTCTGAGTGGTAGGATTTAGTTGTTGTTTTCTCTGTATTTGGAGTATCTCTCCTACTCTTATAATACAATTGCTCATTAAAAAAAATATATTGTCTCTTTAACCATCTTTCCTTTCTTTTTATCATGTAAAAATGGGGAGAAAGGTGTATGCTTTTTTTTGCTTGTTGTTATATCCATTTTCTAGGTACATGATAACTATTCTCTATACAAAATAACACCAAACGGTCTCTAACATAAAAACCTCTAGGGTCTAGCATACATAATTAAAGAAAGGAAAGAATCTCATGCATGTGAAAAAGTTGGAGGTCGTGCTGAAAAACCCAAAAGGGGATGGCTCAAGAAAGTTGTACAAAGTAAAGCAGAATAGAAAAATCATTCTTATATAGGAACTAAAAATCCCTCAAGAGTTTGCAAAACTCTGCAAGCTACCTACATGTGCCACTATCATTTTCAATTTCAAAAAATAAGCCATCATTGATTACATTAAATGACAGAGAAAATATTTGCATCGTAATTGGTTGACGTCTCAGATGGATTTCGATAATTGAGCAATAAACATCTAGATACTGGCTCATTAGGTCGGGACTATAATAAATAAACCTACCTACCATTGTATACGCCTTAAGTTGAGGGACTCAGTTGCTATTTCACTCGCCATGTGGAAAGTATCGTCTAGCAAAACCACCCTCGATTGTGGGGTTGTCAATTGGGCGAGGGATGCACAAGAAGGAAAGATGTTCTAAACACTTCTCCCTTTAACGAAAAAACCCTCGTGATTAAGGGACTATGTGGTGTTCTATTTGGAAAAGTCCTAGATTAAAGAACCCATCGTCTGACTATTGGGACATCCAGGAAGAATCCAATGGTACCTCCCTTGCGGGCCGCCTAACATGGAAGTTAAATTAGAGAAAGTTCATGTTAACTCCGAAGATATAGACAATCAACATTGTCCCTAAAAAGAGGGAACAAACGAGATAACGCCGAGGAAGCCCTAAACCCTAGTGTTGGAGAATCCTTATAAATAGATTACCCCTCGGAGTGGAAAGGGATCAAGTCATATTCACTCATTATTACTTAGAGAGAACTTTGCTCCTAGTAACCCTAACACCAGGAATTTAACTGCCTTCCTGCAACGTAGCAGTGTCGGACGCCATCATGATCTCTCATGCTACAAGAAAAAAGGAGATTTACGAGACTTGAGTTGCGACAGTTATCACAAAACCATCCTTATTCCAGGATTGCGACGGTTGTCACAACAGTTAGGGTCAACAGTCGCATATTTTTTGCGACAGTTATCACAAAACCGTCCTTATTTCTGGACTGCGACAGTTGTCACGACAGTTAGGGACTGGACTGCGATGGTTGTCATGGCAGTTATCACAAAACCGTCCTTATTATGTTTTTTACATAACCTTTTTTTTATAAAATAATTTTTGGTTGAGTGCTAAATGA
The DNA here is from genome assembly GCA_022829125.1 of Lathyrus tuberosus. NCBI lineage: Eukaryota > Viridiplantae > Streptophyta > Magnoliopsida > Fabales > Fabaceae > Lathyrus > Lathyrus tuberosus. The sequence continues at coordinate 22,740,845 of JALAZF010000017.1, forward strand.
AAAGGAAAAAGTTGTTCCTCCCAATTCATAAAAAAAATCCTTATCGACTCTTCAATTGAAAACTCAATTTACTTTAATATATTATAAATATTTTTTATATAATTGTTTTGATAAACAGATTATTATATATATATTTCTCACTTTTTAAAATATGATTTAAATGATAAAATGTTTTGAATATTTTTCTCAAAATTTTATTTAACAATTTTTTAAAAAATTCTAAAAATTTCATAGGTATAAAGGACCTATAACTACAGATATGTAATACGCTAATGATATATTTATTTATTTATATCATACTATAATATATTATTTTGACGGTACATATTAATATTGATGTAATATTAACGGTATATTTTTTATGTTTATTTTTCAATACCGAATATCGTTTCTCAACATCAATGAGTATTTTTGTATTTCATCTCTGATTAATTCGTGCTTCGTCTTCGATCAATTTCGTCCCACGTTTCCGATTGATTTCATTTTTCTTTGATTCTGATCGATTTCGTTTTCTCTTGTCGATTTCATTCTTCTCTAATTCTGACCGACTTCGTTCTCTGATCGATACGGTCTTCCTCTTTCTCCGATTGAAATTGCTCAGTTCCTAATCAATCGATCTCTCATATTCATTTCGTCTAATGGATATAAGTTCTTTCAGCCTTTCTTTCAACGTCACTATTCCAATTTCTGAGCAGTCTCTGATCTCAAGCCCCAACTTCATACCTTAAAGCACATTTTTCATCTTGCTCGATGTTGACGGTAAGGATCTGGTCCTTAGCAAAGTTTTGAGTTGTAACTTGTGTGCATGTTAGCAATTCAATCATCAATTTGTATCTTTCTTTTCACTCTTGATTCAATTACTGATTTCAATTTTAGTTTTCTCTTTTTCTAATTTCATTTTCTCTACGACTAATGTAATATGGAATTTGTGAAATATCATAGAATTAGGTTATTACATTTATATAATTTTGTTTAATTTTCTAGTCTGGAGTGGTTGATGCCTTAAATATATTCTTGTATTTAGGTATTCTAATTTCTTTTCCTATGATTAATGCATTTGGGTTTTAATTTTTCATAGGGCAAGCTATAATGGGAAGACTTAGTGGGAGTCTGAACTATCGTTTAGACGTTGATATGAGCAGGTTTTCCCCTAATTAAGTTGTATTTAGGTGATTTCATTGAATTTCATATTCTAGAGTAATGCATTTGACTTTTTCTTGGTTATGTTTTTGTTCCTTTATTTTATCTGCAGGAAGTTGTTGAATTGATTACTTGGATTACATTGACAACATAAGCATCCTTGATCATACACTTGTCAATGGACTATAATTAAGGTATATTTAATAATGGTGTATGTGTACATATACTCAGTAGTGGAGTTTCTTGATGGATTTGGTGTTTGGACTATAATTAGGCATAACATCTTTTGAAATTATTTATATATAGCTAATTACTAATAATATTTGCTTACTTGTAACCCTTGCAGAGGCTCGGTAACAAAGTCAATCATGATTGCCTGGCAAAGTTATTTGAAGACGAACCAGTAATTCTTTTGTTTGTTGTTCTACATGTTTAAAAGAAACTTTCAAAGTTGATTGTTTTGGAAATTGTTTCCTCATGATTAAATAATCTATATAACAAGCAGGTGAGCGTAATCCCAAGAGAGTACGATTTGATCTACCTTCAAATAATCACAACAAATAGACTTATAAAAAGTGAGTTTTAAATAAAAAATAGTACAAGTTATTTCTAACTCAATTTTTTTATAAATCAAAAGAGTATTCTTGACATCTAATAATTTAAATATGTATCATTAAATTTTTTATTGTAGTGCTGAAGATCGAAGGGAATACTTGGAATCCCTTCTGCGTGAGTATAAGAAAGAAGAAGATGCCCCTGTTTTGGACGATGATGCTCTAAATGATGTCTTAGCCCGCAGGTGCACAACTTTTTAATGCTTTTACCTTCTGCTTCTATCCCTGGCTTAATATGTCTAGTTATTTTCTAATATGGGATTTCTTCTCTCTACTTCCATTGATATTTGAATTTATGCCAACTTTTGACAATGACAAATTAGTAAGTATATTAGGAATTGATAGTAACACCGACTAGCAAAATAAGGATCTTATATAGTACCATGAACTAATAAATACAACCACAATAAATCAAAAGAGAAAGTGGTTGAAAATCAAAGGACTAGAATTAGTTATTACTTCATCCTTATTAAAGAATGACACAACTTTGAACACACAAGGCAATTATCAAAAAATGTTTTATGTACTAATGAGAAACAACTTCTAGTTATCAACATAAACCCTGACTACATGTTTAGTTTACACTTATCACCATACAAAAACTGAAATATAAAACTACATAAACTTGTGAACATGATAAATAAAAGGGCTTACTTAATTCACCTAGTACCTAGCATGCTTATATGGTAGGTAAGATCCTCTTAATCCCATCTCTTCATAATATGATAGGTAAGGTCCTCTTAATCCCATCCCTTCACAATGCATCACATGCCATCCTGGAAAACAAAGTTTCCAATGCTTGCATAAATTTTCATTTTCATCATAGCCTTACTAGTTGCTATTAGAATATAGCATGAAGTGTTCTCAGCATTTTAAATTCTTCAAAATTAAAGTCTAAATTAATTTTTTTAATCACAAAGCTATCATGCTTAGATACTAAATTTGTAATGATGATTTTAAGTAGAAAAAAAAGATAGCGTGTAAACACACCACTACTTTTTCTCTGTACTGTCCATTTTATAAATAAAATCAACAACTTTGCCAACCCCATAGTATTCACAAAGCTTGACAGTGAATGAAACCTGAAATTAAAAGACAACTTTTAACTACAAAAGGAAAAAACATATGTTATTTTTATTTCACTTGATTGAAAATATCCTGATAAAATTTAGTCAAAAGTAATAGCTCAATTGCATAATGCTTTTCAATGGCTGTGTATATGATAGTACCTTAATTTAGTTTTGAAATTATGAATTTACTATTAGTTATTATTTTTGACAACCTTTTTGTGCATTAGGCCATTAGAAAATTGTGTATAATTTATTTTGACGGATAATGTATTGTACTATTTGTATTTGAATCTTAGCATAACGAACAACAGTATAGTAATTAAACTTTAGCATTGCATGTTTCTTGCTACCTATTTGGTGTAACTTATGATCAAATTAATCGTAGGAGGATGATATATTCAAGAAACTAGTCTTGTCTGAAAGTTATGGCCAATTTTGCATATTGGAGCTGTTTCATTGAGATTTCTCGGGAGGAGGTTCTTAATAAGTCATTTTCATACTTTTTACCTAGTATACACATTTCTTTAGTTCATTGGTTTAGCTTGGTATACTATGTATAATGTATAATAGCTATGCTAAATCGTATGGTGCAGTGTAGGGAAATGATGAAGTTACAAAAGAACCATGTGATTTACTCTTAAATATAAGTTATAGTTTGAGAGGCATTAAACACTATATAAATTGCATTTTTCATACACACATTTATCATAATTGAACAAACAAATACTTTGTTCCTAAAGGTAATAACAAAATTAACTTTTTTATGGATAAATTTGTGCATTTTCATTTGTGATTAGTTATACTTTGTTTCTAAAGGTAATGACTAAATTACTAACTTTTTATAAATGTAAATAGAAGCTACTGAACAAGTTTGCAAGTGTTAATTTGAATTGAATTGATCTCTTTTTTGGCAGGTTTGATTTGATTTACTTATTACTTGACAAGGCTGATGAACAGACTGACAAACGACTTGCCAAAGATATTGTTTCCTTACACTTAAAGGATCATGAGGTTTGATTAAATCTTGCAATCATACTCATTGAAGATCCAAACAATGGTTCTTTTGTATACTCAGTTGGATGTTATGTGGCCATACTTGCAGACCATGGAGCAGGATGTGTTGGATATTTCAACACTAACTGATTATGTTAGCTATTCTCGAAAGCATTTACATCCACAACTGTCAAATGAAGCTGCTGATGAATAGATTGCCGACTATGTAAAAATCAGGGGTAGGGAAAAATTTACTAGGAGTAGCAAAAAGGTGATACAAATGAGACACTTCTTGATATTGGAATTATGTTAATTTTCATATTTTTGTTCATGTTTCTCTGCTGCATTTGTTGATCTTGCCTATTAATTAAACAGGTAATAACATCAACTCCAAGGCAGATTGAAAGTTTGTTACGCCTTAGTGAAAAATTGGCTAGGATTCGCTTCTCAGAATGGGTTAGCTAAGCTTGCTTAATTTCTTCTTGATATCAAAATTGGCTAGAATTCGCTTCTCAGAATGGGTTAGTTAAGCTTGATATGAAATTGCATGCTCAATTATCCGGTAACTTGTTGCACACAGGTTGAAAAGCATGATGTGTTGGAGGCATTTCAGCTTTTGGAAGTTGATATGCAGTAGTCTGCAATGGATATAAAAACTGGTAATTATCAGAACAAGCCCTGATTCTCTTGATTTCCGCTAAACAAATGATTTAAGAGCGTATTCTTTTCTTCACAGGAACTATTGACATGGATTTTATTACCACTGGTGTTTCGGCAAGTGAAAGGATTAGAAGAGAAAGTTTGATTCAAGACACTCGCAACCTAATCACAGAGAAGAAGCTAATTGGGGGACAATCCATACGTTTTGTGGGACTGTTTGGTCTAATGCATAATATTTTACTTTATATTCACTTTAATACTTTATGTTCATCATACCAGAATGATTAATACTGGTATATTGATCATTGATAAAAATGGAAAAGATAATGTCTCACTGATATTTCCCATATTTGATAACTACTTGAACAAAACGGTGAGTTCCATGTCATATTGGAGATACATTTATGAATACTCATGTGTTTTCTCTCTTTCTCTCTCTCTCTCTCTCTCTCTCTCTCTCTCTCTCTCTCTCTCTCTCTCTCTCTCTCTCTCTCTCTCTCTTTGTAATCAGACACTTAATTCATGTATAAGAGTTCTAGGGGATCTTTTGTTAATAGATTCTCCTCAAATTTCTTAGGCACCGGATGAAGAACAATATGACTTGGTTCGTGAGGACGTGGTTATCATAGTAATAAAATTACAATTTTTATTGTTTGAATTGAATATTGTAATAAAGTTACAATTTTTAATTTTTTTTAAAAATAAAATAAAATTACGGCGGTTCAAAACCGTCACTATCGCAAATGAAATATATTATATAATTATGGCGGTTACAACCGTCGTTATTTTCATTGATATATATATATTATAATTGTGGCGGTTACAACCGTCGTAATAATATATTAGAGGTTGTTTCAAAACTGCCGTGGAAAGTTACGGCAGTTGGAGCGACAGTTTTACAAACCGTCGTAAAACAGCCTAGCGACACATGTTTCTATGACTAAAGAGAAACCGTTGTGATTTGCAATTTACGTCGGTTGTAACCGCCGTAATCTGTCAAAATTAACCGTCGTAATTTTCCAATTTTCTTGTAGTGCATCTCACATGAGTTGGTCCCTTAAACACCCTAAAAAACCACCATACAGAGCTACTCGCCACCGTGAACTACCCCTCACCCCATTCATGTAATATACCTACTAGGGCCTTTGAGTCTCCTTGCCCTTTTAGGGGAAACACGCGCACACCATCTACTTTTTGGACAATACAAACTGCAAGCATCTCTTGAATCTCATGAGTTGAGGGTGAAATAGATAAATTTGGATAATGTGTTTTAACAAGCTTTGCTGGCCAAATTCTTCAAGAAAAAGAAAGAAGATTACTCAAGTAACATCAAAGGCCGAGAAAAATGGAAGAAAATGTGGAATGAAGGTGATGGTGCAGAAATAAACTCAAGAAGTCAGGGTAAGACAAGCAAGAGTGGTGCTCCTCATAATCCGAAATTCAAGAAGAAAGTGGAGATAAAGGAAGTTTAATGCTTTTATGGCCAAAAGTTTGAACACTATGTTAGGGATTTCTAATTTAACAAAGAATGGTATAATTTTTTTTTTACCAATACCTGTTTTTGAGGCGTGAGAACAGATGATCGGCATGCAGAAGGTCATATGTTCTTGGATAAGTACCGAACGACTAGCACCAATCGTGATAGACACCAAAAAATCCACGTTCGAAAATTATGGGAAGTGTATCCGGTTGATGAACAGAGACTACATTCGTCACCCAAACATTCTGTTTAGATAGAGCCAATCTGTATTTTCATAAAAGAGTTATTAATTTAATTTTACTCGTGTTTCTATCATGATGCTCGAAATCATTCAATGTAATCAAGTTGCATATGTATTGAATATGTGATGATCTACTAAGTATAAGCAAAAATAAATAAAAATACATGTATATGGTTCGTATTTTGACCATAAGTTTTTTCTGCATTTGTCCACACAACTTCATTTTATATTATACATGTATGAGAATCTTTTTGCAAGTTGCAGATATTTGTCTCATACTACCACTCTTCATAACATTCATTATGTGTACATTTCCCTTTGCATTTATGAATTTGTTTGTTTGTGACATTTTCTTAAAATACATTGGATGATGGATATGGATACAACCTTTTCGGGGATTATGCTAGAGGCAAAACCACTCCCATATATAAAAGTGATATAAAGTGATGTTGTTAGGGTAAATTTCCTTGCAATAATGCTAAAATAAAATTAAAAAATGAAATGTGAAATATGAATTACTCATTTGTCTCAAAATAAGTGTCATAATTGATATTTTTACATAGAATAATAAAAAATATAATAAATAAAAGAGAGAATAACAATTTTACCTATTTATCTATCCTGTGTATTGATGTCTTATAATTATTATTAACTACATTCAAATGTGCATTTTTGTCCCCATTTGTTTTTTTTTAATGCAAATACGAGTTAGATTATAAACGGATATTTTATTTAATTTTGATTCTAATTTAAATTATTTGTTTAATCCATTTTTATTGATGTTTATTTAAAAAATTATAAAAGTAATGACTTGGTACGTCCTATTGAAAGTAAGATGAAAATAAATGTGTGGTGAATAAATGTGTGCAAATAATATTTGTATATACAATTAATGTGATATGCATTCAACTTAAACATAAATTACAATTTAGTTAAACTTTATTTCTGATATTCTAATTCAATTAAACATTCATTCTGAAATTCTATGTACAGTACTTGCGACATAAATATTCATTACTCATTAAAATGTTGTACGTGTCTTTCAATTTTGGAAATGATTTAGATTCATTTGTTTTTTTAACTATGAATATCAACTTTCTCTTAAAAAATTATGATAACTTACTATTTCGTAGTATATGTAGTCTAACATAGTTTTACGGGATGTGCTGTTATATATATATATATATATATATATATATATATATATATATATATATATATATATATATATATATTGAAAAAATGGCAAATAGTAAGAGATAAAGGTTGAAAAATAAAAGTCATTAATTTAAACGCTTTTTATGTGTAACGGGTAGAAGAAGTTTTTAGAACACAATTTTTTTAATTGTATTTTGTTATTTATAATAAAATAAAAATAAAGGATAGTTTTTTATAATTAAAATTGAAAATGTATTTTAATCAGGAACGCGTAAGCATGAACCCTTTGTTAGGGTTTACTTCGACCGAGACCGTGGGGAAGAGTGCGGATGAGATCGACCTGCAAGAACAAAGCACTAAAAAGATCAAAGATGTAGAAGGAGTGATAGGTGTTTCTAAGGCAGGACTGAGCATATCTTTTCGAGACAAGGTAACTGGAGGGTCAACTATTCCTTATATCAACATGGAAGTTGAGAATGAATAGAGTGGTAGTGAGTTTAGCGACGACAATGAAGGCTTGCAGATTATAGAAGATAAGATAGGAGAGTATGATTGTCCCACGTTTGTCCTTTCAAATCTTGAGGAAACAAGGATTTACAAACCTTGGAGGAGAGGCATCATTGTCAAGCTTTTAGAGCGGAAGATTGGCTATAAAGCCTTGGAAACGAGATTTAAACATATGTGGGTTAAGAATGGTGTTATAAGAATTATTGACCTGAGTAACGACTACTTTCTGGTAGCATTCTCGCAAGAAGATGATGAGAAAATAACAATGGAAAACGGCCCTTGGTTTATCTATGATCATTGCCTCACGATCAAGAACTGGTGTCCAAACTTCCACCCAGAAAAAGATATTATTGATGAGATTTTGGTTTGGATTAGAATTGCAGGATTACCAATAGAATACTATGATACAAGAGTCCTAACTTTTATTGGTAACCGGGTTGGTCGCGCGATCAAGGTAGACAAGACCACTATGCTTAAGAAAGAGGGAAGTATGTTAGAATTTGTGTTCAAGTCAATTTATCCAAACCTTTGCTTGCTTTGTTCTGCATCAAGGACATGATGTATAAGATTGAATATGAGGGTTTGCATCTTTTACGCTTGAGTTGTGGAAGGTATGGCCATTATAAGGAAGGATGTAGTTTTAATATGCAAAGTAAAGAACCATTGCAAGGTGATAATGGGGGTCAAAGCTCAAGATCAGATGCTGGAATTGTCAAGACGGTTGGAGGTGAAATTGTAGTTGGGGAGGAAGGGCCATGGAGGGTTGTTCAAAAGCAGAGAAGGAACAAAAAGCAGGTAGAAGGGAGGAGGAACATTCCTTCGGCTAGAGTTAATGCGGATTTAAATATGTCGGGATCCAGATTTTACTCATTAACTTGTCATAATGAGAATGATTTGCGAAATAATGTGGATACTAGGAATACTGATGACATAAAAGGAAAAAGTATCATGGTTGATTCTGTTAATGGGAAGGAAATAGCTCAAGGCAATGATGAGGATATTAATAGAAAGAATATTTCACAAGATGGTATTGTTGGGAGCAGTCATGGATCCATTATTGGAAATCATACTAGTGGGGCCACGAAGGAGACTTCTAAGGAAACAAGTGAGGGGACAAAAAAAGATGATTTGACACTATCATTGAGCAAATTAATTATTAGTGGTAAACAAGGGGACACAAATTTGAAGGATAATAAAGGCATGTCCAACAATAAATGGGACAATGATATGGGAAAGAAAAAGGTGGGTAAAAAGGAGCAAAAAAGTCAGAATAAGGGGAAGAAGTTGGCGGCGCGTGGCAAGGAAGGATTTAAAAGTAAAATGAGTGGAATTAACAAAAAGAGTTTGGAGGGCATTATTGGTAATGGTGCAGAAGGAAATTTTTTACATTCAAACCAAGTTAATGTGATTATGTAGGGGAAAAAGACAATACTTCTTTCTTCATGTAAAAAGCGAGAACAAGGATGTTGGCCTAAGCTCTACTTCCATGAAATTGAAAGATAAAACTTTTCAAGACAAGAATTTCTTCTTTACTAGGCCTCCAGATGATAACAAAGATGCAGTAGGAGCTCATGATGTGGGTGACATGGCTGGTATTCGAGCCAGTAGGCAAGGTGAAGAAGGTGGGCTACAACTTGAGGAGATTTTGGTTATGGAAAGGGAGGAAACTCATGAGCTTCAACTGAAGCCTTGATGTTCTATTGATTATGTGTCTGTTCCTCAAACTGATTATGATGTTAAGTATGGAAGACAAAATTCTAGTATGGAATTGTCATGGTGCGGAGAATAAAGTGTTCTATAGGTACAACAAATATTACATGGATATTTACAAACCTTTTGTGTATATTTTGCTTGAGACAAGATGTGATCCCAATAAAATTTTCAATAGCCTTAAGCTGTTAGGTTTTGATGGTTACCAGGTGATGGAGAATCAAGGTTATGCTGGTGGCATTGGTATTGCGTGGAAAAAGGATCGGATTAATATAAAGGTTTGTGAGAAGGATAATCAATATATGCATCTCCATATCCAAAATCGGGCTGGCAGGAAATGGTTCTTTACAGCTGTTTATGCTAGTCCAAATGAAGCTAATTGGAGTGATTTGTGGGAAAGTCTTAAAAGGATTTCTAATAATATTCATGGAGCTTGGTTACTTGCTGGTGACTTTAATGATATTAAAAGCAGTAATGAAAAAAAGGGTGGTGCTGCTGTTTTTATTAAGAGGTGCGGGTTGTTTAGAGAAAGAATTGAGGAGTGCAAGCTGTTAGATCTTGGCTCTTATGGACCCAAATATACTTGGAGAGGAACTATATATCATGGAGGTCAAAGAATTTACGAGAAACTTGACAGAGCCTTGAGTAATGCTGATTGGAAAGAGATGTTTCCTAATGCTCAAGTTAAAGTGTTGGATAGGGTGGATTTTTTTGATCACCACCCTATCTTAATCATGTCGGATCTGAGACCAAAGGATTTCATCCCTAGACCTTTTAAGTTCGAAAGTGCTTGGTGTAATACCTCAAAATTTGCCCTCTTATTTTTCTCAATAATTGGCTTATGTTTCACTCATTTGCATTTCATAATAGGTCATGCTAAATCATACACATCATTGGTTGCAAGGCATGGGATCAGGTGTCTCAAGGCATAAACAGTTCAAGGTCAAAGGACAAGAGAAAAGCTTTTACAAATAAGTCACAAGGGTTTTTCATATCTCAATTCATCCCTCAAGGTATCACAAGATGAGAATTCAATAGAAGATTGAAGGAAGACATATTCTCCTAACCAGTGCAAATTAGGGTTTTGGAATTCTGAAGTATAATACCCCAATGGGTAGGATCTTGGAGCTTTTATCATTTCCAAATGGCATATCTCATCTTTGTTGGAGAGGATATACATCATACTCAGAGGAATTTGGATTTGGAGGGTGTGCTGATTTCTCCTAGACTGAGGGGTCAAAATTAGGGTTTTCCATAAAATCAGTTTATTTCTGTTTTTTGGGAAAAACTTGATTCTATGGTATTCTACATGTCCTCAAGGATCTAAGGATGAAGAATTGTCTATCAATTTGATATGGAAGGGTTTCAATTGATTAATTGATTGAGAATCAAGAGAATTAGGGAAAAGTCAATTGTGCAGAGGAAAAAGTCAACTCTTGACTTTTTGAGGTCAAATCCATGTTCCTCATGTCAAACATGATCATTGGTGAGGGTTTGGTCAAGAAATAATGAAAGATTCATCAAAAATTAAGAAATGTGCAAAGTTGGCAAAAATAGAAATTAAGGTTTCTATTTATCGCAAGTTTTGGCAAGGTGAGAGGTCAACTTTGGGGCTTTATTTCTCTATTCTCCAAGAACCAAATGGAGGGGTTAGGGAGGCCTATCAAAAGTTCACATTTCAAGCTTCAAATCCATACCAAGAACATCCCCATTGGATTAAAATTGAGGGAGATATGGTGTTTCAAAGTTGGGACAAATCATGGCATTTTGGGCAACTAGGCAGGTCATGGGCGTGTCAGCGTGCCATAATTTTTACAAACACTTGGTGTGCATGGGATGCCCAAGTTCATGGTCAAATTTCTCATTGATGCAAGCTTCAAATGAAAAATTGTTCAACATCAATCTTGTTCATTTCCATGTCCTCTTCAACTTATATGTTGAACAATTTTCCATTTGATCAACCATTGGAGAGATAGATTAGCTCAAAGTTAGGTGTTTTCAACTGATTCACTCACATGTACATGGCTAGGCACGGGCAAGACAAGACACATATGTAACTCAGTTGCAACCAAGCATGTTTATCATCATTTTTAAGTACTTTAGAGGTGTTATTTCAATTCGTTTTGAACATCAATTTTGTTCTATGCCATGCCCTCTTTCCAAAGAGCCATCAACCATGCCCTCTCTCCAAAGAGCCATCAACCATGCCATTTCACTCCATGTTCATTGAGTTATCATGCTCCAAAGATCATTACTTGCTAGCTGCTTTCCTCCATACCAAACCAACCAAAACCTATTGTATTTTAATCTTTTCATGCGTATGCTTTAAGTACATCAGCCGTGACATGTCCAAAGCATTGCCATAATTAACCACGCACACACCTTACATGCATCATGTGCCTCATGCATGCTTTGCCATGTTTGTTAAAACATAAGAGAAAATGAAAGAAACTTGCAGAGCAAGCCTTGCTGCTACCCTTAGTACATCATCACCATCTAACTTCACCACCACCATAGCATGCCATGGTCTCTCTTCACTCTAACACAACACCATGACTCGTGTATAACACAATTGACTCACCACTAACTCAGTTAACTTGAGTTCTAACTATTAACCAAGGTGGTTAACAGTTAACTCACCTTATAAATTTAACCTCCAACAGAATTTGGAGGCGACTTTGGCTCATTCTTCAGTTTCTCTCAATATTCCACTCTCCATTCTCCTTGAAACCTCACACATTTTTTCTCTGAGTTTTACTCTCCCTCGTGCTCTTTCTCTCTGCAAGTGGTTCAATCTTCTTCTCCATTCATCAATCATCATCAAGAGAACTTGAGGCTAGCACTGAAACCTCAAATTGCATCTTCTTCTTCCAAATCTCACTGATTTCAAGCATATTAAGCCTTTATTTGGCCAAAAGCAAGTTCAATCAGCGAGGAATCTCACCCCTGGTCTTCTCTTGCTCAAAGCTCCATCTACAACAGGTTTTGTTTCAATCTTTTTCTTGCTATTTCTACTGATTTAAGCTTGTTTTTGCATTATTGAAGCTCAGTAGGAGCAATGTGAATATCCGACTAGTTGATAGGCATCTTAGATGCTTAGTTGAAATTTTAGGGCAAAACTTTGTGGCTTCGAATCTCTTTGTACATGTGTTATTGGTGAATTTTGTGGATGGATCCATGATCTACTTGAGGAGAGGAGCATTTTGAGGTATAGCTTGCTAATTGCTGTGATGTTTGACGGTTGAACACGACAGAGAGGTCACCGGAGAAGGTGACCGGAGAGACCAGTCCGGCCACCAGCCATAAACCCTAGTTCATTGCCAGGTTAAGTCCCAGCCATTGGATCCTTTGAATCTAACGCACACGAGCTTGCTAGAGAATAAAAAACCACCTCCCTCTCACGAGCCATTTTCTTTCAGATTTTAATTTCAATTTTTAATCCCACGTGGCTGGTATATGGTTGCTTATCATGTGCTTGTTTTCTGGTCCACCCGATTGAGTTATTTTCCATGATCATCACACTTGAGTTCATCCAATGGCTCAGGATGAGTCAAAGAATTTGACTAACATCCATACGATACACCTCCTCTGAATGCTTAGTGGACTAGATTGTTTATTTTGCTACGCGCACCCCCTATCCTGGGCCCAGTATGCATTTTCAACTAAGTTTTTACTAATGTTGCACCTCCCTGCTCTATTTTCTTGTTTTTTTCACATACATGATTGGTTTTTAATTTTTAAAATTGTTTCTAAGCATCATAAAATTCCATAAAAATTCATGAGGAATAATAAAACATTTAGATAATTTTTTATTATTTTACTTTCTGGTTTTATAATATTTTGCCATATTTCTATGAATTTTCTTTCATTTTCTTTTGTTGGTGCATTGCATCATGACACATGCTACATCTTGATTCTATTTGACATAGTTGTGCATTTTTTTTTGCATAATGATTGGTATGTACCTTTATGATATGATGAGGCATGTTATACATTTTTTGTGAATTTTCTAAGTCATTTCTTGATGACTTTTGAGTGATGTTTTTGAGTCAATTGTTAAGGTGCTTTGTATGACATTGTGAGACCTCTTTGAGCATGTTCCTCAATGAGTTTTTAGCCACCTTCTTGTGACATGTTTACCCACTGGTTGCACTTCAAATAGATTGAATCTCACAGTTTTGTTGAGCCTTTAAATTCCATTTTGATCCACTAAAATGCATACGTGTTTGTGTAGGCATTAGAGAATTTGTGCTTAGGTTTTGATGTGTATTATGTGCCAATCTTCTTTGACTATTTGTTGAGGTTTTTAATTCATGTTGTATGAATATTATATGTCATTTTTACCATGTCATGAGTCATCCCAAAGTTCATTCTTATATGATTTTAGTGCACATGTTCTAAAGTGAAATATCTTGTGTAATTGTGTTTTCTTCTCAAATCTTCTTTGAATACATGTTTGCCCCAATACATGAGTGATCCCAAATCATTCCTTGATCATGATACATTTTTGTTTTCAACCATTTTCAATCATATTCCATGACCTACAATTTCATGTCACATGTTTCTAAAGCTCACAAACTTTTGCATACTTTATTTGAACTTGTTTGACTTAACTTGACCTCGTTTTCTCTTAATTTTCTAAGTGCTTCAACATGACAATTGTATGAATTTTGTGCTTACATTATTAACCTCTAAATGTCATTTCAAATGTCCTAAGCTACTGACTTGCATTCATTTTTTTTGGTTATTCAATTTGCATATTCATTTCTTACTTGCATGTCTAGTATGATGCATTGTTGGAACTTTAAGGATGTTTGCTCCCATTTTTTGCTTGCTTGATCAATGCTTACTCTTGTGAATGATATGCCATTTGAATAACATCTTCACTCATTCTTAAATGTCATTTACTTCTGACTTTGATGTTTACATATTCATTTATTCATGTTTACTTTCCAATTATACATCTTGGGTAGTTAATGTTCAACTCACATTTGCATGATTGTTTGGTGTATAGTTTGACTTTGTGTGATATCATATGACATGTTTACATTAGTATGGTACCTTAGCATATACCTACTGACTTGGCATGTCCCTTAACCATTAGGACCCTTCCCTTGTGGTTTGAGCTTCATTTTCTTATTAACTTATCTCCTTGAATCAAATAGTTGTGTTTGGTTTAGGTTTCTTGTACTAGTTTTCATTACTTGTGATAATAATGCACTAACCTTTTGTGTAGGGGCAGAAGTAGGTCACTTGAGTAAGTGGATGATAATCCATACTCATCTCTTCTTTTATCTCTTCTTTCATATCTCATCTCTTTTACTTATCATTCTCTTTTGATAATAGCAAGATATAATGCTTGATTGTGCAGAACTTTCTCACATCCCTTAGGGATCCTAGCTCATCCTTAATTTTTGATTAAGGTGAGGTAGGATAAGCATTAGGTAGTGCTATCCCTTTCTCTTCTTTAGACTTAGGTGGTTCTTATGCCTCACATAACCATAGGATCTCCGTGCATGATAATTTTAGGGTTGTTAGTCTCCCCAATTAGACTTTCTCCTTTCTTAAACCCTTTGAGTCTCTTTCTCATCTCAAAACAAAAAGCTAAAACATCTAACAAAGGATTAACATGTATTGCACATGAGCCTTGCATGTGGGAAATGGAAGAAGGAGGGTTTCCCTTAGTCTTTCTAGAGTGTTTAGCATACGTCCTGTAAGGACGACCATGCGATGTATTCGATCCTATGTCATAGACTTTAATGCAATACGTGTTATAAACACAAAAAATAAGCAAAGCACTTCTTCTAAAAATCAATAAACAAACAACAATTCTCTTCTCATCTTCCTCACGCCATTCGTAAAGGATTCGTCACATCCGTTCTACCGCAAACAGGTAAATGCCTAAGACTCCGTACAACGAGCTGCGACACCTAACTACTATAACGCGCGCCTGGACGTCTTCCATTAAAAAACACAAACAAAGCAAATCCATCCCTAGTGAGGGGAACTACGTCGCTCTGATTCTCGCGTGCGAGTGAGATACGTAGGCAGGAGATCGTGCGAGATCTCTCCAAGCACAATCCTTTCACCCTTCCCGAAAACCGTAGTCCGAACTACGTTGAATCTGAATTTCCCGCACCCGAGGGAATACGTAGGCCTAGTACTCCGACGATGTCCTATCGAGTCACTTCTTTTTCTTTTCTTCTTCGTTTCTTCGTTCTTTTCCATTCCCGTTCCTTCTCGTTTCCAGTAGCAGCGAAGTTCCAGATGACGACACCCTTTGATCGATAACAACAAGCGTGGATCCCATCGAGTACGATGGACGCGTGGATCCCATTTCTCTTGGTCGCGAGACCATGTCTTTTCCATTGCCTTAGGTTTACGCAGTGTTTCCTTTCCCTCTCTTGGGATAAATACACATTGCTGGCGACTCTTTTTCCGCGCCACTTTCGCGTTTGTACTTGGATGAAAATCCCGGGAGCGACAGCTGGTGACTCTGCTGGGGTCAGATAGACCTCTTGCTGGTCCATCCCCTATGCGAGTCAATCCTAGCGCGTGTTTATTTTCGATTATAGGGTGTTTTATTTGTTTACTTTACTCGCTTTATTTATGGCATTGTTGCATGTTTACTGTTTTATTGCATTTACATGCTTTTCATTTACTGTTTCCATATATTATACTGTGCTGGATTTTTCTGCTTGGTGGGCAGGGTGATCTGAGAGATAAGCCCACTTCCCAGGCTTGAGAGTACACATAGGATTTAGAGTGGATAGTCGATCACTTGCGTGGTGTTACCACGTTAAGTCTTCGCGAGATCCACAGCCAGACGAGACCCATATATGTGGTATCTGATACTGCATATTATGCAGGCCATTAGATATCCTTGTATGAGCTGTCGACTCTGGTGACCATTCCCGAGGACTCAGTAACGACACTCCTCCCGAGATGTGATAATGGCAGACCATAAATGGCAAACCCATTACACATTCTTGATCCGAGGACCCAATGCTGGGAACTTGCTATAGGATATCCTTTTTTATGGGAATCAGTTGAGGCCTCCTCGATTGATGATGATGCCAAACTAGAAATGGTGAACGTATCATCATTTCTCGACCTGAGAGCCCGTGATATTGAGGATCCTCGGTTTTCTAGTACCCACATGTGAGAATGGGCGGGTGTTTACAGGTTTGCAGGTGACTTAGACCTCCCACATACCTGATATACTGGTTCTTCTGGCTCATATTATTATATTCAAAGGGTTATTATTCACAGTTCAACACTACTCACAAATATATTAATGTCACTATCCGCATAGTCCAGCACAGCCACTGGACACTCTGATCACATGCCTTTGCATTGCATTTTCATATCTTAACATACATGTTTTTTCATTTCCAGGGCAATATTATACCTTCGATTCCAGTTAGAGGCTTCTTTTCAGATGGATGTTGAGAGAAAGATAAAGAATATCATCACTTACAAATTCCTGAAGCCAGGTTTGGGTCCTATTAGCAGTTTGAAAGCTATGGCTAGTCCAGAGGTGTTGGAAGCATTCAGAGGAAAGTACGGGCATATTTTGTCATTTGTTTGCAACCTCAGTGAGTATGAGTGGGTGGGTCTCCACACATTGATGCAATTCTATGATCATTCTCTATGGTGCTTTGTGTTTCAGGATTATGTCTTGGTCCCTACTCTGGAAGAGTATTCGAATATCTTGGGGATTTCTATTAAGGAAGAGGTACCATTTTTCAGTTCGAAGACAAATCCATATTTTGAGGCCGTAGCTGCTGCTCTTTATTTGAGCAAATCAACGGTGGAGGCCAACATCACCAAAAAAGGAGAATTTCGAGGATACCCTCTGACGTACTTGACCAAGATCGCTCAAAAAGCTGCTGAAGACAAAGAGTGGAATATTTTCTGTGTTGTGTTAGCTCTTTGTGTGTATGGCATTATTCTATTCCCAAATGTGTCCGAATTTGTTAATATGGACGCCATCAAAATATTCGCTGCTCATAACAGGAACGAAAAGAAAAGAGGGGGATATGTCAATTGTTGTGCGCCGTTATTCTACAAATGGTTTTCACAACGGTTACCATGCAAAGGTGCATTCGTGGACACCAATGGTTCATTGGAATGACGTCATAGACTGATGGGTTTGTCTGCTAAAGACATCATCTGGATAGACCGGGGGGTACTTGGTGGGGATATTATTCATTGCTGTGGTGGATTCCCTAATGTTCCATTGATAGGGAGGAAGGGACGCATCAACTATAATCCCTCTCTGGCCGTTAGACAATTCGGTTATGCTCTGGAAAATCCCCCTACCGAGAGAAGTGTGGAAGAGTCCTTATACTTTCAAGTAGGTGATGACCTGGCAATAGTCCGAAAAGCTTCGGAAGCCTGGAATAGCATCCGAAGAAAAGGTAAAGAAGTTCTTGGAAAACCCAACAACCGAACTTATCCTCCTTACGAAAACTGGATAAAGAAAAGAGTGGAAGATTTCTATCTGCCTTTTGATCCTGTACCTCCTTTATACCCTGAGGTTGTAGAAGAGAGGGATACGGTGGCCATCGAAGAATTCAACAAATTGCAGAATTTGGTGAAAGAGCTTAGAGCATAGAATTCTAATTTGAGCAGTCGGCTTCAAGACGCATTACATGCCAACAAGAAATTGGAACGCAAAGCCCAAGATGCAGAAAAGATCTTAGCAGCTAGAGAAGAAGATTTTGCCGACAGGGCCCGGCACTACCAGAAGGTTAATATGGCTGTGGAAACTTCCGCTCTAA
This sequence comes from Lathyrus tuberosus, assembly GCA_022829125.1. Lineage (NCBI taxonomy): Eukaryota > Viridiplantae > Streptophyta > Magnoliopsida > Fabales > Fabaceae > Lathyrus > Lathyrus tuberosus. The sequence continues at coordinate 22,759,204 of JALAZF010000017.1, forward strand.
CTTATAAGCAGACTAAACAGTCTTTGGCTCAGACAAGAGACAAGTTAGCCAGGCTTCAGCAAGCCTGGGATGAAGTCAGAATGGAGAATATAGAACTGCGAGAGCAGTCAAAATCCCGAGACGATGAACTCCAGAGAGTGCATGAACAACGGAGAAAACATCGGGAAGACTTTGGAAAAATCCAAGAACAGCTGAAGAGTGTTAGGTATGAACTGAAAGCTTCCAAGAAAAAGCTTGAAGATGCCATGATGGAGATGGGAAGACTCAAGATACAAGATGCCGTGAAGAAGCCTAAGCAAATGAGTGATGACGAAGCTCTTTTGATCCACATGGATTCATTAGACGAAGCTCTGACCAAGAGGGATATCTTAATCAAAGAGATGATTGAAAGGCCAAATCATCAGTGCACCAGAATACTCTTTGAAGAAATTAAGTACTCTAGCGAGAAGCTGAAAGATTTGGAACTGAATGATTGATAGTTTCCTTTTTATTTTCCTAGTGCAGTTTTGTTGATGCATTGTGGTTACCATCAGGCTTGTTGATGGATCCACTTTCTTGATGTATTTCCAGTTTGCGAACTCATTGTAGAATGCTTAAGCACTTTTTGGCTTTCTGTTAATTCGAATGATTGGTTTATTCAGAAATGGTTCCTCAGTAGTGTTGTTTACAAGCACATTATCACAACACTTTATCACAGTACGGTTCTTCTCGTCAGATTTCTCTCAACAATATGTATATTAAAATTGGAATCGGGGTGTAAAAAATCCTAGAAGTGAAAAACATGTCATTTGCATGCATTTCATAACATATCATTTTGCATAATAGGTACTCGTCCCAGGGAGTTTCTGACCTTTATTTGGTTACAGGCATAATAGCTGATTTCAACATTCATCGCTACGCGACTCGACAAAATCAAGCCAGGATCATGGAACAGGTGCAGGCAGAACTCGCTGAAATGAGGACTCGTATGGAGCAGTCATGAACCTTATGCAGGGCATAGCCTAGGGCAGCAAGATTTGAGAACTACAACCCAAAGGTTGGAAGTGGAAATCCCCAATGCTAATTCTCCTGGCGGAGCAAATGTTAATCCTCCTGGCGGAGCAGCAGTTAATCCTCCTGGCGGAGCGGTAGTTATTCCTCCTGGTGGAGCAGTAGTTGATCCTCCCGGTGGAGTTCCTGGTGGTGTTAGCTATAACAATCATCAATAAGTGGAGGACCATCAAGATGATCAGTTCTCTGTGGTGAATGCTGCCTGGGTGTTCATAATGATGGTAATGACAGAAGGTATGAAGAGTTGGCTGAGAACGTAAGAGCTATTGAATGTCAAAACTCCATGGGAATTAATGTTGCTGACATGGGGCTGGTGCAAGGGGCGAGGATCCCTCCAAAGTTCAAGCCTCCAACCTTTGACAAGTGTAACACCCCCAATCTATCCCCCGAGCAAATAAAGTGATAACAAATAATCAGAATATAATTAAAACATTCATGGCATAGACGGAGGCGTCACATCAATTGAAACAAAATACAACAACCTGCTCATATAGATATGCAACAATCAGGTAGCACATAATAGAGGAACTCAGTTCCTAACACCCACAATTCAGATACAGAATAAAAGCGAAAAATCTGCAACTGAAATCTCATATATATATATATATATAATATAAAAGTTTGTCTGTCATAAACAGAGTCATACATGTACAATCCCAAAAAAGAACATATACATATACACATAATCACAAACGATCTCCCCGACTACCCGATGCTACATATCAGAGCCGACCGACAAAAAAAATGAAGACCTAAGCTTCACAAACAGACCTCCAGCATCTAATCTGCAATGCCTCATAGAGCATTCAAAACAGCAGAAGGGTGAGAAACATAATTATAATATAATTGCATACAATTATATAATAACACAAAATACACATATAAAACATTCTCACCATAGCTTACACCATAATTCAAATGCAAAACAACACAATTCATATCTCATACATCCATCACAAAGGCATATCAATCATGCACAATACATTTATCACCCACACACACACACACACACACACACATGATTGAAAGCATATTGCATGATTGAAAGCACACAAGTCATACGATATCGATCGAAAGCATATTGCATGGTAACACATCAAATACACACAGTTAAGATGGTAAAAGTCGACAAAATGACACATTCCCAAATTCTCGACATAATTAAATCGGCCACCAATCTCAAAACCATTCCTATAAGAAAGAACATCTCATTAGCTTTCTAACGCATCCGACCGCGTCTCGTTCCGAGCTACGGATCAAAAGTTATGAAGAAAATAAATTTGCACAAAATGTCATGTTCGCTAGGCGAACCTTCTAGAGAGCGACCTTCGCTAGGCGAATGTCCATCCGAAACCACAATCAGAGCAAAACAGACACAAAGTTCGCTAGGCAAACTCCTTGGCGAACCTTCGCTTTGCCGTTCGCTTCGCGAACCAAGGCAGCAACAAACATAACTGAAAAGATACAAAGTTCGCTAGGCGAACAACGTTAGCGAACATTCGCTGGCCTTCGCTGATGGGCTCGCTAGGCGAATCCTCGAAAATCATTCGCTTTCGCTTCGCCCCAGGTTCGCTAGGCGAACCAAGGAAAACTCAGAAATTCTGCGGCGCTGTTATGGGTCCAAAAACCATATTTCTTCAACCAAAATCTCTTCCAAACCATAACATAACCACTAAAACATACCACAATCATAACAACAAGTATCCTACAACATTATATCACATTCCAACCTCGAAAACATCGATTCCCAATCATTTTTCTCATTTCCAATCTAGAATTGAAAACTATGGAAAGACAAATAGACTTCAAACATACACATACATATTCATACACAATGATAAGATAATCGAGTTTCACACCCTTACCCGATTAATCGTGTTTTCAAAAGTCGGTTAAATCGATTCCTTACTCTCCACGTTTTTCCCCTTTTCTTCATTTCTTTTCTCTTTTCCTTCTTCTCTTTCTCTTCACTTCTTTCTATTTTTCTCTCTTTCTAACCTCTATTTTCTATTTTATGAAAAATAACCAAGCAAAAAGACCAAAATATCCCTACACTCAAATATCTCGCAAACGCTCCCAAAACGCGATAAAACATAACAACGATGAAAAATAATATATTGCCAAATAAAAGTCAAGAATAAAATAATATAATAATAAAAATAATTAAATCGACTCGATTAAATAAATCTAACCAAAAACTGGGGCGTTACAACTCTCCCCCACTTAGAAGTTTTCGTCCTCGAAAATATAACTCAGACGAATGACTTCGGATACGACTCTCGCATCCAACTAACCCACTCTCGTGCCAACAACAGGCAACACCACGAGTAACACAAACTGACAAACCACCTCGCTAACCACAACTACAACAACGACGACAAGATGCAAAGCCCATACAATGCACTTGACGACTAACTCACGACTCAAGGAAAACCACGTCACCAATACTCAGGCAACACTCCCCTAATTCCCCACACCGGAATTAGCTACTCGCACTCGAACCATCACGATGGAAACGAGGCAACAACAAAAACAAGAACCTAAAGTCCCACGACACAACAACATCACAACAACCTCTACATAACCACAATACTAACATCCTTGTCACACAACAATATTGCAACAATGCTACGATTCCCCAATCGAACATACAACCAAAACATCCATCTACATAGTAGCCCATGAATAATATTTAAACCTTTCACCTAACACTTCCATTCTGAAATGTCCAATGGTCTCATCATTCCAACAGGTTTCCAATGTTCAACCTATGAACTCTTACAAGTCCCACATGCAAATACAAAATGTGCCACATCACGCTTCCGCTGCGCACTCTGATTACTCGAAACCATTGAGTCTACCAATCTCACGTCCAAAGTCTAACTCTTTCTCACCTCTGCCAAAAATCACTGTTCACTTTAATATTCCCAACCTCACACTCTCCTGTGTTATCTCACACACCAGACACAAGTCTCTGAACTGCTCAAATAATTTTAATTCTCTGACCATCAAAACAGACATGCATAAAAACTTCCAACTTAAGTTTTCAGGCACAACCTTAGCTTTTCCTGAAGGATAATCCAAGCCAAATTCATAACTCGTCACGAATTCCAACCCTCCTCGTTGTCTCATACTCTATTCCTTCAGACCAAACAAGTACTCTAAACTCTTGTGATTACTAAACACTTCGAACCTAGAACCATAAAGATAATACCTCCAGATCCTCAACACAAAAGTAACCGCAGCCATCTGGAAATCATGAATCCTCAATTGTCATAAAGCATAAGCCACGACTTTACCATCTTGCATTAACACACTGACTAAACTCATCAAAGACGTATCCCAATACCTCACAAATGGTTTATTAGGATCACACATAATCAAAACTGAAGCCGTAGACAACTTTTACTTTAGCTCTCTGAAACTTTCCTTACAACGAACATCCCAAATAAACGACTTACCTTTTGCAAGTCAACTGAGATACCAGAAGTACGAACTCAGCAAAGTCTTCCATAGCCTGCAGTAACAACCAACTAAGCCCAAAAATTTCTAATCTCCTTAACCGACTTCAGAGTCTCTCATTGTAGAACTGCATCTACTCCTGATGGATCCATTAACCATACTCTCATCCGAAATAACATATCCAAGAAAACTAACCTTTTTCCACCAAAATTCTCACTCGAATAACTTAGCATAAAACTTCGTCTCTTTTCAACACTTGTAATTCAATTCTCAAACACTCTACCTGTCCTTCCTCTGAGTTTATAACAGATCCTAATATCCTCAATCAAAACCACCACGAACTTATCCAATTAAATATGGAAGATACGATTCATATACTCCACAAACATTCCAGACGCATTACTATCACCGAACAACATCACTGCACCTTGTAATGCCCAACCAAATTCCAAAAGATATAAATTCTTAAAGCTTTTGCAAAACTTTTCACTGGGTAACTGGTTACTCACATACAAGCTTAACCGAGTAAATAACACCCTAATCCGATGATAACAAACATAACCAGTCACATGAAAATGATCAAAGCCTCAACTCACACAATTCACCACTCTTATCAAACATTCTAACCAATTGTAATTTCACTCAAACTCAACCAAACCATTCCAGTCATCTATTCATGAAAGTGGACACTTGTTCTCAATCGTTACCTTATTCAACTGTCAGTAATCCATACACAATTTCTTCGCTTAACAGTCCAAATTCCTTAAATCCCAACATATAGAAACCACCAACCAAAAAGAACTCTCAAATATTACATCCACACCTAAGGGTTTTCTCAAAATTTCCATTAATGCCCTAAAACTTTAAAAACTCCAAAACTCACCAAAACTCAAAGTTTGGCTTTCCATAGTCTCAATACCATCACACACATCATGCTTGTTATTCCGTTCAATCATCCATCATTTTTTCTACTAACAAAGCTGGAGGTCTCTAAGACGACACACTTGGTCTCACAAATCCCTTTTCCAGTAAATCTTCCAACCGCTCTTTCAATCTGAGTTTCACCTCCTAAAAGTTCTTCTACTTACTTAGTAGATCCAAACCTCAAATCTTCCCCTTCGTCAAATTTGAGTTCACACTCTACTCTCTGAGAACAACCATTAACGATACCCAATCGTTCTCTCTCAATGACTTCCCAACTGGACCAACATACCAAAACCCCTAATCCGTCTCATCTTCCGATATTAGAACTTCATCGACTCAACAAAACAATCCGTAATCATTTCCTTAATTCCAAATAATTCATTTCACACACTATCAAAGCCTGGAATACACGTCTATTCCATCCAACATAATTCCCGTCTGCTATCAACAAGAGATTAAGGGTGATCAATTCCTCAATTTGTGAATAAACAGCCGACAATCATGATGGGGCATAAACCGTGTTTACCAACCTATAATAGCATTTCTTACCTCTTATGCACAAAACTACCTAAGGCCCAAATCCTTGGTTGACATAAACCTTACCTCCGCACTCCCTCCGGAATCGGGAACAACAATGTCTAAATAACACTTACAATCTTGCAACCAACGCTCCATAACTGAAGAAACTTGGAGAAGCACCAGCTTCTCCCCCACTTATCTCATTCTCACACCTAAAGACAAAGGATTAGAAAAAACAGAAAGTACTGACGGTGTTTCACACACATAACACGTACTAAGGTACAAACAACATCGACAATATTCAACTGTCACACCAACTGACTCAACAACTTGGCCGGACGGACCGACCTGCTCTGATACCACTAAATGTAACACCCCTAATCTATCCCCCAAGCAAATAAAGCGATAACAAATAATCAGAGTATAATTAAAACATTCATGTCATAGACGGAGGCATCACATCAATTGAAACAAAATACAACAACCTGCTCATATTGATATGCAACAATCAGGTAGCACATCACAGAGGAACTCAGTTCCTAACACCCACAATTCAGATACAGAATAAAATCGGAAAATCTGTAACTGAAATCTCATATATATATATATATATATATATATATATATATATATATATATATATATATATATAACATAAGAGTTTGTCTGTCATACACAGAGTCATACATATACAATCCCAAAAAAGAACATATACATATACACATAATCACAAACGATCTCCCCGACTACCCGGTGCTACATATCAGAGCCGAACGATAAAAGAATGAAGACCTAAGCTTCACAAACTGACCTTCAACATCTAATCTGCAATGCCTCATAGAGCATTCAAAACAGCAGAAGGGTGAGAAACACAATTATAATATAATTGCATACAATAATATAATAACACAAAATACACATATAAAACATTCTCACCACAACTTATACCATAATTCAAATGCAAAACAACACAATTCATATCTCATACATCCATCAAAAAGGCATATCAATCATGCACAATACATGTATCACCCACACACACACACACACACAGATATATATATATATATATATATATATATATATATATATATATATATATATATATATCTCAACTCATCAATTCCATTCATAATTCCACACAAAATCAATCCATTCATGATTTATGCAAATGCACAGAGACCGACACAACGACTCTATGCAATGCAATGCGGTACCGTTCCATCCATCATTCTCATCATTAGTTCACTCAGGAACTATTGGAATCATCGCTTGTTACTTAGTGTAACTCCCCATCGGGCAAACGATGTTCCCCGTCGCTCACACCTCTTTGTATAAGGCACACGACATTTATGGATCACTCACACCTCTTTGTATAAGGCACACAACATTTATGGATCACTCACACCTCTTTGTATAAGGCATACGACCCGATCACTCACACCTCTTTGTATAAGGCACACGATTGTATATAATCATCGCTCACACCTCTTTGTATAAGGCACACAATGTTATAGCGGATTCCCTCTGGAATCGTTTTGTCGCTCACACCCACTAGGGCACACGACATCACAATAGTGCATATCATGATGCTTGGCATACAATGACTCATGACATTCAAATGCACACATATACACATCTATAATCATGCATATACAATCAAACATAACACAATGCATTTTCTTGCCCTTAGGCCACAAACCATCATCACAACATTTCATCACATGCATTCACATCATATAACAGTAGACAAGTCATACGATATCTATCTAAAGCATATTGCATGATAATACATCAAATACACATAGTTAAGATGGTAAAAGTCGACAAAACGACACATTCCCAAATTCCCGACATAATTAAATCGGCCACCAATCTTAAAACCATTCCTATAAGAAAGAACATCTCATTAGCTTTCTAACGCATCCGACCGCGCCTCGATCCGAGCTACGGATCAAAAGTTATGAAGAAAACAAATTTGCACAAACTGTCATGTTCGCTAGGCAAACCTTCTAGCGAGCATTCGCTACCACCTTCGCTAGGCGAATGTCCAGGCGAAACCACAATCAGACCAAAACAGACACAAAGTTCGCTAGGCGAACTCCTTGGCGAACCTTCGCCTTGCCGTTCGCTTCGCGAATCCCTGGGCGAACCAAGGCAGCAACAAACATAACTGAAAAGATACAAAGTTTGCTAGGCGAACAACGTTAGTGAACATTCGCTGACCTTCGCTGACGGGCTCGCTAGGCGAACCCTCGAAAATCATTCACTTTCGCTTCGCTCCAGGTTCGCTAGGCGAACCAAGGAAAACTCAAAAATTCTGCAGCGCTTTTATGGGTCCAAAAACCATATTTCTTCAACCAAAATCTCTTCCAAACCATAACATAACCACTAAAACATACCACAATCATAACAACAAGTATCCTACAACATTATATCACATTCCAACCGCGAAAACATCGATTCCCAATCATTTTTCTCATTTCCAACCTAGAATTGAAAACTATGGGAAGACAAATAAACTTCAAACATACACATACATATTCATACACAATGATAAGATAATCGAGTTTCACACCCTTATCCGATTAATCGGGTTTTCAAAAGTCGGTTGAATCGATTCCTTACTCTCCAAGTTTTTCCCCTTTTCTTCATTTCTTTTCTCTTTTCCTTCTTCTCTTTCTCTTCACTTCTTTCTATTTTTCTCTCTTTCTAACCTCTATTTTCTATTTTATGAAAAATAACCAAGCAAAAAGACCAAAATACCCCTACACTCAAATATCTCGCAAACGCTCCCAAAACGCGATAAAACATAACAACGATGAAAAATAAATATTGCCAAATAAAAGTCAAGAATAAAATAATATAATAATAAAAATAATTAAATCGACTCGATTAAATAAATCTAACAAAAAACTGGGGCGTTACAACAAGTATAATGGTAGTACATGTCCTAAGACTCACATTCAGGCGTATTTCAGGAAGATTTTTGCATATTCTGATGATGAAAAGCTGTGGATGTACTTCTTTCAGGATAGCCTGTCAGGAGCTTCATTGGAATGGTACATGAAGCTGGAAAGAGCTTATATCAGGAACTGGAGGAACTTGGGCGATGCTTTCTTGAAACAGTATCAGTATAACATCGACATGGCCCCTAATCGTACCCATTTGTAGAATATGACACAGGATCCGAAGGAAGGTTTCAAACTATACGCCCAAAGGTGGCGTGAGCTAGCTGCTCGAGTACAACCCCCACTGATGGAAAGGGAAATGGCTGATATGTTCATGAATACTTTACAGGGCCTATATCTGGATCGCTTGGCTGGATGTCCGTCCACTGGGTTCTATGATATTGTGATAGCAGGAGAGAGAATTGAGAATCTATTGAAATCGGGGAAGATTCAGGATGGAAGTGGGGCAGGCTCTTCCAATAAGAAGAGGCCTTTTGGAAATGGCTCGAAGAAGCGTGAAGGTGAAACTAGTGCTGCATATGGACAGGGGGCAAAGGTAAAAGACGTCAGGACTCGTACCATCAAGCAGCTACTATAACTATTCCAGTTCTGTCTGCTGAATCTCAGCCACAACCTCAAAGACAATACCAACCGAGGCAGAGAATGAGTGATCGTCACTTTGACACTTTACCTATGACATATGCCCAGATGTTGCAGAATTTGCTCCGCTTAAAGTTGGTACAGTTGAGAACACTGGCACCGACAGCAGGCAAGCTACCTTATGGCTATGATGCAAATGTGAAGTGTGAGTTCCATTCGGGTACGCCCGGCCACCATATAGAGAACTGCAAAGCTTTTAAGCACGTAGTTCAGGACCTTGTTGATTCGAAAACTATCAACTTCGCTCCTAATCCTAATGTGATTCAAAACCCCATGCCCCCGAATGGCGGACCAAAGGTTAATGCAATAGAAGAGGACAGAAGCTTGAATCTGGTGACAGATGTTAATCGTGTAAGGACACCTTTGGAAGTGGTAAAAAGGCATTTGTTGAGAGGGGGCGTGTTCCCTGGTTGTCAGGAAAATTGTTCAGAATGTTTATCCACGGTGAACGGTTGTGATAAATTGAGGAATTGCCTTCAGATGATGATGGATGAGGGTCGTCTATAGTTTGATCAGATGGGAAAGAAGGATGATACGATCTCAACAATTACTATCTACTTTACTCCATCAGATATTCCTGTGTCTGCACCTATACAGACCCTTGCGCCTGAACAGGTAGCCCTGGTGACTATAACTATTCCAGGTCCTATGCCATACGAAAGTACAAAAGCGATTCCGTGGCATTACGGAGCTGATGTCTATTATCAAGGACAGAAACAGGAAGTGGAGGTTCCTAGGGAAACTGGTTCAAGTGTGGGGAATGTAGGAGGAATGGGTGGTTTTACCTGTAGTGGAAGGCTTTTTTCTCCACAGACGTTACGAAATGATGATGCTGAAACTTTAGCGAAAGCTAAAGGCAAGCAGGTAGTAAGTGAAGAGCCCGTGCAAAGGACGGAGCCTGGTATGTCCTTTGAAAAGGATGTTGAAGAGTTTATAAGGATTATCCAAAAGAGCGATTACAAGATAGTGGATCACCTGCATCAAACTCCCACCAAGATTTCTATCTTGTCATTACTATTATGTTCCGAGGCACACCGCAATGCCTTGCTGAAGATTTTGAATATGGCGTACGTTCCACAGGAGATATCGGTGAACCAACTCGAGGGTGTTATCGCCAATGTCAACGCCAGTAAAGAGTTGGGATTTACCGATTTTGATCTAATGCCGGAGGGAAAAAACCATAACAAAGATCTACACATCTCCATGGAGTGCAAAGGGGCAGTATTGTCCCATGTGTCGGTGGACACAGGTTCGTCCCTGAATGTGCTGCTGAAGAAGGCTTTGACAAAGCTGGATGTTGTGGGGATTGTACTCCGGCCATGTGATTTAGTTGTGCGTGCATTTGACGGCTCTAAAATATCAGTTTTTGGGGAGGTAGAGTTGCCTGTGAAGATCGGACCCCAAGTGTTTAATGCGGTTTTCTATGTGATGGAAATCCAGCCGGCTTATAGCTGCTTGCTAGGACGCCCGTGGATACACGCTGCAGGGGCTGTTTCGTCAACACTCCACCAGAAGATAAAGTTTTTCGTGGGTGGTCAGGTTGTCACAGTGTGTGGAGATGAGGACATATTTGTCAGCCATCTGTCGTCGTTCAAATATATGGAAATGGATGGCGAGATTCACGAAACACTTTGTCAGGCGTTTGAAACAGTGAATATTGAGAATGACACTCCTTCCGATGAAGCAAGGGCAGGGACTTCTATAGTTTCTTACAAACAGGCTCTTGAAGTGGTACAGTCAGGCCATGATGAAGGTTGGGGTGAGTTGATTGAGTTGCCTTTCAAAGAAGACAAGTGTGGAATTGGTTACCAGCCTACTCAATCTTCACAGCTAGGGGGCCAAAAGCGTCAGGGGCCTGTCACTTTTTCTAGTGGGGTGATCATCAACCCGGGTCAAGTCTTTGCTGCAAATGAAGATGATGGGGATAGCGACTATGATATGGACAATTGGGTGCACCCATGTGTCCCGGGGAAGAAGCTGAATAATTGGTTCTCTGAAGACCTCGTCCAAGTCACCCTGCAAAAAGAGTAATTTTCTTTGTTTTTTTCATATTGCATGTATAATCCTAGGCTCTGCCCAAGGCCTAGTGATTTCATTGTAGGACCCCATTTGTTTCATATCCAAGTTTATCATCAATAAAATGATGTTTTTTGTATTAAAAAATTGTGTTCCCTGTCTTTCATTTTACGCTTTTCATTTTAAATAAAATGGCAATGTTTTTCTCCATAGTTTGTTTTCTTTCTTTTCAAAAATCTCTTTCTAAAATAAAGCATGAACCATCATTCATGCAGAAACAATCCTCTGGATTCTATTGATAATGGTTCTGCTATTGCTCGATATGACTTTGATAATCCAATTTACCAAGCTGAAGAGGGGGATGAGGAAGACTGTGAACTTCCCGAGGAATTGGCCAGATTATTGAAACATGAGGAAAGAGCTATTCAGCCTCATAAAGAGTCACTAGAAGTCATCAACCTTGGCACCGAGGATGCGTGAAAAGAGGTCAAAATAGGGGCAAGCCTAGCAGGGAATGTGAAGAAAGAGCTGATTGAGATGCTACGTGAATATGTTGATAACTTTGCTTGGTCTTATCAAGATATGCCAGGATTAGATACAGATATTTTTGTGCACAGGTTGACTCTCAAAGAAGGTTGTTCCCCCGTCAAACAGAAGCTCGGAAGAACTAAACCAAAAATGGCCATTAAGATCAAAGAGGAGGTGCAGAAACAGTTGGATGCAGGTTTCCTGGCCGCCACCAGCTATCCACCATGGGTTGCGAATATTGTCCTGGTACCAAAGAAAGATGGTAAGGTCCGGATGTATGTGGATTACCGTGATTTAAATCGAGCGAGTCCGAAAGATGATTTTCCATTACCTCACATTGACGTGTTGGTAGATAATACAGCTCAATTCTCGGTATTTTCCTTCATGGATGGCTTTTCCGGTTATAATCAGATTAAAATGGCACCGGAAGACATGGAGAAAACAACGTTTATTACCCCATGGGGCACGTTCTGCTATAAGGTGATGCCTTTTGGTTTGAAAAACGCAGGGGCAACTTATCAATGTGCTATGGAGACACTCTTTCATGACATGATTCATAAAGAGATAGAGGTTTACTCTGATGATATGATTGCTAAGTCGCAGACTGAGGAAGAGCACTTGGTGAATCTGAAAAAGCTGTTTGAACGATTGAGACAATTCAGACTGAGGCTGAACCCGAATAAGTGTACTTTCGGAGTGAGATCTGGTAAGCTGTTGGGCTTTATTGTCAGTGAAAGGGGAATCGAGGTTAATCCAGCAAAAGTAAAAGCAATACAAAATATGCCCGAGCCAAGAATCGAAAAGCAAGTTCGTGGTTTCTTAGGGAGATTGAACTACATGCTAGATTCATCTCTCATCTTGCAGCCACTTGCGAACCAATATTCAAATTATTGAGAAAAGATCAATCAATTCGGTGGAATAATGATTGCCAAAGGGCGTTTGATAAAATAAAAGAGTATTTACAGAAGTCTCCGATTCTTATGCCTCCAGTTCCAGGGAGACCACTGATAATGTATTTGTCAGTACGTGAAAATTCAATGGGTTGTGTTCTCGGTCAACAAGACGAGACAGGTAGGAAGGAACATGCCATATATTACCTGAGCAAGAAATTCACAAATTGCGAGTCTAGGTACTCAATGCTAGAGAAGACATGTTGTGCACTTGCATGGGCTGCTAAGCGTTTGAGACAATATATGCTGACTCATACAACCTTATTGATATCAAAGATGGATCCAGTCAAGTACATTTTTGAAAAGCCAGCTCTCACCGGAAGGGTTTCCCGTTGGCAGATGGTGTTGCCAGAGTATGACATACAATATATTTCCCAAAAATCCATAAAGGGTAGTATTCTGTCTGACTATCTAGCTGAGCAACCAATCGATGATTATCAGCCAATGAAGTTTGAGTTCCCTGATGAAGACATCATGTACCTGAAAATGAAAGATTGTGACGAGCCACCAGTTGATGAAGGACCAGATCCTGATGATAAGTGGAAATTGATGTTTGACGGGGCTGTTAATGTGAATGGTAGTGACATTGGGGCATTTCTCACAACTCCGAAAGGTTCCCATATACCTTTCACGGCCAGACTGACTTTTGATGTCACCAACAATGAAGCCGAATATGAAGCCTGCATTATGGGTATTGAAGAAGCCATTGATTTAATGGTCAAGACTCTTGATGTATCTGGGGACTCTGCTCTAGTGATCAATCAGGTCAACGGAGATTGACACACCCATCAACCCCACTTGATCCCTTATCGAGATTATACGAGAAGATTGTTGACTTTCTTCAAGACAGTGAAACTGTATCATGTACCTCATGATGAGAATCAGATGGCAGACGCTTTGGCAACGTTATCTTCTATGATTTAAGTGAATTGGTGGAATCATATACCCAAAATTGATGTGATGCGGCTTGATAGACCTGCTCATGTATTTGCAGCCGATACAGCGACAGGTGATAAACCTTGGTATCATGATATCAAGCGTTTCTTGGAGAATCAAGAGTATCCGGCTGGGGCATCCAATAATGATAAGAAGACTCTGAGGAGGTTAACGGGTAGTTTCTTCTTGAATGAAGATGGTGTATTGTACAAAAGAAATTTTGACATGGTCTTGCTCAGATGCGTGGATAGACACGAAGCAAACATGTTGATGCAAGAAGTGCACGGAGGTTCTTTTGGTACCCATGCTGGTGGACATGCCATGGCAAAGAAATAGTTGCGAGCTGGTTATTACTGGATGACCATGGAGGATGATTATTTCAAATATGCTTGAAAATGCCACAAATTCCAGATTTATGCTGATAAAGTGCATGTGCCACCGAATCCTTTAAATGTGATGAGTTCTCCTTGGCCCTTTGCCATGTGGGGCATTGATATGATTGGGATGATTGAGCTCACGCCTCTAATGGACATCGTTTTATTCTAGTGGCCATTGATTACTTCACCAAGTGGGTGGAGGCTGCTTCATTTGCAAATGTCACTAAGCAGGTGGTTGCCAAGTTCATCAAGAAAGAGATTATTTGTCGATACGGAGTGCCCGAAAGAATTATCACTGATAATGGTTCTAATCTTAACAATAAAATGATGCAAGAGCTGTGCCAGAGCTTCAAGATTGAGCATCACAATTCTTCTCCATACCGCCCAAAGATGAATGGTGCCGTCGAGGCAGCCAATAAAAATATCAAGAAGATTGTGCAAAAGATGGTCGTGACGTACAAGGATTGGCATGAGATGTTGTCTTTCACTTTGCATGGGTACCGTACATCAGTACACACATCTACTGGGGCAACCCCATTTTCTCTTGTGTATGGCATGGAAGCGGTCTTACCGGTTGAAGTTGAGATTCCTTCTCTGAGGGTCATGATGGATGTCAAGCTTGATGAGGCTGAATGAGTTCGAACAAGGTTCAACGAGTTGAGTCTCATAGAAGAGAGGAGATTGGCAGCTGTATGCCATGGACAACTGTATCAGAGGCGGATGAAATGGGCATTCGATCAGAAAGTGCGTCCTCGGAATTATCAGACAGGTGACTTGGTGTTGAAAAGGATTCTTCCTCCTAATACAGATCACAGGGGCAAATGGACTCCGAATTACGAAGGTCCATATGTTGTCAAGAAGGTTTTCTCGGGCGGAGCCTTGATGCTTACAACTATGGATAGTGAGGATTTTCCGTCGCCTGTGAACTCAGACGCAGTTAAAAAATACTTCGCATAAATGGACCCGCTGGACAGTAAAAAGAGAGTCCAGGCAAAAAAGGGCATCCCGACGAACCGTAAAAAAAAATTAAAAAAAAGGTTCGGGCAAAAATTAGGGATAAAATAAAAAAAAAGGGAGTACACTCGATAAGTTGAAAACCCGAAAGGGCAACTTAGGCAAAAATGGGTATCCCGGTGGATTGAAAACCCGCAAAGGGCGATCCAGGCAAAAGAGGGATTTAGCGAAAGGCTGCGATCTGAGTAACCTATATCTCGTCTCGTCTCAACAAAAGGCATTCCGAAGGATAGGAATCGATCCAATCACCTCTCTCGGAAAGCAAAGCACTTGGAGAGTCTTGAAGACATATGAACCATAGCAGGATTGAAACTCAATGGATTTCCGTTTTCCACATTGCCATTAGGATAGTTTCTTTTCTCTTTCAAGCAATTACCTCTTTCCAGGAATTGCATCTTGATGTAACGCATATTTTCAGGCTTTTCAATCAATAAAATTTTCGTTATTCAGAATATCTGTCTCTTTTGTTTTCCTTTACAGTTCGTTTTGTTTACAAAAAACGTCCGAATTTTTGATAAACATTGCATTTGAAAACATAAAGGCTATACAATGACAGGCGTGCAAAAGAAAATAATTAAAATTGCTTTGAGTGCTAGGTGTTCTTGGGTGATGAATTCAAAATTCAGTAATACCCTGGGGCATGTGTGCACACTCTTTTGTTTGCAGGTGTTAATGTTCGCTGGTTAGCTCATCAAGAACATGTGACGTCTTCAGTGTCTTTTCCAGCAGGACTCAAATAATAGTTCCCCCAAAGCAGAAGCGAGTATCTCAACAGGAATCTCCTCCTTGAGATTGTCATCCCCAATAGGAACATGGTTGATCTTAGTCCCTCAGCAGATATTTCCTTCCTCAACAGAGGTTCGTTTGATTTCAACTCCCCAGCAGCCAGGTCGGAGGATGTGGATTTCCCCAGCGGAGTTCTATGGTTATAGTTCTTCCCCAAGCAGATTGGTTCAGATGATACCTCTAGTGAGGTCATCATTCCTTACAGTAACCTCAACAGGTTTGTCAGGTCAGAGCCCAGATTAGGAGATCAGGTCAATTTGTCTTCCCCAGTACGATTTGTGACCACGAGGACAACTCAGTTTGTCATCCCCAGCGGAGTTGCTTTCTTTTCCTCAGCATTTATTTTGCTGAGGGGCCTCTTTGCATTTTGCATATAGTAATCATTGCATCCTAAAAAACGCGTAGCATTTCCATTTGAGATGGAGCATTACGCCATGGAAAATTCAAACATATGCATGCGAAGCATAAGCCAGTTTTGATGCCTCGTGCGAGAGCCCAAAGCTATTTCTCTTCAATCACATCGACAAAGCAAAAGAATGCCTCCTTCATTCCCCACCAGACATTTCAGAGCAGTACAAGGGTTTCACTATTTTCCTCCCCACCAGAGTCCCAGTTTCTCGGTTGGTAGATCTTTTGATCTTACATTTTAGCCGTATCTCTTAGGAATCATTCCGGATAGGATTCCTTCCGCCATTTCCGATAGGCACCTTCTAAGTCTTGAACCTTAGTCATTCCCGATAGACGTATAGGTCACCCTTACTCCTCAGAAACCATTCCGGATAGGTTTTCGACTTTAGCCGTTCGCGGCAGGTACCCTTTGAGTTTTAAACCTAGTCGTTCCCGACAGACCCATTTACCATTCCCGATAGGTAAGCCATAGGTTTTTAACTTGAGCCATTCCCGATAGGCACTCTTCTAGTTTTAGACCTAGTCGTTCCCGACAGACCCATTTACCATTCCCGATAGGTAACCAAGGTCCAAACCTTGTTGTTCCCGACAGACCCATTTACCATTCCCGATAGGTAAGCTCAGCCGTTCCTGACAGGCCCATTTACCATTCCCGATAGGTAACCAAGGTCCAAACCTAGTCGTTCCCGACAAACCCATTTACCATTCCCGATAGGTAACCAAGGTCCAAGCTCAGCCATTCCTGACAGGGCCATTTACAATTCCCGATAGGTAACCAAGGTCCAAACCTAGTTGTTCCCGACAGACCCATTTACCATTCCCGATAGGTAACTAAGGTCCAAGCTCAACCGTTCCTGACAGGCCCATTTACCATTCCCGATAGGTAACCAAGGTCCAAGCTTAGCCGTTCCTGACAGGCCCATTTATCGTTCCCGACAGATTGTTCACCGTTCCTGACAGGTCATTTACCATTCCCGATAGGTAACCTTAGTGTTTAACCTTAGCCGTTTCCGACAGGCGAGCTTTGAATTTCATTTGTTCCGGACTATTTTCCACCAACATTCATCACCAACTGCTATGTTTGTCATATATCCATTCTGTTTGTCCACATAGCGTAAATTTTCCAGTTATTTTTTGTATTCAATCCCTATGTACCTTGAATTTCTGACAGCCGTTGCTCTCATCCATTCAGGTCCACAGTTGATTGAATAGGGGCAGCTGTAATACCTCAAAATTTTCCCTCTTATTTTTCTCAATAATTGGCTTATGTTTCACTCATTTGCATTTCATAATAGGTCATGCTAAATCATACATATCATTGGTTGCAAGGCATGGGATCAGGTGTCTCAAGGCATAAACAGTTCAAGGTCAAAGGACAAGAGAAAAGCTTTTACAAATAAGTCACAAGGGTTTTTCATATCTCAATTCATCCCTCAAGGTATCACAAGATGAGAATTCAATAGAAGATTGAAGGAAGTCATATTCTCCTAACCAGTGCAAATTAGGGTTTTGGAATTCTGAAGTATAATACCCCAATGGGTAGGATCTTGGAGCTTTTATCATTTCCAAATGGCATATCTCATCTTTGTTGGAGAGGATATACATCATACTCAGAGGAATTTGGATTTGGAGGGTGTGTTGATTTCTCCTAGACTGAGGGGTCAAAATTAGGGTTTGCCATAAAATCAGTTTATTTCTGATTTTTTGGGCAAAACTTGATGCTATGGTATTCTACATGTCCTCAAGAGTCTAAGGATGAAGAGTTGTCCATCAATTTGATATGGAAGGGTTTCAATTGATCAATTGATTGAGAATTAAGAGAATTGGGGAAAAGTTAATTGTGCAGAGGAAAAAGTCAACTCTTGACTTTTTGAGGTCAAATCCACGTTCCTCATGTCAAACATGATCATTGGTGAGGGTTTGGTCAAGAAATAATGAAATATTCATCAAAAATTAAGAAATGTGCAAAGTTGCCAAAAATAGAAATTAGGGTTTCTATTTATGGCAAGTTTTGGCAAGGTGAGAGGTCAACTTTGGGGCTTTCTTTCTATATGCTCCAAGAACCAAATGGAGGGGTTAAGGAGGCTTATCAAAAGTTCACATTTCAAGCTTCAAATCCATACCAAGAACATCCCCATTGGATTAAAATTGAGGGAGATATGGTGTTTCAAAGTTGGGACAAATCATGGCATTTTGGGCAACTAGGCAGGTCATGGGCGTGTCAGCGTGCCATAATTTTTACAAACACTTGGTGTGCATGGGATGCCCAAGTTCATGGTCAAATTTCTCATTGATGTATGCTTCAAATGGAAAATTGTTAAACATCAATCTTGTTCATTTCCATGTCCTCTTCAACTTTTATGTTGAACAAATTTCCATTTGATCAACCATTGGAGAGATAAAGTAGCTCAAAGTTAGGATTTTTCAACTGATTAACTCCCATGTACATGGCTAGGCATGGGCAAGACAAGACACATATGTAACTCAGTTGCAACCAAGCATGTTTATCATCATTTTTAAGTACTTTAGAGGTGTTATTTCAATTCATTTTGAACATCAATTTTGTTCTATGCCATGCCCTCTTTCCAAAGAGCCATCAACCATGCCATTTCACTCCATGTTCATGAAGTTATCATGCTCCAAAGATCATTACTTGCTAGCTGCTTTCCTCCATACCAAACCAACCAAAACCTATTGTATTTTAATCTTTTCATGCGTATGCTTTAAGTACATCAGCCATGACATGTCCAAAGCATTGCCATAATTAACCAAGCACACACCTTACACGCATCATGTGCCTCATGCATGCTCTGTCATGTTTGTTAAAACATAAGAGAAAATGAAAGAAACTTGCAGAGCAAGCCTTGCTGCTACCCTTAGTACATCATCACCATCTAACTTCACCACCACCATAGCATGCCATGGTCTCTCTTCACTCTAACACAACACCATGACTCGTGTATAACACAATTGACTCACCACTAACTCAGTTAACTTGAGTTCTAACTGTTAATCAAGGTGGTTAACAGTTAAATCACCTTATAAATTCAATCTCCAACAGAATTTGGAGGAGACTTTGGCTCATTCTTCAGTTTCTTTCAACATTCCACTCTCCATTCTCCTTGAAACCTCACACATTTTTTCTCTGAGTTTTGCTCTCCCTCGTGCTCTTTCTCTCTCCAAGTGGTTCAATCTTCTTCTCCATTCATCAATCATCATCAAGAGAACTTGAGGCTAGCACTGAAACCTCAAATTGCATCTTCTTCTTCTTCCAAATCTCACTGAGTTCAAGCATATTAAGCCTTTATTTGGCCAAAAGCAAGTTCAATCTGCGAGGAATCTCACCTCTGGTCTTCTCTTTCTCAAAGCTCCATCTACAACAGGTTTTGTTTCAATATTTTTCTTGCCATTTCTACTGATTTAAGCTTGTTTTTGCATGATTGAAGCTCAGTAAGAGCAATGTGAATATCCGGCTAGTTGATAGGTATCTTAGATGCTTAGTTTAAATTTTAGGGAAAAACTTTGTGGCTTTGAATCTCCGTGTACATGTGTTATTGGTGAATTTTGTGGATGGATCCATGATCTACTTGAGGAGAGGAGCATTTTGAGGTATAACTTGCTAATTTCTGTGATGTTTGACGGTTGAACACGGCGGAGAGGTCACCGGAGAAGGTGACCGGAGAGACCAGTCCAACCACCAGCCATAAACCCTAGTTCACTGCCAGGTTAAGTCCCAGCCCTTGGATCATTTGAATCTAACGCACACGAGCTTGCCAGCGAATAAAAAACCACGTCCCTCTCACATGCCATTTTCTTTCAGATTTTAATTTCAATTTTTAATCCCATGTGGCTAGTATACGGTTGCTTATCATGTGCTTGTTTTCTGGTCCACCTGATTGAGTTATTTTCCTGATCATCACACTTGACTTCATCCAATGGCTCAGGATGAGTCAAAGAATTTGACTAACATCCATGTGATACACCTCCTCTGAACGGTTAGTGGACTTGATTATTTATTTTGCTATGCGCCCCCCTATCCTGGGCCCAGTATGCATTTTCAACTAAGTTTTTACTAATGTTGCACCTCCCTGCTCTATTTTCTTGTTTTTTTTTTTGTTTTTTTCACACATATGATTGGTTTTTAATTTTTAAAATTGTTTCTAAGCATCAGAAAATTCCATAAAAATTCACGAGGCATACTAAAACATTTAGATAATTTTTTATTATTTTACTTTCTGGTTTTATTATATTTTGCCATATTTTTATGAATTTCCTTTCATTTTCTTTTTTTGGTGCATTGCATCATGACACATGCTACATCTTGATTCTATTTGACATAGTTGTGCATTGTTTTTTTGCATAATAATTGGTATGTACCTTTATGATATGATGAGACATGTTATACATTTTTTGTGAATTTTCTAAGTCATTTCTTGATGACTTTTGAGTGATGTTTTTGAGTCAATTGTTAAGGTTCTTTGTATGACATTGTGAGGCCTCTTTAAGCATGTTCCTCAATGATTTTTGAGCCACCTTCTTGTGACATGTTTACCCACTAGTTTCACTTCAAATACCTTGAATCTCACAGTTTTGTTGAGCCTTTAAATTCCACTTTGATCCACTAAATGCATGTGTGTTTGTGTAGGCATTAGAGAATTTGTGCTTAGATTTTGATGTGTATTATGTGCCAATCTTCTTTGACTATTTGTTGAGGTTTTTAATTCATGTTGTATGAATATTATATGTCATTTTTACCATGTCATGAGTCATCCCAAACTTCATTCTTATATGATTTTAGTGCACATGTTCTAAAGTGAAATATCTTGTGTAATTGTGTTTTCTTCTCTAATCTTCTTTGAATACATGTTTGCCCCAATACATGAGTGATCCCAAATCATTCCTTGATCATGATACATTTCTGTTTTCAACCATTTTCAATCATATTCCATGACCTACAATTTCATGTCACGTGTTTCTAAAGCTCACAAACTTTTGCATACTTTATTTGAACTTATTTGACTTAACTTGAACTTGTTTGCTCTTAATCTTCTAAGTGCTTCAACATGACAATTGTATGAATTTTGTGCTTACATTCTTAACCTCTAAATGTAATTTCAAATGTCCTAAGCTACTGACTTGCATTCATTTTGTTTGGTTATTCAATTTGCATATTCATTTCTTACTTGCATGCCTAGTATGATGCATTGTTGGAACTTTAAGGATGTTTGCTCCCATTTTTTGCTTGCTTGATCAATGCTTACTCTTGTGAATCATATGCCATTTGAATAACATCTTCACCCATTCTTAAATGTCATTTACTTCTAACTTTTATGTTTACATATTCATTTATTAATGTTTACTTTCCAATTATACATCTTGGGTAGTTAATGTTCAACTCACATTTGCATGATTGTTTGGTGTATAGTTTGACTTTGTGTGATATCATATGACATGTTTAAATTAGTATGGTACCTTAGCATATACCTACTGACTTGGCATGTCCCTTAACCATTAGGACCCTTCCCTTGTGGTTTGAGCTTCATTTTCTTATTAACTTGTCTCCTTGAATCAAATAGTTGTGTTTGGTTTAGGTTTCTTGTACTAGTTTTCATTACTTGTGATAATAATACATTAACCTTTTTTGTAGGGGCAGAAGTAGGTCACTTGAGTAAGTGGATGATAATCCATACTCATATCTTCTTTTATCTCTTCTTTCATCTCTCATCTCTTTTACTTATCATTCTCTTTTGTGAATAACATGATATAATGCTTGATTGTGCAGAACTTTCTCACATCCCTTAGGGATCCTAGCTCATACTTAATTTTTGATTAAGGTGAGGTAGGATAAGCATTAGGTAGTGCTATCCCTTTCTCTTCTTTAGACTTAGGTGGTTCTTATGCCTCACATAACCATAGGATCTTCGTGCATGATACCTTTAGGATTGTTAGTCTCCCCAATTAGACTTTCTCCTTTCTTAAACCCTTTGAGTCTCTTTCTCATCTCAAAACAAAAAGCAAAAACATCTAATAAAGGATTAACATGTATGGCACATGAGCCTTGCATCTGGGAAATTGAAGAAGGAGGATTTCCCTTCGTCTTTCTAGAGTGTTTAGCATATGTGTTATAAACACAAAAAATAAGCAAAGCACTTCCTCTAAATATCAATAAACAAACAACAAATCTCTTCTCATCTTCCTCACACTATTCGTAAAGGATTCGTCACGTCCGTTCTACCGCAAACAGGTAAATGCCTAAGACTCCGTACAACGAGTTGCGACACTTAACTGCTAGAACACGCGCCTGGACGTCTTCCATTAAAAAAACACAAACAAAGCAGCGAAGTTCCAGATGACGACACCCTTTGATCGATAACAACAAGCGTGAATCCGATCGAGTATGATGGACGCGTGGGGGTGCTAACACCTTCCCCTCGCTTAACCGACTCCCTTACCCGTTTCTCTTGGTCGCGAGACCATGTCTTTTCCCTTCCCTTAGGTTTACGCAGTGTTTCCTTTCCCTCTCTTGGGATAAATACACATTGCTGGCGACTCTGTTTCTGTGCCACTTTCGCGTTTGTACTTGGATGAAAATCCCGGGAGCGACACTTGGCTCATGGATAAGTTTTATCATGACAATCTGCTAGGGTCTTGGAAGGGTGAGTTGAACTTGATGGAGAACTTGGAGGAAACCAAAGATCAGCTGCAATAGTGGAAAGGCGACTCTTTGGGGCAAGTGTTAAAAAAGAAGAAAAAGTTTCTAGCTCATCTGAATGTTATTCAATGTTGCATCCAAAGGAACGGTTACCATTCTGAAATGAGAGAGCTGGAGAGAAAATTGCATACGGAACTTAACATAATTCTTGAACAAGAAGACGTAATGTGGTTTCAAAGAGCTAGAACAAAATGGATCATTGATGGAGATCATAACACCAAATACTATCACAATAAGACAAAAAAAGGATGGAGGAGGAATAGAATTAGCATGCTGAAGAATGATGAAGGACAATGGATTGAAGACTCTAAACAACTTTAAGAGTTGGTCAAAGATTATTATCAAAACCTTTTTGCTGTCAAGAATCATTGGAAGGAGTGGAAGACTACTGAGATCACCTTTCCCAAGCTGAATAATTCATAAATCCTTGATTTGAAAGCTCAGATTAGTGATGATGAAATTAAGAAAGCTGTTTTTTTCCATGAAACCTTGGAAAACACCTGGGCCCGATGGTTTTCCTGCTAGTTTTTATCAGAAATCCTGGGACATAGTAGGCCAAAAAGTTTGTCAATTTGTTCATGGTCTTTGGAACAAGCCTGAAGGTATATCAGCTATCAATCAAACAGATTTATGTTTGATTCCTAAAAAAGAGTTTCCGTAGCATGTTACGCATTTTCGCCCAATCTCCTTATGTAACTCTATTTATAAAGTCGTTAGCAAGATTATTGCGGAGAGATTGAAGCACTGTATTCCAAAATTGGTCTCGCCGTTTCAAGCTGGTTTTATGCCGGGGAGATCAATACACGACAATATCATTATAGCTAGAGAAGTTATGCGTATCATTCATCACAAAAAAGGGAGGAAAGGATTGTATGCCGTCAAAATCGATCTTTCAAAAGCTTACGACAAACAAAGCTGGGAGTGCATTTGGCAGGTTCTTCAAGAGGAAAATATTCCTGCAGAACTGATTAATGTTGTTATGCATTCCATTGCAAGCTCTAAGCTGAATGTTAATTGGCATGGTAGTTGTGGAGAATTCTTTCGTCTGTATCGTGGAATTCGGCAAGGTGATCCAATATCACTGTATCTTTTTGTTCTGTGCATGGATAAGCTCTCGCATATTATTGACCATGCAGTGGCAAGTGGTAGGTGGAAAGCAATTAGAATGGGAACTCGTGGCCCAACTATTTCTCACTTAATGTTCGCAGATGATTTGTTTTTGTTCGGGGAAGCTTCTGAGCATCAGATAAATGGTATGATGGATATTCTGCAAACTTTCTGCAGGCTGTCTGGTCAAGATATTAGCGAAGAAAAATCGAGCATCCTTTTCTCCAAAAATACTCCAAGGAGGCTCAGGAATGAGCTTCTCAGTGTCAACAAATTTAAAGAAACATACCAGTTTGACAAATATCTTGGGGTTCCCATTAGTGGTAGATCATTAAGGAAAGTGGATTATCAGTACATCATTGACCAAGTTGCTAACAGACTTGCAATTTGGAAGGTGAAAATGTTATCTCTAGCTGGTAGAACTACATTGGCTTAGAGTGTTATTGAGGCGATTCCCACTTACCCTATGATGACTAGCTTGCTTCCTAAATCGTTTCTAGAGGAAATTCAAAGATTGCAGAGAAATTTCGTTTGGGGAGACAATACGAATACGAAGAAAATTCATGCTGTTAAGTGGAGCACATTTACGTAATCCAAAGACACCAGAGGTTTGGGTCTTCGAGACCTTACGAGAATGAATTATGTTTGTATTTTGAAGCTTGTCTGGCAGTTTATCAATGGAGCGGATGACCTTTGGTGCAGAGTGCTTCGTGGCCTGTATCATGATGACAATTTGAATAAGTACAAGATTAGAAAGAAGTATGGTTCAGGCCTGTGGAAGGATTTTTTGAAAGTTATGCCGTTGTTGCTGCAGTTCGGTAAGTGGTCTATTAGGGATGGTAAGACTGTGGACATGTGGGATGATAATTTGATTGATGTTGGCGGTTCCTTGAGGGAGCAGATGCAAGATATTCTTGAGAAGTGGCAAGGAGGTAAGGTCAGAGATTTTGTGACAGTAACTGGAGATTGGAATTGGCAGGTTTTGCAAAATTTGTTGTCTCTTGAAATTCTTGATAAGATCAACCATATAACTTAGACGTATGAAGATCAAGACATGGATAAGTTTAAGTTGGTCAGAGTGTCCCAAGAGATTGGATCGTTAAAACAGTTTCATGATTTATTGTCGAAGGGGGAGAATTCCGTCTCTGATCTGGGCTGGAAGCTAGTTTGGCGGCTGAAAGTTCTGGAGCGAATCAAGGTGCTTGTGTGGCTTCTTAAGCATGACCGCCTGCTAACAAATTATAGAAAGAGTAAAAAGTGTTACGCTCTGCTGCGTTTCGGCTTTGTGGTCATGCAAATGAAACTACGCTTCATGTGTTTAGGGGCTTCTCGAATGCTTGGGAGATTTGGGAATCTAAAGTGTCATTGGGTCTAGTTCAGAGTTTCCTTAATTCTGATTTGGTTACTTGGATCACTTTGAATATAAATTTTGATACTAAGAAGGTGGGAGGTTGGAGTTATTATTGGTTGATGGTGTGTCATTCTATTTGGTTTTGGAGGAATCAAGAGGAGCATAGTGTTGAATTTGAAAGATCGCCGGATCCTAGAATGGCGGTGGAGAGGAGGCTAAAGGAGTAGGAAGAGGTGCTTCAAATGGACAAAAAAGTGGTTGGGAGGAATAGAGAGTGTCATACCCCAAATTTTGACCACTAAGATTTCCCATCATTGTGCAAGTTATCATCACAATATGGATGTACCATCATACCTCATCAATCTCCTCAAAGATTGTTGAGCCTTCACTACAATCAAAATTAGGGTTTCAAGCCCTCTCTGAGCTCTTAGACAAAGGATCAATCAAGGAATGACATGATCTTCAAATTTGTCTAATCCTCTCAAACATCTACAATGGATCAAGATGACTCCCACAACAAGAATCAAGCACAAGGTTGCAGCATTCCAAGTGGATCAAGCCTCAAGATCGCCAGTGTCACCAAATTAGGGTTTTGGTCGACCAGGGCCTCCAGATGGAAAATTTCCTATGGGCATGAGCCAATGATTCAAATAATAACCTAAGATGCTCCAAGGGACATCATGAACCCAATCATCAAGCCAATTTTGCCTCAGGGGATGCATTCATAAAAAATCAGGAATTAGGGTTTCTTGACCTAATTCACCCCTAAGTTGACTTTTGGGACAAAACATGAGCCAAGACCTCAAGAGAGGATTTGAGGGTCTCAAATACACCACATTGATCCATTTGCAACAATGGATTGACCCAAGAAGCTTGATCAACAAGTTTCAAGCTCATCAGAACCACAATTAGGGTTTCGCGGGAAAAAGTCAATTGTATCTTTGACTTTTGGCCCAAGCATGCTCCCAAACTTTGGGACATGATTCAATACACCCTATAAAACCTATGAAATCAATCCATCAAGTTTGATTTAGGTCAAGGACTTGACTTCATAGAGGATCACATAGTTTGGAATTCATCTGATAAAAAGTCAACTGTGCCCAAAAGTCAAAGTTTGACTTTTTAATTTTTTGATCAATTATGGTTCCCTAACCCTAAAATGATGTTAATGTGTGATTGGAATCATCATTCATCAAGAAAAATCAAGAAAAGTGGGAAAACTTGTAAAAGGGGTAACCATAAAAAATTTAGAAATTTTCTAAGTTATGGAACAAAGTGGCTAGGATACCAACTTTGGAGGATCATAACTCCTAAACCACAAGGCCATTTTTCCCTATCCAAAGTTGGATTTGTAGCTCTCATGGCCCTCTACAAAAGCTTCAAACACAACTCATTCCAATTCCTCATGGATATTAAGTTATGGAATGATCAAAATCACAAAAAGTGAAAATGTCACTTTTTTCCAACACTTAGTGAAATTTTCACTAAGTAAGAATCTGCCTTCACTTTTTTCCAAATGTAGGGGCATTTTTCACTTGGATCCAAAAAGTATCAAAACCAACTATGATCAAACACTTGTTGTATCATATGAGGGCTTTCCAAAATGGCCAAGAACTCCATCAAATTCCACTTGAGCCATGAGATATGACAATGGCAATATGCCTTGCTGAAAATTGTCAAAGCAAGGCAGATTTATGAATTTTTCCCGATTTTCCAAATTTGTGCAAATAACAAACACACTTATCCATCTGAACACCTCAGGGGGAGACCAAGGACGGACAAACACTGATCCATAAGCCTCCCAAGTCTTTGGAACCAAAAGTAGCATGCCAAACTTAGAAATGCCTAAAAGAGGGACAAGACTCCAATTTTGTTTTGGAGCATTTAATGGATGCACCAAGGTGGCATGGACTGAGCCATTTCCAATTGAATTCAGTTAAGACATATCCAAGATCAAGGGAACCAGCAGCTTGTGCCCTAACCTCTAGTCAATGGCTAGAGGAGACTTGGATTCCCATTGATCAACATTGGCCAAACCTCTGCAGCAGTTGCCATTCACTATTGCTTGCAAAATAGACTTGCTCCACTATAAATAGAGCTCATTTATGATCAGTTTGAGTACACCCAAGCCATCAAACAGATGCTTTCCTCAAAATCTCTTCTTTCACTCCAAAATTGCCTTCCAAAGCAAGTCACTATCGGGTTTTGAGTTTGAGAGCAATTCCAACCAAACCAATCACACACACACCTCATAAACATCATATAGAAGTGATCCAAACACTTAAACAACATCTGGAACACTGATTTCACAAAATCACCAGCCAACTGCTCAAGGTTTTAACCAAGTTGCAGTTGAGATACCATCTTTAGTTCCAGCTTGTTTCAAACCATTCCAAGCACTCAGGCACATCACTTGGCACATAGGGAAGCTATCCACATCATTGGAACCTAGCTGTAACACTTCTAACACAAAACACGATCACCAACTGCAAGAGGTAAGCATGAGCTCTTCTAACTCTATGATCCATGCATTTTTTGCTGCACAATAATTTGGCCATATGTTCATAATCATGCATGGAGTGTTTTACCTCAATCAATTATTTTGTTTGAATCGTGTATGGAATTTCTGAGCCTTCATGATTTTAGGGCTCTTGAGGTTTCTCTTTGATTTCTTATTCCATGCTTAAAATAAATGAAATTAAAGACCATATACATAATCGTGAGGTGAAAACGAGTAGATTGATTTGTGGATTGTGTGATTTCATCAAGTATTCAGTGAGATTGATGAGAAAACGCAAATCTGGGAAAAACAGAGCACGCGGGCAAGGCCAAGATGTTCTTGGCGCCCTTTTTCAAATATTTGAATTTTTGAATTTTTGTGATTTTATTTAATTGATTCAAAAATCAATTTCTCTCCGAGTTTTAATGATTTTGAGTTGATTCTTTTTTTAATAATTCACAAAAATGTTAAAATATTTTATTTTACCAAAAAATCCCAAAAATATTACTTATTTCATATATTTGATATTTTTGCAAAGAATTAATGTTTTATTTGTTTTTAACATTTGAAATATTTTTTCTCCCTTGATTTTCCAAACTTAATTGATTTTCAATTATTTTGTGGGTATAAACATGATTTTTCAAACATTAAACCAATACCACAATTTGTTTTTCACACATGTTTAACACTTTTGATCATTTTAATTGATTTTTTTTCAATTAAAATATATTTTGAAAACAAATTAGGGTTTTGATCAATTCAACCCTCATCAAATCTTTTTCAAACACCCTTGGGCCTCTCGAGAGAGTGTAAGACCCATCCCTTGTAAATAAAACTTTTCGGGCCTCAGTGCATTGTATAAGTCCCAATACGCTAATGAAATCTCGGCGCGATCGTCATTTTTCAAACAAAACCCTTGGGCCTCCCAGTAGCAATCTTTTGAAGATTTTCTTTTGTCAGTTTCCCTTTATCAGCAGGGATGGCATTTATTTTGCTAGTTTCTCTTTATCAGCAGAGATATCAGTCTTTCCTTCATCAGTTCCCTTTATCAGCAGGGATGGCTTTTGTGTTGCTAGTTCTCTTTATCAGCAGAGATAGCAACCTTTTTGGATATTTCCTTTGTCAGTTCCCTTTATCAGCAGGGGTGGCGTATTTTGAGACTCGTTTGTCAGTTCTCTTTATCAGCAGAGATGACATAACTTGGGAGAGTTTGTTTCATTACAGCATTTATGGCTAATTCTCCAGTGGAGGATTGCAAATTTCCGGGTTCTTTGGTATTCAATATCCGTGCATCCTGATTGTCTGAAAGCCGTCGCTATCATACCCTCAGGACCAAGTTGATTGAATAGGGGCAGCTGTTGCACCCCAAAATTTGCCCTCCTTACTTTATTACTAACTGGCTTATGTTTCATTGCATTTTTGCATTATCATGTGTGCATATCATTGGTTCTTAACATGGGGTCAAGGTGCCTGAGGCAAGTTCAAGAGGAGAATTTGTTCTTCAAAGGGTCAAGCAAGAGAGCTCAAGTGGATCACTCTCTCCTAACCAGTGCATGAATTAGGGTTCTGAGATTCTTGGGTTTATTGGTCCAATGGGCAAGCTCCGTGGGTTTTTATCATCATCAAATGGCATATCTTATCTTTGTTGGAGAGGATACACATCATATTCAGAGGAATTTGGATTTGGAGACTGTGCTATTTCCTCCTAGACTGAGGGTACCACAACTAGGGTTTGCTATAAAGTCAACTTATTTCTGATTTTTTTGGGCAAGACTTGATTCTATGGTATTCCTTGGGTCCCTGAGTATCTAGGGATGGGAGATTGTCCATCAGTTTGGTTCAGGAGAGATTCAATTAGCCAACGGATTGGAAATCAGGTGAATTGGGTAGAAGTCAACTGTGCAGAGGAAAAAGTCAACTCCTGACTTTTTGAGATCAAATTCATGTTCCTCATCTCAAATGTGTCCATGAATGAGATTTGATCAAGAAATGCTCAAGGATTCATAAAAAATAAGAATGTGGAAAAGTTACTAAAAAAGGAAATTTAGGGTTCTAGAAACTTACTATTTTGGGTAAGTTCTTAACCACTTTCAAAGACAGTTTTCACCATGATCAAGGCTTCAGTTGCAAATATTTTTCACATGAAAGTTATAGTATGAAGTATTCCCTTCAAAATGAGCACAAGAACCATGTCATTTGGGTTATTTTTGAATGAGTTATGGTGCTCCCAAGTTGGACATTTTCACCTCACAAGATTCAAAAACTTAGAATTTTTTCTAAGTCATTTTTGGCAGTTTTGAGGACAGGTTTTACATGGCATTTTACACAATGTTCCAAGCCTCATTTCAAGACCCTTTCTTCATGAAGTTTGATCTGTGTTCTTCCTACTTTTCATTGGTCATGAATTTGTATCATTTGGATCCATGTTTCTTAAGATATGTGCACATAAAGTGGAGGGTTTCAATGGGAATTCAAAAGTTTGGCGTGGCATGTTAGGAGGAGATTTCGCAGCATAGAATCATATTAAATTGTCATCTTGGCCCAAGATATCCAAAAGAAAAGAGTCTCACTTGCCATGCACACGTGAGAAAAGATTGGCAATATCCAAACCTTCCATTTTCGGTTGAACCCTAATGGAATATTCCTTGCATCATGGGCCTACAAAAGAATCACCCAAACCTACTCTATAAAAGAAAATAAACCCTAAACGAGAGGGGGGGATTTTTTTTAGGATTGGTGGAGCTTCAGATCAAAAGTTCATTCTTCTCTCGGAAAGTTTCTCAAAGCTCAGAGCTCAAGTTCTCAAGAGCTTGCTTTTCATTTGTCTTCGCTCGATTTGCACTCACTAAAGCTTGCTCAAGCATTTGGAGGGGTTCTCTGGAGATTTCAACGTGATCGGAAGGAGCATTGGATTTGTCTCTATTGGGTAAGCGCTCTCAAACCTTTGACCTTTCATCATGTAGATTTAAATGCATTAATTTTGAGTTTACATCGCGTCTGTATCTGCCTGAAAAGATGGTATCGTTTGGTTGAATCCAAGTTTGTTAAATGACTTTGAATGTTGGTGAAATCGTATTTGTACCCGTGACTTTGGACCCATATTTCTCCGTGTTTAAAGGTGTGTTTTGAATAGATAATGGCATGATCATGATCCTTGCTGTGCATACTTCATTTTGGTGTTTTATTTTGTATGATTTGGTTGAGAATGGAGGTCGATATTTAATGTTGAAGATGGCTAGGTCACACTGCATGCTTCGCGTCTTAGGTAGTTGCTGGGTTTGTTTCATGGCTGCATGAGGAAGAAAGACGGGTGTCGTGATCTGGTTGGTTGTGTTAGTTTTTTGTCTTTTTCTGTTTAAATTAAAGGTGACCGGTTGAGATGGGGTCACATGCCTTTGTTACAATTTATTTTTCCCTTTAGTCTTTTATTAAGAATAAAAAAATAATAATAATAATACAAGTTAATGGCATTTGTTTCCATGGGCCCGCGTTTTGCTCCTTTCACCCCCGTTTTTTAGGCCCAATGCTCGTGAACTAGAATCATGTTGTTGCTGAATTGCTTATCCACCCCCACGTTTATTTCATTATTTCTATTTTATTTATTTATTACATTTTCATTTTTAATTTTAAAAAAATAGTTAATTACATTTAAAAATTCCAAGAAAATTCATGCATCACTTTTATAATTTTATAAAATTTTCCAAATTTTATTTTTTATTTTTATTTTATTTTTTATCTAAATTAATTATTTTATTCATTTTCTTTTTGAATTATCCATGTTATGCATATCTAAATTTGTTTATTTTATTTCTCTACATCCATAAAATATTTTTAATCCGTTCCTTTTGCATTCATTCACTAACATTCTAAAATGCATTAAAATATTTTTCTATCATTTTTAAAATTATTGCATATTGCATTTTAGTCCTTCCCTTTGGCACATTGAACCCTATTTCTCACCTGAGCTTTGCCTGATTATTTGAATGACTAACATCTTGAATTTTTGCAGGAATTTTTGATGTGTTGTTTGTCTCTAGTTGAGAAACCTTGATATTTAATTTGGGAATTTTAGGAGTCATTTCTCTAGTTATTTGATTTGCTTTCACTTGAGATTTTCTTGTATGCGCATCTTTGATCTTGCCTGATTATCTGTTTGAAGAGGCACTTGTGCCATTGTTTGGGTTTATTGCTTTGAATTCTTAATTCATGTTTGGATTGTTATCCCTATTATATACCATTGTTTGGTTTTCATCTACCTCACTTCTTTTACTTGTATCTGTTTCTCACTAACCTTTTATGCAGGGACCAAGGTAAGTTCCTTAAGGGTATAGTCACCCTTACTCTCTCCTTCTCTTATCTTTTCCCTTTAGGATTTAGGTTGTCTTCAAACCTCACTAACCGTAGGTCGCCCATGCACGATAACGTTAGGACTCATAGTCCCCCTTTAGAGTTACCCTAGTGTCTTTTCTCTTCTCATCTCAAATTTCTTTAAAATACTTAATAAGGATGAATTGTATTGCGCACGAGCCTTAAGCATGGGGAATGAGAAATAAGGGGCTTCCTCTCATCTTTCTAGAGTGCTTAGCGAGCGTCCTGTCTTGGGACGATGCGTTAAGTATTCGCCCCTGTGCCCTAGACTTTGGTGCAATGCAAGTTATGAACTAACTTAAGCCACTTCTGTCCTAAAAAATACAAACCAACCTCAAACCCTTTTGTCCTTCGGGATCGTCAAACTAAAGGCTATTTTCAAAAAGGGCACGTTACCTTTCGTCTGAGTCGCAAACAGACATCGACCCTAACTGTCGGACGTGAACTTAACGTCTCTCATAAAAAACACAAAAAGAACTTGGTCCGAACTACGTTGACTCTGAATTCCCCATTGCACAAGGGGGGTACGTAGGCCTAGGACGTTGACGTCCTACCGAGTCCGTCTTTGTTTTCCCCTCTCCGTCTTAGTACAGCCCTAGATGATAGTATAATTCACCCTTAGAATAGACAACAAGCGTGGATCCCATCGAGTACGATGGACGCGTGGGGTGCTAGCACCTTCCCCTCGCGTAACCGACTCCCGAACCCAGGTTATGGTTGCGATGACCATTCCTTTCCCTCTTCCTCAGGTTTATGCGGTGTTCCCTTTCCCCCTTTTGGGATAAATTTACATGGCTGGCGACTCTGTTTTTCCGCGGCACTCTCGCATTTGTACCTGGATGAAAATCCTGGGAGCGACAGCTAGCGACTCTGCTGGGGAATCTGGTTGACCTATGCTGGTCCATCCCTAAGCGAGTCAGTCCTAGCGCTTGCTTGTCTTTGTTCTCTTTGGGTGTTTTGTGTTTGGTTTCTTTTATTTGTTGTATTTTATTTTTATAGCTTTTCTGCATTGCATTCCATTTTTATTACTGTCATACTGCTGTGTTGTGCTGGCTGTTCTTGTTTTGCAGGTTGGGTGGGTCTGAGAGATAAGCCCAATACCCAGGCTTGAGTATACCCTAGGACTAGAGTGGAAAGTAGTGGGACCTACGTGCCCGCTTGGTACGTTTGTGTGTTCACGAAATTCACAACCAGACGAGGCTACCTTGGGATGCATTCTAACGTGTGTGTCTTGCGCATGTTGGGGTGTTGACCTAGAGAGCTGTCGACTCTGGTGACCGATCATCGAGGACCTTAGTGGAAATACCCCTCTTTAGTGGTGACAGTGGCAGACCACATCCTGTGGCAAACTCATTCGCACCCGAGGGCCCGCTTTGGAACTCGCATAGGATGACCCCTACTTTTTGAAGAGAATCAGTGGAGGCACTCCTCGATTGACGATAGTACTGTACCCCGAGGGATGAATGTACTATTGTTTCTCGACCTCAGTGCCAAAGCTGAGGACCTTCCGCCTTGGAGAATCAGTTGAGGCCTCCTCGATTGATGATGATGCCAAACCAGAAATGGTGAACATATCATCATTTCTCGACCTGAGAGCCCGGGATACTGAACATCCTAGTACCCACACGTGAGAGGGGATGGGCGTTTGCAGGTTTGCAGGTAACCGAAACCTTCAACCTACCCTGTTCTTCTGGATTTCTCGTCAATGTCCGATTATTTGGGTTCTTGGTTATCTCAGTGATTCAGAATTATGGTCTTCTGGGTTGTGGTTCTCGTTCAGTTAACAACACAACACATCCAGCAGTGTTGCCTTGACCCCATGTTTGCATGAGCATATCATTTTTCGTGCATTCTAACATGTTTGACATTTTTCAGGGCTTGCATCTTACTCTTGATTCCGGTTTTCTGAGGTTACTTCAGCATGGATGTCCAGAGAAAGAAGACTGTTGCCTATTCGTTCCCAGATCCGACTTTGACCTTGATTCACAAATTGATTAATATGGCTGGTCCCGGAGTTCATACAGAGTTCAGTGGAGTGTATGGGAGACTTATAAAGTTTGTTTATAATATCTCCAAGTATAAGAAGGATGCCATTCATACACTTCTTCAGTTTTATGATCCGTCCTTGCGTTGCTTCACTTTCCCAGACTACATCTTGGCCCCAACGTTGGAGGAGTTCTCATTTATTTTGGGAATCCCCATCAGGCATGATATAGTTTTCTTTTCTGAAGAACACCCCGGGGTAAAAGAAATGGTTGTTGCCCTTCATATTAGTGAATCTGTTCTGAACAGTAATATTGAAAAAGAACAAGGAGTTAAGGGTTTCCTATTGAAGTTCCTGTTTGATCAAGCCTGCATACATGTCAAAGAGAAGAATTGGATTGCTTTCCAAGCTATCCTAGCTATGTGCATCTATGGGATTGTCTTGTTTCCGAATATTCCTGATCTGGTGGATATGCATGCCGTCAGAATCTTTATTTTGAAGAATCCTGTACCTACCTTGCTAGGTGACGTGTATCACTTAGTTCACTACAAGAATGAGAATAGGCGTGGAAAAACTGTGAGTTGTTGTGCACCACTCTTATCTACTTGGTTTCTGAGTCGTCTCCCCGAATCTGGCGCTTTCGTTGATACGAAAGATTCTCTGAAATGGTCAAAGAGGGTTATGGGCTTGACTGCTGACAACATTGTTTGGATCAATCATGATTTGCTAGGAATGGAGATTATTTACAAGTGCGGAGAATTCCCTAATGTACCCTTGATAGGGAGAAAAGGTGGAATTAACTATAATCCTTCCCTTGTTATCAGACAGTTTGGTTATCCTTTGAGAGGTCCACCTGATGAGAGAGACATCAAAGAGTCCTTATTCTTCAATGGTATTGAGGATCAAGAGATGATGAGGAAGATTGTGAATGCTTGGAAACAGGCGACCAAGAAGGGTAAAACTTCGTTTGGAAAATGTAATAACCGGGCTTTTCCTTCCTATAAAAAGTGGATCAAGAAGAGAGCAGAAGATGAGCTTCTTCCCTTCCCGGTGGAACCACCTTTGTATCCTTTGATGATCGAGCCTCCTACCACAGTTGAGATAGAGAAGTTCAACAAGTTATGGGCTGAAAAGGAAAAGCTGCGAGAAGAAAATAGAGAGCTACTAAGGGAGATCTATCAGTTGAAGCATGAGCGGGGTGAAGCTGTTCATACCGCCAAGTTGAAAACAGAGCTTCTTGTTAAGGCGGAAGAAGAGCTAGCTGACATGGTCGCGTCCAGAAAAAGGATGAAAGAAGCTTTGGATGGTATGAGTAAGGTTCTCGAGTCTAAGAAGGAGGAATTAGACAAGGCTTTGTTGAAAATTCACAGGTTTGATGATCACCGAGAAACTGCAATGGCTGAGAATAAGAGAAAGGAAGACGGTTATCTAGCTAAGATTGATCAATTGAAGTTGACGCTCAAGAAAAAAGACGCTGAGATCATGTCAGGGATATTCAAGAGACAAGCAGTCGAGGGTCGACTCAATGAAGCCATAGCCTCCATAGAGGAACTGAAGGTCCAAGCTGAAGTGAAGAAGCCTAGACATGAGGGTCCTAGCATGGATGGTGCTTCTGGAGAAGACGCTTGGGAGTTGCATTGCCGATACTTAGAAGGGATCATACATAGAAGAGACGTTCTCATTCAAGATCTAATTCAAAGACCAAAGCATCCCAACACCAAAAAGCTGTTCAAGGAAATTCAAGACTAGAGCAGAAAGCATAGTGGATGGGGGGGGGGATTGACACTTGTGGACTTTGATGACAGGCCTTAGTTTTCTTTTCTCTTTTATTATATTTGGATCACCGCCAGGCTTGTTGGTTGAGACCTCTATTGATTTTTTACGTGCAAACTTGTTGCCTTGATTCATGATTGTTGACATTTGGTTTTCCTACGGTTTTCTTAATATATGAGCAGAGGTTCCACTATGTCTTATTAAACTGGAATTAAGGGGTGGATCGCCCTGCGAATTTTCAAACATGTCCATTTGCATTTGCATATTCATAATCATTTTGCATAATCATTTTGTGTAATAGGTGTTTATCTCCGGTATTCTTATCTTGTTCCAACATCTCAGGCCGTTCGAGAGTTGATCATGGAGCAAGTTCAAGCTGAGTTGAGGGAAATGCGAAGCCAGATGGGGCAATTTAGGGAAGACATGCTCCAGGAGCAGAGGATGCTGAGGGAGGAGATCAATCAGATGAAGACTCAGGTGAGTTTGGCCATGGAAATTCTGAATAGGGTGTTGAAGAAGGAAGACAATCAAGTGCCCGCTTCCACAGCAGAGGTTCTCATTCCTCCTGTCTCTTTGGGGTCTCCTCTAGACCATGGATTGCCTCGTGGATCCTCTCCACCGTCAGAGCTTTTTCATCAACAACCGTTTCTTGAAGGTCTTAATCCAGAAAAGCTTGAAGAGAAGTTTGATCAGATTTCGATGCCATACGCTCAGTTGCTTCAGCACTTGCTCAAGTTTCAGCTAATTGAATTGATAGCTACGGGACCTCCACACACCAAGTTTCGTATGGGTTCCAATGTCCATGATAGGTGTGAATTACATTCAGGGGTACCTGGTCATAATGTTGAAGATTGTAAGATGCTCAAGTACAAAGTCCAAGAGCTCATTGATTCAGAGGCAATCAAGTTTACATAAGTTGGCACTGGTAAACAAAGTGATGTTACTCCCAGTGTTGCAAAGGGACTGAGGACCCCCTCTTTTGCCAAAGGATCCACCTCGCGTCAGGGATCTCTTCCACAACCCTTGTTTGTGCCTCAGCCGAATGCAGAAAGGAAAGTGCAGGGCCAGACTGGGCGCCCAAATCAGCACCGACGGCAGAATTATCAGCAACAGGGGCAACTGAGACCAAGAAGGCCTAACAGGATATTTGATCATATTCCCATCCCTTATAGTCAGTTGTTTGCTCGTCTGTTCGAGAACTCTCTGATTCAAACGAGGAGTACCACGCTGGTACCATACCCTTTTCCTCCAGATTATGACATGACTACTAGGTGCGAGTTCCACTCGAGAACGTTTGGGCATACGATTGATGAGTGTAAGGCATTCCAGCACAAGGTGCAAGACCTGGTAGACGCCGAGATCATTGTATTCACTGAAGATGATATGTACATCAATGGAAGCCTCCTTTCTCAAATGAACACTCAGTCTGCAAGTACGTCCAGACAGAATTAAGCTTCCTCAGCAATGGCAATCTTCAGCTTCTTTACTGCATTTTCATTTGTAGTTTTTTATTTCTTGTTAAAGCATCGTATGTACGCAAGACTTGCTTGTTTTTTATGATGATATTAATGCAATGAGTATGTTTTTCTTGAAGTAATCCATTCGTTTTCACTCTTAAATGTTTATATGCACTGGAGTACCAATTTTCTTGTTTAGAACTCTTGAGGGAGGATGATGAGACGAAAACGCAGAATCTCTGGTCGTATGTTCAAGGATAGAACCCTGTTGAGGATGTACAGGCATTGTTTCAAACCCCTAAACACTGGAGAGATAAGGAGATAAACCTTCGTTAACCCCTTTGAGCCTTGGAGTAGGAGCATCTTTCGTACGAAAAAACCCTCATACTTAACCCAGGGGCAAGGTAGGCGTCAGTTAGTTTGACCGAGCGTTCAAATTTCAAGGAGAGTATGCATCTGAGGATCCATTACCTTCTATCCCACCATCAAGAGGTTAAGAGATGTGAAACCACAATGGTTATCCTTCAACAATCAAGGAGTGAGGCAGTCACGACCCTTTCAAGCAAGTAAGACAACCAGTGTCACACGCTTTGTTCGAAAAAGGAGAATAAAAAAAAAGCACGCTAAGTCGAAAACTTGAAAACAAGCGACTTAGGCAAAAATTAGGGCATCCCGCTGGACTTAAAAATCGAAAAGCTCAGGCAAAAATCAGGGATCGAAAAAAGCAGAAGAAAGAGAAGTGAAAAGAATTACAAGAATCCCCGATAAGAACAAATTCGTGTGATTACAGACACAAGATAAAAAAGGGATGACTGTTATTCCAAAACCCCCTTAGGTGCCAAACCATTAGTGGCGTAGGTTCCTTAAAGATCATAAACCTTTTGAGAGATGAGCATTTGGGTCAGATTAACTGAACATATGACTGGAGAACATCACGAAGAGTGGGTGGGCACAGATAAATTTTGAGCCATAAATCCTTTTTTCTGAAACCGTGAACCAGACCACGTTACAGCCCTTAAAAGTCCTAATTGAAACAGGGTTCAGTCCGAAAGCGTACTCCAACCGGATGGCGTTCCTGACTCCTATGAGTTGTGCTAATAAGATTCGTTGGTATTGCATGTGCGCATTGTGTTTGCAATTCAAAAATCAAGGTCGCATCCCAGCTAGTGATTCATTCACAAGGCTCGGCGACGCATTTTCAATAAAAACTTCAAGGTTAACATGAGTGTTGCATTAGGATTATCATTCTCATAAATAACTTGTTCTGTTTGCATACATGTGCCGAAACATCAATGGCAGCTTACACAGTGAACGTCAGTCAAGAAGCTTGATCCTACCAAGTTGAGATGCTTGAACATTCTGAAAGACAATCATATCAAAGGGCATGCTGCCAAGAGACTCAGTGTAGAGTGGGCTCTCCCCAGTAAGTCGTGTTAAGATGTAGCCAATCTGGGGCAGTCACGTCGAGAAAACTCTCCAAAATTCAGTTGTTCTGGGGCATTCATTCTAGGATCAGGGGCAAAGTCACTTCAAAGCCCATAGTGGGGTAGGCCACCTCTAGAGCATGGGAGATCGTCCACTCCTGAAAATGGTTAATTGAAAACATCTCCTCAAGGTTTAAGATACTAAAGCAGAGTATTTTCGAGTCATTACAATCCCTTGCGAGGTAATGTACTTCATGATTTACGAAGACTGGGGCAGTTATGTCGAGATATGATAAATCTCTCCAAGAGTTTAAAGACCCTGGGGCAGTGCGAACGCCCGATCTTCTGTAAAATCCTCTTGAGATGAAGAGTTCAAAGAGCCGCTTATGACCATAAAGACAAGTCAGGTTGCAGGGCAACAGATTGTACATCCCCAGCAGTTGGTTCTCCCCAGTATTGATACTGTTCCTTCCCCAGCAGGACAAACTTTCCTCAGCAGAGCAGACCTTCCCCAGCAGGAGACTTGGGAAGCATCAAGGCGTTATTTCCCCACAGAATCAGGGTGTTCACCTTCCCCATCCAGTCAGGAAGCGTGCTCTCACCGACAATGCCATATTCTAATCCCCAGCAAGATGGGAGTAAAGTCATTCTCCCCGTCAGCAGGCTAAGATCAGCGGTATCCCCAAGCAGGATGGTATTATGGGCTGGCACCCCCCAGCAGGTTCTGAGCCCAATTGGTTATTAATAATCCTCAGTAACAGACTTCCGATTCCGTTATGGGCGTTCATTCTCAACTCCCCCAGTAGAGGAGAAATCTCAAGTTCTGGATGTTACCTTCAGTGAAGGACAGGTGTGGCCCCCGGTAGTTTTCTCGGGATTTCATCCCCAGCAGAAGTTGTTGATCCGAAGAGCCGATCAGTATGTCCCTTCTCAGCAGAGTTCCTAGATTCAGAGGACAATTTATTTTTGTCATCCCCAGCTGAATTGGTCTTTTCTCTCCGGAATTTATTTTGCTGGAG
Source organism: Lathyrus tuberosus (assembly GCA_022829125.1). Classification (NCBI taxonomy): domain Eukaryota; kingdom Viridiplantae; phylum Streptophyta; class Magnoliopsida; order Fabales; family Fabaceae; genus Lathyrus; species Lathyrus tuberosus. The sequence continues at coordinate 22,799,480 of JALAZF010000017.1, forward strand.
GGACCCTTTTTGCATATCATAAACATTCGCATTGCATCCTCAAACGCGTAGCATTTCCATTTCGTATGGAGCATTACGCCACAATTCAAACATTTGCATTTGAAGCATAAGCCAGGTTTGGTACTTCCTTTTCCAGTTCTCTTTCCCAGCAGAGATGGCATAACTCAGGAGATTTTGGAAGGATGCATTCCTCATATTGGTGCTCCCCGGCAAAGTCTTTTATTTAGACTTCTCCTTTCCCCGACGAAGTCATCTTATCTGTGGATCGTGAGTCCGTTAGAAGTTTGCCTTTATTTGGCCTTTCTCTTTTGGGAAATCCAGTTCTCGTCTGGGTAGTCAGTTCTCGTCTGACTTATTCTGTAAACCCAGTTCTCGTCTGGTAGTCAGTTCTCGTCTGACTTATTTGGTGTAAACCCAGTTCTCGTCTGGTAGTCAGTTCTCGTCTGACTTATTTGGTGTGAACCCAGTTCTCGTCTGGTAGTCAGTTCTTGTCTGACTTCTCTTTGGTAAATCCAGTTCTCGCCTGGTATCCCGTTCTTGCTTGACATATTTTGTTTGCCAGAGGTGGTTTAAACCAGAAGTTTTGTTTCACGTTATCCCCAGTGAAGGCGCCGTTTATATTGCTAGTTTCTCTTTATCAGCAGAGATAGCAACCTTTTGGATATTTTCTTTTGTCAGTTTCCCTTTATCAGCAGGGATGGCATTTATATTGCTAGTTTCTCTTTATCAGCAGAGATAGCAATCTTTTGAAGATTTTCTTTTGTCAGTTTCCCTTTATCAGCAGGGATGGCATTGGTATTGCTAGTTTCTCTTTATCAGCAGAGATAACAAGCTTTTGGAGATTTTCTTTTGTCAGTTTCCCTTTATCACCAGGGATGGCATTTATTTTGCTAGTTTCCCTTTATCAGCAGGGATGACATTTATTTTGCTAGTTTCTCTTTATCAGCAGAGATAGCAATCTTTTGAGATTTTCTTTTGTCAGTTTCCCTTTATCAGCAGGGATGGCATTTATCTTGCTAGTTTCTCTCTATCAGCAGAGATAGCAATCTTTTGAAGATTTTCTTTTGTCAGTTTCCCTTTATCAGCAGGGATGGCATTTATTTTACTAGTTTCTCTATATCAGCAGAGATAGCAATCTTTCGGATATTTTCTTCGTCAGTTCCCTTTATCAGCAGGGATGACATTGATGTTGCTAGTTTCTCTTTATCAGCAGAGATAGCAATCTTTTGAAGATTTTCTTTTGTCAGTTTCCCTTTATCAGCAGGGATGGCATTTATTTTGCTAGTTTGTCTTTATCAGCAGAGATAGCAGTCTTTCCTTCATCAGTTCCCTTTATCAGCAGGGATGGCTTTTGTGTTGCTAGTTCTCTTTATCAGCAGAGATAGCAACCTTTTTGGATATTTCCTTTGTCAGTTCCCTTTATCAGCAGGGGTGGCGTATTTTGAGACTCGTTTGTCAGTTCTCTTTATCAGCAGAGATGACATAACTTGGGAGAGTTTGTTTCATTACAGCATTTATGGCTAATTCTCCGGTGGAGGATTGCAAATTTCTGGGTTCTTTGGTATTCAATCTCTGTGCATCCAGATTGTCTGAAATCCGTCGCTATCATACCCTCAGGACCAAGTTGATTGAATAGGGGCAGCTGTTGCACCCCAAAATTTGCCCTCCTTACTTTATTACTAACTGGCTTATGTTTCATTGCATTTTTGCATTATCATGTGTGCATATCATTGGTTCTTAACATGGGGTCAAGGTGCCTGAGGCAAGTTCAAGAGGAGAATTTGTTCTTCAAAGGGTCAAGCAAGAGAGCTCAAGTGGATCACTCTCTCCTAACCAGTGCATGAATTAGGGTTCTGAGATTCTTGGGTTTATTGGTCCAATGGGCAAGATCCGTGGGTTTTTATCATCATCAAATGGCATATCTTATCTTTGTTGGAGAGGATACACATCATATTCAGAGGAATTTGGATTTGGAGACTGTGCTATTTCCTCTTAGAATGAGGGTACCACAACTAGGGTTTGCTATAAAGTCAGTTTATTTCTGATTTTTTTGGGCAAGACTTGATTCTATGGTATTCCTTGGGTCCCTGAGTATCTAGGGATGGGAGATTGTCCATCAGTTTGGTTCAGGAGAGATTTAATTAGCCAATGGATTGGAAATCAGGTGAATTGGGTAGAAGTCAACTGTGCAGAGGAAAAAGTCAACTCCTGACTTTTTGAGATCAAATTCATGTTCCTCATCTCAAATGTGTCCATGAATGAGATTTGATCAAGAAATGCTCAAGGATTCATAAAAAATCAAGAATGTGGAAAAGTTACTAAAAAAGAAAATTTAGGGTTCTAGAAACTTACTATTTTGGGTAAGTTCTTAACCACTTTCAAAGACAGTTTTCACCATGATCAAGGCTTCAGTTGCAAATCTTTTTCACATGAAAGTTATAGTATGAAGTATTCCCTTCAAAATGAGCACAAGAACCATGTCATTTGGGTTATTTTTGAATGAGTTATGGTGCTCCCAAGTTGGACATTTTCACCTCACAAGATTCAAAAACTTAGAATTTTTTCTAAGTCATTTTTGGCAGTTTTGAGGACATCTTTTACATGGCATTTTACACAATGTTCCAAGCATCATTTCAAGACCCTTTCTTCATGAAGTTTGATCTGTGTTCTTCCTACTTTTCATTGGTCATGAATTTGTATAATTTGGATCCATGTTTCTTAAGATATGTGCACATAAAGTGGAGGGTTTCAATGGGAATTCAAAAGTTTGGCGTGGCATGTTAGGAGGAGATTTTGTAGCATAGAATCATATTACATTGTCATCTTGGCCCAAGATATCCAAAAGAAAAGAGTCTCACTTGCCATGCACACGTGAGAAAAGATTGGCAATATCCAAACCTTCCATTTTCGGTTGAACCCTAATGGAATATTCCTTGCATCATGGGCCTGCAAAAGAATCACCCAAACCTACTCTATAAAAGAAAATAAACCCTAAACGAGAGGGGGGGATTTTTTTTAGGATTGGTGGAGCTTCAGATCAAAAGTTCATTCTTCTCTCGGAAAGTTTCTCAAAGCTCAGAGCTCAAGTTCTCAAGAGCTTGCTTTTCATTTGTCTTCGCTCGATCTGCACTCACTAAAGCTTGCTCAAGCATTTGGAGGGGTTCTCTGGAGATTTCAACGTGATCGGAAGGAGCATTGGATTTGTCTCCATTGGGTAAGCGCTCTCAAACCTTTGACCTTTCATCATGTAGATTTAAATGCATTAATTTTGAGTTTACATCGCGTCTGTATCTGCCTGAAAAGATGGTATCGTTTGGTTGAATCCAAGTTTGTTAAATGACTTTGAATGTTGGTGAAATCGTATTTGTACCCGTGACTTTGGACCCATATTTCTCCGTGTTTAAAGGTGTGTTTTGAATAGATAATGGCATGATCATGATCCTTGTTCTACATACTTCATTTTGGTGTTTTATTTTGTTTGATTTGGTTGAGAATGGAGGTCGATATTTAATGTTGAAGATGGCTAGGTCACACTGCATGCGTCGCGTCTTAGGTAGTTGCTGGGTTTGTTTCATGGCTGCATGAGGAAGAAAGACGGGTGTCGTGATCTGGTTGGTTGTGTTAGTTTTTTGTCTTTTTCTGTTTAAATTAAAGGTGACCGGTTGAGATGGGGTCACATGCCTTTGTTACAATTTATTTTTCCCTTTAGTCTTTTATTAAGAATAAAAAAAATAATAATAATACAAGTTGATGGCATTTGCTTCCATGGGCCCGCGTTTTGCTCCTTTCACCCCCGTTTTTTAGGCTCAATGCTCGTGAACTAGAATCATGTTGTTGCTGAATTGCTTATCCACCCCCACGTTTATTTCATTATTTCTATTTTATTTATTTATTACATTTTCATTTTTAATTTTAAAAAAATAGTTAATTACATTTAAAAATTCCAAGAAAATTCATGCATCACTTTTATAATTTTATAAAATTTTCCAAATTTTATTTTTTATTTTTATTTTATTTTTTATCTAAATTAATTATTTTATTCATTTTCTTTTTGAATTATCCATATCATGCATATCTAAATTTGTTTATTTTATTTCTCTGCATCCATAAAATATTTTTAATCCGTTCCTTTTGCATTCATTCACTAACATTCTAAAATGCATTAAAATATTTTTCTATCATTTTTAAAATGATTTCATATTGCATTTTAGTCCTTCCCTTTGGCACATTGAACCCTATTTCTCACCTGAGCTTTGCCTGATTATTTGAATGACTAACATCTTGAATTTTTGCAGGAATTTTTGATGTGTTGTTTGTCTCTAGTTGAGAAACCTTGATATTTAATTTGGGAATTTTAGGAGTCATTTCTCTAGTTATTTGATTTGCTTTCACTTGAGATTTTCTTGTATGCGCATCTTTGATCTTGCCTGATTATCTGTTTGAAGAGGCACTTGTGCCATTGTTTGGGTTTATTGCTCTGACTTCTTAATTCATGTTTGGATTGTTATCCCTATTATATACCATTGTTTGGTTTTCATCTACCTCACTTCTTTTACTTGTGTCTGTTTCTCACTAACCTTTTATGCAGGGACCAAGGTAAGTTCCTTAAGGGTATAGTCACCCTTACTCTCTCCTTCTCTTATCTTTTCCCTTTAGGATTTAGGTTGTCTTCAAACCTCACTAACCGTAGGTCACCCATGCACGATAACGTTAGGACTCATAGTCCCCCTTTAGAGTTACCCTTGTGTCTCTTCTCTTCTCATCTCAAATTTCTTTAAAATACTTAATAAGGATGAATTGTGTTGCGCACGAGCCTTAAGCATGGGGAATGAGAAATGAGGGGCTTCCTCTCATCTTTCTAGAGTGCTTAGCGAGCGTCCTGTCTTGGGACGATGCGTTAAGTATTCGCCCCTGTGCCCTAGACTTTGGTGCAATGCAAGTTATGAACTAACTTAAGCCACTTCTGTCCTAAAAAATACAAACCAATCTCAAACCCTTTTGTCCTTTGGGATCGTCAAACTAAAGGCTATTTTCAAAAAGGGCACGTTACCTTCCGTCTGAGTCACAAACAGGCATCGACCCTAACTGTCGGACGTGAACTTAACGTCGCTCATAAAAAACACAAAAAGAACTTGGTCCGAACTACGTTGACTCTGAATTCTCCATTGCACAAGGGGGGTACGTAGGCCTAGGACGTTGACGTCCTACCGAGTCCGTCTTTGTTTTCCCCTCTCCGTCTTAGTACAGCCCTAGATGATAGTATAACTCACCCTTAGAATAGACAACAAGCGTGGATCCCATCGAGTACGATGGACGCGTGGGGTGCTAGCACCTTCCCCTCGCGTAACCGACTCCCGAACCCAGGTTATGGTTGCGATGACCATTCCTTTCCCTCTTCCTCAGGTTTATGCGGTGTTCCCTTTCCCCCTTTTGGGATAAATTTACATGGCTGGCGACTCTGTTTTTCCGCGCCACTCTCGCATTTGTACCTGAATGAAAATCCTGGGAGCGACAGCTAGCGACTCTGCTGGGGAATCTGGTTGACCTATGCTGGTCCATCCCTAAGCGAGTCAGTCCTAGCGCTTGCTTGTCTTTGTTCTCTTTGGGTGTTTTGTGTTTGGTTTCTTTTATTTGTTGTATTTTATTTTTATAGCTTTTCTGCATTGCATTCCATTTTTATTACTGTCATACTGCTGTGTTGTACTGGCTGTTCTTGTTTTGCAGGTTGTGGGGCTGCTCACTGTAAGTCTTCTTTCACAAACTTTTATATACTTGCTATATATCCACTGTGTAATACTAGTATAGTTATTAGAGTTTTCCCCGGCAACTACGTCTAGCACTAGGTAAAGCCTTGTTGGTCACTCTTAAATACAAACAAAGCTAGATCCCCATAGGAGGTGATAGAGTCGGTGGATTCAGCAGGTATTCCTTGATAATGTCGAAGGCGGTTTGGCAGTCTTTTGTCCATACGCAGTCTTGATTCTTTTTTATTAATTTGAAGATCGGCGCACACGTCGCGGTCATGAGGATTGTAAATCTGGAAATGTAATTCAAACGTCCTAGGAATCCCCTGACTTGTTTTTCAGTCTTTGGAGAAGGCATTTCTTGAATGGCCTTGACTTTGTCAGAATCAACCTCAATTCCTTTCTGGCTGACGATGAACCCTAAAAGTTTCCCTGAACGGACACCGAATATGTACTTGTTGGGATTCAAGCGGAGTTTTTACTTCCTCAGACGCTCGAATAGCTTTGACAGGTGGGTCACATGCTCCTCTTCCATTTTAGATTTAGCGATCATATCATCGACAGATACTTCTATTTCTTTGTGTATCATGTCATGAAACAGAGTAGTCATGGCCCTTTGATAGGTTGCCTCGGCGTTCTTCAAACCGAACAACATTACCTTGTAACAAAAAGTGCCCCATGGGGTGATGAATGAAGTTTTCTCCATGTCTTTCGGTGCCATTTTTATCAGATTATAGCCCGAGAATCCATCCATGTAGGAGAATACTTTGAACTTTGCTGTGCTGTCTACCAGCATGTCAATGTGTGGTAAGGGAAAGTCATCCTTTGGACTGGCCTTGTTCAGATCCCTGTAGTCTACACACATTCTGACCTTTCTGTCCTTTTTCGGAACTAGTACTATGTTGGCTAACCATTGAGGATATTCTGATGTGGCGAGGAAATCTGCGTCAATATGTTTCTGTACTTCGTCTTTGATTTTGATGGCCATGTCTGGATGAGTTCGTCTTAGTTTTTGCTTTACCTGCGAACATTTTGATCTTAACGGTAGATGAAGTTCAACGATGCTGGTATACAACCCTGGCATATCCTGATAGGACCAAGCGAATACATCGGGAAATTCTTTGAGAAGCTTTATCAAACCTTCTTTGACAGTCGGACTGAGCAGTGCCCCAATCTTGACTTCTTTTATCTCTTCTTCTGAACCTAAGTTGACCGTTTCCAACAGCTCTTTATGAGGTTCAATGGACCTTTCCTATTGTCTGAGTAATCAGGAGATCTCTTCTGAAATTTCATTGTCATTTTCTTCTTCAGCCTCGAATACCGGGAATTCAAAGTTGGGAGAAGGCGTTGGATCGTATGTTTCAATGGGGGTTTAAAACAAGCAATCTGCATGACGTGATGATTGAGTTTTACAATGGATAGAGAGAAATGAAAGAATGTGTGTAGTGTATTTTTTGAAAAATGCTTGTTTATTATTTGAGTTGTTTTTAGGATTACCATTTTCTGAAAAAGCGAAAAGAGAAAACAACAATAAATGCGGAAATTACAGAATGAGTTTATTTTATTTATGATTTGGTCGATTCTTGAAACTACAGCCCTATAAAACAAAACTCTGTCGCTTTTAGGCGAAGCGAAGAGAGACATTTACAGAAATTGAGCCCTATCAAAACATCCGTTTCACCTGGGCAGGGTGAAAGGTTAAAACAAAGACGACAATTACTTAGACTTATGAACGACTTTCGGAACGTTGACAACAACCCATTGGCGGCGAACTCCTCGGTGAATCATGAAGTATGGTACCTTCTTTCTTGATTTGTCTTCAGAAATGACCGTGATTTCTGGCGGAGCAGGATCGTTGGAATTTGTCTCCCAGACAGAGTTGTCATAGACGAACTCTTCTGTGGTATCTTGCATAGTGTTTTCATTCTCAGGTGAATCTCCCCATCCAGTGGGCTGGATGTCTTCGAGCCTGATACAAGAGCTTTCAAGAGCGGTGTACTTGACCAGGATGTCGTACTTGCCACTAGGTTGTCCTAAGGTGTCCCATACTTCTTTGGAACTGGAGGAGTCATCCCTCTCGATGACGTTGACCTCAGGAAAAGCGTAGTTGATGAACTCTTGTCTTGCAATCTTCATAAATTCATCTTCGTGCTGGATATTTTCTGAATGCCCTGAATAATTATCCCATTATTCGGCGGGGACACAAGTATTCTTTTCGATGATGCTCAACTGATATGCGTCGTTGGACTGACTCTTTTGCCCTAAGTCTTCTCTATATGGTTGCCAGATAGGCAGGCCATCCATCGGGTCATAATAGTCGTAGTCAAAGTTATCTTTCATCAGAGTGTTTTCCTCTAATGAGTTTGGTGGAGCACGACATCCTTCCGGATCACAATCTCCGTATATCATTTTAACATCTAATCTTGGTATATATCTCAGACTCTGAGCGGGATAGCAAAATGGCATAGGCACCTCTCCCTGAGACATATAACCGTCCTCGTTAAGATAGGACTTCCATTCTTCATCCGTATCGTAGGAATCACCCTCGTTGATGGTATGTACTTCTTGAGATACTGGGTGAAGGAAACCTCCACCGTGGAAGAAGTTCTGAAGGGGATGAATAATTTCATTGTCAGTAGCAGTCTGGGTACAGGTTGAGGAAAAACCAAGACCTTTCTTTGTCTTGTTATCCGTAGGAATGACAAGTTGTCCCCATCCTTTTGCATCGTTACTCTTGATCACTTCGAGAGCATCTTTGTACGAGGAAATCAACGTTCCTTTTTCTGATTGGTTTTCATTGCTCCCTGAAAGTGCTTGGAACTGGGTTCCAACAACCTCCTCTGGTTCTACATAAGTGGATGACAATAAGTTGCTCACGATCAAGGCTTGCTCTCCACAGACTATGACTAGTTGGTCGTTCTTGACAAACTTCAGCTTCTGGTGAAGTGTCGAAGTGACTGCCCCAGTCTCGTGTATCCAAGGTCTTCCTAATAAAAAACTGTATGCTGGCCGGATGTCCATGACCTAGAAAGTGACTTGGAAAGTGTGAGGACCGATAGTTATGGGAAGGTCGACTTCGCCGATAACCATTTTTCGGGATCCGTCAAATGATTTGACAATGACCTCACTACCTCTCAACGGAGATCCTTTAAATGATAGTCGCATTAGAGTGGACTTTGGTATAACATTTAGAGCTGATCCGGTGTCCACCAGTACCCTGGCTAAAGCATCGTCCTGGCAGTTGAGTATAATGTTAAGCGCCAAGTTGTGACTTTTGCCTTCTTTCAGCAGTTCCTCATCACTAAATCCTAAGTTGTTGCAGGAAGTGATGTTGGAGATGATGCTGTCAAATTGTCTTATTATTACATCTTGTTCCACAAAGGATTGCTCTAAGACTTTCTGTAGAGGCTCTCTGTGGGCTTCGAAACTGAGTAAAAGAGATAACACAGAGATTTTTGAAGGAGTTTGCAACAGCTGATCTACAATGTTGTACTCGCTCTTCTAGATGAGCTTCAACATCTCATCATTGTTCTTTGAAAGGTCGGGAATACTGAATTGACCGACTGGTTGATTAGGAACTTCTGTTCGAGGTTTCATTTCTCTGGTAGGTTCTCCAACTCCTCGGTTGAAGATTCGACCGCTCCGTGTTACTCGACTGATGTCTACAATATTCACGACTGGGTAATGGAGTTTCCTTTCCATTCTCAATTGTTGTTGCACCGTATTTGTAAGTGATAGCCTTATCAAATTTGTACGGTACTGGTCTCGGCAGATAGATAACTACAGGAGCTTTTTGATTTTTTTTACCATCATAGCCGGCCTCAATTGGTTCAAGGTTGAGATTTTTTCGACTATCGAGAGGAACTCTTGATTCATAGAGTAGAGGAATTATGGCACATACATATGTAGCACGGTTTTTGTGGTTTCGAATCACTATCACTTTTGGGTGCTACAGTTCGATTCATTTTTTTTATCCTGTGAAGCTGATTAAGGAAGGGAAATAGATGTCTCCAATTAACCCTGCTTGCATACTGAGTTTAAACAGAGGACTGTTGGTTTACACATGCTATCAAAATTGTGGGTCTCTCTTAGGTTATTTGGCTTAAGAATAAGTGTTCATGAGGCTTTTGGGAAGATACTGTATCTAAAATTTTTCTTACTGATGTATGAAGGTATTGGACCTAGAGTTTTTGGTTAGTATGCTCGCTAAGATCTCACAATCTTATGCCTACGTATTCCCGTTTAATGAAACAAGGAAATTAGAGCAATCATAGTTCCTCATATTCTAAGGGAGGAAAAAGATGTTTTGGTGTCTTGTTCAAAGCCCAAGACATGAAGCTAAAGGTTATTTCTATCTTGTTCAAAGCCCAAGATATGAAGCTAAAGGGTTTTGGCTGAGAGAGAATTTGTCATCTCTAAAGAGGGACTGTTGATGTTTGTGTGCTATGATCAAAGCACAAGTTTGATGCTAAAAGGTTGATTGACTCCGCTAGGGATTTCTTTATACGAAGCCTAAGAGGAGGCTAGATAAGACTGACTCAACAAGAGAGTGTTTATGTCTTGTACAAGGCCCAAGATTGAGGCAAAAAAGAGACTGAATCTTTGGGGATATCATTATATGAAGCCTAAGAGGAGGCTAACAGTTTGAATTTTTCAGGGAAAATGTTCTTTCTGTCTTGTACAAAGCCCAAGATTGAGGCTAAAAGGGATTTTTGACTCTGTTAGGGAGGTTTCTATGTGTCTTGTACAAAGCCCAAGATGGAGGCTGAAATGAGTTTGTCTCAATAAGAGAGTGTTTTTATATGTCTTGTACAAAGCCCAAGACAGAGGCTAAAAGAGTTGACTCAACAAGAGATTCTTGCAAAGGTGATTGACCCAACAAGAGAGTCTGAAAGTTGATTGACTCAACAAGAGAGCCTTTTATACTCAACAAGAGAGTGATTTGCTATCTCATATGAAGCCCGAGATTGAGGCTAAAAGGAGATTGACCCAACAAGAGAGTCTTTTATACTCAACAAGAGAGTGATTTGCTGTCCCGTACGAAGCCCGAGATTGAGTCTAAAAGGAGATTGACCCAACAAGAGAGTGTTTTATACTCAACAAGAGAGTGATGAAAGGTGATTGATTCAACAAGAGAGTCTGAAAAATGATTAACTCAACAAGAGAGTCTGAAAAGTGATTGACTCAACAAGAGAGTATGAAAATGTTAACTCCGCTGGGGAGAATCATTATACAAAGCCCAAGAGGAGGCTGACTGTGTTGAGGAAAGATCATTATACAAACCTAAGAGGAGGCTATCTTACTGCTGAGGATTCGATCCATAGGCAGGCCCAAGGGTGGGGAACTCTCATAAGAGAGACCGGGTTTCTGCTGGAGATTTATCCAGAGTGATCAGTGTTTTTTTCTATGTTTGAATGGAACTTGAGAATGTCTTTGAGACTCAAAGGGGTTTTAGACTGTCCAAGTCTACTGGTGTTGAAGAGTTTTATCTTTTATAGGATGCCCAAAAGAGGGCAAGGGCCTTAAGGGATGAGAATCAATCCTAAAGTGGCATGAGGTTTGACACTGGAAAGACAGCCCTAGCAAAGGATGACTAAGTTCTGTCGTATACCTTTAAGAGGTCGTGAGGGTCCTTGTATTAAGCCCAAGAGAAGGCATGAGAACTTCTAAGAAGCCGAAGGGTCCTTGTACAAAGCCCAAGAGGAGGCGGGGATGCTTTTAGGAAGGTTGTGGGTCCCCAAACCAAGAGAAGTTCAAGAAATGCAATTCACAGAGAAGAGATCATTCCAGGAAAGTTCGAGAATTTGGAAGAAACTCAAGAGATGCCATTCACGGAGAAAAGATCATCTCTGGGGAGTTAGAGTTTCTTTGAAAATTTCTAAGGGTGACAGTCTGAGAAAAGGTTCACTGAGAATACTGCTTTTCTCTTTGTTCCATATTATTTAACCCCAAGAGAAGGGAAGACTGTATCTGGAAATCCTATGGGGATCTAGTTTTGTTTGTGTTTAAAGAGTGACCAATAAGGCTTTACCTAGTTTTAGACGTAGTTGCCGGGGAAAACTCTAAATAACTATACTAGTATATATACAGTTGATATATGACGAGTATTTAAAAGGTATGAAATAAGACTACCATGCGCAACTTCCCACAATACAGTTATGTATATGAAAGCAGATAAAAGAAAGCGGATAAACACTTACCCGTTGTAGAGCTTCCATGCTGTTTTGTTAGTTGTTCAAAGAAATTAAAGAAAGTTTTGATAGCAACTATACATTTGGATTCAAAATCAAAGGAGAAAGTATTTTGAACAGAGATCGGGGCTTACAGCTCAGGGAGAGGCCCAAATTTTAACAGTGATTGCACTATTGTTTTGACTTTGTATAGGGACTTATGCAAGTGACTGAGGCCCAAAGAAAGGTTTCCTGTACGAAGGGATGGGTCTTAAACTCTCTTAAGAGGCCCACAATATTTTTTAAAGAAACGAAATGGGACTCACAACACGAGGGTAGGCCCAGATGATCATTTGTTTGAAAAATGGCGATCACGCCGAGGTTTGAAAACACAGTGGGACTTATACAATGACTGAGGCCCAAATTATTTTGGTTTTTAAAAGGAGTTGGGTCTTACACTCTATTGGAGGCCCAAAAGTGTTTTTGTACAAGAGATGGGGCTTACAACTCAGGGAGATGCCCGAATGATTTTGAAAAGGCGACGATCGCGCCGTTGTTTTGAAAATATACAGAGGGACTTATACAATATGTGAGGTCCAAAAATGTTTATTTACAAAAGGGATGGGTCTTACAACTCAAGGAGAAGTCCAAAGGTTTGAAAAAGAAAAGAAATGGGACTTACAACACAAGGGTAGGCCCAGTTGATTTGATTTTAAACTAGCGATCGCGCCGAGATTTTTTTAACGCAGAGGGACTTATACAATATCTGAGGCCCAAATGGTTTTGTATTTTCAAAGGGCTGGGTCTTACTGTAGCGAGCGATTTTGGACATGGTTCTTAAGCATTGTCGCTCTGGGGTTACTACAGGTCGATTCATTTTTTATCCTATTGAGCTGACTAAGGAAGGGAAATAGATGTCTCCAAATAACCCTGCTTGCATACTGAGTTTAAATAGAGGTCTGTTAGGTTACGGATGCTATATGGTAATGGGGCCTTTTTCTTCTTACTTTGTTTAGAACGAAACACCGGGAATGTTCATGGGGAATTTTGTTAGGATGCTAGGACTTATGCTTTTCATTTGATATGTGAAGGTACGGGATTTGGGGCTTTGGAGTAGTTTGCTCGCTAAGATTTTTCTTTCAATCTTATGCCTACGTATTCCCGTTTACCGAAACAGGGAAATCAGAGCAATCGTAGTTCCTCCTATTCTATGGGAGGAAATGGTGTTTTGGTGTCTTGTTCAAAGCCCAAGACGTGAAGCTGAAAAGGTCTATTTGTATCTTGTTCGAAGCCCAAAACGTGAAGCTAAAAAGGTGTTGTCTTTAGAGAGAATTTGTCATCTCTAAAGGGGGTCTGTTCGTCACAAATGTTGGGTGACTGACTATAAAGGAGGATTACTTTAACCGGGCTATGTGAATCCTAGCAATGCCATAATTTCCTTTATAGGGGGTTTTAACCTGAAGGAGAAGACTTTAACTCAGTGTAGAGCAATGCTATCTTTCCTTAGGAATTTCTCATGCTAAAAGAGGGACAATGGCGTGGATGTAAATAATCCAGAGGGTTTCCGCTTACAGCGATTAGATGAAAGGAGTTATTGATGTTTGTATCCTGTGAACGAGGCACTGTTTTGATGCTAAAAGGTTGATTGACTCAACCGGGGTTTTTCTTATACAAAGCCTAAGAGGAGTCTATTGACCCAACAAGAGGATGATTTTGTGTCTCGTACAAAGCCTGAGAGGGAGGCTAAAAGGTGTTGACTCAACAAGAGAGTGCTTTTAGATGTGTCTTGTACGAAGCCCAAGACGGAGGCTAAAAGGAGTTGACTCAACAAGAGAGTCTTTTATACTCAACAAGAGAGTGTTTTTGTATCTCGTACGAAGCCCGAGATGGAGGCTAAAAGAGAGATTGACTCAACAAGAGAGTCATTTTTGTATCTCGTACGAAGCCCGAGATGGAGGCTAAAAGGATCATTGACTCAACAAGAGAGTCTTTTTGTATCTCGTACGAAGCCCGAGATAGAGGCTAAAAGGATTGCTGTTTCAGTTGAGTGACAGGTCCAGTAGATTGGTTAAAAGAGAAAATCAGTTCTTATAAAGAGACTGATTAAAGGTAAGGCTATGCTTTGGGATTGATCAGAGGATCAGGGTTATTTCTCGTTCTTTAAGGAAATGGGGAATCCAGAGGGTATTGAAGACTGTCCGAGTCTACTGGTGTTTTTCCCTACTTGAGAATTCCGTCGAGACTCAAGGAAATTAGACTGTCCAAGTCTAGAGTTTTAGTTTTTTGTACTATGGTTAAAGAAACAGTCGTAGTACGTTCACGGTAGAAAGATCTAGACTCTTTGAAAGACTGTTCTATTAAGATGACTAATTTATGTTCCTATACCTCTAGGAGGTCGTCGGTACAATTTGTACGAAGCCTAAGAGGAGGCTGGAAACTTTTAAGAAGTCGAGGGACAATTTGTACGAAGCCCAAGAGGATGCTCTCTTCCCGAAGGAAGAATCCTTATACGAAGCCTAAGAGGAGGTTGTGAATACTTTTAAGAAGCCGTAGGGTCCTTGTCCAACGCCCAAGAGGAGGCGGGGATGCTTTTAGGAAGCCTGTGGGTCCCCAAACCCCGAGAAATTCAAGACAGGCTATTCACAGAGAATAGATCAAGCTAGGAAAGTCCGAGAATTTGGAAGAAAATCAGGAGATGCCATTCACGGAGAAAAGATCATCTCTGGGGAGTAGAGTTTCTTTGACGATTTCTAAGGGTGACAGTCTGAGAAAGGGTTCACCGAGAATGCTGCCTTTCACGTCTCCATATTGTTTAATCCCAAGAGGAGGGAAGACTTTATCTGGTAATCCTATGGGGATCTAGTTTTGACTGTATTTAAGAGTGAACAACAGGGCTTAGTGCTAGACGTGGTTGCCGGGGAAACTCTAAATATCTATACTAGTATTACACAGTTGATATGAGGTTATGAAAGAAGACTTACAGTGAAACAGCCCCACAATACAGTTTATATGCATATGAAAGCAGATAAAGAAAGCATATAACCACTTACTCGGTTGTAGAGCTTCCATGCTGTTTGGTTAGTTGTTCAACAAAGAAATATTGAAAACAACAGTATATTCAAAATTAAAGGAGAAAGTATTTTGAAAAGATGTTGGGGGCTTACAGCTCAAGGAGAGGCCCAAGGTTTATCAGTGATCGCACTGTCGTTTTGTACAGAGGGACTTATACAAGTGACTGAGGCCCAAGAAAGGGTTTTTGTACAAGGGGATGGGTCTTACACTCTAATAGAGGCCCAAAAGATTTATTTTTGTACAAGTGGTGGGACTTACAGCTCAAGGAGAGGCCCAGGGTCATTTGTTTGAAAATGGAGATCGCGCTGAGATTTTTGAAAATGCGGTGGGTCTTATACAATGCATTGAGGCCCAAAAAGTCTGGTTTTCAAAGGGGGATGGGTCTTACACTCTAATAGAGGCCCAATGATTTTGAATGGGTCTTATAGCTCGAGGAGAGGCCCAAGGGTTTGTTTTTCAACGGACGATGATCGCGTCGAACTTTTTGAAATACAACGGGACTTATACAATAAGTGAGGCCCAAAAATAGATTTGTATTTACAAAGGATTGGGTCTTACACTCTATTAGAGGCCCAAACGTGTTTGAAATTGTTTGATAAGGGTGAAAATCAAAGAAACCCTAATTTGTTATTCTTTAAAAGTAAATATTTAAAGAAAATCAAATAAAATACCAAATAAGCTTGAATAAACCATTTTTGATTTTTGTTTAAGGTTTGAGAAATGAGGGATTAATCACAAGGTGAATTAAAACTCACTTGGTTTTGATTTTCAAAGTAAATATTCACTTTTAAAATGTTTAAAAACATAAAAAAGGAATTTATTCACAAAAATACTAACTATATTTAATAAATAATATAAACTTAATTTTTTTATGGAATAAAATATTTTAGCATTTTTGTGATTTTTTTTGCAAAAAGAACCAATAAAAAATAATTAAAATTGAAGGAGTTATTAATTTTCCAATTAATTAACAAAACATGAAAATATTGGAAAAAATAGCAAAAATGTGAGAAACCACAAAATGGCATGGGTGGGGTTTAAACCCACGACCTCAAGGTTATAGGGCGCATGCCTTACCACTGGGGTGGTGATACATCCATTGCTTGAAGTGAAACCACAAATATACAAGGCATGCATTGTTTTCTAGGCCTGGTCAAGGCAAGGCAAGGCAAGTTTTGCCAAGAAACGGGAAGGTCCATAACTTTCTTATTTCTTAATGGTTGGGGACAAAATTTATATGCATCTGGCCTAGAATTTCACAAGGAATCCAATGGTGGTGGTATTTTTTTCAGATCATACTCCCTCCTCAAAACTCGATAGTGGTTTTGAAAAAGGCCTAGAATTGCATTTTTTATGCTACACTTTGATACATGCATGAATTACATGATGAATTGGTCAAAACACAACATATATAACATGTATGAGGTGTGTATGCTCAGTGTACTTCAAAGAAATGCATATTTTGGAAAGTTCAAGTCATGATGCTTACCTCTTTTTGAGCTTTTGGACTTTTCTGTGCAATCTGCCAAACTTCTTGTTCCAGAAATGGTTTGATGCTTTAGACACTCTCAAATGATCCCTTAGAAGCTTTGAGGATGGTTGGAATCAGCTGGAACCTGCAAAAACACAAACTGGCCCTTTCTTGCAAAAGGGGTTAAAATGACCAAAATAACAACTCTCTCAAATGGTGTTCCGGATGGGGGAACCATTTGGGACAGTTCAAGGATGTTATTTGGAGTGTGTTTGAGATTTTATCTGGTTTGGAAAGTGACTGAATCAAAACATGGCTTGAAAAAAGCACAAAAGGCCTATTTTGAGGTTTTGAGAGGTGATTTTGTGATTTTGGTGTTACATGTCACTTTTGATAGTTTGGATCACCTACATATGATGTTTATGAGGTGTTAGGATCATGAGTTGTGATGGAAATGCTCTCTAACTCAAAAACTCAGAGTTACCTTGCTAAAGAAGGCATTTTGGCCTAAAGAGAGGGATTTTGAGGAAAACATCTGTTTGATGGCTTTGGTGTACTCAAACTGAGCACAAATGTGCTCTATTTATAGTAGAGCAAGTTTGTTTTGGGATCAATAGTGAATGGCAACTGCAACAGAGGTTTGGCCAATGGTTGCATTTTGGAATCCAAGTCTCCTCTAGCCATTGACTAGAGGTTAGGGTACAGACAGGGTTGTGGTTCCCTTGGTCTTGGATAAGTCTTGACTGAATTCAGTTGCAAATGGCTCAGTCTATTCCACCTTGGTGTATGCATTGAATGCTCCAATCCAAAATTGGAGTCTTGTCCCTCTTTTAGGCAATTCTAGGTTTGGCATGCTATTTCTTGTTCCAAGGACTTTGGATGCTTGGCTCAGTGTTTGTCCCCTTTAGATTTGATCCTCAGATGTGTCCAAAGTGATGACAAGGCTTGGAATTATCTGATTTTTCCAAATCGAGCAAAAATGCAAAATTCTGCCTAGCCTTGGCAGTTTTCAGCAAGGCATATTGTCATTGTCATATCTCATGGCCCAAGTGGAATTTGGTGATGTTCTTGGCCATTTTGCAAAGCCCTCATATGATACAACAACTGTTTGATCATATTTAATTTTGATACCTTTTGGATCCAAGTGAAAAATACCCCTACATTTGGAAAAAAGTGAAGGCAGATTCTGACTTAGTGAAAATTTCACTAAGTGTTGGGAAAAAGTGACATTTTCACTTTTTGTGATTTTGATCATTCCATAACTCAAAATCCAAGAGGAATTTGGAGGGAGGTCTGTTTTAAGATTTTGTAGAGGGTAATGAGATCTACAAATCAAGCTTTGGATGGGGAAAAATGGCTTTGTGATTTAGGAGTTATGATCCTCCAAAGTTGGTACCCTTGCCACTTTGTTCATAACTTAGAAAATTTTCTAAGTTTTTATGGTTACCCCTTTTACAAGTTATCCCACTTTTCTTGATTTTTCTTGATGAATGATGATTCAAATCATACATTAACATCATTTTAGGGTTAAAAAAACATTTTTGTGAAAAATCTCAAAAAGTCAAAGTTGACTTTTGTGCACAGTTGACTTTTTGTCAGATGAATTCCAAACTGTGCGATCCTTTAGGAAATCATGTCCTTGACCTAAATCAAACTTGATGGACATGTTCCATGGGTGTTATAGGGTATATTGAATCATGTCCTAGGGTTTGGGAGCATGTCCTGGTCAAAAGTCAAAGCTACAATTGACTTTTTCCTCAAAACCCTAACTGTGGTACTAATGAAATTGAGACTTGCTGCTTAAGCTTCCAGGATCAATCCATTGTTACAAATGGATCAATGTGGTATGTTAGAGACCCTCAAATCCTCTCTCGAGGTCTTGGCTCATGATTTGTCCCAAAAGTCAACTTAGGGGTGAATTAGGTCAAGAAACCCTAATTCCTGATTTTTGATGTATGCATCCCCTGAGGTCAAATTAACTTGATGCTTCGGCCCATGAGGTTCCGTGGAGTATTTTAGGATATGATTTGAAGCATTGGCTCATGCCCAGAGGACAATTTCCATCTGGAGGCCCTGGTCGACCAAAACCCTAATTTGGTGACACTGGCGATCTTGAGGCTTGATCCACCTGGAAGGGAGAAACCTTATGCTTAATCCTTGAAGTGGGAGTCCTCTTGATCCCTTTTGGATATTTGAGAGTCTAGACAAGTTGAAGATCATGTCATTTCTTGATTGATCCTTTGTCTAAGAACTCTGAGAGGGCTTGAAACCCTAAATTTGATTGTAGTGGATGCTCACCCATCTTTGGGGAGACTGATGAGGTAGGATGGTTCCTCCATACTGTGATGATGATTTTCACAATGATGGAAAATCTTAGGGGTCAAAATTTGGGGTATGACAGATGCCCCTATTTAATCTTCTTGGACCCGAAGGTATGAATGGCGAAGGTATTCGGGCATTCGGGGTGCAAAAGGATTAAATATCGGAATACCCGAAATTTTGATGGTGGTTAAGAATGGCAGCTTGCGCATCCTTCTTCTTTTGCTAAGTAATGATGCTTAGAAAAGGAAAAAACTTCCCCTCGATCCTGGTTTCCTACCAAGAAACTAGTCTTAGTTTCTGACGTAAACTTCCCCTCGATCTTGGTTTCCTACCAAGGAACTGGTCTTAGTTTCTTTTGTTAACTTCCCCTCGATCCTGGTTTCTACCAAGGAACTGGTCTTAGTTTCTTTTTTCAATAAATTTTCTTGACAAGGGACGCTATACGTAGCGATTTTCCTCAAACTTCTCGCCGAATTTCCCTGGGGAGATGCCATTTGATGGGAAAAAGTTTTAATGTCAGATTAGCTGGGGAACCCAGTCGTTTGAGTTGTAGAGGTGTACAAACTTCTCTATTTGGAGATGCCATTTGCCGACTCTACTGGGGAAAATGAGTCTCTTGAGAAACTGCTTTCACGCTTGGGGATATTACATCATACTTTTCTCGGGATCTTCCCGGAGAAACGCCATATGATGTGATCCAATTTTGAGATGCTGATGACCTTTTCATCAGCGGTTTTTTTTTCAGAGAAAAACTGTTGTATTGCCGAATCTCTGCTTAAGAGGCTTCCTCTAGGGATTTTCCTTAATCCGGGAAAGCGAAAATATCATCTTCAATGGCGAAGAGTGACATCGGTTGAAGGTTCTCTGGTCTTTCAGAGGTTCAAGTTATCAAAGTGGTCAAGGGCCAATTCTGATCCAGAACTAAACTGGAAGAGAGAGATTGTTCAGACGCAACATTTCCTGACGAGGAAAGAACTGACAACTCGATTTTGAAGACTTTTATCACTAGGGGACAAGACCGACTAGAGTGATAGTGATGCAACATGAATGTGAATGCAAATCAATAATGCATGATGTATGTATGTACATGCTGACAAAACTAACGCGCCATACAGACTAATAGATGAACATGACTGGATACTCGGCCATCGCAGGGCGAAGAAGTACCGCTGGTTCAAGATAGCAATTCTGCCTTGCTTAGGAGAAACGGTCCCTGTTGGGAGCGACGATGGTCAGGCTTAGGAGATGGGAACTCGGCCGAAGAGGTCAGATGGAGCATTCGCATCTGACATAGCTGATCCTTTATTCAAGCATACTGGTTTAGAATGAGTACTTTGATTCTGCACTTTGAGGCTCGAACACCTTTGGAGAAGCGATCGATGTTCTTTCGATGTTCAACCGTCAAAAGAAATTGCCGTCTTTATTTTTAAAAGCAGAACAATTTTAACAAGTAAATTCATTTTTGTTTCGTTTCAAGAGTCGTTGATCATGTTAAAATGTCATTCTGTAAAGCTAAACAAATAAGAATTGCAAACAAAAGCACAAGGGCTCAAATTTTATTGATAGGATGGAAATCAGCCAAACACATGATTCCATAGAGTATTTACAAAGTTAGAAAATGGTAATTTAAGGGAAAAGGGCTACGTTGAAACATAACGACCACTATCGTTCTACTAACTTTGACTTCGGGGCAAATTCCTTGACTACATCAACATTTGTGGGGTAGGCAAATTCCTCTCCGTCCATGGTTGCAAGTCTCAAGGCACCGCCAGAGAAAGCTTTCTTGACCACGTAGGGGCCGTCATAATTCGGCGTCCATTAACCCCGAGAATCAGTGAGAAATGATTGTATCTTCTTGAGTACAAGGTCTCCTTTCTTGAAGACGCGAGGTTGAACCTCTTTGTCAAACGCCATCTTCATTCTTTGCTGATACAACTGACCGTGGCATAGTGCCGTTATTCATTTCTCTTCGATCAGGTTGAGTTCGTCGTGTCGACTTTGACACCATTCAGCTTCTGTAAGCTTAGCTTCCATCAATACCCGAATTGATGGGATCTCTACTTCTATGGGAAGCACTGCTTCCATGCCATATACTAGAGAGAAAGGGGTTGCCCCTGTTGAAGTGCGGACAGATGTGCGATAACCGTGAAGATCACAGGGTAGCATCTCGTGCCAATCTTTGTAGGTTACAACCATCTTTTGAACAATATTCTTGATGCTCTTGTTAGCCGCTTCTACCGCTCCGTTCATCTTTGGTCGGTAGGGAGATGAGTTATGGTGTTCGATATTGAACTCTGCGCATAACTCTTTCATCATCTTATTGTTCAACTTGAATCCATTATCGGTAATGATCTGGCTCGGAACACTATAACGGCAGATGATATTGTTTTTGATAAATCGGACCACCACTTGTCGGGTTACATTAGCGTACGACGCTGCTTCGACCCACTTAGTGAAGTAATCAATGGCTACTAGGATGAACCGATGCCCATTTGTAGCTTTGGGCTCAATCAAGCCAATCATGTCGATTCCCCATATGGAAAAAGGCCATGGGGAAGAAAGAACTTTGAGATGCGTTGGCGGTACATGAATTTTGTCGGAGTATATCTGACACTTGTGACACTTCCTCATGTACTTGTAGCAGTCGGATTCCATTGTCAACCAATAGTACCCTGCTCTTAGAATTTTTCTCGCCATTGTATGTCCGTTGGCATGAGTGCCAAAGGACCCTTCGTGAATTTCTTTTATCAGCATGTCTGCTTCTGGTCTGTCTACACATCGGAGCAAGACCATGTCAAAATTTCTCTTATAGAGTGTATCACCGCTCAGGAAGAAACTGCCTGCCAGCCTTTTGAGGGTTTTTCGGTCCTTCCTTAGTGCCCCAGGTGGGTACTCTTGTTTCTGAAGGAAGCATTTGATATCGTGATACCAAGGTTTGTCGTCTATGATTGCTTCAATCGTGAAGATGTAAGTAGGCCGTTCAAGGTGCATTATGTCGATCTTAGGTATGTCATTCCATTGACCTGCACTAATCATGGAAGAGAGAGTGTCTAATGCATCAACTAGGTGATTCTCCTCACGAGGGATGTGATGAAACTCAACTCTGTTGAAGAAGGGTAGCAACCTTCTCGCGTAGTCTTTGTAAGGAATCAATCCTGATTGGTATATGTTCCAATCTCCTTTAATCTCATTGATATCCAGGGCTGAGTCGCCATATACGTCCAAGTTTTTGATCCTCAAATCAATCGCTTCCTCGAGACCTATAATACAAGCTTCGTATTCGGCCTCGTTGTTTTTTGCACTTGAATGTCAGTCTAGCGGTGAAAGGAATGTGGGTACCCTGAGGGGTGATAATGATTTCCCCAATTCCGTTTCCGTAATGATTGACAGCTCCATCAAAGATAAGCCCCCATTGGGAACCTGGTTCTGGCCCTTCACTGGGTAGCGGTTCATCGTAATCTTTCATTTTCAAATACATGACATCTTTGTCCGGGAAGTCAAACCTGACTGATTCCTGATCGTCAATCGGTTGATGAGCCAAATGATCGGCTAAAACACTTCCTTTAACAGCTTTCTGAGCGTGGTATTCGATGTCGTATTCTGACAGCAACATCTGCCAATGGGTAATCCTTCCCGTGAGAGCAGGTTTTTTAAAAACATACTTGATTGGATCCATCTCGGAAATCAATCAAGTAGTGTGACGAATCATGTACTGGCGTAGATGTTTGGCTGCCCAAGCCAAAGCGCATCAAGTTTTCTCAAGCATAGTGTACCGAGTCTCGCAGTCGGTGAATTTCTTGCTCAAATAGTAGATGGCAGACTCTTTTCTTTTGGTTTCGTCTTGTTGGCCAAGTACACATCCCATTAAGTCCTCTAGGACTGTGAGGTAGATAATCAGTGGTCTTCCTTCCACTGGGGGTGATAAAATCGGAGGGTTCCATAGGTATTCCTTAATACTGTCGAAGGCAGTTTGGCAGTCTTCTGTCCAAACGCAGTCCTGATTCTTTTTAAGTAATTTGAAAATCGGCGCATAGGTCACGGTCATGAGGAATATGAATCTGGAGATGTAGTTTAACCGTCCCAGGAATCCTCTACTTGTTTTTCAGTTTTCGGAGAAGGCTTTTCTCGAATGGCCTTGACCTTGTCAGGATCAACCTCAATTCCTTTCTGGCTGATGATGAACCCTAAAAGTTTTCCCGAACGGACACCGAAGGTGCACTTGTTAGGATTCAAGCGGAGTTTGTACTTTCTCAACCGCTCAAATAGTTTTGACAGGTAGGTCACATGCTCCTCTTCTGTCTTAGATTTGGCAATCATATCATCTACATATACCTCGGTTTCTTTGTGTATCATGTCATGAAAAAGAGTAGTCATGGCCCTTTGATAGGTCGCCCTGGTGTTCTTCAAACCGAACGGCAACACCTTGTAACAAAAGGTACCCTAGGGGGTAATGAACGGAGTTTTCTCCATGTCTTTCGGCGCCATTTTGATCTGGTTATAGCCCGAGAATCCATCCATGAAGAAGAAAATTTTGAACTTTTCTGTACTATCAACCAGCATGTCAATGTGTGGTAAAGGAAAGTCGTCCTTTGGACTAGCCTTGTTTAGATCTCTATAATCCACACACATTCTGAATTTTCCGTCCTTTTTTGGAACAGGTACGATGTTGGCTAACCATTGAGGATATTCTGATGTGGCGAGGAAACCCGCGTCAATCTGTTTCTGTACCTCCTCTTTGATTTTGATGGCCATGTCCGGGTGAGTCCGTCTCAACCACTATTTTACTGGCGGACATTACGATCTCAATGGTAAATGATGTTCCACGATGCTGGTATCCAACCCTGGCATATCCTGATAGGACCAAGCAAATACATCGGGGAATTCTTTGAGAAGCTTTACCAAACCCTCTCTGGTAGTTGGACTGAGCAGTGCCCCAATCCTGATTTCTTTTCTCTCTTTTTCCGAACCTAAGTTTACCATTTCCAACGGCTCTTTATGAGGTTCAATGGACCTTTTTTCCTTTTTGAGTAATCGAGAGATCGCTTATGGAATTTCGTCGTCATTCTCTTCTTCAGCCCCAAATACCGGGAACTCAAAGTTGGGAGAAGGCATCGGATCGTATGTTTCAACGGGGTTTAAAACAAGCAATCTGCATGACGGTATGATTTGTGTTTAGAAGAGATAGAGAGAATGCAAGAGTGTGTGCAGTGTATTTCTTTGAAAAAGTGCTTGTTTATTATTATTGAGTTGTTTTTTAGGATTACCATTTTCTGAAAAAAAAAAGAGAAAAGAGAAAACAGCAATAAATGCGGGAATTACAGAACGACATTATTTTATTAATGAACAAGTCGATTCTTGAAATTACAGCCCTATAAAACAAAACTCTGTCGCTTTGGGCAAAGCGAAGAGGGATATTTACAGAAAGTGAACCCTATCAAAACATCCGTTTCACCTGGGAAGGGTGAAAGGTTAAGACAACAATTACTTTGACTTATGAACAATCTTCGGGACATCGACAGCAACCCATGGGCGGAGAACTCCTCAGTGAATCACAAAGTCTGGTACCTTCCTTGATTTGTCTTTAGAAATAACGCTGATTTCTTGAGGAGCAGGATCATTGGAATTTGTCTTCCAGGTAGAGTTGTCGTAGGAGTATTCCTCTGTTGCATTTTTCATAGCATTTGTTCTCTCAAGTAGATCTCCCCATCCAGTTAGCTGGATGTCTTCGAGCCTGATACAAGAGCTTTCGGGAGCAATGTACTTGACCATATAGTCATATTTCCCACTTGGTTGTCCCAGGGTGTCCCACACTTCTTCAGAACTGGATGAGTCATCCTTCTCGATGACGTTGAACTCGGGAAAAGCATAGTTGATGAATTCAAGTCCTGCAAATGTTGCAAATTCATCGTCGTACTGGATGTTTTCTGAATGACCTGATTGTTGATCCCATGACATGGTGGGGACGCAGGTATTCTTTTCAATGATGCTCAGCTGATTTCCATTGTTCGACTGATTTCTTTGCCCCAAGTCTCCTGGGTACGGCTTCCACATTGGCAGGCCATCCATTGGGCCATAATAGTTGTGGTCAAAGTTGTCCTTCATCAGAGTATCCTCCTCTAATGAGTTTGGTGGAGCACGAAATCCTTCCGGATCACAATCTCCGTATATCATTTCGACATCTGACCTGGGTATAAATCTCGGACTCTGTGTAGGAAAGCAAAAGGGAGTCTGCGTTTCATCCTGAGACATATAAGCGTCCTTGTTAAGATAGGACTCCCATTCTTCCTCCATATCAGAGGAATCATCTTTATCGATGGTATGCACTTATTGAGGCACTGGGTGAAGGAAACCTCCACTGTGGAAGAAGTCTTGAATGGGATGAAGACTTTCATTGCTGGTAGTAGCTGTCTGGGTACAGGTTGCAGAAAAACCAAGACCCTTCCTTGTTTTATTGTCAGTAGGAATGACTAGTTGTCCCCATCCTATTGTATTGGTACTCTCGACCGCTTTGGTAGCATCTTTGTATGAGGAAATGGAAGTTCCCTCTTCAGATTGATTGTCCTTGCTCACCGACAGTGCTTGGAACTGAGTTCTAATAACCTCCTCGGGTTCTACACCAGTAAATGATGATAAGTTACTCACGAGCAAGGCTTGTTCCCCACAGACTGTGACGAGTTGATCGTTCTGGATGAACTTTAACTTTTGGTGGAGGGTCGAGGTGACCATCCCAGCCTGATGTATCCAAGGTCTTCTTAATAAACAACTGTACGTTGCCCGGATGTCCATGACCTGGAAAGCGACTTGGAAAGTGTGAGGACCAATAGTTATGGGAAGGTCGACTTCGCCGATAGCCATTTTTCTAGACCCGTCAAATGCTTTGACGACGACCTCACTGGTTCTCATCGGGGTCCTTTGAAGGATAATTGCATCAAAGTGGACTTCGGCATAACATTCAGGGCTGACCCCGTGTCTACCTGTACGCTGGCTAAAGCATCGCCCCGGCAGCTGACCGTGATATTGAGCACCATTTTATGATGGCGACCCTCTTCAGGTAATTTCTCATCACTAAATCCCAAGTTATTGCAGGAAGTGATGTTAGAGACAATGCTATCGAACTGTCTGATTGTTGCATCCTGTTCTACAAAGGCTTGCTCCAAGACTTTCTGTAGAGCCTCCTTGTGCGCTTCTAAACTGAGTAAAAGTGACAGCACATAGATCTTTGAAGGAGTTTGTAACAGTTGATCAACAATGTTGTATTCACTCCTTTGGATGAGCTTTGGCATCTCATCGTTGTTTTTTGAAAGGTCGGTATTAGTGGATTGACCGACTGGTGGATTGGGAACTTCTGTCTGAGGTTCCTTTTCTTTGTTAAGTTCTCCAACTCCTCGGTTGAAGATTTGACCACTCCGTGTTACTCGACTGATGTCTGCAATATTCACGACGGAGGGTAATGGAATTTCCTTTCCATTCTCGACTGTTGTTGCAAAGTCTTTGTAAGGGATAGCCTTCGTTGATTCATACGGTAATGGTCCCGGTAAATAGATGACTATGAGAGCCTTTTGATTTTTCCACCATCGTAAGCAATTTCGATCCGTTCCCGGTTGGAAACTCTCGATCCGTCAAGTAGAGGGATGATGGTACAAACATCCCTAGCCTTCTAATGATCAGAGATTATGACAACATCCTCAATTTGATCAGTGAGGTAGTCCGACGCCCAGTTGATTGGTCCGGAACCCGGATATGGGCGAATCTCTCTATGATCCACCTGACCCTGAAGATCTGCCGGCACAAGGTAACATCCTTGGTTACTTTCCGAACAGACTCTACAACATTCATAGTTGAGTGGTAGCACCTGGCCACGCCCGCTTTGAATACAATGTAACCTCACTAGGTCAGTTTCCACAGATCGAACGTCCCGACTTTGATGCCGAGTAGGGTTCCCATTGGTAATACTAATTTGCTGGGTGTCTTCAGCAATATAAATTGGAAGCCACCAGTGGTTCAACAAGTGCTGAAGGGTTTCCTGGACAAGGGCACAGCCTTGATCGTTTTTGCAACCCGCCCTACAGCTCTGATAATCATGCATGTAACTCCATCAGGCTGGTATTCATCAAGCGAATATCGAAGATTTGAATCATGTTGTCTGATAGGGATTCTTATCATGGTAGTCCTGGATCCATCTAAGATCCATCTGACGCTGGAGGGCCTCTTGTACAAAAGAGCATCCCTGTTTGTTTACCGAGCAAGTCAGACAGAAACTGTAATCGTGCCGCAGAAGATTATGATACTGGCTTTGCCTGGAGTGCATCGCCACCAAGTTGACATTCATTGCACGGACGTCGTGGTTCTGAATGACGTTAGAATTCGTGTAAACCATGTTAACTCCACGAACTCGGTGCTCTTGGATCCATCTGAGATCCATCTATTCCTGTAGAGCTGATTGCACCACAGAACATCCTCGATTGCTTTTAGAGCAGATATCACACTGGTGATAGTTATGAGGTGGCACATGGCCATATCCACTCTGTCTGCAATGCATCTTAACCAGACTGGTCCTTAACAAGAGTACATCATGAATTTGATAGACGTTGTTAGTATCTCCCTCTATCAAATTGACTGTAGCTTTCTCGTGTTGAGGCAGCGAGTTTGTGAGAACATTAGGATTTGTATCCTTGAAAGATAAGACCCCGCTCCTAACAAGCTTTTGTACGTCGGGTTTGAAATTGAGATAGTTCTCTACGTTATGCCCTGGTCCTCCTTGATGGTAAGGGCAAGTCTGATCCATCTTAAACCAAAAAGCGGATTTTTCGGTACTGTAAGAGGGGACTTAGTCTGGACATGCCCCTTAGCCAGTAGTAATGGAAATAGTTCTGCATACAATACGGGTATAGGATCAAATCCTGGTGGCCGCGTTGCACGGTTGTTGTTGTATTGAGGATGAGCCTGCTGAAGAGGCTGTTGAGTCCTTCGCTGATAAGGTTGGCTCTGCGCAACCTGAGATTGATACGTAGAAATAGGCGCAGGATTGATAGCAAGAGTCACAGCCGCTACTGGCTGATAACGTCGCCTTTGCTTTCCGAGAGAGATATTCTCAATATCTTTCTCTTTTTTCTTAGGGAGAACACTACCGTATCGCTTTGTACTACTTGATGATCCAGTGTCTTTGACTAGACGTCCTTCTCGGACGGCTTCCTCAAGACGAACTCCCATACCGACCATCTCGGTGAAGTCACTGGGCGCACTGGAAACCATTCTGTCGTAATAAAATGAGCTTAAGGTCTTTAAGAAGATCTTTGTCATCTCTTTTTCCTCAAGAGGTGGACAAATTTGAGCGGCAATTTCACGCCATCTCTGAGCGTATTCCTTAAAGGTTTCCTTGTCCTTTTGTGACATTGATCTGAGTTGATCTCTGTCGGGTGCCATGTCCAGATTGTATTTATATTGTTGGACGAAGGCAGTGCCAAGATCTCTGAAAGTGCTAATCGTAGCACAGTTTAAACCCATGTACCATTTTAGGGTGGCACCGGTTAAACTATCCTGAAAGTAGTGAATCAGTAAATCCTGATTCTCTGTCTGAGCTGACATTCGCCAAGCGTACATCACCAAGTGACTCTAAGGGAAAGAGTTACCATTGTACTTTTCAAAGTCGGGCACCTGGAATTTGTGCGGGGCTTTAACATTGGGGACCAAGCAAAGGTCTGCGGCGTCCTTTCCAAATAAATCCTGACCGCGAAGGGCCTGCAGTTCTTTCTGCATTCCTAGGAACTGTTCCTGGAACTCATTCATTCTTTCGAACATGTTGTCGTTTCCACCAGAAGGTATATGTGGAATCTGTCCTTCTGGGACAGTGTGTACCACGGGCGGTGGTATAGTCATTATGGCCGAGACTCTCGGTGCCTCCCGAAGTTTGTAACCTTCAGGAGTTGCTCTCATGCCCCTGGCATCTTCGCTTTCCCGAAGTTTGTAACCTTCAGGCCCAGCGGTTCCTACTGCAGTCCCCTGATCCTCATTGATCGGCAGAACATATCCTTCCGAGATATAGTTAAGTCGCATACCCCAGGGACGATCTTTTGGTATTTTGTACCTAGGATCGGACTTCTCCACTATGGGCGTTGAGGTGATCTCCAAGATCACAGTCCTTTGTAGCTGAGCTTCTACCATGGCTTGCATGTCGTTATGAAGCTTTCTCATATCCTCTCTCAGAGCGTCGATCTCTTCTCTCAACTCTCTGTTCTCTTCCTCAAGATCATTCATCTTTTTCGGACGATTGGCCCGAGGATTGTACGAATGAGACAGTTTGACTCTAGAACCGAGACACAAACGTGGGATTCGTAGGTAAGAAGAATACGTGACGTGAGAATGATGAATGCAATGATTATATTAATTGTTTTTTTTCGTTTAATCAAAATAAACTTCGACAATTAGATTGCAAATATCAAACAGTGGGGAAACCCCGTTTTATTGAATTCAAAGGATTGCGAAAATAGAAATACAGTAGATTACAAGGTGCGAAAATAGAAACCTAAGCTAAGGGGTCCCGAGTCCTCTCTAGGGGGAAACCGGATGCTGATTCTGGTACTTTCCTTTTCTTGGACCGGGGCTCTTGGGCCGTTGTCGGGTTGTCATTCCTTTGCCAAGTAAAAGGAACGAGCAAATTCCTTTGGTCATCCTGATTATCCACAACATGCTGCTCTAAAATCTCGATCAGAGCATCCTTATCTTTCAGCAGTCACTGTATTTTGGTACACTCTACATTGAGGGTGCGGTACTTGTTCTTCCAAGACCTCCTCCCCTGTTGAACTTTGCTGAGAGTAACCTAAATTTTTTCCGTTTCAGTCATGAAGTACATGACAGATTCCCTCGGCAGAACTCCGTGACGAGGATAAGGCATCTTTAGCTTGAGAGCTCTAGTTTGTACCCAGTGGAGATAAGGCTCAACCGAGACACTGACCGGTTTTCCTAGAGACTCTCGTCCTTTCTTATGAACATGTTTCCAAGCGTGCACTATTTCCGTCTTTTGTGCCCTGTCATTTTCTCCTTCCTTGAAGAAAAGGCCCTCCATATGAGCATTAAGCGGGACATGCCTCATCGGGTATCCAAATTGACGACGAACCAATACTAGATGGTAGTTGATTCCTCCCTTAGTTCCTATGAGGGGTACGTTGGGGAAGTTTCCACAACGGTCAATGATCCTGATCCCGTCATAAATCCTATTGCACCAATCTATATCAGAGTTGGTAAGAGACATGATTTTCTGTGACCAACGCAAGGCACTCTTATGATCCCAAAACGCAGTAGACTTGGGTAATGGGAGATAAACCATTTGTATAGCAAGGGTACACAACATGTGATCATCCCTCCACTGTACAAATTCCCTAAGTATACAGAATGATACGCGTCCGCGAGCAAATTTGGAACAGGGTTTCCAATGAGGAAAACCTTAATGGCGTTGATATCGACGAAGCTATTAATGTTGGGAAACAGAAATAACCCGTAAGTGAGTAAGACAAAGATGCTTTCAAAAGTAATCATGTTCCCTATACTAGCAAAGTACAGAGCCTTCTTTGTCAGGAACTGGGATGGCAAACCTGGGAGCCCACCCTTGGTGGTCATGTGAGTTTTGATTTCTGACTCATCCAAATAGATTGCTCTTGCAATGGTCTGATCCTTTGGAATTTCTTCTAGTCCAGAAAATGGAGCTCGATCAGTAATGTGTAGATCGGTTAGGTGAGAATACTCCTCCAGCGTTGGTGCGAGCTGGTAATCCGGGAATGTGAAACAGTGATAGACCGGATCGTAAAACTAAATGAGTGCCTCCATGATTCCTTCAATCACATGGACTCTTAACAGAGGTAGCAAACCTCCGTACTTGGCTCTGAAAGCTTTAGGGTTAGTGATCATCCTCGCTAATCCTCTCAAATCTTCTAGTTTTGGAACCCTGAAGGTATACTTATGAGTTCTCCTTCTACCGAAATCCATGAGCGCAATCTTTTTCTCTGACATTTGCAAACATTGTCTTAGTTTAATTTGAAAAAGAGAGACTAGAAGAGAAAATTTTTCTTTGATGTAATGTTTTTTAGATGAATGCATGAATGTAGCACACAAAAACATAAAAAAAAAACATGGGGTCAAAAGGTCGGTGTCATGAAGTCAAGGCTCTACCCCCCCCCCCCCCCAAGGTTTATACTAGTGGTTTGTGTACCTGTCTCTCAAAATCATCAACTCTTGTC
Source organism: Lathyrus tuberosus (assembly GCA_022829125.1). Classification (NCBI taxonomy): domain Eukaryota; kingdom Viridiplantae; phylum Streptophyta; class Magnoliopsida; order Fabales; family Fabaceae; genus Lathyrus; species Lathyrus tuberosus. The sequence goes on from JALAZF010000017.1 coordinate 22,830,489, forward strand.
GAGAAAACACCAGCGGTCCGGGAACCGTGCTAGGTGATGTTTTTCAAAGAACCATCAGAAGAGGGTAGTATCGCGTGACAACCATTTCCAATAGTTTCCGCACTACTAAAAGAGGTTTTTCCTAGGTGTATACTCAATCTTTCCACATGCGGCATCACACGCATTCCCATTAGCAGAAAAATAAACACAGATATCAATTAGGAAAAGCAGTATATATACTTGTCCTAAAGTCCTAGACTTTAAAGAGCTATGAATCCTATGTTCCTGACAAAAATGGCTCCCCGACGGAGTCGCCATTCTGTGGTACCTTCCCAACTTTAAAGGTTTTGACCTAAGATCCTAGTGAAGTCAAAAAAGTCCTATCCCAATGAAATCCCCAAAGAAAGAAAGAAAAGAAAAGGCCCCACGGTGGGCGCCACTTTTCTGTAGCGAGCGATTTTGGACGTGGTTCTTAAGCACTGTCGAGTTACTACAGGTCGATTCATTTTTTTATCCTATTGAGCTGACTAAGGAAGGGAAATAGATGTCTCCAATTAACCCTGCTTGCATACTGAGTTTAAACAGCGGTCTGTTAGGTTACGGTTGCTATATGGTAATGGGGCCTTTTTCTTCTTACTTTGTTTAGAACGAAACACCGGGAATGTTCATGGGGAATTTTGTTAGGATGCTAGGACTGATGCTTTTCATTTGATATGTGAAGGTACGGGATTTGGGGCTTTGGATTAGTGTGCTCGCTAAGATTTTTCTTTCAATCTTATGCCTACGTATTCCCGTTTACTAGAACATGGAAATCAGAGCAATCGTAGTTCCTCCTATTCTATGGGAGGAATGGTGTTTTGGTGTCTTGTTCAAAGCCCAAGACGTGAAGCTGAAAAGGTCTATTTGTATCTTGTTCGAAGCCCAAGATGTGAAGCTAAAAAGGTGTTGTCTTTAGAGAGAATTTGTCATCTCTAAAGGGGGTATGTTCGTCACAACTGTTGGGTGACTGACTATAAAGGAGGATTACTTTAACCGGGATTTGTGAATCCTAGCAATGCCATAATTTCCTTTATAGGGGGTTTTAACCTGAAGGAGAAGACTTTAACTCAGTGTAGAGCAATGCTATCTTTCCTTGGGAATTTCTCATGCTAAAAGAGGGACAGTGGCGTGGATGTAAATAATCCAGAGGCTTGCCGCTTACAGCGATTAGATGAAAGGAGTTGTTGATGTTTGTATCCTGTGAACGAGGCACAGTTTTGATGCTAAAAGGTTAATTGACTCAACTGGGGTTTTTCTTATACAAAGCCCAAGAGGAGTCTATTGACCCAACAAGAGGATACTTTTGTGTCTCGTATGAAGCCTGAGAGGGAGGCTAAAAGGAGTTGACTCAACAAGAGAGTGCTTTTAGAAGTGTCTTGTACGAAGCCCAAGATGGAGGCTAAAAGGAGTTGACTCAACAAGTGAGTCTTTTATACTCAATAAGAGAGTGTTTTTGTATCTCGTACAAAGCCCGAGATGGAGGCTAAAAGAGAGATTGACTCAACAAGAGAGTCAATTTTGTATCTCGTACGAAGCCCGGGATGGAGGCTAAAAGGATCATTGACTCAACAAGAGAGTCTTTTTGTATCTCGTACGAAGCCCGAGATAGAGGCTAAACGAATTGCTGTTTCAGTTGAGTGACAGGTCCAGTAGGTTGGTTAAAAGAGAAAATCAATTCTTATAAAGAGACTGATTAAAGGTAAGGCTATGCTTTGGGATTGATCAGAGGATCAGGGTTATTTCCCATTCTTTAAGGAAATGGGGAATCCAAAGGGTATTGGAGACTGTCCGAGTCTACTGGTGTTTTTCCCTACTTGAGAATGCCTTCGAGACCAAGGAGATTAGACTGTCCAAGTCTAGAGTTTTATTTTTTTGTACTATGCTTAAAGAAACAGTAGTAGTACGTTCAAGGTAGAAAGATCTAGACTCTTTGAAAGACTGTTCTATTAAGATGACTAATTTTTGTTCCTATACCTCTAGGAGGTCGTCGGGACAATTTGTACGAAGCCCAAGAGGAGGCTGGAAACTTTTAAGAAGCCGAGAGACAATTTGTAAGAAACCCAAGAGGAGGCTCTCTTCCCGAAGGAAGAATCCTTATACGAAGCCTAAGAGGAGGCTGTGAATACTTCTAAGAAGCCGTAGGGTCCTTGTACAACGCCCAAGAGGAGGCGGGGATGCTTTTAGGAAGCCTGTGGGTCCCCAAACCCCGAGAAATTCAAGACAAACTATTCACAGAGAATAGATCAAGCCAGGAAAGTCCGAGAATTTGGAAGAAACTCAAGATATGCCATTCATGGAGAAAAGATCATCTCTGGGGAGTGGAGTTTCTTTGACGATTTCTAAGGGTGACAGTCTGAGAAAGGGTTCACCGAGAATGCTGCCTTTCACATCTCCATATTGTTTAACCCCAAGAGGAGGGAAGACTGTATCTGGTAATCCTATGGGGATATAGTTTTGACTGTATTTAAGGGTGAACAACAGGGCTTAGTGCTAGACGTAGTTGCCGGGGAAACTCTAAATATCTATACTAGTATTACACAGTTGATATGAGGTTATGAAAGAAGACTTACAGTGAAACAGCCCCACAATACAGTTTATATGTATATGAAAGCGGATAAAGAAAGCATATAACCACTTACTCGGTTGTAGAGCTTCCATGCTGTTTGGTTAGTTGTTCAACAAAGAAAGATTGAAAACAACAGTATATTCAAAATTAAAGGAGAAAGTATTTTGAAAAGATGTTGGGGGCTTCCAGCTCAAGGAGAGGCCCAAGGTTTATCAGTGATCGCACTGTTGTTTTGTACAGAGGGACTTATACAAGTGACTGAGCATATAACCACTTACTCAGTTGTAGAGCTTCCATGCTGTTTGGTTAGTTATTCAACAAAGAAAGATTGAAAACAATAGTATATTCAAAATTAAAGGAGAAAGTATTTTGAAAAGATGTTGGGGGCTTACAGCTCAAGGAGAGGCCCAAGGTTTATCAGTTATCGCACTGTCTTTTTGTACAGAGGGACTTATACAAGTGACTGAGGCCCAAGAAAGGTTTTATGTACAAGGGGATGGGTCTTACACTCTAATGGAGGCCCACAAGATTTATTTTTGTACAAGTGGTGGGGCTTACAGCTCAAGGAGAGGCCCAGGGTCATTTGTTTGAAAATGGCGATCGCACCGAGATTTTCGAAAACGCGGTGGGTCTTATACAATGCATTGAGGCCCAAAAAGTTTGGTTTTAAAAGGGGGTTAGGTCTTACACTCTAATAGAAGCCCAATGATTTTGAATGAGTCTTATAGCTCGAGGAGAGGCCCAAGGGTTTGTTTTTCTACGGACGATGATCGCGTCGAACTTTTTGAAATACAACGGGACTTATACAATAAGTGAGGCCCAAAAATAGGTTTGTATTTACAAAGGATTGGGTCTTACACTCTATTAGAGGCCCAAAAGTGTTTGAAATTGTTTGATAAGGGTGAAAATCAAAGAAACCCTAATTTGTTATTCTTTAAAAGTAAATATTTAAAGAAAATCAAATAAAATACCAAATAAGCTTGAATAAACCATTTGTGATTTTTGTTTAAGGTTTGAGAAATGAGGGATTAATCACAAGGTGAATTAAAACTCACTTGGTTTTGATTTTCAAAGTAAATATTCACTTTTAAAATGTTTAAAAACATAAAAAAGGAATTTATTCACAAAAATACTAATTATATTAAATAAATAATATAAACTTAATTTTTTTGTGGAATAAAATATTTCAACATTTTTGTGATTTTTTTGCAAAATGAACCAATAAAAAATGATTAAAATTGAAGGAGTTATTAATTTTCCAATTAATTAACAAAACATGAAAATATTGGAAAAAATAGCAAAAATGTGAGAAAACACAAAATGGCATGGGTGGGGTTTGAACCCACGACCTCAAGGTTATAGGGCGCACGCCTTACAACTGGGGTTGTGATACATCCATTGCTTGAAGTGAAACCACAAGTATACAAGGCATGCCTTATTTTCTAGGCCTGGTCAAGGCAAGGCAAGGCAAGGCAAGTTTTGCCAAGAAACGGGAAGGTCCATAACTTTCTCATTTCTTAATGGTTGGGGACAAAATTTATATGCATCTGGCCTAGAATTTCACAAGGAATCCAATGGTGGTGGTATTTTTTTCAGATCATACTCCCTCCTTAAAACCCGATAGTGGTTTTGAAAAAGGCCTATAATTGCATTTTCTATGCTACACTTTGATACGGGCATGAATTACATGATGAATTGGTCCAAACACAATACATATAACATGTATGAGGTGTGTATGCTCAGTGGACTTCAATGCAATGCATATTTTGGAAAGTTCAAGTCTTGATGCTTACCTCTTTTTGAGCTTTTGGACTTTTCTGTGCAATCTGCCAAACTTCTTGTTCCAGAAATGTTTTGATGCTTTGGACACTCTCAAATGATCCCTTAGAAGCTTTGAGGATGGTTGGAATCAGCTGGAACCTGCAAAAACACAAACTGGCCCTTTCTTGCAAAAGAGGTTAAAATGACCAAAATAGCAACTCTCTCAAATGGTGTTCCAGATGGGGGGAACCATTTGGGACAGTTCAAGGATGTTATTTGGAGTGTGTTTGAGGTTTTATCTGGTTTGGAAAGTGACTGAATCAAGACATGGCTTGAAAAATGCACAAAAGGCCTATTTTGAGGTTTTGAGAGGTGACTTTGTGATTTTGGTGTTACAGGTCACTTTTGATAGTTTGGATCACCTACATATGATGTTTATGAGGTGTTAGGATCATGAGTTGTGATGGAAATGCTCTCTAACTCAAAAACTCAGAGTTACCTTGCTAAAGAATGCATTTTGGCCTAAAGAGAGGTATTTTGAGGAAAGCATTTGTTTGATGGCTTTGGTGTACTCAAATTGAGCACAAATGAGCTCTATTTATAGTAGAGCAAGTTTGTTTTGGGATCAATAGTGAATGGAAACTGCATCAAAGGTTTGGCCAATGGTTGCATTTTGGAATCCAAGTCTCCTCTAGCCATTGACTAGAGGTTAGGGCACAAGGTTGTGGTTCCCTTGGTATGGGATAACTCTTTACTGAATTCAGTTGCATATGGCTCAGTCCATGCCACCTTGGTGTATGCATTGAATGCTCCAATCCAAAATTGGAGTCTTGTCCCTCTTTTAGGCAATTCTAGGATTGACATGCTACTTCTTGTTCCAAGGACTTTGGAGGCTTGGCTCAGTGTTTGTCCCCTTTAGATTTGATCCTCAGATGTGTCCAAAGTGATGACAAGGCTTGGAATTATCTGATTTTGCCAAATCGAGCAAAAATACAAAATTCTGCCTACCCTTGGCAGTTTTCAGTAAGGCATATTGCCATTGTCATATCTCATGGCCCAAGTGGAATTTGGTGATGTTCTTGGCCATTTTGGAAAGCCCTCATATGATACAATAACTGTTTGATCATATTTGGTTTTGATACCTTTTGGATCCAAGTGAAAAATGCCCCTACATTTGGAAAAAAGTGAAGGCAGGTTCTGACTTAGTGAAAATTTCACTAAGTGTTGGAAAAAAGTGACATTTTCACTTTTTGGGATTTTGATCATTCCATAACACAAAATCCATGAGGAATTTGGAGGGAGGTCAGTTTTAAGCTTTTGTAGAGGGTAATGAGATCTACAAATCAAGCTTTGGATGGGGAAAAATGGCTTTGTGGTTTAGGAGTTATGATCCTCCAAAGTTGGTACCCTTGCCACTTTGTTCATAACTTAGAAAATTTTCTAAGTTTTTATGGTTACCCCTTTTACAAGTTATCGCATTTTTCTTGATTTTTCTTGATGAATGATGATTCAAATCATACATTAACATAATTTTAGGGTTAAAAAACCATTTTTGTGAAAAATCTCAAAAAGTCAAAGTTGACTTTTGTGCACAGTTGACTTTTTGTCAGATGAATTCCAAACTGTGCGATCCTTTAGGAAATCATGTCCTTGACCTAAATCAAACTTGATGGAGATGTTCCATGGGTGTTATAAGGTATATTGAATCATGTCCTAGGGTTTGGGAGCATGTCCTGGTCAAAAGTCAAAGCTACAGTTGACTTTTTCCTCAAAACCCTAACTGTGGTACTGATAAAATTGAGACTTGCTGCTCAAGCTTCCTGGATCAATCCATTGTTACAAATGGATCAATGTGGTATGTTGGAGACCCTCAAATCCTCTCTTGAGGTCTTGGCTCATGATTTGTCCCAAAAGTCAACTTAGGGGTGAATTAGGTCAAGAAACCCTAATTCCTGATTTTTGATGTATGCATCCCCTGAGGTCAAATTGACTTGATGCTTGGGCCCATGAGGTTCCATGGAGTATTTTAGGATATGCTTTGAAGCATTGGCTCATGCCCAGAGGACAATTTCCATCTAGAGGCCCTGGTCGACCAAAACCCTAATTTGGTGACACTGGCGATCTTGAGGCTTGATCCACCTGGAAGGGAGCAGCCTTGTGCTTAATCCTTGAAGTGGGAGTCCTCTTGATCCCTTGTGGATATTTGAGAGGCTAGACAAGTTGAAGATCATGTCATTTCTTGATTGATCCTTTGTCTAAGAACTCTGAGAGGGCTTGAAACCCTAAATTTGATTGTAGTGGATGCTCACCTATCTTTGGGGAGACTGATGAGGTATGATGGTTCCTCCATACTGTGATGATGATTTTCACAATGATGGGAAATCTTAGTGGTCAAAATTTGGGGTATGAAAGATGCCCCTATTTAATCTTCTTGGACCCGAAGGTGTGAATGGCGAAGGTATTCGGGCATTCGGGGTGCAAGAGGATTAAATATCAGAATACCCAAAATTTTGATGGTGGTTAAGAATGGCAGCTTGCGCATCCGTCTTCTTTTGCTAAGCAATGATGCTTAGAAAAGGAAAAAACTTCCCCTCGATTCTGGTTTCCTACCAAGGAACTGGTCTTAGTTTCTGAAGTAAACTTCCCCTCGATCCTGGTTTCCTACCAAGGAACTGGTCTTAGTTTCTTTTGTCAACTTCCCCTCGATCCTGGTTTCCTACCAAGGAACTGGTCTTAGTTTCTTTTGTCAATAAAATTTCTTGACAAGGGACGCTATACGTAGCGATTTTCCTCAAACTTCACGCCGAATTTTCCTGGGGAGATGCCATTTGATGGGAAAAAGTTTTAATGTCAGACTAGCTGGGGAACCCAGTCGTCTGAGTTGTAGAGGTGTATAAACTTCTCTATTTGGAGACACCATTTTCCGACTCTACTGGGGAAAATGAGTCTCTTGAGAGACTGCTTTCACGCTTGGGGATATTACATCATACTTTTCTCGAGATCTTCCCGGAGAAACGCCATATGATGTGATCCAATTTTGAGGTGCTGATGACCTTTTCATCAGCGGTTTTTTTTTGGAGAAAAACTGCTGTATTGCCGAATCTCTGCTTAAGAGGCTTCCTCTAGGGATTTTCCTTATTCCGGGAAAGCGAAAATATCATCTTCAATGGCGAAGAGTGACATCGGTTGAAGGTTATCTGGTCTTTCAGAGGTTCAAGTTATCAAAGTGGTCAAGGGCCAATTCTGATCCATAACTAAATGGGAGGAGAGAGATTGTTCAGACGCAACGTTTCCTGACGAGGAAAGAACTGACAACTCGATTGTGAAGACTTTTATCACTAGGGGACAAGGCCGACTAGAGTGATAGTGATGCAACATGAATGTGAATGCAAATCAATAATGCATGATGTATGTATGTATATGCTGACAAAACTGACGTGCCATACAGACTAATAGATGAACATGGCTGGATACTCGGCCATCGCGGGGCGAAGAAGTACCGTTGGTTCAAGATAGCAATTCTGCCTTGCTTAGGAGAAACGGTCCCTGTTGGTAGCGACGCTGGTCGGGCTTAGGAGATGGGAACTCGGCCGAAGAGGTCAGATGGAGCATTCGTATCTGACATAGCTGATCCTTCATTCAGGCATACTGGTTTAGAAGGAGTACTTTGATTCTGCACTTTGAGGCTCGAACACCTTTGGAGAAGCGATCGATGTTCTTTCGATGTTCAACCGTCAAAAGAAATTGTCGTCTTTATTTTTAAAAGCAGAACAATTTTAACAAGTAAATTCATTTTTGTTTCGTTTCAAGAATCGTTGATCATGTTAAAATGTCGTTTTGTAAAGCTAAATAAATAAGAATTGCAGATCATGTCATTTCTTGATTGATCCTTTGTCTAAGAACTCTGAGAGGGCTTGAAACCCTAAATTTGATTGTAGTGGATGCTCACCTATCTTTGGGGAGACTGATGAGGTATGATGGTTCCTATATACTGTGATGATGATTTTCACAATGATGGGAAATCTTAGTGGTCAAAATTTGGGGTATGACACTTACACTCTCTCAATAGACCGAAAAAGTTTGAAAGAGATTTGTTTAGGGTGATTAAGATCAAAAACCCTAAATTAGTTTCAAAATGTATTTTAATTAAATCAAAATTTAATTAAAATTATCAAAATTATCAAACATGTGAAAAAAACAAGTTGTGATCTTAGATTAAAGTTTGAAAAATCCTATTTTTATCCACAAAATGATTGGAAACCATTTAAGTTTGGAAAATCAAGAAAGAAAAAATACTTTAAATGTCAAAAAACAAATAAAAATTAATTCTTTGTAAAAATATCAAGTATATGAAATAAATAATATTTTTGGGAAATTATTGTAAAAATAAAACATTTTAACATTTTTGTGAATTATTATAAAAAAGAATCAACTCAAAATCATTAAAAACCAGAGAGAAATTAATTTTTGAATCAATTAAATAAAATCAAAAAAATTCAAATATTTACAAATTCAAAAAAGGGCGCCAAGAACACCAAGTTCTTGTCCGCGCCCTCTGTTTCTTCAGATATACGTTTTCCCCTCAATCTCACTGAATACTTGATGAAATCACATAATCCACATATCAATTTACTTGTTTTCACCTCGCGATCATGTCTATGGTCTTTAATTTCATTTATTTTAAGCATGGAATAAGAAATCAAGAAAAAACCTTAAGAACCCTAAATTTTGCATGAAGGCTGGGAATTTTGATACACGATTCATACAAAGTAATTAACTGAGGCAAAACCCTCCATACATGATTTTGAACATATGGCAAAATTATTGAGCGAGGAAATATGCATGAATCATGAAATGACCAAGTTTAGGCTTACTCGAAGGTCGTGGCAGCAAGAGCAATTTGATTTTTGAGTTGGAGGTGTTACAAGATGAGCTGTGATGATCTGAACAGCTTCCCTACACCATATGGAATGTGTTTGAATGCTTGGAGTGATTGGAAATGGACTGGAACAGGTTATGGCACCTCAACTGCAACTTAGTTGAAAGCTTAAGCAATTTGTTGGTGATTTTGTGGAATTGGTGTTCTAGATGTTGTTTAAGTGTTTGGATCACTTCTATATGCTGTTTATGAGGTGTGTGTGTGATTGGTTTGGTTGGAATTGTTCTCAAACTCAAAACCCGATAGTGACTTGCTTTAGATGGCAATTTTGGAAGTGAGAAGGTGATTTTGAGGAAAGCATCAGTTTGGGTGCTTTGGTGTACTTAAACTGATCACAAATGGGCTCTATTTATAGTAGAGCAAGTTTGTTTTGCAAGGAATAGGGTATGGCAACTGGTACAGGTATGTGGCCAATTGGATCACTTTGGAATCTCAAGTCTCCTCTAGCCATTGACTAGAGGTTAGAGCACATGCCTATGTGTCTTTGGTTCAGGGATAAGTCTTGACTGAACTTGGATAACATTGTCTTGATAAATGCCACCTCTATGCATCAGTTAAATGCTTTGAAACAAAATTGAATATTTGAAGCATCTTTGAATTTAGGAGTGTCATGCCTAAACATAGATCCATGGACTTAGGAGGCTGGCAGATCAGTGTTTGTCCCTTGGTTGTTCCCCTTTGAGGTGTGCAAATGGATAAGCATGCTTGGAATTGCACAATTTGAGCAAATCGAGCCTTTATGCATAAATCAGCCTTGCCAAGACAGTTTGCAGCAAGGAATGTTGCAGCTGCCGTAACTCCTAGCTCAGGTGGAGTTTGATGGAATTCTTGGACATTTTGGTAAGCCCTTATGTGACACAACACATGTGTGATCTTAGTTTGTCTTTAAACCTTTTGGACCCAGTGAAAAATGGCCCTACATTTTGAAAAAAAGCAAGACAGATTCTGACTTAGTGAAAATTTCACTAAGTGTTGGAAAAAGTGACATTTCATGTTTTCAGCCATTTTGATCACCCCATAACTTAAAATCCATGAGGAATTGGAATGAGGTGTAGTTGACACTTTTAAAGTATGCCATGAGAGCTAAAAATCCATCTTTGGACACCCCAAAATGGTTGCTTGGATCTCAAGTTATGATCCTTGGAAGTTGGTACCCTGGCCACTTTGTTCCATAACTTAGAAAAATTCTAAGTTTTTATGGTTACCCCTTTTACAAGTTATCCCACTTTCTTTGATTTTTCTTGATGAATGATGATTCAAATCACACATTAACATTGTTTTAGGGTTAAAGAACTATAATTATGAAAAATCTTAAAAAGTCAAACTTGACTTTTGTGCACAGTTGACTTTTTATCAGATGAATTCCAAACTGTGCAATCCTTTGTGAAATCAAGTCCTTGACCTAAATCAAACTTGATGGATATGTTCCATAAGTTTTATAGGGTGTATTGAATCATGTCCCAAAGTTTGGGAGCATGTCTGAGTCAAAAGTCAAAGGTTCAGTTGACTTTTTCCTCGAAACCCTAACTGTGGTCCTGATGAAATTGAAACTTGTAGATCAAGCTTCCAGGACCAATACATTGTTGCAAATGGATCAATGTAGTTTATTAGAGTAACTCAAATCATGTCTTGAGGTCTTGTCTCATGTTTTGTTCCAAAAGTCAACTTAGGGGTGAATTAGGTCAAGACACCCTAATTCCTGATTTTTTTGGTGAATGCATCCCCTGAGGCTAAATTGACTTGATGATTGGGTTTATGAGGTCCCTCGGAGTATCTTAGGTTGTGCTTTGAAGCATTGGCTCATTCCCAGAGGAAAATTTCCATTCGGAGGCCTCAGTCGACCAAAACCCTAATTTGGTGACATTGGCGATCTTGAGGCTTGATCCACTTAGAATGCTGCAACCCTGTGCTCGATTCTTAATGTGGGAGTCCTCTTGATCATTTATGAATGTTTGAGAGGTTAGACAAGTTGAAGATCATGTCATTTCTTGATTGATCTTTTGTTTAAGGCTCTAAGAGGGCTTGAAACCCTAATTCTTGATTGTGGTGAATGCTCAACAATTCTTGAGGAGATTGATGAGGCATAAAGGTACATCCATATTGTGATGATGATTTGCACAATGATGAGAAATCTTAGTTGTCAAAATTTGGGGTATGACAGATGCCCCTATTTAATCTTCTTGGACCCGAAGGTGTGAATGGCGAAGGTATTCGGGCATTCAGAGTGCAAGATGATTAAATATCGGAATACCTGAAATTTTGACAGTTATTATGAATGGTAGTTTATACATTCATCTTCTTTTGCTAAGCGTTGATGCTTAGAAAAGGTAAAAACTTCCCCTCGATCCGGGTTTTCTACCAAGGAACTGGTCTCGGTTTATTGAAATAAACTTCCCCTCGATCCTGGTTTCCTACCAAAGAACTGGTCTGAGTTTCTGATGTAAACTTCCCCTCGATCCTGGTTTCCTACCAAGGAACTGGTCTCAGTTTCTTATGTAAACTTCCCCTCGATCCTGGTTTCCTACCAAGGAATTGGTCTTAGTTTCTGATATAAACTTCCCCTCGATCCTAGTTTCCTACCAAGGAACTGGTCTTACTTTCTGATATAAACTTCCCCTCGATCCTGGTTTCCTACCAAGGAACTGGTCTTACTTTCTGATATAAACTTCCCCTCGATCCTGGTTTCCTACCAAGGAACAGTCTTAGTTTCTTTTGTAAATAAACTTTCTTGACAAGGGACGCTGTCTGTGGCGGTTTTCCTCAAACTTCTCGCCGAATTTTCATGGGAGATGCCATTTGACGGAAAAATTTTTGATGTCAGACTTGTTAGGGAACCCATTCGTCTGATCTGCAGAGGTGTACAAAATTCTCTATTGGAGATGCCATTTGTTGACTCTACTGGGGAAAACGAGTCGCTTGAGAGACTGCTTTCTGCTTGGGGGTATTACATCATACTTTTCCTCGAGATCTTCTCGAAGGAAATGCCATGTGATGTAATCCAATTTGGGAGTGCTGATGACCTTTCCGTCAGCGAACCTTCCGAAGAAGAACTGCTGTATTGCCGAATCTTCTAATTAAGAGGCTTTCTCTGGGGATTTTCCTTAATCCGGGAAAGCGAAGATATTATCTTCAATGGTGAAGAGTCATATTTGTCGAAGGTTTTCTTGTTTTTCAGAGGTTCGAGTTATCAAAGTGGTCGAGGACCGTCTCCAATCCAGAAATAAACTGGGAGAGACATTGGTTAGATGATCTACCTCCTGACGAGGAAAGAACTGACAACTCGATTGTGAGGACTTTTTATCACTTGGGGATAAGACCGACCAGAGTGATAGTGATGCAATATGAATATGAATGCAAATAAATAATGCATGTGTATGAACGTGTATGTGTAGGTTGCTAATTTCGACGCCAGGAAAAAGGTTCAAAAGCAAATGAAAAATTTCGACAAGGTGATTCGACAGGTCATTTCAATTAGAAGGCTTTTGATGAGGAAGGCAAGTCGAAAACAAATGGAACTTAGGGAAAACATTGGCAGATTTTTCTAAGTAAGAAGGATAGTTTCTGAAATTCTGGTACCAGACGTGTGATGTTAAGGTACGATGTCACAACAACACACTCTGCAATAATGGACAGAATAAGCAACAGGAAAACGCAAGGAATTGTTCACCCAGTTCGGTCTAACTACCTACGTCTGGGGGCTACCAAGCCAGGGATGAAATTCACTACTTGTAGATATAATTTACAGACTCCACACACCAGTTGACAATCTCCTAAACTTATACTCTACTAGTGACTTTCTACCTAAGAAACCACTTAGATATGAGAACACTACTCAATCCCCTAAAACACTCAAAGAACAACCTCTTTGAGATCCCTTGATCTTGCTTCCTAGCTTCGATCAATCAACAACTCTCTATTGCTTTACAGCTTCTAGAGAGGACAGAAAATTTAACACCTATTCAACCTAGAATAGTGTGATTACCAGTACTCTAAACAAACCCTAGACTCTAAGCCTCCAGCTCTTGATCTTCAATCTGTTTTCTGTACCTTCTTCCTTGGTCTTGTGCGCTTTATATAGCTCCTTGAATTTAGATTGGATTTGTCACAATATTTGATTAGATTTGTTAATTAAAAACTGAATCTTTTAAAACAGATTTTATCCCCAAAATCTTTTTAAATCTTCCACCTTTTAATTCTCCAACAAACCTACAATCAAATCTCCCATGTAACAGAAAATATCTAGCCCAAGATATTCTCATCCAATGAGTCAACACTCTCCACAATTCCAGCTAATACGCGACCCTAATAACAACAAGCCCATGCTGTCATTAGCTTCAGTTCTGCAGGTCTAATGTTACAACATCACCTATGTGACATCAGACATCCACTTCAGTAACTAGCAACCTTAACACAGCCCAGTGTTAAGTGCAATGTTATGACATCAAGCCCATGACATCAAACATAGTTAACCTTCACAACTTAGTACAGTCCAGTACTAAGACTCAATGCTGAAACATCAACACCATGACATCAGCATTGAACACCTTGTTGTTTTACCAAAATTCCAGCCAATCCAGGAACTTACAATCTCCCCCTTTGGCTAATTTTGGCTAAAACAATCTCTGCATCTTCAGAGACTTCAGCAGCGGAATATCTTCAATATTTTGAAACTTTAACTTGCAGCAGTTTGACAATCTTCATATAGTCTTCATTACTTGATCTGCTGCAGCACCATCTTCATTATTGACAACAGCCAATTGGTGCTCCCCCTCAAAAACTTGAACCAGCATCACAGCTGTTCAGTAGCTCACAATGTGCAACACATCTCCCCCTTGATGTCTGCTTTGCTGCACTCTGCACTCTTCAATGCTATGAATACTTCACTAGCAGCTCCACAACTATGCTGTCTATACTCCCCATCCACAGCTGCATCAGCACACTTTCCACTTTTCAACTAGACACCTTAATCTTTTACTACTCTTCTCTTTATGGCATTTATTAACTCTCCCCCTTTTTAGCCATTATTAGACAACTATCCCAAATCAAATGCCCTACAAGGTGACATAATACTGGTCCCACTGTCAGTAGCAACAAGACCTATGTAGTCTCCAAGCACAATGTTCTGACATTATTAATGACATAGTCAAAAACAACTTCCAACCCCTTGACTGGTCAGGCGATACAACCCAAGCATTTGAACAAACCATTATAAAACCACTCTTTCTCCTATGCTCAGCACAACACACCAATAAAGCATGAGTCAATCAAGCTCCAAAGAACCAACCAAGAACCTCAAGCATGAGGATACACAACCAGACCCTTTGAAGAAGAAGATCAAATCTCAGACGACATCAGGTCCTTCTACAGGAGCAACAAAAACTGGCAGGACTTCAGTGACCACTATGAAGCCTGGTAAGAACCATTCTGCTCAACAACAGCCTTCAGAAGATGAATGGGATGCAGATTGGAAGGCTTTTCTGGATGCAGGAGATTGGCATGAGGATGTAGTCTAATCTTGTATTTTCAACTATTGAATAAAAATCCTATTTTTAGATTTTTCAGTTGCCATGCCAAACACTTTACAGTACTATTCTAAACTGCTAAAATTTGTACTGCATTAAACAGAACCAGAGCACCAAGATGAGTTTCTTAGAGAGACTACACTAAAAAATTGAACAGACTATTTTATGTACCATACTATCTGCAGTTGAATAACCATTATCTTATAGGCCAACTGCACCATAAAACATCTTTCAATTAATTTTGAAGTAATACGCTCCCCAATTTTAAGCTCTCAAATTGGTTAGCATACATGAACTCATCATCTAATTTCTCTTTATTTACCAAATAATCTGAGTATTTAACCAGATCTTTTCTATCAACCTGCTCATCATCCCATTGATGAGTAACATTCTGCAATGTTGTAACATCTTTCTTGACATGGTGATTGCCCAACAGTCGTTTCTTCCACAAGAGTTGATAGCATGAGTTCTTTCCACATAACACTGATCTACGACTGTTCTTCTTCTTAGATCTGAGAACTAATCTGATTTTGCCCCTCTTTCTTCTTCTTAGTCTTCCAAGATCAGTTTGTATCTTTTGACCAGCATGATTCCATCCTAGAGGATGTGTATTTATTCTTGACATTTTAATCCAGGATCTGATAGAGCCAATATCAGAGGTCCTCTGCATGTCAATTTTCATATTGGGATCAGTCTTAGACTCTAGTCTATTCTGAATCATTTTTGGACTTTGCTCATCATCCTTCTTGAGGCTAGAAATACTCTTCTTGTCTTGAGATGTTTCAGCATCTGCTCTGACATCTGTATCTTTCGACACAGAGCTATTCATCCAGGGGAGGTTTTCTTCTGAGACATCGATCTTCTTCAGATCTTGATGATAGAATTTTTTATAGTTACCACTGGTATCTCCCATAACTTCAGTGAGTTCTTCAATCTCTAGCCTTTTAGACTTACTCACAGTCAGACCACTACATTGATGCGAGATTCTGATGATTTGTTCAGATGTCAAGACATCAGCATCTTTCCTCTCGAGAGATGTTGCTCTATTCAGCTCCTGAGAACCTTTAATCCTTCCATCAATGGTGAGGACTGATGTGTAACATTTGCCCTTGACTAATTTCAGATCATCTTTTCTTCTAACCTTCATCAACTTGAGGGAACCTTCATCATTCTGATGTCTACACCTGATATCTTCTTTATCATCACCAGACTGGCTTTCAGTTTGAGGAATCCACTGATAACAATTGTCTTTGGATCTTGCACCAGTCATTACAGCCTCACCCTTCTCATTCGTTACAACACATTTGTCTTTGGTGTAGCTGACTAAGTAACCTTCATCACATAATTGGCTGATGCTTATCAGATTAGCATTCAAACCATTGACAAGATAGACATTGTCAAGTTCAGGTCCTCTTACTTTTCCAATACCTTCTACAACTCCGTAATTCCCTTTACCAAACACCACTTCAAGAGAAGGACACGGTCTACATTCAGCAAACATGGATCTACATCCAGACATGTGTTTGGAACACCCACTGTCAAAATACCATGTTTCTTCTTTAGCTTCTTTGTCAGTCAGGTGAGCCAATAAGCACTTCATCTTCTCATTCTGTACCAATTGTTTAACGACTTTGGGCCTGTATTCTCTCCATCTGTTCTGTGTCTGAGGATATCCATGCAGCTTGTAGCAAGAGTATTGCATATGTCCAAGCCTTCCACAATAAAAGCATCTCACCCTTTCTTCTCTGAATCTTCTGCCTTGATGAGACTGCATAGGTTGCCATCCATAATGTGGTCTTCTCCTAACATTGCTTGCCTGCCTTCTATTATGCTGGTATCCATAAGGAAGCTGAGAATGCTTTTTCCTGGATTGTCTCCCATGATGGTGGGACTTTCTCCTTCCATAATGAGACATAGCATTAGTGTAACCATACCCCTGATGTTGAGACACCTGATGAGACACGTGCTGTTTGAACTGAGGATGTTGTCTTCTAGGCTGTCTCCCATGGTGATGAGGCTTCCTTCTTCCATAATTATACGGCACAACATTGTTGAGGCCAGGTCCATACCAGTTTTCCTGATGTTGAGACATCGGATGTGACCTGGTCTGCTTGACCCTTGCAGCTTCCATGCTCCTATGATATTGGGGGGGGGGCATATTCTGGCTTGCTCCTTGTGGCTGCTTTCTCTTCTGATTATGACCAGTCTTCTTCTCAATCTTCTTAGGTTGTGAAACATCAGCTTCCTTGGGAGTAAGATTCTGCCTCTTTGACTGATGTTGAGGCACAGTTTGTGACTCTTCCTTCTTTAGACCTGAAGTACTTGCTTCTGAGGTACCTTTGTCTTCGGCCACATATCCTATCCCAGCTTTGTTTCCAGCAACCTGTTCTGACTGGAGTATCTTGTCAAGAGTGGCTGTACCATTGTTCAGCATCCTAACAGATTTTGTCATCTGATCAAGTTGGAATCTCACTAGAACAACTTCATATTCCAGATCAGATTTTTCATTCTCAAGTTGAGCAATCTGTTCCTTGTGGCACTTGTTTTCTTGACAAACTTCAGCACTCTTTAAACACAACTCCTTGTAGGTTGAAGCTAGCTCATCATAGGTGATTTCTCCATCACTATCATCATCAGATTCAACAATTCCTGTCAAAGCTGTAACATGCTTTGCTGACTCACTTTCATCTTCGCTATCAGTGTCAGACCAGGAAATTGTCAAGCCTTTATTCTGCTTCTTCAAGAATGTGGGACACTCTTTCTTGACATGTCCATACCCTTCACATTCAAAGCACTGAACTCCTTTATCTTGTGCAATCTTCTCTTCATCTTTCTCTTTTGACTTGCTGATGTCAGAAGAGATGTTCTTGACACTAGGTCTATAGTTCATCTTCTTGAACACTTTATTGAACTGTCTTCCTAACATAACTATAGCCTGAGGCAGATCCTCCTGGGACTCATCATCTTTAGCTGCTGCAGGAGTGGAGACTAAAGCTATACTCTTGGGCTTCTTTTCTGGTTCTTCCTCATTCAGCCCAAGTTCAAATGTTTGAAGAGATTCAATAAGCTCATCAACTCTCATCTTGCTGATGTCTTGAGATTCTTCAATGGCTGTTACCTTCATCTTATACTTCTTAGGGAGGGACCTAAGAATCTTTCTTACCAGCTTCTCTTCTGTCATCTTCTCACCAAGAGCACTGGATGCATTTGACAGCTCAAGAACACTCATGTGGAAGTCATGAATAGTTTCCTCTTCCTTCATCTTCAAGCTTTCAAACTTAGATGTTAAAAGCTGAAGTCTTGACATCTTCACTCTAGATGTACCTTCATGAGTAGCCTTCAAAATATCCCAAGCAGCCTTAGCAGTTTCACATGAGTTGATCAGCCTGAATATGTTCTTGTCAACCCCATTGAAGATAGCATTTAGGGCTTTTGAATTCCCAAGGGCAAGCTCATCTTCTTCCTTGGACCATTCTTCTTCAGGCTTTCGCTTAGAGGTGCCTTCTTTATCCTTGCCAGCATCATCTTTTTCACACACAACAGGAGCTTCCCACTCTTTAATGACAGCCTTCCAAGCTCTGCTGTCTAATGACTTTAAAAAGGTAGTCATTCTAGGCTTCCAATACTCATAGTTTGAGCCATCCAATATAGGGGGTCTGTTGACAAATCCTCCAACCTCTTTGTCCATCTTTCACCAGAAAGTAACTTCCCTAGATCTCACCCAGAGACAAACAGGATGCCTGCTCTAATACCAATTGAAATTCTGGTACCAGACGTGTGATGTTAAGGTGCGATGTCACAACAACACACTCTGCAATAATGGACAGAATAAGCAACAGGAAAACACAAGGAATTGTTCACCCAGTTCGGTCTAACTACCTACGTCTGGGGGCTACCAAGCCAGGGATGAAATTCACTACTTGTAGATATAATTTACAGACTCCACACACAAGTTGACAATCTCCTAAACTTATACTCTACTAGTGACTTTCTACCTAAGAAACCACTTAGATATGAGAACACTACTCAATCCCCTAAAACACTCAAAGAACAACCTCTTTGAGATCCCTTGATCTTGCTTCCTAGCTTCGATCAATCAACAACTCTCTATTGCTTCACAGCTTCTAGAGAGGACAGAAAATTCAACACCTATTCAACCTAGAATAGTGTGATTACCAGTACTCTAAACAAACCCTAGACTCTAAGCCTCCAGCTCTTGATCTTCAATCTGTTTTCTGTACCTTCTTCCTTGGTCTTGTGCGCTTTATATAGCTCCTTGAATTTGGATTGGATTTGTCACAATATTTGATCAGATTTGTTAATTAAAAACTGAATCTTTTAAAACAGATTTTATCCCCAAAATCTTTTTAAATCTTCCACCTTTTAATTCTCCAACAAACCTGCAATCAAATCTCCCATGTAACAGAAAATATCTAGCCCAAGATATTCTCATCCAACGAGTCAACACTCTCCACAATTCCAGCTAATACGCGACCCTAATAACAACAAGTCCATGCTGTCATTAGCTTCAGTTCTGCAGGTCTGATGTTACAACATCACCTATGTGACATCAGACATCCACTTCAGCAACTAGCAACCTTAACACAGCCCAGTGTTAAGTGCAATGTTATGACATCAAGCCCATGACATCAAACATAGTTAACCTTCACAACTTAGTACAGCCCAGTACTAAGACTCAATGCTGCAACATCAACACCATGACATCAGCATTGAACACCTTGTTGTTTTACCAAAATTCCAGCCAATCCAGGAACTTACAGTTTCGATACAAGGAGAATCGGTCCATTCGACGGGTATTTGAAATTCAAATCTCAGGAGGGAATTTCACTTTTGAAATTGGACGCGTGGAACGCATCTAGGAGACGAATGCATGCAGAATGCCATTTATTGCCAGTAGAAGAAATAGATGTTATGGGTAGTTATTTCGTTTGTATATAAATAGGGGGTCTAAGCGTTGGATTGGGTGTGTTCCAAACTTTGTACAAATTACCGCAAATACTCAAAGTAACCGTGTGAGAGAAACGAGTGTTTTGGAAAATGTATGTATGGGAAACACCAGTTTACATTCATGCACTTTAATAAAATTTTCAAGCTTTTTTCATTTCTTTACATTCAAGTCATTTTCTTTAATTAAGCAATTTACTTTGTTTTTTTCCGTTTAAATTTATCTTCAATTACTTTTTCGCCATTTTCGTGTCTTTGTTCTATCAGTCGGAAAAAAAACTATTAAAAGAAACCTTAGAAAACACAAAGCGAATATATTTTTTTTCATATCAAAGATATTTTCAAAAGCACTTTGCCCTAGGATTTGTTTTGTTGGTCCTGTTAGTAAACTAATTTTCATAAATTAGGAAACCAGAGGTTGTTCACCAAATTCTCCAGCGAACAAATTGGCACACCTGGTGGGACCTAGTGCATTTGTTTAGTTTATCCTTTTGTTCTTATAGCAAATTCTTAGAAGAAAAAGTTTTTATTTCGTTGTATGATTCTAAGAAGTGGCAAGCTAGCCGTGAACAACGAAGAAAGACCAAAAAGAACAAGAACAAGAAGAATGGCGAATCAAAGCGCGCCTAATAATCAAAATGTTAACAACCCAACGCCTGTTCCTTCGACAGGAGACAATACTGCGTCAGTTTTGTGTTAGAAGCAATACCATCATCAACGGGGTCAATCCCAGCATTTTCGGCATCCCAAAACGCGACTAGTGTCTCTACAGTGGGACCCCAAATGCCTCAGATGACCCCTCCTCCTTTAGGGGGTGTTCATAGGCCTTTTGTGATGAATTTTTCGATGCCTCCACACAATAGAGAACAGCCTTATGAATGCCAACAACGGTGATGGCAAGTTTGCACAATGCATCGTCATTATATTCTGATCCTTTGGTTAATGTTACTTCGCCCCTACCAGGATCAGGGTCTGGTGCGAACCATATAGGCAGAATGGGTCAGCCTGTGCCAGCGGGATACCAAACTTATATGCCTGCAATAACTAACAATTCTGCACAAGTCATTAGGCAACAAATGGATGAAAGCAACCATGATATGGTGCAAATGCTAACGCAACAAATGGGGGCTGTGTTTAATCCTTTAATCCAAATCACCACCCAAACGAACCAGTTATTAGCCGCGCAAATGACGCACATTGCTGATTTCTTTGGTGTTCCTCAAACCCAGCCAAGGGAACAAATAGTTCAGAACCCCAGATTAGTTGTCGAAGAGGAACCAACAATAAACCAGAGGCCAACGAATGTTCCTCAAGTAAACCCTAGAGACCAAGAGGTAGTGGTCGAACAGCCTCATGTCAAAATTCCTATCTAACAAGAGCCTAGAAGGGTGTTAGTCCATAGGGACCAAGATGCTGACGATGTTGTGCAACAATTGCGTCATAACAACATGCCAGTAGAGAACAACTTAGCAGCCATGGTTGAAAGGATTATGGCCAGAAATGGTGTGAATGTGGGCTGCAAAGGCCCAGTTATACATCCCCATTGTCTGAGTATATTTTGCAACAAGAATTACCCCCAAGATGGAAAGTCCCTAAGTTTACCAAATTCTCAGGGGACACTAGCGAATCCACTGTCGAACATGTGGCCCGTTACTTGATCGAAGCAGGAGAAATTACACGCAATGAAAATTTAAAAATGAAATATTATCCAAGTTCTTTAACGAAAAACGCTTTTACTTGGTTCACATCTTTGCCTGCAAATTCGATCCACACCTGGGTCCAGTTAGAAAGGTTGTTCCATGAAGAATTTTACATGGGACAAACAAAAATAAGTTTGAAGGAGTTGGCTAGTGTTAAAAGGAAATTCTCTGAGCCAATTGATGATTATTTAAATAGGTTTAGATTACTTAAGGCGAGATATTTCACGCAAGTGCCTGAGCACAAATTAGTCGAAATGGCAGCAGGTGGTCTAGACTATTCAATTAGAAAGAAATTAGATACTCAATATCTGAGGGATATGGCACAATTGGCGGATAGGGTGAGACAGGTCGAACGTTTAAAAGCCGAAAAGGCTAGAGTAACTAAAAATAAGAAAGAAAGAGTGGCTTATGTGGGGGTATGTCAAGAGGATGATGATGACGAGAGCGAATCGTTTAGTTTCGACGAACAAGAAGTTGACTTAGCATAATTGAAACAGGGTCCGCCATACTCTTGTAAATTATTGGCTCCATCGAATGGAAAAAACCCAGTTGAACCTGAGAAGAACGATAAGTTTCCTAAAAGGACTTACACATTCGACATCACTAAGTGTGACGAAATATTTGACTTGTTTGTTAAAGATGGCCAAATGATAGTGCCACCTGGCACCAAAGTGCCTCCTATAGAACAACAGAAAAAGAGAGGTTTTTGTAAGTACCATAACTTTTTAGGTCATAAAACATCTCAATGTTTCCTTTTCAGGGATCTGGTGCAAAATGCCATTCGAGATGGAAGATTGAAGTTCGGCGACAAGTCGAAGCCACCAATGAAGGTTGACTCAAATCCGATGCAGACGGTCGAAGCCCACTATGCTGAACCATCCACAGTGAACATGGTGGATGTCGAAGAGGTTTCTGACTGCAGCTTTGAGATGATAGAAGCCACTGAAGGTTTCGACACAAATGTGAACATGGTAGAGATCGCTGAAATCCCTACAGACGAAAGTAATGTGGAGGAAATATCTGAAGATTTCGTCAATAAACCAGTGATGATCAAGGTTACTGAACACCTTGGTGAAGGAAGCTCGAAGAATTGTATCAACAAAGAGGCCACTAAGGCCTCAACAATGTGAACAAGGATGAAACCAATGAGGTTTCCAACAATGCAAAGAATGACGAAACTACTAAGGGTTCCGTCGAGGAAGAGAAGGAGGCTACTGAGTGTCTCAACTTTGTGAAGAATGACGAAGCTACTGAAGGCTTTGTCGAAGACAAGAATAAGGCTACTAAGGGTATTAAGGGAGACAACATGGAGTTTGGTGTTACTATCGACCAAGCCAACCAAGTCAATACTGAGATTGGAAAGGGTGTCCCTAAGATAAACGCAAAGACTACTGATGGTCCTGCGAAGCCAACTGTTTATGGGATTCTACGAAGAACAACAGAGGATCCCAGAGAGAAATATGTGGGTTTTTGTTGCCGACATGACATTAAGAAGCCATCGCCAGAAGGGGATTTCGACCTGGCAAAAAAATAACATGAGGTTGAGGAGGGACTCACTCTGAAGATGAACAAGTTAAGTATTGGAGATGGGAAAACCGCCAATGTTAATATGGTGGAAGTATCCCAGAAAGCTCCAATGTAGACTGACGAAGAGCGCCGTAGAGAGGAATATCAAAAAGTGGCGTATCCTAAAGAAGAAGAGAATCTGATTGAGTTCCTTCAAAGGTGTCAGAAGAAAAAATATGAGGTTATGTTGTGCCCCCGCTGTAGCACCGTGTTCGACAAGAAGGCAGCAGACAACCTGAAGGGAATGGAAAAAGCCAAAAGGAAAGGAAACTGGGGGGCAGTTCCGCCTACGAGGATGGAGAGGTTCGATCCAAGGCGAAATGATCAAAACTAGAAAAAATTTGGACGAAGGTACCCAAATACCTTCAAACCCACCAACAAAGCTCCTAATGACAAATGGGTTCAACCAATAAGGGAAGCCCAGGGACAGAGAAAGTGGAAAAATATCGAAGTTCAGAGGGGTTCTTCTATGGCTGGCAACAAGGAAGGCGAAAGGCCAAAACCAAGGCCTTATCCCTCAGAGAATTATAAGGGCAAGAATCCCATGTCGAGGTCCCAATGGAGGCGATTCCAAAGGCAAAAAAGGGAGGAAAAGGAAGCTGCTGAGAAAGGGGTTGCTGAGGAAGTTGTTGTCGAAAGAAGCAAGCCAGAGTCAAGTGGCAACGCCGAAGTAGAGAATCGAAAAGAGGTATCTTAAAGCATCAATTCCTGCAATGCAATAGAACCAGTGTCATCTAAAGAAAAAGTGGTAGAGGATGAAGAAATGACTGATGACTTCAGGTCTGAGTCGGACGCGTCTCTCGACATCGTGTGCAACGTGGTCTCTGTCCTTCCAAAAGAATACGACCAAATTATGGAGGTCGAAGAAGAGGAGGATGTTATGGAAAGTGAAGTTATAGGGCACAGGTCAGTATGTTACTATATTATGAATAACGGCTGTGTCGAGGAACAAAATGCCTTTTTCGAAAGGCCAGATGACTCCATGCGTGGCCACCTCAAGCCCCTATTCATAAAGGGGAAAGTGGAGAATGTGGGAGTGAACAAAATCCTGGTTGATGGAGGGGCTACAGTTAACTTAATGCCCCATTATATGTTGAAGCGAATTGGGAAAGACGAGTCTGATGCAAAGCCCCACAACATGGTATTGTCAAACTATGAAGGCAAAGTGGGAACTACTTTGGGTGTTATCCAAGTGGATTTAACTGTTGGAACTATAACTTGACCAACGATGTTCATGGTCATAGCCTCAAAAGCTAATTATAACTTACTTCTGGGTCGAGAATGGATCCATGGCGTGGGTGTCGTGCCCTCGTCGATGCATCAACGTATAGCTATTTGGCGATCTGATGGAATTGTCGAAAACATAGAGGCGGATCAAAGCTATTTCATGGCTGAAGTAAACCATGTGGATCGATGCAGCTTCGACAAACATTTGGCCCATATAGCTCCATGCAGTCCAGCAACTTTCGACCTGAAGGCTACTGATAATGCTTTTTGTTCGCTGTATCTCCACCCCACATATGGTTTCCAGTGGGATATGGAAGTGGTCGATGAGGCAAACTATGTATTTGGGACTGCACATATAGAGCCAACGGGCTGGGGAAGTGAGTTTGGTGACGATGAGTGAGTCATCAGCGCTCGAAAGGATTACGGCTTATATAGCCGAAAATAAACTCAAGGCGGCTCTTGAAGCCGAAGTAAAGTACATGGCTGTCGAAGCCAATAAAAATTATTTCAACAAACAATGTCCTCAGAAGGATGTTGAGGAGGATCTGTTCAACGCAGAAGTTGGCGAATGGCAACATCAAAAGTTAGACGCCATTTATGATGACGAACCCTTGGGGTTTGAAAAGGATCTAGCTTCAACAGACATGAAGATGGTGGCGCAGGATCCATTGGAAGAAGTTGATTTAGGACTGGGGGCAGAAAAAAGGCCAACCTACATAAGTGCCAAGATGGACCCTTAGTTAAAAGTCGAAATAGTCCAACTGCTGAAAGAGTTTAAAGATTGTTTTGCGTGGGACTACGAAGAAATGCCTGGGCTCGACAGGAGTTTGGTCGAATTGAAGTTGCCCATAATAGAAGGAAAGAAGCCTGTAAAGCAAACTCCCAGACGCTTCGCACCAGAGATTTTGTCGAAGATTAAAGAGGAGGTCGAAAGACTTCTGAAATGTAAGTTCATCCGTACAACGAGGTATGTCGAATGGATGCAAATATTGTTCCTGTAATAAAGAAAAATGGCAAATTAAGGGTATGCATTGACTTTCGAGATTTGAATTCAGCTACCCCTAAGGACGAATATCCTATGCCAGTAGCGGAAATGCTTATAGATTCTGCTGCAGGCCATGAGTATCTAAGTATGTTAGATGGATACTCTGGCTATAATCAGATTTTTATTGCTGAAGAAGATGTCCCTAAGACAGCATTTCGTTGCCCTGGAGCCATAGGCACCTATGAATGGGTGGTAATGCCTTTTGGTTTAAAAAATGCTGGGGCAACTTATCAGCGAGCCATGAATTCGATCTTTCATGATTTTATCGAAACTTTTATGCAAATCTATATAGATGACATTCTAATTAAGTCTGTTTCAGGCGAAAATCATATTGACCATCTTCGACAGTCATTCGAAAGGATGAGGAAGTTTGGTTTAAAAATGAACCCTCTCAAATGTGCTTTTGGTGTGCAGGCGGGAGATTTCCTTAGCTTTGTGGTCCACAAGAAGGGGATCGAAATCAATGAAAACAAAGCCAAAGCAATAATGGAGCCAAAAGCGCCATCGACAAAGAAGGAGTTGCAGTCTCTGCTGGGGAAGATCAACTTTCTCAGAAGGTTCATCTCCAACCTTAGTGAAAAAACGCAAGCCTTCTCTCCTCTACTTCGACTGAAGAAGGAAAATTTTGTTTGGGGGCAGGATCAACAAGTGGCGTTCGACAAAATCAAGGAATACTTGACCCATCCCCCAATCTTGATGTCTCCTTGTAGAAGTAAAAGTATGAGGTTGTATATAGCGGCATCAGATAGGACATTAGGAAGTATGTTATGTCAAGAGGATGAGAATGGCGTCGAAAGAGCCATCTACTACCTCAGTATAGTCTTAAATGATGCCGAAACTAGGTATAGTGTAATAGAAAAGCTATGTCTGTGTGTTTACTTTTCATGTATGAAGTTAAAACACTACATAAAGCCAGTCGATGTATATATTTCCTCTCATTTTGACGTAATAAAGCATATGTTATCAAAATCAATTTTACATAGTCGAATTGGGAAATGGGCTTTGGCATTGACTGAATATTCCTTAATGTATTTGCCTTTGAAGGCCGTTAAGGGACAAGTGGTGGCTGACTTTATAGCTGACCACGCCATAAATGAAGATCATATTGAATATGTCGAAATAGACCCATGGAAACTATACTTCGACGGTTCCAGTCATAAGAATGGAACTGGTATTAGGCTATTGATTATTTCTCCTAATGGAATTCCAACAAAATTCAAGTACAAAGTCGAAGGCTTATGTTCGAACAATGAAGCAGAATATGAAGCTTTGATAACTGGACTTGAAATTTTATTGGAATTGGGGGCAACTAGAGTCGAAATAATGGGAGACTCTGAGTTGGTAATAAAGCAAGTGACTAAGGAGTACAAGTGTGTTGAAGAAAATTTAATTATGTACTTCGTAATAGCTAACAGGATCTTGAAGAAATTCGATAACGTAACTATCAGACATATTCCTCGAATGGAAAATCAAGTGGCGAATGATTTGGCACAACTCGCGCCTGGTTACAAAGTGTCGAAAGAAAAATTGGAAAAGGCCATTGAAGTAAAGGGAAGAGTTGTATCAACTAAGTTGTCCCCATCAGATTTGGAGACAATAAAGTTAGGGTATGGTGACGAAGAAAGTTTTGAGATATTTAACATAGATGATTCAAGAGTCGAAGATTGGAGAAAGCACATTAAGGATTATTTACAAGACCCAAATCAGAAGATCGAAAGAAAAGTAAAGTACAGAGCGTTAAGTTATGTGCTTTTCGGAAATGAGTTGTTTAAAAAGACTTCAGAGGGAGTTTTGTTAAAATGTTTGTGCGAAGATGAAGCTTTTATAGCGTTGTCGAATGTGCACGGTGGAGCATGTGATGCTCATCAAGCAGGCCATAAAATGAAATGGTTATTATTTCGGCAGGAAATGTATTGGACAACAATGTTGAAGGACTGTGTCGAATTTGCAAAAGGTTGCCAGGAATGTCAAGTACATGCAGGAATACCACACGTGCCTGCAAGCGAGTTACATTCTATTGTGAAGCCTTGGCCATTTAGGGGTTGGGCTTTGGATTTAGTTGGAGAAATTCGACCATCATCATCGAAAGGCCAAAGATACATCTTGGTTAGAATAGATTATTTCACAAAATGGATAGAAGCCATACCTTTGGTAAATGTTGATCAAGAAGCAGTCATAGAATTCATTCGAAAGCATATCATCTATAGATATGGGATACCTGAGACAATAATAACAGATCAAGGATCTGTATTTACTGGGAAGAATATGCAAACATTTGCAAAGGAGACGGGATTTAAGCTTCTCACTTCGACACCTTATTACGCTCAAGCAAATGGACAAGTCGAAGCAGCAAATAAGGTTGTGATAAGTTTGATTAAAAAGCACGTGGGGACAAAGCCTAAGAGTTGGCATAAGACTTTGGATCAAATTTTATGGGCTTGTCGAACGTCCCCTAAAGAAGCAACAAATACTACTCCATTTAGATTGACATGCGGGCATGATGCAGTTTTACCAGTTGAGATTTATTTGCAGTCGATTCGAATTCAGAGGCATCATGAGATCCCATCAGATACATATTGGAGTATGATGATGGATGAGTTAGTTGATTTGGATGAAGAAAGATTAAATGCGTTGGATTTATTGAAAAGACAAAAAGAAAGAGTCGAAAAGTTTTACAATAAGAAAGTGAAATGTAAGACTTTCCTAATTGGTGAGTTAGTTTGGAAAGTAATTCTCCCCATGGATCGAAAAGACAGACTTATGGGAAAATGGTCCCCTAAGTGGGAAGGACCTTTTCAAATTATACAAATATTTTCCAATGGCGCATATGAAGTCGAAGAAGTGGATAAAGATAAGCGTATATTAAAAATAAACGGGAAGTATTTGAAAAAATATAGGCCCACATTACAAGAAGTTAAAATAACAGTCGAATAATTATGCAGAGAAAAAGTAATATGGCGGATTGAAAATTTTTTCGCCAAATAATATAGATCCAATGTCATTACAAAAAGGATTTAAAAAAGCCAAACAAAGAAAATTACAAGTATTCAAACGGGAAAAGATTCTTTCAGCTTCTCAAATTTCGACCTGTGGATTTGGAGACGATGCTCACAGAGTGCCTTGCCTTTCGAGAGCTCCTCAATTTCCTCACCAAGCTTTCAGGCCCTATCAACATGATGCACACCAACTTCGAGCTCTTTACGGATTTCCTCTTGGTCGATCTGTTGCAGTTCTGCTTGACGTTTTTCCGCCTGGGAAATTTTGCTTTGAAGAGCAGCAATTTGCTTCTTCCACTAGAGGATATTCTCACCACACAAAGTTGCTTCCTGCTTATTTTGTTCAGACACTTTCTCTAGTTCAGTTACTTTGTTGGACGAATTGGAAGCAGCATCCCACTCAGCAAGTTGGGTTTCTGTCTTATTTTCGAGCTTCTTGGAGTACTCTCGAAGTCGATTAAAGTCAGTTACCACAAGATCTATCAAGGTAGTGAGGTCCAACACCACATCAGTGACTTCAGGGGGAGCTTCCAGGACGTTGATTTACTTCAGGATTTTCTTTAGGTCGAATTGAGCAGATGAGTCATTCTCCAGAAGTTGAAATAAGTCAATATCAAGAACTTTCTGTCGAATATTTGCCAACGATTCGTCCACTGATTTGGCATCAGAAGTAGTCCCTGAGGTTGTCGAACTACTAATGGTAGTATCAGCAAAATTGTAGCAGGAACTAAGCATGGTCTTTAGGTACTCAAAAGGTCTTTGCACCTTCATATTTTCAAGCTCCTCGTGAGAAAGTCGGGTCGAAGTTGTTATGGTCGAGGCATGTTTTATTTCCTTTACCGATGTCTTCTTTGTCACTTTCTTTCTCTTCGTCCGTAGCAGCTGTGGGAGTTGGCGACTTTTCATTTTCTTTTTCTTCCTACTCTTCGGCATCAGTTGCAACCTCCTCATCCTTCTCTTCGTCAGCAACTGGTGAGTTGAGGGGAGATCGATCTTCAGGTTCATTACTTGTGATAACCACTGCAGTAGGCATCACAGTATCCCCACCAGTGTCGACTAAGTCGTCAGTCTCAGGACCAACTTCTTCTTCCACTACGTCTGAAATTCGTGTAGAAATAGCAGTGGGTTGATTTACTTCAGTAGCTGACTCCTTTGCCGAATTCTTAGGAGAATATTTGGAGGCGCTGGTTGGTTTGTAGGTGGGATCACTGCTGGTCTTTGGGAGAACTTGGACCATGGGATGCCCATGGGTATCGACAGGTACCTGAAAGATAAATAAATCAAGAAATGTAACACAAGTAAATAGCCTTTTTCAGCGTCGAAAGAAAAGAAAATCATACCCTTGGAGTTTTAGTCTTCAGGCTAGAGCTTTCACTTTCTGCTGGAGCAGGGGTAGCTTCCTCGCCTGGAATTTTGGGTAGAGTTTTTTCTAAAATTCTGGGAGTAGGAGGTTTTTGAGGTGGAGGTTTGGTTGTCTTCTTTTTCTTTTTGGCAGGTTTTACTTGGTCTGGTGACTCATCACCATCATCAGTATCGGCAGCTTTGACTTCTTGTTCTTTCGCTTTTCTTTTCTTAGGCGTCGATGGCGGTCTTCGACTGCCCTGTGGATCAAGAGAGATTTTATTAGTATTTCAGAAAATAAAACATTGGGTGACTTAAAAAGAAAAGTAAAGTGATATCTTCGCCAAAGGTGTCTTGGCAGTGTCTTTTTGGGGCTCTGCATTTCCAGCAGTTGTTGCTTCGCTTGTGGCGGGTTTTTTCGTTGAAATTTTGATATCTAGAGAAGAAAAGAAGAAAAGAGTCAAGCATAAAGTAACATATATTTGAGTAAATAAAAACTGAGATTGAACTTCTTCCCATTGTCCACACCTTCATATATAGGAGTTTTCACGCGAACGTGTTCTATGCCAATATGAAGGTGGCCTTTGAAATTGTCTAGGGTGTACTTAGTCGGAACCACTCGCTTGGCACGTTTCTGGTTTTCTTGGAGAAGAATTTTCAGAGAATCCCCACAGATGAACCAATCTGGAAATGGAGGGCTAAGAGCCACACTAAATTCAGCAGATGGTAGAGGGGGAAATTTTAGGCGATAAAGTTTAAAAGCTACCTCATAATGTTGTTCTGGTCGAACATACGTAGGCAGTTTTAACTCATCAAGTTTTTCTGTAAACTTTTAGTTTCAAAGTAACTACTGGTTCGAATAAGATCATTAGGCCTGTAGGCAGTTTCAAAGTATTTCTGGAAAGCTTGGATTTCATTGACGTGTCGAGAAGTACCTTTCTTGGTCTTGTCCTGCACAAGGGCAAAGGCTCTGGTCAGTTGAATGGTGAAAGAATCCATGTTAAAAATTTGAGAATCATAGTAGGCCCTCCACCATTCGTCAAACTCTTGAGTGCAGAGGAAGCTGGGTCGAAAGACCACTGGTTAGATTTCGACCAGATTAGAATACTTCGCCAACAACTCAGAGCATTCATCTTCAGTGTGAGTCATATTATAATGAATCAAAGAGCCTTTTCTGGAAAAGAGAGGTTTTGGTATTATTTGTATTAACCCAAACTGTCGAGAAACCAGATTGGGCTGATAGTTGACAAGGGAAACTTTGAGTTTCGAAGGGCCAAGTTTGGAAACTAGAAGTCTAGGAGTAAGAAAATATTCCCAGACGTTGAGGAATTCGTCTTCCAGAGACTTCGACTCAAGGGGAAGTTTTCTGGTAAACCATGAGGGTCCAACCTTCCTATCAGCAAAGGGAGCCATGTTGGGTGTAAAATTGTAACGTTTAGCGAACATCATGACGTAGCTGGTAAAGGTTTGTTACAGGCTCAGACCTTCGTCATGGGGGGTTAGTTGCGCCAAGCGTAGACCTTCGACTCTTCTGTCCCCTAGAGCAGCTGCATCTACAGTTGGCTTGTTGGGAAGAGAGGCTTCGAAAGTGGCATTGAGCCACAATTGTAAGAGCCAGAAGGGTCCTGATAACATCAATGTTTTCTTTTCCTTAATATTCTTCAAGATGGTAACTCCTTCGCCCAGGGATTCATAGAGATTCGCCAAAATCATCTCGCTAAGACAAAGCAGGTGCCCAGCGTGAAGCTGATTTGCTATGGTGATGTAGCGCTTCGCCACTTGGAGAGATCTGGAGCAAAAGACGCATCTCGACAGCCAAAGGGCCAGGAAGACTACATGCTCTTGATCAGATACTTCTTTGGTTT
Source organism: Lathyrus tuberosus (assembly GCA_022829125.1). Classification (NCBI taxonomy): domain Eukaryota; kingdom Viridiplantae; phylum Streptophyta; class Magnoliopsida; order Fabales; family Fabaceae; genus Lathyrus; species Lathyrus tuberosus. The sequence continues at coordinate 22,862,000 of JALAZF010000017.1, forward strand.
CCTTGTCATGATAGTTGGCAATGTAGGCTGTAAAGGTGGCTTTGTTGGTGTCGAAGCCTATTGAATCATCAGCTAGCAAGTTTGGATCATAATCGACTCCTAAGGGGCTTAAGCCAGTAATGGCAGCTATGTCGAAAAGGGTAGGAGTAATCATCCCACAAGGAATGTGAAAGTTGTTATAGGTGTTGTCCCGGAAATAGAGGGAAGCTAGAAGCATGGAAGGACAATATCCTGGCTCTACTTTCGACAGCTGAATCAGGTCATAAATACCCATAGTTTTCCAATCATTGCTTTTAACCTTTTCTATTTTTTCCAACCAAGCGAGGTAATCGGAGGGATCTTTCGACAAAGGGCAGGATCTAAAAATTCTAAAATTATTCATGTATTCTAAGTTTATGACTTCGTTAGAAGGGGTCCCTTGGCCATCTACTTTGGACTTTTCGTCTATAAGTTTCTCCTTATCCGTTCTAGGTCTAACCCCATTCGCTATGGGTTTGTAACGATGATAGGTTGGGAAAAATTCTCGTACCTTAACTGGGTCTAATTTTAAGTCAGGAAAAGGTCCTAACATGGCATGGGATTTACCAGAAATCAAGATAGGAATGAGTACCTGAGATTGATAAATGCATCGTTTTTCCTCTTCATTGGGAGGTTCTGGAACATATTCTTGATTTCCCACCACCTTGGGATCAGAGATTCTTTCCACTGGTGCTAAGCTGTTGGACTTCCGAGAATCTTTACCTGTGACTTTTGGAGTAGCAGAAGATGCCATTGTTGATTACAAAGAAATGGAGAGAAAAATGGAGAAGATGAAGTTTGAAGAGAGTTTTTGGAAAGAGGAAACGTAAAAGGTGAAAAATGAAGTCTTTAACTTATATATAAGTGGAAGAATGGAAGCGGTTGGTATTCAGAAATTATAATGGGAAAAAGTAGTGGAAAGATTGTGGGACACGTGGAGAGTGTGAAGTGGATGATTCTGACGGTGGCAGTTAGGGTTTTGACCCACGATGTGATAGGGGTTAGAGTAGGGATGATGAAAATCTCAAAACGTGGGCTGAAAAGACGTTTGGGAAAAAGCGTAATGATGATTCTGACATTTCTAACGTCTAAATCATATGAATAGTCACTAGTCGAATGATTCGTGGCGTCGAATTACATTGGCAAAAAATGTTTTTCTCCCTCGGTCGAAAATGCATTTTTTGGGGGGCAATTTGTAGGTTGCTAATTTCGACGCCAGGAAAAAGGTTCAAAAGCAAATGAAAAATTTCGACAAGGTGATTCGACAGGTCATTTCAATTAGAAGGCTTTTGATGAGGAAGGCAAGTCGAAAACAAATGGAACTTAGGGAAAACATTGGCAGATTTTTCTAAGTAAGAAGGATAGTTTCGATACAAGGAGAATCGGTCCATTCAACGGGTATTTGAAATTCAAATCTCAGGAGGGAATTTCACTTTTGAAATTGGACACGTGGAACGCATCTAGGAGACGAATGCATGCAGAATGCCATTTATCGCCAGTAGAAGAAATAGCTGTTATGGGTAGTTATTTCATTTGTATATAAATAGGGGGTCTTAGCATTGGATTGGGTGTGTTCCAAACTTTGTACAAATTACCGTAAATACTCAAAGTAACCGTGTGAGAGAAACGAGTGTTCTGGAAAATGTATGTATGGAAGACACCAGTTTACATTCATGCACTAATTTAATAAAGTTTTCAAGCTTTTTTCATTTCTTTACATTCAAGTCATTTTCTTTAATTAAGCAATTTACGTTGTTTTTTTCCGTTTAAATTTATCTTCAATTACTTTTTCGCCATTTTCGTGTCTTTGTTCTATCAGTCGAAAAAAAAAACTATTAAAAGAAACCTTAGAAAACACAAAGCGAATATATTATTTTTCATATCAAAGACATTTTCAAAAGCACTTTGCCCTAGGATTTGTTTGGTTGGTCCTGTTAGTAAACTAATTTTCATAAATTAGGAAACCAGAGGTTGTTCGCCAAATTCTCCAGCGAATAGTATGCTGACAAAACTGACGCGAGATACAGGCTAATAGATGAACACGACTGGATACTCGGCCACTGCAGGGGACGAAGAAGCACCATTTGTTCAAGATAGCAATTCTGCCTTGCTTAGGAGAGATAATCCCCGCGGGGAACAACCGTTGGTTGGGCTTAGGAGATAAGAACTCTGTCCGGGATGTCGGACGGAATATTCGCATCTGACACAGCTGATCCTTCATTCAGGTGCACTGGTTTAGAAGGAGTACTTTGATTCTGCACTTTGATGCTCGATTACTTCTGGAGTAGTGATCGATGTTCTTTCGATGTTCAACAGTCAAACGAAATTGCCATCTTTATTTTAAAAGCAGAAAAAAAGTTTGACAAGTAAATTCATTTTTGTTTTATTTCAAGAATCGCTGATCATATTAAAATGTCATTATGTAAAGCTAAAACAAATGAGAATTATAAACAAAAGCACTAGGGCTCAAATTTTATTGATAGGATGGAGATCAGCCAAACACGTGATTCCATGGAGTATTTACAAAGGTAGAAAATGGTAATTTAAGGGAAAAGGGCTACATTGAAACATAACGACCACTATCCTTCTACCAACTTTGAATTTTGGACATCCTGAGCTTCTGTCGAAGATGACCTTGACTGGAGTTTTTCCTGATGGATGGCATCACTGCTGAGGAGCTGAACTGATCAGAGTAGTTACTTACCATGAATCCCTAACTTTTGCCTGGATTGTACTTTGAGATTTCTAATCCACCGGGATGATTTTTTTTTGTTTATGTCTCTAATTTTTTCCTGGACCGCCCTTTAGGGTTTTTAATCCACCGAGACATTTTTTTTATTTAGGCGAAGTATTTCTTGACTACGTCAACATTCGTGGGATAGGCAAATTTTCCTCCCTCGATGGTTGTGAGTCTCAAGGCACCGCCTGAGAAAGCTTTCTTGACCATATAGGGGCCGTCATAATTCGGAGTCCATTTGCCCCGGGAATCAGTGAGAAATGATTGTATCTTCTTGAGCACAAGGTCTCCTTTTCTGAAGACGCGAGGTCAAACCTTTTTGTCAAACGCTTTCTCCATTCTTTGCTAATACAACTGACCATGGCACAGAGCCGTTATTTGTTTTTCTTCGATCGGATTCAGTTTGTCGTGTCGACTTTGACACCATTCAGCCTCTGTTAGCTTAGCTTACATAAATACCTTGATTGATGGGATCTCTACCTCTATGGGGAGCACTGCTTCCATGCCATATACTAGATAGAAAGGGGTTGCCCCGGTTGAAGTGCGGACAGATGTGCGATAACCGTGAAGGGCAAAGGGTACAATCTCGTGCCAATCTTTGTAAGTTATGACCATCTTCTGAACAATCTTCTTGATGTTCTTGTTAGCCGCTTCTACCGCTCCGTTCATCTTGGGTCGGTAGGGAGATGAGTTATGGTGTTCGATCTTGAACTCAGCGCACAACTCCTTCATCATTCTATTGTTCAAGTTGGATCCATTATCGGTAATGATCTGGCTCGGAACACCGTAACGGCAGATGGGATTGTTTTTGATAAATCGAACCACTACTTGTCTGGTTACATTAGCGTATGACACTGCTTCGACCCACTGAGTGAAGTAATCAATGGCCACCAGGATGAACCGATGTCCGTTAGAAGCTTTGGGTTCAATCATGCCAATCATGTCGATTTCCCATATAGAAAAAGGCCATGGGGAAGAAAGAACTTTGAGATGCGTTGGCGGCACATGGATCTTGTCTGAGTATATCTGACACTTGTGACAACTCCTTATATACTTGTAGCAATCGGATTCCATTGTCAACCAATAGTACCCTGCTCTTAGAATTTTTCTCGCCATTATGTGTCTGTTGGCATGAGTACCAAAGGATCCTTCGTGAATTTATTTCATCAACATGTTTGCTTCTGGTCTGTCTACGCATCGGAGCAAGACCGTGTCAAAATTTCTCTTATAGAGTGTATAACCGCTCAGGAAGAAGCTTCCAGCCAGTCTTCTGAGGGTCTTTCTATCTTTCCTAGATGCCCCAGGTGGGTACTCTTGTTTCTGAAGGAAGCATTTGATATCGTGATACCAAGGTCTGTCGTCTATGACTGCCCCGATTGTGAAGATGTAAGCGGGCCTTTCTAGGCGCATTATGTCAATCTTAGGTACGTCGTTCCATTGACCTACACTAATCATGGAGGAGAGAGTGGCTAATGCGTCAGCCATGTGATTCTCTTCACAAGGGATATGATGAAACTCGATTCTGTTGAATAATGGTAACAACCTTCTAGCATAGTCTTTGTAAGGAATCAGTCCTGATTGGTATGTGTTCCTATCTCCTTTGATTTGATTGATAACCAGGGTTGAATCGCCATATACATCCAAGTTCTTGATCCTAAAGTCGATCGCTTCTTCGAGACCCATGATGCAAGCTTCGTATTCGGCCTCGTTGTTTGTACACTTGAATGTCCGTCTGGCGGTGAAAGGAATGTTAGTACCTTGAGGTGTTATGATGATTGCCCTAATTCCATTTCCATAATGATTGACATCTCCGTCAAAGATTAGTCCCCATTGGGAACCTGGTTCTGGCCCTTCACTGGGTAGCGGCTCATCGCAGTCTTTCATTTTTAGATACATGACATCTTTGTCTGGGAAGTCAAATCCGACTGATTCTTGATCGTCAATCAGTTGATCACTTCCCTTAACGGCTTTCTGAGCATGGTACTCGATGTCGTATTTTGATATCAACATCTGCCAACGGGCAATCCTTCCCGTGAGAGCAGGTTTTTCAAAGACGTACTTGATTGGATCCATTTCTGAGATTAACCAAGTAGTGTGACGAATCATATATTGGTGAAGACGTTTGGTTGCCCAAGCCAGAGCACAGCAAGTTTTCTCAAGCATAGTGTACCGAGTCTCACAGTCGATAAACTTCTTGCTCAAATAGTAGATGGCAGACTCTTTCCTTTTTGTTTCGTCTTGTTGGCCAAGTACACAACCCATTGAGTCTTCCAAGACTGTTAAGTAAATGATCAGTGGTCTTCCTTCCACTGGAGGTGATAGAATCGGTGGGTTAAACAGGTATTCCTTGTTACTGTCGAAGGCGGTTTGGCAGTCTTCTGTCCAAACGCAGTCTTGATCCTTTTTGAGTAATTTGAAAATCGGCGCACATGTCGCGGTCATAAGGAATATAAATCTGGAAATGTAATTCAAACGTCCCAAGAATCCCCTGACTTGTTTTTCAGTCTTTGGAGAAGGCATTTCTTGAATGGCCTTGACTTTGTCAGGATCTACCTCAATTCCTTTCTGGATGACGATGAACCCTAGAAGTTTCCCTGAACGGACACCGAATGTGCATTTGTTGGGATTCAAGCGGAGTTTGTACTTTCTTAACCGCTCAAATAGTTTTGACAGGTGGGTCATATGCTCATCTTCTGTCCTAGATTTGGCAATATATCATCGAAATATACCTCGATTTCTTTGTGTATCATGTCATGAAACAGAGTAGTCATGGCCCTTTGATAGGTTTGCCCCGACGTTCTTTAAACCGAACGACATTACCTTGTAAAAAAAAGTTCCCCATGGGGTAATGAATGAAGTTTTCTCCATGTCTTTCGGCGCCATTTTTATCTGATTATAGCCTGAGAATCCATCTATGAAGGAGAAGACTTTGAACTTTGCTGTGCTGTCAACCAGCATGTCTATGTGTGGTAATGGGAAGTCATCCTTTGGACTGGCTTTGTTCAGATCCCTGTAGTCTACACACATTCTGACCTTTTCGTCCTTTTTCGGAACTGGTAATATGTTAGCTAGCCATTGAGGATATTATAAGGTGGCGAGGAAACTCGCGTCGATCTGTTTCTGTACTTCCTCTTTGATATTGATGGCCATGTCTGGACGAGTCCGTGTTAACCTCTGTTATACTGGCAGACATTCTTAACCTCTGTACTTCCTCTTTGACATTCTGTTATATTGACAATTGGACTGAGCAGTGCCCCAATCTTGACCTCTTTTCTCTCTTCTTCTGAACCCAAGTTGACCGTTTCCAATGGCTCCTTGTGAGGTTCAATGGACTTTTCCTCTTGTCTGAGTAATCGGGAAATCTCCTCTGGAATTTCCTCGTCATCTTCTTCTTCAACCTCAAATATCAGGAATTCAAAGTTGGGAGAAGACATTGGATCATATGTTTCAATGGGGTTTAAAACAAGCAATCTGCATGACGTGATGATTTGTTTTAGAAGAGATAGAGAGAATGCAAGAGTATGTGTAGTGTATTTTTTGTTAACTGCTTGTTTTTATTATTTGAGCTGTTTTTTTTAGGATTACCATTTTCCGAAAAAGCGAAAAGAGAAAACAGCAATAAATGCGAAAATTACATAACGACGTTTATTTTATTTATGATCTTGTCGATTCTTGAAACTACACCCCTATAAAACAAAACTCAGTCGCTTTGGGCGAAGCGAAGAGGGATATTTACAGAAAGTGAGCCCTAACAAAACATCCGTTTCACCTGGGCAGGGTGAAAGGTTAAGATAAAAACGGTAATTACTTCGACTTATGAACAACTTTCGGAACGTTGACAGCAACCCATTGGCAGCGAACTCCTCGGTGAATCACACAGTCTGGTACCTTCCTTGATTTGTCTTCAGAAATAATGCTGATTTCTGGTGGAGCAGGATCGTTGGAATCTGTCTCCCAGATAGAGTTGTCGTATGAGAGCTCTTTTATTGTATTTTGCACAGTATTTTGGCTTTCAGACAGATCTCCCCATACAGTTGGTTGGATGTCTTCGAGATTGATATGAGAGCTTTTAGGAGCAGTGTACTTGACCCTGTAGTCGTACTTTCCACTTGGTTGTCCTAAGGTGTCCCACAATTCTTTGGAACTGGAGGAGTCATCTCTCTCGATGACGTTGACCCCGGGAAAAGCATAGTTGATGAACTCTAGTCCTGCAAGTTTTACAAATTCATCGTCGTGCTGGATAATTTTAGAATGCCCTGAGTGTAGATCCCATAACATGGTGGGGATGCATGTATTCTTTTCAATGATGCTCAGTTGATAAGCATTGTTTGGCTGACTCTCTTGTCCTGAGTCTCTTGGGTACGGCTGTAAGATAGGCAGGCCATCCATTGGGCCATAATAATCATGGTCAAAGTTGTCTTTCATTAGAGTGTCTTCCTCTAATGAGTTAGGTGGAGCACGACATCCTTCTGGACCACAATCTCCGTATATCATTTTGACATCTGACCTCAGTATAAATCTCGGACCTTGTGCCGGAAGGCAAAATGGCGTAGGCACCTCTTCCTGAGACATATAACCGTCCTCATTGAGATAGGATTTCCATTCTTCATCTGTATCGGAGGAATCTCCCTCATTGATGGTATGTACTTCTTGAGACACTGGGTGAAGGAAATCTCCACTATGGAAGAAGTTTTGAATGGAATGAAGAAAAACCAAGACCCTTCTTTTTCTTATTGTCAGTAGGAATGACAAGTTGTCCCCATCCTTTTGCATTGTTACTTTTGATTGCTTCGAGAGCATCTTTGTACGAGGAAATCGGCGTCCTCTTTCTGATTGATTGTCATTGCTCACCGAAAGTGCTTGGAACTAGGTTCCAACAACCTCCTCTGGTTCCACACAAGTGGACGACGATAAGTTGCTCAAGATCAAGGCTTGCTCTCAGCAGACTGTGACTAGTTGGTCGTTCTTGACAAACTTCAGCTTTTGGTGAAGTGTCGAAGTGACTGCCCCAGCCTCGTGTATCCAAGGTCTTCCCAACAAACAGCTGTATGTTGCTCGGATATCCATGACCTGGAAAGTGACTAGGAAAGTGTGAGGATCTATAGTTATGGAAAGGTCGACTTCGCCGATAACTATTTTTTGGGATCCATCAAATGGTTTGACAGTAACCTCGCTGCCTCTCATCGGAGGTCCTCGGTATGATAATTGCACCAATATAGACTTTGGCATTACATTTAGAGTCGATTCAGTGTCTACCAGTACGCTGGCTAACACATCGTCTTGGCAGTTGACTGTAATATAGAGTGCCATGTTATGATTTGGGCCCTCTTTCGACAGTTCCTCATCACTAAACCCCAAGTTATTGCAGGAAGTGATGTTGGAGATGATGCTGTCAAATTGTCGTATTGTTACATCCTGTTCCATAAAGGCTTGCTCTAAGACTTTCTGTAGAGCTTCCCTGTGAGCTTCAGAACTGAGTAAAAGTGATAGCACTGAGATTTTTGAAGGAGTTTGCAATAGTTGATCAACATTGTTGTATTCACTCTTCTGGATGAGCTTCAGCATCTCATCGCTGTTCTTTGAAAGGTCGGGATCACTAGATTGACTGACTGGTTGATCAGGTATTCCCGTTTAAGGTTCCTTTTCTCTGGTAGGTTCTCCAACTCCTCGGTTGAAGATTCGACCACTCCGTGTTACTCGACTGATGTCTGCAATATTCACGACGGAGGGTAATGGAATTTCCTTTCCGTTCTCAATTGTTGTTGCACCGTATTTGTAAGGGATATCCTTAGTTGATTCATACGGTAATGGTCCCGGTAGATAGATAACTACAGGAGCCTTCTAATTCTTCTGACCATCATAAGTAATTTCAATCAGTCCCGGGTTCGGAACTTTTGATTCATCAAGTAGAGGGATAATGGTGCAAACATCTTTGGTCCTATTATGATCAGAGATTACAACAACATCCTTGATTTGATCAGCGAAATAGTCTGGCGTCCAGTTGATGGACCCAGAACTTGGACACGGTCAAATCTCTTTGTGGTCCAACTGACTTTGATGGGCTGCTCGCACGAGGTAACATCCTTGATTATCTTCCGAGCAAACTCTACAACGTTCATAGTTGTGTGGTGGCACCTGGCCACGTCCGCTTTGAATGCAGTGTAACCTTACTAGGTCGGTTTCCATTGATCGAATATCCTGACTTTGATGCCTAGTAGGGTTCCGTTAGTTATGCTGACTTGTTGTATGTCTTTGTCAATATAGATCGGAAGCCACCAGTGGTTTAACAAGTGTTGCAGAGTCCTTTGGATGAGAGCACATCCTTGGTCGCTCTCACGACATCCCTTACAGTTTTGATAATTATGCGAAGTCAGAAAACCGAGCTAGACTTGCTTAACATGTAACTCCACCAAGCTGACATTCATCAAGCGAATATCAAAGATCTGAATCATGTTCAATTGATACTATTTTCTATCAAGGTAATCCTGAATCCATCCAAGATCCATCTGATGATGGAGGGCCTCTTGTATAAAACAACATCCCTGATTGTTTACCGAGCAAATCAGATAGGAATCGTAATCGTGTTGTGGCAGATAATGATGTTGGCTTTGGCTTGAGTTCATTGCCACCAAGTTGACATTTATTGCCAGAATGTTCTGGTTTTGAATGACGTTGGAATTCATATAAGTAATGTTGACTTCACGAGTTCGGTGCTCTTGGATCCATCCGAGATCCAACTGTTCCTGTAGAGCTGATTGCACCACAGAACATCCTTGATTGTTCTTAGAGCACATATCACACTGGTGATAGTTATGAGATGGTACATGCCCATATCCGCTCGGTCTGCGATGCATTTTGATCAGGTTGGACCTCAATAAGAGTACATCATGAATTTGATAGCTGTGGTTAGACTCTCCCTCTATCGAATTTACTGGAGCTTTTTCATGTTGAGGCAACAGGTTTGTCTGAACATTTGGATTCGTATCCTTGAAGGATAAGAGCTTGCTCCTAACAAGCTTCTGTACATCCGATTTGAAGCTGAGACAATTTTCTATGTTATGCCCTGGTCCTCCTTGATGGTAAGGGCAAGTCTGATCTGCTTTGAACCAAAAAGGCATATTTTCCGGTACTGTAGGAGACCTGGTTTGGACATGCCCCTTGACCAGTAATAGTGGGAAAAGTTCTGCGTACAACATTGGTATAGGGTCAAACCCTGGTGGTCGTGTTGTAGGTTGTTGTTGTACTGAGGACGAGCCTGCTGAAGAGGCTGTTGTGTCCTTTGCTGATATTTTTGTTGATTAGGTTGGCTCTGAGCAACCTGAGGTTGATACGTAGGAACAGGCATAGGGTTGATAGCAGGAGTTACAGCTGCTACTGGTTGGTACCGTCGCCTTTGATTTCCGAGAGAGATATTACCAATATCTTACTCTTTTTTCTTAGGGAAAACACTACCGTATTTTTTTGTACTGCTTGATGGTCCCGCATCTTTGACCAGACGTCCTTCTCAGACTGCTTCCTCAAGGCGAACTCCCATGCCCACCATCTCATTGAAGTCACTGGGCGCAATGGCGACCATTCTGTCATAGTAAAATGAGCTCAAGGTTTTCAGGAAGATCTTTGTCATCTCTTTTTCCTCAAGAGGTGGACAAATCTGGGCGGCAATTTCACGCCATCTCTGAGCGTACTCTTTAAAGGTTTCCTTGTCCTTCTACGACATGGCTCTGAGTTGATCTCTATCTGGTGCCATGTCCAGGTTATACTTATATTGTTGAACGAAGGCAGCGCCAAGATCTTGAAAGTTAGTGCGGCTTAATCCCATGTACCATTTAAGTGCGGCACCAGTTAAACTATCTTGAAAGTAGTGGATCAGTAGCTGTTGGTTCTTTGTCTGAGTTGACATCCTCCGAGCGTACATCACCAGATGACTTTGAGGGCAAGAGTTACCCTTGTACTTTTCAAATTCGGGCACCTTGAATTTGTGCGGAACTTTCACATTGGGGACCAAACAAAGGTCTGCGGCGTCCTTTCCAAATAGATCCTGACTGCGAATGGCTTGCAGTTCTTTCTGCATCTCCAGGAACTGTTCCTGGAATTCCCTCATTCTCTCATCCATACTTTTTTTTCCACCAGACAGTATCTGTGGAATATGTCCTTCCGGGACATGGTGTACCATAGGTGGTGGTACAGTCATTATGGCAGTGACTCTTGGTACTACCCTTTCCCGAAGTTTGTAACCTTCAGGAGTTGCTGTCATGCCCATGGCATCTTCGCTTTCCCGAAGTTTGTAACCTTCAGGCCCGGCAGTTCCTGTTGCAGTTTCCAGATCTTCTGTGATCGGCGGAATATATCCTTCCGGGATATAGTTGAGTGGCATGCCCCAGGGACGATCTTTAGGCATGGTATATCGAGGATCATACTTTTCCACTATGGGCGAGATGTGATCTCTGAGATCGCAGTTCTTTATTGTTGCATCTGGGCTGCTGCGAGAGCTTGCATATCGTTGTGAAGCTTTCTCAAATCCTCTTTCAGAGCGTCGAGTTCTTCTCTCAACTCCCTGTTCTCTTCCTCGAAATTATCCATTTTCTTTTGTTGACTGGCCCGAGTATTGTACGAATGAGACAGTTTGACCCTAGAATCGAGACACAAACGTGAGATTCGTAGGTAAGAAGAATGCGTTACATGAGAATGATGAATGATATGCAATGATTATATTAATTATATATATATATATATATATATATATATATATATATATATATATATATATATATATATATATATATATATATTAATCAAAATAAACTTCGACAATTGGATTGCAAATATCAAACAGTGGGGAGAACCCCGTTTTATTGAATTCAAAATTACGGAAATGGAAATACAGTAATTTACATAGTGCTGTAAAAGAAAATGCCTAAGCTAATGGATCCTGAGTCCTCTCTGAGGAGGGCTCAGGTGCTGGTTCTGGTATTTTCCTTTTCTTTGACCGGGGCTCTCGGGCCGTTGTCGGGTTGTCATTCCTTTTCTAAGTGAAAGGAGCGAGCAAATTACTTTGATCATCTTGGTTTTCTACAGCGTGTTACTCTAAAATCTCAATCAGAGCATCTTTTTCTTTTAACAGTTGCTGTATTTTCTTACACTCCACACTGAGAATACGGTACTTGTTCTTCCAAGACCTCTTCTCCTGTTGAACTTTGTTGAGAGTAACCTGAAGTTTTTCCGTATCAGACATAAAATAAAGGACATGTTCCTTTAACGGAAGAACTTTTTGACAAGGGTAAGGCATTCTCAGTTTGAGAGCTCTAGTTTGTACCCAGTGGAGATAAGGTTCCACAGAGACATAATCCGGTTTTCCTAAAGACTCTCTTCCTTTCCTATGAACACGTTTCCAGGCATGCACAATTTCTGTCTTTAGTGCTCTGTCATTTTCTCCTTCCTTGAAGAAAAGACCTTCCAGGTGAGCATTACGCGGGACATGCCTCATCGGGTATCCGAATTGATGACGAACTAAAACTGGATGATAATTAATTCCTCTTTTAGGTCCTATGAGGGGTACCTTGGGGAAGTTTCCACAACGGTCAATGATTCTGATTCCATCATAGATTCGATTGTACAAGTCGATGTCAGAGTTGGTAAGAGACATGATTCTCTGCGACCAACGCAAAGTATTCTTAGGATCCCAAAATGCAGCAGACTTGGGCAAGTGGGAAATGAACCATTTGTATAGCAGGGGTACGCAGCATGTGATCATTCCTCCATTGTACAAATTCCATAGGTGTACATAATGATAAGCATCTGTGAGCAAGGTCGGTACAGGGTTTCCAATCAGAAATATCTTAATGGCTTTGATATCTACGAAGTTATCGATGTTGGGAAACAAAAACAACCCGTAGGTGAGCAAAAGAAAGATGCTCTCGAAAGCGGCCACATTCCTTATACTGGCAAAGTACATGGCTTTCTTTATCATAAATTGGGCTGGCAAACCCTGGATTCCGCCCTTAGTGGTCATGTGAGTACGGACTTCTGACTCATCCAAATGGATTGCTCTTGCAATGGTTTGATCTTTTGGAATTTCTTCCAGTCCAGAAAAGGGAGCTTGATCAGTGATATGTAAATCAGTCAGGTGAGAGTACTCCTCCAGCATTGGTGCTAGTTGATAATCCGGGAATGTGAAACAGTGATTGACCGGATCGTAGAACTGAATGAGCGTGGCCAGGATTCCTTCAACTACATGGACCTTTAACAGAGACAGTAGTCCTTCATACTTAGCTCTGAAAGCATCAGGGTTGGTGATCATCCTCTCCAAACCTCTCAAATCCTCTAGTTTTAGAACCTTGAAGGTGTACTTGTGAGTCCTCCTTCTACCGAAATCCATAACGCAATATTTTTCTCTCTGACATTTGCAATCATTTTCTTAGTTTAATTTGAAAAAGGGAGACTAGAAGAGAAGATTTTTGTTTAATGTTTTTTAATGAAATGAATGATGAATACAGCACACAAAAACATAGAAAAAACATGGGGTCAAAGGTTCGGTGTCATGAAGTCAAGGCTCTACCCATCCCCAAAGATTTATACCGGTGGTTTTTTGTACCTGTCCTTAAAATCACTGACCCCTCTTGGGATAACAATAGCAGGATGGAATCACCCGAGCAAGCTGTAATATCTTAGAGTAATATGAAATAAGGGTAGTATCGCGTGAAAACTATTTCCGATAGCTTCCACACTACAAAATAGTAACATAGTTTCAGTCTACTAAAATCCTCAGCTTCTTAGATAACCCAATCAAACAATCTGCTTTCAACAACCGAAGTCGTATAGGCATTGAATCCGCAAAGGGTATCTCCACTGATTCGATGGTTGACTGAGACCTCTTATTTGGGAGTCACTCCCTGTAAGATTAACTGTCTAGTGCCATCACTTATCTTAAGTGTATACTCAATCTTTCCGGATGCGACATCACACGCATTCCCATTAGCAGAAAAATAAACACATATATCAATTAGGAAAAGCAGTATATATATTTGTCCTAACATCCTAGACCTCTAGTCTTATGATCCTATAGTCAATGACTCCCCAGCAAAGTCGCCATTCACCGTGGTACCTTCTAAACTTAAGGGACTCTACCTAAGAGATGGGAGGATGTGACTTCTCCCACTGTGGTCGCCATTCTTCTGTAGCGCAGTTTTTGTGGTTTCGAATCACTATTGCGTTGGGGTGCTATAGTTTGATTCATTTTTTATCCTGTGAAGCTGATTAAGGAAGGAAAATAGATGTCTCCAATTAACCCTGCTTGCATACTGAGTTTAAACAGAGGACTGTTGGTTTACAGATGCTATCAAAATCGTGGGTCTTTCTTAGGTTATTTAGCTTAAGAATAGAGTGTTCGTATCTAAAATTTTTCTGACTGATGTATGAAGGTACCAGACCTAGAGTTTTTGATTAGTATGCTCGCTAAGGTCTCACAATCCTATGCCTACGTATTCCCGTTTAACGAAACAGGGAAATCAGAGCAATCGTAGTTCCTCCTATTCTAAGGGAGGAAAAAGATGTTTTGGTGTCTTGTTCAAAGCCCAAGACATGAAGCTAAAGGTGATTTATATCTTGTTCAAAGACCAAGATAAGAAGCTAAAGGGTTTGGGCTGAGAGAGAATTTGTCATCTCTAAAGAGGGACTGTTGATGTTTGTGTGCTATGATCAAAGCACAAGTTTGATGCTAAAAGGTTGATTGACTCTGCTAGGGATTTCTTTATACGAAGCCTAAAAGGAGGTTAGATAACACTGGCTCAACAAGAGAGTGTTTGTGTCTTGTACAAGGCCCAAGATTGAGGCAAAAAAGAGACTGACTCTTTGGGGATATCATTATATGAAGCCTAAGAGGAGGCTAACAGTTTGACTTTTCTAGGGAAAATGTTCTTTCTGTCTTGTACAAAGCCCAAGATTGAGGCTAAAAGGGGTTTTTGACTCCGTTGGGGAGGTTTATATGTGTCTTGTACAATTCCCAAGATGGAGGCTGAAATGAGTTTGTCTCAACAAGAGAGTGTTTTTATATGTCTTGTACAAAGCCCAAGACGGAGGCTAAAAGAGTTAACTCAACAAGAGAGTCTTGCAAAGGTGATTGACCTAACTAGAGAGTCTGAAAGTTGATTGAGTCAACAAGAGAGCCTTTTATACTCAACAAGAGAGTGATTTGTTGTCTCGTACGAAGCCCGAGATTGAGGTTAAAAGGAGATTGACCCAACAATAGAGTCTTTTATACTCAACAAGAGAGTGATTTGCAGTCTCGTACGAAGCCCGAGATTGAGGATAAAAGGAGATTGACCTAACAAGAGAGTCTTTTATACTCAACAAGAGAGTGATGAAAGGTGATTGACTCAACAAGAGAGTCTGAAAAATGATTGACTCAACAAGAGAGTCTGAAAAGTGATTGACTCAACAAGAGAGTGTGAAAAGGTTAACTCCGCTGGGGAGAATCATTGTACAAAGCCCAAGAGGAGGCTGACTGTGTTGAGGAAAGATCATTATACAAAGCCTAAGAGGAGGATATCTTACTGCTGAGGATTAGATCCATAG
Organism: Lathyrus tuberosus; assembly: GCA_022829125.1. Taxonomy (NCBI): domain Eukaryota; kingdom Viridiplantae; phylum Streptophyta; class Magnoliopsida; order Fabales; family Fabaceae; genus Lathyrus; species Lathyrus tuberosus. The sequence goes on from JALAZF010000017.1 coordinate 22,877,325, forward strand.
GCAGGCCCAAGGGTGGGGAACTCACATGAGAGAGACCAGGTTTCTGCTGGAGATTTATCCAGAGTGATCGGTGTTTTTACCTTTGTTTGAAAGGAACTTAAGAATGTCTTTGAGACTCAAAGGGGTTTTAGACTGTCCAAGTCTACTGGTGTTGAAGAGTTTTATCTTTCGTAGGATGCCCAAAAGAGGGCAAGGGCCTTAAGGGATGAGAATCAACCCGAAAGTGGCATGAGGTTAGACACTGGGAAGACTGCTCTAGAAAATGATGACTAAGTTCTTTCTTATACCTTCAAGAGGTCGTGCGGGTCCTTGTATTAAGCCCAAGAGAAGGCATGAGAACTTCTAAGAAGCCGAAGGGTCCTTGTACAAAGCCCAAGAGGAGGCGGAGATGCTTTTAGGAAGCCTGTGGGTCCCTAAACCAAGAGTAGTTCAAGAAATGCAATTCACAGAGAAGAGATCATTCCAGGAAAGTTTGAGGGTTTGGAAGAAACTCAAGAGATGTTATTCACAGAGAATAGATCAACTATGGGGGGTAGAATTTCTTTGACAATTTCTAAAGGTGACAGTCTGAGAAAAGGTTCACCGAGAATACTGCCTTTCTCTTTGTTCCATATTGTTTAACCCCAAGAGAAGGGAAGACTGTATCTGGAAATCCTATGGGGATCTAGTTTTGTTTGTGTTTAAAGAGTGACCAACAGGGCTTTACCTAGTTTTAGACGTAATTGTCGGGGAAAACTCTAAATAACTATACTAGTATATATACAATTGATATATGACGAGTATTTAAAAGGTATGAAAGAAGACTAACGATGCGCAGCTTCCCACAATACAGTTATGTATATGAAAGCAGATAAAAGAAAGCGGATAAACACTTACCCGTTGTAGAGCTTCCATGTTGTTTTGTTAGTTGTTCAAAGAAATTAAAGAAAGTTTTGATAGCAACTATACATTTGGATTCAAAATCAAAGGAGAAAGTATTTTGAACAGAGATCGGGGCTTACAACTCAGGGAGAGGCCCAAATTTTAACAGTGATTGCACTGTTGTTTTGACTTTGTACAAGGACTTATGCAAGTGACTGAGGCCCAAAGAAAGGTTTCTCGTATGAAGGGATGGGTCTTACACTCTCTTAAGATGCCCACAAGATATTTTAAAGAAAAAAATGGGACTCACAACACGAGGGTAGACCCAGATGATCATTTGTTTGAAAAATGGCGATCGCGTCGAGGTTTGAAAACACAGTGGGACTTATACAATGACTGAGGCCCAAATTATTTTGGTTTTCAAAAGGGGTTGGGTCTTACACTCTATTAGAGGCCCAAAAGTGTTTTTGTACAAGAGATGGGGCTTACAACTCAGGGAGATGCCCGAATGATTTTGAAAAGGCGACAATCGCGTTGTTGTTTTGAAAATATACAGAGGGACTTATACAATATGTGAGGCCCAAAAATGTTTATTTACAAAAGGGATGGGTCTTATAACTCAAGGAGAAGCCCTAAGGTTTGAAAGAGAAGAGAAATGGGACTTACAACACAAGGGTAGGCCCATTTGATTTGATTTTGAACTGGCGATCGCGCCGATATTTTTTTTAACGCAGAGGGACTTATACAAAATCTGAGGGCCAAATGGTTTTGTATTTTCAAAGGGTTGGGTCTTACACTCTCTCAAGATGCCCAAAAAGTTTGAAAGAGATTTGTTTAGGGTGATTAAGATAAAAAACCCTAAATTAATTTTAAAATATATTTTAATTAAATAAAAATTTAATTAAAATGATCAAAATTATCAAACATGTGTGAAAAACAAGTTGTGATCTTAGATTAATGTTTGAAAAATCCTATTTTTATCCAAAAAATGATTGGAAACCATTTAAGTTTGGAAAATCAAGAAAGAAAAAATACTTTAAATGTAAAAAAAAAAAAAAAATTAATTCTTTGCAAAAATATCAAGTATATGAAATAAATAATATTTTTGGGAAATTATTGTAAAAATAAAATATTTAAACATTTTTGTGAATCATTAAAAAAAGAATCAACTCAAAATCATTAAAAACCAGAGAGAAATTAATTTTTTGAAACAATTAAATAAAATCACAAAAATTCAAATATTTAAAAATTCAAAAAAGGGCGCCAAGAACACCAAGTTCTTGCCCGCGCCCTCTGTTTCTTCAAATTTGTGTTTTCCCCTCAATCTCATTGAATACTTGATGAAATCACACAATCCACATATCAATTTACTCGTTTTCACCTCACGATCATGTCTATGGTCTTTAATTTCATTTATTTTAATCATGGAATAAGAAATCAAGACAAAACCTCAAGAACCCTAAATTCTGCATGAAGGCTGGAAATTTTGATACACGATTCATACAAAGCAATTAATTGAGGAGAAACTGTAGCGCGAATTTTTGGACGTGGTTGCGAAGCATTATCGCTTTGGGGTACTACAGCTCGATTCATTTTTTATCCTATTGAGGCTGATGAAGGAAGGGAAATAGATGTCTCCAATTAATCCTGCTTGCAAACTGAGTTTGAACAGATAACTGTTAGTTTACAGATACTACAAAGATTGTGGGTCTCTCTTAGGTTATTTTGTTAAAATAGTGCCCGGGAGATTGGTGGGAGGTTAAGACTGATGCTTTTCGATTGAGATGTGAAGGTACGGGATTTGGGTTTTGGATTAGTGTGCTCTCTAAGAATTTTCTTTCAATCTTATGCCTACGTAATCCCGTTTACCAAAACAGGGAAATCATAGCGATCGTAGTTCCTCCTATTCTATGGGAGGAAATGGTGTTTTGGTGTCTTGTTCAAAGCCCAAGACGTGAAGCTGAAAAGGTGGTTTATATCTTGTTCAAAGCCCAAGATGTGAAGCTGAAGGGTCTGTTTGTATCTTGTTCGAAGCCCAAGATGTGAAGCTAAAAAGTTGTTGTCTTTAGAGAGAATTTGTCATCTCTAAAGGGGGTCTGTTTGTCACAACTGTTGGGTGACTGACTATAAAGGAAAATTACTTTAACCGGGATATGTGAATCCTAACAATGCCATAATTTCCTTTATAAGGAGTTTTAACCTGAAGGAGAAGACTTTAACTCAGTGTAGAACAATGCTATCTTTCCTCAGGAATTTTTCATGCTAAAAGAGGGACAGTGGGGTGGATGTAAATAATCCAGAGGCTTGCCGCTTATAGCAATTAGACAAAAGGAGTTGTTGATGTTTGTATCCTGTGAACGAGGCACAGTTGAAAAGGTTGATGGACTCAACCGGGGTTTTCCTTATACAAAGCCTAAGAGGAGGCTATTGGCCCAACAAGAGGGTGTTTTTATGTGTGTCTTGTACGAAGCCCAAGACGGAGGCTAAAGGTTGACTCAACAAGAGAGTCTTTCTGTATCTCGTATGAAGCCCGAGATAGAGGCGAAAGGTATTGACTCAATAAGAGAGTCTTTTTGTATCTCGTACGAAGCCTGAGATAGAGGCTAAAAGGGTTGCTGTTTCAGTGGAGTGACAGGTCTAGTAGGTTGGTTAAAAGAGAAAATCAGTTCTTATAAAGAGACTGATTAAAGGTAAGGCTATGCTTTGGGATTGATCAGAGGATCAGAGTTATTTCCTGGTCTTCAAGGAAATTGGAAATCCAAAGGGTATTGGAGACTGTCCGAGTCTACGGGTGTTTTTTCCCTACTTGAGAATGCCTTCGAGACTCAAGGAGATTAGACTGTCCAAGTCCAGAGTTTTATCTTTTGTACTATGCTTAAAGAAACAGTAGTAGTACGTTGATGGTAGAAAGATCTAGACTCTTTGAAAGACTGTTCTATTAAGATGACTAATTTCTGTTCCTATACCTCTAGGAGGTCGTCGGGACAATTTGTACGAAGCCCAAGAGGAGGCTGGAAACTTTTAAGAAGCCGAGGGACAATTTGTACGAAGCCCAAGAGGAGGCTCTCTTCCCGAAGGAAGAATCTTTATACGAAGCCTAAGAGGAGGTTGTGAAAACTTCTAAGAAGCCGTAGGATCCTTGTACAACGCCCAAGAGGAGGCGGGGATGCTTTTAGGAAGCCTGCGGGTCCCCAAACCCCGAGAAATTCAAGACAGGCTATTCACAGAGAATAGATCAGGCCAAGAAAGTCCGAGAATTTGGAAGATACTCAAGAGATGCCATTCACGGAGAAAAGATTATCTCTGGGGAGTAGAGTTTCTTTGACGATGTCTAAGGGTGACAGTCTGTGAAAGGGTTCACCGAGAATGCTGCCTTTCATATCTCCATATTATTTAACCCTAATAGGAGGGAAGACTGTGTCTGGTAATCCTATGGGGATCTAGTTTTGTCTATTTACGAGTGATCAACAGGGCTTAGTGCTAGACGTAGTTGACGGGGAAACTCTAAATATCTATACTAGTGTTACACAGTTGATATGAGTTTATGAAAGAAGACTTACAGCGAAACAACCCCACAATACAGTTTATATGTATATGAAAGCGGATAAAGAAAACATATAACCACTTACTCGGTTGTAGAGCTTCCATGTTGTTTGGTTAGTTGTTCAACAAAGAAAGATTGAAAACAACAGTATATTCAAAATTTAAAGGAGAAAGTATTTTGAAAAGATGTTGGGGCTTACAGCTCAAGGAGAGGCCCAAGGTTTATCAGTGATCGCACCGTCGTTTTTGTACAAAGGGACTTATACAAGTGACTGAGGCCCAAAAATTTTTCTGTACAAGGGGATGGGTCTTACACTCTCTCAAGAGGCCCAAGAGATTTATTTTTGTACAAGTGGTGGGGCTTACAGCTCAAGGAGAGGCCCAGGGTCATTCGTTTGAAAATGGCGATCGCGCCGAGATTTTTGAAAACGCGGTGGGTCTTATACAATGCATTGAGGCCCAAAATGGTTTGATTTTCAAAGGGGGTTGGGTCTTACACTCTAATAGAGGCCCAAAGTATTTTGAATGGGTCTTATAGCTCGAGGAGAGGCCCAAAGTTTTTTTTTCAATGGACGATGATCGCGTCGAACTTTTTGAAATTCAACGGGACTTATACAATAAGTGAGACACAAAAAAGTTTTGTATTTACAAAGGATTGGGTCTTACACTCTATTAGAGGCCCAAAGTGTTTTTAAAAGGTTTGATGATGGTTGAATTAATCAAAACCCTAATTTGTTTCCAAAATGTATTTTAATTGAATAAAAAATTCAATTAAAATGATCAAAATTGTTTAACATGTGGAAAAAAAATTGTGATCTTGGATTAATGTTTCATAAATCATATTTTGACCTACAAAATGATTAGAAGTCATTAAAATTTGCAAAATCAAGAAGGAAAAAATATTTTAAATGTAAAAAATAATTAAAATATTAATTCTTTGCAAAATTATCAATTATATGAAATAAATAATATTTTTTGGATTTTTTTTTTAAAATAAAATATTTTAACAATTTTGTGAATTATTAAAAAAAGAATCAACTCAAAATCATTAAAACTCAGAGAGAAATTAATTTTTGAATCAATTAAATAAAGTCACAAAATTCAAATATTTGAATTGTCAAAAAAGGGCGCCAAGAACACCCAAGAACACGCGCGTGTTCTGAGTTTTGCCCAGATTTGCATTTTCTCTCCAATCTCACTGAATACTTGATGGAATCATGCAAACCACATATCAATCTGCTCGTTTCAACCTCACGATCATGTATATGGTCTTTAATTTCATTTATTTTAAACATGGAATAAGAAATCAAGACAAAACCTCAAGAACCCTAAAATTTGCATGGAGGCTGAGAATTTTGATACATGATTCAAATAAAGCAATTAATTGAGGGGAAACATTCTATGCATGAATATGAACATTTGGCAAAAGTATTGTGCGAGGAAATATGCATAGATTAAGAGATGACCATGTTTAGGCTTACTTGAAGGCCGTGACAGCAAGAGCAATGTGATTTTTGAGTTGGAGGTGTTACAGATGAGTTGTGATGATCTGAACAGCTTCCCTACACCCTTTGGAGTGTGTTTGAATGCTTGGACTTGACTGGAAATGGCTGGATCACTTCATGGCATCTTAGTTGTAACTTGGTTAAAACCTTGAGCAATTAGCTGGTGATTCTGAGAAATCAGTGTTTCAGATGTTGTTTAAGTGTTTGGATCACTTCTATATGATGTTTATGAGGTGTGTGTGTGTGTGTGATTAGTTTGATTGGAATTGCTCTCAAACTCAAAACCTGATAGTGACTTGCTTTGGAAGGCAAAATTGGAGTGAAGAAGGAGTTTTGAGGAAAGCATCTGTTTGATGGCTTTGGTGTACTCAAACTGATCACAAATGAGCTCTATTTATAGTAGAGCAAGTTTTTTTTGCAAGCAATAGTGAATGGCAACTGCTGTAGACGTTTGGCCAATGGTTGCACTTTGGAATCCAAGTCTCCTCTAGCCATTGACTAGAGGATAGGGCACAGGGTTGTGGTTCCCTTGGTCTTGGATAAGTCTTGACTAACTTCAGTTGTAAATGGCTCAGTCCATGCCACCTTGGTGTATGCATTGAATGCTCCAATCCAAAATTGGAGACTTGTCCCTCTTTTAGGCAATTCTAGGTTTGGCATGCTACTTCTTGTTCCAAGGACTTTGGAGGCTTGGCTCAGTGTTTGTCCCCTTTAGATTTGATCCTCAGATGTGTCTAAAGTGATGACAAGGCTTGGAATTATAGGATTTTGCCAAATCGAGCAAAAATGCAAAATTCTGCCTAGCCTTGGCAGTTTTCAGCAAGGCATATTGCCATTGTCATATCTCTTGGCCCAAGTGGAATTTGGTGATATTCTTGGCCATTTTTGAAAGCCCTTATATGACACAACAACTGTTTGATCATATTTGGTTTTGATACCTTTTGGATCCAAGTGAAAAATCCCCCTACATTTGGAAAAAAGTGAAGGCAGATTCTGACTTAATGAAAATTTCACTAAGTGTTGGAAAAAAGTGACATTTTCACTTTTTGTGATTTTGATCATTCCATAACTCAAAATCCATGAGGAATTTGGAGGGGGGTTAGTTTTAAGCTTTTGTAGAGGGTAATGAGATCTACACATCAAGCTTTGGATGGGGGAAAAATGGCTTTGTGGTTTAGGAGTTATGATCCTCCAAAGTTGGTACCCTTGCCATTTTGTTCATAACTAAGAAATTTTTTTAAGTTTTTATGGTTACCCCTTTTACAAGTTACCCCACTTTTATTGTTTTTTATTGATAAATGATGATTCAAATCATACATTTACATCATTTTAAGGTTAAAAAACCATTTTTGTGAAAAATCTCAAAAAGTCAAAGTTGACTTTTGTGCACAGTTGACTTTTTGTCAGATGAATTTCAAACTGTGCAATCCTTTAGGAAATCATGTCCTTGACCTAAATCAAACTTGATGGACATGTTCCATGGGTGTTATAAGGTATATTGAATCATGTCCTAGGGTTTGGGAGCATGTCCTGGTCAAAAGTCAAAGATACAGTTGACTTTTCTCTCAAAACCCTAACTGTGGTACTGATGAAATTGAGACTTGCTGCTCAAGCTTCCTGGATCAATCCATTGTTACAAATGGATCAATGTGGTATGTTGGAGACCCTCAAATCATGTCTTGAGGTCTTGGCTCATGATTTGTCCCAAAAGTTAACTTAGGGATGAATTAGGTCAAGAAACCCTAATTCCTGATTTTGGATGTATGCATCCCCTGACGTCAAATTGACTGGATGCTTGGGCCCATGAGGTTCCATGGAGTATTTTAGGATATGCTTTGAAGCATTGGCTCATGCCCAGAGGAAAATTTTCGTCTGGAGGCCCTGGTCGACCAAACCGTAATTTAGTGACACTGGAGATCTTGAGGCTTGATCCACCTGGAAGGGAGCAGCCTTGTGCTTAATCCTTGAAGTGGGAGTCCTCTTGATCCCTTTTGGATATTTGAGAGGCTATACAAGTTGAAGATTATATCATTTCTTGATTGATCCTTTGTCTAAGAGCTTTGAGAGGGTTTGAAACCCTAAGTTTGATTGTAATGGATGCTCACCCATTTTTGGGGGGACTGCTGAGGTATGATGGTTCCTCCATATTGTGATGATGATTTTTACAATGATGGGAAATCTTAGTGGTCAAAATTTGGGGCATGAAAGAAACCCTCCATACATGATTATGAACATATGGCAAAATTATTGTGCGAGGAAATATACATGAATCATGAAATGACCAAGTTTAGGCTTACTTGAAGGTCGTGGCAGCAAGAGCAATTTGATTTTTGAGTTGGAAGTGTTACAGATGAGTTGTGATGATCTGAACAACTTCCCTACACCATATGGAGTATGTTTGAATGCTTGGAGTGATTGGAAATGGATTGGAATAGGTTATGGCACCTCAACTACAACTTGGTTGAAAGCTTGAGCAATTGGCTGGTGATTTTGGAGAATTGGTGTTCCAGATGTTGTTTAAGTGGTTGGATCACTTCTATATGATGTTTATGAGGTGTGTGTGTGATTGGTTTGGTTGGAATTGTTCTCAAACTCAAAACCCGATAGTGACTTGCTTTAGAAGGCAATTTTGGAAGTGAGAAGGTGATTTTGAGGAAAGCATCAGTTTGGGTGCATCGGTGTACTTAAACTGAGCACAAATGAGCTCTATTTATAGTAGAACAAGTTTGTTTTGCAAGGAATAGGGTATGGCAACTGGTACAGGTCTGTGGCCAATTGGATCACTTTGGAATCTCAAGTCTCCTCTAGCCATTGACTAGAGGTTAGAGCACATGCCTATGTGTCTTTGGTTCAGGGATAAGTCTTGATTGAACTTTGATAACATTGCCTTGATGAATTCCACCTCTATGCATCAGTTAAATGCTTTGAAACAAAATTGAATATTTGAAGCATCTTTGAATTTAGGAGTGTCAAGCCTAAACATAGATCCATGGACTTGGGAGGCTGATAGATCAGTGTTTGTCCCTTGGTTGTTCCCCCTTGAGGTGTACAGATGGATAAGCATGCTTGGAATTGCACAATTTGAGCAAATCGAGCCTTTATGCACAAATCTGCCTTGCCAAGACAATTTGCAGCAATGCATGTTGCAGCTGCCATAACTCATAGCTCGATGATGTTTGATGGAGTTCTTGGACATTTTGGAAAGCCCTTATGTGACACAACACATGTGTGATCTTAGTTTGTCTTGAAACTTTTTGGATCCAAGTGAAAAATGCCCCTATATTTTGAAAAAAAGCAAGACAGATTCTGACTTGGTGAAAATTTCACTAAGTGTTGGAAAAAGTGACATTTCATGTTTTCAGCCATTTTGATCACTCCATAACTTGAAATCCATGAGGAATTGGAATAAGGTGTAGTTAACACTTTTAAACTATGCCATGAGAGCTACAAATCCATCTTTGGACCATCCAAAATGGTTGCTTGGATCTCAAGTTATGATCCTTGGAAGTTGGTACCCTAGCCACTTTGTTCCATAACTTAGAAAAATTCTAAGTTTTTATGGTTACCTCATTTACAAGTTATCCCACTTTCTTTGATTTTTCTTGATGAATGATGATTCAAATCACACATTAACATTGTTTTAGGGTTAAAGAACCATAATTATGAAAAATCTCAAAAAGTCAAACTTGACTTTTGTGCACAGATGACTTTTTATCAGATGAATTCCAAACTGTGCAATCCTTTGTGAAATCAAGTCCTTGACCTAAATCAAACTTGATGGATATGTTCCATAGGTGTTATAGGGTTTATTGAATTATTTCCCAAAGTTTGGGAGCATGTCTGAGTCAAAAGTCAAAGGTTCAGTTGACTTTTTCGTCGAAACCCTAATTGTGGTCCTGATGAAATTGAAACTTGTAGATCAAGCTTCCCAGACCAATCTGTAGCGCGGTTTTTGTGGGTTCGAATCACTATCGCTTTGGTACTACAGTTCGATTCATTTTTTATCCTATTGAAGCTGATGAAGGAAGGGAAATAGATGTCTTCAATTAACCCTGCTTGCAAACTGAGGTTAAACAGTCAAAACTGTTGGTTTACAGATGCGGCTTTAGTTTGTGGGTCTCTCTCTGCTTATTTTGTTCAGAACGAAATACTGGGATTGTTCATGAGGAATTTGTTGGGATACTGTGCTAGATTGGCTGGAGGTAGGGGACTTTTTTTTTTTTTATTAGTGTGATTGCTAAGATTCTTTTTCAATCTTATGCCTACGTATTCCCGGGATAGGGAAATCAGAGCGATCGTAGTTCCTCCTATTCTATGGGAGGAAATGGTGTTTTGGTGTCTTGTTCAAAGCCCAAGACATGAAGCTAAAGGTGGTTTATATCTTGTTCAAAGCCCAAGATGTGAAGTTGAAGGGTCTATTTGTATCTTGTTCGAAGCCCAAGATGTGAAGCTAAAATGGTGTTTGACTTTAGAGAGAATTTGTCATCTCTAAAGGGGATATTCGGTCTGTTTATCACGACTGTTGGGTGACTGATTATAAAGAAGAATTACTTTAACTGGGATATGTGAATCCAACAATGCCATAATTTCCTTTATAGGGGATTTTCAACCTGAAGGAGAAGACTTTAACTCAGTTTAGAGCAATGCCATCTTTCCTTAGGAATTTCTCATGCTAAAAGAGGGACAGTGGCATGGATGTAAATAATCTATAGGCTTTCCACTTACAACAATTAGACGAGGGAAAAGGAGTTGTTGATGTTCGTATGCTGTGACCAAAGCATGATTTGATACTAAAAGGTTGATTGAATCAAACGGGGATTTCTTTATACAAAGCCTAAGAGGAGGCTATTGACCCAACAAGAGGATGCTTTTGTGTCTCGTACGAAGCCCGAGATAGAGGCTAAAAGGGTTTACTCAACAAGAGAGTGTTTTTATATGTGTCTTGTACGAAGCCCAAGACGGAGGCTAAAAGGGGTTGACTCAACAAGAGAGTCTTTTATACTCACCAAGAGAGTGATTTGTATCTCGTACAAAGCCCGAGATAGAGGATAAAAGGGATCGACTCAACAAGAGAGTCTTTTTATACTCAACAAGAGAGTGTTTTGTATCTCGTACAAAGCCCGAGATAGAGGCTAAATGTGTTTGACTCAACAAGAGAGTCTTTTATACTGGACAAGAGAGTGTTTTCTATCTTGTACGAAGCCCGAGATGGAGGCTGCAAAGGTTAACTCTGCTGGGGAGAATCATTGTACAAAGCCCAAGAGGAGGCTAGGGTTACTATTTCAGTTGAGTGACAGGTCCAGTATGTTGGTTAAAAGAGAAAATCAGTTCTTATAAGGGTAATGTTGTACTCATGGATTTGATTTGAGGACTGGGATTATTTCCTGTTCTTTAAAGAAACGGGGAATCCGACGGGTATTGAGACTGCCCAAGTCTACGGGTGTTTTTCCCTATTTTTGAAAGGAACTTGATAATGTCTTCGAGACTCAAGGAGATTAGACTGTCCAAGTCTAGAGTTTTATCTTTTGTACTATGCTTAAGAGAGATTAAGAGACAGTACGTTCGCGGTAGAAAGATCTAGACTCTTTGAAAGACTGTTCTATTAAGATGACTAATTTCTGTTCATATACCTTTAAGAGGTCGTCGGACAATTTGTACGAAGCCCAAGAGGAGGCGAGAAAATTTTTTAAGAAGCCGAAAGGACAATTTGTACGAAGCCCAAGAGAAGGCTATCTTCCCGGAGGAAGAATCATTATACGAAGCCTAAGAGGAGGCTGTGAAAACTTTTAAAAAGCCGACGGGTCCTTGTACAACACCCAAGAGGAGGCAGAGATGCTTTTAGGAAGCTTGTGGGTCCTTGCAATAAGCCCAAGAGGAGGCTGATGAACAGTTCCAGAAGGGGAACATTGGTCTTCTGTATATGAACATTGGGACTTATACAATACACTGAGGCCCAAATTATTTTGGTTTTTCTAAAAGGGTTGGGTCTTACACTCTACTAGAGGCCCAAAGGGTTTGAAAATGTTTTATGATGGTTGAATTAATCAAAAACCCTAATTTGTTTCCAAAATGTATTTTAATTGAATAAAAATTCAATAAAAATGATCGAAATTGTTAAACATGTGGAAAAAAAATTGTGATCTTGGATTAATATTTCAAAAATCATGTTTTGACCTACAAAATGATTAGAAATCATTAAAATTTGCAAAATCAAGAAGGAAAAAATATTTTAAATGTCAAAAAACAATTAAAATATTAATTCTTTGCAAAAATACCAATTATATGAAATAAATAATATTTTTGGTATTTTTTGGTAAAATAAAATATTTTAACATTTTTGTGAATTATTAAAAAAAGAATCAACTCAAAATCATTAAAACTCAGAGAGAAATTAATTTTTGAATCAATTAAATAAAATCACAAAATTCAAATATTCAAATATTTGAAAAAGGGAGCCAAGAACATGGCAAGAACACGCGCCCTTCCCCTGTTTCTGCATATTTGCGTTTTCTATCCAATCTCTCTGAATACTTGATTATATCATGCAATCTACATATCAATTTACTCGTTTCAACCTCACGATCCTGTCTATGGTCTTTAATTTCATTTATTTTAAGCATGGAATAAGAAATCAAAGAGAAACCTCAAGAACCCAAAATTCTGCATGAAGGTTCAGAAATTCCATACACGATTCATACAAAGCAATTGATTGAGGATAAACACTCTATGCATGATTATGAACATATGGCCAAATAATTGTGCAGCAAAAATTGCATGGATCATAGAGTTACAAGAGCTCATGTTAACCTCTTGCAGCTGGTGATCGTGTTTTGGGTTAGGGGTGTTATAGCTAGGTTCCAATGATCTGGATAGCTTCCCTAGGTGCCATGGAGTGTGTCTGGATGCTTGGAATGGATTGAAATGATCTAGAACTTGAGATGGCACCTCAACTGCAAATTTGTCAAAGGCTTGAGCAGTTGGCTGGTGATTTTGTGATTTTGGTGTTCCAGATGTTATATGAGTGTTTGGATCACTTCTATATGATGTTTATGAGGTGTGTTTGTGATTGGTTTGATTGGAATTTCTCTAAAACTCAAAACCCGATGGTGACTTGCCTTAGAAGGCAAAATTGGAAGTGAGAAGGAGATTTTGATGAAAGCATATGTTTGATGGCTTTGGTGTACTCAAACTGAGCACAAATGAGCTCTATTTATAGTAGAGCAAGTTTGTTTTGAAAGCAATAGTGAATGGCAACTGCTGCAGAGGTTTGGCCAATGGTTGCACTTTGGAATCTCAAGTCTTCTCTAACCATTGAATAGAGGTTAGGGCACAGAGCTATGGTTCCCTAGTTGTTAGATCATTCTTGACTGAATTCAGTTGTAAATGTGTCAGTCCATGCCACCTTGGTGCATCCATTAAATGCTCCAATCAAAAATTGGAGTCTTGTCCCTCTTTTAGGGATTTCTAGGTTTGGCATGCTACTTTTGGTTCCAAAGACTTGGGAGGCTTGGGATCAGATTTAGTTCCTCCTTGGTCCCCCCTTGAGGTGTTAAGATGGATAGAGTTGCTTTCCCTTTGCAAAATTTGGGTAAATCGAGCAAAACTCCAAAATCTGCCTTGCTTTGGCGGTTTTCAGCAAGGCATAATGGCATTGTCATATCTCTTGGCTCAAGTGGACTTTGATGGAGTTCTTGGCCATTTTGGAAAGCCCTCATATGATACAACTACTGTTTGATCATAATTGGTTTTGATAATTTTTGGATCTAAGTGAAAAATGCCCCTACATTTGGAAAAAAGTGAAGGCAGATTTTGACTTAGTGAAAAGTTCACTAAGTGTCGGAAAAAAGTGGCATTTCATGTTTTCAGCCACTTTGATCATTCCATAACTCAAAATCCATAATGAATTGGAATGAGGTATAGTTGAAGCTTTTGTAGAGGGTAATGAGAGCTACAAATCCAGCTTTGGATGGGAAAAAATGGCCTCGTGGTTTAGGAGTTATGGTCCTCCAAAGTTGGTACCCTAGCCACTTTGTTCCATAACTTAGAAAATTTTCTAAGTTTTTATGGTTACCCCTTTTACAAGTTATCCCACTTTCATTGATTTTTCTTGATGAATGATGATTCAAATCACACATTAACATCATTTTAGGGTCAAAAAACCATAATTTTGAAAAATCTCAAAATGTCAAAGTTTGACTTTTGTGCACAGTTGACTTTTTGTCAGATGAACTCCAAACTGTGCGATCCTCTATGAAATCAAGTCCTTGACCTAAATCAAACTTGATGGATTGATTTCATAGGTGTTATAGGATGTATTGAATCATGTCTTAGGGTTTGGGAGCATGTCCTGGTCAAAAGTCAAAGGCACAGTTGACTTTTCCTACGAAACCCTAATTGTGGTTCAGATGAAATTAAAACTTGTTGTTCAAGCTTCTTGGCTCAGTCCATTGTTACAAATGGATCAATGTGGTGTGTTAGGGACCCTCAAATTATCTCTTAAGGTCTTGGCTCATGATTTGTCCCAAAAGTCAACTTCGGGGTGAATTAGGTCAAGAAACCCTAATTCCTGATTTTTAGTGAATGCATCCCCTGAGGCTAAATTGACTTGGTGATTGGGTTTATGATGTCCCTTAGAGCATCATAGGTTATGCTTTGAAGCATTGGCTCATGCCCAGAGGAAAATCTCCATCTGGAGGCCTTGGTCGACCAAAACCCTAATTTGGCGACACTGTCGATCGTGAGGCTTGATCCACTCAAAATGCTGCAACCTTGTGCTTGATTCTTGATGTGGGAGTCCTCTTGATCCTTTATATATTTTTGAGAGATTAGACAAGTTGAATATCATGTCATTCCTTGATTGATCCTTTGTCTAAGAGCTCTGATAGGGCTTGAAACCCTAAGTCTGATTGTAGTGGATGCTCACCCATCTTTGGGGAGACTAATGGTTCATCCATATTGTGATGATGATTTGCACAATGATGGGAAATCTTAGTGGTCAAAGTTTGGGGTATGACACAATCCATTGTTGCAAGTGGATCAATGTGGTTTATTAGAGACCCTGAAATCATGTCTTGAGATCTTGGCTCATGTTTTGTCCCAAAAGTCAACTTAGGGGTGAATTAGGTCAAGAAACCCTAATTCCTAATTTTTTGGTGAATGCATCCCCTGAGGCTAAATTGGCTTGATGATTGGGTTTATGAGGTCCTATGGAGTATCTTAGGTTGTGCTTTGAAGCATTAACTCATGCCCAGAGGAAAATTTCCATCTGGAGGCCTCAGTCGACCAAAACCCTAATTTGGTGACACTGGCGATCTTGAGGCTTGATCCACTTGGAATGTTGCAACCCTGTGCTTGATTCTTGATGTGGGAGTCCTCTTAATCATTTATGAATGTTTGAGAGGTTAGACAAGTTGAAGATCATGTCATTTCTTGATTGATCTTTTGTCTAAGGCTCTAAGAGGGCTTGAAACCCTAATTCTTGATTGTGGTGAATGCTCAACAATTCTTGAGGAGATTGATGAGGCATAAAGGTACATCCATATTGTGATGATGATTTGCATAATGATGGGAAATCTTAGTGGTCAAAATTTGGGGTATGACAAAATCTTTGGTCACTTCTCGTTTAGGGATTAAGATAACTTTTTTGTCTTGATTGGGAAGATAGTCTGACATTATGTTCATCGGACCAGAGCTTGAACACGGTTGAATCTCTTTATGGTCCAACTGACTCTGAAGGGCTGCTCGCACGAGGTAGCATCCTTGATTGTCTTTAGTGCAGATATCTCATTGATGATAGTTGTGAAACGGTACATGCCCGTATCCGCTCTGTATGCAATGCATCTTGACCAGGTTGGTTCCCAATAAGAGTACATCGTGAGTTTGATAGTTGTGTTTAAACTCTTCCTATATCAAATTTACTGCAGCTTTCTCGTGTTGAGGTAACGGGTTCGTCTGAACATTTGTATTTGTATCCTTGAAGGATAAGACCCCGCTCCTGACAAGCTTTTGCACATCGGATTTGAAGTTGAGACAGTTTTCTATGTTATGCCCCGGTCCTACTTGATGGTAAGGGAAAGTCTGATCCGCTTTGAACCAAAAAGGCGGATTCTCCGGTATTATAAGAGGGGACCTAGTTTGGACGTGCCCCTTGACCAGTAGTAGCAGAAATAGTTCTGCGTACAACATCGGTATAGGTTCGAATCCTGGTGGCCGCGTTGTACGGTTGTTATTATACGGAGGAAGAGCCTGCTGAAGAGGTTGTTGTGTCCTTTGTTGATATTGTTGTTAATTCGGTTGGCTCTGAGCAACATGAGGTTGATACGTTGGAACTAGCGTAGGGTTGATAGCAGGAGTTACAGCTACTACTGGTTGGTACCGTTGTCTTTGCTTTTTGAGAGAGATATTACCAATATCTTGCTCTTTTTTCTTAGGGAAAGCAATACCGTATCTTTTGGTATTGCTTGATGGTCTTGTATCTTTGACCAGGCATCCTTCTTGGACTGCTTCTTCAAGACGAACTCCCATGCTCACCATCTCAGTAAAGTTGCTGGGCGCACTGGCGACCATTCGGTCGTAGTAAAATGCCAAGAAAGGGCATCCCGGCGAACCATAAAAAGAAAAGGTTCGGGCAAAAATTAGGGATAAAAAGAAGAAAAAAAAGAGAATAAACTCGCAAAGTTGAAAACCTGAAAAGGAAACTTTGGCAAAAATGGGTATCCCGGTGGGTTGAAAACCCGAAAAGGTCGATCCAGGAAAAAGTTAGGGATTTGAGAGCAAGAGGCTGCGATTTGTGTTCGATCTGTGAGCACTTGTGATACTTGGGAATTTTGAAGGAAACGAATCAGTCCAGTCAGTCTCTTCGAAGGTCAAGACATCCGTGGGTAAGCAAGACATATGGGTCATAGCTGAATTGAATCACGGTTGATATCTGTTCCCCACATTGCCGACATGTGTATTTTCTTTTTACTTTTTGCACAATTACCTCTTTTCAGGAATTGCTTCCAGTTGTAAATGCCTATTTACAGGCCAATTCATTCAATAAAATTTTCATTTCACTAAAAGAGATTTCCATTTACGTTTTTACTTTTACCATTTTGTTTGTGAAAACGTCTGATATTTTGATAAGCATTGCATGTGAAAATGTTAAGCTTCGCAGAGCATATCGAAAAACAATGGAAATTGCTCAGGCAACGGATATTGTGGATGGTAATCGAGGTAGCCATTTGTGCATGTAGAATATTCTGTTGTTATTGTTTGCATAATCTCTGATGAACAGAATATCCTCATCGGGAAAGTCAAACTTCATCTATTGATAACCCTTTACAGGTTGATGGGTAAGGTAGTCAGACAAGACACTCCCTTTTATTGAGTTCTGGGTAACATGTTGGATATCATATCCAGTTAACAGCATCTGCCACCGAGCAATCCTTCCAGAGACTGCAGGCTTTTCAAATATATACTTTATCAGATCCATTTTGGATATCAACAAAGTAGTATGGCAAATCATGTATTGTCGTAGGCGTCGAGTAGCCCAGACCAGAGCACAACAAGTTTTCTCTAAGAGTGAGTATCTGGTCTCACAATCAGTGAACTTCTTGCTCAAATAGTATATTGCATGTTCTTTTCTGCCAGTGTCATCATGTTGACCCAATACATATCCCATTGATTCATCGAGAACGGTGAGATACATGATTAAAGGCCTACCAGGAACCGGTGGTACTAAGATCGGTGGTTCTTGCAAGGATTGTTTTATTTTGTTAAATGCTTCTTGACAATCATTATTCCATTCAACCGATTGATTTTTTCTTAGTAATTTGAACATTGGTTCACAGGTAGCCGTCAAATGGGAAATGAACCTTGAAATGTAATTGAGTCTTCCCAAAAAGCCACAGACTTCTTTTTCTGTTTTGGGAGGCGACATGTTCTGAATTGGCCGAACCTTATCAGGATCAACTTCAATGCCCTTCTGACTCACGATAAAGCCCAACAGTTTACCAGATCAGACTCCGAAGGTCCACTTCGCAGGATTCAACCGCAATCTAAACATCTGGAGTCTGTCAAACAGTTTCTTCAGATGAACCAGGTGATCATCCTCAGTTTTGGACTTGGCAATCATATCGTCCACGTAAACCTCAATCTCTTTATGAATCATATCGTGAAAGAGGGTTGTCATGGCACGTTGGTATGTTGCCCCTGTATTCTTTAGACCGAATGGCATGACCTTGTAGCAATATGTACCCCACGGCATGATGAAAGTAGTCTTCTCCATATCAGCTGGGGACATCTTGATTTGATTATATCCTGAGAAACCGTCCATAAAGGAAAAGACAGAGAACTGCACTGTGTTGTCTACCAAGACATCAATATGAGGCAAAGGAAAATCATCCTTCGGGCTTGCCTTGTTGAGATCTCGATAATCCACACACATTCTGACTTTACCATCTTTCTTAGGAACCAGGACGATGTTGGTAATCCATTCAGGATATTCGAAAGTGGCTAGGAACCTAGCATCAAGCTGTTTCTTTACCTCTTCTCTGATTTTGAGTGCCATGTCGGGTCTAGTCCTTCTGAGTTTCTGCTTGACAGGTGGACATCCGGGCTTAAGTGGTAAGTGATGTTCAACGATGTTGGTATCCAACCCAGGCATATCTTGATAGGACCAGGCGAAGATATCAACATACTCTTTCAACAAATTGACCAACTCGGAGTGTACATGCTTTGTGAGGAATGCGCCAACCTTGACTTCTCTTTAGACCTCATCAGTACCAAGATTGACAACTTCCACTGGGATCTTTGTGTGGCTGAATCTCTCTATGCTCGTGCTCAAGGAGCCTTGCTAGTTCAGCCGGTAATTCACAATCTTCCTCACCATCCTCTTCGGCTTGGTTAATTAGAATTCTAGAATTACAATGGATGTTTGCCATGTTGTTATCAATGCTTTTATTATTTCTACATGTTTATGAATAGAATGAGCTATTTTGAAAAGTGAAAAGAAAAAGAAACTTTTTCCATTTGTTTGTGAAAAAGTAAAATAAATAAAGAAAATAGAGCATGATTTTGAATGAAAAAAAAACTTTTATTTATTGATCACATAATATTGCAAAAACGTGAGGCCCTTTAAAATCTATCCACTCGTCTCGGGCGAGGACGAGGGAATGAGAAAGAAAAATGCATTACATGTTATATGGGAAAACCACAGGAATCACGGTAGATGTCCAAATGTTGAGCTTGAAACCCGGCAGACACTTGCACACAAAGCTTGAAGTCTAATTACTGGGACCAGCATCATCAGTAGCTTCCACGATGTCACCTTGCTGGAAACCCGCGATATTGAACTTGATTAAGTTGCACTGCTTTTCAACAGAGGAACTAGATTGACGGCCAGGATGATAACCTAATCCAAAATGATTATGCTTCTTAACCACATCAATCACATGCCCCCAGCTGGACAAAGCACCTTTCTGGATAGTCTCCTTAGCACTTTTAGCGGATGCTAAAGTCAATTGTGGTGATCTACTTTGACTAGTTGAAGCAGAGCTGACATCTTCAAACTCGAGACACTGCAATGGCACCTCAGCTATGCCTTCTTCGATTTTGACATATCGAAAAGATGATAACTCGCTTACAATCAAATCCTCTTCACCACAGACGATGATAAGCTGATCATCAAACACGAACTTCAACTTCTGATGCAAAGTGGAGGTAACCGCCCCTGCGGCGTGGATCCATGGACGACCCAATAGGCAACTGTATGCAGAATTGATATCCATCACCTGGAAGGTAATGGTGAACAAATATGGCCCAATATTGATGGGTAAGTCCACTTCTCCAATAACTTGCCTTCGAGACCCGTCAAAGGCTCTAACAACTAAGGCACTTGGTCTCATCTCGTTTCCCTCCACCAGTAATTGACTCAATGTGCCCTTGGGCATTACATTGAGGGAGAACCGGTATCCATTGGAACACGAGACAACAGGGTGTCTGTGCAGGTTACAGATATGTGCAGCGCTTTATTGTGGGCAGTTCCTTCAGGAGGCAATTATGATTCATTAAAGCCCAAATACCGACTTGCAGTTATGTTGGCCACTACATCATCAAACTCGACAACAAATATATCTTGCATGACACGGGCACTGTTCAAGACTTTCAACAATGCTGATCTATTTGCAGGCGAACTCATAAGTAAGGACAAAATTGAGATCCTCGAGGGAGTCTGACCCAGCTGATCCACAATCTTAAAGTCGCTTTTCTTGATCAACTTAAAGAACTCTTGATCATCAAGGGTCTCTTTGTTCTTTGAAACATCCTCGGACGGGATAGGTGTCTTTGTTCTTTGAAACATCCTTTGCAGATGTAGGTGTCTCCTTGGGAGGAATAACGGTTGGAATTTGCACAGGCTTCGTAGTGACCTTCGAAGCGAACACTCGCCCACTACGCGTCATACCTCCACTGGCTGTAACATTTACGATCTCAGATTCGGCGAACCTTATCTCTTGACCTCCAGAAAATATGGTAGACCCGTACTTCCAAGGTACCTCCTTAGAATTCTGATACGGAAATGACTTTGGCGGACAAACAACGATGGACTGCACCTTTTTTTGCTTAGGGAATTCAACTAGAACCTTCCTATAGATAATGGTGAACGGCTCAATGGCAGAAACTTCCTCAACAGGTTTAAATCTGGAAAATTGAACTTCGCCACGGTTCATCAAAATCTGAACACGGCCCTTCAGCCTTCGACATTGGTTAGGATTATCGTCATAAATCTGACACTTACCATGCAATCCTTCCAATAGCCCTTGTTCATTCAACCTCTTGAAAACCACAGCCATCGGAGTCTTTACTTCGTTGACATTCATGATCAATTCAGCCCTTGAACTATCCCCAATCATGTTAACTGCAGGTCCATCGTGATTCAGCAACGGATTATTCTGAATGTTAGGTCCTTCCTCGGCGAAAGTCAGAACCTTCTTATCAATGAGTTCCTGAACTTTGGTTTTGAAAACAAAACAGTCCTCTGTTGCATGTCCTATGTATCCAGTATGAAAAGCACAGGACGCATTTGGATTATGCTTCGGGCCAAATGGAGCAATTGCATGTGCAATTTGCTTGGGGACAATTGCCCCTTGGTGAACCAAGTAAGGAAACAATTTCGTGTATGACACCAGAATTCTGTTGAAATTCAGACGCTTATGGTTTCATTGATTGTTGTTGTTCTGACGATTCTGATTCTGCTGATTTTTGTTCTGTTGAGTCTGTTGCTGATTCTGAGCATTCTGAACTGGTTGTTGTGGATGATACTGATATGGAGGTTATTGATACTGTGCAGCAGCAATGTATGGATATGGATAATACGGCATGGGAGCCATGGGAGCTTGATACTGAGGAGAAACTTGAGTTGTCACAGCGTTGGCTTCACCATCCTTTTTCTTGGACTAACTGTTCTGAGATTTCCGAGTCGTCGGCTACGGGGAAGTAGCTCCAGGAATCTTTCCAGTCTTCAAACCATTTTCAATCCTTTCACCAATCATTACAACATCAGCGAAGTTCGACGAAGAACTATCCACCATTTTCTCATAGTAAGATCCTTGTAAGGTACCCATAAAGGTGTCAACCAACTCATTGTCAGAGAGAGCCGGTCGCACACGAGATGCCATCTCAAGCCATCTTTGTGCATACTCCTTGAATGTTTCAGCTGAGCGCTGAGACTGATTCTGCAATTGCAATATAGTTGGCTCCAGATCAAGGTTATATTTGTATTATTTCACAAACGCTTCAGATAGATCCCTCCAAGTACGGATTTTACAGCGCTCCAGGCCCATGTACCAATCTAATGAAGCCCCAGACAAACTATCTTGAAAACAATGAATGAGCAATTCATCATTATCAATATGGATGCCATCTTCCTGCATTACATAGTGATGTGACTACGCGGGAAGCTTAAACCTTTATACTTTGGCAAATCAGGTATCTTGAATTTCTGCGGCAGCACAACATTTGGAACCAGACACAAATCTTTGCCCTCCAGGCCAAAAGCAGAAAACCCTTCAATAGCTCTGATACGGTCTTCCAACAACTTGTAGTCAAGAGATCTACTTTGATTAACAGGACTGACAAGAACCTGAGGATTTGGCAGCTGAGAAGCGGCAGGAGTATTCACTTGCGGAGTAGCAAACTGAGAAGGATATACCAAACCCAGATTAATCATCTGACCAGCATTTTGACCCATCGGAACACCATACGGATAATTCGGAGGAGGTACCCCAGCAACTGAGGAAGATGCCCAAGGGTAGAACATCCTAGGATGAACATTCTGAACAGCAGTTTGAGCAGCTTGAGATGAAACCAGAACATGAATAGGAGGACCTCTATACACATGCTCTTCTTCGTCAGGAGTTTCAGTGTCAGCCAACCCGGAAGTTGGATGAGTTTGAACCTGAAGATTCTCAGGATCATCATTCAACACTGGAGGTGGGACGGGAGTAAGCATGACCCATGGATATGCGGAAGCATTCCCATTAGGCATGGGTGCAACAAAAGGCTGATATGGCATGAAGGCACTACCATTATTTACAATCTAAGGAGTGTAATTCGGAGGCATGCCCCAAGGAAAACCAGCGGGCATCTGGTTCAAACTGGGTTGAACAACATGCTGATTCACAGGCTCAACTGGTACCTCAACCATAGCAGGAGAAGGAACAACAACAACAGGAGTAGCCGTAACAACAAGAGGAACAGTTACAACAGGAATGACAACAGTTGCATCAGTAGGGGTTGCAATAACAGTGGCAGCATCAGCGGCATCCCTCTGAGCACGAAGGAGTTCCATGATGACATCCATCTTCTTCTGGAACTGATCCATCCGACCTTGGAATTGAGCCAGAGTTTCCTTATAAGCAGCGTTGTCAGCTTCAAAGTCAGCCATGATCCTGGATTTGCTTGAGCGAGTGAAACACCGATGTCGAGTCGTCGTCTTGCTACAAGTCGGAAATGATCAGAGTAAGCAAAGGTTCCCGGATGAAGGACATGCATATGCAGGCATGAATGAATGCAATTTATGCAAAAAAAAGTATTAAAATGCTTATGCAAAAATTAATTTGACATGATGAGATGATATGAAACACCAGAATCAACAAGCCAGCATAGTCTGAATAGTCAAATCTGAACATCTGCAAAGGTAGTGCTGTGTTGGTGCGAGATCTGACGCAATGAGAGAACAAAGGTTGGAAGAGTCTTGGTTTCCTGCAGAAAAACCCAATATCCCCCTCACAGGTATGATATAGAAAGTGGGATTCTCAGTTTCAGATTCTCGATTTAAGAAGCAATAGTACATTCATCCCACGGGGTACAATACTATCGCCAAACAAAGAGGTCGTCCACTGATTCCCCCCAAAAAAAAGTCCTATGGCAAGTTCCCAGCTTTGGGTCCTCGGATCAAGAAGCGTAATGGGTTTGCCATTTCTGGTATGCCATTCTCGCTCCTTGGGACGATTTCCTCAACTGAGTCCTCGGGACTGGTCACCAGAGTCGACAGCTCCTCAAGAGAATAACTTCTAGCCTGTATCAACATACAGTAGCAGATATCTCCCGATAGAACCTCGTATGGCTGTAGGTCTCGTGAACACCCGACATGGCCAACACCACGGGAGCGTTACGCCTGCCCCCGCTAATACCTATGTGTATGCTCAAGCCTGGATAGTGGGCTTATCTCTTAAGTAGCAACCCAACTGACAACAGCAAAGAAAATAGCAGACATCCAGAATATACAACATATGAATATTTAAAGCAGTAAAGAAATGCAGTAAATAACCAGAAAGCTAAAGCAAGTAAAATAAAGCGAGTAAGGCGCAAAAGATAAACACCCAAACGAGCAAGAAAGCAAACAAAACTAGGCTAAACCCCTCAAGGGATGGACCAGCAAGAGGTCAATCTCTCCCCAGCAGAGTCGCCAGCTGAAGATGGCTGGTTTACATCTTGAGTGAATCGCACACTCATAGATACAACAGAGTCGCCACCGAACTTTATTTAGTCCCAAAGGACAGGGAAAATATCGATAAAACCCAAGGGGAAGAGAAACGGGAACGGGGGTCGGTTATACGAAAGGAAGGTACTAGCACCTAACGCATCTGTCGTACTCGACGGGAACCATTTATCTTGCTTTTAGGCTTGGATGGGTTATCTATCTAAAGGCTTCTAGCTAAGAGAAGGAGGAGAGATAGAGAGAAAGGGGAAAAAGAAAGAAAAGAAAGAAATTGCTCGCGGAGGATTGTGGCCCTCGTGCCTACGTACCCTCATAGTGCAACGAGGAAATCAGAGCGTCGTAGTTCATGGAACCAGGGGACAGAAAAGAAGGAAGAAAGGGAGAAGGAAAGAAGGGTGGAAGTGTGCTCGCCAAGACATCGCGTCTCGTGCCTACGTATCTGACATTCTAACGAATGCAGAATCAGAGCTTCCGTAGTTCTGGGAACTGAACGGAAAACAAAACAAGAAAGAAACAGGAAAACAAAAGAAGTGGTGTCAAAACCAAGAGCAAGAGTGAAAGAAAACTCTACTGGGGAAGACCACACAGTAAGAGCGATTGCATAAGAGACTAGGAGGAGAATGGTGTCAAAACCAAGAAGGAAAGAAACTTCGTTGGGGATAACAGAAAGAAATTGGTGTCGAAACCAAGAAAGTAAGAGCAAAGGGTATAGAAAAGAATATGCTGGGGATCCAAATAAAGGGATAGTGGTGAAAACCAAGAGAAAAGGGAGACTCGGTGTATTAACTGGTCGGCAGTGGTTAACCGAAGAAAGAGAGTAAGACCCTGGCGGGGAAAAGAGGCTGGTGTCAACAGACGGACTGTGATAAACTAAGAGAGAGAGTGCTGAACCAAGAGAAGGTGTTTGACTCGGAGGGGACATCGGTATGTTAACTGATAAACAGTGGTTAACCGAGGAAATAAGGATTGCAACTCTATGGGGATAGAGAAGCATTGGTTTTAACAGAGAAAACTGTGATCAACCAGAAGAGCGGGTGTAGGACCGATCGAAGGTCGTAACCCAAAAGGGGTGTTAGTATTGACTGAACAAACAACACTTGACCAACGAAGAAAGGATATTGAACCAAAAGAGGTTACTAACCCAAGGGTGCAAGTATTTAAACCAATAAAGGTTGCCAACTACGGGGTTCAGTTTTAACAAGAGAACTGTGATTAACCGAGAAAAATGAGTGATTAACCAAAGGGAGGTGATTAACTCAAAAAAAGGGATTCAGTATTTTAACAGACGGACTGTGGTTAACTGAAGAAAATGGTGATTAACCGAGAGAAGGTGATTAACCTGAGGAAACTCAGTATTTTAACAGACAGACTGTGGTTAACTGAGGCAAGAGACAAACATTGGTGTTTTAACTGACAGGCAGTGATTAACAAAACAAAGGGAGAAGAACCAAAAGAAGGTCGCGAACTCCGCAGGGGTTTCGGTATTTAATAGGAAATCTGTGTTTAACCGAAGAAAGAGGAAAAAGACTCTCCAGGGGAATCAAAAGAACAATGATTGCAAGAAAAGAGTAGGGTAAGAGTTGGATGCTAACCCAAGAGACAATGATCTTTAACCAAGAGAAATGGTGATTGATCAAAAGAGAGATTGAAAAAGATAAAAGTGATCAGATATCAACTCAACCGGGGATGGAGGAACACTACAGTTTAAAGATAGAGGTGACTATTCTCAGCGAGAGGGCCAACGCCCTTACCCAAGAAATAGTCAGAATGAGGGTAGGAAAACTCCCTCCTCATTCATTCTCTAGCACTCAAAGTATAGTGCAGAAATTGAAACGGACAGTGTAACAGCTCCAATTTGTACAGTGCTCCTGTGTGGAGAAATAAACAGTGTAACAACTTCAATTGTACAGTGCTCCAATGCAAGGCGCAGTACGAAACTCCAACTCCACGGGGGATCGAGAGAGAAAGCTCTAAAGGAAGCCTAAAGAGAGGAAAGGGGAAGATCAACTAATCGAAACATGGTTTCGATCAATTAATCAAAGGGAAAGCCATGCCAATAATTTTCCAAAGGGGCTGAAAAATCATTTAGGCAAAAGGGGGAATTATTGATTATACAAAATTAAGCTCATCCATGAAGAATGAAACTTAATGCAAAACCAAAGAAGAGAGTACAAAACAGTACCAAATGATCAACAAATATGCAACACAAAGTCATGCTATGGTGATCAAAGAGAAATGCAAGAATGATTATATTCACATGATACCAAAAGTATGAACAATTTGAATAATTGAAAGTGTGCAACAAAAGTTCATGAATAAGTTTCAAACGGAAGTTAAATGACATTTAAAACATCCATAAAATCAAGCATGACAATCAATGGAAGTTAAAATGAAGAAAGCATGGCAAACAAGCTTGAAAATGCAAGAAAATGGCCTTCTGGTTCAGTGTTAATCGATTAACACAATTGCACTGCAAAGTGTTAATCGATTAACACTTGAAAAAGTGCAAAAAAACACTGGTTAATCGATTAACACAATTGCACTGCAATGTGTTAATCGATTAACACTGGACAGAGAGCAGAAAATCAGTTTTGAAAAGTGCTTTTGGCCAACTTTTTGATTGTGCAATCACTCCAATGCTAGGGCAACCAATTATGCACGAAAAATCAAGTTTAGAAGCATTAAATGATCAACAATAGAATCAATTAAACAATCAAGATCATGGATCAAGCAAAAGTATAATCAATTCACATGCAAAAACATCACAATTACATTGCAAACGATACGAAAACGATCGAAATGATAAAATGAAGGAGATCCACCAACCTACAAGGCTGAGATGTGCCTTGGTAAATGTTGCAATGTGATCTTGATGAAGATAATCAAAGAAAACCAGATGAATCTTTAATTATAGCCGAAATGTATCGAAACCGATCAAATCGCGACGAAAACTCCAAAATGAGAATTATCACCGAAGAAACTTGAATCGATAACTTGAGATGAATCCAAAAGCTACTAGAACTCCAGAAAAAACCAGTATAATGGAATTGCAATGGAGGTTAAGCTCAAGAAATAATCACTTTCAATGTGAAAAGTGATTATCCTTCAAGAATTAAGAGCTTTTAGTGAGGTTTTGGGAGAGAATTGAGATGAAGATGAAAATGAAGTAGCAAAAATCAGAGAGAATGTGAGAGAATTGAGAGTGAAATGTGAGAAATATGAGAGAATGGTTGTGGAGAAAATGGAGCAAAATGGTAGAGTAAAAATGGTAGGGTGTGGTTGAAGAATTGAAAAGTGAATGAAGGTGTGTTTATATAGATTTTAGGTTTGGAGTGTGAGATGGTTTGGAATTTGGTTTGGAATTAGCTTTGGGTTTGGAGCTAGGTTAGGAGTTAGTTGGACTTGACTCACCGAGTCAAGGTGGTTAACTCGGTTAGTTAGAACCAACCCAGTAGCAATCCCAAGGTGAACTTCAACATCCAAAGATCCACATTACTTGGAAAACAAGGAACATGGTGCACTTGATTTGAAGTGAAGTATTATAGCAAATTCACTTGGAATGAATTGAGATGTCTAGAGATGTCTAGAATATTCCACATGCTGCTAGAATACTGTAGAATCCAAGACCAAAGTGTGTGCAAAGGTGCTGTCATGAAAAAGCAACAAATTGTGCCTATTCTGCCTGTGTTAATCGATTAACACAATTGCACTGCAAATGGTTAATCGATTAACCTGGTCAAAATATGCCCAACTTTCCTAAAAAAAGGTGTTGCGGTCCCGACTTTGATTTTCCACCTCTTGTATTGATGAATAGGCATAAAAACCTTCATTTTGTGCTTGTCTTGATGATGGGATGATCTTGTGAGGATATGATTAATCGGGCTTGGAAAACCTGAATATCCTGCAATAGGAGACACACAAAGAAAAGTGCGAATGCTTATGCTAACGATGTGAATGCTTATGCTCATGCAAAAGGCAAAAGAGGGAGGTGAAATTTCGGGTTACGACAGGTTCACGAAGGGGCAATTGTTCCCAAAGAGATTGCACCTGCAATTCCTCCATTCAACCCAAAGCATAATCCAAATGCGTCTTGTACTTATCACTCTGGATACATAGGACACACAACAGAGGACTGTATTGTTTTCAAAACCAAGGTTGAGGAACTCATTGATTGAAAGATTTTGACTTTTGCTGAAGAAGGTCCTAATATTCAGCATAATTCGTTTCCCAATCACGGTGGACCTGCATTTAACATGATTGAGGATAATTCGAGGGTTGGGCTGATCATGGATGTTGATGAGGTAAAGACCCCAATGACTATGGTTATCAAGAAATTGAATGAACATGGGTTGTTGAAAGGGTTGCACGAAAGGTGTCAGATTTGTGACGATAATCCCAACCAGTGTCGAAGGCTGAAGGGTTGTGTCCAAATTTTGATGAACCGAGGTGAAGTTCAATTTGCCAGAGCTAAGCCTATTGAAGAGGTTGCTACTATCGAGCCATTCACCATCATCTATAGGAAGGTTCCTGTTAAATCTCCTAAGAAGAAAATACAACCTGTCATTGTTTGCCCGCCAAAACTATTTCCGTATAAAAATTCTAAGGAGGTACCTTGGAGATATGGGCCTACTGTGTTTTCTGGAGGTCAAAAGATAAGGTTTGATGAGTCTAAGACTGTGAATGTTACAACCACTAGAGGTATGACTCGCAGTGGATGGGTGTTTGCGCCGAAGGTCACTACAAAACCTGTTCAAGTTCCAACTATTGTTCCTCCCAAGGAGAAGCTTGTATCTGCAACCCCTGTTGTTCAACAAGGGGCATCTACTATCGTATCAGTGCCAACTATTTCGTATAAGGATGTTTCAAAGAGCAAAGAGATGATCGATGATCAAGAGTTCCTTAAGCTGATCAAGAAAAGTGACTTTAAGATTGTGGATCAGCTGGGGCAAACTCCATAAAGGATATCAATCTTGTCCTTACTCATGAGCTCGCCTGTGCACAGATCAGCCTTGTTGAAAGTTTTGAACACTGCCCACATGATGCATGATATATCCTTTGTCGAGTTCGATGATGTAGTGGCCAACATAACAGCAAGCATATACTTAGGTTTTAATGAATCAGAATTGCCTCCTGAAGGAGCTTCCCGTAATCGAGCATTGCACATATCTGTAACCTGCATGGACGCCTTATTATCTCGTGTTCTTGTGATCACCGGTTCCTCCCTCAATGTGATGCCTAAGGGCACATTGAGTCAATTACTGGTGGAAGGGAGCGAGATGAGGCTGAGCGCCTTAATTGTCAGAGCCTTTGATGGTTCTCGAAGGCAAGTTATTGGAGAAGTGGATTTACCCATTAAGGTTGAACTGCATTTGTTCACCATTACTTTTAAAGTGATGGATATCAATCCCGTATATAGTTGCCTATTGGGTCGCCCATGGATTCACGCCGCAGGGACAGTTACTTCCACTTTGCATCAAAAATTGAAATTCATGTTTGACGATCAGCTGGTCATCGTCTGTGCTAAAGAGGATTTGATTGTAAGCGAATTGTCATATTTTCGACACGTCGAGACCGATGAAGGCATATCTGAGGTGCCGTTGCAATGTCTTGAGTTCGAAGATGTCAGTTTCGCTTCAACTAGTCAAAGTAGATGACCAAAAATGACCTTGTCATCTTCCAAGGATGCTAAAGAGACCATTGAGAAAGGTGCCTTACCTGGCTGGGGGCATGTGATTGATGTGGTTGAAAAGCATGATCGCTTTGGATTGGGTTACCGTCCTGGTCGACAGTCCAGTTCACATGGTCAGAAATAGTGCAACTTGATCAGGTTCAGTAGCGCGGGTTTTCAGAATGGTGACATCGTGGCAGCCATTGATGATGTTGGTCCTAGAAACCAGATTGCGCAAGTGCCCGCCGGGTTTCGAGCTCAACAATTGGACATCTATTGTGATTCCTGTCGTTTTTCCAACAAACATGTAATGCATTTTGTTTTCTCATTCCCTCTTCCTCGCCCGAGACGAGTGGATAGCTTGTAAAGGGGCTCCCGCTTTTGTAATATTATGTGATCAATAAATAAAAGCTTTTTGCATTCAAAATCGTGCTCTATTCCCTTTCTTTATTTTACTTTTTCACAAACAAATGGAAAAAGTTTCATTTATTTTCACCTTTTCAAAATAGCTCATTCTAAACATATTCATAAACATACAGAACAAATAAATGCATTGATAACAACATGGCAAACATCCATTGTAATTCTAGGATTCCAATTAACCAAGCTGAAGAAGATGGTGAGGAAGATTGTGAATTACCGGCTAAACTAGCAAGGCTCCTTGACCACGATCAGAAAGAGATTTAGCCACACAAAGAGCCAGTGGAAGTTGTCAATCTTAGTACTTATGAGGTCAGAAGAGAAGTCAAGGTTGACGCGTCCCTCGTAAAGCATGTACACTCCAAGTTGGACAAGTTATTGAAAGAGTATGTTGATGTATTCGCCAAGCCTTATCAAGATATGCCTGGGTTAGATACCAACATCATTGAACATCATTTGCCACTCAAACCCGGATGTCCTCCTGTCAAGCAGAAACCAAGGAAGACTGGACCCGACATGTCACTTAAAATCAGAGAAGAGGTAAAGAAATAGCTTGACACTGGATCCCTGGCCACTTTCGAATATCTTGAATGGATCGCCAACATCGTCCCGGTTCCTAAGAAAGACGGGAAGGTCAGAATGTGTGTGGACTATCAAGATCTCAACAAAGCAAGCCCGAAAGATGATTTTCCTTTGCCTCACATTGATGTCTTGCTAGATAACATGGCGCAGTTCTATGTCTTTTCTTTCATGGATGGTTTCTCAAGATATAATTAGATCAAGATATCCCCAGCTGATATGGAGAAGACTACTTTCATCACACCTTGGGGTATATATTGCTACAAAGTCATGCCATTCGGTTTGAAGAATGCAGGGGCAACATACCAACGTGCCATGGCAACCCTCTTTCACGATATGATCCATAGAGAGATTGAGGTTTACGTGGATGATATGATTGCCAAGTCCAAACCTGAAGATGATCACCTAGTCCATCTGAAGAAACTATTTCACAGACTTTGGAAGTTTATACTATGGTTGAATACTGCAAAGTGTACCTTCGGAGTTCGATCTGGTAAACTGTTGGGCTTTATTGTGAGTCAGAAGGGCATTGAAGTTGATCCTGACAAGGTTCGGGCAATTCATAACATGCCACATCCCAAAACAGAAAAAGAAGTCTGTGGCTTTCTGGGAAGACTCAATTACATATCGAGATTCATTTCGCACTTAACGGCTACTTATGAACCGATGTTCAAATTACTTAGAAAAAATCAATCGGTCGAATGAAACAATGATTGTCAAGAAGCATTTGACAAAATAAAACAATATTTGCAAGAACCACCGGTCTTAGTACCGTCTGTTCCTGGTAGGCCTTTAATCATGTATCTCACTATTCTCGATGAATCAATGGGATGTGTATTGGGTCAACATGACGACACTGGCAGAAAAGAACATGCAATTTACTATCTGAGCAAAAAGTTCACTGATTGTGAGACCAGATACTCACTTTTGGAGAAAACTTGTTGTGCTCTGGTCTGGGCTGCTCTACGTCTAAGAGAATACATGATTTGCCACACTACTTTATTGATATCCAAAATGGATCCGATAAAGTACATATTCGAAAAGCCTGCTGTCTCTGGAAGGATTGCTCGGTGGCAAATGCTGCTAACTGAGTATGATATCCAACACGTTACCCAAAAAGCAATAAAAGGGAGCATCTTGTCTGACTACCTTGCTCATCAACCTGTGGAGGGTTATCAACAAATGAAGTTTGACTTACGCGATGAGGATGTCTTATTTATCAGAGATTATGAGACTCCAGACCCTGACATAGGACCCAAACCAGAGGCGCGATGGACACTCGTGTTCGACGGGGCTTCCAATACTAAAGGTCGTGGAATTGGTGTTATCCTCATCTCTCCAACAGGTTTTCATCTTCCCTTCACCGCCAGATTATGCTTTGCATGCACCAACAATATGGTTGAATACAAAGAATGTATTTACGGTACTGAAGTAGCAATTGACATGAGAATCAAGATTCTTGAGGTCTATGCAGATTTTACTTTGGTTATCGGCCAAGTCATAGGGAACTTTGTGACTCGGGATTCCAAGCTGGTTCCGTACCAAAAGCACATCGCGAAATTGATTCCCTACTTTGATGAGATCTCTATTCATCATATTCCCAGATAGGAAAATCAATTAGCTGATGCTCTTGCCACCCTGGCATCCATGTTCAAGGTCAAGTGGGAGAATGAAGCTCCTTCTATCCGCATTGATCATTTGAACGAACCAGCACATTGTTTAGCAATCGAGGGCGAGTCTGATGGCAAGCCTTGGTTCTACGACATTAAGAGATATCTGGAAAAATAGGAATATCCGGAGGGTATCACTATCACTGACAAGAAGGCTCTTAGACGACTCTGCGCCAAAATCTTCTTAAGTGGTGGTGTACTGTACAAGAGGAATTATGATTCCATGTTGCTCAGATGCGTGGATAGACACGAAGCAAACACGATCATAAGGTCTATACATAAGGGCTGCGAGGGGGTACATGCTAAAGGTCCTGCCATGGCCAAGAAGATCCTTCGAGCTGGGTATTATTGGACAACAATGGAGGTATATTGTTACAAATTTGCCAAAAGATGTCACAAGTGCTAAATCTATGGTGACAAGATCCATGTGCCTCCTACTCCACTAAATGTTTTGACTTTGCCTTGGCCATTCTCTATGTGGGGTATTGATATGATTGGGATCATCGAACCGAAGGCTTCCAACGGTCACCGATTCATTCTAGTTGCTATCGACTACTTCACCAAGTGGGTCAAAGCTGCTTCTTACGCAAATGTTACATGCCAAGTGGTTGCCAGATTCATCAAGAAAGAGATAATATGTCGCTATGGTATCCCTAGTAGCATTATCACTGACAATGCAAGCAACTTAAACAACAAGATGATGAAGGATTTGTGTCAAGAATTCAAGATCGAGCACCACAACTCTTCACCATATCGGCCCAAGATGAATGGTACCGTCGAAGCAGCAAACAAAAACATCAAGAGGATTGTCCAGAAAATGGTCAAAACTTACAAAGATTGGCATGAAATGATTCCCTTTGCACTACATGGCTACAGAACTTCAGTTCGCACTTCTACTGGGGCAACTCCGTACTCGCTTGTGTATGGTATGGAGGCTGCTCTTCCCATTGAAGTTGAAATTCCTTCGCTCAGAGTCATCATGAAAGCAGATCTTGATGAAGCTGAGTGGGTCCAATCCAGATACGACCATGTTGGTTCTTGGATTGGCTAGAATTTTGGTAAAACAAAGTTGGTCAATGTTGAAGTCACATGGGTGATGTCTTAACATTGAGTCTTAACATTGGTTTTTGTTAAGTCTTTAACTTGTTGGAGTTGGGAAGTCTGATGTCACATGCGATGTCCTGACATCAGGTCTGCAGAAGATTAATAACATCAGGTTTAGTGATGTTGTTAGGGTTTGCGTTTTAGCTGGATATTGGGAGAGCAGTTAGCCTCATTGGTTGCGGATATCTTGGGATAGATATTTTCTGTTGCAAACAGATTTGATGCAGATTTGTAGGAGTGCTTAAAGGCTGAAGATTAAAGAAGATTTTGAGAGAGAAAATCTGTTTTGAAGATTCAGTTTTAAATAACAAATCAGGTCAGATATTGTAGCAGGTCCAAGTCCAATTCATCTAACTATATAAAGCGCATCTGTATTGAAGGAAAAGTAACGAAGAAAAAAGAGCTAAAGACTGAGTGTCGTTGTGTCTTCGTGTTTGTAAACCATTCGAGTGTGAATTGGTATTGTTGTTTTGAGTTGTTCTTGATCAAAGCTGTGAAGCAGAATCAAGTAGTGATATTCAAAGTGTGTGATCTTTGAATTATATCACTGAAGTGATTTAGGGATTGAGTAGTGGTCTCATACCTAAGTGGTCTCTTAGGTAGGAAGTTCATTAGTAGGAATTAAGTTTAGGAGATTGTCAACGAGGTTGTTGAGTCTGTAAATTAATTCTACAAGTAGTGAATTTCATCCCTGGCTTCGTAGCCCCCAGACGTAGGTAGTTAAAACCGAACTGGGTGAACAATTTATTGTGTTGATTTATTGTTGCTTTACATTGTCCATTGCAGAGTGTATTGTTGTGACATCACACGTAACATCACATATCTGGTACCATAATTTCAATTGGTATCAGAGCAGGCATCATGTCTGTCTCTGGGTGAGATCTAGGGCTGATACTTTCTGGTGTAAAGATGGACAAAGAAGTTGGAGGATTTGTCAACAGACCCCCTATTTTGGATGGCTCGAATTATGATTATTGGAAGCCAAGGATGATCACCTTTTTGAAATCCTTGGACAGCAGGGCTTGGAAGGCTATCATTAAAGAATGGAAAACACCTATTGTGTTTGAAAAAGATGATGCTGGGAAAGATAAAGAGGGCACCTCAAAGCCGAAGCCTGAAGAAGAATGGACCAAGGAAGAAGATGAGCTTGCCCTTGGTAATTCCAAAGCTTTAAATACAATTTTCAATGGAGTGGATAAGAACATATTCAGGTTGATCAATACCTGTGAAGTTGCTAAGGAAGCTTGGGATATTTTGAAGGCTACACATGAAGGAACATCTAGAATTAAGATGTCAAGACTTCAGATTCTAACATTAAAGTTTGAAAGTCTGAAGATGAAGGAAGATGAGTCTATCCATGACTTCCACATGAGTATTCTTGAGTTGTCCAATGCATCCAGTGCTCTTGGAGAAAAGATGTCAGAAGAAAAGCTTGTAAGGAAAATCCTTAGGTCCCTTCCTAAGAGGTACAAGATGAAGGTGGTAGCCATTGAAGAAGCACAAGACATCATCCAGATGAGGGTTGATGAGCTCATTGGATCTCTTCAAACTTTTGAGCTTGGGTTGAATGAGGAAGAACCTGAAAAGAAGCCAAAGAGTATAGCCTTGGTTTCAGATGCTCAAGAAGAGAAAGGGAATAGGGCTGAATCCCAGGAGGATCTATCGCAGGCCATTGTTATGTTGGGAAGGCAGTTCAATAAGGTGTTCAAAAGAATGAACAAGAACTTCAAGCCTAATGCCAAGAACATCGCTTCTGACATCAGTAAGTCTAAGGAGAAGGATGAAGAGAAGACTGCTCAAGACAAGGGTGTTCAGTGCTTTGAGTGTGAAGGTTATGGACATGTTAAGAAAGAATGTCCCACATTCATGAAGAAGCAAAAGAAAGGAATGACAGTTTCTTGGTCAGACTCTGAAAGTGATAGTGAAGGAGAGTCAGCCAAACATGTCAAAGCTTTAACTGGAACAGTTGTTTCTGATGGTGACTCAAGTGATGAGGAACTGAATTTTGAGGAGTTAGCATCCACTTATCAAGAGCTTTGTCTAAAGAGTGCAGAAATCTGTCAAGAAACTGAAAAATAGAAGAAACAGATTGTTCAACTTGAGACTGCTAAAGCTGATTTGGAAAATGAAGTCTTATTAGTCTAAGCTCATCTTGATCATATGACCAAATCTGTTAGGATGCTGAACTGTGGTACAGACACACTGGATAAGATCCTTCAGACAGAAAAGGTTGCTGGAGATAAGTCAGGCATATGATTTGTGGTTGAGGAAAAAGTATCCGCTGAAGCAAGCACTTCAGGAACCAAGAAGGAGATGTCTCAACCAATGTCTCAACATCACACAAAGAGACAGGATCCTAAACCTAAGCAGGTTGCTCATCCATAACCTAAAAATGTTGGGAAGAGGCATGCACATGTTTCTGGAGCTAGGCAGTATATGCCTCCACAATATCATAAGAGCATGCAGGCTTCTAGGTCCAAACCGAACATGTTCCATAAGATGTCTCAACATCAGGGAAACATGTGTGGCTATGGATATAATAATGTTGTGCCTTATTATTATGGAAGAAGGAAGCCTCGTCACCATAGAAGACAGCCAAAAGGACAACATCCTTACCATAGAAGACAGTCAAACTATGGGAGAAGAAGACAACATTATGGGTGGCAGCCACAGCAGTATCATCATCAAGGTGGCAGAAGGTTTAACCACTTCAGAAAAGACAGAGTTAGGTGCTTTTACTGTGGCAGATTTGGACACATGCAGTTTTCTTGTTTCAAGCTACATGGTTATCCCAAGTCTAACCCTCAACCCAGACAGAAGGTGAACAGGCCCAAGGTTGTTAAACAGTGGGTTCCTAAAGAAGAGGTTAAGTGTCTATTGGCTCACTTTTCAGATAGACACTCTGCTAAGGATGGCTGGTACTTTGACAGTGGCTATTCAAAGCACATGACTGGTTTCAGAAACCAATTAGTGGATATCAATTCTTGCTCCTCAATTGATGTTACTTTTGGAAACGGAGAGAAAGGGGTGGTACAGGGTGTTGGAAAATTGAAGTGTCATGAGGGACCTGATCTTGACAATGTACTTCTTGTCAAAGGGTTGAGTGCTAATCTAATTAGCATAAGTCAGCTCTGTGATGATGGTTATAAGGTCAGCTACACCAAAGATGAGTGTGTGGTGACAAATGAGCAGAATGAGGAAGTGATGAAGGGAATAAGATCCAGAGATAACTGCTATCAATGGGTTCCTCAAGTGGACAGTTTATCTGGTGATGTTAAGATTGATGTTGTAACATCAGATTGTGACAACAAGTGTGAAAGTCTGCTGAAAGGTCAAGTAGGGTTAATTACTCTTAATGTGAATCCTTTTAAATTTTTAAAAGGAAAGTTAATTTGGAGGGAGAAACTCATTGATTGGTCTTTAAGGGATACACAAAATCAGGTGCCATACCTTAGACCATCATTCCCTTTTGTAGCAATATCACGTTTCATCAAGGATCATATCTCCCGTCTGTTCGTCTCCTTCAACAAGAAGAATCATTTGTCTCGGAACTCATACTGCCTAAAGGGAACCTTGTCAAACCAGATGTCTTCTCCATCAAAGAAATCTGCTTCTCAAAGCTCTTCGCGGGAAAAAGTTAGGGTTTCTTCAGACGAAGGGTCTGCAGAAGAAGCGTTGAATGTAGAACCTATTTCCATGATGCTCCCAGAGTCAGGTAAATCTAGACCTTCTAAACTTGTTTCAAAAAGGGATGGGACTATCTTTAGAGATAATGAAACAAAGAAGCTTGTTACTAGTGTTCTATTTAGTGATAAAACAGCACCTAGGTCATCCACTTCTCAAACTGTTGAAGAAAGGGTAGATGTTGACAAAAGCTTAGGTCAGGTTGTTGATAAGATCTTTGAGAAAGGGCTTCCTATAAAGGGTATATCTAGACCACTGAGGCAAATGCCTGCTGAACATTCTGAAAGGGAAAAGAGTGACATGCAAAGTGCAACTACAAATCTTCATAGACTTGCTATGTCTGTTATTGAAGATTCTGAAGTGGGAGTGGAAGAAGGTGATGTACATGAGGAAGCTAATGTTAAAGGGGATGTTAGAACATCACCTGTTGAAGCTACTCCTGGTGAAGAAAAGAATGAGGATGTGATCAATGTGGTAGATTTATCTGATGATGAAGTCATTGGAAAATCTGTTCCAAGTATTGCTAAGAGACTAAAGACAAGGAAAGGAAAGGCTGTTGAATCCTCTCTAAAGAAGTCTTCTGAAGGTAAGAAGAAAACTACTGTTGTTGGTCCTACAAAACCTTGGAGCAAGGTTTCTACTTCCTCCAAAAAGAGGAAGATCAGGGAAGATTCTGATTCTGACTTTGATGTTGAGGATGATGCTCATGACATCACACCTGTCAGAAGAACAATTTTGAAGAGAATCTCTGACAAAGTCCCTGAAGTACCAGTTGACAACATTTCCTTTCATTATGCCAGCAGTGCATCAATGTGGAAATTTGTTTGTCAGAGAAAACTAGCCATAGAGAGGGAGCTTGGGAAAGAAGCTTTAGAGATGAAGGATATTATGGAACTGATTAATGAGGCTGGGTTGGTGAAGACTGTGACCAAATTTCCTAAGTGTTATGAGGGTCTTGTCAAAGAATTTGTTGTCAACATTTCTGGAAATATTGCTGATAAAAAGAGAATTGATTTCATGAAAGTCTATGTGAGAGGAAAGTGCATTAATTTCTCTCCTAGTACTATCAACAAGTATCTGGGAAGAGATTATGAAGAGTATAATGAAATTGAGATGACTGATAATGAAATATGTAAAGAGATTACAGGTGGTTAGGTAAAGGTTTGGCCATTGAAAGGGAAGTTGAAGGCCGGTAAACTTAGCATCAAGTATGCAATTCTTCACAGAATTGGAGCTGCCAACTGGGTGCCAACAAACCACAAGACAACAATAGCTGTTGGGTTGGGTAGGTTTATCTATGCTGTTAGGAAGAAGATCAAATTTGACTATGGAAGCTACATATTTGAGCAAGTGGTGAAACATGCTGAAACCAATGCTATCAAGCTACCCATCGCATTCCCATCTCTTGTTTGTGGAATCATCTTGGAGCAACATCCTGAAACTTTAACAAGTTCATATATAGCTTGCAAGAGGGAGTCAGCCTTATCCTTGCATCCTAAGTTGTTTACTGGACATCATGTTCCAGACATTGTTGTAACATCAAGTTCTGGTGTTAAAAAGGCCAGTACTAAAGCTGAGTTGATTGAAGAATTGAAGACAATATGAAAAGATCTTGATGTGGTTATCAGTACTAGCACTGCTAGGAATTTAAGAATTAAGCAGATGATCAAATCCTTGGAACAAGATGATGATGATGTTGAAGTACCAGGTTCTGAAGAAGGTGGTCCTAGCACTGATGATGAAGATGGGGCCAACTCTAATGAAGACTAGTTTCCCTGCTGCCTTTTCTTGATAGTAGTTTAGTTTTATTTTTTTTGCTGTTTTTGTTTCTGCACTTGATGTGCCTGATATGTAATTTGAATATTGTGCCTGTTTATGCACTATTTTTGTTTTTGTTCTATGATTTGTCTTGTCTTGTTTGCTGACTTTATACTGACAATGAGAGCCTGTTTAGGACTAAATGTAGTGAGTAGGACTTACATGTTGAGGTTTGTCCAATCATGGCTAAAAAGGGGGAGAGTTAGCCAAGAGTTAATCAAGGTGTTGAAATGCAGATATTAAGGGGGAGAGTTGTTGAAAGGCAGCCGGTATGCTTGTTCTTGTGTTGAGGGGGAGCTTGCCTTATGCTGCTATTTAGTGTTTGAAGTTGGTACAGCTGCTTGAAGATATGCTGCTACCAGTTAGTGCTGAAGTATGTAGCAAAGTATTGGAGTGTGCATTATGAAGCTGTGATGAAGAAATGCTGCTGCGAAGGTTGGTAAAATATTCATGTTTATCCGCTGTTGAAGTCTCTGATGTTGCAGAGATTGTTTTAGGCAAAATTATCCAAAGGGGGGGATTGTTGGTTCTTGGATTGGCTAGAATTTTGGTAAAACAAAGTTGGTCAATGTTGAAGTCACATGGGTGATGTCTTAACATTGAGTCTTAACATTGGTTTTTGTTAAGTGTTTAACTTGTTGGAGTTGTGAAGTCTGATGTCACATGCGATGTCATGACATCAGGTCTACAGAAGATTAATAACATCAGGTTTAGTGATGTTGTTAGGGTTTGCATTTTAGCTGGATATTGGGAGAGCAATTAGTCTCATTGGTTGCAGATATCTTGGGATAGATATTTTCTGTTGCAAACAGATTTGATGCAGATTTGTTGGAGTGTTTAAACGCTGAAGATTGAAGAAGATTTTGAGAGAGAAAATTTGTTTTGAAGATTCAGTTTTAAATAACAAATCAGGTCAGATATTGTAGCAGGTCAAAGTCCAATT
Organism: Lathyrus tuberosus; assembly: GCA_022829125.1. Taxonomy (NCBI): domain Eukaryota; kingdom Viridiplantae; phylum Streptophyta; class Magnoliopsida; order Fabales; family Fabaceae; genus Lathyrus; species Lathyrus tuberosus. Next base: position 22,917,100 of record JALAZF010000017.1, read on the forward strand.
CATCTAACTATATAAAGCGCATCTGTACTGAAGGAAAAGTAACGAAGAAAAAAGAGCTAAAGACTGAGTGTCGTTGTGTCTTCGTGTTTGTAAACCATTCGAGTGTGAATTGGTATTGTTGTTTTGAGTTGTTCTTGATCAAAGCTGTGAAGCAGAATCAAGTAGTGATATTAAAAGTGTGTGATCTTTGAATTATATCACTGAAGTGATTTAGGGATTGAGTAGTGGTCTCATACCTAAGTGGTCTCTTAGGTAGGAAGTTCATTAGTAGGAATTAAGTTTAGGAGATTGTCAACGAGGTTGTTGAGTCTGTAAATTAATTCTATAAGTAGTGAATTTCATCCCTGGCTTGGTAGCCCCCAGACGTAGGTAGTTAAAACCGAACTGGGTGAACAATTTATTGTGTTGATTTATTGTTGCTTTACATTGTCTATTGCAGAGTGTGTTGTTGTGACATCACACGTAACATCACATATCTGGTACCAGAATTTTAGACCAGCTGAATCTCATCGAAGAGAAGCGCTTTACCGTTGTTTGTCATGGTCAATTATATCAGAGATGCGTCAAGCGAGCTTTTGACAAGAAAATCCTCCCTCGAGCGATCCAAAAGGTGAACTCGTGCTCAAGAGGTACTCACATGATCACTCGGATCCACGCGGCAAGTGGATTCCCAACTACGAAGGACCCTTTGTTGTCAAGAAGGCCTTCTCAGGTAGAGCCCTGATCCTCACCACCATGGATGGGGAGGAATTGTCGTCGCCCGTGAAATTCGATACAGTTAAAAAATATTATGCCTGAAAAAAATGGATAAAGAGCCCGCTAGATTGACATCTGCAAGGGCAATCTAGGCAAAAATGGGCGTCCTGATGGACCGGAAAAAAAAAAGAAATGTCCATACAAAAGTTAGGGACAATGCCAAAAAAATCAATAACAACCTGCTAAGTTGAAAACCCGAAAGGGCGACTTAGGCAAAAATGGGTATCCCGGTGGACGAAAAGAAATAGAAAATGTCCAGGCAAAAATTAGGGATAAAGGCATTTGACTGTGAACCCTTAAGCCTACCCTCATCATAGCTAGATCTCAGACGGTAACAGAGCAGTCAAGTTATCATCAAGTGGTGCAAGGCGTTGGAACCTAGACTTACAGTGGATGGTAGCCAATGTTATAATCAATGCAAAACATAATTTCCCTTTGCCATTTACATTTGTTTTTCAATTTCATTGCAAATTTCCTCATCAAGGATTTTTAAATCCTTGTACACATCTTATGTACAAATATTTTTCATATTCAATAAAAATGCATCATTTGATTTCTTAATTGTTTTTTACCAGTATTTTGTTTGCAAAATAAACGATTATTTATTATCACATAATACTATAAAATGGTGAGAATAATAAAAAGCTAAACCAATGGAGAGCATTATGCATTATATATTTCACTGGTAACCCCTAAGGGATAATCGGTAATACCCATTTGCAAGCTTGACCCATGGTAAGCACTATCACGGCCCGTTGTAGAGGTTGTCATTTCCTCAGCAGAGCCACGATTCCCCCAACAAGCGTCTTTATGGTTCTTTGGACGTTTATTTACCTTTCATTTCCTCAGTAGAGCCACGATTCCCCCAGCAAGCGTCTTTATGGTTCTTTGGAAGGTTTTTTTACCTTTCATTTCCTCAGCAGATCCATAATGTCCCCGGTAAAGTCGTTGTGATGTGTTCTCCAGCAGAGACATGTTTGTTCTCTTGTTCCTCAACAAGAGTTGTGCAATATCTTCAGTAAGAGTTGTGCAATATTTTTGGCAAAAGTTGTGCATCACTCCCAGCGGCAGCGCATTTTAATTTCATGTTTTCCCCAAATGGAGAATATCATTTGGACCTTGGAATTCCCTAAGCAGAATCAGTCAAGGTTGGAACATTGTTCCCCAGACGGAGTCAGTTGTGATTTGAAGATCATACTGTTTCCTTCATCCCCAACAACAATGATGGTAATAGCTTGGAAATATGAGATCTCTAGGCTATTTCCCCAGCAGAGTCGTCGCCATCTGTGGGTTCTTTCCCCAGCTGAGGATGCCGAGTTCGTTTTGCTACAATCATCACCTAACCGCAACAATATACCTTAACCGTTGTCGTTGCAGAACATGATATCAAGCATCATGTAGAACAACACATACATAACATATGCATCCAGCATACTCCCTTTGCCCGATTCATCTCCCAGCAGATAGTCAACCAAACTTCTCACCTAATCAAACTCTCTACACTTGCACCTTTTCTCTTGTCGTCGTCGGCCAAATTTTTGAGCTACTCTTTTATTTAATCCCCTTTTACCTCGAATCATAGAAAAGCTGGGGCAATTCTAACTTTCATGTCCAAGAGGATTAAATAGGGGCAGCTGTCGTAACCCAAAATTTGACCTCCCCTTTTGCCTTTTGCATAAGCATGTGCATTCGCATCGCTGGCATACGCATTCATACTCTTTCTCTATGATTTTGTTGCAGGAATATTCAGGTTTTCTAAGCCCTATTAATCACTTCCTCACAAAGTCATCACATCATCAACACAAGCACAAAACAAGGGTTTTTATGCCTATTCATCAAAGCAAGAGGTTGATAATCAGAACCGTAGCCAAAGCACCTTTTTCCATGCAAATTGGGCACTTTTTGGCTTGGTTAATCTATTAACATTTTACAGTGCAAAAAGTGTTAATAGATTAACCCTTGTAAAATTGGCAAATTCTGCTTCATTTTCATGACAACAACTTTTCCTCCACTCTTTTGGGGTTCCATTTGTTTCTAGCATTGTGTGGAATATTTTAGATATTTCTAGACATTTTAAGACTTTTCAAGACAATTCAAGGCATTTATTCCAATACATCACTTTGAATTAAGTCCACCATGTTGCTTAACTTCCAAGTATGTGAGCCTTTGATTTGGATTTACATTGGGATTGCTCCACGGAGTTAACTAACTAACTAACCGAGTCAACTTCCAACTCGGTGAGTCAAGTGTAACTAACTCCCAACCTAGCTCCAAACCTAATTCCAAAGCACACTCCAAACCTAGCAACTCCATACCCAGCCTCTATATAAACAAAGCATCACTATTTCACAAAGGATCCACAATCATTTTCACAATTCCTCACTCTCAATTCTCTCACATTCTCTCTAAATTCTTTTGCAACTCTTTCACCTTCATCTTCATTGTCTTCCCAAACTTCACCATAGCTCAACTTCATCATTGAGGAATAGTTACTTTCACCTTGGAAGTGATTAATTATTGAGCTTAACCTTCATTATCTTGCTATTCTACTTGATTTTCTGGAGTTTATTAGCTTTTGATTCATCACAAGTGATTTCTTCAGGATTCTACAGTTTGAATTCGTGTTTTGGAGATTTCGTCGTAATTTGATCGGTTTCGATACGATTCGGCTACAATTAAAGATTCCTCTAGTTTTCTTTGATTATCTTCATGAAGATTCATTTACAACAACATCCAAAGCACATCTCAGCCTTGTAGGTTGGTCCTTTTTAACTCATTTTACTGTTTCGAACGTTTTCGTATCATTTGCGATGTAGTTTCGATATTTTTTTTGTGTGTGAATTGATTACGCCATTACTTGATCCATGATCTTGATGAGTTAATTGATTCCATTGCTGATTATTTGTTGTTGTTAGACTTTATTTTCATGCATAATTGTTTGTCCTAGCATAGGAGTGATTGCATAATCTATAAGTGGCCAAAATTGCTTTTGAAAAATCAAATTTCAGTCACTGCTTCAGTGTTAATCGATTAACACTTTTGCTCTGGTAGAGTGTTAGTCGATTAACACTTCATTTTCAGCAAAAATCTGTTTTTCAAGTGTTAATCGATTAACACTTTTGCACTGGTAAAGTGTTAATCGATTAACACTGCTCCAGATTGCCATTTTCATGCTTTTTCAAGTGTGTTCGCTATGCTTTCCTCATTAAACTTCCATGGATTTAGACGATTGATTTTTATGGATGTTTTATGAGTCATTTCAATAATGTTTGAATCATGCTCGTGAATTTTTCAATGCTCGATCTTTCAATTTTATAGTTATGCACATTCTTGGCATTGTATGAACATGATCATTCGTGCACATCTTTTGCTCACTTAATTACATGATTTGTGTTGATGTTTGGTACTGTTTGCCATGCTATTGCATAGAGTTTGTTCTTTCTTGAGCAAATTCAATCTTGTATAATCAATAATCCACTCTTTTGCTTTAATGATTTTCCATCTCTTGGGAAAATTGTTAGCACATCAATTCCCTTTGATTGATTAATAGAAACCTTGTTTCAATTAGTTGATCCTTTCTTTGTTCTTCTCTTAAAGCTTCCTTTAGAGTCTTCTTTCTCTTTCTCCCCTGCCAAGCCGGAGTATTGGACGACACACTGGAGCACTGTACAAATTGGCGCTGTTATTGTTGTCCTTTTCAATTTCCGCACTATACTTTGGTGTTAGGGAAAGGATGAGAGTGGAGAATTCCTACACTTATCTTGATTATTTTGGGTAGGGGACGACTTACCCTGTGCCTGGAATAATCATATCTATCTTCAAGCTGTAGTGTTCTCAATTCTCATTCGAGTCGATCCTCGATCACTCACATCCTTTTCAATCCCTCTTTTGATCAATCATCATCTTCTTGGTTAAATATCGTTGTCTCTTTGGTTAACACAGATCTCTTGTCTCAATATTCTTTTCTTGCAGTCGATCATTGTTTATTGATTCCCCAAAAGAGTCTCAATCCCTTTTCTTCAGTTAAACACAGTCTTTCTGTCAAACACCGAAACCCTAGCAGAGTTTGCAACCATCTCTTGGTCCTTCTCCCATTTATTGGTTAATCACTGCCTGTCAGTTAAAACACCAATTTGCATTTCTTCTCAGTTAACCACAACCTGTTTATTAACATACTGAGCCCTTTTTGAGTAAATCACCTTCTCTTGGTTAATCACTCATTCTTTTTGGTTAATCACAGTCCTTCTGTTAAAACTAATACCCCTGTGAGTTAATAACTATCTTTTGGTTTGAATACTCGCACCCTTGGGTTAGTAACCTTCTTTTAGCTCCAATACCCTTTTTGTTGGTCAAGTACTGTTTGTTCAATCAGTACCAACATCCCCTTTGGGTCACAACCTTTACTTGGTTCCACACCCATCCTTTAGGTCACAGCCTTCGCTTGGCTCTACACCCACTCTTTTGGTTGATCACAGTCTATCTGTTAAAACCTTTCTCCCAGCACGGTTGCACCCGTTTTTCTGTTTACCACTGTTTATCAGTTAATATACCGACCCCTTCAGAGTCAAACACCTTTGCTTGGTTTAGTACTCTTGCTCTTTTGTGGTTCATCACAGTCTGTCTGTTGACACCAAGCCCTTTCTTACACACATATTCTTAACCTTTTTTTTCTCAGTTAACCACTGCCAGTCAGTTAACATACCGAACCCTTATTCTCTTGGTTTCAACACCATCATTTTTTTATCCCCATTAGGGTTGCTAACCCTCTAATCCCCAGCATGATCACTTTGTTCTCTTACTCCCAAGTGGAGTCCCTTCTTATTCTCTTGCTCCTTTATCTTCTTGGTTTCGACACCATTCTTGCACGTTATCCTCAGCACAGTTACTATCTTTCTCTTTGCACTCTTTTCTTGGTTTTGACACCAATTCTCTTGAATCCCCATCAAAGTTTTGTCTCTACCTTCTTTTGCTCTTGGTTTTGACACCACTTTCCTTTTCCTTTTCTGTCTTGGTTCCAAGAACTACGGACGCTCTGATTCTTCATTCATTCGAATATAAGATACGTAGGCACAAGATTGCGATGATCTTGGCGAGCACACTTCCACCTTCTTCCATTCCTCTTCTCTGTCCCTGGTTCCCTGAACTACGACGCTCTGATTTCCTCATTGTACAATGAGGGTACGTAGGCACGAGGGCCCTAATCCTCCACGAGCACTTTCTTTCTTTATCTTTCTCCCCTCTCTCTCTCCTTCTTTTATCTAGAACCCTTTAGATAGATAACCCATCCAAGCCTAGAAGCAAGCAAAATGGTTCCCGTCGAGAACGACGGATGCGTAAGGTGCTAATACCTTTGTTTCGCATAACCGACCCCCTTACCCGTTTCTCTTCCCCTTGGGTTTTATCGATAGTTTCCCTGTCCTTTGGGACTAAATAAAGTTTGGTGGTGACTCTGTTGTATCTTTGAGTATGCGATTCACTTAGGTATAATCCTGCTAGCTTCACAAGGAATGCACTATTTCTTTTTTTAGTGCCCTGTCATTTTCTCCTTCCTTGAAGAAAAGACCTTACAGATGAGCATTATATGGGATATTCTTCATCGGGTATCCAAGTTGACGGCGAGCTAAAATTGGATGATAGTTGATCCCTCCTTTAGTACCAATGAGGGGTACATTGGGGAAATTTCCATGTTTGTCGATGATTTTTATTTTGTCATAGATCTGATTGTACCAATCTATGCCAGAGTTGGTAAGAGACATAATCTTCTGTGACCATCGCAGACTACTCTTGTGATCCTAAAAAGCAGCAGCCTTGGGCAAATAGGAAATAAACCATTTGTAGAGTAATGGTACACAGTAGGTGATCATCCCTCCACTGTATAAATTCCTTAAGTGTACAGAATTATAAGCATCTGCGAGCAGGGTTGGGACCGGATTCCCAATTAGGAATATCTTAATAGCATTGGTGTCGACGAAGTTGTCAATGTTGGGAAAGAGGAATAATCCATATATGAGCAGAACAAAGACATCCTCGAAAGCGGTTATATTTCCTATACTGACAAAGTATAGAGCTTTCTCTATCAGAAATTTAGCCGGTAAACCCAGGATTCCTCCTTTGGTGGTCATGTGAGTCCTGATTTCTGACTCATCCAAAGAGATTGCTCTTGCAATGGCTTAATCTTTTGGAATTTCTTCCAGTCCGTAAAATGGATCTTGATCAGTGATAGGTAAATCAATCAGGTGGGAGTACTTTTCCAGTGTTGGTGTGAGCTGATAATCTGGGAAAGTGAAGCAGTGGTAAACCGGATCGTAGAACTGAACCAATATAGACATGATCCCTTCAACCATGTTGACCATTAAAAGAGATAGCAGTCCTCCGTGCTTAGCTCTGAAAGCCTCGGGATTAGTAATCATCCTTCCCAATTTCCTTAAGTCTTCTAGTTTTGGAACCTTGAAGTTGTACTTGTGCTTTTTTCTTCTCCTGAAATCCATAACGTAACCTCTGATATTTGCAATTATTATTTCAGTTCTTTCAAAAAAAATTTTTTTTCTTGTTTTAAAAAGGGTTTTTAATGAATGCATGGATGCATGAATGCAGCAAACAAAAACATATGAAAACATGGGTTTAGGGGTTCATCGTCACGAGCATGGAGCTATGGATCTACCCGTTCCCAAGGTGTGTACTAATAGGTCAATTTTTGTACCTGTAGAACGAGTTCTAACAGAGGTTCCAAAAATCCTTAACCTCTCTTAGGGATATTAACAGCAAACCGATTGACTCAGGAGAGCTGTAATATCCCAAGATGAATCTCCTTTGAGTGTAGTATCGCGTATCAACTATTCCCGATAGTCACTGCACTACCTAATGGTTTATTGGTTAAGTGTCTACTAATCCTCAGCTTCAAGGGTAACCCAATGGGAAAAACAATGCTTTCACGACATGCTCGTTCAACATTGGTAATTCTACGCGGGCACCTCCACTGATTTGGTGGACTCTCAAGTCAGCTTGGTCGGGATTCACTCCCTATAAGCCTCCCCGAATACACCACCATTCATCTTAATGTTCTCTCGGACTCACCACATGCGTATTAATCGCATTCCCAGATAACAGTAATTTAAACAAGGGTATCAAAAAATGAGAAAGCAAGTAAGATAGCAGAAAAATAAATGCAAAGCAAGGCCTAGACCTCTTAGAAAATCTAATCCTAAAATTCACCAGCAGAGTCTCCACTTTTCTGTAGCGTGCGATTTTTGTCGGTGACGCGACCACCTTACCGCAATAATTGGTTTGGGTGCTACTTTCTAATTTCTGTATTTATCCTATGAAGCTGGTTAAAGAAGGGGAAGATATCTTAAACTAACCCTGCACGCAAATGTTTTCTTTAACAAATGCTAAGAGATTGGGGATCGGGGTCTGGTTATACAAAGGGAAGCTGTTAACACCCAGTGTATCTTTGGTAATCCATAGAAACCTTCTTTTGCATGTATTTCTATTAACTTAAAATGCTTTCTCGTGTTTATCTGCTGTGGATTGGGAAAGTTTCTCCTTTGGGAGTGTTGAGAGAATGTTTTTGTTGTTTTCGGATTTTCTATTATTTTTGGGAAAGTACTGGACCTAAAGTTTTTTATTTGTGTGCTCGCTAATATTCCCCAATCTTATGCCTACGTATTCCCGTAAAGAGATTTGGGAAATCAGAGCAATCGCAGTTCCTCCTATTTCTATGGGAGGAAAGAAAAATTGGTTTCTTGTTCAAAGCCCAAGATTGAAGCTAGCAGAGTATTTGTATCTTGTTTAAAGCCCAAGATTGAAGCTAAAAGGGTGATTGAGAGAGAATTTGTCATCTCTAAAGGGAGATATCTCTCCTATTCATCACAAATATTGCGGAATTGATTATAAGGGAAATTACTTTAACTGGGATATGGGAATCCAACAATGCCATAACTTCCTTTATAAGAGGGATGTCATAAAGGAAGAAAGCTTTAACTCAGTGTAGAGAAATGCCAATTTTCCCTTGATGAATCTTTCATGTTAAGAGAGGGACATTAGCTTGGATGTATGGAGTCCAGAGGCTTGCTACATATAGCTGTTAGATGAAAGAGAGATTTTAGCCAGGATAAAGGAGTGACTCCAACTTGGATTTTGAATCAACAAGTGTGCCACTTACAATAATTATCTGGAAAAATGTTTTGATTGTTTTGTTTTGATATGTGATGTATAGAGGAGATATCCTCCTACAGAGAGGACTCATGGTCTCATCTAAGGGGATGTTGATATGTGATGTTGAAGCTAAAGGAAAATGACTCCACTGGGGAGGGTTTTATCTGTCTTATACAAAGCCCAAGATTGAGGCTGACTGGGGGAAATTCTTATTTGAAGCCTAAGAAGAGGCTGACACATGCTGAGGATTCTTAAAATCTAAAGAGGATGTCTAAATTTTTTTGAGGAATCCAAAGGGAATTACTCTTGCTGGGAATCAGGGAAGAGCTAAAGTACCAGATCCATGAGGCTCTGATTTCCTTGGGGATTTGTTGATGGTAACCTGACCCTGGCTGGGATGTTGAAAAATGAAAGTTAAGCCTTGTTGGGGGTTAGGGAAGTTTAAAAGTTGAGTTTAAAAAAACCTTAGAAGTTTTTTACTTTTCTGGAGACTAGTGTATGGGTAAAATGATCAGGGTTTTTCCTATGCTTTTAGGAAACTTGAGGGTCTCTGTGTGAGATCCAAGAGGAGATGAGACTTTCCAAGTCTACTTGAATGAAGCCCAAGAGGAGACTGAGATTGTCCAAGTATCTTAAGAAGAGGTAGACTCTGGTTGGAGAAAGGTCTTTGTATGATGCCCAAGAGGAGGTTGTTGGTTTAAGGGATGAGGATCAACCCTATAATGGTATGATGTTCTGGAAATTTGACTCTCCTGGGGAGTGAACTAGTTGAGATAACTAATTTTTATCCTATGCTTTTAGGAAGCCTTTGGATCTTTTTACTAAGCCCAAGAGGAGGCTGGGGAACTTCTAAGAAGCCTGGTGGTCCTTGTACTAAGCCCAAGAGGAGGTTGGGGATACTTTTAGGAAGCCTGTGGGTCCAAGTTTATGAAAAGTTCAAGAAAGGTTTCACCGGGAATAAGTCCTTTCTTGGTTGAACAGTTCTAAGGTTTGAAGAAATTCAAAAGAGGTTTCACCGGGAATTAGTCCTCTCTGGGGAAATGAATTTCTTATATATACATACATTTCTAAGTTTTGACAGTCTTGAGAAAATTTTCACTGGGAATAATGCCTTTCTCTGTTCCATATTGAATAAGCCCAAGAAGAGGAAGACTGTACTAAGGGAATTTCCTATGAGGGAACTAGTTTTGCCTGAGTTAGAAAGTAACCACTGGTTTGACCTAAGTGTAGACCTAACTGCTGGGGAAACTCTAGACAAATATGCACAGATATATACAGACCAATGAATTAACATGTATATAAACAAATATGCATTGAAAAGAAAAGATGTTGGGTCTTATACTCTGAGATGAGGCCCATGTGTATGGTGATTGATTGTATGATATTAACTGTATATTAGGATTTTAAGAAATTGAAGAAAGTTTTAAGAAGACTTTGAATTTGAATTTGAATTAAAATAAAATTGTTTAAAAGAAAAGAATGTTTGGGGCTTATATCTCAAAGAGAGACCCAAGTGGTCTAAGAGCAGTTTCACCGAGAATAATGCTCCTTTTAGTACCAGTTAAAATAGACAGATGGTTTTGAAAACAGAAGTATGAGGCTTACAACTCAAGGAGAGGCCCATGGAGGTTGTTTATTGTTTAAAACAAAGTTTATGTACAGAATATTGGGGTTTATACTCAAGGAGAGGCCCAGATGACTTATTTGAAAACATTGATTGCACTATGATACCAAAAGACGTTGTGGGACTTATACTATAGCAGAGGCCCAAAATTGTTTTTGTATATAGAAGGATTGGGTCTTACACTCTAATAGAGGCCCAAAAGTGTTTGTGAAGAAAGAAAATATGGGGCTTATACTCAAGGAGAGGCCCAGATGTTTTATTTGAAAAGGCGACGATCGCGCCGCGGTTTTGAAAACTACAGAGGGACTTATGCAATGACTGAGGCCCAAAATATTGTATTTACAAAAAGGATGGGTCTTACACTCTACAAAGATGCCCAAAAGGTTATTTTTATACAGGATATGGGGCTTATAGCTCAACGAGATGCCCAGATGAAAAACAGCGATCACACTGTTTATTTTGAAAATCGTATCGGGACTTATATAATGAATGAGGCCCAAAATATTGTATTTACAAAAAGGATGGGTCTTACACTAGAGGCCCAAAAGTGTTTTAAATGAAATTTGAAAAATTAAGATCAAGGAAAAACCCTAATTTTGATTTAAAATAGGCTTAAATAGTGTTTTCGTCCCTGTAAGTTAACGAGTTTTTAGTTTTCGTCCCTGTAATTTTTTTTGTTGGTTTTAGTCCCTATATCTTACTTTTTGCTTACTGTTTAGTCCCTAAAGCCAAAATCCGCAGGAAAATCTGAAGGTTTCCTGCGGATTTTCCTGCAGATTTTCCTGCGGATTTTGGTTTTAAGGACTAATACGAACGCGAATGTGAAATATAGGGACTAAAACCAAAAAAAAAATTACAGGGACGAAAACCAAAAACACACTAACTTACAGGGAGGAAAACACTATTTAAGCCTTTAAAATATAATTTTTCAAAGAAAATTAAATAAAAAATGATATAAAAGGTTAAATATATTTAAAAAAAAATTGTTAGTTTTGAAAAATCATGTTATGTTTATATGAAAGTGTGAAATTCATTTGAATTTGAAAAATCAATAGGAAAATTTCATTAAAAATATTTAAAAAAAGTTATAATGATATTCTTTACAAAAATTCAAACTATATTAAATAAATAATATAATTTTTTTTTTTTTTGTAGAATAAAATATTTTAATATTTTTGTGAATTTTTTTAAAAAATAGAACCAACAAAAAATTATTAAAATTGAGGAAGAAATTAATTTTTGAAATCAATTAAGAAAATAACTTAAAAATTCAAAAATTCAAATAATTTGAAAAAGGCGCCAACGGTCACATTCTTCTTCCTCGTGCCTGCGGCATAGACGATTTGCAAAACCTCACTTTTCTCTCTGATTACTCAATGATTTTGCATGATTCAAATATCAATTTCACTCGTTTTCGAACAAGGATTCCAATGGTATCAATTAATTGCATTTATTTTTAGTGTGGAGTGAGAAATCAAGTGATGAACACATGAACCCTAATTTCTGCAAGAACACTATGAAATCCTATACACGATAGCTACAGAGCAATTGATTGAGGGGAAACACTCTACATAAGTGCAGAAACATGTTTGTAACTTGAAAACACATTTATGATACATGGATCATAGAGTTTGAGAGTTCAGGCTTACCTCTTGCAAGAAGAAATCGAATTGTGTGTTTGACGTGTTAGAGATGTTATTTGATGACTTGGACAGCTTCAACGGACCTTATGTAAGGTTTTTGGAAGCTTGGAATGGATTGAAACAACATGGATCACCTTGTGGCACCTCAACTGCAAATAGACCTGAGTTTGATTTTGAGCTTTGTGATTCTGAGGATACAGATGAGTGGGGAGTGTTTGGATAGCTCACATATGATTTATATGATATGTCTACACTCTTGGTTTTGATGGAATTGTTCTCTATTTGAAAATGCGAACCTGACTTGCTAAAGAAGCCAAATTTGGTTCATGAGAAGGAAATGAGAGAAAACATGATTGGAGATGTTTTGGGGTCATTTGATCAGTCACACATGACCTCTATTTATAGTAGAGGAAGTTTGTTTTAGGAGCAATAGTGATTGGGGCTGATCATGGTGTGTAGCTTGTAGCCATTGACTTGGATGTTCCAAAGTGCCAACTCAACACTTTAGCTTGACTCTATTCAATTTCTGCAGGTTTGAATGCTCAGAGTTTGGACTGAATCTTGACTGGTTTGGATTGTTATGGCTTGGTTCATGACACCTCAATGCTTTGCATTGATGTAACCTTGCCAAAATTGAATTCCAAAGTTCATGTCATGATGGTTTTGCACATGCCAAGTTGAATTCTTGACTCCTTGATTAAAAAACAAATGAGTCATCAGAAGTTTTGTGTTTTTGGAAGTTGACAAAGTTGGAAAAATGTCAAGACTTGAGTGAAAAATCGTGTGGCACAAGTTAGGTTTTCATGTTGTTGTGTAGGCAGGGTGAAAAATGACATTTTTGAAGGCTTATAACTTCTTGCTCAAGTTGAATCATGGGAGGCTCTTTGTCGTACCTCAAAAAATGAGAACGACCTCGCGAAGCGCAATCGTACGCCCGCGGGATGGACTTAACAGAGTCGCCACCGATCTTTATTTATTCCATAGAGGGAAAGAGAAAATATCGAATAAAACCCTTAAAAAGAAAGGATAAGAATATGGTCATCGCAACCAATGTCTGAATTCGGGAGTCGGTTACGCAAGGGGAAGGTATTAGCACCCCTCACGTCCATTGTACTCAACGGGAACCATTTAGTTAAGGTTAAATGTATGTTAGCTTAAGGTTTGTTTCTAATCTTCAACTTATTGAGAAAGGAAGGTAAAATTATTATTGTTAAAGGAGAGAAAACCTAAAGAGGTTTTTTATTATTAGGGTGCTCGACAAGACTTCGGAATCTCGTGCCTACGTTGTTAGAACAAGAATTGATTCTACATTCCTAATAGTTTTGATGATAACAAACACTATATTATTTAGAACTTGATGCTCCTTAATTCATTTATTATGATATGTAGGGAAGTTCTAATGTAAAGAAGTTCTGATATAGAAGCATCACAAGATCTAGACCAGCGAAGTTCTAATCAAGCAAAGTTCTGATAAGGAAGTATCACAAGATCTAATCTAAGCGAAGTTCTAATCAAGCGAAGCTCTAATATGGAAGTATCACAAGATCTAAACTAGCGAAGTTCTAATCAAGCGAAGTTCTGATGAAGAATGTGTCATGCTTCAGCACCAAAGCTGCCTTGAGCCAGAAACTCTGATAATTCAACAAATCAACATGGGCTCTGATACGCTATCCTTCACAATTATGAGTATCACAAAGTAACAGATTGTGCCAGACAAAATCTGTATTTTTGGAAAGAGCATTCAATGGCATTTTATCAACCTCCAAAAATAATTCTCACGTCTCCAACGGATCAAATCATTTCATCTATTTAAAGGAGCCCTTGCACAGATGACAACTACACTTGCGCACATACACTTTACAATTCTTCAAGTTTTCATATGTTTTCAATTCGATCAAAATATTGTGTAAACATCACAGTTGTGATATAGCTTATTAGAAGCATCTTATACACTTGTTCATTTTCATTTGAAATTCCTTTAGAAAACCGAGTTGTGGTTAAAACTCAAGAAGACAGTGACAGTTGTCTCTGTGATTGTGTAATATTTATTGATTAGTGGATTAAGTCCTCAAGAGAGAGAGGCGAAATCACCTTGGCGGGTGGACTGGAGTAGTTTGAGTTCAAATGAACTAGGATAACCAACGTGTCCTCTTTGCTTTAAATTTTCGAAAACCCCAATTCAAACCCCCCTTCTTGTGTTTTTCGTTTCTTCAATTGGCATCAGAGCGCCTGGTTCTGGGTGCTAACACTTAACCGTGTCAGATAAAAGATCATTCAAGAAAAACACTATGGCGGAACCCGTTAAGAACTACAATGACAAAATCAATGGCAAACCACCAGTGTTTGACGGTGAAAACTTTGATTACTGGAAAGACTTAATCGAAAGTTTGTTTCTGGCTCATGACGGCGATCTCTGGGATATGGTAACTGATGGTTACACTCATCCTGTTGGAAAAGACGGTCAGAAGATTGAAAGGAAAAATATGACGGATCAACAGAAGAAAGATTTCAGAAATCATCACAAGGCCAGAACGATTCTCCTTAGTGCGATCTCCCACACAGAATATGAGAAGATCACAAACAGAGAATCAGCCAAACACATATTTGATTCTCTGAGAATGACGCATGAAGGCAACACTCAAGTCAAAGAGACTAAAGCTCTGGCACTCATCCAGAAGTATGAAGCCTTCAAAATGGAAGAAGATGAAACAATTGAGAAAATGTTCTCAAGGTTTCAAATTCTGGTTGATGGATTAAAAGTTCTGAATAAAGGGTACTCAACAGCAGATCATGTCAAGAAGATCATCAGAAGCTTACCAAAGGTGTGGAGACCCATGGTCACAGCACTAAAGCTCTCTAAGAACCTCAACGAAATATCTCTTGAAGAACTGATCACCTCTCTAAGAAGTCACGAGATAGAACTAGAAGAAGATGAACCCCAGAAGAAAGGTAAGTCTGTTGCTCTTAAATCTAAATATAAATATGAAACTAAAGCTTTTCAGGCAGAAGAAGAAAGCTCTGGTGGCTCCTCAGAAGAAGATGAACTATCACTTCTTTCCAGAAGATTACAACAACTATGGAAAAATAGGCAAAGGAAATTGAGAAACTCTAGAAGATCAAGCAGTCATTCTGAACCATCTTCTGGACACAAAAAGTCAAGAAACAAAGAGGTGGTGTGTTACGAATGCAAGGAACCTGGACACTACAAAAGTGATTGTCCTAAGCTGCAGAAAGAAAAGCCAAATAAGAAGTTTAACAAGGAAAGGAAGAAAAGTCTTATGGCTACCTGGGATGACTCGGAATCTTCTGAACCAGAATCCGAATCAGAAAATGAACACCCCAACATTGCCTTAATGGCCAACATATCAGATGATTCTAACTCGTCAGAATCAGACTCTGACTCAGAAACTAAAGAGGTATTCTCTAAATTTTCTAGATCTCAATTAGAAGATAGTCTATCTGAAATTCTTGAAAATTATCAGAAACTTCAGCTCAAATATAAGAATCTGAAACATGATCTGGTATCTGAGTCTGAAGAGAACAGAAAACTGAAAGCAAAAAATTCTGAGTTAAAAGAAACCATTTCAAAACTCAACTCTTTTGAATCTCAAAAATCTCAGAAAAAATCTGACTCAGCAGTTCCCACTAGTTCTGATAACATTTTAAAACATTACGACTATGATTTTCAAAAATTTCTAGCTAAAAACATAGACAGAAGCAAAATGGCTTCAATGATCTATGGAGTTAGTAGAAATGGGAGAAAAGGCATAGGATATGTTAATCCTAAAGGAGAAGCTCCATATAAACCTAAACAAGTTGATGATATGATCATAAAATACACTCCTTTAAACTCTCACTTCACATATGGACACAAACATGATATAAAATATACTAGTGAATCTTACTATTCAAATTCTATTGAGAAACCAAAACTCAATCAGAATTCTGTGAACACTAACAAACAAGGACCCAAAGAAATATGGGTACCTAAGGATAAAATCCTATATGTTACAGATGTCTTTAACAGCAAGATTGAAACACCAATCATGGTACCTGGACTCTGGATGCTCGCAACACATGACGGGAAGAAAGCATATGTTCCAAAGTCTGGAACTTAAAGTTAGAGGGTATGTAGGTTTCGGAGGCAATCAGAAAGGTAAAATCATTGGCTCGGGAACCATAGGTAACGGTACTCTACCCTCTATATCTAATGTTTTATTAGTAGAAGGATTAATGCATAACTTGTTATCCATAAGTCAATTAAGTGATAACGGTTATGATATAATCTTCAATCAAAAGTCCTACAAGGCAGTTAGTCAGAAAGATGGAACAATCCTCTTTAATGGAAAGAGAAAGAACAACATTTATAAAATAAAACTTTCAGAACTAAAAAGTCAGAATGTAAAATGTATTTTGTCTGCTGACGACGAGCAATGGGCCTGGCACAGAAGATTGGGGCATGTTAGTATGAGAAGAATATCTCAGATTAACAAACTCAATCTGGTCAGAGGACTTCCTAACCTGAAGTTCAGCTCAGATGTTCTGTGTGAAGCATGTCAAAAGGTAAGTTTTCTAAACCCTCTTTTAAACCAAAAAAATGTTGTTTCTACCTCCAGACCATTAGAACTTCTACATATAGATCTACTTGGACCAGTGAAAACTGCATCCATCAGTGGCAAGAAGTATGGATTGGTGATCGTAGATGACTATAGCAGATGGACATGGGTAAAGTTCTTAAAACACAAGGACGAGTCACTCTCTGTATTCTCTACTTTCTATAACCAAATTCAAAATGAAAAAGAGTTTAGAATTGTAAAAGTCAGAAGTGATCATGGTGGGGAATTTGAAAACAAAAATTTAGAAACATTTTTTTAATGAAAATGGCATTTCTCATGATTTCTCTTGTCCTAGAACTCCACAACAAAATGGAGTTGTAGAACGCAAGAATAGAACTCTACAAGAAATGGCCAGAACCATGATCAATGAGACTAACATGGCTAAACACTTTTGGGCAGAAGCAGTTAATACAGCATGTTACATTCAGAATAGAATCTCTATAAGGCCTATTCTGGAAAAGACTCCATATGAATTGTGGAAGAACAGAAAGCCCAACATTTCATACTTTCATCCATTTGGATGTACATGCTTTATCTTAAACACTAATGATCCTCTGAACAAGTTTGATTCTAAGGCACAAAAATGTTTCATGTTAGGATACTCTGAACGTTCAAAAGGATACAGAGTATATAACACAGAAACACGAAATGTGGTAGAATCCATTTGTGTCAGATTTGATGATAAGCTTGGCCCTCAAAAGCCAAAGCATGATGAATCTCTTGCAGAAATAGAAGTTCAAATTACAGGCACTGAAACCAGATCATCAGAAAAACAGTCAAACTCAACAGAAGGAAACTCTAATGTCACAACAAATTCTGAAGAACCCATCCAGAAAAGACAATCCAAAAGTTCTCTAACACATCCCGAAGACAAAATTCTGGGAAAGAAAGATGACCCAATCAGAACAAGATCCTCATTCAAAAAGAATGAAGAATCCTCATTCAAAAAGACTGAAGAATCTCTCATGGGATTAGTCTCTCTGGTTGAACCCACTTCTATTGACGAAGCACTCTCAGACAAAGATTGGATACTCGCAATGCAGGAAGAATTGAATCAGCTCACCAGAAATGACGTATGGGATCTAGTCCCTAAACCCAAAGGCTTCAACATCATTGGAACCAAATGGGTCTTCAGAAACAAACTGAATGAACAAGGAGAAGTTGTCAGAAATAAAGCACGATTGGTTGCACAAGGTTATAGTCAGCGAGAAGGGATAGACTATACAGAAACCTTTGCTCCAGTCGCAAGGTTAGATCTATCAGACTTTTAATTTCATTTGCTGTAAATAATGACATCACTCTTTATCAGATGGATGTCAAAAGCGCGTTTTATAAATGGTTACATTGATGAAGAAGTTTACGTGCATCAACCCCCTGGTTTTGAAAACACAAAACATCCAGAATATGTTTATAAACTTAAGAAATCGTTATATGGTCTAAAACAAGCTCCCAGAGCTTGGTATGAGAGACTAAGTAACTTTCTCTTAGAAAATGATTTTACCAGAGGGAAGTTGGACACAACTCTATTCTGTAAGTCATTTAAAAATCACATTCTAATTTGTCAAATATACGTAGATGATATAATTTTTGGATCCACTAAAAGCTCCTTGGGCAAAGAATTTGCTAAGACTTTGCAAGCAGAATTTGAAATGAGCTTAATGGGAGAACTCAAGTTTTTCTTGGGAATTCAAATCAATCAAACTCCAGAAGGAACTTACATACATCAAAGCAAGTATGTCAGAGATCTTCTGAAGAAATTTGAAATGTCAGAAAGTAAGCCTTCCAAAACTCCTATGCATCCCACATGCATTCTGGAAAAGGATGAGGTAAGTAAGAAAGTAGAACAGAAGCTCTACAGAGGTATGATTGGTTCTCTCCTTTATTTAACTGCTTCAAGACCTAATATTCTCTATAGCGTCTGTCTTTGTGCTAGATTCCAATCAGATCCTAGAGAATCTCACTTAACAGCAGTTAAGCGAATTTTTAGATATTTGAAAAGTACTACTAATCTTGGTCTTTGCTATAGAAAGTCCAGAGAATACAAATTGGTAGGATATTGTGACGCTGACTTTGCTGGAGATAGAATAGAAAGAAAAAGTACTTCTAGAAGCTGCCAGTTTCTGGGAGACAACTTAATCTCTTGGTCCAGCAAAAGACAATCCACCATTGCACTATCAACTGCTGAAGCTGAATATATAGCTGCAGCTGGATGCAGTACTCAGATGCTCTGGATGAAGAATCAGCTTGAAGATTTTCACATTTACGAGAGTAACATCCCTATCCTCTGTGACAATACTTCTGCTATCTGTCTTTCTAAAAATCCTATTTTGCATTCTAGGGCTATAGAAATTAAACATCACTTCATTAGGGACTATACTCAGAAGGGAATTCTTTGTTTAAAATTTATAGACATAGACCATCAATGGGCTGATGTTTTCACCAAACCCCTTGCTGAAGATAGATTTAATTTCATTCTGAAAAATCTCTGTATGGAATTATGTCTAGGATGAAAATGTAATTTCCACATTTTTAACTCTCAGAATTTCTTTTTGTGAACATCTGACCAATAATTCTTCAGAAGTGAGAAGAAAGATTGCCTCAGAATCTATTCAGAAGATCTGAACTTTTCATTTTAAGGATAGATCATTAAGTTCACTCTAGAAAACACTTGTCAACCTACGCTCCAGATCTTCTCTGACGATGAACATGTGTCAAACTCTGGAAAACTGAAACGTCTGTGTTGACATATCGAGGCGCCAAGTCACATCGGTAACTGTTCCCAAAATTTCTCACGCTATCTCCCTTGTCAGAAATCATTACAGCTATTAATCGTTATGTTTATTGTCTTTAATTGCTATTTACTTCTTGGTCACTCTTATATATATGTCACTTCTAACACCCTCACACGCTCACTATCACTCACTTAGATCTCTATCGCCTTCTTCTTTTATTTGCAATTCTTGTTTTGTTTTCTACATTTCTTGTTCCTCTGTGTCCTACAAAACCCTAAGTCTGTGAACAATGGCCTTCTGCTCTCAACAAAGCTCTCAACAAGCAATGTCTCAAGAATCTGCTGACCAAATCATTGAAGAAAGGTATGTTGAGCCCTCAAGAACTCTTCTCACTCCCATTGCCTCTCTTGAAGTTCTCTGCGAACTCATCGTGGATTTTGAAAGCATGAAAGAAAATGGGTATGACCTTACTCCTGAGGTTGAGTTTCAAGGATGGACCAAATACTTTAATCGCTTAATGGGTCCAGTTTTTCCCAAACTCGTTAAGGAATTCTGGATTTTTGCATCGGCCTCTAATCATCAAATAACTTCGTACTTAATGGGAAAGAAGATTGTCATCACTGAAGCTCTTATTGGTAAACTGATTGATCATGATGGATCAGGAATTAGATGCAGTGTGATGGAAAAGGGCATTGACCTAAATACTATCTCAAAGGAAATCTTCACCTCCGGACAACACTCCAACAAAATCAAAGACTTAAAGGATCGTCACAGAATTTGGTCCAGAATCATTCTTGGGTGTATCTATCACAGGATACCTACAAGCTCTTCTGACTACATCAACAATGATCAACAGTACCTTCTATACCTCATCTCCACCTTTACCAAAGCGAATCTTCCTCATAGTCTATTCAGTCATCTGAAGAACACTGTCAAGGAAACAAGAGAAGACGAAAGAACCAAGAGAGATTGGATCCCTCTAGGTAGACTTATCTCAGATATTCTAACAGAGAACAAGCTGATAGAACACCTAACTGAAGCTCAGAAAATTTATGATCTAGAAACTATTGCTGGAAGACCACTCAATGCAAAGAACCTCAAGAAGATGAAAATCATTGAGACCATCAAGAAGGATCCAACCCAAATCTCTAAGGAAGTCATCACCACCAGGAAAATACCTCTGAAAGATTTTCCTCTCTTCTCAGCAGATACTCATCCAAAAATTGTTCTTAGATATCTGGATGCGTGTAAAGCTGATGGAACCCTTCCAGAAGTTTCTCTACAACAGCTCAGGCAAGCACCTCTAGAAGTTGCCACCAGAACATCAAGAAAAAGGAAAGCCTCTGAAGGAACGTCTCAGAAAACCCCCTAAGCTGCTAAAAAGAAAGGTAACTCTTCTTTCATTTCTGTCGTCGAATCCATATTGGTATCAACATCTGAAACCTCATCTTCTCCTAAACCTTCTGAAAATCCATCACCTTCACCACAAACTCTTGACGATTTTGACATTGACATTGCCCCACTCCTTCTGATTTTATTGAACCACAACCAGAACTTGCACAAGTTCTGTCTGATATTGATTTTGAACCTCTCTTCACTTCTTCCCAACCAGAACATCAAATTCAAAACTCTGACACCTCTATTCCTGGTATCAACTGTCCTCTCAACTTCTGTCAACCCTCACCTAATTTCACCAGTCCCCCACAAGATGTCATCTCTTCAGAAACTACATCACCTACCTCTCCCATTCTCATTTCTGACTCTCCTCCAACAAATATCTTAGAAGATCCCCTCAGAACTATAATTGACTTAGAAGCTCTAGACAAACTTACCTCAACCTCTCACAAAGTAGCCATTCCCAAACCAAAACCAAAAATCTCCAAATCAGATGTTGGTAACTCTTTATTGGCATTCAAGGTAGAAATGCAGGAATGGATTAACTTTCTGAAGCAAGGTTGTATGGAGAATCTGAATCCAGCTGTTTCTGACTATCTCTGGACCAAATTCAGAAAGTGGTTTAATTCTGAATCTCGGAAGATGAAGGAACTCAGCTATGACATAGCCCAACAGAACTTCTGTGACCATATGAAGATCTTCAATGAGCAAGTTCTAAGATTCTGGGAAAAGAAACCCATTCTTCCTCTAGGCTGGAAAGCTCCTATGGTTTTAGAACCTCAGGAAGATATCTCTGAGCATTAAACTCTGGTTATTACTGAAGTCGAAGAAAAATCACCTGAAGCCTCTCCAAAGAAAGATTCTGCTAAAAGCGCTGAGGATTTGGTACCTTCTAAAGAGTCAACTTCATCTTCTCTGGTGCTGAAAACTCTGGATGAGTTGAAGAAAGAGAATGAGGCAGTAAGAAAAAGATTGGACAAACAGGATGAAACAAACACAGAAATTAAAGGGATGCTTGGCAAGCAAGAAGAATCCGCTAATCAGATCAAAGGCCTTCCGGAAGCATTATTCACAAGACTTCCACCTGCTCCTCAACCTTATATTCTTTTATGTTTCTGTTGCCTTGCTTACTTTGTGCTTTATCATGCTCATGTTGCTTACTTGTGTTCTCATGTATCTTTTCGCTTTTTGATTAATGACAAAGGGGGAGAACGTAGAATATTTTGAAACATAACAGTGCACCGGGACTATGTCTCGAACATTTTAACCTCTGTTTCCACATATTGTTAAGAAAGCAGGAAAATGGCAATCAGGACTTCTTGGAAATCTTAAATCAAAACATTTTCAAGGAAATCTTCAACTCAGGGGGAGTCCTCTACACTCCATACTCTTTTAATTAATTATCAAAATATAAGTTTTTGTCATCATCAAAAAGAGGGAGATTGTTAGAACAAGAATTGATTCTACATTCCTAATAGTTTTGATGATAACAAACACTATATTATTTAGAACTTGATGCTCCTTAATTCATTTATTATGATATGTAGGGAAGTTCTAATGTAAAGAAGTTCTGATATAGAAGCATCACAAGATCTAGACCAGCAAAGTTCCAATCAAGCGAAGTTCTGATATGGAAGTATCACAAGATCTAATCTAAGCGAAGTTCTAATCAAGCGAAGCTCTGATATGGAAGTATCACAAGATCTAAACTAGCGAAGTTCTAATCAAACGAAGTTCTGATGAAGAATGTGTCACGCTTCAGCACCAAAGCTGCCTTGAGCCAGAAACTCTGATAATTCAACAAATCAACATGGGCTCTGATACGCTATCCTTCACAATTATGAGTATCACAAAGTAACGGATTGTGCCAGACAAAATCTGTATTTTTGGAAAGAGCATTCAATGGCATTTTATCAACCTCCAAAAATAATTCTCACGTCTCCAACGGATCAAATCATTTCATCTATTTAAAGGAGCCCTTGCACAGATGACAACTACACTTGCGCACATACACTTTACAATTCTTCAAGTTTTCATCTGTTTTCAATTCGATCAAAATATTGTGTCAACATCACAGTTGTGATATAGCTTATTAGAAGCATCTTATACACTTGTTCATTTTCATTTGAAATTCCTTGAGAAAACCGAGTTGATGTTAAAACTCAAGAAGACAGTGATAGTTGTCTCTGTGATTGTGTAAGCTTTATTGATTAGTGGATTAAGTCCTCAAGAGAGAGAGGTGAAATCACCTTGGCGGGTGGACTGGAGTAGTTTGAGTTCAAACGAACCAGGATAACCAACGTGTCCTCTTTGCTTTAAATTTTCTAAAACACCAATTCAAACCCCCTTCTTGTGTTTTTCGTTTCTTCATACGTATCCTCATAGTGCAATGAGGAAATCAGAGCAATCGTAGTTCGGCGACTATGGTGAAAATAGGAAAAGGTAGAAAAACAAAAAGGTAGCTCGCTAGGATCTCGGAATCCTATGCCTACGTATTCTCAAGATGAACTTGAGAAATCAGAGCGTCCGTAGTTCTGGCTCTACGGGTGAAAAGCTTGAAAGTAAAGCTTGTGAAGATTGATTGTTTAGGAGAAGAGATTAATGGCTATCTCTTAAGAAGGTTAAAGGAATGGTTAAAAATCACAAGAGATTAATGGCTATCTCTTGGAAAAGCTAGTGGTTTAAAAGTGGCTTGAATATGTTTTAAGAATGCCAAAGGGTTATGCCAGAGTGCTAGACTCTAACAGTCATTTTCATTCAAGATTGATTGTAAAATTGTTTGTTGGAAAAAAAACATTGATAGTAATCAATTGTTCGAAGAGTTGTGCCAAGATGCTAGATCTTGATGGCTCTTACTCATCCAAGTTGAAATGAAAAATAATTAATGGACAACGAGCTATTGACGATAATCAATTGCTCAAAGAGTTATGCCAATATGCTAGACCTTGACGGCTCTTATTCGTCCAAGTTGATATGAAAATGGTTCAATGGACAATGAACGCTTGATGAAAATCAATTGTTCGAAGAGTTGTGACAAGATGCTAGATCTTGACGGCTCTTATTCGTCCAAGTTGATTGAAGGTATTTTGAGGAGCGAAAGAATGAATGAATGGCTACCCCAAAGTGCGAGACTTGAGACCAATCGTTCGAGGTTTCTGCTAGAATGCTAGATTCCAACAGTCCTCTTCTTTCGTATTTTTTATTTTTTAAAAAAAGTTTAATCATTAAATTTAAATGGAAAGATTTAGGTACAAAAATAAATAAATCTTAATAATAATATAACAATAACAAAAACATGAACACATAAAATATTACATTTTTACAACATAACTTCACAAACTAAAAATATATATATACTAAACTACTAACTATATATGGTATGAACAAAAATAAAGGATGAATGATACTCACAAACTCCAAAGCTAGCAAAGGTTAAGCTTGTTGTGTAGAAGGAAGTGAAAGTGTTTTGATGGAAGTTGTTGTTGTGGTGAAGATGGTGAATGTTTATGGGTATTATGTAAGTAAAAGAAAAGGATAAAATTTGATTCCTAAAAAAAACAAAAAAAGAGATTTGACTTAAAAAATATGTAATGAATGTGCAAGGTTTTGAGAATGTATGTGTGGTATTGTTGGTGCCCAAAAAATGAGAGAAAGAGAGATCTTATTTATAGTGTGAATGAGGTGGGAGTGTTGATGTGGCAATCCATGTGACTTTATAAGAATGATTCTTGGCCATTGATAAGTCCAAGTTGGCAATCCGTGTGAAGTGTGAGAATGATTCTTGGCCATTGATAAGTCCAAGTTGGCAATCCATGTGAAGTGTTTGCACTACTTGTAGTGGTCCCAACTTACCATTTTTCTCTTTTTGGATATGAAGATAAACAAAATAAAAGTAATAATAATAATAATAATAATAATAATAATAATAAAACTAACAATAATAATAAAGCTTAGTAATAATAAAACTAATAATAATAAAACTAATAATAATAAAATTAATAATAATTAAAAAAAAAGAAATAATAATAATAAAACTAAAAATAATATAAAAAAAAGATAATTGAAAATAGTTAGTAAAAAAAAGAAATAAAACAAATTAAATTCTAACGAAAAATGCATGATTATTGATATGTTTACTAAAAATGCGAAAACAGAGACCAGTCAAAAGGATATACAAAAGATCCAAGAATCTAAGGGTAAAATTTGGGCTACAACACTCTTATACTTTTTAGAAAGCCCCTATATCATACTTCAACTTTGATGTTTAACTTTGGTCTTGATTCATCTTGGATCATAATGAAAACTGGCCTCAAAGTTAGTGAAAATACAAAACATATTTTGTCCAAAAATTTCACTAAGTGTTTGAAAAATGTCCTTTTTTCATTTTTTGTGATTTTGATCAATCCATAGCTCAAAATCCATGAGGATTTGGAATATGTTGTAGTTGAAAATCTTTAAGTATGTAATGAGAGCTTTCATTTGAGCTTTGGATGGAAGAAAAAGGTTACTTGGATCACAAGTTATGGTCTTGCAAAGTTTGGTAAAAATCACTTTTTTTTCAAGACTTAGTGAAATTTCAAGTTTCTTAAGGTTGTCCCTTTTGCAAGTAACCCCGTTTTTCTTATTTTTATTGATGGATAATGATCCAAACCATGAGTTAACATTGTTTTTGACTTAAGGGAGCCATGTTTGTCAAGAAATCTCAAAAGTCAAACTTGGTTTTTAGGCACAGTTGACTTTTTGTTAGATGAATTTCAAACTTTGGGATTCTTTATGAAATCAAGTTCTTGACCTAATTCAAACCTAATGGATGGTTTCCATAGGTGTTTTAGAGTGTCTTGAATCATTTCCCAAGGTTCGAGATCATGTCTTGGTCAAAAGTCAAAGGTATGGTTGACTTTTTCTCAAAAACTCTAGTTTGGGGTCCAAATGAATTTGAATCTTTGTGTTGCTCATAAACCAAGTTCTTTGTGTCCATTTGAACTTGTAAGAGGATCAATTTAAGATAGTGGAGATCTTCAAAACATTCCTTGAAGTTTTGGTTCATGTCTTGCTCCAAAAGTCAACTTAGGGGTAAATTAGGTCAAGAAACCCCAGTTCCTGATTTTTTGATGAATGCATCCCCTGAGGCTATTTTGAACTTGTGATTGGATCCATTAGGTCCCTTTGAGTTTCTTGGATCATGTTTTGAAGTATTGGCTCATGCCAAGATGAAAATTTTCCTCTGGAGGCCTTGGTCAACCAAAACCCTAATTTGGTGACACTGATGATCTTGAGGCTTGGTCAACTTGGGATGTTGTATTTTCATGCTTGATTCTTGATGTGGGAAACCTCTTGATCCTTCATGGATGTTTGAGAGGTTTGATAAGTTGAGGATCATGTCCATTCTTGATTGATCCTTTGTTAGAATACTCTGAGAGGCTCAAAATGCTAATTCTTGATTGGAGTGAATACTCAACAATCTTTGAGAGGATTGATGAGGCATGAAGGTACATCCATATTATGGTGATAATTTTCACAATGATGAGAAATCATGTGGTCAAATTTTAGGGTATGACACCAGCAAACATTCGATGTTACTCCTCACTGGCTATTCGCACACCGAACATGCTGAATCTCTTCTTTTCCTTTGGCTTCCTTGTCCAATTACTTGTGTCTTACACTTTGATTTTTTATGCCTAATTTCTGCACAATAATACACAAATCAAAGCAGCCAAAGGTATTTTCAACAATATTGAAGAACAGCCTGATATCATGGAGTAAATCCAACAAAACATAACAAAAGAGTTGAAAAATGCCAAGAATTAAGGATCAATTTAAAGCAAGTTTGGCATTCAACAGTTATATTTGCAAACACAATAAAATGGATAATAATTGAAAAATAACTCATTACATTGATTAAATTTGAAGGATTCGAAATGAAGTACAAACTTTCAAAAGTCCTAACATAGTGGACAATACAAGCAAATGGAAAATAGAAGTCCTAAGCAATCTGATGGGAAGATCCCTCTCCTCCTTGCAACCTCCTCGTAAGCTTCTTGATCTGCTCTTTCATCTTAGCCTTCTCAAGGATGAGCTTGTCAACGTACAACTTCCACGCAACTGATGTTGGAGGAATGTCTGAACTAGCAACAGGAGTTAATGGTATGCTAGAGGAAAATAAATCCTTTTGCGCCTTCCTCTTTTTAGAGAAGTCTTCTTCATCCTTCTGCTTTAGAAGCTTTTGGAGTTCTCCATTCTCATGGTTGACAACTTGGTACTTGTTCTTCCAAGCGTCTCTTTCTCGTTTAGCTTTGGTCAAGCCAATCTTAAGCTTCTCTTCCTCACTCATAAAGATCAAGGTGGGCTATCTAGAAGCCATGGGTAGAGGCTCATGACGGGGATAACGCATCTTCAGCTTGATGGCCCTATCTTGCACCCATTGGAGATAAGGCTCCAAAGAGATACAATCAGGTTTCCCTAACATTGTCCTTCCTTTCCTATGAACATGATGCCAAACGTGCACGATCTTCTCTTTAAGCACTGGATTCTCACCCTCTTTGAAGAAAAGTCCTTCCAAATGGATAGTATTAGGTTTGTACTTCATAGGATAACCAAGTTATCGACGAGCTAGAACTAGCTTGTAGCTTATGCATCCCTTTGTACCAAGAAGAGGTACATTGGAAAACTCACCACAACTGTCAATAATTGACATTCCACCATAAACAGGATTATATCACTCAATGTCAGAATGAGTGAGTGACATAATCTTCTGTGACCATAAAAGACCATCCTTGAGATCCCAAAAGGTAGCAGACCGAGGCAAGTGCAAAATGAACCACTTGTAGAGCAATGAGGAGCAACAGGTGATTATCCCTCCACCATGAGAGTTTCTTAGACGACCAGAGTGGTAGGCATCTGCAAGTAAGGTTGGAACTGGATTTTCAATCAAGAAGGTCTAAATGGCATCAATGTCAACAAAGTCGTCAACATTATAGAAGAGGAAAAGTCCATAGATGAGTAAAGCAAGGATAACTTCAAAATCATCTACACTTTTTATGTCAGCATAGTACTGAGCTTTCTCCATCAAAAACTTGGCAGGTAATCCAAGAAGTCATTCCTTAGTGGTCATGTGAGCCTTAATCTCTGACAACTTTAGGTGGGTAGCTTCTACAATGTTGTGTCCTCTAGGAATCTCTTCCAAACCAAAGAAAGGATCTTGAGAAGAGATAGTTAATCTAACCAAACACGAATATTCCTCCAACATAGGCATCAACTGATAGTCAAGAAAGGTGAAGCAATGGTATATGGGATCATAAAACTGCACCAAGGTAGTGAGAATTACATCCACCATCTTGAGCTTCAACAGAGATAAGAGCCTTCCATACCTGCCTTTGAAAGCCAATGGATTTGTAACCAGATCTCCCAATTTATTTAGATCTTCCAACTTAGGACTTTTGAAAGTGTGCTTTTGGGTTCTTCTTCTTCCAAAATCCATTGCAAATCCTATGATGTTTGCAAGATAACTTTAAGTTCTTTGAAGAGTTAGAAAAAGGGTGCATGAATGCATGAATGGATGAATGCACAAACACATATATACACATATTCAAAAACATGTGGGTTTAGGGTTTGAGATCATAAGCATGGAGCCATGGTCTATGTACCTGCAAGATAAGGTTCTAACAAGTTCCTAAAGTTATTGATCCATCTTTCAAATATTATTAACACACCAATTATTCAGAAATTAATAATATTCTCAAGAGAATCTCATTTGAGTGTAGTATCGCGTATGAACTAATTCAAGTTTACACCTTCCACTACTACGAAAAACTCATTTAACGACGCCAGGTTTACAACGGACTCGTATCCCACCGTTGTAATAGGTTAAAAATTTTGCAGCTGATTTAAAACGCCATATTTAACAATGACCGTTTTAGAAAACTATTGTAATACATGGTGTTAACAAGCTTCAATTTCCAGCAACTACATTTTTTTTCTCCATATTTTTACATTTTAAACACGCTTGTATTAAAACACCGTTGTAATACATGATGTGTAACAAGCTTCGATTCTCAGCAACTACATTTTTTTCCATATTTTATATTTTAAACATATATTTTATTTCGTTTGTTAGTGTTACGGGGATTTATCCTCAAAACTCAAAATTCATCTTTGTTTTTCTATTTTTAAGTGCAAGAGAATATATAAAAATAAAAGAAAACTTCTTTAAAAATAAATAGAATATATAATATATAAAAGAAAACTTTATTAAGATACCAGATAAGAAGAGTGCATTGATAATCATATATTACATATATTTATCAATGTCAGAGCCCATAGCTGCAAATGCATCTTCATAATCCAGGACTCTCTCCTCACTTCCCTCGTCAAAATCTTAATAAACAGTCCTCATTTTCGTCTTTTTCTTTTTCTTCTTCAGCTTCTTGATCTTCTTCTTCTTCTTCTCCTTCCTTACCCTGACGTTGGCCGCTGGTTGGACCTCCTCATTTGGCGGCTGACGTTGTTCATTTGTGCCCTCATTGGTGATGTTTCTAGCATTCTCATTTGTAGAACTCATTGTTACGAATAATATATTATGAAGAAATGTAAAATTGTCTATTTATATATGAGGTTGAAGATGAAAAGTCTGATAATTTAATGCTTGCAATAATGATAACTTGTAAATGGTTGATATTCTAGAACGATATTTTTTGAAAAACGAAGAAAATTTTAAATCATTATTATACTTGGCCAGAGTGTTCTCTACTCCGGGAAGAGCAAGGGTTATAATATTACAACGGTTAGTAATAATAACCGTAGCGATACACCTTATACTTGGTGCAAGGTTCGACTCCAGGCAACAACATTTTTCTATTTTATGTAATTATAGAAAAATGTTGTCGCCTGGAGTCGAACCTTGTACCAAGTATAAGGGGTATCGCTATGGTTAGTATAACTAACCGTTGTGATATTATTAAAATAATATATACTTATCATTATGGTTATTTCAGAAAACCGTTGTGAAGTATTTACCTATATAAGGGAATTAACTTTCCCTTATTGACAGTAGCGTCATTTCCTTCACAGCGAAACCCTAGCACCCATTTTTTCGCTACATTTTTGGCAGCAAACTTCACCTTTTTTTAGAATCCGTGAAAATTCCTCCTTGTATTTGAATTCTTGCAGAATCTAAAACTAGATGAACATGGTGATGATGCTGGCGGTAGCAAGCGTAATGTACATATTGTTTATGGAAAATAAGGTATTCTTCTACTTCAATCTTTTTGTTACATAGTTCCCATTATCTCGTTTGCTTCATGTTGTTTTTGTTGATTAGTCTCATTTTGTGCAGATTCGACTTCAATTCTTCACAAGCAAAGTGAACTTCATTGTTATGGTACAGTCCCACTTCTTAGGGTTTTGTTTCAACTTTTGCTTGTTTTATTTTGAAAATTAAGTAATTTTCTTCATTGCTTCCCACTTCTTAGGCTTTGTTTCACATGGTGATGATGATGGTGGTACATATATATGAATTCATTCTGATATTGTATATGAAATTTAGTTTATTATATACTATGTATATTGTTTGTTTCACTATCCTTTTATTGAAAATGCAATTAGTTAAATTGATATAGAACATTAGTTTATTATATACTATGTATATTGTATATAGTTAAATTGAATACTAACTAAGTTTCTTCATTGCTTCCCACTTCTTAGGGTTTGTTTCACATGGTGATGATGATGGTGGTACATATATATGAATTCATTCTGATAAGGTACATATATATGAATTCATTCAGATATTGTATATGAAATTTAGTTTATTATATACTATGTATATTGTTTGTTTCACTATCCTTTTATTGAAAATACAATCAGTTAAATTGATATAGAAACTTATAATCTGAAAATTAAGATGTATTTGAAAACCAACCTCTATAATGTCAATGTTTTCCGAATTGCATCCATTTCATTCAGCACATTTTATGTTCCTTAACATAAAACTTATGGTTCAATGGTCCGTTTGCTTCAATTCATCGATATCTACAATTCTACTTTACCTCATCATCGTCATTAATCATTGTGGTTGTTAAGATCATGATTGTTATGATAATAAAATCGCGATGATTTTTGGCGATGATGAGGTAAAGTAGAATTGTAGATATCGATGAATTGAAGCAAATGGACCATTGAACCATAAATTTTATGTTAAGGAACATAAAATGTGCCGAATGAAATGGATTCAATTCGGAAAACAGTGGTGCGTTTAAGTTGGTTTTCAAGAACAGTTTAATTTTCAGATTATATGTTTCCTTACCAATTTTAATGGTTGTATTTCTTTAATTAGGTGTATGGTAAAACAAGCAATATACATTTGTATTTAATAAACTAAGGGTACATTCCACAACGGTTGAGACTCATAACCGTTGTGGTAGTTAATATATATTACAATAGTTGATATACCTAACCGTTGCAATATAACGCACGTATCCAGAATACAACAACGGTTTCCTGACCGTTGTAGAAACAACGAACTTAGAACGACAATCTACATAACAATGCCTTCGCCCGCGTCATTATATGTCATTCCCAACCGTTGTTAAATAGGTTTTTCGTAGTAGTGTTCATATTCACCACACTACATCCTAATTAGGCAAAGTGGGGTAAGAGGTAACTAAGGTCCTCAGTTTCTCAGGCTTCTAGGTCGAAAGTAGTAATGCATTCACGATTACTCGATCAACAAATACTACCCTCAAGAGGGCCTCCACTGAGTGGGGGATCTCAAGTCAACTTTTTCGGGATTACTCCCTCAAAGCCTCCTTGACTATACCACCCTTCCTATTTTATTTGTGCTCTCAAGTCTGGGTTAAGACTTATCTCACCATAATATGATCACCTAAACAAACCCACACATATAGAAAACAAATATATAAAAATATACAAATAACACATATAAAACAAGTTAGGTTTAACCCTCTTACAGGAGATTTCCCCAGAGAAGTCGCCATTTCTGTCGTGGTGAGAATCGGAGACCGTAACTATTATGTTAGATAGGCTTCACGGATCTCAAGATATCACCACCGATCTTTAATTTATCCAAGGGAAGGGGTAAAGAAAGAATAACCCATAAACATGCAAGGCAAAACAAAGCAATAAAGAGAATCTAAGGTTCAGGGGTTGGTTATACTAAGGGAAGGTATTAGCACCCTAAGTATCTATAGTACTCTATAGGAACCTCTTGTTGAATTTGTGTTATTTGTTAAGTTGTTTGCGATTTAGGATTGATTGGGGAGATGAGAAGAGAAATGTTTTTTTATTGTTTTTGTGTTTGGCAAGACACAAAGTCTTGTGCCTACGTACCAATAAAGGATCAAAACCTCGTAGTTCAGGGTACAAATTAAAAAGGGTTTGTTAAGGTGGATTTTAATGAAGAAGAGACAAGTTGTCATCTTAAGGAGAATACTCATCTAAACAACCACAAACATGTGGAAGAGGGATCTTTGCTTCACATTGAGAGAAGGGCTCCAACTTAGATGTATCAACAAGTATGCCACATACCTCCCTCAAGTGGAAAAGAATCAATCATCTTTCTCACAATGCTATGGGGTAGGAGATTTATATATCAGCCAAGGATGACTAATGTCTAGTCTATTTTGAAAAGGTTTTAAAATGAAAAGCCATAGTGGCAACAAATGACAAATGCAAAGAGAGATATATGTACAAGAAGATGTAAAGATGCAAATGCAAATGACAAAGATGTCAACAATAAGACCCTCCCTTGGAATGGATAACAATGATTGATCACATAAACATGCATTAATTGATAAACATCAACATGATTTTAAGCATTGAGATATGGTGAACATAAACAAGACATGACAAAGACTTACATAACATGAACAAACATAGGGCAAGAGACATGCTTAACATTGTGGAAGTTTATGAACGAAAACACTTGAAAGCAAGATGGACATTTCAAAAGTGAAATACATAAATCAAAGCATACAAGTATAAATCAAGAATCAATATGAACATCGTGAAAGTAACCCTTAGTCCTAAGAGGGATCAACATATACACAAGTAAAAGAAGAGAAGTAAGGGCATGCCAAATACAAGGTCAATCTTAAACCCTAGAAGATGTAAGCATACTTCAAGAAACTTGTGAACATGTTAATAATGATGGAATCAAATGAGGCATCACAAACAAATTGCAACAAACAAACACTATGAACAAGTCAATAAGACATGATTGAATCAAAGGTTAAGGACCAAACTCAAGTGGAAGTCCTAATTATGCATCAAAAAATTTTTCAAGAGATCAAGCAAATAAAACCCTAAACTTTCATCCAAATGAACATTTAATCAAGACATTTTTTCAAAGAAGGTAACACCCAAACATGGTATAAGGCAAGATTGCTATACAAACACTCATGATCAATTAAGCCAAGGAAACAATCCAAGAACAATCCTTAGAAGTCCTAAAAGACACATAAAAAGAACAAGTTTTCAACCTAATAAAAATGGGTAAAATAAATATTATTTTTGGTATTTTTCCATATATTCAAAAAATACATAGGATAAATGACAAGTGTGAAAAAAATCAACTCAAATGGATAAAAGAAACATGTGGAAATAATTAAGAGAAAATGAGAAGAAATAATGAAACAACAAGTGATAAAAAATAAGGTTTTGTTGGCCACAAGGGTTGAACTCACGCACCCTTACATACTGCCTAAAATCTTACCACCAGGCCATGCATTATAATATGACAACATGATGCGCGTACAAGATAATATATGAAGAATACATGAAAAACATACAAAATAAAAATAACCAAAAGGTCTGGGCGAGGGGGATTCGAACCCCAGACTTTGAGCTCACAAACACACACAAACCAAACACAATGACCAACACGACGCAATGCCAATTAAATGATTAAAATGGAAACTAAAAAATAAATATTAAAACAAGTTTTAAAAATGAAAAAGGGCGCCACCATCAAGATCATTTTCCTCCTCCATCGTGTTCACCATTTTTCAAATTCTGAAGATCTTAACTTCTTTAATACTCAATGAAATCACATGGTATAAAAATGAAAGTTGCTTAAAATTTCACAAGGAATACAATGGTGCTATTTAATTTCATTAATTTTCAACACATTGTAAATAATTAGTCTGATACCAAAATGAACCCTAAAATGAAAATTTCAAATGAAATCACATACATCACATATTCAAATCAATTGACACGGGGTTAATGATCACTATATCATGGCAAACATGTATGTAATTCAAATGAATGCAAATGATACAAGAATCATAGAGTTGCAGAAGTGTATGGACTTACCTATTGGAGCAGGTCCAATGCCTCTTCAATCAAGCTTCCAGAAGATGATTGAGGATTCAAAAAGCTTTTATGGACCTCTAGGATGTTTGTGTGATGTTTAAGGATGGTGTTTGGATGGTTTGATTGAATGAAAAAGGTCTGGATGAAGAGTTATAGTGTTTTGGACAGAAAAGTCAGCTATTGTGCAAATGAGAGATGACTTTAAATTCTAAGGTTTTTCTTATGAAATGGATGGTTTGGACAATTTTGGTAGATGATTTGTGATGTGTGTGGATAGTTTATTTGAGGGTTTTATTACTATGGTGAAGATTGGAGGGTTTTGTGAAAATGGAAGTTTTTACTACAATGACGTTTCTTGTGCAAAACTTGTTGTGTTGTGCTCTGAGGCTTGGTCCTCTATTTATAGAGGTTATGAATGGCCTATGTAACTTGCAGAAATCAAGTTTGGTTCAATTGGAATGCTGGTTTGGAGGTTTGGTTCCAATTTTCACCAAAATGCATTCTTGGTCATGATGAAATGGGGAAGATAGGCTTGCTTTTCTGAAGTTTAGGGGTTGCTTCTGAGCATTAGAGATTGCTTTTGATCTGAGAAAACAAGTTGGGAGCTCAATGCACAAGTTTTTGGCAAAAGGTGGCCTTTACAAGAATGGATATGGTGCTTTGTGCAAAATTTCCATAAATTGTATCAAGACTTGGACAAAGCCTCAATTCCTTGGGTAATGCACCAGAGGTTTGTATAATTCTCTGATCATGGTGAGATTTAGAAGAAAGATGGCCTAAAAAGTGAGATCATGTAGCTTAGGCTTGGATTTGAACATGAAGTTTGCCATGGAGATGACCTATATTCAGTTTTGGGAGGCCAACTTCATCTCTTCGAAACTCCTAGCTCATGTGTGATAAACTTATGATCTTTGACTTTTTGAAAAGTTTGAAACATCCTTTACAAATTTTATGTTGACAACTTTTCTTGATTCAATTGGGATCATGGTGAAAAATGACCACAAAGTCAGCCACTTGACCTAGTTAGAATCTGTTGAAAATTCACTAAGTGTTTTTCTTTCAAAAGCAAGTGAACCCTCCACTTCATGGTTGCATATCTCTTTATCCATGCATTTTTTGGAACCCATTCCCCATGACAAAGTTGAAGCATGAAATAAGATCTTCAATTTGGTATTTGGAGCAAAGAAAATGGTTACTCGAGGAGGAAGTTATGGACTTGGGAGGTAAGGAAAAAATCATGGAGTTTTCATAACTTAAAAAAAATCATGAAACCCTAATTTTTTTAAAATCATGATCCTTGGATGCTTTCTTTGATTTTCTTGATTTATCATGATCCAATTCACATATTTTCATGTTCCTTGACTTGTGGAGTCCATGTTTGACCAGAAATCTCAATAGTCAAACTTTGACTTTGAGGAACAATTGATTTTTCATCTGATGAACTTGAATTCTTACATTGCTTATGAATCAAGCTTCTTGAATCAATACATACATATGAATGGACTAATATGATGCATTTGAGGTCCTTAAAACATGCCTTGAGGTATTGGATCATGTCTTGCTTCAAAAGTCAATCCAATGACTGAATTAGGTCAAAACCCTAATTTGGGTGCATCTGATGACTAGAGGCCTATTGATCTTGATTAAATGCAATCTTGCACTTGATTATTGATGAGAGGAGACACTTGAACAATGTTGAATGAATAGGGCTTGAGATGTTGAGGATCCCACAATCCTTTGACTGGTCAAACCTTGAGCTCCTTGAGAGCAAAACCCTAGCTTATGATCAGAGTAAAACCAAAGCACATGTTCTTGAATTTCAAAGGGGTTAGTGAATACATAAAAACACACACATGAGGGATGTATGCTATGCAAAATGATGCAAATGAGGTGGGATCGTAGGGTTAAAAATTAGGGTGTGATAATGTGACAGTGGTGCTACGACATTTTCTTCAAATTCATCGTAGATCCATACAAACCCATGTTGCCTTCACATTTAAAAAAATAAATTTGAAATTCCACTTTTCTACACAAGCCAAAATTTGAAATTCCACTTTTCTACACAAGCCACTTCTTTTTTGTTAGATCATTATCCAAAGCATTAAACTTGTTGAAAATTTTTAAGTGTGCCTCCTTCTCCTCCTCATTATTATCTTCGAAGCTCTTCAATATGTTTAGTGATATTTTTAGTTGTTGAAACTCAAATGCTTTTCAAGTTTAATGGTTTTTGTACATATTCTCTTTTATTTTAAAAATAAAAAATGCAAAAGAAAATTACATTCTAACAAGCATGTGTCATACCCCAAATTTTGACCACCAAGATTTCCCATCATTGTGCAAATCATCATCACAATATGGATGTACTTTCATACCTCATCAGTCTCCCCAAAGATGGGTGAGTATTCACTACAATCAAGAATTAGGGTTTTGAGACCTCTTAGAACACTTAGAGAAAGGATCAATCAAGAAATGACATAATCTTCAACTTGTCTAACCTCTCAAACACCCACAAAGGATCAAAAGGACTCCCACATCAAGAATCAAGCACAAGGTTGCAGCATTCAAAGTGGATCAAGCCTCAGGATCGCCAATGTCACCAAATTAGGGTTTTGGTCGACTGAGGCCTCCAGATGAAAATTTCCATTTGGGCATGAGCCAATGCCTCAATATTTGGTACGATAAGCTCAAAGGAATCTCAAGAGCCCATCCACAATGGCAAAATCACCTTGAGGGTCCATCTATCAAAAAATCAGGAATTAAGGTTTTGACCTAATTCAACCCTTGAGGGCTTGAAACTTCAAAATGAACTTCAAAGACTTCAAATACATCATATTGACAGGGCTTCAAGATTTGATTAACTCAAAAAGCTCAAATCATAAGCCACAAGAACTCAAAACCATCTGATCATAAATTAGGGTTCTTGTTGGAAAAAGTCAACCCTATCCTTGACTGTTGACCTACCCTTGATCTCAAACCTTGGGGAGGGGTCCAAGACATTCCTAAATACCCTTGGGGGCCATCCATGAAGTTTAATTGAGCCCAAGGATTGATTACACAAAAGGATCGCAGAGTCAAAATTTCATCTAGTGAAAAAGTCAACTGTACAAAAAGTTAAAGTTTGACTTTTTGATTTTTTGGTCAACCAAGGCTCCTTAACCCTAAAACAATGTTAATATGTGATTTGAATCATCATTCATCAAGAAAAATCAAAGAAAGTGAGTTAACTTGTAAAAGGGGTAACCATAAAAAACTTAGAATTTTTCTAAGTAATGGAACAAAATGGTTTTGGTACCAACTTCCAAGGATCATAACTTGAGATCCAAGCAACCATTTTGCGGGATCCAAAGCTAGATTTGTAGGTCTTGCTACACTCTACAAAAGCTTCAACTACATCAAACTCCAATTCCTCATGGATTTTAAGTTATGGAGTGATCAAAATGGCAAAAAACATGAAAATGACATTTTTCCAACACTTAGTGAAATTTTCACTAAGTCAGAATCTGCCTTACTTTTTCCAAAATGTAGGGACATTTTTCACATTGATCAAAGTCAAACCAGGTCTAGGGGTGAACATCAAAGTTAAAGTATTCCATAAGGGCTTTCCAACAAGTACCAGATCATCTCCAAATTCAATTTGAGCAAGGAGATACAACCCTTGAAACATGGCATCACGAACTGGTTTTACAAGGCAAAATTGTGCACATTTGCTCGATTTGTCCAAATCTGATAACTCCAATCCTTGTCGTCAATTTGGACACATCAGAGGATAAAATCCAAGGGGGGTGATCTGATCTCCAAGCCTCACAAGTCCATGAATCTACATTAGGCTTGTCATCCCTAAAAAGGCTACAAAGATGCCAAGACTCCAATTTTGTTTCCAAGCATTCAATGGATACACCAAGGTGGCATAAACTAAACCTATTCCAACTGAATTCAGTCAAGACTTATCTCTAAACCAAAGCTACAAAGCATGTGCCCTAATCTCAAGTCAATGGCTAGAGGAGACTTGAGATTCCTTTTGTATAATATTGGCCAAAGGCCTGCTACAGTTGCCATTCACTATTGCTTGCAAAACAAACTTGCTCAACTATAAATAGAGCTCATTTGTGCTCAGTTTGAGTACACCAAAGCACTACAATACTTGCTTTCCTCAAAATCCCTTTCTCTAGGCCAAAATGCCTTCTTTTGCAAGGTATCTCCGAGATTTTAAGTTAGAGAGCAATTCCATCACAACTTATGATCCAAACACCTCTAATATGATGTATCTGAGCTGTCCAAACACTAACATGTGACCTGTAACACCAAAATCACAAAGTCAACCTCCAAAACCTAAAAAATTAACTTTTTTGCATTTTTTAAGCCATGTCTTGATTCAATCACTTTCAAAACTAGATAAAACATCAAACACACTTCAAATATCATCCTTGAACTGTCTCAATTGGTTCCCCTCATCTGGAACACCATTTGAGAGAGTTGCCATATTGGTCACTTTTGCCCCTTTTGCAAGGAAAAGCTCAAACTTGTTCCTGAGGATTCCAGCTGGTTCTAACCATTCCAAAAGCTTCTAAGGGATCAATTAAGAGTGTCCAAAGCATCAAATTACTTCTGGCACAAGGAACTTGGCAGATAGCACAAAAAGCTCCAAGAGGTAAGTGCATGACAACTTGAACTCATTGAAATATGTATTGCTTTGAAGTCCACTGATCATAAACATCTCATACATGTTATATATGTTATGTTTGAACCAATTTACCATGTAATTCTTGCATGTGCCATGTGTTAGCATACAACATGCAAATATAGGCCTATTTCAAAACCATCATCGGGTTTTAAAATAGGGACCTCGTCTGAAAAAACCAATACCACCATTGGATTCCTTGGGAAATTCTAGGCCAGATGCATATAAATTTTGTCCCAATACATGGAGAAATGAGAAAGTTAGAGGCTTCACGTAAATGGCCCAAAAGCTGGCCTTGCCTTGCCTTGCCCAGGCCTAAAACAAGGCACCCCTTATGTATTTATGGGGTGGTTTTGATACACGGATGTATCACCACCGCAGTGGTTGCGCGCACATGTGTTTGGCTTGGAGGTCTGGGGTTCGAATTCCCCTCGCCCCAGACCCTTTTTTTTTATCACTTTTTCCTTTTTTTTTTATATTTTTCATATTATTTTCTTAAATGATTTGAAAAATTAATTTCTCTCTCAATTTTAATTATTTTTTATTGGTTCTTTTTGCAAAAAATCACAAAAATATTAAAATATTTTATTCCACAAAAAAATCAGATTTATATTATTTATTTAATATAGTTGGTATTTTTGTGAATAAATTCATTTTTATTATTTTTAAACATTTTTAAAAGTGAATTTTTATCTTGAAAATCAAAATCAAATGAGTTCTAAATCATCTTGTGATTAAAACCTCATTTTTTGAACCTTAACCAAAAATCACAAGTATTTAAACTTATTTGGTATTTTTATCATTTTTATTAATTTTATTTAAAGAATTACTTTTAAAAATGAGAATTAGGGTTTCTTTGATTTTTTATCCTTATCAAACATTTCAAAACCACTCATTGGGCCTCTAATAGAGTGTAAGACCCAATCCTTTTCTTAACCAAAACCATTTTGGGCCTCAGTCATTGTATAAGTCCCAGTACAATTTTCAAAAACAACGATGCAATCACTGTTAAACCTTGGGCCTCTCCTCGAGTTGTAAGCCCCATCACTTGTACAAAAATAAATCTTTGGGCCTCTAATAGTGTGTAAGACCCAATCCCTTTTCAAATAAAAACAATTTGGGCCTCAGTCTTTGTATAAGTCCCAACACATTTTCAAAAATCTCGGCGCAATCGCCAGTTCAAAATCAAATTACATGGGCCTCTCCTTGAGCTATAAGTCCCATTTCTTTTCTTTTAAATCTCTTTGGGCCTCTGATAGAGTGTAAGACTCAATCCTTTGTAAATACAAACCTCTTTGGGCCTCAGATGTTGTATAAGTCCCACTGTATTTTCAAAATCACGACGCGGTCGTCGTCTTTTAAAACAATATCATCTGGGCCTCCCCTCGTGTTGTAAGTCCCATCTTTCTCTTTCAAAACAATCTTTTGGGCCTTTAATAGAGTGTAAGACCCAATCCCTTTTTAACCAAAATAATTTTAGGCCTTAGTTATTGTATAAGACCCATTACAGTTTACAGACAATAGTAAAATTACAGTTTTTCATCTGGGCCTCTCCTTGAGTATAAGCCCCAATAATCTTTTCAAAAACAACTTCCCTTTTGGTTTAAGTTCAAATATACAGTTGTTATCAAAACTTTCTTTAATTTCTTTGAACAACTAACAAATACAGTATGAAAGCTTGCTCACCTGTAAGTTTTAACAGCTTTCATTTACTCGCTTTCATATATATATATATATATATATATATATATATATATATATATAATTTCTTTGAACAACTAACAAATACAGTATGAAAGCTTGCTCACCTGTAAGTTTTAACAGCTTTCATTTACTCGCTTTCATATATATATAACTGTATTGTGGGAAGCTGCTCCCCTGTAAGTCCTTCTTTCATATCCTTTTAAATACTTGTCATATATCAACTGTATATATACTAGTATAGTTATTTAGAATTTTCCCCCGCAACTAGGTCTAGAACTAGGTAAAGCCAGTTGGTCACTCTTAAATACAGTCAAAACTAGATCCCCCTAGGATTTTCAGATACAGTCTTGCCTTCTCTTGGGCTTAAAAAATATGGAACAAAGAGAAAGGTAGTATTCTCGGTGAACCTTTTCTCAGACTGTCACTATTAGAAATTGTCAAAGAAATTCTACTCCCCAGAGTTGATCTATTCTCGGTGAATGGCATCTCTTGAATTTCTT
Organism: Lathyrus tuberosus; assembly: GCA_022829125.1. NCBI lineage: Eukaryota > Viridiplantae > Streptophyta > Magnoliopsida > Fabales > Fabaceae > Lathyrus > Lathyrus tuberosus. Next base: position 22,958,231 of record JALAZF010000017.1, read on the forward strand.
CAAACCTCATAACTTTCACTAAATGATTCATTCTCGGTGAATGACATCTCTTGAATTTTTCTTTGGTTTGGACCCACAGGCTTCCTAAAAGCATCCCCGCCTCCTCTTGGGCTTTGTACAAGGATCCTCCGGCTTCTTAGAAGTTCTCATGCCTTCTCTTGGGCTTAATACAAGGACCCTGAAGACCTCTTAAAGGTATAGGATAGAACTTAGTCATCCTTCGTTAGAGCTGTCTTTCTAAAAAAGGTCAAAACCTCAGACCAATTTTAGGGTTGATACTCATCCCTTAAAAGAGTTAGCCTCCTCTTGGGCATCATACAAAAGATAAAACTCTTCCACACCAATAGACTTGGACAATTTAAATCCCCTTGAGTCTCAAAGACATTCTCAAGCACCTTACAAACATAGGAAGAAACCCCGGACATTCTGGATCAATCTCCAAGTAGAGATAAAACCCATGGGTTCTAAAACCCAGTCTCTCTCCTAAAAGTTCCCTAGCCAGGGTCAGTTTATCACTAGTATCAGAAACTCAAGGCATCTGATACCCCAACTCTCCTATGACCTTCAGCAAGAGTTGATTCCCCATTTGGACCTGCCTCAGGATCTCAATAATCCCCTGCAGAAGATAGCCTCCTCTTAGGCTTTATATAATGATCTTTCCTCAGCACAGTCATCCTCCTCTTGGGCTTTGTACAATAATTCTCCCCAGCGGGGCTAACCTTTTCATACTCTCTTGTTGAGTCGATCACTTCTTCAGACTCTCTTGTTGAGTCAATCACCTTTTAGCACTCTCTTGTTGAGTCAACCCTTTTAGCCTCAATCTCAGGCTTTGTACGAGACAGATAAAAACACTCTCTTATTGAGTTGATCCTTTCCAGCCTCCCCTTTCGCTTGGTATAAAGATTCCCCCTAGCAAAAGTTAGCCTCCTCTTAGGCTTTGTATAATGATTTCTCCAGCTTGTTCAGCCACCATCCTGGGCTTTGTACAGGACAGATAAAAGCACTCTTTTGTTGAGTCAAACCCTTTCAGCCTCAATCTTGGCTTTGTACAAGACATAAATCTTAATAACCTTCTCTTAAGCTTGGGACAAATATCTTCTCCAGTAGAGTCAGTTCCTCCCAGCCTTTTTGTAGGCTATGAGAAATAATACCCTAAGCAGAGTCAATCCTCTTTTCAGCCTCAATCTTGGGCTTTGTACAAGACAAATAATACTCTCCCGCGGAGTCAAACTCATTTTAGCCTCCATCTTGGGCTTTGTACAAGATACCTTAAAATATTCTCAGCCGAGTCAGTAAAGTCTCTTTTTAGCCTCAATCTTGGGCTTCATACAAGACAGATAAAGATTTTTTTCCCACTGAGTCAGTTTCTTTCAGCCTCTATCTTGGGCTTTGTACAAGAAACATACAAACCCTCCCCGATGTAGTCAAACTTTTAGCCTCCTCTTAGGCTTTGTATAATGATATCCCCAAAGAGTCAGTCTCTTTTAGCCTCAATCTTGGGCTTTGTACAAGACAGATAAAAACTCTCTTGATAAGTCAGTCCTTTCCAGCCTCCTCTTAGGCTTTCTATAAGGACTTCCCTAGTGGAGTCAATCAACCTCTTAGCTTCAATCTTGGGCTTTGAACAAGACACAAATACACCTTTAGCTTCAATCTTGGGCTTTGAACAAGACACCAAAACATCTTTTTCCTCCCATAGAATATGAGGAACTTGATTGCTCTTATTTCCCTGTTTCTTTAAACGGGAATACGTAGGCATAAGATTTTGATATCTTAGCGAGCATACTAATAAAAAACTCTAGGTCCAGTACCTTACCAAAAACATCGGAAAACCCGAACATCCATAAAAACTCACTCTGTCTCTCATATTTCCCAAGAAACTTTCCCAACCCATTAACGGATAAACACCATCAAGTACAAAGCAAAACCTAAAGCTAACATCCTGTGGATAACCACATATAGGATGGGTAACTGACAACTCCCCATTGTATAACCTGACCCCGGACTCCCCGAATCTCTTTAAGCGTGTGTTCAGTTAATCATTCGCGTGCAAGGCTAGTTTTAGATAGCTTCCATTTCCCTTCCAGCTTCACGGGATAAATAAGAAATCAGAAAGTAGCACCCCCTTCTCTTCATTGAGGAGAAAACCCAAATTCCGCGATAAGGTGGTCGCGTCACCGACAAAAATCGTGCGCTACAGTAAAATGGCGACTCTGCTGGGGAGTCATTGTCTGTATAGGACTAGGATTATAGCTCTTAAGAGGTATAGGATGTTAGTTTTAGGAATAAATAAATATATCTCTTTTCCTACTTGATATCCGTGTTTATTTTTCTGCTAATGAGACTGCGGGTGATGCCGCATGCGGAAAGTTTGAGTGATACCTAAGATAAGTGATGGAATAAGACGGGTAATCTTACAGGGAGTGACTCCCGAATAAGCGATCCTGATAGACCATCGAATCAGTGGAGATACCCTTTGCGAATTCAATGTCTAAACGACTTCGGTTGTTGAAAGTAGATTGTTCGATTGTGGTATCCATGAATTTGAGAATTTAGTAGACTGAGACCATGTGACTATTTTGTAGTGCTGAAGCTATCGGAAATAGTAGTCACGCGATACTACCCTCATTTGAGATTACTCTAAGATACTGCAGCTCGCTCGGGTGAACCAGCCTGCTGTTGTTATCCCATGGGGGGTCAATGATTTTGAGGACAGGTACTAAAATTCACCAGTACAACCTTTGGGGATGGGTAGAGCCATGATTTCATGACACTGAACCTTTGACCCCATGCTTTTTCCTATGTTTTTGTGTGTTGCATTCATGCATTCATAAAAAAAGCTTTAAATAAAGAAAAAAATTTTCTCTTCTAGTCTCTCTTTTTCAAATTAAACTAAGACAATGATTGCAAATATCAGAGAGAAAGATTGCGTTATGGATTTCGGTAGAAGGAAGACTCACAAGTACACCTTCAAGGTTCCGAAACTATAGGATTTAAGAGGGTTGGCAAGGATGATCACCAACCCTAATGCTTTTAGAGCTAAGTATGGAGGACTGCTGTCTCTATTAAAGGTCCATGTAATTGAAGGAATCTTGTCTACGCTGATTCAGTTCTACAATCCGGTCTATCACTATTTCACATTCCCGGATTATCAACTAGCACCGACACTAGAGGAGTACTCTCACCTGACTGATTTACCCATCACTGACCAAGCTCCCTTTTCTGGACTGGAAGCAATTCCAAAGAATCAAATCATTGCAAGAGCTATCTATTTGGACAAGTCAGAAGTCAAGACTCACATGACCATTAAGGGTGGAATCCAAGGTTTACCAGCCACGTTTTTGGTAAAGAAGGCTTTGTACTTTGCTAGTATAGGGAACATGACTGCCTTTGAGAGCGTCTTTGTTCTGCTCACCTACGGGTTATTTCTGTTTCCCAACATTGATGACTTCGTTGATATCAATGCCATTAAGATTTTTCTGTTTGGAAACCCCGTACCAACCCTGCTCGCAGATGATTATCATACTGTGCACTTAAGGAATTTGTATAGTAGAGGAATGATCATATACTGTGTACCCCTGCTATACAAATGGTTCACTTCCCATTTACCTAAGTCTGCTGCTTTCTGGGATCATAAGAGTACTCTACGTTAGTCACAGAGAATCATGTCTCTTACCAACTGTGACATAGACTGGTACAATCGGATCTATGACGAGATAAAAATCATTGACCGTTATGGAAATTTCCCTAATGTACCCCTCATAGGAGCTAAAGGAGGAATCAACTATCATCTAGTTTTAGTTCATCGTCAATTCGGATACCCGATGAGACATATCTCGCGTAATGTTCATCTGGAAGGTCTTTTCTTCAAGGAAGGAGAAAATGATAGGGCACTAAAGACAGAAATAGTGCATGCCTGGAAACATGTTCACAGAAAGGAAGAAAGTCTCTCGGAAAACCAGACTGTGTCTCTGTGGAACCATATCTCCACTGGGTGCAAACAAGAGCTCTCAAATTGAGGATGCCTTACCCCCATCAAGAAGTTCTTCCGTTAAAGGGATCTGTCCTTTATTTTATGTCTGATACGAAAAAACTCCAGGTCACTCTCAACAAAGTTCAACGGGAGAAGAAATCTTGGAAGAACAAATACCGTATTCTCAATGTGGAGTGTACCAAAATACAGCAACTGTTAAAAGAAAAAGATGCTCTAATCGAGATTTTAGAGCAACATGTTGCAGAAAATCAAGAAGACCGAAGGAATTTGCTCGCTCCTTTCACTTGGCAAAGGAATGACAACCCGACAACGGCTCAAGAGCCCCAGTCAAAGAAAAGGAAAATACCAGAACCAGCACCTGAGCCCTCCTCAGAGAGGACTCAGGATCCATAAGCTTAGATATTTCCTTTTGCAGCACTTTGTAAATTACTGTATTTCCATTTTCGCAATCTTTGAATTCAATAAAACGGGGTTTCCCCACTGTATGATATTTTCAATCCAATTGTTGAAGTTTCTTTTGATTAAACAAAAAAATTAATATAATTATTGCATATCATTCATCATTCTCACATAACGCATTCTTCTTCCCTACGAATCTCACGTTTGTGTCTCGATTCTAGAGTCAAACTATCTCATTCGTACAATACTCAGGCCAATCGACAAAAGAAAATGGATGACCTCGAGGAAGAGAACAGAGAGCTGAGAGAATAAATTGACGCTCTGAAGAAGATCTAAGGAAACTTCGCAATGACATGCAATCTCTAGCAGCAGCTCAGATACAACAACAAAGGACTGTGATCTCAGAGATCACATCTACGCCCATAGTGGAGAAGTATGATCCTCGGTACCACATGCCTAAAGATCGTCCCTGGGGCATGCCGCTCAACTATATCCCAGAAAGATATATTCCGCCGATCACGAAAGATCCGGAAACTGCAGCAGGAACTGCTGGGCCTGAAGGTTACAAACTTCGGGAAAGCGAAGATGCAAAGGGCATGCCAGCAACTCCTGAAGGTTACAAACTTCGGGATAGGGAAGCACCAAGAGTCACTACCGTAATGACTATACCACCACCTGTGGTACACACTGTCCCGGAAAGACAGATTCCACAGATACCTTCTGGCGGAAACGAAGGTATGTACGACAAAATGAATGAGTTCCAGGAGCAATTCCTGGAAATGCAAAAAGAACTGCATGCCATTCGCGGTCAGGATCTATTCTGAAAGGATGCCGCAGACCTTTGTTTGGTCCCCAATGTGAAAATTCAGCACAAATTCAAGGTGGCCGAATTTGAGAAATACAAGGGTAACTCTTGCCCTCAAAGTCATTTGGTGATGTACGCTAGGAAAATATCAACTTAGACAAAGAACCAACAGCTACTGATCCACTATTTTCAAGATAGTTTAACCAGTGCCACACTCAAATGGTACATGGGTTTGAACCACAGTAAGATCGTCACTTTCAGAGATCTTGGCACTGCCTTCGTTCAACAATATAAGTATAACCTGGACATGGTGTCACAACCGCGAAAAAACAACCGATGAGAAACTAAACAGAAATAGAAGAGCGCCACCGAACATTATTTATCCCGACGCAGGGAAAGGAAACGATCGAAGAAACCTAAACAGAGGGAAACACATGGTCATCAGAACCATAGTCCGGGTTCGGGAGTCGGTTACGCGAGGGGAAGCTATTAGCACCCCCACGCGTCTATCCTACTCGATGGGATCCACGCTTGTTGTCTAATCAAAGGGTGAGTTATCCTAAAGTCTACGGCTAAACAGAAAAACGGGGATTGGGGAGACAAACACGGAATCACAAGGATTATCGCAATCCAATGCCTACGTATCTTCGTGGACGAATGAAGAATCAGAGTCAACGTAGTTCGACGGACTACGCGCTAATCGGGAAGGTTTCTCGTCGAGATATCGCATCTCGTGCCTACGTATCCTCAATCGGACAAGAAAGAGGAATCAGAGCAAACTTAGTTCGACCTAACGAGGTCTTTGTGTTTTTTTTACGGGAGCGACGAGCTCTTTTTCTGAAAACGGTTTGAAACTCAACAATCCCGAAGGATAAAAAAGGTTTGAATTTGTTTTTGTGTTTTTTAGACAGAAGTGGATTGAAGTTAGTTCGAAACTTGCATTGCACCCAAGTCTACAACATAGGAATGAATGCGTCGCATATCGTCCCCAACATGACGTTCACTAAACACTCTAGAAGAGCGAAGGGAGACCCCCCCATTCCTCACTTCCCACATACAAGGCTCATGCACAATACACGTTAACTTTATTAAGTGTTTTAGAGTTGTTATGAGATGAGAAGAGAAGACTCAAGCCGAAAAGAAAACGCTACGGGAATTCTATCCTAATGTTGTCATGCAAAAGATGGCCCTAAGGTTGAGGTCAAAGGGGAAGATTCTACCTAATGTTAGCATGCATGGTTTGATTCCTAATGTCTATCCTATTCCAAGCTTAATCAAGATTAAGTTGGACTAGGAAGTCCTAAGGGAGCAAGCGAAAGCAAGGCAAAAACCAAAGCAATAAATCAAAAAACAACGGCTACAACAGCGCTCCAGCACCTGCACAGTGGTAAATTCCAGCACATACACCAAACAACATTCAACAACTCAAGTTTCCAGCACAAAACGGGTGTAAAAAGCAACAGGCAGCAAGGGTATATAATTGACTGCACATAAACAATTCAGAACAACAGCTGTAAAAAGCAGGCAGCATGCAAAGCATCTAAACAAATACTCAATCAATGTTCCAAGCAAGCAACAATTACACACAAGCATACATATCTAGACAATTCGAGCATATGAATTGCAAGTATCAAGAATGAACAACAATGATCATGTTAACAAGTTAAGAACAATTACTCAACAAAGTTGAACAGCTCAAACATTGATCAAAACATCATGCATAAGCATCCACGGAAACAAACAACAATCACGCATCATATGTCCAACATGTTGAGCATCAATCAAGAATTAACACAATTCAAATGTGTGTGCATCGTGTTTATTGCATCAATTAATCAACAACGCAAACATAAATATTCATCAACGAAAACCAAAATCACGTGTCGAAGAATCGTGTTCATGCAATGGTGTGAGGTGAAACAGCTCAAGAATAATCCACAAATAATCAACATATTAATCCATGAAGTTTAGACATGCAAAGGATCTCAAACAAACAAGAAAATGCAAGAAAATCACATTCTGCAGCAGTGGTAACGGGTTATCAGATATGCTGTAACCGGTTACTCAGTTCAAAATAGCCAAAAATTACGCAGAAAAACAACAGGGTAACCGGTTAGCATATATGCTGTAACCGGTTACTCTGCAACAGAATTAAAAAAAAAGTGTCCAAAATCACTTTTCAATAGCTTACCACTTCTCCAAACATCCAAAGGATCATGCAATTAATTAACCACGAAATTCACATCAAATATCAGTAATCAAACACCAATTAGATCTAATAATCATCAACATTAAGAATCAAATTCAAGCAAAATGGATCCAAATCAACAACAACCAAAGATCTACATTGAATAAGTTATAAATAAGATAAATCAAGTATAGATATAAGGAAAACCAACCTACAAAGCTGAGAATTGCTTTGGTGATTCTTGCAAACGATAGTTGTTGAATCCAAGCAAGAAATCCAAGATATATGCAAGAAACTTCAAGATCCTAGCAAGAAACTTCAAGATCCAAAAAATGTGATGATTTTGCTTCAAGCTTTCTCCAAAATCAGTTCCAAAAGCTCAAATCCAAGTGTAAAACAGTAGGAAATTCAAGATTCTTTCAAGAATTGGTGAATGGATGAAGGTTTAGTTCCAAGATCAACAAATTTCAATGCAAAATTTGTTGAACTTTGATGAAGGAACTTTGAGTGAGGGTTTTGAAATGGGAGAAAAGTTGAGAAAAAATGGAGTGAGATGTGTAGAAAATTTAGAAAATGGATCAAATTTTTTTTTGAGGTTTGGAATGAATTGATTTAAATAGAAGCTAGGTTAGGAATTCAAATGTGGTTTGTAGTGTGGGTTAATAAGTGGAATGGAGATTAGGAATGGAATTTGAAGAAAAAAAGAATGTGGAATTAGAGTGGAAAATGTTGGAAGGAATTTGAATTTTGGGCGGAAAATGGTGAAAATAAATCAATTCTAGATCCTTCCCACACATACAAAAGCCAAGCACATGATCACAAATGCTGAAATTTGGTATTTTTCAAGCTGCGCCCAGAGTAACCGGTTACAGCATATATGCTAACCGGTTACTTAGTTCAAAAACCGTGAAAATACGCAGAAAACCCAAAGGGTAACCGATTATCAGATATGCTTGTAAAGGGCCTCCAGCTTTTGAAACATTATGTTATCAATAAATAAAAGTTTTTTTGCATTCAAATAATGCGCTATTTTCTTTCTTTATTTTACTTTTTCACAAATAACAAATGGAAAAAGTTTCTTTTATTTTCACCTTTCAAAAAAGGCTCATTCTAAACAAATTCATAAACATGCAAAACAAATAAATGCATTGATAACAACATGGAAAACATCCATTGTAATTCTGGGATTCCAATCAACCACGCCGAAGAAGATGGTGAGGAAGATTGTTAATTACTGGCTGAACTAGCAAGGCTCCTTGAGCACGACCCAAAAAAGATTCAGCCACACAAAGAGGTAGTGGATGTTGTTAATCTTGGTATTGATGATGTCAGAAGAGAAGTCTAGGTTGACGCGTCCCTCGCCAAGCATGTACAGTCTGAGTTGGTCAAGTTATTGAAAGAGTATGTTGATATCTTCGCCTGGTCTTATCAAGATATGCCTGGGTTGGATACATACATCGTTGAACATCACTTTCCATTCAAGCCCGAATGTCCTCTTGTTAATCAGAAACTCAGAAGGACCAGACCCGACATGGCACTTAAAATCAGAGAAGAGGTAAAGAAACAGCTTGATGCTGGATTCTTAGCCACTTTCAAATATCCTTAATGGGTTGCTAACATCGTCCCAGTTCCAAAGAAAGATGGGAAGGTCAGAATGTGTGTGGATTATCAAGATCTCAATAAGGCAAGCCCAGAATGTGATTTCCCTTTGCCTCATATTGATGTCTTGGTAGACAACACTGTGCAATTCTTTGTCTTCTCATTCATGGACGGTTTCTCAGGATATAATCAGATCAAGATATCCCCAGCTGCTCTGGAGAATACCACTTTCATCACGCCTTGGGGTACATATTTTTACAAAGTCATGCCATTCGGATTAAGAACGCAAGGGCAACATACCAACATGCCATGACAACCCTCTTTCACGATATGATCCATAAAGAGATTGAGGTTTACGTGGACGATATGATTTCCAAGTTCAAGACTGAGGAAGATCACTTGGTCCATCTGAAGAAACTATTTGACTGACTCCGAAAGTTCAAACTACGGTTGAACCCTGCGAAGTGCACCTTCGGAATTCGATCAGGTAAACTGTTTGGCTTTATTGTGAGTCAGAAGGGCATTGAAGTTGATCCCGACAAGGTTTGAGCAATTCAAAACATGTTGCCTCCCAAAATAGAAAAAGAAGTCTATGGCTTTCTAGGCAGACTTAATTACATCTCAAGATTCATTTCTCACTTGACAGCTACCTGTGAACCGATATTCAAATTACTAAGGAAAAATCAATCGGTTGAATGGATTAATGATTGTCAAGAAGCTTTTGACAAAATAAAACAATATTTGCAAGAACCACCAATCTTAGTACCGTCGATTCCTGGTAGGCCTTTAATCATGTATCTCACAGTTCTCGATGAATCTATGGGCTGTGTATTGGGTCAACATGACGACACTAGAAGAAAAGAACATGTAATTTACTATCTGAGCAAGAAGTTCACCGATTGTGAGACCAGATACTCACTCTTGGAGAAAACTTGTTGTGCTCTGGTCTGGGCCGCTCGATGCCTAAGACAATTCATGATTTTCCATACTACATTATTGATATCCAAATTGGATCCGATAAAGTACATATTTAAAAAATCTGTTGTCTCTGGAAGAATTGCTCGGTGGTAGATGCTGTTAACTGAGTATGACATCCAACATATTACCCAGAAAGCAATAAAAGGGAGCGTCTTGTCTGACTACCTTGCTCATCAACCTGTGGAGGGTTATCAACAAATAAAGTTTGACTTTCCTGATGAGGATGTTCTGTTTATCAAAGATTATGAGACTCCAGACCCTGCCATAGGACCCGAACTAAGGGCGCGATGGACGTCCGTGTTTGATGGTGCCTCCAATGCTAAAGGTCGTGGAATTGGTGCTATCCTCATCTCTCCGACAGGTTTTCATCTTCCCTTCACCGCCAGATTATGCTTTATGCACCAACAATATGGCTAAATACGAAGCATGTATCTACGGAATTGAAGCGGCAATTGACATAAGAATTAAGATTCTTGAGGTCTATAGAGATTCTGCTTTGGTTATTGTCTAAGTCAGAGGGAACTTTGTAACTCGGGATTCCAAGTTGGTTCCGTACCAAAAGCACATCGCGTAATTGATCCCCTAGTTTGATAAAATCTCTTTTCATCATATTCCTAAGGAAGAAAATCAACTAGCTGATGGTCTTGCCACCCTGGAATCTATGTTCAAATTCATGTGGAAGAATGAAGCTCCTTCTATCCGTATTGATCATTAGCCCTTCTCTATGTGGGGTATAGACATGATTGGGATGATTGAGCTGAAGGCTTCCAACGGTCATCGCCTCATTCTAGTTGCTATCGACTACTTCACCAAGTTGGTTGAAGTTGCTTCTTACGCAAACGTTACACGACAAGTGGTTGCCAAATTGATCAAGAAAGAGATAATTTGTCGTTATGGTATTCCTAGCAGCATTATCATCGACAATGCAAGCAACCTGAACAACAAGATGATGAAAGAGTTGTGTCAAGAATTTAAGATCGAGCATCACAACTCTTCACCATATCGGCCCAAGATGAATGGTGTCGTCAAAGCAACAAATAAAAACGTCAAGAGAATTGTCCAGAAAATGGTCAAAACTTACAAGGATTGACATGAAATGCTTCCCTTTGCATTGCATGGCTACAGAACTTCAGACCGCACATCTACTGGGGAAACTCCGTATTCGCTTGTGTATGGTATGATGGTTGTTCTACCCATTGAAGTCGAAATTCCTTCACTCATAGTCATCATGGAAGCAGATCTTGATGAAGCTGAATGGGTCCAATCCAGATACAACCAGCTGAATCTCATTGAAGAAAAATGCCTAACAGCCGTCTGCCATGGTCAATTGTATCAGAGACGCCTCAAGCGAGCTTTTAACAAGAAAGTTCTCCCTCAAACGTTCCAATAAGGCGAACTCGTGCTCAAGTGATATTCTCCTGTTCACTCGGATTCACACGGCAAGTGGACTCCCAATTACGAAGGACCCTTTGTTGTCAAGAAGGCCTTCTCAGGCGGAGCCCTGATCCTTACCACCATGGATGGGGAGGAGTTTCCATCGCCCGTGAACTCCAACGCAGTTAAAAAATATTATGCCTGAAAAAAATGAATAAAGAGCCCGCTAGATTGACATCCGTGTGGACAATCTAGGAAAAAATGGGTGTCCCGATGGACCAAAAAAAGAAATGTCCATGCAAAAGTTAGGGACAAAGAAAAAAAATAATAGCCCGCTAAGTTGAAAACCCGAAAGGGCGACTTAGGCAAAAATGGGTATCCCGGTGGACAAAAAAATAGAAAAATGTCCAGAAAAAATTATGGATAAAGGCATTTGATTGTTAACACTTGAGCCCATCTTCATCATAGCTGGACCTCAGACGGTAACAAAGCAATCAAGTCATCATCAATTGGTGCAAAGCGTTGGACCCTAGACTTGCAGTGGATGGTAGCCAATGTTGTAATCAATGTAAAACATGCTTGCCCTTTGCCATTTACCTTTGTTTTTCAATTTTTTATTCCAAATTTCCTTATCAAGGATTTTTGCATCCTTGTACACACCTTATGTACAAAATTCTTCATATTCAATAAAATTCATCATTTGATTTCTCAATCGTCTCTTTTCAGTATTTTGTTTGCAAAATTAACAATTATTTGTGATCACATAATACTATAAAGCGTTGAGAATAATAAAAAGCTAAGTTAATAGAGAAAGCATTATGCATTGCATGCCTTACCAGAAAGCCTTAAGGGATGATCGGTAGTTTCCATTGCAAGCTTGATCGACAAACACCATTATGGTTCTTTGGAAAGAGTTTTTCCTTTCCCCAGCAAAGCCATAATTTCTCCAGCAGAACTGTGATTGATCGCCAAACAGATGAATGATTGTCTTCTTGTCCCTAGCATGAGTGAGACCCTCGCATCATTCTCAGCAGGTCAAAATCGTCATTCCCCAGCGGCGATATGTTTCGGTTTCCTGTTCTCCCCAAGTAGTAGGGATCATCCAGACCTTGGAATTCCTCTAAGCTGAGTAAGTAATGGTTTGAAGGTCGTCCTGGTTCTTTCATTCCCATCAACAATATTGGTAGTAGCTTGGAAATCTGAGATTCTAGGCTCTTTCCCTAGTGGAGTCGTCGTCGTCATCCATGGATTTCTTTTCCCAACTAGGGATGTCGAGTTCATTTTGCTACAGTCCCTGCCTACCCGCAAAACAGTACCTTAACCTGCGTCGTTGCTTAACATGATATCAAGCATCATGTAGGATCAAACATACAAAGCATATGCATCAAGCATACTCCCCTTTGACTGATTCATCCTCCCAGCAGATATTCATCCAAATTTCTCACCTAGTCAAACTCTCAAAACATTCCCCTTTTAAAAACTCTTCTTTTGTCGCCGTCGGACAAATTCTTGAGCTACTCTTTTATTTAATCACAGTCTTCCTGTTAAATACCGAATCCCTAGCTGAGCTAGTAACCTTATCTTGGTTATCTCCTTCTTGATTGGTTAATCACTGCCTGTCAGTTAAAACACCAATTTACACATTTTCTCAGTTAACCACAATTTGTCTGTTAACATATTGAGCTTGTCGAGTTAATCACCTTTTATTGGTTAATAACTCATTTATTTTTGGTTAATAACAGACCTTATGTTAGCACCGAATCCCCAATGGTTAGCAACCTTTGCATGGTTCCACACCTATCCTTTGGGTCACAACCTTCGCTTGGTTCCACACCCGTCCTTTGGGTCACAACTTTCTCTTGGTTCCACACCTGTCCTTTGGCTTACAACCTTTGCTTGGTTCTACACCTGTTCATCTGTTAACCACTTTTTATCAGTTAACATACTGAAATCCCCTCAGAGTCAAACACCTTCTCTTGGTTCAGTACTCTCCCTTTTGGTTTATCACAGCCTGTCTATTGACACCAACCTCTCCCACAGAGTCATACTCTTTTTTCTTTCGGTTAACCACTCGCTGTCAATTAACATACCGAATCCTCAATGATCTTACTTTGCCTCGATTCAATGTCCCTTGCTCCCTTACTCTCTTAGTTTCGACACCATTCCTTTTGTTTACTCCCCAGTAAAGTCTCCAATACTCTTTTGCTCATTTATCTTCTTGGTTTTGACACAATTTCTTCATTTTATCCTCAGCAGAATTACTACTTTTCCTTTTCCTTTCTTTCTTAGTTTTAACACCAATTCTTTTGTGTTCCCCGGTGGAATCTTTCTATCCCTTCCAGCTCTTGGTTTTGACACCATTTTTCTTTCTTTTTCCCGTCTTTGTTCTTCGAACTACATGGGCTCTGAATTCCTCATTGCACTATGAGGATACATAGGCACAAGATTGCAAAATCTTGGCGAGCCACCTTCTTTCACCTTCCTTTTTCTTTTCCTTGGTTCCATGAACTATGGAGCTCTTATTTCCTCATTGAACTATGAGGGTACGTAGGCACGAGGGCCCTAATCCTCCGTGAGCACTTTCTTTCTTCGTCTCTTTTCTCTCCTTTTTTAGCTAGAAGCCTTTAGATAGATAACACATCCAAGCCTAGAAGCAAGCGGAATGGTTCCCGTCGAGTACGACGGATGCGTGAGGTGCTAGTACATTCCTCTCGCATAAACGACCCCCTAACCCATTTCTCTTCCCCTTGGGTTTTATCGATATTTTCCTTGTCCTTTGGGACTAAATAAAGTTTGGTGGCGACTCTGTTGTATCTTTGAGTGTACGAATCACTCAGGTATAATCCTGCTAGCTTCAGGCCTTGAAGAGGCAATTGATCTGAGAATCAAGAACTTTGGACGTGTATGGTGATTCTGCTTTAGTGATCAATCAAATCATATGAGAGTGGGCAACTCGCCAAGATGGCTTGCTTCCCTACAGAGATTATGCAAGAAGACTGCTCCCCTTCTACAGCAAAGTCGAGTTCCATCACATTCCTCGTGACGAGAATAGAATGGAGGATGCTTTGGCAACTTTGGCTTCTATGATTGTGGTCAATCATTGGAATGACTATCCCAAGATCAATGTTATGCGTCTCGACAGGCCCGCTCATGTGTTTTTTTATAGAAGAAGTCAATGATGATAAGCCTTGGTATCATGGTATCGAGTTTTTCCTCCGAAAAAAAGAGTGCCTATATGGGGCGTCCTACAAAGATAAGAAGACATTAAGAAGATTGGTTGGTAACTTCTTCTTGAACAACGATATGCTTTACAAAAGGAATTTTGACATGGTCTTGCTAAGATGTGTTAACAAGCGAGAAGCAGACATGTTAATGACTAAAATTCATGAAGGTTCCTTTGGTACCCTTCCAATGGATATGTTATGGAAAAGAAATTGTTAAGGGCAGGCTATTATTGGATAACGATGGAATTCGATTGTTACAAGTTTTCTAAGAAGTGCCACAAATGCCAAATCTACGCTGACAAAATTCATGTACCACCAACTCTTCTTAATGTCATCACTTCTCCATGGTCTTTCTCCATGTGGGGCATTGACATGATTGGCATAATTGAGCCAAAAGCATCTAATTGAAATCGCTTTATCTTGGTGGCAGTTGAATACTTTACCAAATTGGTAGAAGCCGCTTCATATGCAAACGTCACCAGACAAGTGGTTGTCAGATTTATTAAGAATCAACTCATATGTCGTTATGGTGTACCAAGCAAAATCATCACTAGCAATAGGTCAAATTTGAGCAACAGAATGATGAAGGAGTTGTGTGAGAAGTTCAAGATCGAACATCATAAATCTTCTCCGTACAGACCAAAGATGAATGGCGTTGTTGAGGCTGCAAATAAGAACATAAAGAAAATCATTCAGAAATGGTTATCACTTACAAGGACTGGCATGAGATGCTCCCATTTGCTTTGCATGGTTATCATACTTCAGTACGCACATCAACAAGGGAAACTCCTTTCTCACTTGTTTATGGTTTGGAAGTTATACTCCCAATAGAAGTTGAGATTCCTTCTATGCGAGTTCTGATGGAGGCTGAACTATCAGAGGCTGAATGATGTCAAAACATATATGACCAATTGGATTTAATTGAAGAAAAGAGGATGACGACTTTATGCCATGGTCAGCTGTACCAGCAGAGGATGAAGAAAGATTTTGACAAGAAGGCCTGACCTTATGAATTCAGATAGGGTGACCTTGTGCTTAAGAAAATCAATCTTTCATCACTGGTTCTAGGGGCAAGTGGACTCCTAACTATGATGGCCCATACGTTGTCAAGAAAGTCTTCTCAGGCGGTGCTTTAATTCTCGCAACTATGGATGGGGAGGAGATCACTCGTCCTGTGAATAAGGATGCAGTTAAAATGTACTATGCCTAAAAAATGAAAAGAACGGCTCGCTAAGTTGAAAACCTGAAAAGACGGCTTAGGCAAAAATGAGCGTCTCAGTGGACTGAAAACCCAAAAGGGCGGTCTAGGAAAAAATTAGAGACATAAAATAGAAAAATCATCCCGGTAGATTGAAAACCTGAAAAGGAAATCTAGGCAAAAGTTAGGGATAAGGCTAGTCAACTGCGCCAAATCATATTGGATTGTGAAAAGCCACTTCTATCATCAAAGACTTATCAGTCAGATCGTCGGAAGCTTGGGGCATATGAAACTCAAAGTTATTGAGGAGGATAATGGTCATTGTTTTTATGTAACCTTTCCATTATTACCATTTTCCAACTTTGTAATGATCCATGGAGTCACGCCATTTGCTGACTACCATTCAATTAATAAAATTTGAGCCTTATCCATTTGTTGGCAATCCTTATGTTTATTTCTATCTTGCAAAATGTCTTTTATTTTCGATAGCAGTTTTTGAAACAAATTTAAAATTGTTTTCTAAAATGCGTGTATGCTTTACTTTTGACTTGTGAACACCAAAAGGGAATTAACAGTTTCTTCAAGAATGGTAGACTTTGAAGTACAGAACTACATTCTTCTCATAGCATCTTTTACCCCTGTCCCCAGTAAGTTTCTACTTCAGGTGGCTATGGCTATTCCCCGGTAAGTCTCTACTCCAAGCAGCTATGGTATGTGTGATGCAAGATATTCCTCAGTTGGCTACCATGAATTCAATCTTCCCCAGCAAAGTGAATGTTTATTTCATTCCTCATGAAGTCTAAACTCTGACATATCCAGATACGATGTCGATCCAAACTTCCCCAATAAAGTGGATATTTATTTTAGGGTTAAATAAGTATTAGGTCCCTGAAAATAATCCAACATTCAAGTTTAGTCCCTATAAATATTTTCTTCAAGGTTTGGTCCTCCTAAAGTTTTCCGTTTGTAACTCTAGTCCCTCCCGTTAGTTTTCACTAACGGAGGATGATGTGTCATGCCAAATATATTTTTTTTCATACGTGTAAATTTTAACTAATATATTTTGCCACTGTGAATTCTTCCTTTTGCCACCTCAATCATAGCTAGGGTTTCGATTTCGTGAATTCTTCCTCTTTGTTTTCTACAACACCGAAATCGAAATTGCTTGCAGCTACCTCAATCACCTCTTTCCAAAAAATGGGAGTTAGGATTCCACCATTGAAGAGGAAAGCAAGGTCAAATTTCAGATTCCCTTTTCAAATCGTTCTAGGTAACACAGTCTTGATCCTAAACTTTAGAAGCTCTTTAGGGTGTACGTAGAAGAAAATGTATTGTAATTGTTGTTGCATGTTAAGTGTTTGTGTTAATGTCTATGACTAGTTGCTCTTTTAATATGAATGTTGAGATGATATAATTGTTTAATAGAGTATTTAATTGGTTTTTATGATGAATTTTGAATGTTGTTTACTTAGTTTAGTAGATGAATGAACTTGAATCATTATTCTTATTATATTGATTGCTTTTGTTAGCTATTGTAATAAGAATTAAGCTAATTCAATTTTCCTATTTTGCAGGCTTGCAATTGTTCTGCAGTAACATAGAGCAATTGAAATGCTGGAAGACCTGAAACTTGTACGCGATGGGGGTTTTCATAATAATGTAAAATATGAAATTGTGATGATATATTGATTTTTGATGATTTTTAATCTTTTGTTACTGGTATCAGAGTTTCTGCAGGTCTTGCAAGGGTGCGGAAGTTGTCAAAGGACAAAGACAGTAAAGTTGGATATTATATCAGGTAATTATTTCAAAAAAATTGGAATACGTTGTTGTAATATGTGATGTAGGCTGTAACGCCCCAGTTTTAGTTATTTTTATTTAATTGAGTCGTTTTGATTATTTTATTATTATACTATTTTATTTCTGACTTTTATTAGAAAATATATTATTTTTCGTCGTGAATATGTTTTATCGCGTTTTGGGAGCGTTTGCGAGATATTTGAGTGTAGGGGTATTTTGGTCTTTTGTTTGGGTAGATATTATATTTTTCATATAATAGAAATAGAAAGAGAGAAAATAGAAAGGAAAGAAAAAAAGGAGAAGAAAAGAGGAAGAAAGAGAAGAAGAGAAGAAAGAGAGAAAACTTGGAAATCTAGGAACCGATTCAACCGACTTTTCAAACGCGATTTAATCGGGTAAGGGTGCGAAACTCGATTATACTATGTTTGTGTATGATTATGTATGTTTGTGTGGAAGTTTTATTGGTTTTAGATATAGGTCGAAATGCGATAAACGAGTAGAAATCGATGTTTTCGCGGTTGGAAATCTGTGTAAATGTTGTAGAATACTAGTTACCATGTTTGGGTTATGTTTTGATTGCTATGTGTTGGTTTGGAAGTGTTTTGGTGGGGAAAATATGGTTTTGGGTTATGTAACAGTGTTGTTGGGTTTTCTGGTTTTCGTAGGTTCGCACTGCGAATCCCCTAGCGAAGGGGAAAGCGAGCATTCGCTGGTTATTCGCACTGCGAAGGTGAGGGCGAGCATTCACCAGAGACTCGCACTGCGAACTTTGTGTTATTTTGTGTTGTTATCTTGTGTTGTCTTCGATGGATGGAGAGATGGTTATTGATACTCCAGCAATGGGGTCAGTAACTACTTCCTTGGTTTGTTTAAGTTGCCCTTTGACCATTTATGGTAAATACTTTGAGATGGATTTGGTGTGTTTGCCGTTGGAGGGTTTAGATGTGGTTTTGGGAATGAATTGGTTGCAGTTCAATCGGGTTCATATTGATTGTTATCATAAGCTAGTAAGATTTCCTTCTCTTGAGGAAGACGAGGAATCGAGTTTCTTATCTACCAAAGATTTGAAGAAACTTTTGGCGGACGAAGCTCAGTTGTTCGGGTTATTTGCATCGTTGACTGTGGGTAGTCAAGTTTCACTTGATGTGTTTCCTGTTGTGTGTGATTTTCCGGAAGTGTTTCCTGAGGATATTTCGCACTTGCCGCCAGAGAGAGAGGTGGAGTTTTCTATAGATCTAGTTCCTGGTACTAGACCTGTATCGATGGCACCATATCGAATGCCGGCATCTGAGTTGGTTGAGTTAAAGAAGCAATTGAACGAATTGTTGGAAAAGAGGTTTGTGAGGCCGAGTGTGTCGCCTTGGGGTGCTCCAGTTTTATTGGTGAAAAAGAAAGATGGAAGTATGCGATTATGTATTGATTATCGCCAGTTGAATAAGGTGACAATTAAGAATAAGTATCTTCTTCCGAGAATTGACGATCTGATGGATCAGTTGGTAGGTGTGTGTGTGTTT
This sequence comes from Lathyrus tuberosus, assembly GCA_022829125.1. Taxonomy (NCBI): domain Eukaryota; kingdom Viridiplantae; phylum Streptophyta; class Magnoliopsida; order Fabales; family Fabaceae; genus Lathyrus; species Lathyrus tuberosus. The sequence goes on from JALAZF010000017.1 coordinate 22,977,304, forward strand.
AGTAAGATTGACTTGAGGTCGGGTTATCATCAGATAAGGGTGAAAGAGGAAGATATTCAGAAGACGGCTTTTAGGACATGTTACGGTCATTATGAATATTTTGTGATGTCGTTCGGGGTTTCTAATGCGCCAGGTGTGTTTATAGAGTACATGAATCGTATTTTCCACGAGCATTTGGATCGTTTTGTTGTTGTGTTTATTGATGATATCTTGGTTTATTCTAAGTCCCGGGAGGAACATGCGGAGCATTTGCGCATTGTGTTGCAGGTTTTGAAGGAAAGGAAACTTTTTGCCAAGTTGTCAAAGTGTGAATTCTGGTTGTCGGAAGTGAGTTTTCTTGGTAATGTGATTTCAGGTAACGGTATCGTTGTGGATCCGTCTAAAGTAGAAGCAGACCTACAATGGGAGGCTCCGATATCGGTTACTGAAATTAGAAGCTTTTTGGGTTTAGCCGGATATTATCGGAGATTTATTGAAGGTTTTTCTAAGTTAGCACTTCCATTGACCCAGTTGACTTGTAAAGGGCAAGCGTTCATTTGGGATATTCGGTGTGAGGAAAGTTTTAGTGAGCTGAAGAGAAGATTGACGACAGCTTCGATTTTGCCGAATCCTAGTGAACCATTTGTGGTGTATTGTGATGCATCTTTGATTGGTCTAGGTGGTATGTTGATACAAGAAGGTAAGGTGGTGACTTATGCTTCGAGGCAATTGAGGGTGCATGAGAAAAATTATCCTACTCATGATCTTGAATTAGCGGCTGTGGTTTTTGTGTTGAAGATTTGGAGGCATTATCTATACGGTGCAAGATTCGAAGTCTTTAGTGATCATAAGAGTTTGAAATACTTGTTTGATCAGAAAGAGTTGAATATGAGGCAACGTAGATGGTTGGAATTTTTGAAGGACTACGATTTTAGCTTGAATTACCATCTGGGTAAAGCTAATGTGGTAGCCGATGCGTTAAGCCAAAAATCATTGCATATGCCTGCTTTGATGGTTAAGGAGTGGGAACTTTTGGAATCGTTTAGAGATTTGAGTTTGGTGTGTGAATTGACGTCTGGCAGTGTAAGGCTTGGTATGTTGAAGGTTGCTAATGATTTTCTGTTGACCGTTAGCGAGAAACATAAATTGGATGTGAAATTTGTGGATTTGATGACGGTTGGAGATAAAAGTGAAAATGAGGACTTTAAAGTGGATGATAAAGGCGTTTTGAGGTTCCGAGGTAGAATTTGTATTCCTGATGATTCGGAGTTGAAAAGGATGATTCTGGAGGAAGGACACCAAAGTAATTTGAGTATACATCCGGGAGCTAATAAGATGTACCAAGATTTGAAGAATATTTTCTGGTGGTCTGGATTAAAGAGAGATGTGGCTCAATTTGTATATGCGTGTTTGACGTGCCAAAAGTCGAAGGTAGAACATCTGAAACCTAGTGGTTTCTTGCAACCGTTGGATATTCCTAAGTGGAAATGGGATAGCATTTCTATGGACTTTGTGACAGGGTTGCTGAACACTCAGCAGGGACATAATGCGATTTGGGTGGTTGTGGATAGGCTGACTAAATCGACGCATTTCATTCCGATTGACATCAGTTTTTCTTTGGAGAGGTTGGCTGATATTTATATCAGTGTGATTGTGAAGTTACATGGTGTTCCGTTGAGTATTGTTTCGGATCGAGATCCAAGGTTTACCTCGAGATTTTGGGAAAGTTTACAAAAGGCATTGGGTTCTAAATTGAGATTGAGTTCAGCTTATCATCCTCAGATGGATGGGCAGACAGAGAGAACGATTCAGTCGTTGGAAGATTTGTTGCGGGTTTGTGTTCTTGAACAAGGTGGTGCGTGGGATAGCTATCTTGCGTTGATTGAATTCACGTATAACGACAGTTTCCATTCAAGTATTGGAATGGCACCGTTTGAAGCGTTGTATGGACGAAGATGTCGAACACCGTTGTGTTGGCACGAATCTGGTGAGAGTGCGGTGGTTGGACCGGAATTGATTCAACAGACTACAGAAAAAGTGAAACTTATTCGTGAGAAGATGAACGCTTCTTAGAGTAGGCAAAAGAGTTATCATGATCGAAGGAGGAAAGATCTTGAGTTTCAAGAGGGCGATCATGTATTTTTGAGAGTTACGCCGGTAACGGGTGTTGGTCGTGCATTGAAGTCGAAGAAGCTTACTTCTCAGTTTATTGGTCCTTACCAGATATTCGCGAGAGTGGGTGTTGTGGCTTATAGGGTGGCGTTGCCGCCGAGTCTGTCAAATTTGCATGATGTCTTTCATGTTTCGCAGCTTCGGAAGTATGTTCCGGATCCGTCGCATGTGATTCCGATGGATGAGGTTGAGGTAAGGGAAAACCTTACGGTTGAGGCATTACCAATGAGGATTCTGGATCGCGAATTGAAGCGGTTAAGGGGAAAGGATATTGCACTTGTGAAAGTGGCGTGGGGAGGCGCTGTTGAGGGTAACTTGACTTGGGAGTTAGAGAGTCAGATGTGGGAGTCGTATCCGGAGTTGTTCGTCTCAGGTAATATTTTCGAGGACGAAAATTTCTAAGTGGGGGAGAGTTGTAACGCCCCAGTTTTAGTTATTTTTATTTAATTGAGTCGTTTTGATTATTTTATTATTATTTTATTTCATTTCTAACTTTTATTTGAAAATATATTATTTTTCGTCGTGAATATGTTTTATCGCGTTTTGGGAGCGTTTGCGAGATATTTGAGTGTAGGGGTATTTTGGTCTTTTGTTTGGGTAGATATTATATTTTTCATATAATAGAAATAGAAAGAGAGAAAATAGAAAGGAAAGAAAAAGAGGAAGAAATAAAAGAAGAGAAGAAAGAGAGAAAACTTGGAAATCTAAGAACCGATTCAACCGACTTTTCAAACGCGATTTAATCGGGTAAGGGTGCGAAACTCGATTATACTATGTTTGTGTATGATTATGTATGTTTGTGTGGAAGTTTTATTGGTTTTAGATATAGGTCGAAATGCGATAAACGAGTAGAAATCGATGTTTTCGCGGTTGGAAATCTGTGTAAATGTTGTAGAATACTAGTTACCATGTTTTGGTTATGTTTTGATTGCTATGTGTTGGTTTGGAAGTGTTTTGGTGGGGAAAATATGGTTTTGGGTTATGTAACAGCGCTGCTGGGTTTTCTGGTTTTCGCAGGTTCGCACTGCGAATCCCCTATCGAAGGGGAAAGCGAGCATTCGCTGGTTATTCGCACTGCGAAGGTGAGGGCGAGCATTCGCCAGAGACTCGCACTGCAAACTTTGTGTTATTTTGTGTTGTTTTCTTTCTGCCACTGTTCGTTGGGGAACTCGCACTGCGAATGGGGAAGCGAGCATTCGCTGGGCGTTCGCATTGCAAACGTTAGGAGTTTTTTTAGGCTATTTTCAGTTCTGACTTGGTTCGCTGGGACATTCGCACTGCGAATGAAGAAGCGAAGGACTCGCTAGGAGCTTCGCAATGCGAACGTGACAGCTTTTCCCAATTTGTTTTCTTTATAACTTTTGATCCGTGAGCCGGTTTGAGGCGTGGTTTGGTGCGTTGGAAAGCTTTTGGCATGTTCTTTCTTATATTATTGGTTTTGAGACTAGTGGCCGATTTAATTATGTCGGGAATTGGAATGGTGTCTTTTTGTCAACTTGTACCATTGTAAGTGTGTGTAGTTGGCGTGTATTATGCAATATGCTGTTGACATGAATATTTTATGACTTGTGTGATGTTGTGTGATGGAAATGCATGTGATAAGATGTTGTGATGATGGTTTGTGATCTAAGGGCTAGTAAATGCAATGTGTTGTATTTGATGATATATGCATGATTATGGATGTGTATATGTGTGCATTTGAATGTCATGAGTCATTGTATGCCAAGCATCATGATATGCATGTTGGTGATGTCGTGTGCCCTAGTGGGTGTGAGCGACGAAACGGTTCCAGAGGGAATCCGCTATAACATCGTGCGCCTTATACAAAGAGGACCTAAAGCGATGATTATAGACGATCGTGCGCCTTATACAAAGAGGACCTAAAGCAATCGAATTGTGCGCCTTATATAAAGAGGACCTAAAGCATTCCATAAACATCGTGCGCCTTATACCAAGAGGACCTAAAGCGACGGGGAATATCGTTTGCCCGACGGGGTGTTACATGAGTGGTCCTCAGTAAAAAGCAATGATTCCAATAGTTCCTGAGTGAACTAGTGATGAGATTGATGGATGGATGGTACCGCATGTGCATTTGCATAGAGTCGTTGTGTCGGTCTCTTTGCATTTGCATAAATCATGAATGGATTAATTATGTGTGAGAATTATGAATGTATGCATTATGTGTGGAATTGTGGATGAAATTGATGAGTTAATATATGTACATATGTTGGTGATAATTATATTGTGCATGGTTGATATGCCCTGGTGATGGGTATATGAAATATACATTGTGTTGTTTTATGTTTGAATTCTGGTATAAGTTGTGGTGAGAATATTTTATATGTGTATTTTTTTGTTATATATAATTGTATACAATTATATTATGATTATGTTTCTCACCCTTCTGCTATTTTTAAATGCTCTATGAGGCATTGCAGATTAGATGCTGGAGGTCTTTTTGTGAAGCTTAGGTCTTCATTGTTTTGTCGGTCGGCTCTGATATGTGGCACCGGGTAGTCGGGGACACCGTTAGTGATTAGGTGTATATGTATATGTATCTTTTGGATTGTACATGTATGATGTTGTATATGACAGAAAAACTTTTTATGGTATATATATATATATATATATATATATGAGTTTCAGTACAGATTTTCTGCTTTTATTCTGTATCTGATTTGTGGGTGTTAGGAACTAAATTCCTTTGTTATGTGCTACCTGAATTGTTGCATATCTTTATGAGCAGGTGTATGTGTATTTGTTTCAATTGATGTGACCCCTAGGTCTATGCCGTGAATGTTTTTAAATATACTCTGATGAAATTTTGAATTTTATTTATCGCTTTGTTTATTGGGGCTATAGATTGGGGGTGTTACATAGGTCGTGGTTATATGGCATGCAAAGAGATAAATGTTTCAATGATGTATGATTTTTCTTACATTTGTAGGAATTGACAATAATGAGATTCTAAAGGCTACTGTGCAAGCTTTGATGGCATGAAATTGTTTGCCAACTTATGGGAAAATTGATTTTCTATAATATTTCGCATGTAAATATTTATTTCAATTTTAATTGGACAGAGGCGTGGAGGCTTTTGTTTTGGCTGCAGACCTTTCAATTTTATGTACTTTTTTGGTTGAAGGTATGCCTACTTAGGGTAAATTCAAATCTCTTTTGCTTTTTGAGGAAAATATGTAATATTTTATGACACATGATGAGTGACTCAAACCAATGGGGTGAAGTTTAGCTTACCCTTCTAGTAATGTGAAATAAATAATGATAATAGTAGTAATGGCAGTAGAGCAATGGTGGCATTCTGTTCTACCTTTCAAAATTGTTAAGACATGCATGATTTCCGGTTTCCAAGTTCTGTTTCCAAGGGATTGGTTCTCTAAGTTGCTGCTTTTCAATTATATTGTGTATTGATGCAGGACCTAGTCCCTTGTGTTCTGGTGACTTTTGATAAAGAACAAATTGTCATTAGGAGGGGGAAGGATTATAAGCACTTGAAGGATGAATACTTTCTTAAAGATCGAGAATCATTTGATGATGATGATGATGATGGTGGTGACTTGCTTATGGATGAAGATTAAGAGCTTAATAACACTAACTTATGAGATTCACACTTAAGTAAGTTGTGATGATCTCATATAATCATACTTTGTTCAAATTGTGACCTTAAATCAGAAGTTACCAAAAGAGAATGTAATTGGAACACATATGTACATTTATACAATGATATTGTTGTAATATTATCTCTATGTATAGCGCATGTTTGGATTAGAATACTTTAAAACAAGTAGTTGGATTTGAATAGAAAAATGGAATATTTTAACTTAAGTGATGAACAAACACCAAACCGCTTATGATCATGACCCAAAAATATAATTTCACATTGTTTAAATTAGCTAGAGATTAGCTATGAATTAGCTACAAAAATGTTGTGTTTAAATTAGCTAGAGATTAGCTAGGAATTAGCTAGAAAGTTGCTGCAAATTAGCTACAATTTTTGGATTCAAATATGATATAAATATTAAAAAAATTAAAATTGAAACAATTGCCACGTGGCATACATGTCAGCAATTTTTGCCACGCTGGCATTGCCACATGTAAGCCACGTCATCAAAAAATCTCCACATGGTCTGCCACATAAGCCACCGTTAGTGAAAACTAACGGGAGGGACTACAGTTACAAACGGAACACTTTAGGAGGACCAAACCTTGAAGAAAATATTTATAAGGACCAAACTTGAATGTTAGGTTATTTTCAGGGACCTTATACATATTTAACCCTTTATTTTATCCCCTATAAGGCTTCAGCTCTGGCATATCCAATTACAACTTTCATTCAGACTACTTCAATTCACAGTGGATATTTATTTTATACCTTATGAAATCTCTTCCAATCATGGGTGATTCTTCCCCAGTGGATCTCTCTCTTCCTTAGGAAACCAGGTTCATTGTGACGATCCCCTGAGTGAAGTCATGATGTTATGTCCCCAAGTGGAGTACTTTCCTCTCCCCTGAGATATTTGAAGCCTTGAAGCAAGAATTTGGTCCATATGCGGCTTTTAGTTCATCCCTAGTGATGTTTCTATCTTGTGAAGATTGGCCGAGTATCCATGTCGAGATGTTTATTTCATCTCCAGTTTACTTTCCCTTGTTTGTTTTGTCAGCATAACCATAGCATGGCATACATTCATTCATACAGATATACATGGCATATGTGCATTTTACAATCTCTGATATTTATTTGATTCATTCATTCTGGCTGTGTTTATCCCCAGGTGACTTGGTTTGTCATCTCTCCCCAGTAGAGTCGTCAACTGCAAGCAGAAAGTGCATATCCTTTCTAATTCCCCACTGAGTTTAATCCCCGTGGAAGATTTTTGCTTCAGCTATCTTTTCTATTTTTGGACAAGATAAATCCCCAGTTGAGTTCATTCCTCAATGGGTAGAGTCTCGCTTAACCGTTTCTCTTCAGTTATTTCCTGGATTAAACTTTGGTCCCTGACAATTGTGACTTTTGAATCTCTCTAGGCTTGTTAAACCTAGATCGAGTGTGCATTTATTTTGCACTTTGTTCCCCAGGAAGAATCTATTTAAAGATCACCATTGAAGACAAAATCCTATTCTCCAAGCAGTGTTGTAACGTTCCTTTGGAATTTATTCCCAGACAACAAGTGGCAGCCTCTTTATTTGAAAAAAAAAATTGTTCTCAGGTTTTCTATTTGGATGACAAATGGAAGTCTCTTTCTAAGACAGTTTGCCTATCCCCAACAAGTTATCAGATTATCGATTATTCTTCCATCAAATGGCATTTCTTTGGAAGTCCCCGTCAGAGAAATTTGTTGAAGACGTTACAAGTATTCCTCTTTATTTAAGATGTCCTGTTACAAGGATTTTATTTGCTCCAATGCAATTTCAAATTACAATTGGTGATGTTCTCCCCAGTGAGTCCACTATTCAATTTGCTTCCATCAAATGGTATCTCTCCGAGAAGTTTGGTGAAGATTCAGAGGATCTTTCTCTTTATTTGAGAAGAGATGTTTACAAAATCAACCGTCTTGTATCTCTTTTGAATATTCTCGATGAAGTTTCCCAATCTCCAGTAAAGTTATGGATCCCCAGTGAAGTCATAAACCTCTAGTGAAATTCCAATTCCCTGTGAAGATATTTCCCTGCAAGTATTCGCCTTTCCAGGAAGAAACTGATATCTGCTCGTGGCATACAACCTCGAAGCATTTATTTCAAGACTCTGCTCATGGCATACAACCTCGAAGCGTTTATTTTCAGACCTACTCATGGCATACAACCTCGAAGCATTGGGGAGGTTTACTTACCCTTTCTAAATGGATCATTTAGTTAAAGAAGAAGCTGAATTATATTTTGATCATGGAAGCTTATTTGTGGTCAGATACCTTTGCTTAGGCTACCATATACTTGATATTAGGTAATCTTTCCTTCTAAGTTAGACACTTTTGCCTAGGCTGCCGTATATTTGGTATTAGGTGATCTTTTCTCTCGAGTTTATTACCTTTGCCTAGGCTATCATATGTTTGATAGTAGGTAATATATCTATCTATTTTTTGTCAGATACCTTTGCTTAGGCTACCCTGCTGGTAGTAGGTCATCTTTCCTTCTGAGTTTATTACCTTTGCTTAGGCTATCATATGTTTGATGATAGGTAGTATGTCTATCTATTTTTGGTCAGATACCTTTTCTTAGGATACCAGGTGTTGGTAGTAGGTCATCTTTCTTTCTGAGTTTATTGCCTTTGCTTAGGCTATCATATGTTTGATAGTAGGTAATATGTCTATCTATTTTTTGGTCAGATACCTTTGCTTAGGCTACCCTATGCTGGTAGTAGGTCATCTTTCCTTATGAGTTTATTACCTTTGCTTAGGCTATCATATGTTTAATAGTATGTAATATGTCTATTTATTTTTTTGGTCAGATACCTTTGCTTAGGCTACCATGTGTTGGTAGTATGTCATCTTTCCTACTAAGTGATTACCTTCGCTTAGGCTATCATATGTTTGATAGTAGGTAGTACTCATCTCTTTTGGTCAGATACTTTTTCTTAGGCTACCATACGTTTGATAGTAGGTAATACACCGTATCTTTTTGGTCAGATACCTTTGATTAGGCTACCATATACTTGGTAGTAGGTAATCTTTCCTTCAGATTTAGACACCATTGCTTAGGCTGCCACAAGTTAGTAGTATGTGATCTTTCTTTTCAAGTCTATTACCTTTATTTAGGCTATCATATGTTTGATAGTAGTAATATATCTATCAATTTTTGGTCGGATACCTTTGCTTAGGCTACCATGTGGGTAGTAGGTCATCTTTCTTTCTGACTGATTTCTTTGCTTAGGCTATCATATGTTTGATAGTACGTAATACATCTCGTCCTTTGGTCAGGTACCTTTGGTTTAAGCTACCATATGTCTGCTAGTAGGTACTCTTTCCTTTCAAGTTTATTACCTTTGCTTAAGCTATCATCTATTTAATATTAGGTAATATACATTCCTTTATTTCATTGAATACCTTTGCTTAGGCTACCATATATTTGATAGTAGGTCATCTTTCCCTTTAAGTTTATGGCCTTTTGTTTAGATTACCATATGTTTGGTAGTAGGTAATACGCATCATTGTTCATTGGAGGTACCATGCGTTTAAGCTATCCCCAGTGGTAGTTGGTAGCCTCTTCCCCGTTGAAATTGTCAATCTTTCCCTAGAGGAGTTGCAACCTTTTCCTAGTATACACTTTTCTCCTGTGGCATCATTCCCCAAAGGATCTTTGTCCCGCATTTCATATCATGTCATATCATAAGCATCCTTGTGGTATCTTAGGGAAAAAAATTATGCATTTTTGTATTTAAGTCTCTCATATCTCGTCGAGACCATGATTTCAATATCCATATCTCCGGATAGAAGAAACTTAAATAGGGGCATCTGTCACACCCGAATTTTTAACCCTAAGATCCCACCTCATTTGCATAATTTTTCATAGCATACATCACCTCATGTGTGTGTTTTTATGTATTCACTAACCCCTTTGAAATTCAAGAACATGTGCTTTGGTTTTGCTCTGATCATAAGCTAGTGTTTTGCTCTCAAGAAGCTCAAGGATTGACCAGTCAAAGGATTGTGGGATCCTCAACATCTCAAGCTCTATTCATTCAACATTGTTCAAGGGTCTCCTCTCATTAATAATCAAGTGCAAGATTGCATTTAATCAAGATCAATAGGCCTCAAGTCATCAGATGCACCCAAATTAGGGTTTTAACCTAATTTAGTCACTGGGTTGACTTTTGAAGCAAGACATGATCCAATACCTCAAGGCATGTTTCAAGGACCTCAAATGCATCATATTAGTCCATTCATATGTTTGGATTGATTCAATAAGCTTGATTCATAAGCAATGGAAGAATTCAAGTTCATCAGATGAAAAGTCAACTATTCCTCAAAGTCAAAGTTTGACTTTTGAGATTTCTGGTCAAACATTGACTCCACAAGTCAAGGAACATGAAAATATGTGAATTAGATCATGATAAATCAAGAAAATCAAAGAAAACATCCAAGGATCATGATTTGAAAAAAAATTAGGGTTTCATGATTTTTTATCTAAGTTATGAAAATTCCATGATTTTTGCCTTACTTCGTAAGTCCATAACTTCCTCCTCAAGCAACCATTTTCTTTGCTCCAAAGACCAAATTGAAGATCTTGTTTCATGCTTAAACTTTGTCATGGGGGATGTGTTCCAAAAAATGCATGGATAAAGAGATATGAAGCCATGAAGTGGCGGGTTCACTTGCTTTTGAAAGAAAAACACTTAGTGAAATTTTCAACAGATTCTGAATAGGTCAAGTGGCTGACTCTGTGAGCATTTTTCACCATGATCACAATTGAATCGACAAAAGTTGTCAACATAAAAGTTATAAAGGATGTTTCAAACTTTCCAAAAAGTCAAAGATCATAAATTTATGACACTTAAGCTAGGAGTTTTGAAGAGATGAAGTTGGCCTCCCAAAACTGAATTATAGGTCATCTCCATGGCAAGCTTCATGTTCAATTCCAAGCCTAAGCTACATGATCTAACTTTTTCAGGCCATCTTACTTCTAAATCTCACCATGATCAGAGAATTATACAAACCTTTGGTGCATTACACAAGGAATTAAGGCTTTGTCCAAGTCTTGATACCATTTATGGAAATTTTGCATAAAACATTGTATCCATTCTTGTAAAGGTCACCTTTTGCAATCAACTTGTGCATTGGGCTCCCAACTTGTTTTCTCAGATCAAAAGCAACCTCTAATGCTCATAAGTAATCCCTAAACTTCAAAAAAGCATGAATATTTTCCCCATTTCACTCCACTATTTCATCAAGACCAAGAATGCATTTTGGTGCAAATTGGAACCAAACCTCCAAACCAGCATTCCAATTGAACCAAACTTGATCTCTGCAAGTTACATAGGCCATTCATAACCTCTATAAATAGAGGACCAAGCCTCGGAGCACAACACAACAAGTTTTGCACAAGAAACCTCATTGTAGCCAAAAACTTTCATTTTCACAAAACCCTCCAATCTTCACCACAGTCATAAAACCCTCAAAAAAAACTATCCACATACACCACAAATCATCTACCAAAACTTTCCAAACCATCCATTTCATCAAAAAACCTCAGAATCTAAAAGTCAACTCTTATTTGCACAATAGGTGACTTTTCTGTACAAAACACTATAACTCTTCATCCAGACCTTTTCCATTCATTCAAACCATCCAAACACCATCCTTAAACATCACACAAACCGTCCAAACTCTCACATTGCATCTATAACACCATCTTCACCAAAATTAAATTCTCACTTTTTCACTTTGCAAGAAGAATCGTGTAAGAAGTTTGAGCCATTTTCCAAGCAGTTTCAGCATTGCAAAAGCATCCTAGAGGTCCATAGAAGCTTTTTGAATCCTCAATCATGTTCTTGCGGCTTGATTGAAGAGGCATTGAACCTACTCCAATAGGTAAGTCCATACACTTCTGCAACTCTATGATTCTTGTATCATTTGTATTCATTTGAATTACAAACATGTTTTCCATGATATAATGATCATTAACCCCATGTCAATTGATCTGAATCTGTGATGTATGTGATTTCATTTCAAATTTTCATTTTAGGGTTCATTCTGGTATCAGATTAATTTTTTACAATGTGTTGAAAATTAATGAAATTAAATTGCACCATTGTATTCCTAGTGAATTTTTAAGCAACTTTCATTTTTATACCGTGTGATTTCATTAAGTATTAAGGAAGTTAAGATCTTCAGAATTTGAAAAATGGTGGACACGATGGAAGAGGAAGATGATCTTGATGGTGGCGCCCTTTTTCATTTTTAAAACTTGTTTTAATATTTATTTTTCAGTTTCCATTTTAATCATTGAATTGGAATTGCGCCGTGTTGGTCATTGTGTTTGGTTTGTGTGTGTTTGTGAGCTCAAGGTCTGGGGTTCGAATCCCCCTCGCCCCAGACCTTTTGGTTATTTTTATTTTGTATGTTTTTCATGTATTCTTCATATATTATCTTGTACGCGCATCATTTTGTTACACTATAATGCACGGCCTGGTGGTAAGATTTTAGGCAGTAGGTAAGGGTGTGTGGGTTCAACCCTTGTGGCCAACAAAACCTTATTTTTTATCACTTGTTGTTTCATTATTTCTTCTCATTTTCTCTTAATTATTTCCACATGTTTCTTTTATCCTTTTGAGCTGATTTTTTGCACACTTGTTATTTATCCTATGTATTTTGTGAATATATGGAAAAATACCAAAATAATATTTATTTTACCCATTTTTATTAGGTTGAAAACTTGTTCTTTATATGTGTCTTTTAGGACTTTTAAGGATTGTTCTTGGATTGTTTTCTTGGCTTAATTGATCATGAGTGTTTGTATAGCAATATCATGCCTTATACCATGTTTGGGTGTTACCTTCTTTGAAAAAATGTCTTGATTAAATGTTCATTTGGATGAAACTTTAGGGTTTTATTTGCTTGATCTCTTGAAAAATATTTTGATGCATAATTAGGACTTCCACTTGAGTTTAGTCCTTAACCTTTGATTCAATCATGTCTTATTGACTTGTTCATAATGTTTATTTGTTCCAATTTGTTTGTGATGCCTTATTTGATTCCATCATTATAAACATATTCACAAGTTTCTTGAAGTATGCTTACATCTTCTAGGGTTTAAGATTGACCTTGTATTTTGCATGCCCTTGCTTCTCTTCTTTGACTTGTGTATATGTTGATCCCTTTTAGGACTAAGGCTTACTTTCATCATGTTCATATTGATTCTTGATTCATACTTTTACGCTTTAATCTATGTCTTTCACTTTTGAAATGTCCATATTTCTTTCAAGTGTTTTCCTTCATAAACTTCCACAATGTTAAGCATGTCTCTTGCCCTATGTTTGTTCATGTTATGTAAGTCTTTGTCATGTCTTTTTTATGTTCACCACATCTCACTGCTTAGATCGTGTTGATGTTTATCAATTCATGCATGTTTATGTGATCAATCATTGATATCTATTCCAAGGGAGGGTCTTGTTGTTGACATCTTTGTCATTTACATTTGCATCTTTACATCTTCTTGTACATATATCTCTCTTTGTAATCCTAGAACTTGGGAAGTCTCCCTTAGGATTACCTTCAACTTAGACCTTTAATTAGGGTTTCCCATTTTACCAACTCAAAACCACTTTCAATAAAAACCTTGACCTTAGGTCATTGACTCTTTTCAAACTCTTTTTTTTTAACAAATGCTTTAAGACATCTTAAGCCTATTCAAACTCTTTCACAATGATTAGAAAACATAAAATCAGTTCAAATCTTTTTCCACTTTGGCTTTTCAATTTAAAACCTTTTCAAAATAGACTAGACATTAGTCATCCTTAGCTGAGATATAAATCTCCTACCCCATAGCATTGTGAGAAAGATGATTAATTCTTTTCCACTTGAGGGAGGTATGTGGCATACTTGTTGATACATCCAAGTTGGAGCACTTCTCTCAATGTGAAGCAAAGATCCCTCTTCCATATGTTTGTGGTGGTTTAGATGAGTATTCTCCTTAAGATGACAACTTGTCTCTTCTTCATTAAAATCCACCTTAACAAACCCTTTTCAATTTGTACCCCGAACTACGAGGTTTTAATCCTTTATTGGTACGTAGGCACAAGACTTTGTGTCTTGCCAAACACAAAAACAATAAAAAATATTTCTCTTCTCATCTCCTCAATCAATCCCAAATAGCAAACAACTTAACAAATAACACAAATTCAACAAGAGGTTCCTATAGAATACTATAGATACTTAGGGTACTAATACCTTTCCTTAGTATAACCAACCCCCGAACCTTAGATTATCTTTATTGCTTTGTTTTGCATTGCATGTTTATGGGTTATTCTTTCTTTACCCCTTCCCTTGGATAAATTAAAGATCGATGGTGATATCTTAAGATCTGTGAAGCCTAGCTAACATAATAGCTATGGTCTCCGATTCTCACCGCGACACACATACATTGATTTAGCCTAACTCAGCTCAATCAAAACATGTACTTTGTTTATGTCAATATTCTCTACATATTTTTACATTACATTTTCCAATGACTCCATTTTTTTAATCTCAATAAAAACAATAAATGTTTGACTTATCTCAACAAAATAACAACAACGATTTACTTATCTAAAAACAACAACAACAACAACAATAAAAAACGTTTTACTTATCTCAACAAAAATAACAACAACAACTTCCTTATCTAAAAACAACAAAATATAAAATCTTCAATCTCAATAAGAACAACATCAATAATAAACCTTTTACTTATCTCAACAAAACAACAACATATAACATTCAATCTCAATCAAAACAAAAACAACATGAAGCCTTCATTCAAAATAACAAAATAACATTAAATCTTTTACTTATCTCAACAAAAACAACAAAATAAAACCTTTAATCTCATCTTAACAACAACAACAACAATAACATAAAAAATTCAATCTCAATCTCAACAACAACAACAACAACAACAACAACAACAACAACAACAACATTAAACCTCAAGGGTTTAAGGTCTCGAAAACAACAACAACAACAACAACAACAATAACAAAAACATTACTGTAAAATGAATGGTGGGAATGTTTCACGTACCAGAAATGTGATGAAGAAGTAAACAAAAATGAGTTTGTATCTCTTTCTTGCTAGTTTCATGTTTCCTTTCCTTATTTTGTACATGTTGCAGAAGATATGATGGCGGCTAGGGAAGAAATGGTGTTTTGTACATTTATGGAGATGGGGTTTCGCTAGGGTATTGTTATGTTCTAGAGGAAAATAAGCTACAATTTCATTTATGTAATTTGTTTTTATTTAAAATAAAAAAGGAGTGAAACAAGTTTTCGCCTTGATTAGTTTTACCAACTGTGGGGAAATGTAATATGTTTTAATTTAAAATATAAAAGCTAGTTAGTTTTACCAACTATGGGGAAATTTTAGTTAGTTTTTGTTGAGACAAGTTTGGTTCATACCATGTATCCTCTAAAGTTTTGATGATGACAAAGTATTTGAAAAAAAATAGGATTTCTAACTAGCTAGTTTGTGTGTGCAAAACTTTATTTAGTTGATGAAACTGGTTTTGACACAGAAGTGGCTTTGGTTCGGTTCTGGTCATACACTAATGAGAGAGTCTGATCAGAAAGGCGCTGCTAGTATACTCCAGAATCAGAAGCGTGTATGGCTGCCCCTAAGACTGAGTAGTGTCAACTCAGTTCTGCTAACATGGGACTCGAGATAGATTGACATTATCTTCAACAGATTGTGTTGTACCTGAAGATTTGTACCGAAAGTTCCAATACCTGATTTATTGGAAAAGAATATGTACTAGAAGATTTGATCTGATTATAGCCGTTGTGGATGCTCCAATGACTATATTTCTTCAGCTATATAAGGAAAGTCTTATACAGGTATGTATAAGCAATTGTAATCGAGTTGATTATAGTGGAAAATATCTTGCGAGGCAAAGGGACTGGAGTACTCTCAGTTAAGAGAGGAACCAGGATAACTGTTGTGTGTTCTTTGTTGTTTTTTCTTTACTTCTGTTACATTTTCTGATGCACTATATATCAGATTCTGAACTCAGCTTTAGAATTTGAACTCTGGTTTAGAAGTAAAACTATTTTTGCAAACACAATTCAACCCCCTTGTTGTGTATTTTTCTCTCCTTCAGCTGGCATCAGAGCAAGGTATGTATGTAACACTTAACAGTGGTACAATCAAAGATCCAACGAGAAAAATATGGCTACTAAGGATACTAACGTCAGTACCTCAGGAAAGGGAGTTCCTTATGATTACATTAGCTCTGAGAGAAATCTTTACACTGCTAAACCTCATGTATCCAGTGGTGACTCCACTGAGTTTGAATGGTGGAAAAGCAAGATGTGTATATATATATATATCATTGGACTCGATGATGAGCTAAGGGATATACTTGAAGATGGTATTGAAATCGCTGTTGATATTGTTGGTATGGTATCTGACAGGAAAACATTGAATCCTGCTCAAAAGAAAATTTACTTAACGCATCATAGAGTCAGGGGTATTCTGGTGGATGCTCTGCCACATGCTGAGTATTTGAAAATCATTTATAAGTCTTCGGCAAAGACTATCTTTGAATCTCTATGCTCTACCTATGAAGTAAATCAGCAAGTTAGAGAAGCAAAAGCTAACTTATTGGTACAAAAGTACGAGCTGTTCAAAATGAAAGATGATGAGGATGTCGAAACCATGTTCTCTAGGTTTCAGACTCTTGTATCAGGCCTTCAAGTGCTGAATAAAAGTTATTCTACAGCAGATCATGTGAAGAAAATTCTGAGAAGTCTTCCTCACAAGTTTAGACCTAAAGTAACTGCTATTCAGGAAGCTAAGGACTTTAACACACTTTCTCTTGAAAGTCTAATCAGCAATCTTCAAAGTCATGAAATTGAACTAAATGGAGATGATTCTTCAAAGAAACTTAAATCTCCTGCTTTGAGATCTTCTTCTGAAAAATCTAGAAGATCTTCTAATAGCAGTAAAGATGATGAAACTTCTGAAGAAGAGTTTGATGGAAGATCTGATGATGATGACATAGCTTGCTTCATCAAAGGAATTCAGAAAATGACTAGAAGAAAAAGGAGATTTCCTAAAATCAATACGAGATTCAACTTCAAAGAAAGAGAAGAAGAGAGGATTTGCTACAACTGCAACAAGCCTGATCACTACAAATATGACTGTCCTGATCTTCAGAAAGACAATTAAAAGAAAGAAAGCTATCAGAAAGATAACTTCAGAAACATGTTCAAGAAAAACTTTATGGCGACATGGGAAGAGCTGGATGATGAAGATTCAGAGAAGGAAGATGATGCCAATCTTGCTGTAATGGCACAATCATCTGATGAAGGACTATTATCTGAATCTGAAGACGAAGACGAGGTATACTCCAACTCTAAATTTATTTCACATGCTAATAATCTTATAAATTACTGCAAAGATCAAGCTAGATATGTTTAAATTTTGAAAAGAGATAAATTCATTTTGAAAGAAGAATTAAAAGAAATTAGTATATCTCAAAATTAATGTTCATCTCTAGGTAAGCATGATCAAGCTTTTCATAAATTCATTACATCTGGCATTGATCAAACTAAAATTGCATCTATGATTTATGGAGTAGGAAAATTTAATAGAGAAGGTTCAGGATATGATGAAGAATGTTCTAGTTCTGATGTTTCATTCAAAGTTGTTCCAAATTCTTGCTCATCCAGCATTACTCAAAAAGTGTTAAGTAATTATTTTGTTTCTGCTGCCAGTACTATGAAAGTTGTGAATTTTACTAAACCTATTGATCAGAAGTTAAAAGATATTGCAATATTAAAACCTGATAATTTAGAAATTCTGATATCCACAGTATCCAACACTTTTGGATCAAGGGCTAAGACTAGTTCTGTAACTGAGATTGAAAATAACTCCAACCAAAAAGCTTGGAGTGAAGCTAAATCTTCTTACTTGGCAAAAGGAGAAAATATAAATGAACCTGTTAAAACTAACAAGAAAGGACCCATACACATATGGGTACCTAAATCTCAAATTATCTTTGCTGCAAATTTGCCCAAAGGAAAGGATGGAAAGCCAATCCTGGTACTTGGACAGTCGCTGCTCACGACATATGACTAGAGAAAGGCATATGTTCCAAACCCAGAATCTGAAAGATAAGGGAAATATGGGTTTTGGAGGAGGCCAAAAAGGAAGAATCATTGGTACAGGTACCATTGGTAATTCACAAACTCTTATTAATAAGGTCTGGTCGATAAATGGCTTAAAATATAATCTACTGAAATTCTGGTATCAGATGTGTGATGTTGAGTGTGATGTCACAACAAGACAATCTGCTATGGACAATGCAATAACAAGCAGTAAAGGACACAATGAATTGTTCACCCAGTTCGGTCTAACTACCTACGTCTGAGGGCTACCAAGCCAGGGAGGAATTTCACTATTAGTAGTATTAATTTACAGACTCAACAATCCCAGTTGACATCTACTAAACTTAATCACTACCCAATGAACCTTCTACCTAAGAAACCACTTAGATATGAGAAACCACTCACTCCCTAAATCACCACAGTGATACAATCCAAACACACCTTGATTGTGCTTCACAGCTTTGATCAAGAACAGAAACTCTCTTGCTTAACAGCTCTAGAGATATCAATTACAACTCAAAAACAATAACACCAATTCAACATGAATGGTTTACAAAATACACACGAAGACACAAATGACACTCAGTCTTTAGCTCTCTTTCTTCGTTATCTTCCAATAAGGGTTGAGGCTGCTTTTATACCCTTCTAACTTGGGCTTGGACCTGCTCCCAAGATTCTGATCTGATTTGTTTTTGAAATCAGAAATTAATGCAGATTTGATCTCCTAAATCTTTTCAAATCAGCCCTCATGTTAGTTATATGATTTGCTCCATGATCTGCTCCATATCTGATTGTCAATATCTTCTCCAAGAAATTCGCATCCAATCTCTCTAACAGATCTCCTCAAAACATCCTAACACGCGCAGCCCTAGAACATCACAAGCTGATGTTCTGATGTTCTAGTATAGTGATGTCAAGACATCACTTATAACATCAACATACAAAACTTCCAACCCTGCAACAGCTAATGATAAGAACCAATGTTATGACATCAGACATATGACATCAACATTGTTCAACTTTGTTTTACCAAAATTCCAGCCAATACAAGAACTAACAATCTTCCCCTTTGGCTAATTTTGGCTAAAACAAACTCTTCCATCATCAGAGAACCCAGCAGCGGATAAAAATTGATAAATTTTCAAAACACCTAGCAGCACCTCTTCAACAAGCTGCACAAACTCACTAACCAGCAGCAACAAAAACCAACAAGCTGCATAAACTCACTTTCACATCAGTATAGGGCAAACTCCCCCTCAAAACAAGAACCAGCTCACAATTGTCCAATCATGCACACTCCCCCTCAAGCCTAGAGCCACACCAGACAACTAGGCAACACATAGGCTAAGGCTAACTCTCCCCCTTTTTAGCCACAAATTGACAACATCTACACCAAACACAAAGATCTGACATCCATTAAGACATGTCAGGCGATCCATTAAGCAAGCTTCCCAAGGAACACAATATCCCAAAAACTTTGACTGGTCAGGCGATACAACCTATGGATTCTTAAAGTACTATAAAATCCACGCCTTCTTCCTTCTAACAGCACCAGACTTCTGATGATGAATGGGATGAAGATTGGAAAACTTTTCTTGATGCAGGGGGCTGGGACAATCTTTAGATATTGCTATTGATGAACCAAAATCCAATCTTGTATGCTTTCAGCAATTAAAAAAATGTTGTTTTCATATCATAACTGCACAAATACTTCTTCCAACACACCTAATCCTCATAAATGCAGATTCCCAGTTTGCTTCTTAAGCTTTCAAATTGATTTGCATCTAAGGCTTTAGTAAAAATGTCAGCTAATTGTTTATCTGTAGCAACATGTTCCAAGGCAACTACTTTATCCTCAACCAATTCTCTTATAAAATGATGCCTTATATCAATATGCTTAGTTCTGCTATGTTAAATAGGATTCTTAGAGATACTGATAGCACTCAAATTATCACAGTACAATGTCATGACATCTTGCTTGACATTGTATTCTGTTAACATCTGCTTCATCCAAACAAGTTGAGAACAACTACTCCCTGCTGCTATGTACTCAGCTTTAGCATTAGAAAGAGACACACAGTTCTGCTTTTTACTAAACCATGATATCAGATTATTCCCTAAGAAAAAGCACCCTCCTGAAGTACTTTTTCTATCATCAGCACTCCCTGCCCAATCAGCATCACAAAAACCACATAACTCAGTGCCTGATCCATGACTGTAAAGCATTCCATAGTCACTAGTCCCATTCACATATTTCAGAATCCTCTTCACTTGATTCAAGTGACTAACTTTAGGCTCAGCTTGATATCTGGCACAGACTCCAATAGCAAAAGAAATATCAGGTCTGCTAGCTGTGAGATATAATAGACTTCCAATCATGCTTCTGTATACACTTTGATCCACACTAACACCATGTTCATCCTTGGACAACTTTAAATGAGTAGGAGCAGGTGTCCTCTTGTGATTAGCATTCTCTAGACCAAATTTCTTCACTATGTTCTTTGCATACTTGCTCTGAGAAATGAATATGGAGTCCTCCATTTGTCTAACTTGTAGACCAATAAAATAGTTGAGCTCTCCAACAAGACTCATTTCAAACTCAGATTGCATCTGTTCCACAAAATGTTTCACCATTGCATCTGACATCCCACCAAAACCTATGTCATCAACATAGATTTGAGCTATCATCAGTTTTCCTCCTTCCTCTTTAACAAACAAAGTCTTGTCAATCCCTCCTTTTCTGTAGCCATTCACAACCAGGAATTCAGTAAGCCTTTCATACCAAGCTCTTGGTGCTTGCTTCAAACCATATAGAGCTTTCCTTAGTTTGTACGCATGGTCAGGAAATGTTGGATCAATAAATCCTTTTGGTTGATCAACATACACCTCTTCATTTAAGTAACCATTCAAGAAAGCACTCTTAACATCCATCTGAAAAAGCTTGAATTTGAAATTACAAGCCACCCCTAAGAGTAATCTGAGAGATTCCAGTCTTGCCACAGGAGCAAAGGTTTCATCATAATCAATTCCTTCAACCTGAGTGTATCCCTGAGCAACTAACCTGGCCTTGTTTCTGGTGACCACTCCTTGTTCGTCAGATTTATTCTTGTAAATCCACTTGGTGTCAATCACATTAACTCCATCAGGCCTTGGTACAAGATCTCACACTTCATTCCTTTTGAATTGTTCCAGCTCTTCATGCATGGCATTAATCCAAAACTCATCAGTCAAGGCTTCTTTGACATTCTTGGGCTCAATTTTAGAAATAAAGCAAGAATTTGACACAACCTCTCTTGATCTAGTGCTAACCCCTGACTTAGGATCACCTATGATAAGCTCCCTGGGATGGTCCTTTAGCACTCTAATAGATGGTTCTTTATTAGATTGTTCAGGTTCAGGCTGAGCATCAACTTGACTAAGAGACCCACTTCTGTCTTCAGTTTCTTCTGTGACTTCTTCAACTGATGTTTCAACATCATCCAGGATATCAGCATCTTCCTGCTTATCAGTGTCATCAATCACCACATTTATAGACTCCATCATAACCTTTGTTCTGGAGTTGAAAACCCTGTAAGCTCTGCTATTTGTAGAGTATCCTAGAAAGATTCCCTCATCACTTTTAGGATCCAATTTTCTCCTCTGTTCACGATCTAACAAGATGTAACATTTGCTTCCAAAAACATGAAAGTACTTCACATTTGGCTTTCTTCCTTTCCATAGTTCATACAGAGTAGCTGAAGTGCCCCTTCTCAAAGTAACTCTGTTGTGAATATAGCAATCAGTGTTCATAGCTTCATCCCAGAAATGGTAAGGAAGCTTTTTGGCATGAATCATTGCCCTAGCAGACTCTTGAATAGTTCTATTCTTCCTTTCAACAACTCCATTTTGCTGAGGAGTGATTGGAGAAGAGAACTCATGACTTATGCCTTCAGCAGAATAATATTCAACAAACTTGCTATTTTCAAACTCTCTTCCATGATCACTCCTTATTCTAATAACATTACTCTCCTTTTCCCTTTGGAGTCTTTGACAAAGATCTTTAAAAACATCAAACACCTCTTATTTGTCTTTAATGAAGCTCACCCAGGTGTACCTAGAATAGTCATCTACAACAATATAAGCATACTTCTTCCCTCCTAGACTTTCTACCTGCATAGGTCCCATCATGAGTTGTCTTCAAGATATCCCATGCTTCCTTAGCAACTTCACAAGTGTTGACCAACCTGAAGATGTTCTTATCAACACCATTAAATATGGCATTCAAGGCTTTAGAATTCTCAAGGGTAAGCTCATCTTCTTCCTTGGTCTATTCTTCTTCAGGTTTCAGTTTTGAGCTACCCTCTACTTCCTTTCCATTCTCATCCTTTTCCACAATAATAGGTTGTTTCCATTCTTTCACAATAGCCTTCCAAGCCCTGTTGTCTAAATACTTCAAGAAGGTAACCATCCTTGGTTTCCAATAGTCATAATTAGAGCCATCTAGAATAGGGGGTCTATTCACAAATCCACCAATCTCCTTGTCCATTGTACCAGAAAGTATCAGCCCTAGATCTCACTCAGATGCAGAGCAGGATGCCATCTCTGATACCAATTGAAATTCTAGTATCAGATATGTGATGTTGAGTGTGATGTCACAACAACACAATCTGCTATGGACAATGCAATAACAAGCAGTAAAGGACACAATGAATTGTTCACCCAGTTCGGTCTAACTACCTACGTCTGGGGGCTACCAAGCCAGGGAGGAATTTCACTATTAGTAGTATTAATTTATAGACTCAACAATCCCAGTTGATATCTACTAAACTTAATCACTACCCAGTGAACCTTCTACCTAAGAAACCACTTAGATATGAGAAACCACTCACTCCCTAAATCACCACAGTGATACAATCCAAACACGCCTTGATTCTGCTTCACATCTTTGATCAAGAACAGAAACTCTCTTGCTTAACAGCTCTAGAGATATCAATTACAACTCAAAAACAATAACACCAATTCAACATGAATGGTTTACAAAATACACACGAAGACACAAATGACACACAATCTTTAGCTCTCTTTCTTCGTTATCTTCCAATAAGGGTTGAGGCTGCTTTTATACCCTTCTGACTTGGGCTTGGACCTGCTCCCAAGATTCTGATCTGATTTGTTTTTGAAATCAGAAATTAATGCAGATTTGATCTCCTAAATCTTTTCAAATCAGCCCTCATGTTAGTTATATGATTTGCTCCATGATCTGCTCCATATCTCATTGCCAATATCTTCTCCAAGAAATCTGCATCCAATCTCTCTAACAGATCTCCTCAAAACATCCTAACACGCGCAACCCTAAAACATCACAAGCTGATGTTCTAATGTTCTGGTATAGTGATGTCAAGACATCACTTATAACATCAGCATACAAAACTTCCAACCCTGCAACAGCTAATGATAAGAACCAATGTTATGACATCAGACACATGACATCAACATTGTTCAACTTTGTTTTACCAAAATTCCAGCCAATACAAGAACTAACATCTACTGAGTATAAGCTAGTTGTGTGACAGTGGTTGTGAAGTTTTGTTTAATAAGAATGTATGCTCTGTTGTTAATGCTGACAAAACTGTTGAATTCAAAGGGAAAAGAAAGGGAAATGTTTATAAAATCAATCTTTCTGAATTGGCTAATCAGAAGGTTGTTTGCCTGATGACAGTGAGTGATGAGAAATGGAATTGGCACAAAAGGTTAGGTCGTGCTAACTGGAGATTAATCTCTAAACTTAGCAAGCAAAAACTTGTTAAGGGGCTGCCTGATATTGATTATCACTCAGATGCTCTTTGTGGAGCATGCCAAGTTGGAAACATTGTGAAAACCTATTTTAAAACCAAGAACGTTGTCTCTACCTCTAGACCCTTGGAACTGCTTCACATTGATTTGTTTGGTCCTATTGGGACTATTTTTATCAGTGGGAAGAAATATGGTTTGGTTATTGTTGATGACTTCATCAGATGGTCTTGGGTGAAGTTCCTTCGATCTAAAGATGAAACATACGAAGTTTCTAGCACCTTCTGCATTCAAGTACAATCTAAGATGGAAGTAAAGATTCTGAAGGTCAGAAGTGACCACGGGGGGGAATTTGAAAACGAATCATTTGAGTCCTTTTGTGAAAGATATGGAATTATCCATGAGTTCTCTTCTCCCAGAACTCCACAACAAAATGGGGTTATTGAGAGAAATAACATATATTTGTAAGAGATGGCAAGAACAATGATTCATGAAAAGAAACTCCCTAAGTACTTGTGGGCAGAAGCTGTTAATACTGCTTGTTATATTCATAACAGAATCTATATTAGACCAATTCTAGATAAAACATCGTATGAATTATTCAAAGGTAGAAAACCAAGCATTTCTTATTTTCATCAATTTGGATGTACTTGTTACATTTTGAATAGCAAGGACTACCTAAAGAAATTGATTATTGTTTCCCACAATTCAGGATTAAAGCTTTAATGAACATTTTAAATCAAAATTTATATAACTCAAGCCTATTACCATCAAACGTGGAGGTGTCTTTAGAAAAATCATCTTGTTAAAAACTGTGTTGAAAAGCATCTTCCTCCCGGGACAATGGACATGTGACTCCATACACAAGAGGGGGTGAATTATGGAGGTTTGAAAAACATTGATTTAAAAATAAATCATTTGATGATTAGAGTCTAAAATTTTTTTATAAAATTATTTCAAAAAATCAGCAAAAATTTAAAGTAAACAACTAGAAAATAAAGAGTTAAAGAAAGAGAAATAACACCGGAGAATTATACAGGTTCAGACAAGAAGACCTAATATTGTTCGAAATAATTGATTTTGAGAGCATCCACTATGATTTAGAGATTTTAGAAGGTTATGCCTGTAAACCCCCTTATACAAGGAAATGAAGTTTCAGGCTAACTTTTAACCAAACAATGAACACGGCTTGAAGCGATTAGTCTTCACACCAAACACATATTTTGCATAGGATAATCTTGAACCAAGACAGAGTTTTCAGTTGGATATCTCCAAACTGAAGTGGGGTTTTATACTAGCTAACCATGAATCAAAATGGAGTTTGGAGGTTTCTATCCATCGAACAAAACTGGGGTTACATATTAGCTGACCAGGAATTAAACCGGGATTTATTCGAAAACGATTTCGAACCTACTAAGTTTTACACCATGCTGAAATAAAAAAGTGAATAAGATTTTAGACGAGGGTAATCTTGAAGCAATAAATCTTTTGACCGGTCTGATCTCAAGAACTATTGTGGATATTTTTACTGCTGATCTTCACGAACCAAAATAGTTTTTTTACAATGGCGGAGCTCACGAACCAAACAAAGACTTAGACAGATCCCGCAAACTACAAACAAGGGCCTTTTCAATGGTTTATCTCCAAACCAACATAATAACTTCCTAATAAAGAATTATTTACTCGAGAAAATCTACACTTGCTAAATTTACAATTTTGCCCTCACTCAGAATAATATTCAATATTAGACTAAAGAAAACTCTCAAAGAACTATGGCTAAAATATGTGGAAAAAGTGTGAAAGATTTAGAGAGGTTATGATAGAAATGAAAAGTTAGATTTTTCATGTTTTCTAGATGATTAAAGTGATAGAGAATCTCTCTATTTGTAAGCCAAGACATGGTGTAAATTTAGAAACAATCCATGAGACAAATGAATTGGCAAATCGGTTAGGCTAATCGATTAAGCAGTGTAAATAATCGTTTGTTGTGGCCAAAAATGAAAGGTTTAGATAAATAGCTATTACCAATCTTTAAAAGACCATCATAATCGATTATAGGCTCAATTATCCATTATCTAATCAATTAGGCCAAAGTTCTAATCAATTAGATAGATGCAAAAGGTCTCGTAATCAGTTGAACAATTTCCTAATCAATTGGCTAGGCTTCAAAAATAGTTGTTTGATGAGTTTAATTAAAAATGTGAGGCTTCTGAATGTTTTTAGTATGTGTGTGTATGTGTGTGTGTTTGTGTGTGTGTGTTTGTGTGTGTGTGTGTGTGTGTGTGTGTTATGTATTTACAAGACACTGATCACTCAAACAGGTACTATCAGTCGAGCTTTCACACTCTGAAGCTTTAAATCTTGGAATTATTATCTTTGATTTTAGCATCACACAAGAACCATGAGTCTTCTTGACAATGCTTGAGATATTTCTATGTTAGTTACCATCATCTGAGATATTGAAAGTTTATATCACCAGTGATCATAAACTTTAAGTGTTCACTCTAGTGTTGACTTTAAACAAATGTCTAGCTTGATTCATGACGATAGTAATCTAACATCTTGTGAATCTTGGATTGCTTGAGCTATCTTCAAAAATTGCTTGACTTTAGATTTTATCCTAATCATAACTACACAGCTATTGGTTGACTAACATATTTGATATCCATAAGCTTTACAATGTTTGATCAATTTTTTTACTATATCTGCGAGCACATAGAACCATAGTTTTCCAAACCATCCATTATACTTTGTTTTCTCCTGTCATTGGCCTATCATTTTATTAAACGGTAATTTTATAAAAGAAATGTTTTTGAAAGTGGTTTAAGAGATTCGATCTATTCAACCCCTTATCTAGACCACTCAATCCCCATATTCTCCGCCAACGCTAATTTGATAGTTAATTTCCAAAACAAAACTTATGTTTGCGATCTAGGCATTCTAAGTTTTATATAAAGTATTTTTTACTTAAGTTATGGTTTATACGATTTTTCTCTTGAGGGGAGAGGCTACTCTAGGCTAGCCAAGAGCTAGAGCCATGGACCTATGAGTTAATGAGTCAGTCTTATTTTTGCCTGATCTTGGTAGGAATAGTTCGACAAAAGAAAAAACTGGACTAAGGTAGAAATATTTGTTTTGCCTTCACTGTAGCTTCAACGACTTCCTAATCTTACCCGCTTCACTAATCTTTTTCCTTTATTTTTCCTTGCAGAGAGTAAATTCTTCTAAAAAACAATCAAAGAGAAAGCGGTAACCATGAATGATATACCAACTAGGGTTACGTCCAGATCCACTACCAAGGTCAATTGTTTTCCTGACTAATGATTAAGTTTTATTTTATTTAGTCACCTGATAATCCAAACTTTTCTTGCGTGTTGGTAATTTTAGGTTGGTGGAACTTCAGTTCCTAAACAATCTCACTCGCTGAAATTCAAATATCAACTCACTTTCATGAACTAAAATACATATAAGGATATTACACTACGCCAAAAATATGATTAGACAGCACCAAAAAGACAGCGGTTTTATGCAAAAGCGCTGCTAAAAAGAATAAAAAAATTTCGCTAAAAAAAAGCACCTTAAAAGAAAGGCTTTAGAAAGCGCTTTTTAAAAGCCCTGTAAAAGAATGTAAAAGAGTGACACCTTAGACAGCGCTTTCCAAAAAGCGCTGCTATAGGTATAACCTTAGAAAGCGCTTTCAAAAAGCGCTCTAATAGGGCTCAATTTCTTTTAACTTTAGAAAGCGTTTTCTAAGGAAAAGCGCCCTCTAAAGTCATTTACTAATTAAAATATAAAACAATTCTAAACATTTTCAGAGACAGCGCAGTATTTGTTGTTTGGCAAAAGGGGGGGTCGAACCCACGCCCTTTAGGTATGAAAAGGCATTTTAAATTATATTAATATATCAAATTATATTTAATATATTTAAATTATATATTTTAACTTATTTAAATTATATTTAATATATATAAATTATATTAATATATAATTTAAAATATATTATTTTAAAATATGCTTTAAATTATATTAATATATCAAATTATATTTAATATATTTTAATTATATTTTAATTTATTTTAAATTATATTTTAAATTATATTTTAAATTATTCAAATAATATATTTAAATATATATGTTTTAAATACAAACATTTTAACTTATTAAATTATATTTAATATATATAAATTATATTAATATATAATTTAAAATATTTTAATTTAAAATATACTTTAAATTATATTAATATATCAAATTATATTTAATATATTTTAATTATATTTTAATTTGTTTTAAATTATATTTAAAATTATTCAAATAATATATTTAAATATATATGTTTTAAATACAAACATTTTAACTTATTAAATTATATTTAATATATATAAATTATATTAATATATAATTTAAAATATTTTAATATTAAATATACTTTAAATTATATTAATATATCAAATTATATTTAATATATTTAAATTATATTTTAATTTATTTTAAATTATATTTAAAATTATTCAAATAATATATTTAAATATATATGTTGTCAACTTATTTTATATATTTATAGAGTCAGTATAAACAATGGATGAGGGCGTAGTACCGCTGGTCAAGGAGGTTTGTGTGTTTGTTTGCCATGCTATGAGTCTGGGGTTCGAATCCCCCTCACCCTAGACTCATTTTTATATTTTTTGACATTTTCAGGTAAACCTTAGACAGCGCTTTCTAAGGACAAAGCGCTGTTATAAGCCTTCTAAAAATAGCCTTTAGAGAGCGCTTTAGAAAAGCGTTGTCTAAAGTTTAACCTTAGAAAGCGCTTTAAGAAAAGCGCCCTCTAAGGTCTTTAAGTCTCCTCACCTTAGAAAGCACTTTTTAAGTAAAGCGCCCTCTAAGGTCATTTATTAATTAAAATATAAAACACATTTCATTTCATTTTCTGAAACTGCTTCTAATCATTTTCTTCTCGCGACCCTTGCTCTCTTTCTTCTCTGCTGAAACCCTTGCTCTCTTTCTTCTCTGCTGGCATTACTGCTGCCGTCGTGACGAAGAAGAGGTACATTGTTGTTGCTGTTCTTACTTCTAACATTGTTGTTGCTGTTCTTACTTCTAACATTGTTCGTTGTTGCTGGCCGTAAATCGTTCTTGCATGTTACTGTTCGTTGTTATTGTTGTTCGTTGTTTTTGTTGTTCGTTGTTACTGTTGTTCGTTGTTTTTGTTGATGTTTTTTGTTTATAAATTTATTTCTCTTGATTTTTAAACTATTTCTTGTTTGGTATATATAATAGAATATTAGATAAAGGGTTGAGAATGAAGTGAAAGTAACCTGTTAATGATGTTTGTGTACCAACTTAGCCATGTTTTTATTTAGATACTTATTTTATAGTAATAACAAACAACTATATATGATAATTAAAATGGAAGGAATATTAGATAAAGGGTTGAGAATGAAGTGAAAGTAACCTGTTAATGATGTTTTCAGCAACTCAGAATCTTGTTAGATGTTTTCAATAACCTGTTTGATGTTTTCAAACAAGTATCAATTTCTTGTTAGAATTAGAAACTCAGAATCTTATCATTCTTTTATAAAGGTGTTTGTTTATTTACTTGGTACCGGTTACTAACAAGTATCAATTTCAGTGTTTATTAATTATTTTTCTTTTCCTTTTCAATTTTCACTTTAACTTGCTTAGGCTTTGTAAGTTGTAAGTATTCATTAACAGTGAAGTGAGGGTGTTGGTAAGAAACTCTTTTGCTTTATGAGTTTATATTTGTCATTTACTTTTTGTTTTTTTCTTTCTTACAGGTAAAATTTCTAATAACCAGGAAGACACCCACGAGACACAAGATACACAGGAATCTCAGAATGAAGCTTCGAATGTAGAACATGAAATAAAAAGAGGAAAAACCATTATGAAGAGAATCATCCGTGCTAGAGATAAAGGGATGAGATTTGATGTACATTGGAGTGAACAGAACCAACTAGTTGGGCCTAACGGTTCAATGTTATCTTCATACATTGGTTCACTTGTCCGTCAGCACATTCCAATCACTAGTGATAATTAGAGGAGTAAATCGTTGGATGCCGGTAAAGAAAAGATATGGACTGAGATACAGGTACTTACCAAATATGATTGATGTTATTAGATTTTTGTTGACGATTAAGTCTTTAATTTACTTATACTAAAACACTTTATGTTTATATGTGTATGTTTTTTCGTAGAGGTCCTTTAATATTGAAGAAAGCCGGCAAAAGTATTATCTTCAATTGGCCGAAAAGAGACACAGAGGGTTTAGAGCCCTATTATCAAACAAATATCTTAGGGACGAGAACAAAAATTTTGTTGAAGCAGAACTTCCACCGTTGTATGCGGATGTGATTACACCGCAAGAATGGGGCATTTTTGTAGACAAACGGAAAACTGAAGAATTCAATGTAATGTTGTATTGTCATGTCTATTGATTGTATTATATATGTGTTCATTAGTTTGTTTTGATATGACTTAAAATTTTTTAACCAGAAATTGAGTGCCATTAATCGCGAAAGAGCATCAAACCCCGCATATCCATACAGAAAAGGGCGTTTGGGATATGCACGATTACAACAAAAATTGGTAAGTATATATTAATGCTATGATTTTATTAATTGTATTATTGTGTTATAATTGATGAACTTATTATTTAACTAAATGTGTAGTTAGAAGAGTCTAAAAGTGAAGAATCATCACTTCCGGACCATGTTTTGTGGAAGGAAGCTCGCGTTGGTAAGGGTGGAGCTGTTACAGAAGATGTTCAGCATGTTTATGAAGAATGTGTAAGTATAACATTATGTCTCAAAGTTAATTGAAATTTTATTAAATTATAATTAATTTTTAATCCCCACTAATAATTTTCGATATATCAATGAATTTCAGGAGAATCTATCTAAATCCATACCCGCATGTGAGGATGATTGCAGGAGCATTCTTAGTCGAGTACTAAATGTTCCTGAGTATCCCGGTCGGGTGAGAGGTAAAGGATTTGGTGTGACTCCATCATCCTTGTTTAAGCAATCAAGGAAAAAAAATCCCACCACCCAAGAAATCATGCAAACTGTGATGGCACTACAAGCGCAAGTCCAAGCATTGCAGCAGGATAAAGAGAGATATGAGGCGGAAAGGCGCGGGTCCGGTTTGAAAGATGCTAGTGACAAAGCTAGTATCAATTCTCCAAATAAAATTCCCGAGGTAATTAGCACATATTTATTTTAATTAAATTGACACATTTATTTTATTGGACCTTTATACATATTAACAGTTACATATTTATTATTGCTTCAGGGCATTTCATCTTGCCAGCTGTATTTGTCGTTTCCGACTTATCGCATGGTTGGCAAGGGAAAAGTGCATAACTTTGCAGGAGCGTTACTTCACCATCATCCGCTCCCACAAGGTTATCTGAAAGTGTCGGTTGATATCGCTTTAGATACATATGCGTTACTACCGATACCAGACTCGGTTTCAGAGGTTACATTGCTGCGGGATGCAATAGGTTCGTTTGTTGCATGGTCGTTAGACCTCATTTGCATAGGTGATGAGGTATGTTGAAAACCATTACAAATCTCTTAGTATTCAAATGTCAATTCTGAACTATTATGAAAATCATTCTGAACCATTACTTACATTTTTTTTACATGGTAATGTTAGACTCCTACAAAACCCGCAGCAAAGAATAAAGGGGTTTTGCTGCAAAACGAGTCTGTTGAATCACACAGAGAGGTAGCTTTTAAGTGTTATTCTATTATCCGAATTCATGATTTTCTACTTTATCTAACTTATATGATTGTTAGGTTACTGCTCAACCTTCACAACAGACCGGCAAGAAAAAAGCTCCTACAAGGACCGTGAAGGAAAAAAGTAGACCTCACTTTCAGACGTGTCTAGAAACACTTTTGGAAATGTCAGATTTGCTGCAAGGTGCTATTCGTCAAATCAACATGGACGAAGGTGTTTTTGGTTTTCCTCATTCCGAGATAATCGGAAAAGAGGACATGGAGCAGGTTTTCAATCATACTGAATTAGGCATCGGTGTTATGCATTCATACATCTGGTACTCCAATCAATCTATTATTTATTTAGTTGAACAATTTATTTACACATTTCAATGATAATAGTCTAATGTTTATTATGTTTTTATTTAAGGTGCATGTATGAAAAATTCATGCGGGGGACGGATTTGTCAAACAAATTCCGTTTCTTCTCTTGCAGCCTTGTTAATGCACCGAGAATTGGTATGAATGCAATTGAAGTAAGAGACCACTTACTTGAGCGATTTACGGCCAGCCACACAGAATGTCTATTTCTTTTACCGTATAATACTGGAAACGGGTAAGATTTTCATTATAATTTCATTCTAATCTTTAATTTGTATCTTTTGCGTAGAAATTATCCATCTAAACTTTTGTTATACTTTACAGTGGACACTGGTTGTTGGTTGCCATTAATCCTATAACAGAAGTGGTCTATTATCTTAATTCATTGGATACTGATTGGTCCACATATCAGAATATGAAGGATGTGGTTGACACGTAAGTGAGACTGTTCAAAATATTCGTGTGTATTTGTATATCTAATTATTTCTGTGATATTGTTCTAAGTTTACGTTTTTCTTTTATAGAGCTATACTACTATACCGTGCACAAAGAGAGACTCGAGTAGCACGGGCTAGATCAACCAGTATTACATGAGTCAAAGTGGAGGTATATTAATTTTCACAATATTGCTTATTAGTGATGCTACTTAATAACACAAAACATCTATATATTATTTCTTATTTGTTTGTCTATGTGTAGTGCCCTCGTCAGCGTAATGACATAGACTGCGGGTACTTCGTTTTGAGGTTCATGAGAGAAATCATTCAAATGGAACAATTGGAGATTCCTATTAGGGTATGCATGGTTTTATAACTTAGGATTTATTTTAATATTTATAGGATATGTCATATAATTTATTATTTTTAACTAAATAATGCGTATTTTGTTTTGTTATGTAGTATTTCGAAGATATGGCGTGTTCTTCTTACACAAGGAAACAATTGAATTATATTACGGAAGAATTGTGCGAATTCTTTCTTCTAAAATTTTTTTTTTGAATGTATAGTTTTGGGAATGTAAATTTTAGTTTTGTGAATATAAGATAATTCTGTTGCAAGAAGAATTCTGTTGTAAATTTTGTGAATTCTGTTAATGTATATATATGAATTCTCTTGTTGCAAGAATTTTGTGAATTCTGTTGTAAGTTTTGTGAATGTTAATTTTATTGAAATGTATATATGAATTATGTTGTTGCAAGAATTCTATTTCTTGAAATGTATAAGAATTCTGTTGTTGCAAGAAATTATATAACAAATGCTGGATTGAAACTATGCAGGTTTCTGCATAAAAAAAAAAGGCTAAAATGAGATTTTTTATACTCATAAAAAATCAATAAAATTATAGGTATACTTTAAAGAGCGCTTTTAAGGAAAAAGCGCTCTCTAAAGTCAACTTTAGAGAGCGCTTTCAGGGAAAAGCGCTCTCCAAAGGTATATAAAAAAATCATTTTCCGTATACATTAGACAGCGCTTTCAAAAGCGCTGTCTAAAAGCACCTTTAGAGAGCGCTTTTTAAGGAAAAAATGCTTTCTAAAGTTTATAATAAAAAAATTTTAAATTTTAAAGGTATACTTTAGACAGCGCTTTTAAAAGCGCTGTCTAAAGTTCCATTTTAGAGAGCGTTTTTTCATAAATAAAAAAGCGCCGTCTTTACCTACGACAGCGCAGGCTTAGACAACGCTTTTAAGCGCTTTTATAGGGAAAAAAAAAACGCCCTCTTTTCTCTCTTTTCTCGTAGTGTTAACTCACTAACTCATCCATCTCTTCCACCGCCATAGATTTCAAAAGACATGTTAAGTAGATACTTTTCCAAAGTCGAGTTTTCAACAACAACCTTTTTGTCTACTCAAGAAGATAATAGCAAAGTTGATACAGCGTTGCAAAGAGAAACTCCAACAAGATTAGATGAAGTGGCGACCTTGAGGACTCTAATGTTTCAACGAGGATCAGTCGTTGGGGTGCCATATCCCCACCACCACAAAAAATGTCAACGAAATAAGTTTTCGCTTAAGTGGTATGTCTAAGAGTTATTTAGTTTTCAAGGATCAACATCAACAGTGTTTTTGTGACTTTGACAAGATTCATACGTTACATGAAAAATAAGATTTCTCTCATTAAAGCTTATGCATAGCTTGAAGAGGGACAAATAAAAATCCTCCAAATACAAAAGGAGACAAATACACAATGGTATTTTTAAACAGAAAAATGAGAAAATAAAAAGTGAAATGAAGTAGTTGAGATTATAATCAGTTAGCTGAGAAATAAAAAGGTATATATATATATATATATATATATATATATATATATATATATATATATATATATATATATATATATATATATATATATATATATATATATATATAATTGATATCTTTATATGAGAATATGAGAATGAATCTAGACCATTGAATTAAAATATATTTTTAAAATTGATTATTAATTTTTCTCATCTCTTAAAAGCGTTCGATTTTTTGGATTTTTGACATATGATTCAGTGAAAGATATGATTTAATCTCAATCTTTTCTATTTAAATCTGATGAATCTTATTCATTCTCACAGTCTCATATAACTTACTCATTCTCAATAGATACGCCATATATATATATATGAGAATGTTATTTTTATGTGAGAATATGAGAATGAATCCAAATTATTATATTTTAAAATAAATGGTGGAGATTATTTGTGGTTTTTGTTTTTCTCTCTGCTCCATTATTAAAATAAATTATGAAGGAAAGAGAAAAAAAACTGACACATAATCTCTACCATTTATATGAGAACATGTGAATGAATCTTGTATAAAAATTTTATGTGAGAACATGAGAATGAATCTGAACCATTAGAATTGAAATAAATGGGTGAGATTATTTGTCATTTTTATTTTCTCTCTCCTCCATTATTAAAATAAATGAATTAATTAAATATTATATTTTTTACAATTATATATATATATATATATATATATATATATATATATATATATATATATATATATATATATATATATATATATATATATATATATATATATATATATATA
The DNA here is from genome assembly GCA_022829125.1 of Lathyrus tuberosus. Lineage (NCBI taxonomy): Eukaryota > Viridiplantae > Streptophyta > Magnoliopsida > Fabales > Fabaceae > Lathyrus > Lathyrus tuberosus. Next base: position 23,012,198 of record JALAZF010000017.1, read on the forward strand.
TATATATATATATATATATATATATATAATTTAATGGTTAAATTAGTCTTTTATTTAGTTAACCATTAGATTAGATTCAATTCAAGAGCTATGAGTTGGAGTAAGTTAAAAAATCTTACTCTTGAAGAAAGTTGATCCTCACTATATATATATATATATATATATATATATATATATATATATATATATATATATATATATATATATATATATATATATATATATATATATATATATATATATATATATATATATATATATATATATATATATATATATATATATATATTTAATGGTTAAATTAGCCTTTTATTTAGTTAACCATTAGATTAGATTCAATTCAAGAACTATGAGTTGGAGTAAGTTAAAAAATCTTACTCTTGAAGAAAGCTGATCCTCACTATATATATATATATATATATATATATATATATATATATATATATATATATATATATATATATATATATATATATATATATATATATATATTAGTCAAAATAATGTTGCTTATCTAATCTAACCTCATTTAATTATGTTCACATATAATGTGCCTCTTTTATGATAGTATCTTTGATTAATGACACTATAAAGATAAAATACAAGAAAAATCATCAATTATTAAATTTCTCAACACCTGTCTTTAACTATTTATAAACCTTCCAAATCTTTGTAAACTTTAATAATCCATTTGTAGTGATTTATTTGAATTAAAAAAAATGTCACAAAATAAATAAATTATTTTAATTTTTTAAAATATATTTTTTAATTTTACCCTCTAATTAATATTACTTTAATCATTTTCAATATTTAATAAGAGATATTTTAATAAAAATATCATTCTTCTTTTTATTTATTCTTATTTTAATATGTCACTACAAGAAAAACTGAATTTAGTTAGGGGTTTATCCCCTCATTAAGACAAAAAACCCATCACAAAACATCATTTTGCGAGGAGATATAACCCCTAGCTAATCAGGCCATTGCAAATTATTGGCTAGGGGATAAGCCCCTCGCAAAATACCATCCAAAAAATTTAGTCTGCTGCACTGCATGCATAGACACAGACTAGTGGCACAGTGGGGCTCAGACGTGTCAGATAATTTGTGAGGGGATAACCCCTTAACTAATAGTCATTCGTTTTGGAATTAGTGAGGGGTAAACCCCTAGCTCAGACGTGTCAGAATTTAGCGACCCCGTAGCTAATGGTCATTCATTTTGGAATTAGTGAGGGGTAAACCCCTAGCTCAGACGTGTCAGAATTTAGTGAGGGGTTAAGCCCCTAGTTAATGGTCATTCATTTTGGAATTAGTGAGGGATAAACCCCTAGCTCAGACGTGTCAGAATTTAGTGAGGGGTTAAGCCCCTAGCTAATGGTCATTCGTTTTGGAATTTGTGAGGGGTTAACCCCTAGCTATTCATTATCATATTATTTTTAAAATTTAAAATTTAAAATTTGTGAGGGGTTAGCCTTCTTTTGCGCTGACCCCTAGTATAAACAGATTTCAAAATTCAAAATTTTTCCCTCCGCATTTGCGAGTGGTAGCCCCTAGCAAATTTTTTTTTTACTATTTTGTAGTTTGCGAAGGGATTTACCCCAAACAAGCATATTTTTTGAGTGAGGGGTTTTTCCCCTAGCTAATTTCATATTATCTTGTAGTGTGTATAAAATGATTAATTACATCACTTATTAAAGAACAGACCGTATATTGTATAAATACAGACATATTGTATAGTGGATTGTTTTATACAAGATTACTCTTTCTTAAGCTAAAAGAAATTCTATTAATTCTAAATTTAAATATTATCATGCTCAAATTACTTAATTATTTTTATAGGTTAATTATATGTAAAATAAATAGTGAAAGTAGTAATCTAAACTTATCAAATCACTATATTCCAAATCACACGCTATATCATTTCAAATCACTTTTTGTGGGACATCAATCATTACATTCAGCCAGCTGAAAATAAAGTACCAAATCTGAGTTGATAACTACCCGTAGCAGAATAAATAAATACTATGTCTCGTAAAATCACTAAAAACTCTATGCATTTGATTTATTTCATGTCTTTAATCATTTGTCTTCAATACTGTCAAAAATTAAAACTACTTGTCTTCATAAATAACTAACTGATAATTTATCGTAGAAGCTGTCACCAAATAAAATAGAAATTTAAAACAAAAAATATCATTGATAATAATGACACTAATAATTATTTTACAATCACCTGTTTTTGAAACATGTTTTCTAAAGTACGTAGTTAAATCAAATTTTTACTATTGGGCTGATCATCATATTAAGTTTAATTGATAAGCTAAAAAGGTAACAACAAATTTTACTCAAATAAAATAGTGTAAATTAAAGCAAAATAGGAAGAGAAATTAATAGTAACTATAGTTAGTTGTAAAAAGTTTATTAATTTTGTTAGAGTCGTTGAAAATCAGTTAAGTTTGTTATAATTGACTTTCAGTTGCTAAATTTTTTGATGTGTAAGGCATATATGAGTGTTTTTGGCCTTTGAAATAAAATAAAATAGTTTTTTATCTTAACAAGTTGTATCAGATTAGTTGTATTTTCAGCGATATTGGCGTGCCTCGCTGATCATCTTTGACTGCACACTTGTAAGTGAGAAACATTGGAGTTGTTGTACAGTGAATTTTTGAGGATTCTTGGAGGTGATTGTTACCATCTCCAATGGTAGAAATCAATTATGGTCAACCATCCATTCCAAAGTTTGATGGCCATTATAATCATGAAAATCGTCTACAAAGGTGAGGAAGGCCCAACTAGAAACTCTGCGGCGAGAATTTGTGCTTTTTAACATGAAAGAAGATGAATCAGTTGATGATTACTTAGCAAAAACATTGTCAATTATAACATCCTAAACTCCGAAATTTATATAAAAAGAATTACTCGACAATTTAAGGTGTCACTTCGACAACCAACCAACAAAACTTTCAAAAACATTTAACAACATGCAACAGAAATTAACATAATAACAACTTCAAATTGAACTTCTCAAATTAGGTATTAAACTTTAACATCACAATTCGACACCAACTCAAAACATGACAAAAACGTCTCATTCCTGATGTTACAAGAGGAAAGCACTGAACCACTAAAATATAATAAAACGATAAACAAACGAATGTAAGCTCCAAAAAGATAACTTTCACTCATAACAATAAAACTATACTCCTTATTATCTGCAAGATGTCCATGGTGGACAACATAAAGCAAAAGGGGTGAGAATAAACTTTAATATAAAACGGCGTAAAAAATGCGATGGTAGATAAACACACAACACAACACGCATTTAATACACAAACCACGTCATTACAATCCCACGCATTTTCCATCATAATATATGCATATGCATGCAATGTGACTCACGACATCGATACTATGTATGTGGTACCAATCAATGATGGTTCTTTATACGAATCAGGTTCACCTTTCTAAACCCCGAGTCCACCCTTCTAGAATCTGGACAAGTTACTAGTCCACTGATGACTTCTCGGCAAGTGTACCGATAGTTTCGCAATAATAAAAAGAGTATTGAATCCACACGGATTACTATTTAACAAAGAAATAGTTGTGCAAGTATAAAAAATAACAATGGGGGGAAGGGGGTCAAGTTTGCAGTTGAAAATTAAAGTAGTGTTCTGATAATTTAGAGAAAGTGGTCAGGTTTTGCCTATAATTCCTTATTTTTCTCTGTTGATGTCTAATGCATTACACAAATCAAGTGTCGTTATATTTCAATGACGAGTTAACAAGACCACTATACACAATCCCTTGGTGTATAACTCATTAATTCCTACTAGATGTCTCTTATCCCTATTTAACCGGTGTAAGTGAAATCAAGCGATGATGCAGTACGTTAACTCTAAAGTCATTACTCGAGGTATCCTATCCCTATTCAACCGTCGTAAGTACGATAATTTCCCTAGATCAGACGCATAGGCTAAGGGTCAGTATTCCCTATACATCCATAATCACATTAACAGATTATTTCAAATAATCTGCTTTAAGTAAAAGAAGCAATTAAATAGAAAAATAACTAAAATAATTCATGCAACATCAAATTAAACATATGTCCCAACAGGTTCAAAGTAGTTTCATATGACAAAACCTAACCTAAAAGTGTTTAGCTACTCTTACTTATAAAATTACAATACCAATTGATAAGAATAAGATTGCATAAGAAGTCTTGAAGATCTGGCCTCCAATGGCTTCAAAGGCGCTCTAAACTCACTTTCGGTGTTGTAAATCGTATTTTCCAGTCTCCAATCGTAGCCCCTAAAAAATTCTAAAGTCTGCCTTTTTATAGCCATCAAATTGTACCAGGACGCGTCAAAAATTGGCCAAAAATAGGTCTCATCGCACGCAATAGACTGCATCACGCGCACGATGATGCGTTGGTTGCTCTTCACCGGGCGTGATGGCGCGCGATACCACTCTTCTTCTTTTTTATAGTGCACATGATAGCGCACGATGCAGCGCAGAATTATTGTGAGTGCAATATAATATTAGATATATTTTGAATGATGTCAAAATTAGGTAGTTTAGTACTATGTGTATATTGAACCTTACCGTCTTTATCTAGATGTGCATCACCATAATAGGACATGTAAAATTAGATTACATAGGCCATCACATGCTAAAAATATGATTTTTCAAGAAAAAGTTTTCAATGGGTTGATACATCCTTGGTATGTATTGATACCAACTGAGTTGGTTTTCAAAGGAAATGATTATGTCTCTAATGTATTGATACATGTGCAAGATGAGTCGATACATCTTGTGAATGAGTCGACTCATTCATGGTTGGAGTCAACTCCATCTGTAAGGCATTTACAAACAAACTTTTTAGCCTTCAATGTATCAATATATTGAAGGGATGGGTCGATACATTTAGCTAATGAGTCGACTCCCCCGGATGTTTTTTTTTTCAAAAAATTTGTCTCTGACCTTAATGTTTTGACTCTTTTGGAAAATGTATTGACTTCTTTGGCTTATGTATTGACTCATTCATGTTTGGAGTCAATACATTTAGTTCTAACTTTCAAAACTTGCATTTTTGGCTAAAAAATTGTTTTACTTATTTTCTTTCTACACACACACACATACATAAAAATATGCATTCATGCATCATTTCTAAACATTGAAACCAAGGACACACTTAGAAATTTCTCATCATCTTTAACCTTTCTTTGCATACATTCAACAACTACACATAATCATTTTTGTTGTTTGTTATCAAGACAAGATTAAGAAGGTCTAATTTAGGTTGGTGAAATCAAATTGGGTTGAGTTGTTTCTTTGGGCGTTTCATTGATAAAACCTTTAGGGTTTTTCCTCCGAGATCAAGGGTTAATTTGGGATTTTTTGCACAAGTCTTTGCAACTTAGATTCAGCTGAGTAAAAGCTTTGAAGAATGGGGGTTCTTGCAAATGAGTAGCGGTAACGGGAGGATCCATTTAAAGAATTGGGACAATATTTTGCAATTTGGATTCAACCGAGTGAAAGCTTTGAAGAACGAATGTCCAGTCAAAGGAGTAGCGGTAACCAGAGGATAAAATTGGAGGCCTTATGTGACTTTATCTAACTAATATCAAGGGAAGAGAAGAAACTAGGATCAAAATCAAACATAGGGTTTGGAGGTCTTATGTGACTTTATCAAGACAATTGAGAAACTTCCTAAACAAATCTTGGTGTCTTAAACTGTTTTTGTAAAACCATTGCAATCTAAACAATTACAATTGATTTGTCACACATTCAACACAGAGAGAATTAATCTTGGTGTACCACACACCAAATGATTGATAAATTGACTACACACTAAGTGTTCGATAAAATTTATGAGTCAAGAATATTTTTACATTTAATTGGAAATTATTTATCATTGTGTGGTATTTATTCAAACACGTCATATAGAACTTGTTGGTTTTCTTTTCTCATCTTTAGCATACTTTATACTACGGTTTATACGCATATCCCATTCTACCAGTAACATTTCAAATAGACTAGAGTCGATCTGGATTCGCTTCCGCTTACCATAGAAAATTATTTTTTAAAACATAATTTTAATAAGAAAATTTTTATTTGGCGATCTATTCAATCCTATTCTAGATCGTGGTTCTCGTCTAACAAGTGGTATCATGAACACCGATTTATCTTGTGCTTCAAATTCACTTATTAGATTATGGCTTCCGAACCAAAAAGGGCGTATAATAAAGCGCTTGTTTTCAATGGCGAGAACTATGGTTATTAGAAGGATTGTATATGTATCCATATCAATTCTATTGATAGAAAATTGGAGCGTCGTCCAAAATAGTCCATTTGAAATTACTTTGACCAATGCAGATGGTGTTGTTGTACGTAAACCAGAAGCACAATGCGATGCGGAAGATGAGAAAAAATGATCTTGTGATTGAAAAGCAAGGAATATTTTACTCTACGCTTTAGGAGTTGATGAATATTACCGTGTTTCTCATTGTGAAACTCCTAAAGCTATGTGGGACGCATTACAAGTTTCCTGTGAGGGTACAAACGAAGGCAAACAAACTAGAATCAATACTTTGAATCAAGAGTTTAAACTCTTTCATATGAAGCATGGTGAAACCATTTCTGATATGCAAAAGAGGTTCACCCATCTTGTAAACCGTTAGAATGCATTTGGCAAGCCGGTTTCCAATGATATTGATACTAACAAAATATTGATATGTCTTAATAGGGAATGTTAACCTAAGGTCACCGCCATCAAGGAAGCTAATAACCTATTGTTAGAAGAGTAATAGTGTGGGTTTTTGTTATCGTATCCACAGGGATTGTCGGATATTTGATGCTTGCCGTTCAATAGTTGTGATATTCTAAGTTAAGGTTTTCAAAAGTTTCACTTGTTGTTATCATTCACTTGTAGCAAAGATTAATTAGGTCACAAAGATTTTTGTAAAATATTTTATAAAAGCATGTTAAGGTTAGGTTTCATCAATCCTATTCATGTATAAACAATTAATCAAGCATATGAACTCGGTTTCCGACCAATATAACCGCGTATCCTCCCGACTACGTTTATGTCTAAAGCGGAATCGTGAGTACCGTTGTTTAGACCGTTAGATGATGTCTCACGCTAACAATCTAAGCAACGATCATTAAGATCAATACAATGCGAATAGCAAATCCCAAATCTATGTCTAGAGTTTGGTTTTTAAGAGATGAAATTGTTAGGTCAAGAGTTGTAAAGTCTATGTCTAGAGCAAAACAATTCACAAATGGATCATTAAGAGAAAACAACATCATCTATATTGATCAAAGACTTTGTTCATATACAAGAGATCAATATCAATACATAAAAACAGAATCAACTACCTCTAACCTCAACATTGAGTGATTAGCTACCACTTCTCATGGTAGCTTGGATGACAAGTAAAGAGAGGAGATGAATGAGAATCCACGCCGAATAATCGAGAATGGATGCAAAATCAGCTTCTCCAATGAAAATACAAGCTTTTCTGAACAAAATACTGTAAACCCTTAATTCTAATGTAAAATGAGCAAGAGATCCCATTCCAAAAAGTAACAATTCTATTTATACACTTTTCCTAACAGCATCATTCGCCCAGCGAAGGCATTCATTCGCCTAGCGAATGACAAAAAATATGGCACATTTAAGTGCCTCAGACTTAAACCGCCCCTCAGAATTATCGCGGGTTCGCTAGGCGAACCAAAACATTCGCTTCGCGAGCATTTGCTGCAACCTTCGCCCCAGCGAAGCTTGGGTGTTTTCAAAATTGAAAGTTTCTGCCACCCTTCGCTGGCACATTCTCCCCGCGAGCACATCAGCGAGCATTCGCTGGCCTACTCGCCCCGCGAGCACATCAGCGAGCATTCGCTGGCCTACTCGCCCAACGAATTTACCCAGTTTTCCTACTGTAAGTTTTGCACACTTTCTGCCACCATCTCGCTGGCATCCTCGCTGACGTTCGCTAGGCGAACCTTCGCTGGCACCTTCGCCAACACTCGCCTAGCGAATACTGTTGTTGATTTCAATTCTTTGGCAGCTTGCACTATTTCTTTGGGTCTTCAAACTTTGATCTTTTCACTCCTATTTCTGCACATTTAGCTGACAAATTACAAGCACCACAAGTATATTTCAAATAATGCACAACAACATCAATTCACACTAAAATCAACCTATTCCACATGAAAAGTCATGAAAAATGCCAAATAACTCATACTCAAATATATCATGATTGACATCTGACAAACTCTCCCCAACTAACTCATTGCTTGTCCTCAAGCAAAGTATGCCTCTCACGAGGATTTGCTCGAGGATTAAATTCAACCAAGACACGAAAATGGCTCAGCTAAACAGTGATCACAACAATGCATCTATTACACAATTCAAGAACCAATCATGTAAAAGAACTTGACTCATAAACAATTTCAACAATGCTTCAAGAGACAACTAACTTATCATACACATGTCATTCTACACTCCTCTTCGAAATAGGATTGAAGGCAAACGTGCATACAAGCACGGGACAATTAAACTCACTTGACAAATGATGCAATACTAAGCAATTCATATCATATCTCAATGATCATAACAGAAATTATGATAGTAAAAGATCACTAAGGGCTTAAAGGGTTGTAGCTTGGCCGGGTGAACAAAAAAGGGACATTTCTAAAGGTCTTTGAAGCGAAATTGCCGACGCAAAAGAACATTCACTATGTACATATTTACACAACACACTTCATTTCACCAAATTGTCATTCCACCTTCACAAACTACCGTGCACACTTATTGATTCTATTATTTTTTTCGTTCAAGCAAGCATTTTCTCTTTTGTACAATATATTCACACTCTTCTTTTTACATGCTTGCTTGAAAATTTTTTTTTTCTTTTCAAAATTAGGTGTAATGCACCTATCTTCTTTTTATTCTCTCCCCAACTCATTTTCAACTCCACCTAAAGTGAATGTTCCTTGTTTTTTAGGGCAAGGAAGTCAAAATAAACAATTTACAAAGGTTCAAGAAGAAAATGTTAGAAACTCACTAAATTCAATGATGAACCAAACTAGCAAATTATGTACATAGAACAAGTTCATCATTCAATTGAGTTCTAAACGGTTTAGGCTCAAAGGGGCTACCGAATGCTCACTACTCACAGGTAAATTAATATTTGGGCATAGTTGTGCTCACTAACAAAAATTGCCTTGATCACTTCTCCTACTTCCACAAAATCACACGGTCACAAGATAAGGCATGAATTAAAAATAAAGACAACATTCATCAACACTCCTTGACATATAATACAATTTTGAGGCTTCTCACTTTACTAGTTTCAGATCCTAAAATGACATATGTATTCAAAAGAAGTTGTAACATGAAACACATTTACACTTGCCCACGACACAAAATTCTAAAACATAAAAAATTCTTGAATCAAGGTAACGATATACCTTGTCGCAACACAATGCTTACTGGACTATCATAGCCCTCACATCTTGGAGGAATTTCTCTTTAATCACAATAGTCCAACCTACTTCCCAAAGTTCCACCATTAAAGAAGAAAAATCAAAATAACACATACAAAAACACACTTACTACTATAATTAAAAATCAACAATTATTAGTAAAGCGAAACAAAATTTTTTTACTACAAACCATAATTATTACTAAGAATATCATAAAGTGCCTGGTGTATAAAACACCTACATAATTCAAAAAGTACCACACGGGTACGAGTACATTAATACTTGACTAGTAAAAGCTGAAAAAAAAACAAAATACCAAAAACATCACTTTAATGCTCAAAGGAAGTATACAAGTCAAAGATCACAAAAAAAATCAATCCTCCTCATCATCATCGTCCATGTCCTCCTCCTCACCTCCAGCAGAAGTAGCCTCATCATCATCAGCATCGTCCTCACCCCCTCCAAATATTGGCCTGGCCTCAGGCCAACCAGCATGCACTAGGAACTGCTCCCTAGTCATCATAAGATGCTCAGAAGAAGGGTCACGGATCTGCAACTGAAGAGCCTGCAAGGAATCATGAATATCCGTCATAGCACGCTGCTGGGCAGCCATCCAATCCCAGTTATAATTGCAGATCTCCTGCTGATATGGATAATAGGCCGGCGTTGCCGGCTCAGAACCCTCCTCAGCTTCAGCAGCATCATCAGCACCAGCACTAGAAGAGCCTCCAACCATCCCTCTAGCCTTACAGAACTTATCCACATACCGATCATCAATAGGAGATGGAATAGTGACCTGCCTGCGGGCTGGCATATCAACACCAGCGTGAGCACACAAGGACATGATCAGACATGGAAAAATAAGCGGGGCATTCTTGCGCGCCGCCATACCTCCCGAACCACTTAACACAACTGCCCTTATTTCATCCGCAATGATGCGGGCCACGTCAATCTGAACATTCTGTTGAATGCTGTGGATAAGATGAGCCAGAGCAATAGGAACTGTACTATGATGCGACCTGGGACAAATGTTAGTGAGCACAAACAACAAAATAACCTGAACCAAGGGCAGCATGTCCACCCTTCTGAACCTAATCGGCACCCCGGAGGGATTCCGCTCAACTTCCTTACCTTTAAGAAGTAAATCCCGAGTCATCTTCTCAATCTCACGATGAAGATGCAAGTCTCGATGATAGGCATCCAGCTCAGTCCCAACCAACGGTAAAGGATCTCCCAAAACAGTGTTGATCGTCTTACGATCAAACCTCACAACAGTACCTCTAACCCAAGAGGCCCAACTGAATCTTTCACCATCATCCGGTAATGCATTCGCAAAAAATTCCCGAACAATTTCAATGTTGTACCCATCCAGCGGCATCATTAGACGATCCCACTTTTTCGCCACAAAAAGTGCATCAATTGTTCGGTAACTTCCTCGATCACTAAGAAGGAATCTTTTCTCCGGCAGGATGCTCTTTCTTTCAAGGGTCTCGTACCTGGCATCCTGCTTAGCTCCCCTGAATCGTTCTTCGTCAAATCGCACGGGCACTTGTCTGGAGGTTTGAGCCTTTCGCTTCTTAGCCGCGTGAATCGCCATTTTTGGTGCCATCTGCACATAACAAACAATGAAACCAAACAAGGGCAACAAACGCATTAGCAACTAAAAACAACTAGTCAGAGCTCTGCATTGACAAGTAAAAAAAATTAAAAATCTGCTTCTGTTCGCGCCAGACTCGCTAGGCGAAGTCTGGCGAATGCTCGCGCAGACTCGCGAGGCGAACGAACCAGCGAAGGCGCGATTTTTCAGAAAAACACAGTTACAAACAGTCCCTCTCCCATCTCCTAATTTCAAATACTACTCTAGTCATATTGCTTATGTAGTTTCTAACATGCAAGACAAAAGTAACATGACAGAGTATACCAATTTTTCACAAAACCCATATTGATCAATTAAGAACATAAACAATGCCTACAGAAATAAACTGTAAAGAGTAAACAAACCTGAATTTCGCACTGTTAATGGTGGATTAGGGCAATTGGAAAGTAGAAGGAGATGAGTGTTGAAGTGTACAAGAGGAAATGAAAGGAAAAGAATGACACGGAGGGAAATGATGAAGAGGTCAAGAGGCTAGGGTTTTCCCCCCTCTATTCTGATTTCAAAGTGGGTCTTGGGCCCAATTTGGTGGCCCACCCACAATCCATTTTTTCTGATGTGGCAGAAACTTGGGTTGGTCTGCCTCGCTGGGTTCGCTGAGCGAAGGCCAGCGAATGCTCGCCCCAGCTCGCTAGGCGAACACCAGCGAACAAGACCAGAATTTTCAAAATTTTTCCAAACTGTGCCACAATTTTTTAAGCATCATAGTGATATCTAAACATTCTCAAAACAGAAATAACAGAAATACTTACAATGTTGGGGTGCCTCCCAACCAGCGCTTGTTTAACGTCGGCTAAGCTCGACGGACCACCGTAATCTCACGGATCGCGGAAGGGAACAATGGCGGGATTCCCCTCGAAATCTCCTCCAAGATAAACTTTTAGCCTCTGTCCATTGACAGTCCAACTTTCCTTTGACTTTGTGTCCTCAATTACAATTGCTCCATAAGGTTTGATTTCCACAATCCGAAAAGGTCCGGACCATATAGATCTTAATTTTCCGGGAAACAATTTTAATCGAGAATTGAACAATAAGACCAGCTGTCCGACCTCAAAATGTTTGATGACAATTCTTTTGTCATGGTAAGACTTGACACGATCCTTATACAATTTATTGGAATCGTACGCCTAAATGCGCAATTCATCCAACTCGTGTAATTGCACTTTTCTTCTTTCCCCGCTTAGAGTTGGATCAAAATTCAAAAATTTTAAGGCCCAAAACGCCTTGTGCTCCAACTCTACCGGCAAGTGACAATTCTTACCACAAACCATTTTGAACGGTGTGAGACCGATCGGAGCCTTAAAAGCGGTCCGATACGCCCACAAAGCATCATCTAATCTGTTGGCCCAATCTTTTCTCGAGGCCGAGACCGTTTTCTCTAAAATCCGTTTAATTTCACGATTAGATACCTCTGCTTGACCGTTAGCTTGTGGATGATATGGTGTAGCAACCTTGTGCTTCACACCATACTGCTCCAAAGCTTTGTCAAGCTGAGTGTTACAAAAGTGAGATCCTCCATCACTTATTAACACTCGAGGAGTACCAAAACGTGCAAAAATATTTTTCTTCAAAAATTTTACCACTGTTTTTCCATCGGCTTTAGCGCAAGCTATCGCCTCTACCCACTTGGAAACGTAATCCACAGCGACCAAAATATATTCATTAGAAAATGAAGATGGGAATGGACCAACAAAGTCGATCCCCCAACAGTCAAAAACTTCGATTTCTAACATATTTTGTAATGGAATTTCTTGCCGCTGTGAAATACCGCCGCTTCTCTGGCACTTGTCACAACTAAGGGCATGCGCATGCGCATCTTTGAATAAGGACGACCAATAAAATCCAGACTGGAGGACTTTAGTAGCCGTTCTTAACCCATTAAAGTGTCCTCCGTAAGGAGAGTTATGACAGTGCCACAGAATACTCGTGGCTTCCTCCACTGACACACACCCTCTGAGGAGGTTGTCAACACCAAGTTTAAATAAATAGGGTTCATCCCATACAAATGACTTGGCATCAGACAAAAATTTCCGTTTTTGGTGGTGCGTTAGACCGTCCGGTATCAATCCGGTGGCTTTGTGGTTAGCCATGTCCGCGAACCACGGTCTAACTTGCACTCTAAAAATTTTTTCATCAGGGAACTCCTCTTTTACCTCAAATTCATTCTTGGTCACCTCAACGTTTACCAAACGAGATAAGTGATCTGCTACCAAATTTTCGGATCCCTTTTTGTCACGAATTTCAAGATCAAATTCCTGTAACAAAAGGATCCACCTAATAAGCCTCTGCTTAGAATCAGGTTTGGTAAGCAGATACCTTATAGCGGTATGGTCAGTGTAAACGATGACTTTCGCACCAATCAAATAAGAACGAAACTTCTCCAACGCATACACTATGACGAGCAACTCTTTTTCAGTTGTCGCATAGTTAATTTGAGCCTCATTTAGCACCTTGCTCGCATAATGTATAGCGTGGAAAACCTTCGTTTTTCTTTGTCCCAAAACAGCCCCCACCGCATAATCGCTAGCATCGCACATTAATTCAAAATCCATTTTCCAGTTTGGTGCAATGATTATCGGTGAAGTTGTTAAACTGTTTTTCAAAAAATTAAAAGCAAAAAGACATGACTCGTCAAAGTCAAAAACCTTACCTTGGACAAGCAAGTTGCTCAACGGCTTCGCGACCTTTGCGAAGTCCTTGATGAATCTCCGGTAGAACCCGGCATGTCCAAGAAAGCTCCGTATTCCTTTGACATTCATCGGCGGTGGTAATTTCTCGATTAAGTCCACTTTAGCTTTATCAACTTCTAGGCCTTTTGAAGACACCTTGTGCCCGAGCACAATTCCCTCTTTAACCATGAAGTTGCATTTTTCCCAGTTAAGGACCAGATTAGTTTCCACGCACCGCTCCAACACCGTATCCAGATTTTTCAAGCACAAATCAAACGATTGCCCAAAAACTGAGAAATCATCCATAAAGACCTCGATTGTCTTTTCGATCAAGTCCGCGAAGATAGCTTGCATACACCGCTGAAAAGTAGCCGGTGCATTACATAATCCAAACGGCATCCTCCTATAAGCAAAGATTCCGAACGGACATGTAAAAGCAGTTTTTTCGTGATCATCCGGGTTAACAATGATTTGGTTATAACCCGAATAACCATCCAAAACACAATAAAATTCTGGACCGGAGAGACGTTCGAGCATTTGATCCATAAAAGGTAAAGGAAAATGATCTTTTCTCGTAGCTTTGTTCAACCTACGGTAGTCGATACACATCCTCCACCCGGTAACCGTCTTTGTTGGAATAAGCTCATTTTTGTCATTTCGGACCACCGTCATTCCACTTTTTTTTGGCACCACATGCACCGGACTAACCCACGGGCTGTCGGAAATAGGGTAAATCATATCGGCGTCCAACATTTTCACCACTTCTTTTCTTACCACTTCTTTCATGATTGGATTAAGGCGGCGTTGAGGTTGAGCAACCGGTTTAAAATCCTCCTCCATAAAAATACGGTGCATGCAATATGACGGACTAATGCCTTTGAGATCGGACAATGTCCATCCCATTGCATCTTGATTCTTTTTCAGCACTTGAATTAATCAGTTTTCCTCATTTTCAGACAAAATATTACTTATGATCACCGGTTTATTCCCTCCGTCATCAAGGAAAGCATACTTCAAGTTGGAAGGTAACATTTTCAATTCAATTTTGGTTGGTTCATCATCATTAACTAATTTTTTTAGAATTTCCTCTTCACATTCCCATGGTTGCATTTCATCCAAAGCTTCAAGTTCTAATAAACACTCTTCTAAAGCTTGTTCTTCTTCAACCGAGAATATTTCCAAGGACTCATCTAAAGCTCTTTGTAACGGTTCAATGACATGCATTTGATTTGTCACCCCCGAACTTGCCTCTTCCGTTACATCAATTCGAAAACAATCACCCTTTTCCTTCTTGTGCTTCATGGCATCATAAAGATTGAAACAAACCTCTTCATCTTGGACTCTCACTTTCATGAGACCATCGTCCATGTCAATTGCCATACGGGCAGTTTTCATGAAAGGCCTTCCAAGAATCAAAGGTGCATCCTCATCCTCATCCATTTCAATGACAACAAAATCAATTGGAAACAAAAATTTGTCCACCTTGACCAACACATCTTCCGCTACACCGTGAGGACGGGTAGTGGATTTATCCGCGAGTTGCAAAGTCATTTGAGTGGACCTTAATTCCATATGACCTAAGCGTCTCACAATCGATAATGGTATCAAGTTGATGCTAGAACCCAAATCAATCAACCCATTGCCCACATACATGTTTCCTATCGTAACCGGCAATGTAACTCTTCCCGGATCACATTCTTTCCGAGGGAGAGTCCGTTGAATGATTGCGCCTTGCATCCACCATAATAGTTTCTTGATATGTGTATCTTTTCTTCTTCGTAAGGATGTCCTTCATGAATTTAGCGTATTTGGCCATTTGTTCCAAGGCCTCGGAAAATGGGATATTTATTTGTAACTGTTTAAAAATATCCATAAACCGAGTATAATGCCTTGCACTATCTTTCCTTGTAGGAGCATGCAGATAAGGTAAGTGTTGTATCGGAATATTACTCACCGGCTCTTTTCCTTTTTTCGTTCTTTTCACTCTTTCCTCATTATCAATTTTTCTCTCATTCTCCTTTTTTTCTCTCTCATTTTTTTCTATCTCTTTTTCAACTACAACACCCTCAACATTCTTTTCTACTTCTAATTCCTCACTCACATGTTCTTTTTCAACCACAATCTCCTCCTCCACTACTCTTTTACCCACATTCATGTCAATCTCACGTCCACTTCTTGTAATAATCGCTTTACAATCTTTCGGATTTGGAAGAGTAGTTGCCGTAAAGGGACCTTTTTGTTGATCGGCCAATTGTTTAGATAATTGCCCGACTTGTGTTTCGAGGTTCCTTATCGCAGCATCTGTATTCTTTTGATTAGACATGGATATTTGCATAAATTGTGTTAGAGTATCTTCCATCTTTGTATTTCCAATGGGAGCTTGAGGAGGTTGGGTGTAATTTTGGTAAGGTTGATGATTTGATGGCCCGACTTCTTGCGGTCTCCATGGTTGTTGATAACCTTGGTTACCACGTTGTTGGTAACCTTGGTTGGCTTGTTGATACGGAGGACGGGGTTGGTAACCTTGATTTCCCGCATAGTTTGCTTCCTCCACAACCGGAGGACAATAACCGGTCAAATGGTCACCTCTGCATAACTCACACACTAACACTTGCACCTTTTTACTTGAAGATTCATGCATCTCCTTGAATTGTTGAGGCAGCTTAGACATTTGCTTTGTTAACAGCTCAACTTGTTGTGATAACAATTTGTTTTGTGCAAGGATAGCGTCACTTGTTCCTAATTCCAACACACCCGGCGTCCGTTGAGCAGGTCCACGATTGTGACTACCTTGATGATCGTTCAAGGCCATTTTATCAATGATAGCAGTGGCTTCCGCTGCAGTTTTGCTTAACAACGAACCACCCGCGGTGGCATCCAACAAGGTTTTGTGTACTAGCTGCAGCCCATTTCTGAATATATGAATTTGTGACAATTCATCGAAACCATGGCCTTTGCACTTTCGTAACATTGATTTGAACCTCTCCCAAGCTTCGTTGAGAGATTCGTTAGCTCCTTGTGTGAATACCGCTATAGCGGTCTTCGCTTCCATGAACCGAGTGTGCGGAAAGAATCTTTCCAAAAAAATTTCTTCCAAAGCATTCCAATCAGTCATGATGGCAGTTGTCTGATCAAGGTACCATTCCTTGGCCTTCCCAATGAGGGAATGCGGGAATAGTCTCTTGAACAGAGACTCCTCTTCTGCTTCCGGTGCACCAGTCGCTCCAGCGATTTCATAAAATTTTGTCAAATGGGTGAAAGGATCTTCATGATCCATACCCCTAAACGGACTTTGGTATAACAGTTGGAGGATTCCGGTCTTCATCTCAGCATGACGACCATTGTTTGCATGACGAGCGAACTGAGCATTATGCCTCGGACTGTTTGTACAAGGCCTAGAAGCAGGTGGTGGTGGTGGTGGTGGATCTCCCTCCATAACTGGAAGTATGTGTGGAAATGGTGGTGGTGCAGATGTACTTTCCTCTTGTTCTCGCCTCTGTTTCGCTAGCTGTCTCCTTCTTCTAGTTCGGCTATTGATTCTACGAGCGGTTCTTTCAATCTCAGGATCGAAAAGAAGTTGGTCCGCCGGTAGTTTCCCTCGCATAAACTAAGTCTGCACACTAAACAAACAGATTAACAAGTTCAAGATAAAGCGGTAACAGCTTACAATAACTCAACTATCGCAATGCTTGCAATATCAACTAACAATCCCCGGCAACGGCGCCAATTTGTTAGAAGAGTAATAGTGTGGGTTTTTGTTATCGTATCCACAGGGATTGTCGGATATTTGATGCTTGCCGTTCAATAGTTGTGATATTCTAAGTTAAGGTTTTCAAAAGTTTCACTTGTTGTTATCATTCACTTGTAGCAAAGATTAATTAGGTCACAAAGATTTTTGTAAAAGATTTTATAAAAGCATGTTAAGGTTAGGTTTCATCAATCCTATTCATGTATAAACAATTAATCAAGCATATGAACTCGGTTTCCGACCAATATAACCGCGTATCCTCCCGACTACGTTTATGTCTAAAGCGGAATCGTGAGTACCGTTGTTTAGACCGTTAGATGATGTCTCACGCTAACAATCTAAGCAACGATCATTAAGATCAATACAATGCAAATAGCAAATCCCAAATCTATGTCTAGAGTTTGGTTTTTAAGAGATGAAATTGTTAGGTCAAGAGTTGTAAAGTCTATGTCTAGAGCAAAACAATTCACAAATGGATCATTAAGAGAAAACAACATCATCTATATTGATCAAAGACTTTGTTCATATACAAGAGATCAATATCAATACATAAAAACAGAATCAACTACCTCTAACCTCAACATTGAGTGATTAGCTACCACTTCTCATGGTAGCTTGGATGACAAGTAAAGAGAGGAGATGAATGAGCATCCACGCCGAATAATCGAGAATGGATGCAAAATCAGCTTCTCCAATGAAAATACAAGCTTTTCTGAACAAAATACTGTAAACCCTTAATTCTAATGTAAAATGAGCAAGAGATCCCATTCCAAAAAGTAACAATTCTACTTATACACTTTTCCTAACAGCACCATTCGCCCAGCGAAGGCATTCATTCGCCTAGCGAATGACCAAAAATATGGCACATTTAAGTGCCTCAGACTTAAACCGCCCCTCAGAATTATCGCGGGTTCGCTAGGCGAACCAAAACATTCGCTTCGCGAGCATTCGCTGCAACCTTCGCCCCAGCGAAGCTTGGGTGTTTTCAAAATGGAAAGTTTCTGCCACCCTTCGCTGGCACATTCTCCCCGCGAGCACATCAGCGAGCATTCGCTGGCCTACTTGCCCCGCGAGCACATCAGCGAGCATTCGCTGGCCTACTCGCCCAGCGAATTTACCCAGTTTTCCTACTGTAAGTTTTGCACACTTTCTGCCACCATCTCGCTGGCATCCTCGCTGACGTTCGCTAGGCGAACCTTCGCTGGCACCTTCGCCAACACTCGCCTAGCGAATACTGTTGTTGATTTCAATTCTTTGGCAGCTTGCACTATTTCTTTGGGTCTTCAAACTTTGATCTTTTCACTCCTATTTCTACACATTTAGCACACAAATTACAAGCACCACAAGTATATTTCAAATAATGCACAACAACATCAATTCACACTAAAATCAACCTATTCCACATGAAAAGTCATGAAAAATGCCAAATAACTCATACTCAAATATATCATGATTGACATCTAACACCTATTGACATTGGACACTACTACTTTGTTTGCTAATCTTGAAGAACATGAGCAAGAGCTCATTTGCTTAGAGAAACATGAGAAGAAAGTTAAGAAAGAAAAGAACAAGGAAAAGGAGGTGGACAAGAAGTCAATTGCTCTAGTGGCTTCTAGTTCTAAGTCCTCTACCAAAGAGCAAGATGATAGTGGAACTAGTGATGATGAAGGTTCAGATGATGAAGAAATGAGGCTTTTTGTTAGAAGGTACTATAAGTACATTAAGAAAAATGGAGTGTAGCATTCCGACAAGAATCTCATCAACTATAGAAGGCATTCAAATACCTCAAAGGAAGATGAGAATAAGAAGGAAAAATCTAAAGGTTCATGCTATAATTGTGGAAGAGTCGGTCATTACAAGCCGGATTGCCATCACTTAAGAAGGATAAAGGAAAGGGCTAACATAAGAAGTCTAGAAAGTCTAGAAGAACATACATCGCATGGGATACTGATATTGAATCCTCTAAGGTGGGCAACTCAAGTGAAAGTGATGAAATGAAAAACTTTTCTTCATGACCAATCATAAAAAGAAGAATGTAAGTCATTCCAAATATGAACCTATTGATGCAATGTCTTATTCTGAATTATAAATTGCTTTTGAAAATCTATATGGTGAAGTCGTAGATGCTTTTAAAAGGTTGACTTCAAATAAAAGAATTTTCTCACACTTAGAAGGCAAAGTCTTAGAAACTGAAAAACAAATGGAAGCTCTTAAGTAATCCATGTTAAATGCTTTAAAAGTGGCAAAACTAATGTCTAGGTCCTTTAAGTTATTTTAAAATATCAAGTTAGTCCCTTAAGTTTTTTTTGTAACGTTTTGGTTCTTTTTTAAAAATCTCCGTTACAATAAATTACAAACTCATATACCATTTGAACTGGTTTTTCGCGCTGATCACGAATATGTAATTAGTTTTGCGTTTGATTGTGTATTTTGGTCGGATCGATGATTTTTCATTATGTATTTCGTCCATTTTTACCTGATTCTCTTAAATCGTAACTTGTTTGATAAATTTGATTGCATATTCGTGATCAGCGTGAAAAACCAGTTCAAATGATATATGAGTTTTCAATTTATTGTAACGAAGATTTTTAAAAAGGGGGCAAAGCGTTACAAAAAAAAACCTTAAGAGACTAATTTGATATTTTAAAATAACTTAAAGGACTAAAACAGTATTTTTGCCTTTAAAAGTTGATGTTAATGAAGAGAAATCTTGGTTTGGTTGTGAAACTTTTCACATTTGGCGAAAAAAGGTTAATATTCTAAAAGCCAAATTAAACAAGGGTTTAGAACCAAACGTTACTTTCGCTATTAATCCTACAAAATTCAAAAGATCTTTAAATGTGTCGTACAAGAAGTACAATTTTGTTGTAAGGGAATCTAATAGCGAAAGTCATTCACATCATCATTTGACTTGTCACTATTGTTGTAAGAAAGGCCATATCATTGCTAAATGCAAATTTAGGAGATATTTGGTTCTTAAAGGTGTACTTCAATGGTTGCCCAAATGCAACAATGTTTCCACTCACCCTCAAGGACCCAATGAAAATTGGGTACCTAGCATTATTGATTAATTTTGTAGGAAAAATGTCTTGACTCTTGGAAAAGAGTATGAGATCTTAACAAGGGGAGCTAAAGACATACAAAATGTAACATCTCCTTATTCATTGACTTTGTGGCAAAGAAGAAGGATGTTGTAATCTATGAAATTAACAAATATAAGTGCTAAATCGTTAAATAGGTATTGTAGGTAAATTCCCCTTTCACTACTATCTTTGATCATTTGTCTTCAATACTATCAAAAATTAAAACTACTTGTCTTCATAGATAACTAACGGATAATTTATCGTAGGAGCTGTCACCAAATAAAATAGAAATTTAAAAACAAAAATATCATTGATAATAATGACACTAATAATTATTTTACAATCACCTGTATTTAAGTTAAATTAAATTTTTACTATTGGACTGATCATCATATTAAGTTTAATTGATAAGCTGAAAAAATAACAATAAATTTTACTCAAATAAAATAGTATAAATTAAAGCAAAATAGGAGGAGAAATTGATAGTAACTATAGTTAGTTTTAAAAAGTTTATTAATTTTGTTAGAGTAATTGAAAATCAGTTAAGCTTGTTATGATTGACTTTCGGTTGGTAAATTTTTTGATGTGTAAGTAATATATAAGTGTCTTTGGCCTTTGAAATAAAATAAGAAGATAGAAAGCATAATTTCTATCCTAACAAGTGCTATCAGATTAGTTGTGCATTCAGCAAGATTGGAGTATCTCATTGATCATCTTTGAGTGCACAATTGTGAGTGTGAAACACTGTGTAGTGAATTCTTGAGGATTCTTGACGGTGATTGTTACCATCTCCAATGGTAGAAATAAATCATGGTCAACTATCCAATCTAAAGCTTGATGGTCACTATGATAATTAGGCAATGCATATGGAAAATCTTCTGCAACTAAAGGAGTATTAGATCCACTGTATAGTAAAATGTTCTTGTTTTTCCGACTACAGCAACACAAGAACAAGAGAAGTTGGTTGAAGAAACTAAATTAAAAGATCTAAAGGAAAAAAGTTATCTGTTTTAATCGATTGAGAGGAAAATCATTGAAACAAGTCTTAACTAGTGTTCATCCAAAACCATTTAGGATTCAATGGCTAAGAAGTATTAGGGGTCTACAAAGGTGAAGAGGCCACAATTACAAGCTATGCGGAAATAATTTGAGCTTTTTTACATGAAATAAGGCATATCAGTTTATGATTACTTAGCAAAAATTGTCAATATTCAACAAGTTGAAGATTCATGATGAGAAGATGGAGATAGACACGGTTGTAGAGAAGATACATAGTTCCATGTCCTCAAAATTTAACTATGCCCTTTTTGTTATTAGAGAATCCAACAATGTTAAAGAGATCTACATTGATGAACTACAAATGCCGTACCTCAAAAAATGAGAAATCAGCCTCGCGAGCGCAATCGCACGCTCGCGGGATGGACCTTACAGAGTCGTCACCAAACTTTAATTCCCAAAGAGAGGAAGGAAAAATATCGATAAAACCCCTAAATATAATAAGGATATGGTCATCGCAACCAAATCAGGGTTTGGAAGTCGATTACAAAAGGGGGGTATTGGCACCTGTCACATCCGTTGTACTCAACGGCCGGGACCATTTGGTTATTTGTGTGCATTAGTGTTAGCTTAAAATGTTAGGCTTTTCGAGTTATTAACTGAAAAGAAGAATAGGACAAAAAATATTATTTTTTATTAGGGTGCCTAACAAGACTTTGAATCTCGCTCCTACGATCTCCGAGTGCAATAGAGAACTCAAGGCTTACATAGTTATGGGTAGAAAATGTTTTTTTGTTGGTCGATTTTAGCAAAAGTTATTTTGTGTCAATCGACGGAAAACATTACTTACCCAAAACAGGCGAGGAGCGAACATTTGCATCACATTGAATGGATTTACAAACACTATGTCATGGAAGGGAAAAGACAGCGCTTTTTTGGCTTTTAACAGCGCTTAAAAGCGCTGCCTAAGGTGGCGCTGCTATAGGTAAAGACAGCGCTTTGGTTTTATGCAAAAGCGCTGCCTTATGTAGGCCTTTAGCAGCGCTTTTCTGGAAAAGCGCTTTCTAAAGTAGGCCTTTAGCAGCACTTTTTTTGGAAAAGTGTTGTCTAAAGTGGGCCTTTAGCAACACTTTTTCTGGCCTTTTATGCTTTCTATTGGCATCTTTAGGCAGCGCTTTTTCATACCACAAATATAAAGTCTTCGAAAACAAAAAGGCAAAAAAATAACGCTTGGTACCTCATGATCGACCACTCTAAGTCATCTTGACTTAAGTACTCGAGGGGCTAGCATATATATAAAAGGGTAATTCCTTGCAGGAGGAAAAATGACATATTATATAAAATGCCTCAGATGAGCCAAAACATTGTACAATACAATTAAAAAGAGAGCCTGAAGGCCAGAAAAATCACTAACACCCATATAAGGGGACAATCAAAACAACAACAAAATACAACTTCCCCTCTAGAAGCTAATCGCTCTCTCTCCCGCCTCCTGAATGAAGAAAATTGAACCAGTCTTCATCCCAGTCCTCATCAACATCTGCACCAAAATCACGTTTCGGAGCGCGGTCTTTTGTGAGGGATTTCATCTTTGTCACAGATTTCTTCCCGGACAAGGTTGCTCTGATTGATGATGCAGCAGATATTGCAACATTTGGACCGTCCTTCTTCATTTTCTCGGTCACCTTCTTGGCTGCGGAGTTTTTTGAGGAAGTGCTCATGTTAAAGTATTGACAGTGCATAAGTAACCCCCTATATATAGCAAATTCAATAAGTTAATAACACCTTAGACAACTACATCATTATATTCTACACAGTTCATACAATAAACAACAAAGAAATGCAACCGGAATTTGCACATTCAATTCACAACTCAAAAACAAGTAGCAACATGATAATATGCAATCCGAACAAACATCGGAACCAATACTTTGAAACCCGGGCAGCGGTTGTCATACCCTAATTTTTTACCATAAGATTCCACCTCTTTGTGTATCATCTTGCATAGCATCTCTAGGTCATATAGTCTTTGTGTGCGTGTTTATCATGACTAACCAGTTTGTGCAGGTGTGGTAGGCTCAAGCGTAGATTATCTCAGTCAAGCACTTTAAGATGTGATCGTTGGATTCTGGTTGAAAAGGTTCTTAGGGTTATCTATTGGGTCATTTTCCTCGATATTTCTCAGAAGTTACAATGTATACTCCCCAGGGCGGATTAAGGTTTTCCTTCCATTGGTATTAAGCATGATCATGTGGAGACTGGTTGTGGTTTTCGTGGCAAAGTTGCATTACAAGTGGTATCCTAACTTTTAAGGTATTTCTCAGGACATAGTTCGAGTTTTATTCACGAAGTTGGATCATTAGTTGTCAAGTGGAGGAGCTTTAGTTTTTTTGGTAATTTGTGATCAATATGTTTTAACGTGGTAGAGTTTGAATAAAAGTCTTGAATCAAGTTTATACCAAAAGTTATGAAAGTGGAATTCAAGATTTTATGTTCTTTAAAAAAGGGTTAAAATATGATTTTATCATTGAAATTTGAATTTCCAAATTGCAAACATAATTCATCATGAAAGTTCAAATTTGAGGACTTACCAAGCTCAAGCTAAAACTAAAAAATTCAAGTCCACCACTATTCAAAGATCAAATTCAAGATTCAAGAAAGTTTAAATTGTGAAGAACCACAAGGTTGAATTCCAAAGTACAAATTCAAGTTCAAATTTAAGCCATCATAAGATTCAAGTTCTTCATGAAGGTTCAAGTTTGAAGATTTACAAATTCAATTCAAAGGTTCTCAATTTAAAGTATTCAAGGATCCATTATAAGTCAAGCTTAATTCCAAGATTCAAAGTTCATTAATTGATTTCAAGATTCACATTGCTCAACATCCATTTCAAAACTACAAGATACATTCCAAATATCAAATTCAATGTTCATGGACCATTACAAAAGTACAAAGCCCAAATCCAATGCTAAAATATACACAACATGTGTGGTATGTACTTTAGGGAACTGCAGAAATAATACATGGTTCGTGGGACCTAGCAAGTGTTGTCCAAAAGCTCACAATCAGGCCATATAAAACAAAAGGAAGACATAAGTTACAAGCTTTCATGTGGGATGGAGTTGTCGTGTGCCTTGTTTTGGAATCTCTCAAGTGGAAGCTGTCCTTGAGGGGACTACTGAGTTTCTAAATCCCTCTTCTGCAGCATTTGGAGACGTGCGCATTGATGACTTTATGGGGTGCAATTATGGTCCAAATTCACAAATCTCAGGGACTGTCATAAGAAGAAGCAAATCTTAGTATATTCAATACGATATTGCGGTTTAATTTGAAACAAAATATTTCTAGCCATTAATTTTCCAAACACAATCCGACATGATCAAGCAAAATAGAAATTCATTCATCAAGATCAGACATGTTCAGCTTAAAAAAAAGAGGATTCATTAATTGAAGCACAAATATCTATTTCCAAAAACAGCCCCAAACCTGATCAAAATAAAAAGGGAATTCATCAATCCTTTCCAAAAGGATTCACGACATGCTGAGTAAAGAAATCAGGACAGATTCAAAACATAAAAACCTGGTTTTATTTTCTTTCCCAAAACACACAAGCTTGTCGAACAGAAACAGCAAGGAATCATCCTCATCAATCAACAAATCACAGCTATGATATTTTCTTTCCGAAATCGAAATCGACAAGTAAATCAAATCATGACCAGCATTCAATTCATTTTTACTTCGTAAGATTATAAAAGGAGCAGAATTTCATAGACAGAGGGAGGCACATATACACAGTTGAGAACGACCCGTACACAACATCCACTGAAAAAAAAACACACAGTTTCGCTCATCCACATCAAGATTCACATCACCACTAATCCAAATTCATCAACAAACTCATAAATACATACATTGATCAGTGAACCGAATTTTACACCAGAGAAATCAAACACACCAAGTTCACAGAATGGCAGCAGAATTTGCACACTAAAGGGACCTCACAACACACACTCAGGAATTCAGAAAATTCACATACACGCAGGGGAAAGTTACATGCAATTTCATCAATAATAACACGTACGAGGAAGAGCACAAAAGATTCAATACCCGAAATTTGTCGCCGAACCGTCGCGCCGAAACTCTTCAAAGGTACACCATCTTTTCGATTAAACTCAATTTTAATTTGTTGTCTTTGTTTCGAATTGTTGGTCATTCCGATGTCGCATTTCGCTTGGAATTGATGATCGAGAGAGTTCGCGAATGAAAAAAAAGCTTTCCCCGTTTCTCCGGTGATGCGTGGCGAAGTCTATTATCGCTATTGGTGATACACCCACTTGCGATTGGAGGCGAGGATGAGAGTGGCGATGGCGAATCCGTGAGGGAGAGTGGGGTTGGTTGAGACAGAGGTCTGCGATTGAAGGAAAAAGAGTTATTGTGAGAATGGTTGAGACGAATACGCGATCGAGAGAGTGCGATGCGAAGAAGAGGAGTATTGATGTGTAGACGGTGAAGAAGAAGAGGAAAGTGAGAATGAAAGGGTTACTGAACCCTTGTTCCTCTTTTGACTTATTTTTTTTTATATTTTTTCTTTTTTATTTTTGAATCGGACGGGCCTTAGAAACATAAGCCCATTGTTTTTTATTTTTTTATTTTTATTCTCATTTTTTTAGTGTGTTTTTATAATTTTATGTTTATTTAACTATTTTGGCTTAATTAGATTTTGAATATTAATTAATTTGATTGGTTCTAATTAGATTTTTAGGTTAGAAATTAATCTCGATTTTGATTAGATATTGTTAGGATTTAAGTAGATTTCTAATTTTAGTGATCATTTTCTGCCCTAAACTTTTAAATAAACTTTTAATTTTTAGTTAATTGCCGATTAACTTTTGTACATGGTATCGACTAAAGTTTGTTCCTATTTCTAAATCTTGTTTAGACTTTGATTAAGTTTTACATATAATTGATTAGGGTGTATTCTGCAATTAATTCCTGACTAGAATGTTGACCTATCATCTGATTAAAAGTTGCTGGCTCTTGAACCTACACGTTTACCTATAATTCCAAAGGAAAGTACCCCTAACATTGACTGATATGTCATAGGATTTCCTAGAACCTTTACCTTATCCTAACCTTAGGATCGGAGTCACCGCACTCTGTACATGTGTTCCTACCATGGACATTTTTCTATCCTTTTCAACTTAACTTTAACTTTAGAGTCACCACACTCTATGTAGTGTCTTGCCATAGACGCTATCTCCCCCTGGAACCTTGACCACCGTCAAGAGTTCCTCACCCTCTTTGAGGGGAACTACGAATACTCTGATTCCAATCCCGTCAGGATACGTAGGCACAAGATGCGATGTCTTGGCGAGTATACTTAGAACTAACCCCTAGGTCTTTACCTTAGCACATACCCTTAGCAAGCAAGTAATAGATAACATAAATACTAACAAGAGATTCCTGTAGAATACTACAGACGTTTAGGATGCTAATACCTTCCCTAGACGTAACCAACCCCCGAACTTAGATTCTCTTAACTTAGGTTTTTCGATCTTTAACCTTTCCTTTGGATAAAATAAAGACCGGTGGTGAATTCAAAGAAATGCGATTCAAGTTAATATAATAGCTTGGTATCCAATTCTCACCGCGACAGAAATGGCGACTTCACTAGGGATCTTAACTTAGAGGGTTAGGCCTAACTTGTTTAGCATTCTTGTTTTTCTTGCTTATTTATTATTTTGCTTGTTTATATCTGTTGTACCTGGTTTTGCTGTATGCAGGGGTTCTTGAGTGGTGAGGAGTCCTACACCCGGACTTGAGTGCAATTATGATAGGAGATGATATGGTCAAGGATACTTTGACGGAGTCGATTCCTGAAAAGTTGAATTGAGAAAATCATCGCTCAGTTTAGGTTCTTTTGAAATTAATGTTGTTTGAATGAGTCCATTTGTGAAAACGATATTAATTTCGACCAAGAACCATTGAGACTGAGGACCGTAGTACCTTTAACCCCACTTGGCCTTTTAGAATGTAGTGCGGTGACTATGCGGGAGTCTATTTCCAAATAGTTGTCACGCGATACTACACTCGGACGAGATTCTCTTGAGAATATTATTGACTAACCGAGTAATTTGGGAAGTCGATAATATCCGAAAGATGGATTGTAGACTCCGGGAACTTTGTAGAACCCGTTCGGCAGGTACATTTGAAACCATAGTACACACCTTAGGAAGGGTAGACCATGGCTCCATGCTCGTGATCTTCAAACCTAAGCCTTGGCTTGTTTACTTGTATATGTGTATATGTGTATACCTGTGTTTATGCATCCATTTATGCATTCATGAATCACCATTCGGTTTCAAGAAACTCAATTGTTCTTTCCCTTGCAAAATCAATAAAAAATCCTGGATTATAAAATGAAACTTTTTTCAGCCTTTCCGAAATATTTGCAACCTACTTTTGAGTTCCTTGAAACCATTGCATCGCATTGCATATCATTTGCATCTTTGCTTGATTCTTTGCATGCGTCCGTTTGTCCAGCAACTCATTTACAGCTGTCTCTATCTTCCAGTGTTACCTGTGAGTTGTCAAGCTGATTCCTCCACACCGATATCGGACTAGAGCTAACTACATACGCATAATGGCAGAGCAAGAAGCACACAATGCTGAGATGCGAATGGAGATCAACGACCTTAAGTCAAGCATGGCAAAGCTCACTGAAATGCTCCAACTCTTGATTGCTAGAGGAGAGCAACCCCAAAGGACTGTCATCCAAGAAGTTTCAACTGCTGATCCTCAACAGGTTCAGGTTCCATCTTCAACTTGGCCAGAGTTTGGTTTGCCTCCCAACTATTCACCACCTCTTGCATCTACTGCTATGATTGGTCAGCCTTCCAGACTAGTTTTTCAAGTTCCAGTTTTCTCCGAGCCTAGACCTGTGGTTCATGCTGTTGCCCAGACGACTCGACCTCCTTTTGAAAACCCTCTCTATGAATACAATGCTGCCAATGCTCAGGGTGAAGACCATGAAGATTTTGTCGAACCCGCGATTGTCCGTGAACATTTTCAAACTATAGACAAGAGACTTAAAGCCGTAGAGGGTACTGATTTCTTCAACATTGATGCAAAAAACATGGGTTTGGTTTCTAACCTTGTTATGCCTGCTAAGTTCAAGGCTATCGATTTTGTGAAGTACAAAGGTGATTCTTGTCCAAGAGCTCATTTGGTCATGTATACTCGAAAGATGGCTGCTCATGCCAAGAATCAGAAGTTACTTATCCATTGTTTTCAAGACAGTCTGAGTGGAGCTTCTCTCAAATGGTATATGAATCTTGAAAAGAATAACATTCACTGTTTCTAGGATCTTATTAATGCCTTCATGAAGCAATACAAGTACAACCTCGACATGGCTCCTGACCGCCGTCAGCTGCAAAACATGTCTCAGAAGGATAAAGAGTCTTTCAAGGAATATGCTCAGCGTTGGAGAGAGTTGGCTTCTCAAGTTGAACCTCCTTTGGCAGAGAAAGAATTAACTGGATTGTTTATGGACACCTTGTCTCCATTCTACTGGGAGAAGATGATTGGTAGTGTTTCCTCCAGCTTCACTGATTTGGTTACTATTGGTCAGAGACTCGAGGAAGGACTTAAGAATGGTAAAGTATCCAAAGCTGCTGAATCTTCTAATGGAGCTAAGAAATTCTATGGGAATTTCCAGAAGAAGAGGGAAGATCAGACTAATGTGTAGCGAGCGATTTTGGATGCGGTTCTTAAGCGCTGGTCGCTCTCTGCGGTTGAGCTTAAAACTACAGGTCGATTCATTTTTTATCCTATTGTGAGCTGAATAAGGAAGGGAAATAGATGTCTCCAATTAACCCTGCTTGCATACTGAGTTTAAACAGCAGTCTGTTAGGTTACAGATGCTATCAATGTGGGGGGGTCTTTGTACTGGTTATTCGTATTTCGCCAATACGGTTCTTTCTTTCTTTTTTCTAGGCAAAGGGTTTCTGGCGGGGAATAAGGATTAGGATGTTAGGACTGATGCTTTTGAATTACTGCTTTTAATTGATGGAGATATGGGATTTGGGTTTTTTGTTGATTGTGCTCGCTAAGATCTTTTATTTCGATCTTATGCCTACGGATTCCCATTTACCGAAACAGGGAAATCAGAGCGTTCGTAGTTCCTCATATTCTATGGGAGGAAATTGGTTTTTGGTGTCTTGTTCAAAGCCCAAGACGTGAAGCGAAAGGTGATTTGTATCTTGTTCAAAGCCCAAGATGTGAAGCTAAAAGACCTCGACTTTAGAGAGAATTTGTCATCTCTAAAGAGGGGAGAAGGAGAATTACTTTAATTGAGATACGCGGATCCGAGCAATGCCATAATTTCCGAAGAAAGGGTTTTAACCTGAAGGAGAAGACTTTAACTCAGTGTAGAGCAATGCCATCTTTCCTTAGGAATTTCTCATGCTAAAAGAGGGACAGTGGCATGGATATAGATGATCCAGAGGCTTGCTGCTTACAGCGATTAGATGAAGGGAAAGGAGTTGTTGATGTTTGTGTACTGTGAACGAGGCACAGCTTGGATGCTAAAAGGTTGATTGGATCAACCAGTGGTTTTCTTATACAAAGCCTAAGAGGAGGCTAATTTCCGATAGGAAAATCATTATACAAAGCCTAAGAGGAGGCTAATTTCCGCTAGGAAAATCATTATACAAAGCCTAAGAGGAGGCTATTTTGTGTCTCGTACAAAGCCCGAGAGAGAGGCTAAAGGTTTTTTGACCCAGTGGGGCATATCGTTATACAAAGCCTAAGAGGAGGCTAGCAAAGAGTTCGACTCTTGCTTAAGGGATTTATATCTCGTACGAGGCCCGAGATGGAGGCAAAAAAAGGGGTGATTGACTCAATGAGGGAATCTTTTGTGTCTCATACAAAGCTTGAGAGAGAGGCTAAAAGGTTGTTTTGACTCCACTGGGGAGAATTACGGTATCTCGTACGAAGCCCGAGATGGAGGCTATTGTAACTGTTTCAGTTGAGTGACAGATCTAATATACTGATTCAAAAGAGAAAATCAGTTCTTATATGAGTAACACTGTACATAGGGATTTAATTTGAGGATCAGGGGTATTTCCTTTTCTTTGAGGAAACGGGAAATCCAAAGGGTATTGAGACTATCCGAGTCTGCGGGTTTCCTTCCTATTTAACGAAGGGTGCTTGAGAATGTCTTTGAGACTCAAGGAAGTTAGACTGTCCAAGTCTAGAGTTTTATCTTTTGTACCATGCTCTGAGAAACAGTAGTAGACTCTATGAAAGGATTGTTCTATGAGGATGACTAGGTTCTGTTCCTATACCTCTAGGAGGTCGTCGGAACAATTTGTACGAAGCCCAAGAGGAGGCTGGAATCTTTTAAGAAGCCGACGGGTCCTTGTACGAAGTCCAAGAGGAGGCTATCATTCCCGAAGGAAGAGATCATTATACGAAGCCTAAGAGGAGGCTGTGAATACTTCTAAGAAGCCGTAGGGTCCTTGAATAATGCCCAAGAGGAGGCCGATGCTTTTAAGAAGCCTGTGGGTCTATCATCTCCTTTCCATTAGGAGAGATAACTCTTTTAAAGATGAAAACCACTGGTAAACGTGCGAGGTTTACTATCCAGCGACTTTTAGCTTTTAAAGAGGGTTCCTTAGTTAAGGTCCAAGATTATGACCGTAGTGGGTACCCAAACCCCGAGACATTCAAGGCAAGCTATCCACAAGGAATAGATCAAGTCAGGAAAGTTCGAGAATTGGGAAGAAACTCAAAGATGCCATTCACGGAGAATACATTCATCTTGGGGAGTAGAACTTCTTGACGATTCCTAAGGAGGACAGCCGAAGAGAATACTGTATCTGGTGCTCCTATTGGGGATCTAGGCGTCTATTTCTACGAATAAATGAAACGGCGTCACTTAGTTCTAGACGTAGTTGCCGGGGAAACTCGAAATATCTATACTATTATTACACAGTAGATATGAGTTTATGAAAGGAGACTTACAGTGAGCAGCCCCACAATACAGTTTATAATATGAAAGCAGTAAATGAAAGCGATAACCACTTACTCGGTTGTAGTGCTTCCATGCTGTTTGGTTAGTTGTTCAACACAGAAAGATTAAAAACAACAGTATATTCAAAATCAAAGGAGAAAGTGCTTTGAAAAAGAAAGATTTGGGGCTTACAGCTCAAGGAGAGGCCCAGGGTTTTATCAGTGAGCGCACTGTTTGAATTTGTACAGAGGGACTTATACAAGTGACTGGGGCCCAAAAAGGTTTTCTGTACAAAGGGATGGGTCTTACACTCTCTCAAGAGGCCCATAAAAGGTTTAAAGAAAAAGAGTGGGGCTTATAACACGAGGGTAGGCCCAAATGATTTTTCGTTTAAAAATGGCGATCGCGCTGAGGTTTTCTTTTAACGCAGAGGGACTTATACAATAAGTGAGGCCCAAAATGTTTTGGTTAAAAGGGGGTTGGATCTTACACTCTAATAGAGGCCCAAAGTGTTTTGAAAATGATTTATGAGGGTTGAATTAATCCAAAACCCTAATTTGTTTCCAAAAAATGTATTTAATTGAATAAAAATTCAATTAAATTGATCAAAAATTATTTTACACATGGGAAACAAATTATGATCTTGGATTAATGCTTCAAAAATTAAGTATTGACCTACAAAACAAATAGAAAGCATTAAAAGTTGCAAAATCATTGTGGAAATAATATTTTAAATATTAAAAACAATTAAAATATTAATTCTTTGCAAAAATATCAATTATATAAAATAAATAATATTTTTGGGATTTTTTGGTAAAATAAAATATTTTAACATTTTTGTGAATTATTGCAAAAAGAACCAATAAAAAATGATAAAAATTGAAGGAGTTATTAATTTTTCAAATCATTAAAAATAATAGTATGAAAAATAATAAAATAAAAAAGTGATAAAAAGAAGTCTGGGGCGAGGGGGATTCGAACCCCAGACCTCTCGCTTGCTAATACTCACAAAACCAGCTGATGAACCGCTGGGGCGCAATGCCAATTCATTAAATATATGGCAAGTGAAAATTATATAGAGAACTTGGTTGGTTTTCTGAAAATGGCGCCATGGCCATCTCCTTCCCCGAGCTCGTGCATGAAGCACCCTATCTCACTCATCTCTCAACCATTGGACATGATTCAAACACCAAACTCGTGCGTTTTTTCATAAGGAACAAGATGGCAATACCCAATTTTATTCATTTTCAGTGTGGAGTGAAATAATCATGATGAACACAGATGAACCCTAATTTGCAAAAGCAATCATGCAAGCATGGTTATGAGGTCTATGATCAAATTTATTGAGGCAAAACAATCAGCATATGATGGTAATCAAATGGCAAAATTATCATGCGAGGAAATATGCATGGATCATGGAGTTTGAGTTTGAAGCTCACCTTGATGCAAGCTGAAATGGAACTTTGCCCAGATGGTGTTCCAGTCGTGAATTGATGATCCCTACAGCTTCAATGGATGTTATGGAGTGTGTTGCAAGCTTTGGAAAACTTTGAAATTCTCTGGATCAAGCTGGAGACCTCCACCTGCAAAACTGAAGCAAAATGGCTTGGTTGAAGAGTGATTTTGAGCTAGGAGTGTTACAGATGTTGTTTAAGCACTTGGACACCTCAAATACATCATATGTGATGTGTTTGAGCAATTGGAATTGATTGCTTATGGCTGCAACTCAAAACCCGATAGTGGTTACTCAAAAACAAGAAAACTTGAAGTTCAAGAAAGAATGAGAGAAAGCAGTGCTGTAACTGGCTTTTGGGTGAGTTGAGTGATCCATTGAGACCTCTATTTATAGGTGATCAACTCTTGTCTTGGAGGAATAGTGAATGGCAGCTGGATCAGATCACATTTGCTTGGATTGGCTTGGCATAAATGCCTCTTGCACTAGGCATAACAGCTGCTCCAAATAGATCAGCTATGCCTTGACTGAAATCACATTCTTCAGTTGTTTTTAATGTTGTTTAATCAGAGAACTTGAATGAGGAGAGTGAGAATCTTGACAATGCACTATTCCACATAAATGCATTTTGAATTCAAGGCAAAAAGTGCCAAAGTGGATGAATTTCAAGTTGGAAGGTTCTTTGGCTTTTTGACTCAAATTTATCAGTTGGATTAGATGCAATGTGATTGGTTTGAACACAAGTGGCATGCTGATCCTCAGTCTTTGGGTCAAAATCGTGTGAGATAAGCAAACATGCAAATTGATTTTTCCAAAACAGCTTGCAGCAGCATGACTTTGGGCATGGATTTCTCATGGCTTGAGTTGAATCAATTCATGTTGTTGAGCCCTTTGAATTCTTAGCAACATATGCAACAACATTGATGTTTAACTTTGGGACTGATTCAGCTTGCATCTATGTGCAAAAATCCCACAAGTTTTGGTGTTTCAACAAAATTCTGTTTTAGGCAGAATTTTTCTAAGTGTTGGAAAATGGTATTTTTTCACATTTTCAGCCACTTTGGCTCACTCATAGATCAAAATACATAAGGAATTGGAGTTAGGCCTAGTTGAAGTTTTTGTAGAGGGCAGTGAGATCTACAAATCAAGCTTTGGATGGAAAAAATTGGCCTTGTGGTTTAGGAGTTATGGTCCTCCAAAGTTGGTACCTTTGCCACTTTATTTTTAACTTAGAAAAATTTCTAAGTTTTATGGTTACCCCTTTTACAAGTTATCTCACTTTTCTTGATTTTTCTTGATGAATGATGATTCAAATCATACATTAACATCATTTTAGGGTTAAAAATCCATTTTGGTGAAAAATCTCAAAAAGTCAAAGTTGACTTTTGTGCACAGTTGACTTTTTATCAGATGAATTCCAAACTGTGCAATTCTTCAGGAAATCATGTCCTTGACCTAAATCAAACTTGATGGACATGTTCCATGGGTGTAATAGGGTATATTCAATCATGTATTAGGGTTTGGGAGCATGTCTTGGTCAAAAGTCAAAGTTACAGTTGACTTTTCCCTTAAAACCCTAATTGTGGTGCAGATGAAAATGAAACTTGTTGCTCAAGCTTCTTGGATCAATCCATTGTTCCAAATGGATCAATATGGTGTATTAGAGACCCTCAAATCATGTCTTGAGGTCTTGGCTCATGGTTTGTCCCAAAAGTCAACTTAGGGGTGAATTAGGTCAAGAAACCCTAATTCCTGATTTTTGATGAATGCATCCCCTGAGGAAAAATTGACTTGATGCATGGGTCCATGAGGTTCCATGGAGTATATTAGGTCATGTTTTGGATCATTGCCTTATGCCCAGATGAAAATTTCCATCTGGAGGCCCTGGTTGACCAAAACCCTAATTTGGTGACACTGTCGATCTTGAGACTTGATCCACCTAGAAGGGAGCAGCCTTGTGCTTAATCCTTGAAGTGGGAGTCCTTTTTGATCCATTGTGGATGTTTGAGAGATTAGACAAGTTGAAGATCATGTCATTTCTTGATTGATCCTTTGTCTAAAGCTCAGAGAGGGCTTGAAACCCTAATTTTGATTGTATTGGATGCTCACCCATCTTTGGGGAGACTGATGAAGCATAAAGGTACATCCATATTGTGATGATGATTTTCACAATGATGGGAAATCTAAGTGGTTAAAATTTGGGGTATTACAGATGCCCCTATTTAATCTTCTTGGACCCGAAGGTATGAATAACGAAGGGATTCGAGCATTCGGGGTGCAAGAGGATTAAATATCGGAATATCCGAAATTTTGATGGTGGTTATGAATGGTAGCTTACACATTCATCTTCTTTAACTAAGCAATGATGCTTAGAAAAGGTAAACTTCCCCTCGATCCTGGTTTTCAGCCAAGGAACTGGTCTCAGTTTTCTTTTGAAATAAACCTCCCCTCGTTCTTGGTTTCCTACCAAGGAACTGGTCTTAGTTTCTGATTTAAACTTCCCCTCGATCCTGGTTTCTTACCAAGGAACTGGTCTTAGTTTCTGATTTAAACTTCCCCCCGATCCTGGTTTCCTACCAAGAACTGGTCTTAGTTTCTTTTGTCAATAAACTTTCTTGACAAGGGACGCTATTCATAGCGGCTTTCCTCAAACTTCTCGCCGAATTTTCCTGGGGAGATGCCATTTGAGTGGAAAAAGTTTTGATGTCAGACTTGCTGGGGAACCCAGTCGTCTGAGTTGTAGAGTTGTACAAACTTCTCTGTTGGAGACGCCATCTGTCGATTCTACTGGGGAAAGCGAGTCTCTTGAGAGACTGTTTTCGTTTGGGATCTTTCATCATACTTTTCTCGGGATCTTCCCGGAGAAACGCCATATGATGGGGTCCAATTTTGTGGGGCCGATGACCTTTTCATCAGCGGTCATTTCGAAGCAAAACTGGCATGCTGCCGAATCTCTGATCACGAGGCTTTTTCTATGTATTTTCCTTAATCCGGGAAAGCGAGGATATCATCTTCAATGGCGAAGAGTGACATTTGTTAAAGGTTCTCTGATCTTTCAAAGGTTCAAGTTATCAAAGTGGCCAAGTGCCGACTCTGATCTAAAGATACACTGGTGGCGAGATTGTGCAGACGCAACACTTCCTGACGAGGAAAGAACTGACAAACTCGATTGAGAAAACTCTTTATCACTAGGGGACAAGACCGACTCACGTGATAGTGATGCAATACGAAATGCGAACGCAAATAAAATGCATGAAGTATGTATGTTTATGCTAACAAAACAGACGCGACATACAGACTAATGGATGAACACAATTGGATACTCGGCCATCGCGGGGCGAAGAAGTACCGTTGATTCAAAATAGCAATTCCACCTTGCTTAGGAGAGATAGTCCATGCGGGGAGCTATGTTGATCGGGCTTAGGAGATGAGAACTCGGCCGAGGTGTGTCAGACGAAACAAGGTCTCTGACACAGTTGATCCCTTCATTCAGGCATACTGGCTTAGAAGGAGTACTTTGATTATGCACTTTGAAATTCGCTTACTTCGGGAGAAGCAATCGATGTTCTTCTGATGTTCAACAGTCAAAAGAAATGCCATCTTTAATTTAAAAGCAGAAAAAGTTTTAACAAGTAAATTCATTTTTGTTTTATTTCAAGAATCGCTGATTAAGTTTAAACAACGTCGTTCTGTAAAGCTAAAGCAAGTTAAGAATTACAAACAAAAGCACAAAGGCTCAAATTTTATTGATAAGATGGAGATCAGCCAAACGCATGATTCCAAAGAGTATATACAAAGTTAGAAAATGGTAATTTACAGGGAAAAGGGCTACGTTGAAACATAACGACCACTATCCTTCTACCAACTTTGAATTCGGGGCATCCTGAGCTTCCGTCGAAGATGACCTTTGACTGGAAATTTCCTCCGATAGATGATGCTGTAACTGCTGCTGAGGGACTTGCCTCTGTTGAACATAGTTACTTGCCATTATCCCTAATTTTTGCCTGGATTGTACTATGAGATTTCCAATCCATCGGGATGATTCTTTTTTTCCCATGTCTCTAACTTTTGCCTGGACCGCCCTTTCGGGTTTTCAATCCACCGAGACATTTTTTTTTTTTAGTTTAGGCGAAGTATTTCTTGACTACATCAACATTCGTGGGGTAGGCAAATTCCTCTCCGTCCATGGTTGCAAGTCTCAAGGCGCCGCCTGAGAAAGCTTTCGTGACCACATAGGGGCCATCATAATTCGGGGTCCATTTGCCCCGAGAGTCAGTGAGAAATGATTGTATCTTCTTGAGCACGAGGCCTCCTTTTCTGAAGACACGAGGTCAGACTTTTTTGTCGAACTCCTTTTTCATTCTCTGTTGATACAACTGACCGTGGCATAGTGCCGTGATTCTCTTCTCTTCGACCAGGTTCAGTTCGTCGTGTCGACTTCGACACCATTCAGCTTCGGTGAGCTGAGCTTCCATCAATACCCTGATTGACAGGATCTCTACTTCTATGGGAAGCACTGCCTCCATGCCATATACTAGAGAGAAAAGGGTAGCCCCTGTTGAAGTACGGACAAATGTGCGATAACCATGAAGAGCAAAAGGTAACATCTCGTGCCAGTCTTTATAGGTTACAACCATCTTTTGAACGATCTTCTTGATGTTCTTGTTAGCCGCTTCTACCGCTCCGTTCATCTTGGGTCGGTAGGGAGATGAGTTATGGTGTTCGATCTTGAACTCTGCACACAACTCTTTCATCATCTTATTGTTCAAGTTAGATCCATTATCAGTAATGATCTCGCTTGGAACACCATAACGGCAGATGATATTGTTTTTGATAAATCGGACCACCACTTGTCGGGTTACATTGGCGAATGACGCTGCTTCGACCCACTTGGTGAAATAGTCAATGGCTACCAGGATGAACTGATGTCCGTTTGAAGCCTTGGGCTCAATCATACCAATCATGTCGATTCCCCATATGGAAAATGGCCACGGGGAAGAAAGAACTTTGAGATGTGATGGCGGTACATGAATTTTGTCGGAGTATATCTGACACTTGTGACACCTCCTCATGTACTTGTAGCAGTCGGATTCCATTGTCAACCAATAATACCCGGCCCTGAGAATTTTTCTCGCCATTGTGTGTCCGTTGGCATGAGTGCCAAAGGATCCTTCATGAATTTCTTTCATGAGCATGTCTGCTTCTGGTCTGTCGACACATCGGAGCAAAACTATGTCAAAATTTCTCTTATAAAGAGTGTCACCGCTCAGGAAGAAGTTTCCAGCCAATCTTCTGAGGGTTTTCCTGTCTTTTCTGAGTGCCCCAGATGGGTACTCCTGTTTCTGAAGGAAGCATTTGATATCGTGATACCAAGGTCTGTCGTCTATGACTGCTTCAATCATGAAGATGTAAGCGGGCCGTTCAAGGTGCATGATGTCGATCTTAGGTATGTCATTCCATTGACCTACACTAATCATGGAAGAGAGAATGGCTAATGCATCAGCCATGTGATTCTCATCACGAGGGATGTGATGAAAGTCGACTCTGTTGAAGAAGGGTAACAACCTTCTTGCATAGTCTTTGTAAGGAATCAATCCTGATTGGTATGTGTTCCAATCTCCTTTTATCTGGTTAATAACCAGGGCTGAATCGCCGTATACGTCCAAGTTTTTGATCCTTAAATCAATCGCTTCTTCGAGACCAATGATACATGCTTCGTATTCGGCCTCATTGTTCGTACATTTGAACGTAAGTCTGGCAGTGAAAGGAATGTGGGAACCCTGAGGGGTAACAATGATTGCCCCAATTCCGTTTCCATAATGATTGACTGCTCCGTCAAAGATAAGTCCCCACTGGGAACCTGGTTCTGGCCCTTCACTGGGTAGCGGTTCATCGCAATCTTTCATTTTTAGATACATGACATCTTCGTCTGGGAAGTCAAACCCGATTGATTCTTGATCGTCAATCGGTTGATGAGCCAAATGATCGGCTAAAATACTTCCTTTAACGGCTTTTTGAGCGTGGTACTCTATGTCATATTCTGATAGTAACATCTGCCAACGGGCAATCCTTCCCGTGAGAGCAGGTTTTTCGAAAACGTACTTGATTGGATCCATTTCGGAGACCAACCAAGTAGTATGACGAATCATGTACTGGCGAAGACGTTTGGCTGCCCAAGCCAAAGCGCAACAAGTTTTCTCAAGCCTTGTGTACCGAGTCTCGCAGTCGGTGAATTTCTTGCTTAGATAGTAAATGGCAGACTCTTTCCGTTTAGTTTCGTCTTGTTGGCCAAGTACACATCCCATTGAGTCCTCTAAGACTGTGAGGTAAATGATTAGTGGTCTTCCTTCCACTGGAGGTGATAGGATCGGAGGATTCAACAGGTATTTCTTAATACTGTCGAAGGCGGTTTGGCAATCTTCTGACCAAACGCAATCCTGGTTCTTTTTCAATAACTTGAAAATCGGCGCACAAGTGGCGGTCATAAGGAATATGAATCTGGAGATGTAGTTCAAACGTCCCAGGAATCCTCTGACTTGTTTTTCAGTTTTCGGAGAAGGCATTTCTTGAATGGCCTTGACCTTGTCAGGATCAACCTCAATTCCTTTCTGGCTGACGATGAACCCTAGCAGTTTCCCTGAACGGACACCGAAGGTGCACTTATTGGAATTCAAGCGGAGCTTGAATTTTCTTAGACGTTCGAACAATTTTGACAGATGTTCAACGTGCTCATCCTCTGTTCTTGATTTTGCAATCAAATCATCGACATATACCTCGATTTCTTTGTGTATCATGTCATGAAACAGAGTAGTCATGGCCCTTTGATAGGTTGCCCCGACGTTCTTCAAACCGAACGGCATTACCTTGTAACAAAAGGTACCCCATGGGGTAATGAACGAAGTTTTCTCCATGTCTTTCGGCGCCATTTTGATCTGGTTATATCCCAAGAATCCATCCATGAAGGAAAATACTTTGAACATTGCTGTGCTGTCAATCAACATGTCAATGTGTGGTAAAGGAAAGTCGTCCTTTGGACTTGCCTTGTTTAGATCTCTGTAATCAACACACATTCTGACCCTTCCGCGCTTTTTGGGAACGGGTACGATGTTGGCTAACCATTGAGGATATTCAGATGTAGCGAGGAAACCCGCGTCGATCTGTTTCTGTACCTCTTCCTTGATTTTGATGGCCATGTCCGGGTGAGTGCGTCTCAACCTTTGCTTTACTGGCGGACATTCCGATCTTAACGGTAAATGATGTTCCACGATGCTAGTATCCAACCCTGGCATATCCTGATAGGTCCAAGCGAATACATCGGGGAATTCTTTGAGAAGCTTTATCAAACTTTCTTTGACAGTTGGACTGAGCAGTGCTCCGATCCTGATTTCTTTTCTCTCTTTTTCTGAACCCAAGTTTACCGTTTCCAACGGTTCTTTGTGAGGTTCAATGGACCTTTCCTCTTGTCTGAGTAGTCGGGAGATCTCTTCTGGAATTTCGTTGTCATTCTCTTCTTCAGCCTCGAATACCGGGAACTCAAAGTTGGGAGAAGGCATCGGATCGTATGTTTCAACGGGGTATAAAACAAGCAATCTGCATGACGTGATGATTCGTGTTTAGAAGAGATAGAGAAAATACAAGTGTGTGCAGTGTTTTGATTTTACTGCTTGTTTTTATTATTGAATATTTTTTTTTTTAGGATTACCATTTTCTGAAAAAGCAAAAAGAGAAAACAGCAATTAATGCGGAAATTACAGAACGACGTTATTTTATTAATGAACAAGTCGAATCTTGAAACTACAACCCTATAAAACAAAGCTCTGTCGCTTTAGGCAAAGCGAAGAGGGAAATTTACAGAAAGCGAGCCCTATCAAAACATCCGTTTCACCTGGGCAGGGTGAAAGGTTAAAGATGGCAATTACTTTGACTGATGAACGACCTTCGGAACCTCGACGGCAACCCATTGGCGGCGAACTCCTCGGTGAATCACAAAGTCTGGCACCTTCCTTGATTTGTCTTCAGAAATAACGCTGATTTCTGGTGGAGCAGGATCATTGGAATCTGTCTCCCAAGCAGAGTTGTCGTAGGAGGATTCCTCTGTTGCATTTTGCATAGCATTGGTGCTCTCAGCTGCATCTCCCCATCTAGTTGGCTGGATATCTTCGAGCCTGATACGAGAGCTTTCGGGAGCAGTGTACTTGACCTTAAAGTCGTATTTTCCACTTGGTTGTCCCAAAGTGTCCCAAACTTCTTTGGAACTGGAGAAATCATCCCTTTCGATGACGTTGACCTCAGGAAAAGCATAGTTAATGAATTCAAGTCCTGCGAACGTTGCGAATTC
Organism: Lathyrus tuberosus; assembly: GCA_022829125.1. Classification (NCBI taxonomy): domain Eukaryota; kingdom Viridiplantae; phylum Streptophyta; class Magnoliopsida; order Fabales; family Fabaceae; genus Lathyrus; species Lathyrus tuberosus. The sequence goes on from JALAZF010000017.1 coordinate 23,053,648, forward strand.
ATCTTCATGTTGAGTAGTCTCTGAATGACCTGAGTGTTGATCCCATGACATGGCGGGGACACAGGTATTCTGTTCAATGATGGTCAGCTGAGTTTCATTACTCGGCTGACTTTCTTGCCCCAAGTTTCCTGGGTAAGGCTGCCACATTGGCAGACCATCCATCGGGCCATAGTAATTGCGATCAAAGTTTTCTTTCATCCGAGTGTCTTCCTCTAATGAATTTGGCGGAGCACGATACCCTTCCGGATCACAATCTCCGTAGATCATTTCAACATCTGATCTTGGTATAAATCTCGGACTTTCTGTAGGAAAGCAAAAAGGCATAGGCACATCTTCCTGAGACATATAGCCGTCCTTGTTAAGGTAGGACTTCCATTCTTCATCCGTGTCAGAGGGATCTTCCTCATTGATAGCATGAACTATCTGAGACACTGGGTGGAGAAAACCTCCATTGTGGAAGAAGTTTTGAAGGGGATGAAGACTTTCATCGTTGGCGGCCGTCTGGGTACAGGTTGCAGAAAAACCAAGACCCTTCTTTGTTTTATTGTCAATAGGAATGACAAGCCGTCCCCATCCTTTTGTATCGGTACTCTCGACCGCTTTGATAGCATCTTTGTATGAAGAAATTGAAGTTCCTTCTTCGGATTGATCATTCTTGCTCACCGATAGTGCTTGGAACTGAGTTCCAATAACCTCTTCGGGTTCCACACAAGTAGATGATGATAAGTTTCTTACAAGCAAGGCTTGTTCTCCACAGACCGTGACAAGTTGATCGTTCTGGGCGAACTTTAGCTTTTGGTGGAGGGTCGAAGTGACTGCTCCAGCCTGATGTATCCAAGGTCTTCCTAATAAACAACTGTATGTTGCCCGGATGTCCATGACCTGGAAAGTGATTTGGAAAGTGTGAGGACCAATAGTTATGGGAAGATCAACTTCGCCGATAACTGTTTTTCTGGATCCGTCGAATGCTTTGACGACGACCTCACTGACTCTCATCGGAGGGCCCTTAAATGATAATTGCGTCAAAGTGGACTTCGGCATAACATTCAGGGCTGACCCTGTGTCTACCAGTACGTTGGCTAAAGCATCGCCCTGGCAGTTAATTGTAATGTTGAGCGCCATGTTATGACGACGACCCTCTTCAGGTAATTCCTCATCACTAAATCCCAAATTATTGCAGGAAGTGATGTTAGAGACAATACTATCGAACTGTCTAATTGTTACATCCTTTTCCACAAAGGCTTGCTCCAAGACTTTCTGTAGAGCCTCCCTGTGGGCTTCTGAACAGAGTAACAGCGATAATACTGAGATCTTTGAAGGAGTCTGTAATAGTTGATCAACAATGTTATATTCACTCCTTTGGATGAGCTTTAACATCTCATCTTTGTCTTTTGAAAAGTCGGGATTACTAGATTGACCGACTGGTGGATCAGGAATTTCCGCCTGAAGTTCCTTTTCTTTGTTGGATTCTCCAACCCCTCGGTTGAAGACTCGACCGCTCCGTGTTACACGACTGATGTCTGCAATATTCACGACGGAGGGTAATGGAATTTCCTTTCCATTCTCGATTATTGTTGCACCGTATTTGTAAGGGATTGCCTTAGCTGATTCATACGGTAATGGCCCCGGTAGATAGATGACTATGGGAACCTTCTGATTTTTCTGACCGTCATAAGTAACCTCGATCCGTTCCCGGTTGGGAACTCTAGATTCGTCAAGTAGAGGAATGATGGCAAAAATATCCCTGATCTGGTGATGACCAGAGATCGTGACAACATCCTCAACTTGATCGGCAAGGTAGTTCGGCGACCAAATGATGGGTCCAGAACCCGGATATGGACGAATTTCTCCATGATCGATCTGACCCTGAAGAGCTGCTCTCACAAGGTAACACCCTTGGTTACTTTCCGAACAGACGCTACAACTGTCATAGTTATGTGGTGGCATCTGGCCACGCCCACTTTGAATGCAATGCAACCTCACTAGGTTATCTTCCATTGATCGGACATCCTGACTTTGACGACGAGTAGGATTCCTGTTATTGATACTAATCCGTTGAGTATCTTCGTCCATATAGATTGGCATACACCAGTGATTTAACAAGTGCTGAAGTGCCTTCTGGACAAGGGTACAACCTCGATCGTTTTCACAACCTGCTTTACAGTTTGGGTAATCATGTGATATTAAGAATCCGAGTCGGACCTGCTCAGCATGTAACTCTACCAGGTTGGTATTCATTACGCAGATATTGAAGATCTGAACCATATTGATTTGATAGGAGTTCCTATCATGGTAGTCTTGGATCCATCCAAGATCCATCTGACGCTAGAGGGCCTCTTGTATGAAAGAGCATCCCTGTTTGTTTACCGAGCAAATCAGACAGGAACTGTAATCGTGCCGCGGTAGATTATGATACTGGCTTTGCCTTGAGTGCATCGCCACCAAGTTGACATTCATCACACGGATGTCGTGGTTTTGAATGACGTTAGAATTCGTAGAGACCATGTTAACTCCACGAACTCGGTGCTCTTGGATCCATCCGAGATCCATCTGTTCCTGCAGAGCTGCTTGCACCACAGAACATCCTTGGTTATCTTTAGAGCAGATATCACACTGGTGATAGTTATGAGGTGGCACATGGCCATATCCACTCTGTCTACAATGCATCTTGACCAGATTGGTTCCCAATAAGAGTACATCGTGAATTTGATAGACATTGTTAGTCTCTTTCTCAATCAGATTGACTGTAGCCTTCTCATGTTGAGGCAGCGGGTTCGTAAGAACATTAGGATTCATATCCTTGAAAGATAAGAGCCCGCTCCTAACAAGCTTTTGCACGTCGGATTTGAAATTGAGACAAGTCTCAATGTTATGCCCTGAACCTCCTTGATGATAAGGGCATGTTTGATCCGCTTTAAACCAAAAAGGCGGATTTTCCAGTACTGTAAGAGGAGACTTAGTCTGAATGTGCCCCTTGGCTAGCAGTAACGGAAACAGTTCTGCGTACGTTACAGGTATAGGATCAAATCCTGGTGGCCGTGTTGTACGGTTGTTGTTGTATGGAGGACGAGCCTGCTGAAGAGGCTGTTGTGTCCTTTGTTGGTCAAGTTGGCTCTGTGCAACCTGAGGTTGATACATAGGAACGGGCGCGGGGCCGATAGCAGGAGTAACAGCTGCTACTGGCTGATAACGACGCCTTTGCTTTCCGAGAGAGATATTCCCAATATCTTGCTCTTTTTTCTTAGGGAGAGCACTACCGTATTTTTTAGTACCGCTCGTTGATCCAGTGTCTTTTACTAAACGTCCTTCTCGGACGGCTTCCTCAAGACGTACACCCATGCCGACCATTTCGGTGAAATCACTGGGTGCACTGGCAATCATTCGGTCATAGTAAAATGAGCTTAAGGTCTTTAAGAAGATCTTTGTCATCTCTTTTTCCTCAAGAGGTGGATAAATTTGAGCGGCAATTTCACGCCACCTTTGAGCATACTCCTTAAAGGTTTCCTTGTCCTTTTGTGACATTGATCTGAGTTGATCTCTGTCGGGTGCCATGTCCAAATTGTACTTGTATTGTTGGACGAAGGCAGTACCAAGATCTCTGAATGTACTGATCGTGGCACGGTTTAAACCCATGTACCATTTGAGTACGACACCGGTTAAACTATCCTGGAAGTAGTGAATCAGCAGGTCCTGATTCTCCGTCTAAGCTGACATCCGCCGAGCGTACATCACCAGATGGCTCTGAGGGCAAGAGTTACCCTTGTATTTTTCAAAGTCGGGCACTTGAAACTTGTGCGGGACTTTCACATTTGGGACCAAGCAGAGGTCTACGGCGTCCTTCCCAAATAGATCCTGACCGCGAATGGCTTGCAGCTCTTTCTGTATTTCCAAGAACTGCTCCTGGAATTCCTCCATTATGTCAAACATAGTTTCCTTCTTACCAGAAGGTGTTGGTGGAATCTGTCCTTCCGGGACAGTGTGCACCACAGGGGGTGGTACCGTGACTACGGCAGTAAGTCTTGGCGCCTCCCGAAGTTTGTAACCTTCAGGAGTCTTGAGTATGCCCCTGGCATCTTCGCTTTCCCGAAGTTTGTAACCTTCAGGCCCAGCGGCTTTTGTTGCGATTCCCTGATCTTCAGTTATCGGCGAGACATATCCTTCCGGGATATAGTTAACAGGCATGCCCCAAGGACGATCTTTCGGTATCTGATACCTAGGATCATACTTTTCTATGATGGGCGTTGAGGTGATCTCTGAGATCATAGTTCTTTGTAGCTGAGCTTCTGCCATGGCTTGCATGTCGTTACGAAGCTTTCTCATATCCTCTCTCAGAGTGTCGATCTCTTCTTTTAACTCTCTGTTTTCTTCCTCAAGATCATCCATCTTTTTCTGACGATTGGCCCGAGTATTATACGAATGAGACAGTTTGACTCTAGAATTGAGACACAAACGTGAGATTCGTAGGTAAGGAGAATACGCGATGTGAGAATGATGAATGCAATGATTATATTAATTGTTTTTAGGTTTAAATAAAATAAACTTCGACAATTAGATTGAAATATCAAACAGTGGGGAAACCCCTTTTTATTGAAATTCAAAGGATTACAGAAATGGAAATACAGTAGATTACAAAGTGCAGAAACAGAAACCTAAACTAATGGGTCCCGAGTCCTCTCTGAGGAGAAACCGGGTGCTGACTATGGTACCTTCCTTTTCTTTGACCGTGGCTCTTGCGCCGTTATCGGGTTGTCATTCCTTTGCCAGGTGAAAGGAGCGAGCAAATTCCTTTGGTCATCTTGATTCTCTACAGCATGCTGCTCCAAAATTTCAATCAGAGCATCTTTCTCTTTTAGTAGTTGCTGTATTTGGATACACTCTACGTCGAGGGTGCGGTACTTGTTCTTCCAAGACCTTCTTTCCTTTTGAACTTTGTTGAGAGTAACCTGAAGCCTTTCAGTTTCCGTCATGAAGTACATGACAATTTCCCTCGGCGGAGGAATTTCGTAACGAGGATAAGGCATCTTTAGCTTGAGAGCTCTAGTTTGTACCCAATGGAGATAAGGCTCCACCGAGACACAGTCCGGTTTTCCCAGAGACTCTCGTCCTTTCTTATGAACATGTTTCCAAGCTTGCACTATTTCCATCTTTAGTGCTCTATCGTTTTCTCCTTCTTTGAAGAAAAGACCTTCCAGATAAACACCCAGTGGGATGTGTCTCATCGGGTATCCAAATTGACGAAGAACTAATATCGGATGATAGTTGATTCCTCCTTTAGTTCCTATGAGGGGTACGCTGGGGAAGTTTCCACAACGGTCAATGATTCTGATTCCCTCATAAATCCTATTACACCAATCTATATCGGAATTGGTGAGAGACATGATCTTCTGCGACCAACGTAAGACACTCTTGCAATCCCAAAAAGCGGCAGACTTGGGCAAGTGAGAGATAAACCACTTGTAAAGCAAAGGTACACAGCATGTGATCTCCCCTCCGCTGTACAAATTTCCTAAGTGTACAGAATGATACGCATCTGCGAGCAAAGTCGGTACAGGGTTTCCAATGAGAAAAACCTTAATAGCGTTGGTATCGACGAAGTTATTGATGTTGGGAAACAAAAATAATCCGTAGGTGAGCAAGACAAAGATGCTTTCAAAAGCAATCTCGTTCCCTATACTAGCGAAGTACAGAGCTTTCTTGGTTAGGAACTGGGCTGGAAAACCTTGGATGCCACCCTTAGTAGTCATGTGAGTCCTGACCTCAGACTCGTCCAAATGAATTGCTATCGCAATGGTCTGATTCTTTGGAATTTCTTCCAGTCCACAAAATGGAGCTCGATCTGTGATATGTAAATCAGTCAGATGAGAATACTCCTCCAGCATTGGTGCCAGCTGGTAATCCGGGAATGTGAAACAATGATAAACCGGATCGTAGAACTGAATGAGCGCGTCCATGATCCCCTTAATCACATGGACTCTTAACAGTGGTAGGAAACCACCGTGCTTGGCTCTGAAAGCCTCTGGGTTAACGATCATCCTCGCTAACTTTCTCAAATCCCCTAGTTTTGGAACCTTGAAGGTATACTGGTGAGTTCTCCTTCTACCGAAATCCATTAATGCAATCTTTTTCTCTGATATTTGCAATCACAGTCTTAGTTTAATTTGAAAAACAGAGAGACTAGAAGAGAAATTTTTTTGAATGTTTTAATGTTTTATTAAATGAATGCATGAATGCAGCACACAAAAACATAGAAAAAACATGGGGTCAGAGGGTCGTTGTCATGAAGTCAAGGCTCTACCCATCCCCAACGGTTTATACTAGGGTGATTTTTGTACCTGTACTCATTATCATCAGCTCCTCCCAGGAAAGCAAAACAACAAGCGGATCGCCAGCGAGTTGTGTGCAATCTTAGAGTAAGTGCTATTCACCGAGAATAGATCACCAGCCTCAAATGAGGGTAGTATCGCGTAACAGCTATTTCCGATAGCTTCCGCACTACGAAAAAGGTTGGCTTTTCTTAAGTGTATACTCAATCTCACCACATGCGGCATCACACGCATTCCCAGTAGCAGAAAAATAAACACGTATAGCAATTAGGAAAAGCAGTATATATATTTGTCCTAATCATCCTAGACTTATAAAGCTACGATTCTTAAGTTCCTGACAGAAATGGGTTCCCCGGCGGAAGCCCTAATCTGTGGTTCTCTGCCTAAGGGATGGACCAGCATAGGTCAATCTTTCTCTTCGGTAGAGTTCCCATTTTCCGTGGAAAACGGGGATGATGCCCTAAGGCAGAAAAGGAGACTCCCCAGTAGAGTCGCCATTTTACAAGGAAAACAGACAGAAAGAAAAACAAGGGCCCCACGGTGGGCGCCACTTTTCTGTTGGCGGACACCGCCATGAAAATGACTTACCCAAGGTTTAAATTGTAAGGAAGAAATAACCGGCCCCACGGTGGGCGCCACTTTTCTGTTGGCGGCCACCGCCATGAAAATGACTTACCCAAGGTTTAAATAGTAAGAAAGAAAGAATCGGCCCCACGGTGGGCGCCACTTTTCTGTAGCGAGCGATTTTGGACGCGGTTCTTAAGCGTTGGTCGCTCTCTACGGTTGAGCTTAAAACTACAGGTCGATTCATTTTTTATCCTATTGTGAGCTGAATAAGGAAGGGAAATAGATGTCTCCAATTAACCCTGCTTGCATACTGAGTTTAAACAGTGGTCTGTTAGGTTACGGATGCTATCAATGTGGGGGGGCCTTTGTACTGGTTATTCGTATTTCGCCAATACGGTTCTTTCTTTCTTTTTTCTAGGCAAAGGGTTTCTGGCGGGGAATAAGGATTAGGATGTTAGGACTGATGCTTTTGAATTACTGCTTTTAATTGATGGAGATATGGGATTTGGGTTTTTTGTTGATTGTGCTCGCTAAGATCTTTTCTTTCGATCTTATGCCTACGTATTCCAGTTTACCGAAATAGGGAAATCAGAGCGTTCGTAGTTCCTCCTATTCTATGGGAGGAAATTGGTTTTTGGTGTCTTGTTCAAAGCCCAAGACGTGAAGCGAAAGGTGATTTGTATCATGTTCAAAGCCCAAGATGTGAAGCTAAAAGACCTCGACTTTAGAAAGAATTTGTCATATCTAAAGAGGGGAGAAGGAGAATTACTTTAACTGGGATACGCGGATCCGAACAATGCCATAATTTCCGAAGAAAGGGTTTTAACCTGAAGGAGAAGACTTTAACTCAGTGTAGAGCAATGCCATCTTTCCTTAGGAATTTCTCATGCTAAAAGAGGGACAGTGGCATGGATATAGATGATCCAGAGGCTTGCCGCTTACAGCGATTAGATGAAGGGAAAGGAGTTGTTGATGTTTGTGTACTGTGAACGAGGCACAGCTTGGATGCTAAAAGGTTGATTGGATCAACTAGTGGTTTTCTTATACAAAGCCTAAGAGGAGGCTAATTTCCGATAGGAAAATCATTATACAAAGCCTAAGAGGAGGCTAATTTCCGCTAGGAAAATCATTATACAAAGCCTAAGAGGAGGCTATTTTGTATCTCGTACAAAGCCCGAGAGAGAGGCTAAAGGTTTTTTGACCCAGTGGGGCATATCGTTATACAAAGCCTAAGAGGAGGCTAGCAAAGAGTTCGACTCTTGCTTAAGGGATTTATATCTCGTACGAGGCCCGAGATGGAGGCAAAAAAAGGGGTGATTGACTCAACGAGGGAATCTTTTGTGTCTCATACAAAGCCTGAGAGAGAGGCTAAAAGGTTGTTTTGACTCCACTGGGGAGAATTTTGGTATCTCGTACGAAGCCCGAGATGGAGGCTATTGTAACTGTTTCAGTTGAGTGACAGATCCAATATACTGATTCAAAAGAGAAAATCAGTTCTTATATGAGTAACACTGTACATAGGGATTTAATTTGAGGATCAGGGATATTTCCTTTTCTTTGAGGAAACGGGAAATCCAAAGGGTATTGAGACTATCCGAGTCTGCGGGTTTCCTTCCTATTTAACGAAGGGTGCTTGAGAATGTCTTTGAGACTCAAGGAAGTTAGACTGTCTAAGTCTAGAGTTTTATCTTTTGTACCATGCTCCGAGAAACAGTAGTAGACTCTATGAAAGGACTGTTCTATGAGGATGACTAGGTTCTGTTCCTATACCTCTAGGAGGTCATCGGGATAATTTGTACGAAGCCCAAGAGGAGGCTGGAATCTTTTAAGAAGCCGACGGGTCCTTGTACGAAGCCCAAGAGGAGGCTATCATTCCCGAAGGAAGAGATCATTATACGAAGCCTAAGAGGAGGCTGTGAATACTTCTAAGAAGCCGTAGGGTCCTTGAATAATGCCCAAGAGGAGGCCGATGCTTTTAAGAAGCCCGTGGGTCTATCATCTCCTTTCCATTAGGAGAGATAACTCTTTTAAAGATGAAAACCACTGGTAAACGTGCGAGGTTTACTATCCAGCGACTTTTAGCTTTTAAAGAGGGTTCCTTAGTTAAGGTCCAAGATTATGACCGTAGTGGGTACCCAAACCCCGAGACATTCAAGGCAAGCTATCCACAAGGAATAGATCAAGTCAGAAAAGTTCGAGAATTGGGAAGAAACTCAAAGATGCCATTCACGGAGAATACATTCATCTTGGGGAGTAGAGCTTCTTGACGATTCCTAAGTAGGACAGCCGAAGAGAAGACTGTATCTGGTGCTCCTATTGGGGATCTAGGCGTCTATTTCTACGAATAAATGAAACGACGTCACTTAGTTCTAGACGTAGTTGCCGGGGAAACTCGAAATATCTATACTATTATTACACAGTAGATATGAGTTTATGAAAGGAGACTTATAGTGAGCAGCCCCACAATACAGTTTATAATATGAAAGCAATAAATGAAAGCGATAACCACTTACTCGGTTGTAGTGCTTCCATGCTGTTTGGTTAGTTGTTCAACACAGAAAGATTAAAAACAACAGTATATTCAAAATCAAAGGAGAAAGTGCTTTGAAAAAGAAAGATTTGGGGCTTACAGCTCAAGGAGAGGCCCAGGGTTTTATCAGTGAGCGCACTGTTTGAATTTGTACAGAGGGACTTATACAAGTGACTGGGGCCCAAAAAGGTTTTCTGTACAAAGGGATGAGTCTTACACTCTCTCAAGAGGCCCATAAAAGGTTTAAAGAAAAAGAGTGGGGCTTATAACACGAGGGTAGGCCCAAATGATTTTTCGTTTAAAAATGGCGATCGCGCCGAGGTTTTCTTTTAACGCAGAGGGACTTATACAATAAGTGAGGCCCAAAATGTTTTGGTTAAAAGGGGGTTGGGTCTTACACTCTAATAGAGGCCCAAAGTGTTTTGAAAATGATTTATGAGGGTTGAATTAATCCAAAACCCTAATTTGTTTCCAAAAAATGTATTTAATTGAATAAAAATTCAATTAAATTCATCAAAAATTGTTTTACACATGGGAAACAAATTGTGATCTTGGATTAATGCTTCAAAAATTAAGTATTGACCTACAAAACAAATAGAAAGCATTAAAAGTTGCAAAATCATTGTGGAAATAATATTTCAAATGTTAAAAACAATTAAAATATTAATTCTTTGCAAAAATATCAATTATATAAAATAAATAATATTTTTGGGATTTTTTGGTAAAATAAAATATTTTAACATTTTTGTGAATTATTGCAAAAAGAACCAATCAAAAATGATAAAAATTGAAGGAGTTATTAATTTTTCAAATCATTAAAAATAATAGTATGAAAAATAATAAAATAAAAAAGTGATAAAAAGAAGTCTGGGGCGAGGGGGATTCGAACCCCAGACCTCTCGCTTGCTAATACTCACAAAACCAGCTGATGAACCGCTGGGGCGCAATGCCAATTCATTAAATATATGGCAAGTGAAAATTATATAGAGAACTTGGTTGGTTTTCTGAAAATGGCGCCATGGCCATCTCCTTCCCCGAGCTCGTGCATGAAGCACCCTATCTCACTCATCTCTCAACCATTGGACATGATTCAAACACCAAACTCGTGCATTTTTTCATAAGGAACAAGATGGCAATACCCAATTTTATTCATTTTCAGTGTGGAGTGAAATAATCATGATGAACACAGATGAACCCTAATTTGCAAAAGCAATCATGCAAGCATGGTTATGAGGTCTATGATCAAATTTATTGAGGCAAAACAATCAGCATATGATGGTAATCAAATGGCAAAATTATCATGCGAGGAAATATGCATGGATCATGGAGTTTGAGTTTGAAGCTCACCTTGATGCAAGCTGAAATGGAACTTTGCCCAGATGGTGTTCCAGTCGTGAATTGATGATCCCTACAGCTTCAATGGATGTTATGAAGTGTGTTGCAAGCTTTGGAAAACTTTGAAATTCTCTGGATCAAGCTGGAGACCTCCACCTGCAAAACTGAAGCAAAATGGCTTGGTTGAAGAGTGATTTTGAGCTGGGAGTGTTACAGATGTTGTTTAAGCACTTGGACACCTCAAATACATCATATGTGATGTGTTTGAGCAATTGGAATTGATTGCTTATGGCTGCAACTCAAAACCCGATAGTGGTTACTCAAAAACAAGAAAACTTGAAGTTCAAGAAAGAATGAGAGAAAGCAGTGTTGTAACTGGCTTTGGGGTGAGTTGAGTGATCCATTGAGACCTCTATTTATAGGTGATCAACTCTTGTCTTGGAGGAATAGTGAATGGCACCTGGATCAGATCACATTTGCTTGGATTGGCTTGGCATAAATGCCTCTTGCACTAGGCATAACAGCTGCTCCAAATAGATCAGCTATGCCTTGACTGAAATCACATTCTTCAGATGTTTTTAATGTTGTTTAATCAGAGAACTTGACTGAGGAGAGTGAGAATCTTGACAATGCACTATTCCACATAAATGCATTTTGAATTCAAGGCAAAAAGTGCCAAAGTGGATGAATTTCAAGTTGGAAGGTTCTTTGGCTTTTTGACTCAAATTTATCAGTTGGATTAGATGCAATGTGATTGGTTTGAACACAAGTGGCATGCTGATCCTCAGTCTTTGGCTCAAAATCGTGTGAGATAAGCAAACATGCAAACTGATTTTTCCAAAACAGCTTGCAGCAGCATGACTTTGGGCATGGATTTCTCATGGCTTAAGTTGAATCAATTCATGTTGTTGAGCCCTTTGAATTCTTAGCAACATATGCAACAACATTGATGTTTAACTTTGGGACTGATTCAACTTGCATCTATGTGCAAAAATCCCACAAGTTTTGGTGTTTCAACAAAATTCTGTTTTAGGCAGAATTTTTCTAAGTGTTGGAAAATGGTATTTTTTCACATTTTCAGCCACTTTGGCTCACTCATAGCTCAAAATCCATAAGGAATTGGAGTTAGGCCTAGTTGAAGTTTTTGTAGAGGGCAGTGAGATCTACAAATCAAGCTTTGGATGGAAAAAATTGGCCTTGTGGTTTAGGAGTTATGGTCCTCCAAAGTTGGTACCTTTGCCACTTTATTTTTAACTTAGAAAAATTTCTAAGTTTTATGGTTACCCCTTTTACAAGTTATCTCACTTTTCTTGATTTTTCTTGATGAATGATGATTCAAATCATACATTAACATCATTTTAGGGTTAAAAATCCATTTTGGTGAAAAATCTCAAAAAGTCAAAGTTGACTTTTGTGCACAGTTGACCTTTTATCAGATGAATTCCAAACTGTGCAATTCTTCAGGAAATCATGTCCTTGACCTAAATCAAACTTGATGGACATGTTCCATGGGTGTCATAGGGTATATTCAATCATGTATTAGGGTTTGGGAGCATGTCTTGGTCAAAAGTCAAAGTTACAGTTGACTTTTCCCTTAAAACCCTAATTGTGGTGCAGATGAAAATGAAATTTGTTGCTCAAGCTTCTTGGATCAATCCATTGTTCCAAATGGATCAATATGGTGTATTAGAGACCCTCAAATCATGTCTTGAGGTCTTGGCTCATGGTTTGTCCCAAAAGTCAACTTAGGGGTGAATTAGGTCAAGAAACCCTAATTCCTGATTTTTTATGAATGCATCCCCTGAGGCAAAATTGATTTGATGCATGGGTCCATGAGGTTCCATGAAGTATATTAGGTCATGTTTTGGATCATTGCCTTATGCCCAGATGAAAATTTCCATCTGGAGGCCCTGGTTGACCAAAACCCTAATTTGGTGACACTGTCGATCTTGAGACTTGATCCACCTAGAAGGGAGCAGCCTTGTGCTTAATCCTTGAAGTGGGAGTCCTTTTTGATCCATTGTGGATGTTTGAGAGATTAGACAAGTTGAAGATCATGTCATTTCTTGATTGATCCTTTGTCTAAAGCTCAGAGAGGGCTTGAAACCCTAATTTTGATTGTATTGGATGCTCACCCATCTTTGGGGAGACTGATGAAGCATAAAGGTACATCCATATTGTGATGATGATTTTCACAATGATGGGAAATCTAAGTGGTCAAAATTTGGGGTATTGCATAATGCTGTTATGTTTGAAACCAGAAGGCCTCGTGCTCGACCACAGTATGCTAACCACCCTGATATTGCTGTTGTTACTCCTGTTGTTGCTGCTCCACGACCAGCTCAAACCCCTCAACGTCCGACTGTTGGACAGAACCAGTACCGTAATAGGAATAATTTTGATCCTATTCCAATGACATACACTGAACTTTATCCTGGGCTGGTTCAGAAAGGTTTGATTATTACAAGGTCTTTGCCTCCTCCTCCAGATCCACTTCCACGTGGATTCAGATCTAATCTCCATTGTGCATTCCATGAAGGTGCCGCAGGCCATGACTTGGAACATTGCTTTGCATTGAAGGCTAGAGTACAAGAGCTGATCAGAATTGGTATTCTCTCCTTTCGTGACACCAATCCGAATGTCCAGAACAATCCTTTGCCAGAGCACGCTAAGTGAAGCTTCAGCTGACTTCAGCAGACTTTAGTGTTTCAGACAGGACAGCTCACTCTTGTTTCTGACTAGTCACTAGACTTTTGTTTCTTGTTGGTTGCATTTTCCTTATCTTGTATTAGCTGTTTGCTTTCAAATTATGTTTGTACTTTCATAATTAATAAAATGAGCATTGCAACTTTTGGATTCAATTCATTTGTGTTTTCTATTTACATCTTTTATGCTTTTCTTTTCAAAAAAAAAAAACAAAAAAAAAAAAACAAAAACAAAAACAAAATTATCTCTTTTCTACTTTCCTTCTGATTATGCTAAGATTGGAGGGAGGATGATGAATACAAAATACTCATAATTGTTGTCGGTATGCTTTCAAATCAAAACTTTGCTGAGGATGTAAGGCATTGTTTCAATTCCCAAACAGTGGAGAAATAAGGAAGAAAACCCTTTGTCTACCCCTTTGAGCCTTGAAGTAGGAGTTTATTTTCTTTACAAATAAAAACCCGCAATCTTAACCTGGGGCAGGGTAGTTCTCAGTTGACTTGATTGTGCATTCAAATACAAGAGTTTCATGCAAGACATCTTTCAACAAAAAGGTTGCATTCTCAATTTTTTCTTCGCACGCAACAAGCAAGTGTCGAAGATGTCTCTCAAGTCAAAAGTCGATGATGGTTCGCCGTAATCATTAAGCCAAGCAGTAACTTTCTTTCAAAAAAAAAAAGATAAAAAAAATTAAAAAAAGAAAAAGCCTGCTAAGTCGAAACCTATGAAGGAGACTTAGGCAAAAAAAAATTGGGGCATCCCGCTGAATGTAAGATTCACGAGAAACAGTTCAGGCAAAATTTAGGGATAATAAAAAGAAGAATCTTTAAATCCTTACCATGAAATCCTCAATGAAAAAAATAACCAAGAGTTATAAGGAAGTAGTGACTGTCACCTCAAAAGTCCCTTAACTTCTAAACCATCATCACTATCATCAATGCAATCCTTAACCTATGGGAACCTGAGTGCAAAGTCTGGGTTAACTGAGTGTAGGACTGGAGATCATCACGAAGATTGGGTGGGTACAAATAAACTTTGAGCCTTTATCCTTTGTTTCTTAATCCGTGAACCAGGCCACGTTATAACCCTCAAAAGACCTAATTGAAGCAAGGTTATCTTGAAAGCATACTACAACAAGGTTGCGTAAACTGACTCCTAAAGATCTTTGCAGATCACTTTTTTTGGCATCACGCCTTCTTGCTTTATCTTTCACTTTTAAACGTCTTGAACCACCGTGTTCTGACCAGTGACCCTATTGTTTTACCTCTTTCCAAAAATGATTTTGATTTCAAAAGTTGCATGAACTTTGCATTTACTATGTTTGTATGAACACTTTTGTTTGCAATCTGGCTTCCGCTTAAGGAATTTTCAAACATTTGAGAAACTTGGTCAGTGATCCAATCAGGGGCAAGTTCCTTCTAGATCCTATTGAGAATCAGTTCAAGATTTGTTCAGTGCAAGTCCTTCTCAGAGTTGGTTTTATACATAAGATCTTTCAAGACACAGACTGGGGCAAGCTTTCCAAGAGCACAGTGCAACAATCATTTCCAACATCAATCAAGCTGAAGCAATGATCATTTCATCTACAACATCCAGCTAATCTAGGGGCAATCAACTTGAAGAATCCCCATGCAGCTTTCCATCCTTCCTACAAGGATCATCAAATTGGTACAGTTTACAAGTGTGATAAAGATTTGTGCTCAGCAGCATCTTTAGTTCCAAAGCAGAATGGCAGTGATCTCCGTGTTGAGGAATCAGTATTCCAGTCTTGTCTTCTCCACAAAAGAGTCCAGCCGTGTCTTCGACATCTGCATTGCATTTACATTTGCATTTGATCATATATCATCTGCATAATTCATATACATATGCATAGCAAGAGTGTCATCCTCATTTGCACTCATTTGCATCCTCCATAGGTCGTATTGTTATCCACGTCTTACCTTGTCGTCTAAGTCCAACTTACTTGGCACCTACCAAACAAATATTGTCGTGTGTATCTAATGCTTTCTTGGGTATCTCCTTGTTCATATTCGTTCAATGCTTTCTTGGACGTTATGATTTCTTTACATTCAATGCCTTCTTGGATTGCGCTTTTGTCTCATTTACGTCTGATGCCTTCTCAGATTTTGAGTCGTACCCTTCATTCAAAGCTATTATTGGATGATTGGTTTTCTTTGCATTCAATGCCATTCTTGAATGTAGTCTTTGTTCACAATCATCTAAAACCATTATTAGATATCGTGATTACACCTTTTCATTCAAAGCCATTATTGGATGATCGTTTCCTTTGCATTCAATGCCATTCTTGAATGTTATCTTTGTTCACAATCATCTGAAGCCATTATCAGATATTGTGATTGCACCTCTCATTCAAAGCCATTATTGGATGTCTGGTTTCTTTACCTTGTTCACTTTCATCTGAAGCCATTATCAGATATTGTGAGTGTACCTTTCATTCAAAGCCATTATTGGATGACTGGTTTCTCTGTCCAATGCATTCTTGGATCTCTTACCTTGTTCACTTTCATCTAAAGCCATTATTAGATATTGTGAGTTTGCCTTTCATCCAAAGGCATTATTGGATGATAGGTTTCTTTACCATCTGATGTTCTTCCGGATGGGTTCCTTTTTCTGATGTTCTTCCAGATCGAGTTTTTGTTAACAGTCATCTAAAGCCAGTATTAGATATTGTGATTATACCTTTCATTCAAAGCCATTATTGGATGTCTAGTTTCTTTATCTTGTTCACTTTGTCTAAAGCCATTATTAGATATTGTGATTACACCTTTCATTCAAAGCCATTATTGGATGTCTGGTTTCTTTACCATCTGATGTTCTTTCGGATGGGTCCCTCTTTCTGATGTTCTTCCAGATCGAGTCCTTGTTCACTTTCATCTAAAGCCATTATTAGATATTGTGAGTTTACCTTTCATCCAAAGCTATTATTGGATGTTTGGTGCTTTTTTTTCATCCAATGTCATTCTTGGATGATGCTTTCCAGATACTTTGCTTTGTTTCAATTTGTTTCTAACTGTAACACCTCTTCCCCTGTGGCACCATCCCCACAGGATCATTGTCTTTGCATTTATCATATCATATCATTTCATATCATACGCATTTGTGGCATCTTAGGGCCAAAAATTGTGCATGTTTGTATTTAAGTATCTCCTATCTTGCCGAGACGAAGATTCCAATCTCCATATCTCCGGATAGAAGAAACTTAAATAGGGGCATCTGTCATACCCTAATTTTTTACCATAAGATTCCACCTCTTTGTGTATCATCTTGCATAGCATCTCTAGGTCGTATAGTCTTTGTGTGCGTGTTTATCATGACTAACCAGTTTATGCAGGTGTGGTAGGCTCAAGCGTAGATTATCTCAGTCAAGCACTTTAAGATGTGATCGTTGGATTCTGGTTCAAAAGGTTCTTAGGGTTATCTATTGGGTCATTTTCCTCGATATTTCTCAGAAGTTACAATGTATACTCCCCAGGGCGGATTAAGGTTTTCCTTCCATTGGTATTAAGCATGATCATGTGGAGACTGGTTGTGGTTTTCGTGGCAAAGTTGCATTACAAGTGGTATCCTAACTTTTAAGGTATTTCTCATGACATAGTTCGAGTTTTATTCATGAAGTTGGATCATTAGTTGTCAAGTGGAGGAGCTTTGGTTTTTTTGGTAATTTGTGATCAATATGTTTTAACGTGGTAGAGTTTGAATAAAAGTCTCGAATCAAGTTTATACCAAAAGTTATGAAAGTGGAATTCAAGATTTTATGTTCTTTAAAAAAGGGTTAAAATATGATTTTATCATTGAAATTTGAATTTCCAAGTTGCAAACATAATTCATCATGAAAGTTCAAATTTGAGGACTTACCAAGCTCAAGCTAAAACTAAAAAATTCAAGTCCACCACTATTCAAAGATCAAATTCAAGATTCAAGAAAGTTTAAATTGTGAAGAACCACAAGGTTGAATTCCAAAGTACAAAGTCAAGTTCAAATTTAAACCATCATAAGATTCAAGTTCTTCATGAAGGTTCAAGTTTGAAGATTTACAAATTCAATTCAAAGGTTCTCAATTTAAAGTATTCAAGGATCCATTACAAGTCAAGCTTAATTCCAAGATTCAAAGTTCATTCATTGATTTCAAGATTCACATTGCTCAACATCCATTTCAAAACTACAAGATACATTCCAAATATCAAATTCAATGTTCATGGACCATTACAAAAGTACAAAGCCCAAATCCAATGCTAAAATATACACAACATGTGTGGTATGTACTTTGGGGAACTGCAGAAATAATACATGGTTCGTGGGACCTAGCAAGTGCTGTCCAAAAGCTCACAATCAGGCCATATAAAACAAAAGGAAGACATAAGTTACAAGCTTTCATGTGGGATGGAGTTGTCGTGTGCCTTGTTTTGGAATCTCTCAAGTGGAAGCTGTCCTTGAGGGGACTACTGAGTTTCTAAATCCCTCTTCTACAGCATTTGGAGACGTGCGCATTGATGACTTTATGGGGTGCAATTATGGTCCAAATTCACAAATCTCAGGGACTATCATAAGAAGAAGCAAATCTTAGTATATTCAATACGATATTGCGGTTTAATTTGAAACAAAAGATTTCTAGCCATTAATTTTCCAAACACAATCCGACATGATCAAGCAAAATAGAAATTCATTCATCAAGATCAGACATGTTCAGCTTAAAAAAAAGAGGATTCATTAATTGAAGCACAAATATCTATTTCCAAAAACAGCCCCAAACCTGATCAAAATAAAAAGGGAATTCATCAATCCTTTCCAAAAGGATTCACGACATGCTGAGTAAAGAAATCAGGACAGATTCAAAACATAAAAACCTGGTTTTATTTTCTTTCCCAAAACACACAAGCTTGTCGAACAGAAACAGCAAGGAATCATCCTCATCAATCAACAAATCACAGCTATGATATTTTCTTTCCGAAATCGAAATCGACAAGTAAATCAAATCATGACCAGCATTCAATTCATTTTTACTTCGTAAGATTATAAAAGGAGCAGAATTTCATAGACAGAGGGGGGCACATATACACAGCTGAGAACGACTCGTACACAACATCCACTGAAAAAAAAAACACACAGTTTCGCTCATCCACATCAAGATTCACATCACCACTAATCCAAATTCATCAGCAAACTCATAAATACATACATTGATCAGTGAGCCGAATTTTACACCAGAGAAATCAAACACACCAAGTTCACAGAATGGCAGCAGAATTTGCACACTAAAGGGACCTCACAACACACACTCAGGAATTCAGAAAATTCACATACACGCAGGGGAAAGTTACACGTAATTTCATCAATAATAACACGTACGAGGAAGAGCACAAAAGATTCAATACCCGAAATTTGTCGCCGAACCGTCGCGCCGAAACTCTTCAAAGGTACACCATTTTTCGATTAAACTCAATTTTAATTTGCTGTCTTCGTTTCGAATTGTTGGTCATTCCGATGTCGCATTTCGCTTGGAATTGATGATCGAGAGAGTTCGCGAATGAAAAAAAAGCTTTTCCCGTTTCTCCAGTGATGCGTGGCGAAGTCTATTGTCGCTATTGGTGATACACCCACTTGCGATTAGAGGCGAGGATGAGAGTGGCGATGGCGAATCCGTGAGGGAGAGTGGGGTTGGTTGAGACGGAGGTGTGCGATTGAAGGAAAAAGAGTTATTGTGAGAATGGTTGAGACGAATACGCGATCGAGAGAGTGCGATGCGAAGAAGGGGAGTATTGATGTGTAGACGGTGAAGAAGAAGAGGAAAGTGAGAATGAAAGGGTTACTGAACCCTTGTTCCTCATTTGATTTATTTTTTTTATATTTTTTCTTTTTTATTTTTGAATCGGACGGGCCTTAGAAACATAAGCCCATTGTTTTTTATTTTGTTATTTTTATTCTCATTTTTTTAGTGTGTTTTTATAATTTTATGTTTATTTAACTATTTTGGCTTAATTAGATTTTGAATATTAATTAATTTGATTGGTTCTAATTAGATTTTTAGGTTAGAAATTAATCTCGATTTTGATTAGATATTGTTAGGATTTAAGTAGATTTCAAATTTTAGTGATCATTTTCTGCTCTAAACTTTTAAATAAACTTTTAATTTTTAGTTAATTGCCGATTAACTTTTGTTCATGGTATCGACTAAAGTTTATTCCTATTTCTAAATCTTGTTTAGACTTTGATTAAGTTTTACATATAATTGATTAGGGTGTATTCTGCAATTAATTCCTGACTAGAATGTTGACCTATCATCTGATTAAAAGTTGCTGGCTCTTGAACCTACACGTTTACCTATAATTCCAAAGGAAAGTACCCCTAACATTGACTGATATGTCATAGGATTTCCTAGAACCTTTACCTTATCCTAACCTTAGGATCGGAGTCACCGCACTCTGTACATGTGTTCCTACCATGGACATTTTTCTATCCTTTTCAACTTAACTTTAACTTTAGAGTCACCACACTCTATGTAGTGTCTTGCCATAGACGCTATCTCCCCCTGGAACCTTGACCACCGTCAAGAGTTCCTCACCCTCTTTGAGGGGAACTACGAATACTCTGATTCCAATCCCGTCAGGATACGTAGGCACAAGATGCGATGTCTTGGCGAGTATACTTAGAACTAACCCCTAGGTCTTTACCTTAGCACATACCCTTAGCAAGCAAGTAATAGATAACATAAATACTAACAAGAGGTTCCTGTAGAATACTACAGACGTTTAGGATGTTAATACCTTCCCTAGACGTAACCAACCCCCGAACTTAGATTCTCTTAGCTTAGGTTTTTCGATCTTTAACCTTTCCTTTGGATAAAATAAAGACCGGTGGTGAATTCAAAGAAATGCGATTCAAGTTAATATAATAGCTTGGTATCCAAATTTTTTGAAACGTATACACAACCAATCCGAAAACAAGCAAACTCAAGCGCAATAGTCCGTAATCTCATCAATTCAAGAATCCAAATCTCATCACAATTATTATCACAATTCTTGAGTTCAAAAATTCACTTAAGTATTTTATCAAACACTTAGTCTACACTAAAATTCTAGTTCAATTTTTTTCTAAATCAACAAGTATTACTCTAGATCTAAATAATCCAATAGTCAACAATTCACTTTAATTCACATTTCCAATTTGTATAACGATCATGACTCAGCTATCAGGCAGGCAGCTCAACAACAACGTCAACACACTCCACCTCTATCTATGAGCAGTTTCAGCACAATAGAGAGACATTCGACTAGGCCCTAGACTTCACTCATCACCAATATCAGGAACTAGTTATAACTAACTTCTACAAATCAAAAAATGAAAACCTAACATCAACAACTAATAATACAACAAATTTGTCTCACAGAAACAGCAGAGAAACAATCAACAATGGAGAATATTAGGCATTTCCATTATTGAAGAGAAAACCAGAAAAAGGAAGAGAAACATACCTCAAACGGCGGACGACGGAGGGAAGCCACGAACGGAGGCCGTGAGTAAGCCACGAACGGAGGGAAGAAACGACGGAGGACGGAGGACGGAGGACGCAGGGCGCAGAAGAAGAAGATGAAGAGAAACAGTGTCACGAGAGTTAGGGTTAAATAGAAACGGTCGAAATGAAAATAGAGGGATATCAGAATTTGTTTTAATTTTAATATTTTAAAAGACCTTTAGCAGCGCTTTTAGAAAGCGCTTTCTTATGTTAGGCCTTTAGCAGCGCTTTGGAGGTAAAAGCGCTTTCTAATGTGGGATTAATGAAAGGCCTTTAGCTGCGCTTTCCAAAAGCGTTGGCTAAAGTGTGTTGTAAGAAAGCCCTTTAGCAGCGCTTTTGAAAAGCGTTGGCTTATGGTATCCTTTTAACATCGTTTTTCATAAAGCGCTTTCAAAAGTTCACCTGCCTTAACCCTTTAGCAGCGCTTTTCAAAAGCGCTTTCGTAGGACCCCTATTTAGCAACGCTTTTTTTCTCCGTTTTTTATTTTTGTTCTTAGCGAAACTTATAGCAGCGCTTCGGCCAAAAAGCGATGTCTTTGTTGCGCTGCCAAAACACAATTTTGGCGTAGTGAAATCAACATTCACGGGAAAAATCCGCTTATCTGAACTCACACGATAATGGACGAAGCATTGTATGGCATCGTCTCGAGACAAAATACCTTTCGTTTGTGAAACGGGTTTTAAAATTTGTTCCAAGAGGCAAAAAGGTTTGAACGTGTATGATGTATTTTGGTTTGAAAGACGAGGATTCATGACTTGCAACCTCTTACAACTTATGTCTAACCCTCAGAACTACGAATGAAACTTTCACTCAGGTAATCTGTTTCCTTCAATTTTATTAATAAAAGGGTTTGAATATTTACAAGTGTTTTAAAGGGAAGACAGACACTTATGACTTGCAAGCTCTTACAACTTGGGCCTAACATTCGGGACTACACTAGACCTTTCACCCAGGTAGTCTTTTTCTTCCAATTTTGTTACGAAAAGATTTGAAGTGATGAAAATGATTAATAGATAATGGTTTGAATTTTTTTGAAATTGATTAGAAGTGTTTGAAGCTAGTGTGAAATTGAAATGTTAGTAAGATGTTGAGCATGGTTATTTACATGTGTGAGAGTGTGAACAATAGGTAAATAAATTACTTAACTAAACGACTACTGGCTCCATCTTTATCACCTTCAAAGTTCTCTCTTCGTGCCTATAGTGATTCGAATTGGGCAAGTGATCCAGATGATAGAAGATCTACCTCTGGATCTTGCATATTTTTTGGACCAAACTTGGTGTCTTGGAGTTCTAAGAAGCAGACATTGGTTGCCCGATCGAGTACAGAAGCAGAATACCGCGCCTTGGCACATACCACATCTGAGCTCCTTTGGCTGGAGTCTCTTTTGACTGAACTCAAAGTTCCCATTCATCCACCAACTCTACTCTGTGACAATCTCAGTGCAGTCCTTTTGTCGCACAACCCCGTTCTTCATGCTCACACAAAACATATAGAGTTGGATATTCATTTCGTTCGTGAGAGAGTGGTATCTGGCAAACTGAAAATCCAACATGTACCTGCAGATTGTCAACTGGCAGACACATTGACTAAACCTCTTGGGACTACAGCCTTCGAAAATCTTCGCAACAAACTTAAAGTGGTATGTAGTCCATCCCACTCTTCAATTTGAGGGGGGGTGTTAGAGATAGATTGTGTGTCAGCTCATCCAATTGTTAGTTAGTTTGTTGTAACTGTATTGGTTGATGTAATCCTACTTATATATCTCTCTCTTGTATACTGATATCACAATGAATGAAACAGTAAAAGCTAATCTTTTCCTTTTTCCCTCTGCATATTTTTCTTTGCTTTCTCTTGGCTTCACAGAGTGAAGCTCATATCACAGTTGCCACAACTCATCTTCACTGAGTGAAAGATGGTGCACATGAAACTCTAACATGGTATCATTCGTGTGACGATCCTCCGCGCGTTTCCGCTCAATCTCGTTGCCCAGCTGCTTTCGTTTCCGGTGGATTCTGCCTCAGTTCTCCATCGTCAAGATCCGTCTCACCTTGCATCCATGGCGTCTGAAGAAAATCAAGAATCCGTAGTAAAAAATCATGCTCAGTCTCAAGAAACCTTCAGTGGTTTTGCTGCGTCCAAATCTGCAAACTCCTTTGGACCGAAGCTCTCGATCAAATTGCAGGAAAACAACTACCTCCTTTGGAATCAGCAGGTTGAAGGTGTGATTCTTTCTCAGAAAATGCATCGATTCGTAGTGAATCCTCAGATCCCACAGAAGTTCAAATCAGATCAGGATCGGATTACAGGTTTGATTTCTGAAGACTATGAATCTTGGATTGTGCAAGATCAAGCTTTGTTCATCTGGTTATTATCCACGATTTCTGAATCTGTGTTGCCGAGGGTTCTTGCGTGCAAACATTCATATGAGGTATGGGACAAAATTCATCAATTCTTTAATGCACAAATGAAAGCTAGGGTTAGACAGCTAAGGGTTGAACTCAAATCCACTAAGAAGGGTACCAAGTCCATTACTGAGTATGTTCTGAGAATCAAGGCTATAGCAAATTCACTCTTGGCTGTTGGTGATTCAATCTCTGAGCAGGACCAAGTGGATTCGATTCTGCAAGATTTACCTGAAGAGTACAATTCATTTGTTATGCAAATGTATGGGTGCCCTTCACCACCTACTCTGTGCGATGTGGAAGCCTTACTCTATGTGCAAGAAGCACAATTAGACAAGTTTCGTGAAGAACTAGCAGCTACCACTGTTGCTGCTAATGTGGCGCATACAAGTCAAGACCTCAACAACTCCAGAGGAGCTTATTCTGCAAGTCGTGGTCGTGGCAGATACAATCGAGGTCGAGGCAGAGGTCGAGGCAGGTATGCATCAGGTAATCGACCAACCTGCCAACTATGTGGTAAATATGGACATGAAGTTACAACTTGCTGGCATAGATTTGATGAGTATTTTATGCCTGCTACCTCAAGCAATGCTTCAAATAGCTCAAACAACAATGAATCTAATACTCACAAGAAGGAAGCTAGCACTGATGCAACTCAGAATTATCAAACAGTGGCAATGATGGCTACTACAAAGAGGCCTTCAGCATATACTCAGGAATACAACTTGCCTTCTGAACTTGAATCTCAGGCTTGGTCTGCTGACTCAGGTGCATCTCATCACTTAACACCTTATGAATCTATTTTGCAAAATATGAAACCCTATGTAGGAACCAATAAGGTGTATGTAGGTAATGGTCACACACTTGATATACAAGCCATAGGGTCCTCACAACTTTATTCCCCTATGAATTCATCTTGTGTCCTTACTCTAGCTAATGTTCTACTTGTGCCTTCCATTACTAGAAATCTATTGTCTGTCTCTAAGTTTTCCAGTGATAATAATGTTATTTTTGAGTTCTTGCCTGATAAGTGCTATATCAAATCACAGGCTTCTAAACAAGTCCTTGTTGAGGGAGTTCTAGACACTAGTGGCTTGTATTCCTTTCCTCAGCTGCCTGTCAAATTCAGAAGGTCTCCTAATCACATCAGCAAATCTGCCTCTTTCAATGGTGCTCAAAGTTTTGTTGTCTCTAATGTTCATACTCATAGTGTAGATAAATGTGATTCTAGCACATTATGGCATTATAGGCTTGGCCATGCCAATTGTAAATCTGTAGCTTCCATTCTCAAACAGTGTAATATTCAATTTGTTAATAAAAATCAGCAGTCTTTTTGTACTTCTTGTAATCTTGGCAAAGCACATAGATTGTATGCTCCTTTAACTACAACAATATATTCTAAGCCATTTGACATGATCTACACTGACTTGTGGGGACCATCTCCAAATCCTTCCAGTTCTGGCTATAAGTATTATATAGCTTTTGTAGATGGTCACACTAGGTAAACTTGGTTGTATATGCTCAAACAAAAATCTGAGGCTCTTCATGCTTTTAAGCTCTTCTCAACCTTTGTTCACACACAATTTAATGTCAAAATAAAATCTGTCCAGTCTGATTTTGGAGGAGAGTTCAGGCCTTTTACCAAGTACCTGGCAGAAGTAGGAATCATTCACAGACTAACTTGTCCTCATACTTCACATCAAAATGGGACAGTTGAAAGAAAACATAGGCAAATAGTTGAAATGGGCCTCACACTATTATCTCATGCTTCTCTACCCATTAATTACTGGGACTACAGTTTCACTACTTCTGTGTACATCATAAATAGAATTCCCACATCCACTTTACCAACATTTCATTCTCCTTTTCATGCTCTATATGGTAGGGATCCAGACTACTCTCTTATGAAAGTGTTTGGATGCTCATGTTTTCCTCTTCTTAGACCTTATAACAAAAATAAATTACAAATGAGGAGTCAAGAATGTGTTTATCTTGGTCCTTCCCCTCAGCATAAGGGCTTTAGGTGTTTAAACAAAGATGGCAAAGTATACATCTCAAAGGATGTTACATTCAATGAAAATAGTTTTCCATTCACTCATCTATTTCCTACTGCCTCCAAAAGTTCTCCTACAGACACCTCACATCTTGGCAATATGGCTTGTCCAACATATATGCCTAGTTCTGTGCCTAACTCTACAGGTCTAGGAAACTCCATTGGTCATGTTACATGTCCTAATCCCAATCTTGTTGAAACATCTGCTGAGAGGACTTGCTCTGACTCTTTAGGTCAATCTCACTCAAATCACATAGGCCCTGGTCCTGAGTCTCATGCCCAAGGACAAAATATTGACATTATCCACCAGTCTAATAATTCTCAGTCTAGGTCTGCCCAGCCTGTCCAGAGTCACAGATCTGTCACCTCTGATGCACAGCAGTCTGATAATACTCAAAATTAAGTACAGCAGGCTACAACTCCTAATCTTGCTATACCTGTCACTAGTCATTTGCCAAAACCTCATGAAGGCTCTATTTCTATAAGGCATGATGATATGGTATCTCCACATAATCTGGTATCTAATGACTCATTACAACCTTATTGTGAGGTTTTCCATTATCCTGAGGATAATTCTCCAAACCTGCCATCTATTAATCCTACTCCAATAGATACAACAATCTCTTCTCATTCATCTCAGCCTAGTACTCAGAGAGCTCCTGGTTTAGAGGTATTACCTGATAATTCTTTTAATTCAAATGAACTCACATTATCATCTTGTATCCATATACATGAGTCATCTCAGTCTCCTTCCATTGGTACTGATACACTTGTTGTTCCACCACCTGTAAACAGCCACCCTATGTTAACAAGAGCCAAAACTGGTAAGTCAAAACCTAAAGTTTTTCTTGCTCACACTGAGACTGAACCTACTAGTGTTAAACAAGCTCTAACCAAGCCTGAGTGGGTTCAAGCTATGACTGAAGAATTCAATGCTCTTCAAGCTAACAATACATGGACACTTACTACTCTACCAACTGACAGAAGAGCAGTAGGGTGCAGATGGGTGTTCAAAATTAAAGAAAATGCTGATGGTACAATTATTAAATACAAGGCAAGGCTTGTTCCTAAAGGCTTTCATCAAGAGCAGGGGTTTGATTATACTGAAACCTTTTCTCCTGTGGTAAAACCTACTACCATTAGGGTCATTCTAACTCTTGCTATCACATATCAGTGGGATATTCAACAAATTGATGTGAACAATGCTTTTCTAAATGGTGTTTTAGATGATGAAGTGTACATGACCCAACCAACTGGATTTGTGAGTTCTGACAAAAGCCTAGTATGTAAACTTCATAAAGCCATCTATGGCTTAAAACAGGCTCCAAGAGCCTGGTATGAGAAACTTACAAAAGCTCTTATACAGTTTGGTTTTGTTACCTCCAAATGTGATAATTCTATGTTTGTTTACTCCAAACTTGTGGATGACATACTCATCACAGGTCCTAGCTCTGATCTTATACATACTCTCATCAACAAGCTGCATCATGATTTTGCTCTCAAGAAACTAGGTCGTCCTACTTATTTCCTTGGTATTGAAGTGAAAATGTGCTCCAATGGTTCTATGTTCCTGAATCAGTCCAAATATATTAAAGATCTTCTTACAAGGGCCAAGATGGTCAATGCCAATGGGGTTCCTACTCCCATGTTAAGCACTTGCAAATTGAGCAAGCATGGTACTAATCTTTTCTCCGATCCTCATCTGTACAGATCCATGGTTGGAGCTCTCCAATATGTTACTTTAACCATGCCTAACATAGCATTTAGTGTCAACAAAGCTTGTCAGTACATGTCTTCCCCATTGGATACTCATTGGATAGCTGTTAGAAGATTACTAAGGTACTTAAGTGGCACTATTCACTATGGCTTACTACTGGCTCCATCTTTATCACCTTCAAAGTTCTCTCTTCGTGCCTATAGTGATTCGAATTGGGCAAGTGATCCAGATGATAGAAGATCTACCTCTGGATCTTGCATATTTTTTGGACCAAACTTGGTGTCTTGGAGTTCTAAGAAGCAGACATTGGTTGCCCGATCGAGTACAGAAGCAGAATACCGCGCCTTGGCACATACCACATATGAGCTCCTTTGGCTGGAGTCTCTTTTGACTGAACTCAAAGTTCCTATTCATCCACCAAATCTACTCTGTGACAATCTCAGTGCAGTCCTTTTGTCGCACAACCCCGTTCTTCATGCTCACACAAAACATATAGAGTTGGATATTCATTTCGTTCGTGAGAGAGTGGTATCTGGTAAACTGAAAATCCAACATGTACCTGCAGATTGTCAACTGGCAGACACATTGACTAAACCTCTTGGGACTACAGCCTTCGAAAATCTTCGCAGCAAACTTAAAGTGGTATGTAGTCCATCCCACTCTTCAGTTTGAGGGGGGTGTTAGAGATAGATTGTGTGTCAGCTCATCCAATTGTTTGTTAGTTTGTTGTAACTATATTGGTTGATGTAATACTACTTATATATCTCTCTCTTGTATACTGATATCACAATGAATGAAACAGTAAAAGCTAATCTTTTCCTTTTTCCCCCTGCATATTTTTCTTTGCTTTCTCTTGGCTTCACAGAGTGAAGCTCATATCACAGTTGCCACAACTCATCTTCACTGAGTGAAAGATGGTGCACATGAAACTCTAACATGGTATCATTTGCGTGACGATCCTCCGCGCGTTTCCGCTCAATCTCGTTGCCCAGCTGCTTTCGTTTCCGGTGGATTCTGCCTCAGTTCTCCATCGTCAAGATCCGTCTCACCTTGCATCCATGGCGTCTGAAGAAAATCAAGAATCCGTAGTCAAAAATCATGCTCAGTCTCAAGAAACCTTCAGTGGTTTTGCTGCGTCCAAATCTGCGAACTTCTTTGGACCGAAGCTCTCGATCAAATTGCAGGAAAACAACTACCTCCTTTGGAATCAGCAGGTTGAAGGTGTGATTCTTTCTCAGAAAATGCATCGATTCGTAGTGAATCCTCAGATCCCACAGAAGTTCAAATCAGATCAGGATCGGATTACAGGTTTGATTTCTGAAGACTATGAATCTTGGATTGTGCAAGATCAAGCTTTGTTCATCTGGTTATTGTCCACGATTTCTGAATCTGTGTTGCCGAGGGTTCTTGCGTGCAAACATTCATATGAGGTATGGGACAAAATTCATCAATTCTTTAATGCACAAATGAAAGCTAGGGTTAGACAGCTAAGGGTTGAACTCAAATCCACTAAGAAGGGTACCAAGTCCATTACTGAGTATGTTCTGAGAATCAAGGCTATAGCAAATTCACTCTTGGCTATTGGTGATTCAATCTCTGAGCAGGACCAAGTGGATTCGATTCTGCAAGATTTACCTGAAGAGTACAATTCATTTGTTATGCAAATGTATGGGTGCCCTTCACCACCTACTCTGTGCGATGTGGAAGCCTTACTCTATGTGCAAGAAGCACAATTAGACAAGTTTCGTGAAGAACTAGCAGCTACCACTGTTGCTGCTAATGTGGCGCATACAAGTCAAGACCTCAACAACTCCAGAGGAGCTTATTCTGCAAGTCGTGGTCGTGGCAGATACAATCGAGGTCGAGGCAGAGGTCGAGGCAGGTATGCATCAGGTAATCGACCAACCTGCCAACTATGTGGTAAATATGGACATGAAGTTACAACTTGCTGGCATAGATTTGATGAGTATTTTATGCCTGCTACCTCAAGCAATGCTTCAAATAGCTCAAACAACAATGAATCTAATACTCACAAGAAGGAAGCTAGCACTGATGCAACTCAGAATTATCAAACAGTGGCAATGATGGCTACTACAAAGAGGCCTTCAGCATATACTCAGGAATACAACTTGCCTTCTGAACTTGAATCTCAGGCTTGGTCTGCTGACTCAGGTGCATCTCATCATTTAACACCTTATGAATCTATTTTGCAAAATATGAAACCCTATGTAGGAACCAATAAGGTGTATGTAGGTAATGGTCACACACTTGATATACAAGCCATAGGGTCCTCACAACTTTATTCCCCTATGAATTCATCTTGTGTCCTTACTCTAGCTAATGTTCTACTTGTGCCTTCCATTACTAGAAATCTATTGTCTGTCTCTAAGTTTTCCAGTGATAATAATGTTATTTTTGAGTTCTTGCCTGATAAGTGCTATATCAAATCACAGGCTTCTAAACAAGTCCTTGTTGAGGGAGTTCTAGACACTAGTGGCTTGTATTCCTTTCCTCAGCTGCCTGTCAAATTCAGAAGGTCTCCTAATCACATCAGCAAATCTGCCTCTTTCAATGGTGCTCAAAGTTTTGTTGTCTCTAATGTTCATACTCATAGTGTAGATAAATGTGATTCTAGCACATTATGGCATTATAGGCTTGGCCATGCCAATTGTAAATCTGTAGCTTCCATTCTCAAACAGTGTAATATTCAATTTGTTAATAAAAATCAGCAGTCTTTTTGTACTTCTTGTAATCTTGGCAAAGCACATAGATTGTATGCTCCTTTAACTACAACAATATATTCTAAGCCATTTGACATGATCTACACTGACTTGTGGGGACCATCTCCAAATCCTTCCAGTTCTGGCTATAAGTATTATATAGCTTTTGTAGATGGTCACACTAGGTACACTTGGTTGTATATGCTCAAACAAAAATCTGAGGCTCTTCATGCTTTTAAGCTCTTCTCAACCTTTGTTCACACACAATTTAATGTCAAAATAAAATCTGTCCAGTCTGATTTTGGAGGAGAGTTCAGGCCTTTTACCAAGTACCTGGCAGAAGTAGGAATCATTCACAGACTAACTTGTCCTCATACTTCACATCAAAATGGGACAGTTGAAAGAAAACATAGGCAAATAGTTGAAATGGGCCTCACACTATTATCTCATGCTTCTCTACCCATTAATTACTGGGACTACAGTTTCACTACTTCTGTGTACATCATAAATAGAATTCCCACATCCACTTTACCAACATTTCATTCTCCTTTTCATGCTCTATATGGTAGGGATCCAAACTACTCTCTTATGAAAGTGTTTGGATGCTCATGTTTTCCTCTTCTTAGACCTTATAACAAAAATAAATTACAAATGAGGAGTCAAGAATGTGTTTATCTTGGTCCTTCCCCTCAGCATAAGGGCTTTAGGTGTTTAAACAAAGATGGCAAAGTATACATCTCAAAGGATGTTACATTCAATGAAAACAGTTTTCCATTCACTCATCTATTTCCTACTGCCTCCAAAAGTTCTCCTACAGACACCTCACATCTTGGCAATATGGCTTGTCCAACATATATGCCTAGTTCTGTGCCTAACTCTACAGGTCTAGGAAACTCCATTGGTCATGTTACATGTCCTAATCCCAATCTTGTTGAAACATCTGCTGAGAGGACTTGCTCTGACTCTTTAGGTCAATCTCACTCAAATCACATAGGCCCTGGTCCTGAGTCTCATGCCCAAGGACAAAATATTGACATTATCCACCAGTCTAATAATTCTCAGTCTAGGTCTGCCCAGCCTGTCCAGAGTCACAGATCTGTCACCTCTGATGCACAGCAGTCTGATAATACTCAAAATTAAGTACAGCAGGCTACAACTCCTAATCTTGCTATACCTGTCACTAGTCATTTGCCAAAACCTCATGAAGGCTCTATTTCTATAAGGCATGATGATATGGTATCTCCACATAATCTGGTATCTAATGACTCATTACAACCTTATTGTGAGGTTTTCCATTATCCTGAGGATAATTCTCCAAACCTGCCATCTATTAATCCTACTTCAATAGATACAACAATCTCTTCTCATTCATCTCAGCCTAGTACTCAGAGAGCTCCTGGTTTAGAGGTATTACCTAATAATTCTTTTAATTCAAATGCACTCACATTATCATCTTGTATCCCTATACATGAGTCATCTCAGTCTCCTTCCATTGGTACTGATACACTTGTTGTTCCACCACCTGTAAACAGCCACCCTATGTTAACAAGAGCCAAAACTGGTAAGTCAAAACCTAAAGTTTTTCTTGCTCACACTGAGACTGAACCTACTAGTGTTAAACAAGCTCTAACCAAGCCTGAGTGGGTTCAAGCTATGACTGAAGAATTCAATGCTCTTCAAGCTAACAATACATGGACACTTACTACTCTACCAACTGACAGAAGAGCAGTAGGGTGCAGATGGGTGTTCAAAATTAAAGAAAATGCTGATGGTACAATTCTTAAATACAAGGCAAGGCTTGTTCCTAAAGGCTTTCATCAAGAGCAGGGGTTTGATTATACTGAAACCTTTTCTCCTGTGGTAAAACCTACTACCATTAGGGTCATTCTAACTCTTGCTATCACATATCAGTGGGATATTCAACAAATTGATGTGAACAATGCTTTTCTAAATGGTGTTTTAGATGATGAAGTGTACATGACCCAACCAACTGGATTTGTGAGTTCTGACAAAAGCCTAGTATGTAAACTTCATAAAGCCATCTATGGCTTAAAACAGGCTCCAAGAGCCTGGTATGAGAAACTTACAAAAGCTCTTATACAGTTTGGTTTTGTTACCTCCAAATGTGATAATTCTCTGTTTGTTTACTCCAAACTTGTGGATGACATACTCATCACAGGTCCTAGCTCTGATCTTATACATACTCTCATCAACAAGTTGCATCATGATTTTGCTCTCAAGAAACTGGGTCGTCCTACTTATTTCCTTGGTATTGAAGTGAAAATGTGCTCCAATGGTTCTATGTTCCTGAATCAGTCCAAATATATTAAAGATCTTCTTACAAGGGCCAAGATGGCCAATGCCAATGGGGTTCCTACTCCCATGTTAAGCACTTGCAAATTGAGCAAGCATGGTACTAATCTTTTCTCCGATCCTCATCTGTACAGATCCATGGTTGGAGCTCTCCAATATGTTACCTTAACCAGGCCTGACATAGCATTTAGTGTCAACAAAGCTTGTCAGTACATGTCTTCCCCATTGGATACTCATTGGATAGCTGTTAGAAGATTACTAAGGTACTTAAGTGGCACTATTCACTATGGCTTACTACTGGCTCCATCTTTATCACCTTCAAAGTTCTCTCTTCGTGCCTATAGTGATTCGAATTGGGCAAGTGATCCAGATGATAGAAGATCTACCTCTGGATCTTGCATATTTTTTGGACCAAACTTGGTGTCTTGGAGTTCTAAGAAGCAGACATTGGTTGCCCGATCGAGTACAGAAGCAGAATACCGCGCCTTGGCACATACCACATCTGAGCTCCTTTGGCTGGAGTCTCTTTTGACTGAACTCAAAGTTCCCATTCATCCACCAACTCTACTCTGTGACAATCTCAGTGCAGTCCTTTTGTGGCACAACCCCGTTCTTCATGCTCACACAAAACATATAGAGTTGGATATTCATTTCGTTCGTGAGAGAGTGGTATCTGGCAAACTGAAAATCCAACATGTACCTGCAGATTGTCAACTGGCAGACACATTGACTAAACCTCTTGGGACTACAGCCTTCGAAAATCTTCGCAGCAAACTTAAAGTGGTATGTAGTTCATCCCACTCTTCAGTTTGAGGGGGGTGTTAGAGATAGATTGTGTGTCAGCTCATCTAATTGTTAGTTAGTTTGTTGTAACTGTATTGGTTGATGTAATTCTACCTATATATCTCTCTCTTGTATACTGATATCACAATGAATGAAACAGTAAAAGCTAATCTTTTCCTTTTTCCCTCTGCATATTTTTCTTTGCTTTCTCTTGGCTTCACAGAGTGAAGCTCATATCACAGTTGCCACAACTCATCTTAACTGAGTGAAAGATGGTGCACATGAAACTCTAACAGTGGCTTATGTGGTTGTTGAAGAAGTGTTATGTGCAATGGAAATGTAGAGAGTAAAGCTACTATGCTTGAAGGAGAGTGCGGTTGGGGTGTTGGTTTGTGTGTAGAGATGATGGTGAATAGTATGTGTGCAGTGAAGGGTTGTGTTTGGAGATTTGTGTTGAAGTGTGTGGAATGGTTGTGGGTACTATGTATGAGAAGATGAAATTATACGTTGATTATTTGAGGGAGAAGAGAGTATATGTGGGGACGGTGATGAAGTGCAATAGAGAACAAGGTGAGCAGCTTCATGTTTCTTCGTTTTTCTCTTTTTGAAAAATTCCTTCTCTTATGTTTCAGATCTCTTCTCAAATATGTCGGGCGCGAAAGTGCTCAAAAAACTAAAATTAATGCACCAAAATGATTAGCGTGAAATAAACTTCTCAGAAACATACAGTTTTTTTATCAAATTTTGATAAAAAAAAATGACCGGTTGAAAGGCTCAGACTGATCAAAACGCGATCAAAAAAGTAGTAGAAAGAATAAAATGAGCATGCCAATTAAACTACGCTAACTGTAGATTAATAAAATTGATGTCTGCAAGCTCGATTTTGAAATTTTTCGCAAGCTAATTGTACGCACAGTTAAGAATCAGTTTGATCGGTCTGTCTGTTAATATGAAAAATTCTCCTAGTCGATATTTTGGGCATTATGAAAAATGTAATGCATGTTATGCTATGCGGATGATGTTAGTGACTCGATGAATACATTGATTCAGTGATTCCGGGTCAAAATTGGGGTATGACAACAAGGTTCCCTCTTAGTTCATGCTGAAAAGATAAAACATGTCAAGGAGGAAGACCATGTCTTGATTATCGCTAATGGTTCAAGGATATCATGCAAAGGGAGAGGTAGTGATGTCTTGAGAAATGCTCAAGGTCGAGGAAGAAGACTCAACAAAAGTGCCATATAATAGTTCAAATTCTAAAAGTTATGGCACTTTGAATATGAGTGTCATAATCTCAAAGAATGTGCCAAATATGTTGAGTATAAGAATGAGAAAGATGTGTTATTCACAACCTATGGAAGATTTGACAAGTACTGCTCCAAGAATCATATTTGGTTCTTGAAATTTGGATGTAGAAATCACATGTGTGGCATTAAAGCGTGGTTTTTTTAATTCTTGACTAAGATTTCAGAGAATATGTGAGATTGGGGACAAATCACATATGCAAGTCATGGGAATAGGCAATATTAGGTTTCACATCAATGGCATTTCTCATGTTGTCATTGATGTTTACTACATTCCTTAACGGATGAACAATTTTCTGAGCATGAGCTAACTCCAGCAAAAGAAGATGAAATTGTGTTTAAGAAGAATGTGTGCAAGGTCTTTGATCAAGAGAGGGGATTACTTATTTCATCTCAAATGGACTCAAACAAGCTTTTTCCCTTAACAATTAAAGTTAAAAATATGTTTTGTTTGAAGACTGAACGTGAAGATACAACATACCTATGGTATTGTAGATATGGTTACTTAAGTCTCAACATACTAAAAATGTCAAACAATAAGCATATTATGAAAGAAATGCCTATAATTTAAAAGTCAAAACAAATATATGCAGACAACATGGTCGGCAAGCAACATAGTGATACAATTCCAAACAACAGTGAGTGGATGTCAAAATAAAAATTGGATCTTGTTCAATCTGACATATGTGTCCCTATAACTCATTAGTCAAGCAACAACAACAAGTATATCCTGACTTTTATAGAAGATTTCAGTATGAAAACTTGGGTGTATTTCTTGATAAAAAGTATAGTTCATTAGACTACTTTATGAAATCTAAATTAATGATTGAAAAAGAAAGTGGAAACTTAATTGGTTTCCTAATGACTAACAAAAGAAGATAAATCAACTCTCATGAATTCAAGATGTTTTGCGAAAAGAATAGGATAAAAAGATAATTCACTACAACCTACAGTCCTTAACAAAATGATGTAGCTGAAAGGAAGAATATAACCCTCATGAACATGATTAGAAACAAGCCTCTATAACCCTATATCAAAGAAGATAATTACAAGTAGTGTTCAGGACTGGGCCGGGGCCTGCCCCTTAATCGAGCAGGCCCAACCCACACATCCCGGGATAGCCCAACAAGGGCCTCTTAGCACGACCTATGTCGGCCATACGCCCTTCTCAACATTGTCGGGCACACGCACGGTATAGAGCGTCGGGCAGGGCGCTAAGCCTCCCCGGCCTTGCTCCTCCCCGACACTCAGGTTATCCTCTCCCGAGGAGTCTTCTCCCCCTGCACATAAGTTCCTCCCCGCGAGGACACGTCTCTCCCCGACACGCAAGACTCCTTCCCGCGAGGACACGTTCTCACGTAACCACCCACTCCCGATGGAATCGGTCTGCCCTAATTCCAGAGATCTAGGAACGGTTACCCTAGGGCGAAGACCACGTGCTGGTCTTCACTACGCCACGTAAGCCCTGGCAGTTACTTGGATTGGGCCTGGCAATCCAGCCCAGTGCTAGTGACCGTTGGCCCCGTGCTGGGGGCTCTCTATAAATACCCTCTCACTTGAGAGGGTCAGGTTACACACTCTTTTACATTCTAACCTTGTACTTGCTTTTACTTGACCTTTGCCTTACTTGAGCGTTGGAGTACCTTGCAGGTACACCACCCCCCCCCCCCCCCCCCCCCCCGCCGTCTTTCAACCTCACCGGAGCTGAAGTCCACAAGACGTTGCTGGCCACCAAATATTGTCTGATCCAGGTACGATCAGTGGCGCCGTCTGTGGGAACCCTTGCTTCCCCGTTTTTCCTCCGATAAACCAAAGCAATCCTCTCGTTCATCACCAGCATGGCCAACAACCAGTCTGCTAACAAAGCTCTGGACACCGTCCTCGCGCAACTCGAGAACAGGAACCACCACGAAGACGCTACTGCCCTCCACGTCAAAGAAGGCGACATGAGAGACGGGCAGACCACCTCCCCAGACTCCCAAGACGCAACTTACGACTCTTCCTAGCAGGACGACCAACAAGTCGTCTTTCAGCCAGTTGCTCCTCTGCCCAATGCAGATACGAGCACTGTGCCCCTATTTGCCTTGATCAATCAGACCAATCAGCCGATAGCACACCAGAATACCAGAATTGAAGCACTAGAGCAAGGGCGGACACAGAGATCTTCCCCGCGAAGACATCATCGTCCACCCTCACCTCTCCGCTCCCCTTCCCCGTGAAGGACTCCATCTGAAGAATCTCGAACCCCACTCGCCGGTGCGCGAGGGCCTTCGTCCACGCCTTAAACACCCTCAGTCGGCGATCTCCCGGAAGTGCCATCGCTCCCCGCCTCGGAAGGAACCCAGGCCCTCCGCAACTACCAAGAAGTCCAAAACCACTGAGGAGAGACCGAGGAACCGTTCAAGGAATTCCCCTCCACGACATCACCGATCCCCTTCGAGATCCCCGGCCTGAAGCAACGACGACGACCAGAGGACCCCTCTGTCGTGGGAGATCATGAACGCCCCAATTCCTGCGGGCATGGAGAAACCCCCGCCACTGGGGACCTACGACGGTCTGGCCGACCCCGACGATCACGTCGAAAGTTTCGAAGCCATGCTCGACTTCAGAAATGTCAGGGGAGCCATTAAGTGCAGGCTTTTCCCCACCTCATTGCAGAAGGGCGCCATGACATGGTACAAGGGTCTGGCACCCGGGTCGATCACATCTTGGAAGCAACTAAGACAACGCTTCACCAAACACTTTACTGCGTCTCGTCGACACCCAAAGACGGAGGCTGCCCTAGAGAGCATCTTCCAAGGGAAGAACGAATCTCTCCGGAACTACATTGAGAGATTCAACAGAGAAGCTGTCGAGGTTCATTCGACCGACGACATGAAGAAGTATTTGATCATCCATGGACTACGTTTTGGATCTGATTTTGCCAAGTCCGTGGGCCTCCGTAGACCCCGCCGTCTGGAGGACCTCCTCCAACGAGCTCAATCGTACATCGAACTCGAGGAGTCGGAGGCAGCGCAGATCGCCCTTGAGTCGAGACGTAAGGAAGGCCCCCGCGGCCACAAAGATGAAGACTCTCCTCCCCGACGAGGAGGAGAAAGAAAGAAGAAAAATCGCCCCCGTGATCCTCGTGAACTGCGCGGACCAGCTGGCCGGTTCACGGAATACACCCCGCTCAACGCTCCCCTCGCGCGAATCCTCTCCGAGTGCCAGAACTCGGAATTTTTTAAAGGAGGCATCCGTTTTCCGAAGCCGACTACCCCCAAATCAAACACTGACAAGTCAAAGTACTGCAGGTTCCACCGGAGCCACGGGCATGTCACAGAAGACTGCATCCATCTCAAGGATGCAATTGAAATCCTCATCAAGGAAGGACACTTGAAGAAATATGCCCAAAAGAATGATACTCCTCGTCCCAGCTCCCGAGAAGCCTAGAACGTCGAGGAGACGACACCTTCTCCCGACGAGAGTCGGCTTCAGGTCGCCCTCAGTGTCACTCGACCCGAAGATTTCTTTGTCCCTGTAATCATTGAAGACCAAGAAGCAATTCGCAACATGTGGGCAACCTTCCCCCATGAGGACCCCGTCGCTGCCCGTAGCACCTGGGAAGGCTTCCCCAAGGCAATGATCATCTCTGGGGGTGGTTACGAGAAGTTGTCCGTCGGGTCGATCAAGAGGAAATTTGATGAACTGGAATCAGCAACGTCGGCGAAGACAACCACTCTCGAGAAGGTGCGAGGGAACTCAAACCATATCACCTTCTATCTCGAGGAGCTCCCCGGCGGAGCGCCAAATGCGAAGGTGGTGCGGAAGAAAGAAAGAGAGTCGTCAACCAGGCATTTTCATCCCAAAGAAAAGGGAAGGGTGATGCTGCACAAACCCAGGAGAAAGGAAAGAACGAGGTCTCGTGAACCAAAGAGAACAGGTAAGGGAGTCGGTTACGTGAAAGGGAGGTTATCACCCCCCTTCACGTCCGTCGTACTCGACGGGATCCACGCTTGAAGTACTGCTCAAAGGGTGATAGAAGAGATGCTGGAAAAAGGATAGAAAGAGAACGAGAAACAAATGTAGGGAAAATAAAAGAAGTGCTCGAATGGGCCCTACCCCACTGCCTACGTATCTCATCGGGAACATGAGAATCAGAGCGACGTGATTCCCCTCAACAAGGGTTGCTTTGTTTGTGTTTTTTAATGGAAATGTCAGAGTGCGCGTCCCAGCAGTTAGGTGTTGCAGCTCG
Organism: Lathyrus tuberosus; assembly: GCA_022829125.1. Classification (NCBI taxonomy): domain Eukaryota; kingdom Viridiplantae; phylum Streptophyta; class Magnoliopsida; order Fabales; family Fabaceae; genus Lathyrus; species Lathyrus tuberosus. The sequence goes on from JALAZF010000017.1 coordinate 23,092,170, forward strand.
CTGTATGGAGACTTAGGCGTTACCTGTTTGCGGTAGAACGGACATGACGAATCCTTAAGGAATAGAATGAAGGAGGTCAGAAGAGAATTCCCGAAGGAAAGACGTTATTGTTTGTTTGAAATATTTTAAAAGTTTTTTATTTGAAGTGTTTTGCATAGGTAAGTGTACTTAAGTCTCCTTCAATGGAGTGTGTACAACATACATCACTCCAAAATGGAATAATAGTGAAGCACACTAAGTATGAGGAAGACCCTAAAACTAGCCTATTTCCTTTATTAAGTGTTTTTGTTGTTTTTTAGATGAAGAAGTGTTTTTGGTTTAGTTTGTGAAATCTCTTCATGTTAAAGACTTGCACATCATGCTAGAAAACCTACAACACACTCCAAGATGGAATGTATGCAAGCCCCCCCATGGAATAAGGCTCATGACACATGAAGATGTTTCAACCTTTATTAGGTGTTTTGAATTTATTTTGAGATGAGAGAAGAGAGACTCAAAAGAAAGCAAAGGTGAAAACTAAATGGGACTAAGACTCACCCTAATGTTATCATGCTTGGATGTCCTAATGGTTTAGTGTGGATTAGGAGCCTAAGTCAAAAAGAAGAGAAGAGAAGATAAGAAACAACTTACTTCTAAGATGGAAGTTAAGTTGATCTTAAAGAGGGATGAAGAAAGAAATTATTCAAGGAAAGCATATAAATGCTTATCAAACACAAGTAGAATGAATAAAAGAGATAAGAGAAGATGAAAGGAAGAAGTATATGTGGAAGCATATCCACATACTTACTTACCATTAGCACCTAGATGAAAAGATTAGTTCAAAAACTATTTACAAGTAGTGAAATAAGGAAAGGATAACAAGTAGTGGTCAAACAAGCTAAGAATCAATGAATAAAGATCCTAAGAGATGAAAATCACTCAAGGTCAGAACTTATGCTCAAAGGATGCTCTTTATGGTTAAGAGATCAAGCACACCCAAACTTTTCACACATAATGCATTAAACATCCAAGAGATGCACTATGGAAGGAATAGATGGAAGATGAAGAAATATGCAATGTGATCATGCATTGATGCTTCATAAAAGATCAAGATCAGAATCATATATAATTTACAAATGTCTTCTAATGCATATGAATCATCATATAAGTCATGGATGCAATGATATAAGTAAGAGAAATAAGATGAAGAAGAGATAAGAAAGAAAGAAACAATTTCCAATTAGATGCACAAAGTGACATACCAAAAGTGCATAACATGTGAAATGATTAATGAATACATATGGGCAGTGGCATTACCATTGATGAGATACAAATGGGATGAATGCAAAGTCATACAAAATGCACACATGAAACATGTAGAGCTTAAGAAGAGAAGATGCAAGAACTAGGACAAAAATATTCATGTAAGGATGACATTTAGAACAATTATGTACAAATGACAAAGAATGAAAACAAATGACTTATAATCATGGTACAAGATGACCTATAATATCATACAAATGACCTATAATATCATACAAAGTAAACACAAGAGGTGGCACAAGTGCCTCAACAAAATCATATGAGAATGAAGTAGAAGAATGTGCATACATGTAACTTCAAATACAAGGCATCAAAAAAATATCAAATCACATGAGAAAATCGTAAAAATAGGTCCTAAACAATCCAAGTTAGAAGCAAAAACATGTACCAAAACTCATAGCAAAACTCAAAAGAAAACATGACCAAAGAATTTCACAAAATCACATTGAAACAAGCCAAAAGGAAGTGCAAAGATGAACATGCAAACATGTGATAAAATGACTTTAAAAATTAAAATAAAATTGTTTTAGATGCTTCAAGATGCCCTTTATCCAATGCAAAAAGAATGGATGAAAAACAGTGTATGAGATACGAAAAATAAAATGTACAAATTCAAGTATTCATGAAGAAACTCACTCAAAAAGAAATTGAAAAGAAATATGGAATTATGTGCAAAAATTCATGAAATCAGAATTAAAAAATATGGAAAATTATCTAAATGTGTTAAGATGCTATGTGAATTAATCTGGAATTTTTAGAGATGATTTACTATTTCTAATAAAAGAAAATCAAAGTTGATCCGGAGTATTCGAACTGGTCCACGTAAGCCGGTCGTCAGATGGCGAGGTGCTCGGATGGATGCTGGTCGTCAGGCGTGCAAAGTGTTCGGCTTATGACTGAGGAGAGGCGGGGTGTACCTGCAAGGCACTCCGACGCTCAAGTAAGAAAGGGTCAGAGAAAAGGGGCAAGTACAAAGTGTATTCTTAGGGTGAAAAATGTGATACCTGACCCTCTCAAGCGAGAGGGTTTATATAGAGCCCCCAGCGCGTGGCCAACGGTCCTATTTTTGGGGCGAAATAACTGTTTTCCCCAAAGAATAGGTAACTACCCAAACTAGCCGTTATGTCGGGCATAAACGCATTTCCGGGCACCTGTCCCTTGCTGTTCGGGCAGCGAGGAAGACATGCGTAACGGGCGTTAAAGCCGGGGAGGAACGTTGCGTTCCTTGCCCGGTTGGAGGGGCATATATGTGAATTTTGCCCCTCTGTGGATTGGGCTTAGGCAGTTTGGGCCGCTCTGGAGCAGAGACGGATTGGGCCCATTCTAGCCATTGGTCCAGTTCAGAACAGGAGCCCCCCAAGTCGTTGCTCCCGAGCATGGGAGTGATGACTTAAGGACTGCTCGTCGCTCGGGGGAGCTAACACGGAGTCATCGTTTGGAGACGAGGATGATTGTCTCGAGGTGCTCGTGGCCCTCTTTGTCCGTGATGTTTATGGTCGTGAACCTATTGCCCGGTATTCGGGAAGATAAAGCGTTAGACAGAATGGGAAACGTTGGGCTGCCACGTGTGCATCGAGCCCTGCGTAGCAGTTAATAGGTAATTATGGCTAGTGGACAGTCATCATTGCCTACGGGCGCGTGTGTGCACGTACCCCTCAGTATAAAAAGGGGGAAGGTTGTCCCATTTTGCGCTTTTTCCCTTCTGATATCTCTTCGTCGTCATCGGCGTTCTTGCCCGTCGCCTTCCTTAGAGCAACCGACCACCGTGCCAAGTTTCGAGCAACCTTTCTCTTCTACTTAAATCAAGTAAGTTTTTTGATTTCCAGTTTGTTTCACTTTCTCTTATTGTTAATGGTAGATTGCATGCGGCTAGGGTTAGTTCTAGGTGACAAAATAGGTAGGTTTCTAGCGAGTGTTGGTGGTGGGCGGTGGTTCTGCCCTTCTGCTGCATCACGCTTCTCGCCGGAGTAGGTAGCGCGTTCGGTGAGCGTGGTGGTCCACGTCGTGGTTGCGAGTCGTGACCACCGCGTCTTATCATCTTCTGATGGATTGGTGGATTTCCCGGTAGAACGTTTCCAGATTCCGGTGGAGCTTTGCAGTTTCCGGCGGAGCTTTAAACGTAATCTGGGCACGGGCGCGGGGAGGTTCCTCGTAGGAAGATGGTATGTCTCGGGCATCTCCTCGCGGGGAGGTTTTTCTTTCTTCGTTTGATGTTAGGGCTTAGGCCGGGGACGTTGTCCTTAGCCTTCTGCGCGCCCTTTCACTTGACTTAGCGGTGGAAGGGTGGATTTGATTTCCTGTCGAATTCACTGTCTTTCTCTGCTTTTTCAGGTGATCGTAGTAGCGATGGAGCCAGAGAGGGAAGTTATCCCAGTTACATCCGAGGAGGAAACTGTCTCCGAGGAGAGTAGCAGCGCAACGGCCTCGAGTTCTGCGTCTTCGAGCTCGACGGCATCGAACTCCTCGAGCGAAGTCGAGGGGGAAGCGAGCGAAGTTGAGGGGGGAGAAGAGGTGGACGTCATGGAGGAAGACGTTGAAGGATTCTGTCCGGAGGAGTGGGAGGTGGCCAAGCCCTCTGAGCATATTTCCACGTTCGCGAGGTCTCCGGCGGACGTCTTTACCGAGGTGGGACCAGCGGGTGAATGGAGAGTGCTTTTTCCTAATTCGGACGAGCGGGTCTGCTCGAGCTTCGGGGACTGCTTCTCGATGTATGAATATGCTTTCAAGGAATTGGGGCTGAGGTTGCCCTGCACTGACTTCCAGCGGTCGGTGTTTGAGCATCTGAAGTTGGCGCCTTCTCAACTCCACCCCAATTCGCTGGCCTTTATACGGGCTTTTGAGTTGGTGTGCGAGCACCTTGCTCTGGGGACCACCCTTCCTCTATTATTTGTTGTTTTCCACCTACAGCGGCAGCTGGCGGGGAAAAGGTACGGATGGGTCTCTTTGAAGCAGCCCAGAAAGTTGTTCAAGCCGTTCTCAGAGTCCATCCGAACGTTCAAGGGACGGTACTTCATCGTCGAGCCATTGTCTGAGGCTGCCCAGGACAGCGTGTACGTCTGGGAGGTAGAGTGTGATGAGAACGGAGATGAGCTGCTCAACGAGGAAGGGAAGTATATCGGGGAGAGAGTGTACAAGTTCCCGATCCGCTGGACACCTGACCACTTCTCAAAGAAGCCTGGTGCTTATGTCTTTGAACCGAGCGCTCTACGCGGGCAGGATGCCGTGTCTTATGAGAGGTTGGTGAAATGGGTCAACTCCTTCGGTCTCGCGAGCTGCTGGACGAGCAAGGGTAACCCCGTCATCGGGGAGGATGGCAGCCAGAGGGTTGAGCGTAGGTTCATCAATGTGAAGGCCCTGCTGGAGTGCAAGACTCTTGCGGATGCCGAGAAGTTGCTCGGTAGTCTTAGTTACTTAGACTTTATTTGTTATTTCTTTTTCCCCGTCGCTAACGTGTTCGTTTTATTTATGCAGGTGAGATGACTCAAGCCCGTGACCGTGTGGTGAGGAACGCCATGGCGAGGGGTAAGGCTGGAGCGGCTCCCCCTAAGACCCGGCCTGCTGCTGGTACTCATGCTCCTTCCCTTGTTCAGACTGCTCCGGGGACGTCTTCTACACCCTCTCCTGGCCCACGGGACTCTCCATTGCCTTTGACCGGGGGGGCGAAGCGGCCACGGGCGTTAGAGGCTGTGGATCTGACTCGGGCGCCTGAGAAGGGGAAATTTGAGCTCCCCCCGTGCATCCTTGACAGAAGATTTTTTGAGGGTAACATGCTGGTCCTTCCTCGAGCAGAGTCTCTTAGCTTGGAGGGCATGGACCGGGAGAGCAAGAGGGCGCTAGTGGCCCAGGATGCTTCTGCCCTTGTGAGGATGCTGGAGATGGCGTCCGTTTACATGGAAGGGGACACTGCGCTTGAGGCCGAACTTACTGCTGCCCGGGCTTCTGAGACGGCCTTGAAGGAGGAGGTCAAGGGTGCTCGTGAGGCGAGGAAGAAAACCGAAGAGGAGATGGATAAGCTGAAGGAGGAGGTCACCCAGCTGAAAGCGGAGAAAAAGGCCGCCGAGGAGTTGAACAAGGAGCTGATGGCGGCCAGTGCCCCGGGTGCTGATGAACCGGACGAGATAAAGGTGTTGAAAACCAGGGCTGAGCTGGTCGCCAGTATTCTGCAGGCCAAGGATGACGGCATCGCCGTGGCAGTGGAGTCCTTCGAGAGTGTCGTGGCCCAGTTGCGGGTCGTGAACCCTGGGCTTGACATTTCGAGCAAGGGTATCCACTACCTTGCGCGTGTGGAGGATGGTCGCATCGTCTTGCCCACAGGCCTTGTTCTTGATACCCCCGACGTTCAGACCGAGGACCAGCCCGTGGAGGAGCAGGAACCTGAGCCCGTGTCGACCGAGCATGTGGAAGGATGAGGAGTTAGGTTGTTCTGATTTTGTTGTATTTTGTCCGGCCTGCGTGTCGTTGATTTATCTGTAATCTTTTTTGATTCTGGGGGGGCATAGCCCCCTTTTTTATGTAATATGCACAATTTTTGGCCCTTGTGGCCTTTTTATTTAATGCTCGGTTGATGTTATTTATACAATATTTGTTGTACTTTACATTATTGATGTACTTTACCTTAGTTGTGCATGTGTGGCTGCCCGTCGGAGGGTGTGTCTATTAGTGGAGCTTTCTTTTGAAAGATAGCTCGTCGTGTGTGAATTTGCCAGTGTGGGGAACTTGTCGAATAGCCGGGGAAGGTCCTGGCGAGGTTGCAGATCTCAGGTCGCGATTGAGGCCTGAGGTCGCGGCATGAGCGTCCCATCGCGAGCTAGGGTTCTGCCAATCATGGTACTTGGACGAAGGCGGTGGTCGGTTGAAGACCGCCGACGAGCAGAGTTCCGGCTCGTTTGTTTGAGCGGGATTCTACTTTGCATGCGTCGTTTGTACCTGGACGAGCATGATGACCGTTATGTGGTCCTTTGATGCGAGGAAGCCTATGGTTACTTTAGCTATAGTATTGCTTAAGCTTCTCAGCGTTCCAAGGTCGAGGGAGTGCATCCCCGTTAAGGTTTTCGAGGAAGTATGCACCATTTCCCGTTTTGGCACGGACTCTGTATGGTCCTTCCCAGTTGGCTACTAGTTTCCCTTCGCGAGAGTCCTTGTGGTTTCTTTGTAGGACAAGGCTGCCCACGTCGAACTCTCGTCGTAAGACTTTGGCGTTGTGCCTGATTGCTATTTTTTGCTTAAGAGACGCTTCGCGGAGGGCTGCTCCTGTTCGGATTTCCTCGACAAGGTCGAGCTCCTCTCTTATCGCTTCGTTATTCATTTCCTTGTCTAGAGGCGATTCGGCCCTTCTGGACGGTACGTGGATTTCAATGGGTAAAACAGCCTTCGTGCCGTATGCTAAGCGGAAAGGCGTTTCCCCGGTGGTGGACTGGGGAGTAGTGCGATATGCCCATAAGACGCTGTGGAGCTCCTCGACCCAGGCTTTCTTCATTTCATCCAGTCTTTGCTTGAGGCCACGAAGGATCACGCGGTTGGCCGCTTCCGCCTGCCCGTTGGTTTGGGGGTGCTCTACAGAAGCGAAGTGTTGCTTTGTTCCGAGATGGGCGACAAAGTCTTGGGACTTCTTGTCCGTGAATTGTGTTCCATTGTCCGTGACGATTGCTTGGGGAATCCCGACACGGGCAAGGATATTCCGCTTGTAGAAGCGTAGAATGTTAAGTGTTGTTATCTTCGCTAAGGCTTCTGCTTCTATCCATTTTGTGAAATAATCTACGCCCACTATCAGGTATTTGTTCTGGCTGGACCCCGTCACGAAGGGTCCTAGGATGTCTAGGCCCCACCAGGCGAATGGCCACGGGGAGGTCAAGCTCTTCAGTTCGTTAGGTGGAGTTAGGTGCATATCCCCGTGCCGCTGGCATTTGTCACATTTCTTCACATGCTCCTTGGCGTCTTGCTGCATGGTTGGCCAATAATACCCTGCCCGGAGGGCCTTGCGGGCAAGGGACCTTCCTCCCAGGTGCCGGGCGTTAATGCCCTCGTGGATTTCTCGTAGTACGTGGGGGACCACCTCCTCCTCTATGCACTTGAGTAGTGGGATGGAGAAGCCCCTTCGGTAGAGTTTGTTTTCGAGGATGACGTACGAGCAAGCTCTTCGTTTGATGGTGCTGGCTTCCTTGGGGTCATCCGGAAGTTCGTCCCTGGTGAGGTAGTTGTCACCGGGCGTCATCCAGCAGTCGCTGTCCCCGATTGCGTGCACGTGTAGGGTCGAGGACCCCTTATCGATGCTGGACCGGGGAAGTATCTCTTGGATGACTGACCTGTTTCCGACTTTCCTCTTGGTGCTCGCTAGTTTGGACAAGACGTCTACTCGCACATTGTGTTCACGTGGAACATGTCTTACTTCTACCGTTCTGAACTTCGACATCTTTTCCTTGACTAGGGTGAGGTATTCAGAGAGACTGTCGTTTTTGGCCTGATACTCCCCGGATATCTGGTGGGCTACGAGCTGAGAGTCCGTGCAGATGACGATTTCTTCAGCCCCTAGGTCTTCGGCTAGGCACAACCCGGCGAGGAAGGCGTCATACTCGGCCTGGTTGTTCGATGTGGGAAAGGACAATGTGAGAGAAGCCTCGACTATGGTCCCTTCGTTGTTCTCCAGAATTACTCCTGCCCCGCTGCCGCTCGAGCTGGATGCTGCGTTCACATAGACGGTCCATCTGTTTGCTATGTGGGGCGAGGAGTTTGAGAAGGTTACTTCTGCCACGAAATCGGCCAGGGCCTGCGCTTTAAGAGCTTTTATGCTTTCATACTGGACGTCGAATTCGGACAGCTCCAACGCCCACTTGAGCATTCGACCGGCCATGTCTGGCCGGTCCAGTAATTGCTTGATGGGCTGATTCGTCCTTACTACGATCGTGTGGGCCAAGAAATAGTGTCTCAGTCGTCTGGCAGCGTTGACGAGGGCCAATGCTACCTTCTCTATCTGCTGATATCGCAACTCCGCGTCCTGCAACGCTTTGCTCGTGAAGTACATTGGCTTTTGCCCACCAGGATTCTCGCGAATGAGAACGGCGCTAACGGCCTCGGCAGTGACGGCGAGGTATAGAAACAAGACTTCCCCAGTATCTGGCCATGATAACACGAGCGGTTTCGACAGAGCTTGCTTTAAGTGAAGGAGGGATGCCTCGCATTCTTCGGTCAATTCAAACGCAGCTTCTTTTCTCAAGAGCTTGAAGAAAGGAAGGGCGTGTTGGGCGGATTTTGCGACGAAGCGAGACAATGAGGTGAGTACCCCGTTGAGGGACTGGATGTTCTTCTTAGACGTGGGCGTTGGGAACTCAGAGAATGCCCGACATTTGTCGGGGTTAGCTTCTATTCCTCGTTCCGTTAGGTAGAAACCAAGGAATTTACCTGCCCTTACACCGAACGTGCACTTCTCTAGGTTAAAGCGCATTTGATACTTTCTTGCTTGCTCAACAATTTTGCGAAGATGGATGACATGGTCTAGTTCCTCGTGGGACTTGACGATCATGTCGTCCATGTATACCTCGAGCATGTCGCCTATTTGTCCTTGGAAGACTTTGTTCATCATTCGTTGGTATGTGGCACCGGCGTTCTTCAGGCCGAAGGGCATTACGTTGTAGTAATAGTTGCCCGATTCGGTCATGAAGGTCATGTAAGTTTTATCGCTCGCGGCGATTGGGATTTGGTTGTAGGCCGAGTAGGCGTCAAGGAACGATAAAAGTTTAAAACCTGCTGAGTTATCTACGAGCTTATCTATATTGGGGAGGGGGTAGGCGTCCTTCGGACAGGCCTTATTAACATCGGTATAATCAACGCACATCCTCCATTTGCCATTATTTTTTCTTACAAGTACAACGTTTGAGAGCCATGTAGTGTATTTGGCCTCAGAAATAAACCTAGCTTCTAGAAGTTCTTTGACAGCTTTCTCTGCGGCTTCCATCTTCTCCGGGGACTGTTTCCTTCTGTGCTGGGCAACGGCTTTGACGATCGGATCAATTGTAAGATGGTGGCAAGCGACGGAGGGGTCCAATCCTGGTATCTCAGCAGCGCTCCATGCGAACAAGTCTGCGTTCTCCCGGAGGCACGCTTTCAGTTGTCTCTTGGCCAGGTCGGGGAGGTCTGCTCCGATCTTCACTCCCCGTTGTGGGTTTTCTCCGAACGGAACGATATCGAAGTTGCCATCTGGGATAGGGTGTAGGAGATGGCCGTTGTTGTTGGACTGGCTGCACGAAGTCTTCAGGTCTTTGGCGTGATCCTCCTCGCTGAAACGGCTGTCCAAGTCGATGGATTTGACCTGGGGGAGCGGTTTTGGCTGCTCGGAGCTGCTGGGCAGAGGAGGACGACCAGAGGTCCTCGGCCTTGCTGAGATGGTGCTTAGTCCTTTTGATGCTGCTTCGAAGCATCGACGGGTAGCTTCGATGTCGCCGTGGAGGGTGGCGACCATCCCTTCAGAAGTGTAGTACTTCATCTTGAGATGTACGGTGGAAGGCACTGCAATCAACTCTGCCAGGGTTGGCCTTCCAAAATTGCACTGGTATAGTGACGGGCATTCAATTACCAGAAACTGTGCTTTGATTGCTCGGGTTGTCTTTCCTGAACCGAAGGTCATGATGAGCTCTACGTAACCTCGGGGCCTTGTTATTGCTCCGTTGAATCCCTGCAGGTCAGATCCAACGTATGGAGTGAGGTGAGAGTCGTCCAGCTGCAGTGTTTCAAACAATGGTTGTACATGATATCAACTGAACTGCCCTGGTCCACGAGTATCCTGCGAACGTCGAAGTTCGCCATCCTCGCCCGGATGAGAAGCGGGATGCTTGAGTTCGGTGCCCCGCCGAGGAGCTCCTCCTTGTAGAAGGAAATGGGAGCGGATCCTTTGTGAGTGGTATCCAGCGTGGTGACTTCGTGGGAGCTTTTACTGATCAGTTGATCGAATTTCCTCTTGACTGAACCGACCGTGATTTTGTTGAATCCACCACCGGAGATGACCATGGCTGATGGGAAGGCCTCCCACGGGCTATGAGCGCCGAGGAACGTGGAGGCGGGCAGACTATCAGGGATGCAGAAGTCTTCTGGCCGAGTTATGGACATAGCGACCTGTACGTTGGTGTCATCGGAGGGCGGAGTCTCTTCTGCAGCCTTCTTGCTCTCCTGGATTTCTTTCCGGGGAGCTTCTTTCTTTTTTTGCGAACTGCTTCAGGTGGCCGTCGCGAATGAGGATCTCTATGGCATCTCTGAGGTGGATGCATTCTTCCGTCGTATGGCCGTGGCTCTTGTGGAAGCAGCAATACTTAGACTTGTCTACACCCGGCCTGGCCAGCAGTTGTTTGGGGAAACGGACTCCCGCCTGTTTGAACTCTGAGTTGGCACATTCGGACAAGATTTTCGCCCTCGAGGTAGTGAGGGGGTATAGTCATGGAACCGCCCAGAAGGTCCCTTCTGTTCGCGTGCATCGCGAGGCCGATCGTCGCGTCTTTTATCTCCTCGACGGGATGTCGAGGGCTCTTCAGCTCTGGATGACCGGGCACCTTCTTGGTGTCGGGAGGCCCAGACAGAGTGGGCAGCAACCTTCTCCTCGTACTGTATATGCGACTGGGCTTGGTGGAGGAGGACGTTGAGGTTCCTCGGTGGATCGAGGCCGATGGCTTTCGCGAAGTCTGAGCCAGGACGTAATCCCTGCTCGAGCAGGAATTTCTTCATCTCGTCGGTCGTTGGCACTTGGACGACCTCCTTGTTGAACCACTCAATGTAGTCCCGAAGAGGCTCATCTCTCCCCTGTACGACAGCTCCGAGGGACGCCTCAGTCTTTGGATGGCGTCGTGATGCGGTAAAGTGACGGGAGAAAATCCTCCCGAGCTGCCTCCAGGATGTGATGGATTCCTCTGGCAGTTGTTTGTACCAGGTCATTTCTCCCTTCCGGAGAGTGGTCGGGAACAGGCGGCATTTGATGGGTCCTCGTACCCCTCTGTAGTCCAAAAGAGCATCTATGTTTTCTATGCGCTCGTCTGGGTCAGTGGTTCCATCGTACGTCCCTAGAGACAGAGGCTTCTCCAGTCCTTTAGGGAGGCGAGTGGCCAGGATCCTGCGGGACAATGGGCCGCGAGGCTCGTCGTCGCTGTCCGAACTTGAAGTTGATGGTGACCGTTGTCTGCGCTCGCGGCGGTGGTCTTTGCGAGGTGAGGGTGGTCGTGGCCGGTCGCGAGGTCTGACCGGTGGAGAATGCCTATCCTGCCTCGTTCTCTTGTGTCTTGGTGGTGACTGATCCAGCGGGGAGATCTGGTCGCGCTTGCGGACGCGTTGTGGTTCAGGGTCACGCCTCGTTATACGGTCTTCCCCGTGCCTAGGTGGCGGGCTTCTTGATCTCTGGTGTTTTCTCTTGGGAGGAGAGGATTTTGGAAGAGATGCTTCCTCGAGAGCTCCTATCCTTTCTCCTTGCTGCAAGATAAGGAGGGTTATGCGGTTGATAGCTTCCAGAAGGGCTGCCTCGAGAGCTCCTATCCTTTCTCCTTTCTCTGGTCGAGAGCTCCTATCCTTTCTCCTTTCTCTAGTCGATCCCCCAACGGTAGCTGTTTGCCTCCTTGCTCGTGGGAGGAGGAGTTGGAGACGCAGTGGCCCCGTCCCTAAGGAAACGGGGATTAGAAAGTAGCAACGAACTGCCGTCGGCATCCATCTTGTTGACGGGAGTGAGAACCGTAGCGTCAGCACCTTTCGCGGAGTTCTGAGTGGCCATGTGTGGGCGGATCAAAGAAAGTATGTTTTGATCTTTTAGTTTCCGAGGAGGAAAGAAAGAAGGGGAGAACAAGGAGTTCCCACAGACGGCGCCACTGATCCGGAGTATTCGAACTGGTCCACATAAGCCGGTCGTCAGATGGCGAGGTGCTCAGATGGATGCTAGTCGTCAGGCGTGCAAAGTGTTCGGCTTGTGACTGAGGAGAGGCGGGGGTGTACCTGCAAGGCACTCCGACGCTCAAGTAAGAAATGGTCAGAGAAAAGGGGCAAGTACAAAGTGTATTCTTATGGTGAAAAATGTGATACCTGACCCTCTCAAGCGAGAGGGTTTATATAGAGCCCCCAGCGCGTGGCCAACGGTCCTATTTACGGGGCGAAATAACTGTTTTCCCCAAAGAATAGGTAACTGCCCAAACTAGCCGTTATGTCGGGCATAAACGCATTTCCGGGCACCTGTCCCTTGCTGTTCGGGCAGCGAGGAAGACATGCGTAACAGGCGTTAAAGCCGGGGAGGAACGTTGCGTTCCTTGCCCGGTTGGAGGGGAAGATATGTCAATTTTGCCCCTCTGTGGATTGGGCTTAGGCAGTTTGGGCCGCTCTGGAGCAGAGGCGGATTGGGCCCATTCTAGCCATTGGTCCAGTCCAGAACAAAAGTAATATAGAAAAAGAAAATAAAAATATCAAAGAAAAAAAAACCAGGGGGTGCAGATATAGCAAAAACATAGTTAAAATGATATTGGGCTTAACATGTGGGGGTTCAGAAAGCAAAACGAGCTCAGTCCACTAAGGCTTGTGTTTGTGTGTGATAGGGTGCATATGCAGTCAACATGGAATTCACTCACAGCCACACAATCAATCAGCCACAATCAAACAAAAAAAGTAAACAAATCTAATGGTCCACACGTAAACACATGATAATTGAAATGCACGCACACGCATAGGAGTATTCAGAGAGAGAAAAGAGCACGTGCTAGGGAGGGTCCTTGATTTATGTGCTGGCACATTACCAACCCTTGGATTAAAACGATCTAACGGAGGTGATATAAAGTTCTAAACCCTAGCTGAAAATGTCCACCGGCCAGAGAAGGACCTCCGGTCATCTTCTCCGGCGAAACGCCGCCACCTGCAACCTTTGACTCTTCCAGAAACGTGTAAAAATGGTACCAATCAAAAGAGGACGTCACGTACATCATGAATCCAAGCTTAGAATTACCAAACAATGCACACACAGCAAGAACAGAACACAAACATTTTGAAGTAAGTTTCACAACTACGCTCCTAATGAGCCTATCACTAGCCGGAGATATTACATTGCTTCTAATAAGCTTCAATCAACAGAAAAACAAGATAAAATCAGTGATTAAATGCAAGAAAAAGTTGACAAATGTTGAACCTGGAACTTTGAAGAAACTTGAATTATTGAGAAGACCAGAGGTGAGAACTTGTTCTTGCACTTCTAGAACTTTAAATTGAGCAAAATAAATGCTGCTTGATCTTGAGAATCAGAAGAAAACTGAATCTGAGATTGGAGATAATTGAGCTATTCAATGCTTCAGTGATGTACTCTTGCTTGATTGTAAAAATTGATGAAGAACAATGGTGAATTCATGCAATGAGAGAAAGAGTTCAGAGAAAAAAATGAGAATGATTTGAGAAATGTGGTGAAAATGAAGTGTTGTCCAAAATCTGAGTGAGTTTGTGATTATATATGTTGAGTTAGTGTGTTAACTAGTGTGGTTAAGTGAGTTGGTTAAGTGAGTGTGAGCTGGGTTAAGTGAGTTTCATCTAACTAACTGAGTCAAGTTAGTTAGTGGCGAGTTGGTGAGGTTGCTATGGTGTGGGGAAGTTCATGGTGTTGTATGGTGGTGATGAGAATGAATGGTGGTGATGAAGTCATTGCTGCAGAAACTTGTAGAGCAAGCTTTCCCACTTTCCTCTTTCATGTATGATGGATGGTATGTCATGTATGTGTAGGAGAATGTTTATCCAAATGAAGCAAGGAGCAGCTGGTATGAAGCATAATAACCAAGCCAAGAATAATGTACAATAATTCCAACTTTGGCAGCTTGCTATCAATGAAAACATGGAGCTTTGGTGATGACATTCTTCACGTACATTGCATAGTTTGATGAGATCTTGGTGCCATTGGAAAGAGGAGACATAAGAGAACAAGATTGGTATGAAAATCAGATTGAATGGAGGTTAGTAAGATGGTGTAAAATGGCTTAGAACATCAAGGCACCAAACTGGTTTAAGGCCGCCTGACCTGGTAGGCTGGCATGGTATTATGACTAGTGAATTTCAGCATGCAACCCCTATGTTTGGACCATCATAACTATCTCATAACTTGTTCAAATGGAAAAATGTCCAACATCAAAGTTGAAGAGGACATGGAGAGGAACAACTTTAATGTTCAACATTTTTTCATTTGAAGTTTCTTCAATAAGAAAAATGACTTGACATTTGGCACACCAAGTGTTTGATGAAATTATGGCCTGAAGGTCTGAGCTTGCCTTGCCATGAATTGGTTTTTGCCTTGATTTTACCAAACTTTGATTGATCATAACTCCCTCAATTTTGATCCAATGGAAGAGTTCTTTATATGGATTTGAAGCTTAGAGTGTGAACTTTAATTGGCTCAAATTAGGCTTGAGGTTTGAAGCTTTTATCTTGAAGAAAGGAAGCCTTAAAGTGTGGTGCAAAATGGTCCAAACTTTCCATTTTTGGAAACCCTAAGTTTCTAAAAATTGAAACTTTGTACATTTCTTGATTTTTCATGATTCCTCCATCATTTCTTGATCAAATCTTGTCCATTGACCATATGTGACTTGAATTTCATGAATTTGACTGAAAAAAGTCAGGAGTTGACTTTTTTAATTGCACAGTTGACTTTTTCCCCAATTTCTTGATTCTCAAGCAACTGGCCAATTGAACCTCTTCTGAAATGAACCAATGAGCAATCTTCCGTCCTTAGATACTTGATATCATGTAGAAAACAATGAGATCAAGTTTGAACCAAAATTTCATTAGGAGACTGCTTGAATCACAAACCCTAATTTTGACTACTTTTGGTAATAGATGATGCACTGTCCCATCTTGTTGATGAATTCCCATCCTCCAATGACTTGTGGGATAAATTGAGATGTCATATGATATGAGAGACCTTTGAGGCATGTTAGGAGACCCTTGGCTCTTGTTCTCTTGCTTTGGATGATCAATACCTTTGAAAATCAACTGATCACATGCCCTTATGCAAGATGTATGCTATGTTTTATTTTTCTATGCTTGAGTGCAATGCAATGAAATGAAAGCATATGCTAAATGATATGAAAAATGAGAGGGTAAATTTTGGGGTATTACAGCTGCCCCTATTCAATCACTGTAGACTTGAATGGATGATAGCGATTGCTGTCAGACTTTCAAGGTATGGAGGGATTGAATACCGAAAATAACCAAAAAATTTGCACTCTGTGAAGAAGAAGAAAAGGGATATAAACCCAACCAAATGAACTCTGCTTGGATAAGACCCTGATGATAACCATAACACTGGAGAGATGTCCTTTGAACGACGCCAGACGACTACTGGCTTGCCATACTGCAAATGGACTTGGAAAACATCTTTTGCACGACGCCAGACGACTACTGGCTTGCCACGCTGCGGGTGGACTTTAACAATGTCTTTTTGCACGACGCCAGACGACTACTGGCTTGCCATACTGCGGGTGGACTTTAAGAATGTCTTTTGGAATGACGCCAGACGACTACTGGCTTGCCACGCTGCGGGTGGACTTTAACAATGTCTTTTGGAACGACGCCAGACAACTACTGGCTTGCCATACTGCGGATGGACTTTAACAATGTCTTTTTCCACGACGCCAAACGACTACTGGCTTGCCACACTGCGGGTGGACTTTTGCCTTCTTGCCACCCTAAGATGGACTTTTGCCAATCTGCGGTTGGACTTTGCTTATTTGACACCCTAAGATGGACTTTTGCCAATCTGCGGTTGGACTTTGTTGATTTACCACCCTAAGATGGACTTTTGCCAATCTGCGGTTGGACTTTGCTTTGTCTTTCGAATAAAATCGGACACATGCCGACGGGCCACGCTGCGGGTGGACTTTTGAAAGATGCCTTTTGGATAAAGTCAGTTGACTTACTGATTGGCCACACTGCGGGTGGACTTTTGCAAAAATTCAACACTGGATTACGCTCTGCATACATGTCAGACATCCATGCTGACTCTGCTAAGGAACAATGATCAATGATTTGCCCTCAGAAGCTCCTGAAAGGATAATCTCTGGCAGAGAATGACTGAACAATCCGTCTACTCCAAATTGCCATGTTTACCAAAAATAAATTGGACTTTGAGACATGGGGAAGTGATGACTCTGCCAGGAATTATTTCATCTTTCTGGGGATGAATTCTGATCATAGCAACTCCGCTAGAGGAATGATAACTTTTCGACTTGGCTGGGGAAAGAATGTACCAACACTCTGCTGAGGAAGAGATTCGGTTGATTTGATAAACCTCTGCGGGGAGAAAAAACAACTCAGCTAGGGAGTATTGCTGACAAGATTCAATGCCGAACTCTGTGGGGACACAACTGCCGGAAATAAGATCTTGCTGAGGATCGGAACTACTCCGTCGGGGGTACGCAAATCCTGGTTGGAAGACATTCATTTGCAACATGCTGAGAAAGAGTCCCTAGAGATCTGCTGGGAAAACACAAAGCAAATCCATGGTAATCTGTTGAGGAACAAAACTGTTGAGCTTAGAATAAGTACCACAATGTCCAACGTTGGGCAAACCTTCCGCTTGACAACTCCACTGGGGATAATGAGTTTACAACAAACTCTGCTGGGGAAAACCGCTTCAAAGCATCTCGTGCTGGGGATTGTCTCTTAAGAGGATTTTATAGAAGACTGAGCATCTTCAAACTCTTAAGCAAATGCCGAGACTTGAGCTAAGAATACAATAATTGAGAGGTCACTCTACTGGAGATAATAGATCTGGAACACATCCTGCCGGAGGGATTTCACGATTCCCCATGCTTGGGAGGGTCACAAACTCGCTTTTGCCCCAGATTACTTTGCTGATCTGAAGAAATTGTCCCAAGAGGATTTTACAGAAGATTTGGCATCTTCAAACTCCTGGACACTCACTAAGTCTTGAACATTAACTGTGAGGTCTGCAAAGCAACTCTACTGAGGAATTTGCAACCGTTATCGACACAGAAAAGCTTGTAGCTGTTGGAAGTATTGAATGGGAGAATCGGCTTAATAAGATCCAACAACACCCGGAGGAAATGACCTCCGCTCTTGAAAAAGCTTGTACCTGTTACCTGCAACAAGAGAATACGCACCCATGCCCCAGGATATTGCGTGGTTTGAACCCACCATCCAAGATTACTCAACATTCAAAGTGATTTTAAATGTTTTTCTGCGCATGTTATTGTAAGGCCACCATGTTTTCAAATGCAATGTTTTTATAAAAAATTTGGACGTTTTTGCAAACAAAGCAGTAAAAACAAAATAAGAAGCTTTTGACTGAAATTAAATTTATTGAAAAATGCCTGAAATTGGCGAATACATTCGGAAGCAAACCCTGGAAAGAGGAGATTGCTGTAAATTGAGAAAATAAACTATCCTAACGGCAATGTGAAAACGGAATTCTACTGAGTTTCGATTCTGCTATAGCCAGTATGTCTTCAAAACTCCCCGACCTTGCCTTCTGAGGAGTGATTGGACCGATTCCTATCCTTTGGAATGTCAGTTGCTGAAACGGTGATGGAGTACAAATAACTCATACCGCAATCGTTCGCTTAAATCCCTCTTTTGCGTGGACCGCCCTTTTGGGTTTTCAATCCACCGGGATACCCCTTTTTGCCTAAGTTGCCTTTTCGGGTTTTCAACTTACCGGGTGTACAATTTTTTATTTATATCCCTAATTTTTGCCCGAACATTTTTTATTATGTTTTTATGGTTCGTCGGGATACCCTTTTTTGCCTGGACTCTTTTTTTTTTTTATCCAGCGGGTCTATTTATGATAAATATTTTTTTACTGCGTCTGAGTTAACAGGGGATGGAAAGTCTTCGCCATCCATGGTTGTAAGCAATAAGGCTCCGCCCGAGAAAACCTTTTTAACCACGAATGGACCTTCATAGTTGGGAGTCCATTTGCCCCTGTGATCTGTACTAGGAGGAAGGATCTTTTTGAGTACTACATCTCCAACTTTGTAAACCCGAGGATGTACCTTCTGATCAAATGCCCGCTTCATCCTTCATTGGTACAACTGCCCCTGGCACACAGCTGCCAGACATTTCTCTTCAATAAGGCTTAACTGATTAAACCTGGCGCGAACCCATTCAGCTTCGTCTAATTTGACACCCATCATGACTCTGAGGGATGGAATCTCAACCTCCACTGGTAGGACTGCCTCCATACCGTACATAAGTGAGAATGGTGTTGCCCCAGTAGACGTGTGTACTGACGTTCGGTACCCATGCAAGGCAAACAGTAGCATCTCATGCCAATCTTTATATGTGACAACCATTTTCTACACAATCTTCTTAATATTCTTTTTGGCTGCTTAAACAGCGCCATTCATCTTCGGGCGATACGGAGAAGAATTGTGATGTTCAATTTTGAAGTCCCGACACAGCTCAACAATTATTTTGTTGTTCAAATTAGAACCATTATTAGCAATGATTCTTTCGGGCACTCCATAGCGACAAATGATATCTCGTTTCAGGAAACGAGCTACCACCTGCTTAGTGACATTGGCATAAGATGCTGCTCAACCCACTTCGTGAAATAATCAATGGCGACCAAGATGAAACGATGGCCGTTTAAAGTAGTAGGCTCAATTTTTCTGATCATATCAATGCCCCACATTGCAAAGGGCCAAGGAAAGGACATGACACTCAACGGGTTCGAAGGCACATGCACTTTGTCTGCATAGAACTGGCTCTTGTGACATTTGCGGGCGTACTTGCAACAATCTGTCTCTATTGTCAACCAATAATACCTGACCTCAATAGTTTCTTAGCCATCGCATGTCCTCCGGCATGGGTACGGAAAGATCCTTCATGCACTTCTTTCATTAACAGGTCTGCTTCGTGTCTATCCACGCATCTGAGCAGGACCATGTCAAAATTCCGTTTGTACAACATGTCATCTTGGTTCAAGAAGAAGCTACCAGCCAGTCTCCTCAACGTCTTCTTATCTTTGGTAGATGCCCCAGGCGGGTACTCCTGACTTTTTAGAAAACACTTGATGTCATGAAACCATGGCTTGTCGTCAGACGTTGCATCAACAGCAAACACAAATGCAGGTCTGTCAAGACTAGACACATTAATCTTGGGTGCGTGGTTCCACCTTTGAACTTTAATCATAGAAGACAATGTGGCCAAGGCATCCGCAAACTTATTCTCATCTCTAGGAATATGATACAGCTTTACTGTTGTGAAAAATGTCAACAGTCTCCTCATATAATCTTTATACGGAATCAGATGTGTCTGGTGCGTGTACCAATTCCCATTCACTTGATTGATTACCAAAGCTGAATCACCGAAGATATCGAGGGTCTTAATTCGCAAATTAATCGCCTCCTCATTCCCCATTATACAAGCTTCATATTCTGCTTCATTGTTGATGCATCCGAAAGTTACTCGGGCAGCGAAGGGAATATGAACTCCTTCCGGTGTGATAAGAACTGCTCCAACTCCGCAACCATTCAGGTTGACAGCCCCATCAAACATCAAGCTCCATTTAGATTCAGGGTCTGGCCCCTCCTCCGGGATTGGCTCCTCGCAGTCTTTAACTTTGAGAAACATGATGTCCTCATCAGGGAAAACAAACTTCATGGGTTGGTAATCATCAATCGGCTGTTGCGCAAGATAGTCTGACAGGATACTTCCTTTGATGGCTTTCTGGGAAGTATACTGGATATCATATTCTGTCAAAACCATTTGCCACCGTGCAACCCTGCCTGTCAGTGCTGGTTTCTCAAAAATATACTTGACCGGATCCATTTTGGAAATCAACAAAGTTGTGTGCGTGAGCATATACTACCTCAATCGCTTAGCAGCCCATGCGAGTGCACATCATGTCTTCTCAAGCATTGAGTATCGGGATTCGCAGTCAGTGAATTTTTTGCTCAGGTAGTAGATAGCATGCTCTTTCCTACCTGTCTCGTCGTGTTGACCGAGAACACAACCCATAGACTCTTCAAGCACTGTCAAGTACATTATCAAAGGTCTCCCTGGAACTGGAGGTATTAGAATTGGAGGTTCCTGCAAGTATTCTTTTATTTTATTGAATGCCACATTGCAATCGTCATTCCACCTGACCGTTTGATCTTTTCTTAGCAGTTTGAATATTGGTTCACACGTGGCTGTTAGGTGAGATATGAACCTTGCAATGTAGTTCAATCTACCTAGAACACCACGAACCTCTTTTTCGTTTTTCGGCTCAGGCATTTCTTGAATTGCTTTCACTTTGGCAGGATCGACCTCAATCCCTTTTCCACTTACAATGAAACCCATCAGCTTTCCAGAACGCACCCCGAAAGTGCACTTGTTCGAATTCAACCTCAAACGGAACTTTCTCAACCTTTCAATCAACTTCTTCAAGTTAATCAGGTGTTCTTCTTCTGTTCGTGACTTGGCAATCATATCATCCACATAGCATTCAATCTCTTTGTGAATCAAATCATGAAATCATGTTACCATTGCCCGCTGATATGTTGCCCCTGCGTTTTTCAACCCGAAAGGCATCACTTTATAACAGAAGGTACCCCATGGGGTAATGAACGTGGTCTTCTCCATATCCTAAGGTGCCATCTTGATCTGATTATACCCGGAGAAGCCATCCATGAATGAGAACGCTGAAAACTGAGCTGTATTATCAACCAGCACGTCAATGTGAGGTAAAGCAAAATCATCCTTCGGACTTGCTCTGTTTAGATCCCTATAATCAACACACATTCTGACCTTTCCGTCTTTCTTCGGCACAAGAACAATATTTACAACCCATGGAGGGTAATTAGTGACTGCCAGAAATCCCGCATCTAACTGTTTTTGCACCTCCTCTTTGATTTTGAGAGCCATCTCTGGTTTAGTTCTCCGAAGTTTCTGTCTGACAGGAGGACAACCCTCTTTCAATGGCAACCTGTGCACAACAATGTCTGTATCTAACCCCGGAATGTCTTTATATGACCAAGCGAAGATGTCAACATATTCCCGCAGCATACTGATCAGCTCTTTCTTTACCTCGGCCTGCAGGCTAGCTCCAATCTTAATTTCTTTCCTTGCGTCCTCGGAACCAATGTTGATAACCTCAATTGTCTCTTGGTGAGGTTGAATGACTCTCTCCTCCTTCTTCAACAATCTAGCCAATTCCTCGGGAAGTTCATTGTTTTCTTCATCCCCTTCTTCGGCTTGATAAATCGGTTTGTCAAAGTCATACATGGCCATAGCATAACCGTTATCAGTGGAATCCGGAGGATCAAGTCTGCACGAGGGGTTCATGCTTTATTTTAGAATTTATTTTGAAAAACAAAAAGAAAACAAGACATTGCCATTTTTAATGTTTTTGTACAAAAATAAAAGACGAAAGACAGGGAACGAAATTTGAATGCAAAACGTCCTTTATTAATGATTAAAAATTGCAAATGAAAATGCGTGGCCCTACAAATGAATCTGTATGCCTTGGGCAGAGCGCGAGATTTTGACATGCATTATGGTTAGAGAAAAATAAAGAAAATTACTCTGTTTGAAAAGTAACTGGAATGATTTCCTCAGCGAACCAGTTTTGCAATTGTTATCCTGAACCACGTGAGCGTACCCAGTTGTCCAAGTCACAATCACTGTCTATACCATCTCCTGCAGTCGCACAAGATTGATCTGTATAAATAATTCCACCACTGCTGAATGTGATGGGTCCACTGTACTTTGTATCTGAATCCAGAGACGGTTGTTAGCCAATACCAAACTTATCCTCTTTCACAGGTGTCTCTATCAGTTTGCCCCAGCCTTGGGCATTACCTGCTCTAACAACCTCGACGGCTTACTTATAAGACGAAATTGACGTGCCGGCTACAGCTGGTGGAGGAGAAGATTCAGGTACTTTATCGATATTCACTGCCTCAAACGACTGGCAAAATGTTTCACGGATTTCCCCATCCATCTCAACATACTTGAAGGTGGACAAGTGACTGACAAAAATGTCATCTTCACCACACACAGTTACTACTTGTCCTTCAAACACGTATCTCAGCTTTTGATGTAATGTGGATGTAACAGCCTCGGCCGCATGAATCCATGGACGACCTAATAAACAGCTATAAGCAGGCTGTATATCCATCACGTGGAATGTAGCCTTGAACACCTGAGGTCCGATTTGCACGGGTAATTCCACTTCACCGAAAACAGATCGCTTCGACCCATCAAACACTCTAAGAACCAGATCACTTGGCCTCAAAATCAATCCATCAACCTCCAGTTTCATCAACGCCTTCTTAGGAAAGAGATTAAGAGAAGAACTAGTGTCTACCAGAACATGAGACAACACCGCTCCCTTACACTCCATGGTAATATGCAGAGCTTTATTATGGTTTTTACCTTCAGAAGTCAAATCTCGGCTCGTGAAACCTAATCCATGGCTGACATTAACATTAGACATCACACTCTCGAGCTGATTGACAGTAATTTCTTATGGAACATAGGCCATCTTTAATACCTTCAGCAAAGCCTCTCGGTGTGCATCAGAACACATCAGTAGTGACAAAATTGAGATCTTTGAGGGCGTATGGTTCAGTTGATCCACGATTTTGTAATCACTTTTCTTTATTATTCTCATAAACTCTTCTACCTCGCTGTCGAAGGTAATTTTGGGATCTGCTTCAGGCACAGGCACACTTTCAGCCACTTGTTTTCCTTTAGCTCTTGCCGCAACCTCGACTTCTTTATCACTTCGAAGAGTTTGTGGAGCAAACAACCTTCCACTCCTAGTAAAGCCTCCTAAACCACCCACATTATCAACATTTGAACTAGCCGATGTTCCAACTTCCTTCTTTTTTCCCTTATAGTACACATCTGCCCCATAGTACCATGGGACTGCTTTCTCAGAGGTAAACGGAATTGGTCCTGGCACCGTGATGGTAATAGGACTGGGTCTTTCCGACAGAACGCTTGCTACAGGAGCTGCCCTTACAGGTACCTGAATTTTAACAGGAGTATAATAAATTGTCACAGTTGACACCTCGTCAATATCTTTCACAACCCGGTCAAACTATAGATGGCCTTCATTGATCAGATTCTGCAAACCAACTCTCAATTTATCACAGCCATTCTCTTGACCCATACATTCAAAACAATCTTGGTCACAACCCGGGAACACCTGCCCCTTCAAATGACGATCTTTCACAATCAGCAATGAAGACTTCACCCGATTGATATCTGTCACCAAGTTCAACCTCCTTCCGTCCTTAATGGCATGCACATCTTCCACACCGTGATTAGGCATGGGGTTCTGGAGAACATTAGGAGGTAGAGAAAAATTGATTGCTTTAGCATCTATCAGATCTTGCACCTTATTTTGAAATGCCCAGCACTTTTCGGTGGTGTGTCCCGGAGCAACTGAATGGAAATCGCAGCGAGCATTAGCATCATAATTGGGTGGCAAGTTACCAGTAGCAGGAGGTCTCATGGTACGAAGCTCAACTAACTTCAATTGGAGTAGCTGGGGTAACAATGTTGAGTAGGTCATAGGGAGAGGGTCAATCTTGCGGTCCCTCTGCCTAGACCTTTGTTGGAACAGAGGTTGCTGTTATTGCTGCTGTTGTGGCTGCTGTTGCTGGACAGATGGTGTTGGGATCGTCACTGCACCTAATTGGTGATAATCCTGAGAACGTCCTTTTCCCCATCCTCTGTACACAACGTTTGTCTCGCCTTCTCTCCTTTTCTGCAAAAGGTTTTTTTGTTCCTGAAGAACCAGCACCACTTACATCTTGGATCTTCCTGAGCTTCAACAGATTCTCGATCCTTTCACCAACAATCACGATATCAGAAAATCCTGTCGATGGACAAGCGGCCAATCTGTCAAGGAATGCCCCTTGCAGGGTGCCCATGAACATATCTGCCATTTCTCGCTCAAGCAAAGGGGGTTGAACCTAGGCTGCCATTTCTCTCCACCTCTAAGCGTATTCTTTGAAACTTTCCTTAGCATTCTGCGACAACCCTTGCAATTGAGTGCGGTTGGGAGCCATATCAATATTATACTGATATTGTTTCAGAAACGCTTCTGCCAGATCTTTCCAGCTTCTCACAGCAGCTCTGTTCAATTTCATGTACCAAGTCAATGAAGCTCCAGCCAAACTGTCTTGAAAGTAATGCATCCCCAACTTCTCGTCATCAGTGTGGGCTGAGATCCTTCCAAAATAAGCCTGAATATGTGTCTGGGGACACGTAATGCCATGATATTTATCAAAAGTGGGTGGCTTGAACTTTGGAGGAATTCTGACCCCTGGTACCAGACCCAGATTATTAACATCAATACCCAGAGAATTCTTGCACTCCATAGCCCTGATTTTCTCAGCCAGTTCATCATACCTTCTGTCATTGGGATTACCCATATCAGCATCTAGTAAGGTGAATTGATCTTCCTGAACATCCTAATTAGCACCAACATTTCTGACATTCCCAATACCCAGATTACCAACAGGAGGAGGATTACCACCAGGAGGAGGATTGACCCTTGTCTGTGAATTGTCAACTTGATTACCTTCCGGCGTGACCTCTGGACGCTCGACCATAAGTCTTAACCGCTCTTGATTCTGTGCCATACCAGTCATGAGAGCCATGAACTGGTCCATACGGGCCTTCATCTCAGCCAAATCATTCTGAATTTGATCAACCATCCTGTTTTGATTGCCTCTTGTGGAGTAGCGATGTATGTGATCGGTAGCAATACTTCCTGAAATAGAATAACCATGAGAACCAGATAGGGTACCTAAAAAACAAACAAATGAAAGAATGAAATGTATGCAATGCAATGCTATGTTTTCTATTCCCAGGCCTTTTCGTGCCCCGATTCCGGTATTTCAGAAGTCCGCAGCACACGAGATACAACAGTAGATAAGAACATTCATTCAAACAAATGCATAGATAAGTGTAGAATCCTGTGAAGTGATGTTGTAGCCAGGTGTTAGTGAACAGTGATGTAATATCAAGAAAGCCATTGGAGAAAATACTGAGTATATCATAACTGGAAGAAAACCCAAAGGGACTGAGTCTGGACAAGTATTTGAAAACATACAACCCAAATTCAGAAACTAAAGCAGCGATTCCTACAACAATTCTGTAGGTAATCGGATAGCATCAACATAATGACAGCTAAAACGGATGAAACACCACATCCTATAGCCCTAGACTGAGCCTCTTGACTTCCTCAAACAGCACAGCATCCTCGGGATCTTCCGGCGCCTCAATCGGGCCTCTGATCAAGCGTTCTCTCAAACTGAAGGATTGGTATAAAGTGTTGATATTCTGACACAATTCTTCCCCATTTGTACTGCCATAGTCCGGCTCTGTCCTGGACTTCTTCACTTCTGCCCGGATCTTGAGATCAGCAATTTCTGCTTGAGCTTCCTGTAATAGCTTCTGACTTTCTTCCAACCTATCCCAGTAACTCCGTCGTTGAGCATGTGCAGCTTTCAATTCTTCCTCTGAGGTCTTGGCCTTAGCTTCCAATTCTTCAACCTTAGCTTTAAACTCTTCCTCTACCTTGGCTTGGCGCTTCTGTTCATCGGCCCATTTTTGTTGCCACAAGGTGATAGCCTCATTAGCTTCCTTCAAAGACTTCTTGAGATTCTGGCGTTCTCTGGCGTTATTCTTATCAATGAAGCCCCGTCTTTGGAAATAATTCAGCCTGCCTTCGAGTTCTTTTTTCTTACTTTCAGCCATCTTCTCAGCAATGTGAACCTTCTCTTCCAATCCTCTGTTAGCAAATGCAGCTTCCTGATAAGATCTGGTGACATCCGCATTCTCAACCCAGAGTTCATGAACTAAGGCTTCCATCTTTAGAAATTCTTCAATTGGCACTGAGGTCCTTGGCTCCACTACCTTGGGATATAACAGAGGCTCGACAGAGAATGGCAACAATGTAATGGCTACCCGGCGCTTCAGCCATTTAGAATAAGAAGGATAAGTTGTAGGATCAGGTCTCCCAAACTCCATCTTACCTTTCTTAACCTGAGTGTTCCAGGCTTCAACAATAGAAAATGACACCTGTTCGTCATCTTTAGCATGATAATACAAAGATTCTGCCACATCTTTTTCCAAAGGAGGTTCTTTTAATGCATACCCAAACTGCTTCAGCGCGAGGATAGGATTGTAGTTGATTCCTCCCCTCCTTCCTACCAGAGGCACATTTGGAAAAGCTCCACAACTAATGAGAATAGGTATTCCCACCAAATCTTTCCAATGCCACCAGACTATATCTTCAGCCGTCAAACCCATGAGCCTCTTGGAGCACTTAACAGTTCCTCAGAGATCCACAAAAGCTTCTGTCTTTGGCAAATGTCTATAAAACCAAGCATGGAATAAGGGAGCACAACATACTACCAATCTTCCTTGTTTTTTCTCATTCTTGTAATGCACAGAATGGTATACATTGCCCAATAAAGTTGGGATTGGATTCTTCTTGACAAAGATACTGATTGCATCCATATCAATAAATCCATCTATATTCGAAAATAGACAAATTCCGTACACACAAAGAGATAAGATTGAATTAGAGGTAAACACATCACCATTAGCAAAACTCTTCTTTGCTTCTTCAATCAGAAAGTCTAGATGGAACCCTTTACAGCCCTCCTTTTCCTTAACATTATCTTTAACCATAAATACCCGTAAATGAATAGCATCTGCAATGACGTTGTCGGGAATAGCCTTCTTTGAACTGTAGTGAGGAGGAGTATCCTTGACAGAAATCTTCAGGATATCAGAGAACTCTTCCAAGGTAGGTACCAACAGATAATCATTTAATGTGAAGCAACGCAGCTGAGGATCATAAAACTACAAGAGAGTGTGCAGAGTATCATGCTGATCTGGAGTAAGAAGGATCACATAACTCAAGATGTTCCCAAACCTCTTTCTGAACTTATCCAGTTGGTTATTGTCCATTAAATCTACCACTTCTTTGATCTGTCCCACTTTAGGCTTCGGAAACCAGTAATGCACATTATTCTTTCTTGGAGGATCTTCCATTTGACGTAGAGAAAATACCCACCGGAATCGGAAACAATACTGAGACCTGGGAAAGAAAAACATAAATGTTAATGAAATGAAATGAGATGCAGCTAGGCATGTGATCAGAGCCTGAATCTGCTGTGTCGGTGAAATAGCTGTGAAGAGCCAAGTGTTTGTGCAGCATCATATCAAGAATATCAGACCCCAGCACCAGTAAAGAACCAGATCCAGAATACCAGAACAAAGTACCCAAATCACTGATCATAGAAGAACCACACAAAAGGGTAGGTAGAAGGTCAAGGTTACCTGCAAACCTGTAAACATCCCCCCCAATCTCACAGGTGTGTTCTAAAAGGTAGGATCCCCAGATTCGGATCTCGGAATGAGAAACAATAGCACATTCAGCCCGTAGGGTACAATGCTATCGCCAAACAAAGAGATCGTCATCTGATTCACCACAAAATAAAGGCCATCCTATGCAAGTTCCAAAGTGGGCCCTCGGGTGCGAATGGGTTTGCCACAGAATGTGGGCTGCCACTGTCACCACTAAAGAGGGATGTTTCCACTAAGGTCCTTAATGATCGGTCACCAGATGCACATAACTCTCAAAGTCATACCCTGAATGAGGAAAACCCTCAAAGCAAGATAATTCTAAGAAAGTCGCACTCTGGCTGTGGAACTCACAACTACCCCCATGGCTAAATACCATGGGAGCCCTATGACTGTCCACTCTAAGTCCTATAGTACACTCGAGCCTGGGTAACGGGCTCATCTCACAGTAACAATCCCATCCTGCCAAACAGAAAAAACCAGATAGTTCAGAATATATGATGCATGATATAAATAAAATGCACTAAAGCCGGTAAAGTAAAGCGATAAAGCTGTAAATAAAAGCAGTAAAGCTATACTAAAGCAAAATAAAGCAAACACCCAATAAGCAGTAAACAAACAAGCACTAGGAGAGACTCGCATCGGGGAGGGACCAGCAAGAGGTAAACTTTCCCCAGCAGAGTCGCCAGCTGTCGCTCCCGGGATTTTCATCAAGGTACAAACGCGAAGGTGGCGCGGAAGAAAGAAAGAGAGTCGCCAGCCAGGCATTTTCATCCCAAAGAAAAGGGAAGGGTGATGCTGCACAAACCCGGGAGAAAGGAAAGAACGAGGTCTCGCAAACCAAAGAGAACGGGTAAGGGAGTCGGTTACGTGAAGGGAAGGTTATCGCACCCCTTCACGTCCGTCGCACTCGACGGGATCCACGCTTGAAGTACTGCTCAAAGGGTGATAGAAAAGATGCTGGAAAAAGGATCGAAAGAGAACGAGAAACAAATGTAGGGACAATGAAAGAAGTGCTCGAATGGGCCCTACCCACTGCCTACGTATCTCATCGGGAACATGAGAATCAGAGCGACGTAGTTCCCCTCAACAAGGGTTGCTTTGTTTGTGTTTTTTAATGGAAACGTCAGAGTGCGCGTCCCAGTGGTTAGGTGTTGCAGCTCGCTGTATGGAGACTTAGGCGTTACCTGTTTGCAGTAGAATGAACATGACGAATCCTTAAGGAATAGAATGAAGGAGGTGAGAAGAGAATTCCCGAAGGAAAGACGTTATTGTTTGTTTGAAATATTTTAGAAGTTTTTTATTTGAAGTGTTTTGCATAGATAAGTGTACCTAAGTCTCCTTCAATGGAGTGTGTATAACATACATCACTCCAAAATGGAATAATAATGAAGCACACTAAGTATGAGGAAGACCCTCAAACTTAATTCCATGATCAAGGCTCAAGCACACTATCCTATTTCCTTTATTAAGTGTTTGTGTTGTTTTCTAGATGAAGAAGTGTTTTTGGTTTAGTTTGTGAAATCTCTTCATGTTAAAGACTTGTACATTATGCTAGAAAACCTACAACACACTCCAAGATGGAATGTATGCAAGCCCCCCCCCCCCCCCCCCCCCCATGGAACAAGGCTCATGACACATGAAGATGTTTCAACCTTTATTAGGTGTTTTGAATTTTTTTTGAGATGAGAGAAGAGAGACTCAAAAGAAAGCAAAGGTGAAAACTAAAGGGGACTAAGACTCACCCTAATGTTATCATGCTTGGATGTCCTAATGGTTTAGTGTGGCTTAGGAGCCTAAGTCTAAAAGAAGAGAAGAGAAGATAAGAAACAACTTACTTCCAAGATGGAAGTTAAGTTGATCTTAAAGAGGGACGAAGAAAGAAATTATTCAAGGAAAGCATATAAATGCTTATCAAACACAAGTAGAATGAATAAAAGAGATAAGAGAAAATGAAAGGAAGAAGTATATGTGGAAGCATATCCACATACTTACTTACCATTAGCACCTACATGAAAAGGTTAGTTCAAAAACTATTTACAAGTAGTGAAATAAGGAAAGGATAACAAGTAGTGATCAAACAAGCTAAGAATCAATGAATAAAGATCCTAAGAGATGAAAATCACTCAAGGTCAGAACTTACGCTCAAAGGATGCTCTTTATGGTTAAGAGATCAAGCACACCCAAACTTTGCACACATAATGCATTAAACATCCAAGAGATGCACTATGGAAGGAATAGATGGAAGATGAAGAAATATGCAATGTGATCATGCATTGATGCTTCATAAAAGATCAAGATCAGAATCATATATCATTTACAAATGTCTTCTAATGCACATGAATCATCATATAAGTCATGGATGCAATGATATAAGTAAGAGAAATAAGATGAAGAAGAGATAAGAAAAAAAGAAACAATTTCCAATTAGATGCACAAAGTGACATACCAAAAGTGCATAACATGTGAAATGATTAATGAATGCATATGGGAAGTGGCATACCATTGATGAGATACAAAAGGGATGAATGAAAAGTCATACAAAATGCACACATGAAACATGTAGAGCTTAAGAAGAGAAGATGCAAGAACTAGGACAAAAATATTCATGTAAGGATGACATTTAGAACAATTATGTACAAATGACAAAGAATGAAAACAAATGACTTATAATCATGGTTCAAGATGACCTATAATATCATACAAGTGACCTATAATATCATACAAAGTAAACACAAGAGGTGGCACAAGTGCCTCAACAAAATCATATGAGAATGAAGTAGAAGAATGTGCATACATGTAACTTCAAATGCAAGGCATCAAACAAATATCAAAGCACATGAGAAAATTGTAAAAATAGGTCCTAAACAATCCAAGTCAGAAGCAAAAACATGTACCAAAACTCATAGTAAAACTCAAAAGAAAACATGACCAAAGAATTTCACAAAATCACATTGAAACAAACCAAAAGGAAGTACAAAGATGAACATGCAAAAATGTGATAAAATGACTTTAAAAATTAAAAGAAATTTGTTTTAGATGTTTCAAGATGCCCTTTAACCAATACAAAAAGAATGGATGAAAAAAAGTGTATGAGATAAGAAAAATAAAATGTGCAAATTCAAGTATTCATGAAGAAACTCACTCAAAAAGAAATTGAAAAGAAATATGGAATTATGTGCAAAAATTCATGAAATCAGAATTAAAAAATATGAAAAATTATCTAAATGTGTTAAGATGCTATGTGAATTAATCTGGAATTTTTAGAGATGATTTACTATTTCTAATAAAAGAAAATAAAAGTAATATAGAAAAAGAAAATAAAAATATCAGAGAAAAAAAACCAGGGGGTGCAGATATAGCAAAAACATAGTTAAAATGAAATTGGGCTTAACATGTGGGGGTTCAGAAAGCAAAATGAGCTCAGTCCACTAAGGCGTGTGTTTGTGTGTGATAGGGTGCATATGCAGTCAACATGGAATTCACTCACAGCCATACAATCAATCAGCCACAATCAAACAAAAAAAGTAAACAAATCTAATGGTCCACACGTAAACACATGATAATTAAAATGCACGCACACGCATAGGAGTATTCAGAGAGAGAAAAGAGCATGTGCTAGGGAGGGTCCTTCATTTATGTGCTTGTACATTACCAACCCTTGGATTAAAACGATCTAACGGAGGTGATATAAAGTTCTAAACCCTAGCTGAAAATGTCCACCGGCCGGAGAAGGACCTCCGGTCATCTTCTCCGGTGAAACGCCGCCACCTGCAACCTTCGAATCTTCCAGAAATGTGTAAAAATGGTACCAATCGAAAGAGGAAGTCACGTACATCATGAATCCAAGCTTAGAATTACCAAACAATGCAAACACAGCAAGAACAGAACACAAACATTTTGAAGTAAGTTTCACAACTACGCTCCTAATGAGCCTATCACTAGCCGGAGATATTACATTGCTTCTAATAAGCTTCAATCAACAGAAAAAACAAGATAAAATCAGTGATTAAATGCAAGAAAAAGTTGACAAATGTTGAACCTGGAACTTTGAAGAAACTTGAATTATTGAGAAGACCAGAGGTGAGAACTTGTTCTTGCACTTCTAGAACTTCAATTTGAGCAAAATAAATGTTGCTTGATCTTGAGAATCAGAAGAAAACTGAATCTGAGATTGGAGATAATTGAGTTATTCAATGCTTCAGTGATGTACTCTTGCTTGATTGTAAAGATTGATGAAGAACAATGGTGAATTCATGCAATGAGAGAGAGAGTTCAGAGAGAGTTCAGAGAGAAAAATGAGAATGATTTGAGAAATGTGGTGAAAATGAAGTGTTGTCCAAAATCTGAGTGAGTTTGTGATTATATATGTTGAGTTAGTGTGTTAACTAGTGTGGTTAAGTGAGTTGGTTAAGTGAGTTTGAGCTGGGTTGAGTGAGTTTCATCTAACTAACTGAGTCAAGTTAGTTAGTGGCGAGTTGGTGAGGTTGCTATGGTGTGGGGAAGTTCATGGTGTTGTATGGTGGTGATGAGAATGAATGGTGGTGATGAAGTCATTGCTGCAGAAACTTGTAGAGCAAGCTTTCCCACTTTCCTCTTTCATGTATGATGGATGGTATGTCATGTATGTGTAGGACATTGTTTGTCCAAATGAAGCAAGGAGCAGCTGGAATGAAGCATGCGTGTGAATTAAATAACCAAGCCAAGAACAATGTACAATAATTCCAACTTTGGCAGCTTGCTATCAATGAAAACATGGAGCTTTGGTGATGAAATTCTTCACGTACATTGCATAGTTTGATGAGATCTTGGTGCCATTGGAAAAAGGAGACATAAGAGAACAAGATTGGTATGAAAATCAGATTGAATGGAGGTTAGTAAGATGGTGTAAAATGGCTTAGAACATCAAGGCACCAAACTGGTTTAAGGGCGCGTGACCTGGTAGGCTGGCATGGTATTATGACTAGTGAATTTCAGCATGCAACCCCTATGTTTGGACCATCATAACTATCTCATAACTTGTTCAAATGGAAAAATGTCCAACATCAAAGTTGAAGAGGACATGGAGAGGAACAACTTTGATGTTCAACATTTTTTCTTTTGAAGCTTTCTTCAATAAGAAAAATGACTTGAAATTTGGCACACCAAGTGTTTGATGAAATTA
Organism: Lathyrus tuberosus; assembly: GCA_022829125.1. Classification (NCBI taxonomy): domain Eukaryota; kingdom Viridiplantae; phylum Streptophyta; class Magnoliopsida; order Fabales; family Fabaceae; genus Lathyrus; species Lathyrus tuberosus. Next base: position 23,124,955 of record JALAZF010000017.1, read on the forward strand.
TGGCCTGGAGGCCTGAGCTTGCCTTGCCATGAGTTGGTTTTTGCCTTGATTTTACCAAACTTTGATTGATCATAACTCCCTCAATTTTGTTCCAATGGAAGAGTTCTTTATATGGATTTGAAGCTTAGAGTGTAAACTTTAATTGGCTCAAATTGGGCCTGAGGTTTGAAGCTTTTATCTTGAAGAAAGGAAGCCTTAAAGTGTGGTGCAAAATGGTCCAAACTTGCCATTTTTGGAAACCCTAAGTTTCTAAAAATGGAAACTTTGTACATTTCTTGATTTTTCATTATTCCTCCATCATTTCTTGATCAAATCTTGTCCATTGACCATATGTGACTTGAATTTCATGAATTTGACCTAAAAAAGTCAGGAGTTGACTTTTTCCACTGCACAGTTGACTTTTTCCCCAATTTCTTGATTCTCAAGCAACTGGCCAATTGAACCTCTTCTGAAATGAACCAATGAGCAATCTTCCATCCTTAGATACTTGATATCATGTGGAAAACAATGAGATCATGTTTGAACCAAAATTTCATTAGGAGACTGCTTGAATCACAAACCCTAATTTTGACTGCTTTTGGTAATAGATGATGCACTGTCCCATCTTCTTGATGAATTCCCATCCTCCAATGACTTGTGGGATCAATTGAGATGTTATATGATATGAGAGACCTTTGAGGCTTGTTAGGAGACCCTTGGCTCTTGTTCTCTTGCTTTGGATGATCAATACCTTTGAAAATCAACTGATCACATGCCCTTATGCAAGATGTATGCTATGTTTTATTTTTCTATGCTTGAATGCAATGCAATGAAATGAAAGTATATGGTATATGATATGAAAAATGAGAGGGAAAATTTTGGGGTATTACAACGGGGACATAGACGCGGCCAGGAGATGCTTCAATGCCGCCATCAAAGGCATGAGTTCCATCGGCACCAAACCCAAGACCGTGGCAAAGCCACCCCCGGACATCGAACAGGTACCTCTCCCGCGCGTCAACGTGGTCGAACTCGACAGCAGGTTCCCGGGCGAACCCGATGAAGACGGGGCAGAAGACCTCGACCTCCAGGCAGAAAATAACGGGCGGCCTCTCCACCCAACGCGCCCCATCCTAGACGGAGACTTTGAGCTCGTGGTCCTCGGGGACGATCCAGACCATAACGTGAAGATTGGCACTGGGATCCCCGACCTGGAGAAGGAGCAGCTGAAGGCATGTCTAAGGGTGAACGCTGATCTATTCGCATGGAGCGCCTCCGAGATGCCTGGCCTTGACCCCGAGGGAGCTTGCCATCAGCTCGCAGTAGATCCGGCCGCTAGGGCCATAGCTCAACGTAGGCGTAAGCAGTCTCCCGAAAAAGCGGAGGCTGCTGAAAAAGTTGTAAAAGACCTCCTAGCGGCGAATTTTATTTCAGAGGCCAGGTACACGACCTGGCTGTCCAACGTTGTACTCGTCAAAAAGAATAATGGAAAATGGAGAATGTGTGTTGATTATACTGATCTTAACCAGGCTTGCCCGAAAGACTGTTATCCTTTGCCTAACATCGACCAGCTGGTCGACAATTCTGCAGGTTACAAACTATTATCCTTCATGGACTCATACTCGGGATACAACCAAATTCCCATGGACAAGGTCGAAAAACAGCACACGGCTTTCATGACCGAGTCGGGCAATTACTACTACAACGTGATGCCCTTCGGTCTGAAGAACGCCGGTGCGACCTACCAACAGATGATGAATAGGGTTTTCCGAGCAAAAATCGACGACATGCTCGAGGTCTACATGGATGACATGATCTTCAAATCCGCAGAAGAGGTTGACCATGCCGCACACCTCAAGAAGGTGTTCGACACGGCGAGGAGGTGCCGCATGAGGTTCAATCCCGACAAATGCACCTTCGGCGTTCGGGAAGGCAAGTTCCTCGGTTACTACCTCACAGAGCGAGGAATCGAAGCCAACCCCGACAAGTGTAGAGCTTTTTCTGAGATCCCTACTCCGGACTTAAAGAAGTCAATACAATCATTGAATGGGTGCTCACCGCCCTATCCCGCTTCGTCGCCAAGTCTGTGCAGTACGCACTCCCATTTTTCAAACTTTTTCGACAAAAAGCGGAGTTTGAATGGAGCGAAGAATGCGAGCAGGCGCTCTTCCACCTAAAATAAGTCTTATCGCAACCCCCGGTCCTCTCACGGCCGGAGAGCGGGGAGACACTTTTCTTATATCTCGCAATCACAAGTGAACCAGTCAGCGCCGTCCTTATTCAGGAAACCCCGGACGGACAGAAACCAATTTATTTCACGAGCAAAGCCCTCCAAGGCCCCGAGCTCAGGTATCAGCAGATAGAGAAAGTCGCCCTGGCCCTCGTCACCGAGGCGAGGAGGCTACGCCACTACTTCCTCGCCCACACTGTCGTCGTAAGGACTTAACAGCCTATAAGGTAACTCCTTGGACGACCGAATATGGCGGGGAGGATGCTCAGGTGGTCGCTCAAACTCGCCGAGTTTGACATCCAATATGAGGGAAGGAAAACCCTGAAGTCTCAGGTATTGGCCGACTTTGTGGTAGAGATGACCGTCCCGGAACCTTCGACCAACGGATCCCAAAAATGGACGATATATGTCGACGGAGCATCCAGCCCGAACGGAAGCGGGGCGGGCATCATCCTCGAAAACGAGGAAGGCATCCTGATCGAGGTATCCCTCGAACTGTCCTTCCCAACGTCGAACAACCAAGTGAAGTACGAGGCTTTCCTCGCCGGACTTCGGCTGGCCGAGGACCTCGGCGCCAAGGAGGTTAAAATCTTCACCGACTCCCAACTCGTGGCCTCGCAAGTCAGAGGACAGTACCAGGCCAAGAACGACAACCTCGTCGAATACTTGACCTTGGTGAAAGAAAAGATGAAAAAGTTCACCTCCGCGGAAGTAACTCACATCCCCCGCGAGCACAATACCCGAGCAGATGTCTTGTCCAAATTGGCAAGCACAAAGAAGAAAGGCGAGAACAAATCTGTCATACAAGAAGTGCTTTCCCGCCCGAGCATCGACAAACCCGCTCCGGTGGCAGACATAAACACCATTGGTGACAGTAATTGTTGGATGACCCCTGTAAACGAATACCTCATGACAGGCAAGCTGCCCGAAGACCCCAAAGAAGCAGGAATGGTCAAGCGGCGGGCGTGCTCGTACGCCATAGTCGAGGATAAGCTATACCGGCGAGGGTTTTCTATTCCCTTCCTCAGATGTGTCGAGGAGACCAAGGTCCCCGGCATACTCCAGGAGATCCATGAGGGAATCAATGCACAGCACCTAGGTGGACGATCGTTAGCCCGTAAAGCACTTCGGGCAGGGTATTACTGGCCCACCATGCAACAGGACGCCAAGGAACACGTCAAGAAGTGTGATAGATGCCAATGACACGGGGACATGCACCTCGCTCCTCCTAACGAGCTCAAAACATTGTCCTCCCCATGGCCGTTTGCATGGTGGGGGATGGATATCCTCAGACCTTTCGTCCAGGGGTCGTATCAAAATAAATACCTCATCGTCGGGGTGGACTACTTCACGAAGTGGATTGATGCGGAAGCATTGGCCAAAATCACGGCCTTCAACATACTACGTTTCTACAAGTAGAACATCCTCACCCAATTCGGCATACCCCAAGCTATCGTCACCGACAACGGAACACAGTTCACCGACAGGAACTTCCAAGACTTCGTCACCAAGCTAGGCACGAAGCAGCACTTCACGTCGGTCGAGCACCCTCAAATGAACAGGCCGGCTGAAGCAGCGAACAGAGTAATCCTCCGAGGATTGAAACATTGACTAGGCAATGCCAAACAACGGTGGGTCGAGGAGCTATACAGTGTCCTCTGGGCCTACCGGACAACCCCGCATTCCACGACCGGGGAGACCCCTTTTCGTCTAACCTACGGAATGGAAGCAGTGATCCCCGTGGAGATCAGGGAACCCTCGGGAGGACGGAAGCCCCCCTCGACGGACACGCGAATGACGAAGCCCTGCGGGAAGAACTCGACTTTGTCGAGGAGACTCGTTCGGGTGCTTCTCTTCGAGAAGCTTCACTTAATCGAAAAATAACTTTGCGTTATAACGACAAAGTCATCAAATGTGATTTTCTAGTAGGAATCCTCATCCTACGAAGGAACCAGAAAGACTCACGAGAAGGCAAACTCACCGCGAACTGGGAGGGGTCGTACCGCGTCCGCGCGAAAATGGGAACAGGAGCCTACTTCCTAGAAAATCTGCACGGGGAAGAACTTGCTCGACCATGGAACGCTGAAAAGCTAAAACAGTATTACAGTTAAGCACTGCCCGCGATACACTAGCATCTCGATCACGGGGACGCACTAAGGTACAAGCGCGACACCCCTATATAGAACATGATGATCAAAGGCCGCGTTGTGTGTGCGCGAGGACTTTTGATCCGATGGGGATACCTCGATCAAGCTCCGCCGTCGTTGTACCAATTAGGCAGAACACGCAGCTCACAATGGGATGTTCATGCCACGAAGCTAAGACCTCGACCGAGCTCTTAGCCTCGTTGAAGGTCGGAACACATCTCCGACCACCCAACCAGCTCTCCACGCGGCCAGGGGCTATCGATGTCGAGCAAATCCCCAAAGTATATTACTTAGACAAAAATAAACAAAGTATAGCAAATACAATAACATCACACACAATTAAAAACATACAAACAACACACGAGCAGATAAACAAAAATGCATTGATCGGGCAGAAGCCCAACGTACAAATATTACAAACAGGTATCAAAAAGCCCCTGGCACACAGGCCGGGCATAAATCATTACAAAGAAAAAATGGCACGCAGGCCAAATAGAACGAGAAAGGAAAAACCTACTCGGCGACGGTCCCCTCGGGCTGTTAGTTTTCGACAACCTCGTCCTCCTGCATCGGCTGCACGATCTGACCGTCGACCACCTCGTAGTCGGGGTCATTCCCTTCTGTTATGAGGTCGGGGTTGAGAACCTGAAGCTGTTGCACGGCGTTTCTGAAACCTATGTCAGCCGCCACGAGGTTATCTTGCTCGACTTCCCTTAGCTTCGCTATCAGCGCTGCCCACGAAGTCAGCAACCTGTCTTCTTCGGTATCCTCATCAGTCAGGCGGACAGCCTCCTCCAACTCGGCGTTCCTCGTCGAGAGACGATCCCTCTCCTCTTCAAGCTCGACGACCCTCGTCAAGAGACGTTTTCGCTCCTCCTCAGCATTCTTCAACCTTTCCTCCAACTTCCCTTGAAGCTAGACCTGGGCCTGGTTCTGGCTTTTTCAGTCAGCCAGCTCCTTGCCCACCTTCTCCATTTCGGTTGAGATGGACCTGAAACTCTCTCGCAACTTGTTCAGCTCATCTTCGGAGCACGCCTCATCATTCAGAACCAAGGCGGCTGCACAAACCCGCATCACTGCGGACACATCCTCCACCAGCACCTTTCTCCGAGAAACCTTGTCGACGCCCAAGATGGCCTGAGCTTCGGGGGCACCCACGCATAGGGAATTATTCCCCATGAAGAAGTTCGGCCTCGAGTGACAAGGCAGGAGCACAAATTTCACAGCAGGGGGGCTCTCATTCTCAGTAAGGTCGATGTCCACTGTGCTTACAACCCGTTGCCTCTTCGGGGAGCTCTGAGGGCTGGGAGAATCACTATCCGGGTGAGAGCCAGAGGAACCCCCGGTTGTCGGGGTGGGAACGGATTCCTGTGCTCGGAGCTGCTCGATGCGGCTTTTGCCTCCTTTCTTCGCAATGCGGTTAGCGTTCAACTTTTTGAAACGCTCCTCGACAGTCGACATCTTGCCTGCAAAAAGAAAATAAATACGTCAGTAAACCGGAGGTCAGAACGCGAATAAAAAGTAAGTCGAAGAGGATGTCACCACCTAACAGCTCGAGAGCATCCTCATCAGAGAACGTCTCGAAGAGGGCCCTCGTATTGATCAAACGGGGTTTCGTCAACACCTGCTCGTCGTTTCCCCGGACGAATTCCCCGTTCATCGTCACGAGCTTGGCTTTATTAAAACCGTTGACAAAAGCGACTATCCGCTCGTAGGCCAGGCGATCCCCCTCGTGAAGACGGCCAGGACTGACTTTGTAGTTGTCCATCCCCTTTTTGAAGTGTTCTTCCGTCCAGAACAAGGGGAATCTCGGCTCGAGGACTTCCTCCGTCTGCCCGTCCACCTCGCGGGAAACACGGCGATACACCGAATTCACAGCTTTAAGCGTGACCGACCTCACGATGTAATACCGGTATTTAAAGTCGCGAACAGAGTCCAGGTAGGTGTGGAAGAGACTGATCGTTTGTTTAAAAGACACCCAGCCATGTCTGCCGTCTGAGGCCTGTCGCTGGAGGTGGAAGATGCGAAATAAAAGAGGCACGGTTGTCCCGATTCGAAGATATTTACAGACGAGCTCGAAGGCTCGGATAAAAGCGAGGGAGTTGGGGTGAAGCTGCGAAGGCGCCAAGCGCAGCCAGACGAACACTGCTTGTTGGAAGTCCGTGAAGGGCAAACGCCACCCCGCCTCGTCAAACATGAACTCGTAAAGAGGGAACCTCATCCCACGGTAGGTCGAGCATATACGATGGTGCGCTTGGGGACGTAACACCCTCCACGACTTCGACAAACCCACCACCCGGTGCTCGACAGTACAAAAAATATCATCCTCATCCCCATCGACGAACTGGGAAGCCATGTTCAGCGGTTCTTCGCTAACCCACTCCGCAAGGGGACGTTCCTCGACAATAGTGATTGGCGCCATTGGAGAGTCGGGCTGGTCGTCGACGTCCAACGTTCCCACGGCCACAGAAACGGACAAAGCTTCCATATATCTGAAAAGCTGAAGGAAACGGTGAATTCGATGATCCATATCAAATCCACCCCTCCACCACTGTTCAAGTGAAAGGGCGAAGAGGGAGCGTCGGGGTTTCCAGACTGTCGCGCTCGTCCGCGCCCCCGAGGCAACCGACGAGCCTCCCCGTGACCATCCTCAGGTCACCAACATGCCGTGTTGGGAGGATTCCCTCACACAGAAGAAGTATTAGTGAGGACCCCGAGAGTTTCATCTCGTGTCCTCGGGACATTCTTCGTGTCCCCGAGTTATTCATCCCTTCTCCCCGCGATATGCAACAAGAAACTAAGAAATCCTGCTGTTTTCGCCGGAGATTTCGTGATGTCCATGAAGAACTTCGTCAGTTCACCATAGAACCACCCTACAAATGCAAACTAAAGGAGAAAAAAGAGAGAAACTTACTTGAAAAATGCTCCCGATAGGGTTCCGGCACGGCAGTTGGTGGCGGCGTACGGTGGCGAAGTAGAGAAGGAAGAGAGAGGGAGTCTGAGCGAAGGGGGAGCAAAAGTCCAAATGAGACGAGATGACCCCTATTTATAAGGGCCTCACGGGACTCGAGGATTTCCTAGGCAATCGATTACGCTACCTGATGACACTGAATTTCACCGTATTTTTGACTCCGATTTCGCATGCATTCTTAGTCTTTTAATGTCATTTTATTATGTTATTATTATGTTTTTCTTTGTTTTCAGGTTTTTAGTCTAATCAGAGCCCCGAGCGAGAAAAGGAGCGAAAAGGAAGTCGAAATGAGCTAAAATAGAGAAAATCAACATTTTACACTTATGGCATCCACTATGGCGGCCGCCACAGGGTCTTCCATGACGTGGCCATGTCTCAAACTCCTCCCAACTGTTTTTTCCCCACGATCTCCAACTGCCCAAGCAAGTTTACACTCATGGCGGGCGCCATGGTGTTGTGGCGGGCGCCACAAGAACAAAACGAGTTCCCTCCCAAAATTCAAATGCTAGGGGCATCATTGTCTTTTCCACATGTTTCCTTTCCTATAAATAGGACTTTAGATTTTCGTTTTTCTTCATCCAAGCTTAGTTGTTCATAAGCATATATCAGTGTAATAGTGGTAATCGCTTCACATCGAGGTGTTACTACATTCGAGAGATCGAGTCTGTAAGAGCCTGTGAGATTGAGTCTTGGAGCACTCTGGAAGGAAGTTAATCCTGCCGCCATTTTACTTTCAGTTCGCATTTTATTCAACCACTCCGATTGGAGCAGGTTTTTATTACTTTACCTTTTGTCAACTTTATTTCTTGCACTGTCTTTTACTTTCATTTACTTTCCGCACTCGCACTACTTTCGTTTACTTTCCGCACTCGCATTACTTTCATTTACTTTCCGCACTCGCACTACTTTCATTTACTTTCCGCACTCGCACTACTTTCATTTACTTTCCGCACTCGCACTTAAATACCTTTTTTTTATGAAAAATCTAAAAATGAACTTTTACTTTACCATGTCTGGCTAATTTTATAAAGGTTAGAATGTGAAGATCATAACCGAACCGATAATCTGTACAATTGTTAGTGGAAACACTTAAGGGCTATTTTAACTTTCAATATAAGTTTTCCTGTTCTTAAATTCCGTTGGGTAAGATCGAAAGCCGTCCAACGCCTATCTAAACTTAATTGTTTTTAAACCATTTCAAAAACAGCGAAAGCGCTTTGTTTAGTTTATTAGGAGTTTTTAATTTAAAAGGAAAAGAGATTTTAAAACCATTTTCGGACGCGTTAAGAAGTTTAAAGTCTGGTTCGTAAGAACCTCTTTTTTTTTTAGAAAATCCAGGTTAAAATACTTTTCAACTTGGTCAAGATACTATATTTCTTAAAAATAGGTTTACTACTCTAATGCAATGCGCGCCTTTTTATCCGTGACAATAAGAGGGTTTGATTAGGGGGTACAACTCGGTTCTGAATACGCGAAAGCGACAGTTCCTGTCAAATTAGTTCTTTTCAAAGTAGAAAACATTGCCCGTAAGTAGTTCTATTAGCAAGTACTTGGATTATCAATTGGTTGTGTGAATTGCATTCGAACCTGTCTTTATCAATTAATTTTAATTACTTTATTTACTACCGTGCACTCTTCAAAACTACTATTTTCAATCACCTTAGATACACACCTTAACAATAGATAGCGATAGATTGACACTTGGTCTCTGTGGATACGATAATCTTTTATATTACTCTGACGCGTTCATACACTTGCGAAAAAAACACGCATCAAGTTTTTGGCGCCGTTGCCGGGGACCAATTTCGTCAAATTTCGTACCCTGTTGTTATACCGTTTAGACTAAGGAAGTTACCCGCCGGTCAATGCGAAAAACTCGTAGTACAGGAAGTTTAGTAGACCCTCTAGCTGAACCAGAACGTTACGCTCGCACACGTTTATATTTCCGTAAACTTAGGAAAGCTATGGCCGAAGATCAAAATCAAAGACCTCTTAAGGATTTCGCCCAACCATCCAACGAGGAACCTAGTTCTAGTATAGTAAATCCAGCCATACCAGCTAACAATTTTGAACTTAAACCATCCCTGCTGCAGTTAGTACAGCAGAGACAATTCGCAGGTCATGCTACAGAGAACCCAAACCAACATTTGAAAAACTTTCTCCAACTAGCAGACACCTTTAAAACCAATGGAGCCCCTCCTGAGGCGATTCGCTTAAGATTATTTCCATTTTCCCTCAGAGATAAGGCCCTATCTTGGTTAGATTCCCTTCCACCAAATTCCATAACAAGTTGGGAAGACCTTAGAAAAGTATTCCTTGCCAGATATTTTCCCCCGAGTAAGACCGCTGTTCTTCGAAACCAAATAACTAGATTTACCCAAAACCAAGGAGAATCGTTGTTCGAAGCCTGGGAGAGATATAAAGAGCTGTTAAGAGCATGCCCACATCATGGTTTAGAAAATTGGTTAATCATTCAAACCTTCTATAATGGACTTCATTATAACACTAAGATGACCATCGATGCCGCTGCAGGTGGCGCACTGATGAACAAACCTTACCCTGAAGCTAGTGCCCTTATCGAAGATATGGCCCAAAACCATCAATCGTGGGGAGTAGAACGAGCGACAGTGGAAAAGAAGGAAGCCCAAGGAGGAATACATGAGTTAAGCTCTATAGACATGATGCAAGCTAAAATGGACGCATTAGCCCTAAAAGTTGAGCATATGTGTACAACCCCGAATACTGCAGCCGCAGTTTCGTCAGATTGTGAGATATGTGGGACGAAAGGACACCAATCCGCAGAATGCAGTCTGTTAAACGAGATCAGCTCTGAACAAGTGAACTACACCCAAGGAAACCCATTTTCAAATACCTATAACCCTGGATGGAGGAATCACCCAAACTTTTCCTATAAGAATAATAACCCTATCCAAAATACTGCCCCTCCGAGACAATCAAGTTATCAAGCCCCAAGATCAAATCAACCTATGCAACCTGTACCACCAAAACCGAGCCTTGAGAAAATCGTGGATAATTTTGTCGCTGCTCAAATCCAACAAAACAAGGAGTTCATGAACCAAAACGTTCATGTTAACGAACTAATTACCCAGTTAGGAACCAAGGTTGACCAAATAATCACTCACAATAAGATGCTTGAAACCCAAATCTCGCAGGTAGCTTTAAACCAAGCCCCTCAGACCACACCTGGAGGACAATTCCCTGGACAACCTCAACAAAACCCGAAAGGACAAGCAAATGCCATTACCCTACGAAGTGGGACCGCTTATGATGAACCTTGTAACCCGAGGTTGAGTGATCCCAAAACTTCTAAGGAAGATGACAACATCCCAGATAAAAAGAAGAAACCAGAGGAATCTGTAAACCAGGAAAGTCAAGAAAAAGGAGAAGAACCCAAAAACAAAACCTATATACCACCCCCGCCATACAAACCACCAATACCATATCCGCAAAGACTTAAACAAACCCAGATCAATAATCAGTATCAGAAATTCATTAAAGTTATAGAAAAACTTCACGTAGAAATCCCGTTCACAGAAGCCATTACCCAAATACCATCCTACGCAAAGTTTCTCAAAGACATCCTTACCAATAAACGTAGACTTGATGATCCGAAACCCTTGGAATGTAATTCTATTGCCGAAAATAAATTAGCAAAAAAGGATAAAGATCCTGGAAACTTTTCCATTCCTTGTACTTTGGGGAGTCATGTCATCGAAAAAGCTTTTCTAGACTTAGGAGCTAGTGTGAGCTTAATGCCCTTAGCGGTTTGCAAAAGGTTAAATTTAGGAGAGTTGCAACCTACCAAGATGTCACTTCAATTAGCCGATAGATCTGTTAAATATCCGATAGGCATACTTGAAGACGTCCCTGTTAGGATAGGTCAGCTGTTTATCCCTACTGATTTTGTTGTCATGGACATTAAAGAAGATGATGACATACCAATTCTTCTAGGTAGACCATTCTTATCGACTGCTGGAGCCATAATAGATGTCAAAAAGGGGAAGCTAACCTTTGAGGTAGGGAACGAGAAGATAGAATTTATACTTTCAAAATTTCTTATGGCACCTGTGATAGGAGATGCGTGTTATGCGATAGATATCATTGATGAATGTGTTAGGGAGTTAGAGCAAGAAGAAGTCATTGAAACAATTAAGCTGCCATCAACTCTTATTTTGGAAGATGACAATTATAAGAAACCCTACATCGATGATAACCTTTACGAATGTTTATCCCTTACCCCAGATCCTATGCCTTGCCCTATTAAACCAGCCTTGGAACTTAAGGAACTACCTAAGAACCTGAGATATGAGTTTCTTGATGAAGAAATGAATCATCCGGTTATAGTTAGTGCTGCCTTGAGACAAAAAGAAACAGATCAACTCTTGGACGTTTTACGAAGATATCCCTCAGCCTTAGGATATAATATCTCTGATCTGAAAGGTATAAGTCCATCCGTATGCATGCATCGGATTTCGCTCGAAGTAGATTCAAAACCTTCCAGAGAGCACCAGAGAAGGATAAACCCTATACTGAGTGATGTTGTCAAAAAGGAAGTTCTGAAGTTGCTTGAAGCAGGTATAATATATCAGATCTCGGACAGTAAGTGGGTGAGCCCTGTGCATGTGGTACCCAAGAAGGGAGGCATCACAGTTGTGCAAAATGAGAAAGGTGAACAAATAGCAAAGCGGATAGAAGGAGGTTGGCGTATGTGCATAGACTATAGAAAGTTAAATAAAGCAACTAGGAAGGATCATTTCCCTTTACCGTTCATAGACCAGATGTTAGAACGTCTTGCCAGACACTCTTACTTCTGCTATCTAGACGGGTATTCGGGATTCTTTCAAATACCTATACATCCAGAAGATCAAGAAAAAACTACCTTTACATGCCCTTTTGGAACTTTTGCCTACAGACGAATGCCTTTTGGACTCTGTAATGCCCCTGCTACTTTCCAACGTTGCATGATGTCAATCTTTGCAGATTATCTAGATGGAATCATGGAAGTATTTATGGATGATTTCTCGGTTTGCGGTTTTGATTTCCAAAATTGTCTTATCAACCTTGAGAAAATCCTGGAAAGATGTGTGGAGGTGAACCTTGTGCTGAATTGGGAAAAATGCCATTTCATGGTGACTGAAGGAATTGTTTTAGGACATATAATCTCCGAAAGAGGTATAGAGGTAGATAAAGCAAAAATAGAAGTTATAGAGAACCTAAAACCCCCCAAGACTATCAGGGAAGTTAGAAGTTTCCTTGGACACGCTGGATTCTACCGCCGTTTCATCAAGGACTTCTCCAAAATACCAAAACCTTTAACTGGCCTGTTAATGAAAGATACTGAATTCATCTTTGATGAAAAATGCAATGAAGCATTCAACCTTTTGAAGCAAGCATTGATTTCAGCACCCATTATGAAACCCCCTGATTGGTCTGAACCGTTTGAGATAATGTGTGACGCCAGCGATTACGCTGTAGGAGCCGTTCTAGGTCAGAGAAAAGATAAAAGATTACATGTAATATATTATGCCAGTAGAACCCTAGACGCCGCCCAGCTCAATTACGCAACAACCGAGAAAGAACTCCTAGCTGTAGTTTTCGCTATAGACAAATTTAGATCATATCTAGTAGGAGCCAAAATTATAGTTTACACCGATCATACTGCCATCCGTTACCTACTAAGTAAAAAAGATGCTAAACCCAGGTTACTTCGATGGATTTTGTTGCTACAAGAGTTCGACTTAGATATCCGAGATAAAAAAGGCACAGAAAATGTAGTAGCCGATCACCTATCTAGGCTAGAATACCTGAATCCTGAATTAGTACCCATAAATGATGATTTTGCCTATGATAGATTGATAGCCCAGTTGGAAACCATTGAAGATAAAGAACCAGACCCTCATGAGCACTTCCAAAAATCCTTAGCTGTAAGTAACGTGCCCTGGTACGCTGATTTTGTTAATTACCTAGCCGCTGATATCATACCTCCTGATCTCGATTACCACAAGAAGAAGAAGTTCTTAAGTGATGTTAGAAATTTCTATTGGGATGAGCCACTTCTTTTCAAGAGAGGTAAAGATGGCATTTTCCGCCGTTGCGTTCCAGAAGACGAGGTAGAAAGTATAATTCAGCATTGTCACTCTGCACCTTATGGTGGACATGCAAGCACCTCTAAGACCTACGCCAAGATTCTTCAAGCTGGCCTATTCTGGCCTACCATGTGGCGTGATGTCCATGCTTACATTGTCAAATGTGATAGATGCCAACGCACAGGAAATATATCAAGACGCGACGAAATGCCTTTAAGAAACATCCAAGAAGTAGAACTCTTCGACGTATGGGGTATAGATTTCATGGGACCATTCCCACCATCTTTAGGAAACAAGTATATCTTAGTTGCAGTAGACTACGTGTCTAAATGGATTGAAGCGATAGCTGCACCCACAAACGACACTAGAGTAGTGATTAAATTATTTAAAAATTATATATTCCCCAGATTTGGAACACCCCGTTTAGTTATAAGTGATAGAGGATCTCACTTCATATCAAGAATATTTGATAAGCTTTTAAGCAAGTATGGAGTTAAGCATAGAGTAGCAACACCATATCACCCACAGACTAGTGGCCAAGTGGAAGTATCTAATAGGGAGATTAAACAAATTTTAGAAAAAACTGTCTCTGTATCCAGAAAAGATTGGTCGCAAAAGCTTCAAGAGGCTTTATGGGCCTACAGAACCGCTTTCAAAACCCCTATAGGAACAACCCCCTACCAACTAGTCTATGGAAAATCTTGTCATTTACCTTTTGAGTTAGAGCATAAGGCCTATTGGGCCATTAAAACTTTGAATTTGGATTACCTAACTGCTGGTGAGAAACGTATCCTTGACATCCACAAATTGGAAGAACTCAGACAGCAAGCCTACGAGAATGCCATAATATACAAAGAAAGAACAAAAGCTTGGCACGACAAAAGAATCGTAAGAAAAGACTTCAACTTAGGCGACCCTGTTCTCCTGTTCAATTCTAGGCTACGACTCTTCCCAGGAAAGCTCCGTTCAAGATGGACTGGCCCCTTCAAAGTATCAAAAATTCTGAGGTCTGGAGCTGTTGAAATCAAAAACGAGACATGTAAACCATTCATCGTCAATGGACAAAGACTGAAGCTCTACGAAGGAGGAGACATTCCAACAACCTACTCCAGCCACACTCTAAGTGATCCACCAATCCCGACAAGAGATGTATAAGTTCCAGTCGTCAAGCTAACGACGTTAAACAAGCGCTGCATGGGAGGCAACCCATGATTTTCTTACCTTATTTACTCTTTCTACATTTTGTTTTATTTTATTTCTTGTTATATTTTTGTCAGGACTAATGTTTAAAATGTTTGTGTTTTACAGGACTTTCTTCCTAACTCTGTGCAGAATGCAGAACTTTGACGACATGCATGTGACTTTCAGGAATGACGCCCAGAGAGAGCGTTACTTTGTCCACTTCAGACGTCTTATGGCACCTACGAGGTACCCATATCAGGCTTGCATGGAGGCTTTAGGCATTGAGCCTAGTGTCAGATTCTTATGCCACCAGCTTCAATGGGACCAGTTCGACGACCTGAACAACACCTATAGGAACCTCACTTTGGAGTTCCTCAGCTCGTTTTCTTATGACCCCTGGGCCGGACCAGATGGATGTGCTATTTTCAGGTTATTTGGGACTGAGTACTCCTTCACTCATAAGGAGTTTGGTGATTTATTAGGTTTTCAGACGACCCCTGATGCTATTCCTGAGACACCTATGGGATACTTTCTGAGTAGGGAAGTGGAGAAGTTCTGGAGTGATATCTCTGGTGAAGGGAGTCAGGATCCTTCCACCCAGTTCTCACATGTTATCCACAACCCTGCATTGAGGTATTTTCAGATGATCATAGCACACTCTTTCTTTGGATTGCCAGATGCTGAGACCTTGCTTAGTGAGGAGGAGATCTTTCTACTGTTTTGTGCGACCCAGTCACGTCCTGTGGCATGTGGGAACTTTCTGCTGAAAGGTCTTAGCAGTATTGCCAGGTCATCAGTAGGTATTATTCATGTGGGAGGTATTGTTACCCAGATTGCTGCTGCTTTAGGCCTTTCGCGTAAGTTGTTACATCTCAGGGTTTTCTGTGAATACACCACCATGGACGTTGATTTCTGCCTAGACAGAGGGTTGATAAGGAGAGCCTCTGCAAACCCCAACCAGTTCAGATTGTTGATCGACAACGAGGCTGTTCATTACTTTTTGCTGCCTGATCCGATGATGACCAGTGTTCATGACCCAGCTAATTGGAGATATGCTTTGGAGGGTTATGGAGAGACTATTGAGGAGCCTAGATCGCCTCCTATTGCTGAGTACACCCCTACACCTCCGTCTCCCAAAATCACTGTATTATCTAATAATTTGTCTTTGCAGCCACCCGATTTATACACCCAGGTTGTTGAGCTCCGCAGAGAGACTGCCAAGCTCAAGCAGGAGGTAGCTGATCTTGCTTTGCAGATTGAGGTATCTGATCTCACTCATGCTACTGAGGCAGACTCTTTATACCAGGAGATCGGAGAGCTTCGTCGCGAGATCGCTGAGCTTCGTGGATCCAGCCAGGCAGAGGAGCCAGCTGATTGATCATATTGCCCTGACTTACTACTCTATTATTTACTATTCAGTATTTCTTCGTTTTCTTTACTTTTTAGCATATCTGGACACATTTCGTATTTTCGCATTTCCTATATTTCCTATGTACTTTGATTTTATATATATATATATATATATATATATATATATATATATGATGTGTGTTTTTATTTTTCCTTTTATATATATATATATCCAATAATAATGTTATTTTTCTTAATATTTGATTTTTATTTCCACAAAAATTGTGCAAGTCCCGTGTTGAAGAAGAAAGCAAATGAGAACGCTATCGGGACCCCCGAGACGCAAAAGGTAAGAGAGGCCCATTCCAAAATTCAAAATTTTGGCCCAAGTCCGAAAATGACCTTATGGCGCCCGCCATAGCCTTATGGCGCCCGCCACGGCGTCCTGGTAAATACGGGGGAGAACTACATCTTCCACCATTTTTGAACCTCTAAACTCCCAAAACCCATTTTTCTCCTTTTCCAAAACTCCATTAAAACTCACAAAAGCTCCCACATTTATTTAATACCCACTATCCATTAACCCTTTCAAACTTCCATTTGAAATTCCACCAATTAAATTCCATAAAAATCTCACCTTTACCAACTTATATTTAAACCCATCTTCACTATCTTCAAATCAATTCAAGGAGCAAGCTATGGAGTTCGAAGGATATATTTTGCGAGAAGGAAAACCCGGGGATAGGCAGAGGAGGAATATTCAAAGGCTTCAAGGTCGAGAAATTCTCTCGACAAGGTACGTGGACGACAACTGTCTCTATACCTTGGGTATTTATCATAGTGTTTATCATTTACTTGATTTTTTGGGACTGCACTCTATTTTTGAAAACCAAGAACCAACCTTTGAGAAACTGACAGTTGAGTTTTTAAGTTCTTTGATCTACACTGTCCACCCTAACACTGCTAGCACAGTCAGTACTGTCCAATTTAGAATGTTTGGAATAGAATATAAGTACAGTACCGACGAACTAACAAGTCTGTTAGGGATTCCTCTTTGGGAAGGTGCTATTTGTGAAACCCCTTTGGATGACGGATGGTCGGTCGACGCATTTTCTTTTTGGCAGAGATTGTCAAATAATTTAATAACTTCTTTTGAAGGAATTCTTGCATCGACCATCCACAACCCGGCCATCAGAGTTTTTAGATACCTGTTGGCATGTACTATTTTTGGCCGGGATAATCCAAAAAAGGTTAATGCTAAAGAGCTTCAGTTTTTACAAGGAAGTCTCACTAATAGAAGAATCAATCCGGTCCCGTTTATGCTTTCTCACATGTCTGTTACTATTAATAAAGCAGGACCGATTGTTTTTGGAGGACTGATTACGTCTATTGCTCGAGCCCTTAACTTGAACAATAAGATAGCCACACTAGAGCCCTTAACTCCTCGCACAATCAACCTAAAATTTCTAAAAGATATGAAATTGTGCCGAGCGAGAAGAGAGGGTGGTTTTGTATTGATGATCCATGGTGTAGCTATCCCATCTGTTGCCTTGCCCTGCAGTAGACGTACCGATGTACGTAATGAAAGGAACTGGACCTATGATTTAAATGCTCCACCTGTTCTAGGTCCACTTCCTCCTAATATTCCTGATACGGAGGGACACGACACTGACGAAGAATTTGAGCGGAGAGATCAGTCTCCCATACCTCATGTGTCCCCCCATCATCCTTCACCACCGCACACCGCACCCTCTTCCTCTAACCCTTTTGCAGGTTCAGTCCCTGGATCCTATGTCACTGAGGAGATGTGGCGTGACCTTATGGCTAGAGAAGAAAGGCGAGATGACCTTCTCTCTACCATTCAGCAACAACTGACGGATAATATGAGCTTCATGGAAGAATCACGGCGGAGGACAGATCGATCCTTCGAGTCCGTTTCTCACACCTTGCTTGCGATAGCAAACGAGCAATCCCGTCAGCAAGACTTCAACCGCCGGCATTACGAGCTTATGGAGGCTACTCAAGGTTCCGTTCTAGGTAACCTTCGACAGGTCAGAGATGCCCAGGCGGCCTTATCAGCCCGATTGGACCGGATAGACCAGCATCGTAGCAGATCCCGTCGTCCCAGGCATTCCCAGCAGGACGACGAGGGCACCAGTGGTCCACATCAGTAGTTTTACAGGTTACTCTCCTTATCTTATTTCGAAACATTGGGGACAATGTTCGATTTAAGTGTGGGAGGGTATTTTATTGCTTTCTATTTCCATTTTTAGTTAGTTGTTTATTTCTTGTTTTTGTCTATGTCTTTTTTCTAGAAAATGCATGAGTCTGACGAGTCACCAGTACAGTGTATCCCTAGTGCACCCTCATTTTTCCCCATTTCTTTAGCCCTACAAAAAAAAAAAAAAAATTTGCAAAAAGAAAACATTGTTGTTCTATACGTTTTTTGGGCTTTAAGACAGGTTTGGATTAGGATGTGGTGACTTAGGTGAACTTTTTGAAACATTAGTATCGTTTTAGCACCGTAGACTTCACGAATATAGGAATCATTCCAAAACCCCATGTACCATGGCCTTAATTATCATTTCCAAATTTGTCCTAAGTAGTTTATTTCAGCAGTCAGCTCCGGCCTAAGCATGTTCTACGTAGGGGATCGATGAACATAAGTGAATGATCCAGTAAAATAAATAAAGAATAAGGCAAACTCCGGATAGATGACCCTCACAAGGTCGTTTAACCCAAAACGTTGAATTGTTGCCACACAAAAAAATATAATTTTAGCTCACCCATTGTTAGTTGGTTCAGAGGTATCTGGCGCTGAACTCGGTAGGGCGGATTACGATCTGATCCCCCACAACTGCATTTGGGTTAAATAAAAGGGTTTACACAGTCTTATGTGCTAGAAACCCTATGTTTTGGATCAGAATCACTAACAGGTCACTCTACTATGAAACATGTACGGATAACGGGCTTAATGTGATTGCGCCTGAATGAAAAGGACCCAAAAAAGAGATGAAGAGGTAGGCCTAGTTATTGTGGGATGGTACGGTTGATTAATATAAGAATGAAGTTTATGTCCGCCTCTGCGGATAAGTGTCATTACGATACCCTTGGTTCACTTAGTACCTGTCACTGCATCCTGACTTGAACTTAGAAGCCTTTTTTGCCCGAATCACGTGTCAGCACTAGTTTTCTTACTTTGAGCTTTAAATGTTTTGCTTGAGGACAAGCAAAGGTCTAAGTGTGGGAGAATTTGATGACACTGAATTTCACCGTATTTTTGACTCCGATTTCGCATGCATTCTTAGTCTTTTAATGTCATTTTATTATGTTATTATTATGTTTTTCTTTGTTTTCAGGTTTTTAGTCTAATCAGAGCCCCGAGCGAGAAAAGGAGCGAAAAGGAAGTCGAAATGAGCTAAAATAGAGAAAATCAGCATTTTACACTTATGGCATCCACTATGGCGGCCGCCACAGGGTCTTCCATGACGTGGCCATGTCTCAAACTCCTCCCAACTGTTTTTTCCCCACGATCTCCAACTGCCCAAGCAAGTTTACACTCATGGCGGGCGCCATGGTGTTGTGGCGGGCGCCACAAGAACAAAACGAGTTCCCTCCCAAAATTCAAATGCTAGGGGCATCATTGTCTTTTCCACATGTTTCCTTGCCTATAAATAGGACTTTAGATTTTCGTTTTTCTTCATCCAAGCTTAGTTGTTCATAAGCATATATCAGTGTAATAGTGGTAATCGCTTCACATCGAGGTGTTACTACATTCGAGAGATCGAGTCTGTAAGAGCCTGTGAGATTGAGTCTTGGAGCACTCTGGAAGGAAGTTAATCCTGCCGCCATTTTACTTTCAGTTCGCATTTTATTCAACCACTCCGATTGGAGCAGGTTTTTATTACTTTACCTTTTGTCAACTTTATTTCTTGCACTGTCTTTTACTTTCATTTACTTTCCGCACTCGCACTACTTTCGTTTACTTTCCGCACTCGCATTACTTTCATTTACTTTCCGCACTCGCACTACTTTCATTTACTTTCCGCACTCGCACTACTTTCATTTACTTTCCGCACTCGCACTTAAATACCTTTTTTTTATGAAAAATCTAAAAATGAACTTTTACTTTACCATGTCTGGCTAATTTTATAAAGGTTAGAATGTGAAGATCATAACCGAACCGATAATCTGTACAATTGTTAGTGGAAACACTTAAGGGCTATTTTAACTTTCAATATAAGTTTTCCTGTTCTTAAATTCCGTTGGGTAAGATCGAAAGCCGTCCAACGCCTATCTAAACTTAATTGTTTTTAAACCATTTCAAAAACAGCGAAAGCGCTTTGTTTAGTTTATTAGGAGTTTTTAATTTAAAAGGAAAAGAGATTTTAAAACCATTTTCGGACGCGTTAAGAAGTTTAAAGTCTGGTTCGTAAGAACCTCTTTTTTTTTTAGAAAATCCAGGTTAAAATACTTTTCAACTTGGTCAAGATACTATATTTCTTAAAAATAGGTTTACTACTCTAACGCAATGCGCGCCTTTTTATCCGTGACAATAAGAGGGTTTGATTAGGGGGTACAACTCGGTTCTGAATACGCGAAAGCGACAGTTCCTGTCAAATTAGTTCTTTTCAAAGTAGAAAACATTGCCCGTAAGTAGTTCTATTAGCAAGTACTTGGATTATCAATTGGTTGTGTGAATTGCATTCGAACCTGTCTTTATCAATTAATTTTAATTACTTTATTTACTACCGTGCACTCTTCAAAACTACTATTTTCAATCACCTTAGATACACACCTTAACAATAGATAGCGATAGATTGACACTTGGTCTCTGTGGATACGATAATCTTTTATATTACTCTGACGCGTTCGTACACTTGCGAAAAAAACACGCATCACTACCCTAGCGTAGCCGCCCTAGGGAATGATGAGGTGTGACATGTGGCACACACTTTCCCACGCGCCTCTTTTTATTCCCCAACATGCGTCCTTCCATTCGCCTCACTTCAGACTTCTCATATCCCCGAGATGTCGCTCATCCGTGGCCAGTCTAGCCTGGGAAGATCGATTTATTTCTCCCCGTTTGACCAACCGCTCATCGTCTAGAATCCCTTCCCCGACTAGATAAGTCCTCGACATAGCTGGCGCTTAAGTCATTACTCCGACACCTCAGAGCAACGACTTGGGGGGCCCCTGTTATGGACTGGGCCAGGGCCTGCCCCTCAATCGAGCAGGCCCAACCCACATGTCCCAGGATGGCCCAACAAGGGCCTCTTAGCATGACCTATGTCGGGCGTACGCCCTTCTCAACATTGTCGAGCACACGCACGGTATAGAGCGTCGGGCAGGGCGCTAAGCCTCCCCGACCTCGCTCCACCCCGACACTCAGGTTATCCTCTCCCGAGGAGTCTTCTCCTCCTACACATAAGTTCCTCCCCGCGAGGACACGTCTCTCCTCGACACGCAAGACTCCTCCCCGCGAGGACACGTTCTCATGTAACCACCCACTCCCGATGGAATCGGTCTGCCCTAATTCCAGAGATCTAGGAACGGTTACCCCAGGGCGAAGACCACGTGCTGGTCTTCACTATGCCACGTAAGCCCTGGCAGTTACTTGGATTGGGCCTGGCAATCCAGCCCAGTGCTAGTGACCGTTGGCCCCACGCTGGGGGCTCTCTATAAATACCCTCTCACTTGAGAGGGTCAGGTTACACACTCTTTTACACTCTAACATTGTACTTGCTTTTACTTGACCTTTTCCTTACTTGAGCGTCGGAGTACTTTGCAGGTACACCCCCCCCCCCCCCCCCCCCCCGGCCGTCTTTCAACCTCACTGGAGCTGAAGTCGACAAGACGTTGTTGGCCACCAAATATTGTTTGATCCAGGTACGATCAAGTAGAGATGTTATTTTCGATGAAAATGAGATAGACTTGGAATGAATAGAAGGATTTTTAAGGTATGGAGTTAGATATTGATGAATATACAATAGAAACAAAGGACCCAAATGAAGAAAGAATGAATTCGTTAAATGATCAAAGTAGAATTGAGGAGCTATTGATTAGTGGCACATCAACCATTGAATAATAAGCATGCACTTATAATTCAAACTTAAGATAAGTGAGAGTTTGGAAACCTCTATTCTAGCTTAACAAATATAATACTTACACTAAGGATATCAACTCTGATGAAGATATGATGAACCTAGGCATATTTAGTCCTTATGTTAATAAATATCCTATGAATTATGAAGATTCTACTATGGTGGATGTGTCCAGAAAGGCTATGGATGATAAAATAACTGCCATGGAAAGAAATCAAACTTGGAAGTTGAGAGTACTTCCAAAAGTAGCAAATTAAAGTAATAGGATTAAAGTGGATCTACAAAACAAAAATGAATGAAAGGGGAGAAATAGAAAAACACAAGGCAAAACTAGTGGCTAAGGTATATAGTCAAATATAAGGAGTTAATTATTTTTAAGTGTTTGCACATGTGGCTAGGTGGGGCACTATAAAAAGTGTTTTTATTGTGGAAGCTATCAGAGGATGGACTGTATACCAACTAGATGTGAAGGGTATTTTTGTTCGTGGAAAATTAAATGAAATAGCCTATGTTGAACAACCATTAGGCTATGTAAAGAATGGATAAGAAACCAAATTTTATAGGATGCATAAGATCTTAAATGGACTTAATAAGGCTCCAAAGGCATGATAAAAAAAATAGAGAAGTACTTTGAAAATGAATACTTTGTCAAGTGTCCTCATGAGCACACATTATTTGTGAAAGAATATAACAATGGATATCGGTTGATCTTCAACCTATATACGATTTATCTAACTTTCACATGAAATGACAATAACATGTTCAAAGGTTTCAAGTAATCCATATTGAACACCTTTGACATTACTAACTGGAGAAATATGGGACATTTTCTAGGATTTGAAATTTTGTAGGATAACGAAGGAATATTCATGTGTTAACATAGATATACAAAGGAGATACTTGACAGGTTTGGTACGAATCAAAGAAATATTGTGTGAAATCATATATTTACAAGAACCAAGCTATCAAAATAGAAAAAGGAGATAATGTTAAGTTGAACTCATTGTTGCAAATCACTTTGTGTTTCAAATCATAACATTGCAGAGAATTACAGATAGCTCGGGCCTAAGTAAGGAAAGTGTTTAAATGTTTTCTGTGATAATAGTTCCACTATCAAGCTAAGAAAAAATAATATGATGCATGTAAGGAGCAAGTTGTAGAGGTATATTCTTCCAGGTACAATTATCAGCAGATGATCTCAGTGACAAAAGTATTGGTGGTTTTGAATTGAACAACATATAATGCCAAGCAACGTTCGGTTGAGTCCTTTAGGATCTCTAATCAAGCAACCTCTGATGATGGATTATATCAAAGAAGTCATTTCAATACTCATTAGAGAGAATAAATCAACTATAATTTGTAGTTTAATCAATGATGAATTTAGAAGGGGATCTTGAAGTTTCAAGGTTGTGAAAAGGAGGAAGTGTGAAAACTCGCTTGGTCATGTGTCTGAGTGATCAATGAATTATAAAAATAAAAGAGTATCTCCAAAGATATTAAGGAAACACATACACACACACAAACACACACAAACACACACACACACACACACACACACACACACACACACGCATAAACACACATGATTTTGAAGACTCTGTCTTTTTTAAAATCACCTAAAAATGTTGTACGCTCTTACCTAGTTGGTTACTAGCTTGGAAAAACCTTTATGAGTGTTTTTTATACTATATAAGCTATTAAAACACTAGGGTTACTCGATTATATCTTTTGCAATGCCTCATAATAGTTTAAAAGAACTTTTAATAAATTAGTGACGACGTATTTGAAAACCTTCCATATATGTCCTACATGATTGATTAACCCAAGGTTACAATCGATTATGTGCATTAAAAATCTCATGGATCATTTTAATATTTGATCTATTTCTTCTATAAATAGAGGACTTCTCCTCATTTTATAACACACTAGAATTTCAATTTCTACGATCCTTTTCTTATTTTATACTCTTCTCATCTCCTTTTTTATATTCTTTTACTAAAGTTGCCTTAGTGCCTTGTGAGTGAAAAATATTTGTGAGATTTTGGTTGTACTAGTGTTCGTGCTTAAGGGTTCTTCATAAAGAGTGTGATTATCTTTTTTGAGTTGTTTATTTATTGATATTATCTTGGTACGAATGTTTGTTTGTTTCATGATATTAGTTGGCAAAATCTCTATTTGATTTGTGAGCTCGGCTGTCAAAAGTTCCATTTGGTTTGGGGATTAGTCTCTAAAAAATATCCCATCTATTATAATAAGGATCATCGAAATATCCTTAAAAGCTCAAGAAATTATTTTAGTGGAACTCTCTAGAAGAAACTCTTGAGGAAAGAAGTAGGCTAATTGTTAGGTTGAACCTTTATAAATCCTTATGTAATCTCTCTATCCTTATCTCTTAAATTTTCATTTTTAATTTTTCTCATCTCTAAATCCTTCTATCTATTTATTTTTTTGCTTTATCTATGCACTAACATAAACTGTTTTTCAAATTAAAATAGTTTTTAAATTAATCACAATTTCTCACTTCCAAATTCATCCCTCCTCTTGTGTTTGGAGTAACTTGTTCACAAAATGGTATCAGAGTCTAACCCCAATTCAAGACTAACAGTCTAATGTGGAAGGAAATAATTTTTAAATGTTCACTTAACAAACCCTATCCTTTAATAGAAAAGAGTATACTCTATGGTGAGAGAATATAAGAATATTTGTATAAGGGATTGATTTTTGAAATGTGAAAGGTTATGAAATTGGTCCATTTGTTCCCACGCATATTGTTAATGATGTTGTGGTAACCAAAAAAGAAGATGATTGGACCAAAGAAGAAAGAGAAAAAGTGAAGCGCATTCTGAAAGCTAAAATTATCATTAATCCCACTCTTGGTCTTTATGAGTTTTTGTGTGTTTCACACTGCTAGACTGCTAAATAAATGTGGGACACCCTCCAAGTTATCCATGAGATACAACTGAGGTTTAAATAGCAAGAATGAACCCATTTCACTCACATTTCACACTACGCTCACATTTCTCCCACAATTTTCTCTTTTTCAAACCATAAACCACTTTCTGCAACTGGTCATCTTCAATGCTCAACCTTCAACTCTCAACTGTCTACAATGGCTGAATCTTCTCAATGCTCTCAACAACTTCAACAACAAGTTTCGTCCTTTGTCATTCCTGAAAGGCCAATCATCACTCTTGACACTCCAACTAAAGACCTCTCTGTGCTCTGTGAAACTATTGTTGATTTTGAAAATCTAAAAGATAATGGTTTTGATCATATTGGAATGCTTGAATTCCAAGGATGGAATACTTTCTTCGAAATATTTAAAGGTCCTATTTTTCCAGTCCTTGTTGAAGACTTTTTGAATCATGCTGAGGCTTAGAAGGAAAAGGTTACCTCTTACTTCCTTAGCAAAAATCTTGAGAATACAGAGAAGACCATCGTTGATTTCATCTATCATGTTAATAAAGGGAATAGAGTTGCCTTTATAAAATCTAAACCTAAACGAGATGCAATGGTAGTTTTGGCATCAAACATCAAAGAGATTGAAGATATCTTAAGAGTATGGTTCAAAACTGTCATTGGAAGCATGTATCACCGATCTAGTACTAAGATCAGTGTTCACATTAATACCTCTCATAAGTTCATGTTGTTCTTTTTAGAAAATGGTGTCAATCTGACACTACCAACTCTTCTGTTTAGACTTCTCAGGGATTCGGTAGTTCTTATGAGGAAAAAGATTATGATGAGGATATCAGTTCGGATGCTTGCTGAGAAGACAGGAAACAGTGCTTTTATCAACCTGGTCTCGCTTCTTATTGATGGTATTGTTTGGATAGTCTCCAAAGAATACTTAAAGGAGGTTAGCAAAGCGGTTGCCAAGCACAAGGTATGTACTTTCTATAATAGTCAAATACACCGTGAAGAAACAAAGGAATCTGAAAGGTCGCCATCTGAAAATTTGATTGCTCCTGCTGGAACTTTATCTTTTGGGGTGATTCCAGAAATTCTGAAGACTCTTGGTGAGCTAAAGAAAGACAAAGACCTGGTCAACCAGTAGAAGAAGATGATTAAGCTTATCCTATCTAGACTTCCCCCGCAGAACCCAAACCCTTAGTTTTTTGAATTTTTTTATGCACTTTTGTTTGTGTTATTTTGATTAAGTGTTTGTGTTTGTTTCTTTTGTTATGTACTTCTGCGCCTTCTTGCATTTTTTTATTTAACGAAATTGTTTCGTTTTCTTTATTTTCTTTCTTTGTTGTCTATGTCTTTTTGATTGTTGACAAAAAGGGGGAGAAACGTATTGATTTTGATATATCTATATTCATGAATCAGAACAGAAACATCTCTAATGTTTCTACTAATAATTACTTGAGAATATTCTGTTAGCTATTTTAGGGAATGCAATGAAATATTAGAAGCTCCTGAAATTTTCAAAATACATCTTAGGACAACCAACTTCTGAAGAAATGGTTTCTTGAGTTTGAAAAATTAATTTCAAAGGTTGAGAAAAACTTCCTCCCAGGCGTTAAGTTTGTAAAGCTTTAACCAGGATCTGAAGATCTATTAATAAGATTTCAAATCAGGCTAAGTTTTTCAAACCATGCTTTTGAAGCAAAGTTCATCAGAAGTGTTGACTTTGACAACCAGGATTATGGATTAGTTTAAGTAACTTCTGAAAAAAACCATATTTTGACAGAAGATCTTTCTGGCTCTGCAAAAAGGTTAATCAGGAAAGTGCTCTTTCATTCTGAATTTATCTTTTTGAGATTGTACATCTCAGGGGTAGCTTTGTGCTTCTTTCTGATATGTCTTTCATTGATTACCTTGTACGAACTGTTCATCAAAATGCATTGTTTTGTCATCATAAAAAAAGGGGAGATTGTTAGAATAAGATTTGGTTTTGCATCTATACCTTTGAGTTTTGATGATAATAAGGTAGTATTTGTGTGAGAACAATTTTGGTACTCTAACGGTTTGTTATTGTGTAGCTTTAACAACCAGTTCTGATTCTGAGAATATGATGTGCAACGTCATCAGTTTATGAACTTTGTGTTCCGAAATGCGCTTCTGCACTAATTCACTTCTAAGAAGCTTCTGAGAAGACGCCGTGTTGCTGCTGCAATGTTCTCTTTGAGACTTGAAGAAAGTTATCGAAATTACAAGATTTTTTATACGTGAAAAGTTTCCAACTTTGTGTAAACTTTTCTTTAAGTATTTTTGTTTATTTCATTTGTGTAAATCTGCTTGTGTAGAAGCAACTTGTAAACACACAATCTTTATTCAAACTATTTATTTGTATTTCCTTAAGGGACCAGTTAGGTCAGTATCCTTGAGAAGACATTGACTGTTTGTCTTTGTGGATCGTTAGTCACCAGTTGTTGTTAGTGCATTTATAATAAGTTGATTATAGTGGATTAAGTCCTTGTGTATAAGGTGAAATCACCATGGTGGGTGGACTGGATTAGCTTTGAGTTTCAAGCGAACCAGGATAAAAATCCATGTATCTCTCTCATTTTTCAATCTTTTGGTTGTTGAGTTTTTGAGTTGGTAAAAACTTTTGTTTTGAAAACCCAATTCAACCCCCCCCCTTTTCTTGTGTTTTTCGCACCTTCAAAACCCACTTGAAAAATTCATTAAAGGAAGAGATAACTTGAATATCCTTCTAGATGCATGGTTATCAAATCAAAATCTTATCAAACCATCTTTACCATCTCTAAAAGTGAAAATACCTACATTGTAAATCTAAAACAGATTCTTTTAAATGATATATGTCTTCTGAGTAATGAGGATGAATCTTGGATATGGTATATGAGAATAGCCCATATCCATATGGACCACTTACACAAATTTGTTATGTGATGTGTTCCAAAAGGTAAACAAGTAAGAGCCTCTTTTAAAGCTAAAAATATTGTTTCTACAAATCTTCCCTAACAACCTTTGCACATGGGTCTTTTTGCCTCATCTAGAATCAAAAGTTTTGAAGGAAATCTCTATGCCCTTGTAGTTATGGATGATCATTCTCTCTATACATGGAAATTATTCTATCTCAAAAAAGAGATGTTGATTGGCTATGATTATGTAATTTTATTGAGCATTACATTGGTTTTAAGCTATTTTTAGTACAATGTGCCCCAGTTTTAAGAAGAAAATGGAAGAAAATGAAGAAGTAAAAGAAATATGATGAAAAAAGATTTTGTGAAGAAATTGTAAAAAAAAATAGAGAATGCCCCTGGAAAATTTGCGGCCAAAATCGTTATACAAACACAATAAAATCAACATATCATGCCACGATGAAAATGTGTTCTGGCAGAATCCAACACTAATACAACACATCGTGGCATGGAAGGATGGAGTTGTGGTAAAATTTCTACACTTTTCTGACGTGCTTAAAAGAGTTTTTCACTAATGTGACAGGGGTTAGCCATTTTGACAAATTTTGTATGAAGTTTGATAAAGGAATATTGTAGTTGAGCTCTGGAACAAAGGTTTTTGCCATCGAAGACCAGATTTTACCATGAGTTTCATGTATAATTCATGTAAACACAATGCTATGTATTTCCTCAATATGAGTATTTAAGTTTCTATTTGATTAGGCTTTGTTATATGAGCCTGTATGGATGTGTTGGGACACATGTTTGGTTTTGTATTATTTGAAAGAATTGATATATTTTAGTATTTTTATTTAGTTAATCTCTTGTGTAAAGGTTTTTATGCATTGACGTACTCATAGATTGAACCTAGGTTTGTAGGGATTACAAACCTTAACTTTGTGAACCTGGTCTAGATTAAATGTTCAACTTTGATTTAGGAATAAACAATTTTAAGTTGTGACTTAAGTTTTAATGTGCCAATTTTTCCTGTTTTAACTTCGAAATGGCATAATGATTAGGTATTTGTCGTGTAAAATAGTGAGTTATACACCAAGGGATTGAGTATAATGGTCTTGTTAAATTAACGTAATTATTGAGAACTCAATTTTGACAAATAAACGCCTTCATCAACATTGACACACTGAAGATTCAAAATAAAGTTTGGTCGCCTTTAATATGATATTTTTATTGTTTACTCAAAAATATTGCGAACCCCCAATTATATTTTTTAAATACACATTACAATTGCTTTGCTAGAATACAACGATCCCTGTGAGGATGAATTATTTTATTACTTGCGACAAGTTTTAGTACACTTGCTAGAATTTCATCAAGTTTTTGGTGGCGTTGCTTGAGATTGTTGTATTATTTCAAAAAGGAAATTTTGGTGTATTAAAAAAAATATTTTCCATTAATTTTTTTTTGTTTTTATTTTAATTTTTCTATTTTCTTTTCTGTTAATTTTATTTTATTTTCAATTTTTGTTCATATTCTATTTTGTACTTGGGTTAATTAGAGAAACATATTCAGTTTTGGAAAAAGAAGAAGTGGACATACATTGATTTCTTTAGATCACAAGAGTGGTCAAGAGGAAGTAGTGATGGATAATCTATAACTGGGAAGGACCTTGGCTGACTATTGCAGGAGGACTGATGCGTGGAATATTTTTTGGGGTTCTAACTAGCAATCCCTATTGCTTTTGACATTAAGAATATTGCTCATGCAAGTTTAAGAGACAACTAGTTCGACAAAAGCGCAATCTGAGACCCATGGGAGCATTTGACATGCTTTTGTGAGACATGCTCTATGAGCAAGTCAATGGGATAACTGAAATTCAAACCAAGCTTAGACTATTTTGGTTTTCATTAACTGTAAGAGCAAAAGATTGGCTGCCCGGTGGGACCATTCAAACATGGACTGAGTTGGAAGATAAGGTCTTAGAGAGATTTTTCATCAATGCTAAGTTTGTTGAAAAAAGAGCTAAAATTTAAAATTTTAAACAAGGTGATTCAGAGTCACTCTATGATTCATAGGAGAGATTTATGATTTTACTCATAATGTTCTCAAATAATAACATAGGTAATATGGAGAAGATGCAACATTTCACAAGAGGTCTAAAGGTTCGAACAAGAATGCTTCTTAATGCCTTAGGTTGAGGTATAATGAGACCAAAGAATGAAGATGATGTGAAAGAGTTGATTTAAATAATGTATCATAATGAATACCACTCACAAAGTGAAAGGGGTATGAAGAAAGAAAGAAATAAGAAAGGTGTGTTAGATTTGGATACCAACACAACTTCGTTAGCTTCATTAGAGGTTCTTATTAAAAAATTAGTTGAAGCTACTATTGATTTTGAAAATATGAGTCAAGTTCAAGTATTGTGGTGTGATTTCTATAGGATGGCATATGCAAATGTCAATTACGTACCAGAAGGAGTAACAGAAGAAACACTATATGCAAACAACTTTCCAAGCGGTAACCTTTATTATAGCACTTATAATCTAGGTTGGAAGAATCGTCGTAACTTCAAATAGAGCAACAACACAAGTTTGAATCCAATCCAAGGAGTTCCTCAAAGTCTTCAAATTTAACAACCTAGAAAGCCATCCTTATTTGAAGAAACTATGGCTCAATTGATGAAAATGACTCAAATAAACTTTGAGACAATGAGCATGAATCATAAGACTATGAGCAAGAACAATTAATCATCCATCAAAATTTTGGAGACACAAATTGGTGAATTATCAAGATAATTGGCATCACAAAAGGATTAGGGTTTCAATGGAAATACCTTAGACAATACTAAAATTGAGAGTTGTAAGGCTTTACATTTGAGAAATAGGGTTGTACATTCAATTCATAAGACCATTGTGGAGAGAAAAAAGTGAGTGAATGTGATAAGAAAAATAAAGATGAGGAAGGACTGGAAAAAGGAAATGGATGTAGTAGTTGAGGGAGTGGTTGGAAAATAAAAATAATTAGAAGGAGAAAAAGTGAAAAAATGAGTGAAGTACATGTTATGAGGGATACACTTGACAAGACCGTCGAAAGAAATTCACCCTAGAGGAGAAAAAGGAAGCAAATTCTGAGTTAACCAAACCCTGAACTCTCATACTATGTCAAACCTCCTTACTAAATTCTGAATAAGAGGCCTAAGAAATATATGGAAGTGGAGCGGTTTCAAAAGTTCATGGAAATGTTTACGATGCTCCAATTGAGTATTTCATTTTTTGAAGCTTTAGAAAAAAATGTTGGTGTACGCTAAATTCATGAAAGACTTACTCTTTGGAAAGCGTGAGTCGGGGTATGATGAAAACATATCATTGATTGAAGAGTGTGGTGGTGTCATCTAGAGAAAGCTTCCACCTAAGCTCAAATATCTAGGACGATTCACCATCCCATGTACCATTTGGCAAGTTAAAAATTGGGAGTATGCTTTATGATTTAGGTGAAAATATCAACCAAATGTGTTTATCTATGATAAAGAAGCTTGAAATTAGGTAAATAAAAGCCTACTTAGATAACTCTTAGTTTGGTAGATAGATATATCACTTACCTATATGGAGTATTATAAGATGTGTTAGTCAAAGTATATGATTTATTGTTTCCTTTCGATTTTTTGATCTTAGACATGTTAGAAGACGCAGAAGTACCTTTAATACTTAGATGGCGTTTTCTTACAACAGGTAGAGTCTTGATTGATGTTGATATAGGATATCTAATTTTGCACTTCAACAATGAAAAAGTGTTGTTTAATATGTCTGAAGATATGAAACATCATAATGAAAATCCTCAATGATACATAGTTGATATAGTTGAAGATCCTCAGGAGGATAGCTTGATCAACCATCTTATGCATCTTTAACCACTTAAGTTATCTTTAGTAGTTGCTTGACTTCAATTTTTGTTATCATCAAAACTAAGAAACTATTTACTTTCATCCTTGTTATCCATAAGCTTTACAATCTTGGATATAGCTTCAAGTACATAGATCTAAAAACTTGGGAGAAGAAATCTCCCCTTTTTGTTCCATTTGGAGCCATACTTTGTTCTCTTGCATTTCTCTAAATCGTTTGATACAATAGACAATTTTAACCTTCATTTCCTCCTTGGTGAGGTTCCTTCCAAAAATACTTTACAAAAAAGTCACTTTCAAAGAATTATTTGAACATTAGATCATAAAAGGCTTTGGTTATATGTTTTTTACAACCTCTTTTGATATGACAATGATTCTTGCTGAAGTGAATCATTCTTGCAAAAACAAAATACTTTTTAACCTTAGGTGCCCAAATATTTTTGGGTCCTTTAGTGTTAGTTGATTTAATTGGGTCAATTGAGATGTATCCCTTATACTATCTTAAATCATGCATTTTTCCAAAATAAAAAGGTTCAAGATGACTATGCTTATGATACTGGTCACTTTTATAAACATGAAGTTTATTTTCTTCTTACCATGAAGATATTTGATTTGATAAAACTATATTGAGATTTTATTTCTATTTAGTAAATTTACTCAAGGTTTAATGTAAGTTTTTAATTTCATTTCTTAATGAATTGCATGCTTCATGTAATACTCTAAATTCTTTAAGAATGAGGTCATTCTATAAATGAAATATTAGCATTTAATAAAGATATTAGGAACCGTAATCTAAAACGCTAGTCCATAGTTTAGTGAGAATGGAATGGCTTAGTAATTTATCTTAATTGACAAGGGAATTTTGAACATTTCACTTGATCATTATATAAGTCGATTCTTGAAGAGAATAGCTCATTTTAACCATTTCATTCTCTATTCAAAATTAAAAAAAAAAAGAAATTGAGAGAGAGAGAGAGAGAGAGAGAGAGAGAGAGAGATAAAGAGAGAGAGAGATTTCCTTTAAGGCAAGGGTAGGAGGAAAAAAATTTGCATCACTTGAAGGAATTGATATTGCATGAGGCTTCAACGAATATGCTAGGCTAGATTGAGCAAGTCATCCTCATCCTTTCATCACTTTCAACACAAAATTTGAGAATCAATAAAGGAAGAAGATGGAAGCAACTTTGAGAGGCTTCCTTGCATGTGAAAGGTTCTTGAGAAATTGAAGAAAGATCGCCAATTCTTCTCATCATATCATCTCTTCACTTGAGTTCAAGTTGGATCAAAATTGGGGTTCTTCTTAAGCTTTAATTACGTTAGAACCGTTAGGGAAATGCCTGATGGGAATGGGAATAAGAAAATTATGAATGTTTTGCTTGCTTGTTGATTTCATGACTTAATTATTTGATTGATGTGAAAATGTGTTAAAACTTGATTCATGTCTTGTTATACATGTTTATTAGTCCTCCCAATTGATTAGAATAAGTTTTATTTGGGTTGGATTGAATGGAATGAGTATTGGAATGAAGAAAATTTTGTTTTGCACACTACGGGAAAAGAGGGCGCTTTTTTTGCCCTATAAAAGCGCTTAAAAACGTTGTCTAAGCCTGCGCTGTCGTAGGTAAAGACGGCACTTTTTTATTTATGAAAAAGCGCTCTCTAAAAGGGGACTTTAGACAGCGCTTTTAAAAGCGCTGTATAAAGTATACGTTTAAAATTTAAATTTTTTTTATATAAACTTTAGAAAGCGCTTTTTCCTTCCAAAGCGCTCTCTAAAGGTGCTTTTAGACAGCACTTTTGAAAGCGCTGTCTAATGTATACGGAAAATGATTTTTTTATATACCTTTGGAGAGCACTTTTCCCTAAAAGCGCTCTCTAAAGGGGACTTTAGAGAGCGCTTTTTCCTTAAAAGCGCTCTCTAAAGTATACCTATAATTTTATTGATTTTTTCTACGTATAAAAAAAATCCCATTTTAGCCATTTTTTTATGCAGAAACCTGCATAGTTTCAAACCTGCATTTCTTATAGAATTTCTTGCAACAACAGAATTCTTATATATTTCAATAAATAGAATTCTTGCAACAACAGAATTCATATATATTTCAATAAACATAGAATTTCCTTCTATTCACAAAACTAGAATTTACAACAGAATTCTTACAACAGAATTCTTGCAACAGAATTTACAACAGAATTTCCTTCTATTCACAAAACTAGAATTTACAACAGAATTCTTCTTGCAACAGAATTTCCTTATATTCATAAGACTAAAATTTACATTCACAAAACTATACATTCAAAGAATTCTTCTTAGAAGAAAGAATTCGCACAATTCTTCCGTAATATAATTCAATTGTTTCCTTGTGTAACAAGAACACGCCATATCTTCGAAATACTACATAACAAAACAAAATACGCATTATTTAGTTAAAAATAATAAATTATATGACATATCCGATAAATATTAAAATAAATCCTAAGTTATAAAACCATGCATACCCTAATAGGAATCTCCAATTGTCCCATTTGAAGGATTTCTCTCATGAACCTCAAAGCGAAGTACCCGCAGTCTATGTCATTACGCTGACGAGGGCACTACACATAGACAAACAAATAAGAAATAATATATAGATGTTTTGTGTTATTAAGTAGCATCACTAATAAGCAATATTGTGAAAATTAATATACCTCCACTTTGACCCATGTAATATTGGTTGATCTAGCCCGTGCTACTCGAGTCTCTCTTTGTGCACAGTATAGTAGTATAGCTCTATAAAAGAAAAACGTAAACTTAGAACAATGTCACAGAAATAATTAAATATACAAATACACACGAATATTTCGAACAATCTCACTTATGTGTCAACCACATCCTTCATATTCTGATATGTGGACCAATCAATATCCAATGAATTAAGATAATAGACCACTTCTGTTATAGGATTAATGGCAACCAACAAACAGTGTCCACTGTAAAATATAACAAAAGTTTAGATGGATAATTTCTACGCAAAAGATACAAATTAAAGATTAGAATGAAAATATAATGAAAATCTTACCCGTTTCCAGTATTATACGGTAAAAGAAATAGACTTTCTGTGTTGCTGGCCATAAATCGCTCAAGTAAGTGGTCTCTTACTTCAATTGCATTCATACCAATTCTCGGTGCATTAACAAGGCTGCAAGACAAGAAACGGAATTTGTTTGACAAATTCGTCCCCCGCATGAATTTTTCATACATGCACCTTAAATAAAAACATAATAAACATTAGACTATTATCATTGAAATGTGTAAATAAATTGTTCAACTAAATAAATAATAGATTAATTGGAGTACCAGATGTATGAATGCATAACACCGATGCCTAATTCAGTATGATTGAAAACCTGCTCCATGTCCTCTTTTCCGATTATCTCGGAATGAGGAAAACCAAAAACACCTTCGTCCATGTTGATTTGACGAATAGCACCTTGCATCAAATCTGACATTGACAAAAGTGTTTCAAGACACGTCTGAAAGTGAGGTCTTTTTTCCTTCACGGTCCTTGTAGGAGCTTTTTTCTTGCCGGTCTGTTGTGAAGGTTGAGCAGGAACCTAACAATCATATAAGTTAGGTAAAGTAGAAAATCATGAATTCGGATAATAGAATAACACTTAAAAGCTACTTCTCTGTGTGATTCAACAGACTCGTTTTGCAACAAAACCCCTTTATTCTTTGCTGCGGGTTTTGTAGGAGTCTAACATTACCATGTAAAAAAAATGTCAGTAATGGTTCAGAATAATTTTCATAATCGTTCAGAACTGACATTTGAATACTAAGATATTCGTAATGGTTTTCAACATACCTCATCACCTATGGAAATGAGGTCTAACGGCCATGCAACAAACGAACCTATTGCATCCCGCAGCAATGTAACCTCTGAAACCGAGTCTGGTATCGGTAGTAACGCATTTGTATCTAAAGCGATATCAACCGACACTTTCAGATAACCTTGTGGGAGCGGATAATGGTGAAGTAACGCTCCCACAAATTTATGCACTTTTCCCTTGCCAACCATGCGATAAGTCAGAAACGACAAATACAGCTGGCAAGATGAAATGCCCTGAAGCAATAATAAATATGTAACTGTTAATATGTATAAAGGTCAAATAAAATAAATGTGTTAATTTAATTAAAATAAATATGTGCTAATTACCTCGGGAATTTTATTTGGAGAATTGATACTAGCTTTGTCACTAGCATCTTTCAAACCGGAACCGCGCCTTTCCGCCTCATATCTCTCTTTATCCTGCTGCAATGCTTGGACTTGCGCTTGTAGTGTCATCACAGTTTGTATGATTTCTTGGGTGGTGGGATTTTTTTTCTTTGATTGCTTATACAAGGATGATGGAGTCACACCAAATCCTTTACCTCTCACCCGACCGGGATACTCAGGAACATTTAGTACTCGACTAAGAATGCTCCTGCAATCATCCTCACCTGCGGGTATGGATTTAGATAGATTCTCCTGAAATTCATTGACATATCGAAAATTATTAGTGGGGATTAAAAATTAATTATAATTTAATAAAATTTCAATTAACTTTGAGACATAATGTTATACTTACACATTCTTCATAAACATGCTGAACATCTTCTGTAACAGCTCCACCCTTACCCACGCGAGCTTCCTTCCACAAAACATGGTCCGGAAGTGATGATTCTTCACTTTTAGACTCTTCTAACTACACATTTAGTTAAATAATAAGTTCATCAATTATAACACAATAATACAATTAATAAAATCATAGAATTAATATATACTTACCAATTTTTGTTGTAACCGTGCATATCCCAAACGCCCTTTTCTGTATGGATACGCGGGTTTTGATGCTCTTTCGCGATTAATGGCACTCAATTTCTGAATAAAAAATTTTAAGTCATATCAAAACAAACTAATGAAACAAATATATAATACAATCAATAGACATGACAAGATAACATTACATTGAATTCTTCGGTTTTTCGTTTGTCTACAAAAATGCCCCATTCTTCCGGTGTAATCACATCCGCATACAACGGTGGAAGTTCTGCTTCAACAAAAATTTTGTCCTCATCCCTAAGATATTTGTTTGATAATAAGGCTCTAAACCCTCTGTGTCTCTTTCCGGCCAATTGAAGACAATACTTCTTCCGGCTTTCTTCAATATTAAAGGACCTCTACGAAAAAACATACACATATAAACATAAAGTGTGTTAGTATAAGTAAATTAAAGACTTAATCATCAACAAAAATCTAATAACATCAATCATATTTGGTAAGTACCTGTATCTCAGTCCATATCTTTTCTTTACCGGCATCCAACGATTTACTCCTCCAATTATCACTAGTGATTGGAATGTGCTGACGGACAAGTGAACCAATGTATGAAGACAACATTGAACCGTTAGGCTTAACTAGTTGGTTCTGGTCACTCCAATGTACATCAAATCTCATCCCTTTATCTCTAGCACGGATGATTCTCTTCATAATGGTTTTTCCTCTTTTTATTTCATGTTCTACATTCGAAGCTTCATTCTGAGCTTCCTGTGTATCATGTGTCTAGTGGGTGTCTTCCTGGTTATTAGACATTTTACCTGTAAGAAAGAAAAAAACAAAAATTAAATGACAATTATAAAAATCCATAATCCATTGAATGATATAAGTTATATATAATTACAGTGGCGAGAGAGAGAACAACTAATTACCTTTAGAGATGTAAATTACATTCTAACAAATGTTTGAATCACATTCTAACCAAAAAAGGAATAACAGACAAATACCAACATTTAAAAGTAACAAAAGAATTAGTCAAATTGACTCAGCTATCATCATTCATCTATGAAGAATCTATTTCGAAAATAAGCAGTATCACTTGTATAAGTGGTAACCAAATGTTTGAATCACATTCTAACCAAAAAAGGAATAACAGTCAAATACCAACATTTAAAAGCAACAAAAGAATTAGTCACATTGACTCAACAACTCTGCAGCCAACGAATCACACTGGAAAAATATGCAACCACAACAAATGCAACATAATTGTTATCAAAGATTAGTGACTCATTCTTGATTAAAAACTAGACATTGGTTACATTCTTAAAACTCTATTCATATCACAGTAAATACCCTAAGAATTCCCCTAATTTTCTCTGATTCTATAATTTAAACAAAACAAGGTTGCATATTATGGAAAAATAGAATGAAAAATACTATTAATATATATGACTGGTTACAGAATAAGTCATTCTCTGTGTGGCATTACATCAAACATGTGATATGCTTATCGTCCAAGTTACTGAGAAGCAACAGTGTTCATGAGTTCACCAATATTGTATCTTGAACATTTTTTTATGAAGGAAGTAATGCAAACTGAATATTGAGAACAAACAGAACATTTTTTGACAATTTTATTATTATTTTTCTAACAATGACATTCAATAAGCCAGAGTTGTTAAATATTGCTCACAAAGAAGAATGAAGAACGATAATGGGAACTGAAGAATACCTGAACTGAAGAACAAAGGAGTGTTTCGAACGGGAACTGAATGCAAGAACGACGATAATGGAAACAGTGACGGTAACGGCAACGAAAACGGCAAAGAACGACGGCAATAATGGCATGCAAGAACGACGGCAAGGGTTTAGAGAAACGGTCGAGAGAGAAAATGAATAGAAGTGTCTCTGAAAATGTTTAGAATTGTTTTATATTTTAATTAGTAAAGGACTTTAGAGGGCGCTTTTCCTTAGAAAGCGCTTTCTAAAGTGAAAATAATTAGAGCCCTATAAGAGCGCTTTCTAAGGTGGCCTTTAGATAGCGCTTTTTAAAAGCGCTCTCTAAAGTAATACCTATAGCAGCGCTTTTTGGAAAGCGCTTTCTAAGGTGGTCTAAGGTGGCAGTCTTTTACAGCGCTTTTGAAAAGCGCTTTCTAAAGCCTTTCTTTTAAGGCGCTTTTTTTTAGCGAAATTTTTTTATTCTTTTTAGCAGTGCTTTTGTATAAAAGCGCTGTCTTTTAGGTGCTGTCTAAACATATTTTTGGCGTAATGACAGAAAATTTGATGTATTATTTGAGCATACTAGACTAGTGAAGGTCGTCATGCCAAATAATGGCAAAACCGTCATGTTCCTAGGCCAGGATCCGTCATCCCATCTTTCCTAAAACATGGTTTAAGGTCAAAATGGCATAACTCATGTTTTGTAACTACAATTGAGATGCAGCCAATTGCATCTGAAAGCTAGTTCAATAAACTATATTATGGTAAAGAAGTATGATTTTTTATGCTATAATTCAATTAATTGAAACCATTTTCTTCATGACTTTGTTGTTAAGATTGGAGGTGTAAGAGTAAAGTCAAAGAAAAGTGACGGAAAACACTCGAAAATTCATCAATTATAAGCACACTAAGTGAAACCCTAGTTTGTTTAAGTGGTGTTCTTATCATACTAAGACATTAGAGATCAAGTGGGATCAAATGGACCGGAAACTCTTGATAATCATATGTGATAAGTAATGCAAATCATTAAGTAAGAAAGTATGAGAAATTCAATCATTTGATTGATGTTGGAATTAAAGAGAAATCTCTCTTATGTTGATAACTTAGGATAGATTAATGAAATAATTATATTTATTTATATTTATGTTCTCGCCTAATGAAATTAATTAGTAAGTAAGGACACTATAGGATCGAATTAGAATTCGATGGTGATAAATTTTTTCAAGTGTAATCAAACTTCGATTTTCGGTAAATGTTGATAGGATGATTCTGAGAAAAAGGGGATCTAATAAGTGAAATTCATGATTACTATGGCTTGCCTTAAATTTAGCTCAAAATGTATGTGGGTAAGACCCCGATAGAAGGAATGCTGGTAAATCCGAAAGATATTTCTTTAGTTTGCAGCGGATTAGACATTCGTCATGACATTCGAAATGCTAATTGGGATAGTTCTTCGTCAAAAACTTCAACATGAAAATCCTAGATCCTATTTTTATACATGGCTTGTTTAATTAGGGTATCATCTTTTACGTGATATATGTGTGTCACGACACTTCAATCCTTGGTAAATGTAGATATAATTATTCAGAGAAAAAGGAAATCGAGTTGGTGGAAGTTTTGATTCCTATGAGTTGTCTTAAATGTAGTTCGAAAAATAGGAGGGTAAGACCCCGATAGAAGGAAGAAATGTAAATTCCACAAGACCTTACCTTAGTGGGCAGCGAATTATTCGTTTGTCAAGTACGTTCGAAACACTAGTTGGGCTAGAAATTCATCAAAAACTTCGACATGAAAATCCAAGCTCTTATTGTTCTACATGGCTTGTGCAATTAGGATATCATTTTTTACGGGATGTATGAAGTTGAGATAAGCTTTGATTTTCTTTATCTTTGTGGTGTAGTGCTATTAAAACAAGAATAATGATAGAAAACCCTGTATAGCCGAGTAAACTTATGGTTTTAGTAAGAGCTCCACTAGGATGTAGCATCTCACCCCATTCTCATTTTTTATTCAGATAAATAGGTATCGAATAAAGGAAGAAGAAGAAGAGTTGAGAATCTAGAAGATTTTCTATCTTATTTTGTATTTCAATGTGTACCTTATTAACAGATATATTTTATTACATGTTGTATATTTTAGTATACTTGATGTATAAGTATGAGAAAATTTTACTCATGTAATCTTGTATACTATTGTATGATGTTTCAGTAGCAGTATTAAACATGGTAATTCTAGACATATCTCATTTGGGTTATTACATTTCACATCTATTTTATTTTAACATTTTTCTTCTAAGCACATTCATTTCATCATTAATCATATCATTTTCACTTTCAACGGTTTTAACATGATTATGAAATTCTAATATATTTCTCTCAAGCTCATCATTTTTCTTACTAAGCTTAACACTTAAATCAACTAATTGCTTGTTGTTGAATTGTAATTCCTTGTGTCGAAGTAGGTTGCTCGACATGGATAAGGATGTTGTCGAATAGCCTAGTGTGTGTCGAAACACCTAGTTGTCGAAGTGTCTAGGTGTTAGCATCGACATGGATTTTGTCTTAAACCTAATTTTGTAGTGTTGGTATAATTAGGTATTTTGGGATTTTGTTTTTGGGATTTTCTTAGGGAGCAAGAAATCCAAATCTATAAATAGGGAGTAACCCTATTATTGTAATGTGAGAGACTTCACATGAATAAAATTGCAGTTTTGAGAGTAGAGAGTTACGCTGCATAAATTTCTCTTCTTCCCTATTTTGTGAAATCCTTAAACTTTTTATTCTTCCCAACATTCAATTTTCTTTTCTTGTTTTCATCACCATTGTGTAGCGATACAATCTTTCAACCAAAGTTGGTTTATTCACTCAAGTGAAGAGTGAAGAACAAGAGAGAATTCAATCAGTTGATTGAATCGTGTTCATCAAGATTGATTAGGAATTACTCAAAGTCTTGGGTTTAATTCCCACATTTGGTATCTAGAGCACTAGTTGAGTGATTTGTGGGAAGCAAAATATGATGGCGATGAATCATCCGAACAGGAATTTTCCGACAAGACTCCCAATTGCGAAGGGTCAGAATTATGAGAATTGGTGCAAATAGACGAAGGTGGTTTTTTGGTATCAAGATCTTTGGGATCTTGTGAAGCAAGGAGTAACGCCACTTGCAGAAAATGTGTTAAATCAAGAAAAAGTTGCATACAAAGAATTGAAGAAGAAATATTATAAATCTCTCTTTATAATTCATCAATGTGTTGGTCCAGACAATTTCAAAAAGGTCAGTGATGTAAAATCAGCGAAAGAAGCATGGGAGATCTTGGAGAAATTGTTTAGAGGCGCAGAGAAGTTGAAAGAGGTGATGTTACAAACTCACAAAATAACTTATGAATTTATTTAGATGGAAGACAATGAAATCATAATTGATTTTTTCACTAGGGTTACAAAACTGGTGAATCAAATCAAGGTTTATGGAGA
This sequence comes from Lathyrus tuberosus, assembly GCA_022829125.1. Lineage (NCBI taxonomy): Eukaryota > Viridiplantae > Streptophyta > Magnoliopsida > Fabales > Fabaceae > Lathyrus > Lathyrus tuberosus. The sequence goes on from JALAZF010000017.1 coordinate 23,166,739, forward strand.
AGTGTTGATATCAAGATCAGTTGTTACAAAGATCTTGAGGTTATTTGCTCCAAAGTTCGACCACGTGGTAGTAGCCATAGAAGAGTTGAAATATTTGTCAAGTTTGACAAAGGAAGAACCTCAAGGGACGGTTGAATCTCATGAACAAAGGATGGTTGAAAGAGTTACAGGCAAGTCAGAGAGTGATGCGGCTCTGCAGGCGCAATCAACAAAAGAAAAGAAGGGAAAAGGAAGTTAGAAAGGTAGAGGAGGCTACAATAATTCGACTTTTCAAAATTGGCAAGAAGGAGGTTGGTCGAATCAGAGAAAGTACTCATACCAAAGCAACCAAAGAGGTGGTGCAATAGGTAAAGGAAGATGTGGTGGTCGAAAACCTGACAAAAGTCACATTCAGTGTTTCAATTGTCAGAAGTATGGTCACTACTCCAGTGATTGTCCCGAGAAATATAAAATTTAAGATAATGATGCAAAGTTTTCAAAGCATGAAGAAGAAGAGATGTTGTTGCTGGTCACAACAAGAGATGAAGAAAGATTCCAGGACCAATGGTACTTGGACTCAGGATGCTCATCTCACATGACTGATTGGAAGGATTGGTTTATCAATATAAAACCCTCATTGAAGAAAATGGTAAAATTTGCAGATGACAATAATCTATAAGTTGAAGGTATTGGTGATGTTTTGATTATGAGGAAAGATGGCAAGAGGTCAGTAATTTCAAACGTATTGTACATACCATGCATGAAGAATAATTTGCTCAACATAGGACAGTTGGTTGAAAAAAACTACACGGTGTCGATTGAAAACAAAATGATGAGAGTTCTCAACTCAGATGGAAGGTTCATCTTGAAGGCTCTCATGTCTAAAAATAGAACCTTTAGAATTGAACTTAATGTGATGGAACACAAGTGTCATGCAACTCCAGCTAGCAGGGATGAATGGATATGGCACTATGGACTTGGCCATCTCAATTTCAAACACATCAGAGATCTAATGAGAAGAAATATGGTTTCAGTGTTACTAGAAATCAAAATTCCAAATAAGTGTGTGAAGAACATGTGCAGACAAACCAACACAAGAACACCTTCAACAAGGATGCAGGAAGCAGGTCGAAGGCAGTTCTTGAAGTCATATACTCTGATGTGTGTGAACCTATCTAGGTGGATTCAGTTGGTGGTAACAGACACTTTGTCACATTCATAGATGATTTCAGTCGAAAACTGTGGACTTATTTGATCAAGAAGAAAAGTGAAGTGATTGAGGTATTTGCCAAGTATAAATTTATGGTCGAAAGAAAAAGTGGTCAAAAGCTCAAGATTCTGAGGACTAATGGTGGTGGAGAATATGTGTCAAAAGACTTTGACACATTATGTGGGAAAAAAGGGATTGTGCATGAGGTGGTGCCACCCTACACTCCACAATAGAATGGAACTGCGGAAAGCAAGAATAGAACCATCGTGAATATAGTGAGAAGTATGTTGAAAGGCAACATATACCAAAAGAATTATGGGGAGAAGCTGTGTCGACTGCAACATACATTTTGAACAGATGTCCGACAAAAAAGTTAAAAGGAATTACACCAGAAGAATGTTGGTTTGGTGTCAAGCCTAGCTTGAGTCATCTAAGTGTATTTGGATCTATATCACATAGACATGTGCCAAATCAGTTGAGAAGAAAACTTGATGACAAGTCGAGTCTAAAGGTGAGAAAAAAACATAAGAAGGGGATTTGAATTATGTTTTCCGTCTCTTAACTTTGCCTCTAATTAGAGTTCATAATCTAAACTAGTGTTCAGATTCTAATTATACGTTGTAGCGGAATATTAACAGAAGAAAATAAAAGATAAAGAACACACAAAGATTTATATTGGTTCCTCCCAAATGAGAGTAGTCTTGTCCCCTTGCAGCACAAGAGATTTTCACTATAACAAAATCATGATTACAATCGCTTATGTACTTAAGAATAAGACTTTTCTTTACTCAAACCCTTAGCCCGAGACTTCTTGCTTAAACCCCTCAAGTCCAAGACTTCTGCTTAGGTTCCACGAACCCAAGACTTCCTTGCTCAAGCCCCTCGAGCTCAAGACTTCTTCTCAGACCCTTGGTCCAAGACTTCCCTGCTTAGATTACACGAATCCAAAACTTTTGCTCAAGCCCAAGCCTTCCTTGCTTAAGTTCCACTAACTCAAGACTTCCTTGCTCAAGTTCAACGAACCCAAGACTTCTGCTTATAGTCTCAAATACAAGACTTCTGCTCAGACTCACAATCTAAGGCTTTCTGCTCAACCAACAACTGATTAAGACTTTGAATGCTCTAGCACATTGAAGGAGACTTACTTAGCTCAAGCTTCTCAGGAAGAGACTTTGATGCTCAAGCACATAGCAAGAGACTTTATCTAAAATACTAAACAACATGTTTAGCAGAATAGAGAACAAGGAGTACTTGATACAAAATCATAGGTACAAGGTAATCACCATAACAAAGACCTTAAGCACTTAAGATTTCTAAGATATTCAATGTTTAAGAAATCTTAAGGCTTTGTACAATTTACAACATATAACAGAATTTCTGCATACTCAATAATGTTGCTTATTTTTATCTTGTTATTCTTCCATCCAGACAGAAGTGTAGAACACTTCTATCCTTCGTGGATTTCCTTCTCTATTTTCTCCTTGTTCCTTGTTGAAGACTTTAGTTTGAATCTTCAGCAGCTTATATAGAAGTTGTAGAAGACTAGTCGTTAGAAGAGATAACTTGAACACGTGTCTTTGTTTTTCCATAGTACAAGAGACATTGAAGATAGATACACCAAAAGATCTTAATCCATTGTGTAACATGTTTAACCATTGTGTTTTCCATGTAATCTTGTACTATAGATCCATTGAGAGTAGATATCCGTAAAGCATGTCAAATCTTCTTGAGTCTTGTGAGCATAGACTCTAGCTGACAAACCGATTTGACAATGCAGTTTGTTTTCTACAATACGAATAACTTAAGCTTCATTACTAACTATAAATATTCACCAGAAGCTGATACATTAACTTAGTGTAGAGACAATATGTTGCTTTTCTAATGTTGAGGCCTTCAGCTTCAAAGTCTATGCTAGACATCACTTAGAGAGTGTTCTTCAGGTTCTGATCAACCAGAAGTTAGTAACTCAGCTCCTCTCAAATGCATCTTTATATCAGATTCTAAATGCATTCTCTTCAAGATTTAGAACCTGCATACTTGGAACACACATTAGATAACACCATTGTTCTTTCAATACTTTGTTATCATCAAAACCCAAGGGATATATGTCATGAACAAATCTTGTTCTGACAATCTCCCCTTTTTTTTATGATGACAAACATAAGTATTTAAAAAACAATGTTAGGCAGTAATAATTTTCTTGGCAACATCAAGGTATGTGGTTTGTAAGCTCCCCTTGAGTCTAATAGTCCAAGGTTGAGTTCTGTAAACTCCCCCTAATTACTATATTCAAGAAAAAATATTTTAATTTTCTAAGATACATCAGAGTCTGAGGTTTGTAAGCACCCTTTGAGTCTAATAGTCCAAGGTTGAGGTTTGTAAGCTCCCCCTTAGTTCTATATTCAAGAAAATTAAAATATATCACCCGGGCAATATAACTAAAATAACAAAAAATAACAGAAATTTAAAAGTGCATTAATTATAAGTGAACAACATTAAATCTGAAGAGTGCATATTTTTTATTAAATACTATTATATCTCCCCCTCACCCCCCCCCCCCCCCCCCCCATTTTGTCACATAAAAAAGAATAAAAAAGAGAAAAAGAAAATAATTACAGTCATAAATGAATAATAGAGCATCATTACGTGACTAGTTTTCAAGGAAGAGAAAACGATCAAGTAGCAAAGATCATTAAAGAGTTTTACAATCCATCTTTATTATTTATTTGTCGTGATAGTTCCAAGAATCAAGCAAAGAATTTTTTTTCATCGTTTGGGTTACCCGAAATCCAATATAAAATCAACTGAAGCCTAGGCCATTTTCATCAACATCCATCAAAACACTATGGAGTCCTCATTTGAAAGTGTCAACATCTCTGTTGTGATAGAAGTCTCAGAGAACTCGACTAGTCTGAAGACTCAAGATCTTCAGAAGCCAGTGGATTCTGAAGCGTCTACAATTGGCCATTTATCCTCTACACTAAATACTTCTGATGAGGGTTCGTCCTTAACACCTCAGAGACCTACTGAAGAAGGTCCATCAGCCACTGAGTTGAAACCAAGAAAGAAACCAATGAAGAAGAAAAAGAAGAAGAAGATCAACGAGATGTTTTATTAGTTGGTTATCCTAGAATCAGAAGATGAGGATGTGGATGAAGATGAATCTGACATCAGTTGGGAAAACTGTGTTGGTTATAAGGCCATGGAGGAGTTAGATCAGAATAATCATAGTACTTTCTAATCCCTTTTTATTTGGATTAATGAAAAAGTTGTTTGGACCATTTTTATTTTGCATGTGCACTCTTTTAATTTTTCTCTATGACTTTCTAATAAAAGCATAAATGAAGTAAGAAGGTGAACAAAAACAACAATTAACTTGTTAATAATAATATTTATAGTTGTTAAGAGAATCTTAATAAGACTGAATGCTAGACATCATTTCCCAAGAGTCAGAATGTTAAAAGATTGATTTGACTAACAATATTAAAACAATAAATACTCAAGGTACTTGGATGAATAGACTCTATAAAACCCTCAGCAAATTGACTTTCTTAATCACTTAATCTTCTGAACACAAAAATGTATAAACAGAAACAAACTTGGGTTCCAAAGAGAGATTTCATAAATACAACAATGCTAAATGTAGCAGCTTAAGCAAACACAAAGAATGAAGTAACTGAAGGATCTACAAGCACGCAGACAACTTCAAAAGCACATACTTCTACAACAACCTTTGTTGAGACACAAAGATGAAGAAAACTTCTAGGTCGAAACGCATGAATCTTCTGAGGAAGGAAGCTATTGAGTTTGTACAAGAAGATTGGGAAGATTATTTAAACAATCTGGATATGTTAGATGAGCCTAGGAAATACCTTAAGACATATCCAAATATCTAGAACGTTTAGTTAAAAATATGTTACAGCTTCCAATCTTTCAATGAGAATGATGCATTTTTTTTAGTTTTATTCCTATTTACTATTCTCTTGAACAACATGCTAAACATATATATAATAGTTAAGAAAAAAAGAACTTGAACAAGAATATGAACAAGAATATGAACAAGAATAAGAACAATTTTTAATAACAAGACTGCTTAATACAAGATGTTTAACAATTACAAGGCATGTATTTGTAGAAATTAAACATCATAAACTCTCATAGATAGCTTTATGCTTTTCTCTCCAGATTTTAGAAGAATAATCCTTTGAACATATGATAACTCCTTGTTGGATCAGCAGTTCTAAAAGAACTCGTCCATAAGGAATGAAGAATGTTTTTCCCTTGTGAAAGGATGAAAGAGTCTCCTTTAGATAGTCAAACATAACTTGAGGAAGACCAATCTGTATGTCCGAGTTGAGAAGAAGTAGTAAATCTTCTTCAATAGGGTCCACAAGGTCCAGATCTTTATCCTTAGGTTTGAATTCAGAATCTGATTCCAAATAATTGCATTAGGACAAAGATTTAAGAGCTGCGAGACTTTTGATGGATCCAGAAAAGTACACCAAGTAGAAAGATAATATTACCAAACAAGAGTACCTATAATTTCTCCAATCTCCTCATAGTTGATTACATTAGAAATCGTCTTAGAGGTTACTGTTATAGAAACACCAAAAACTTTGGAAATAATAGCACACTCAGAACTTAGCTCAATAATGGAAGCATTAATCCAAAACTCTTTGACAAGACTTGGATAAATGAAACCACACAGCATATCAAAGTATCAATTCCAACCTTGTTCAGAAACAGTCTTCCAGAAGTTAAAACTAAACTTAAGCAGCTCATCAAAATCCACAAACATTTCATTGATAATAACTAGTTGATTCAAAGGAGAATTGACTAGAGAGTTCATCTCAAGTTTGGTTTGAACAACATAAAAGAAAACAATAAAAAAGAAACTGAACAAGACTCTAAAGGAATGAGAATCTTGTCAGAAGAACAAAAAGAAGACACAAAATGATGTTTCACAAACATAGGGGATAAAGATAATAAAAATATATAAAAGAAAACATCATTACCCTAAGGTTCTTACCCACCTGATTTCTTGCATCCACAAGATGATAATCAATTTTATGGAGTTTTAAGTAAATAGAGCTTTTTTAAAAAGATTTTTACATAAATTGCTTTATCAAAAGAAAAGATTCCTTTTCTGAATTTCAGAGACTGACAATTTTTAGAAGCTTATTTATCATCAAAGTCTAGTAGGATTAGACTTCGAGTGAGACATCTTCTATTAGTCATCAGTCCTTGATATTCTATTTAGAATCAAGCCTTTTCTCTTGGAACTAGAGTCAAGCTTGATTAATGAATATTAAATTGGTTTCTTTGACAACTAACTAGCAACAATATCATCATAAAAGGTGAAGGTATTGATTCCATAAATATGATCTTCATCTAGTTAATGACATATTCAGTATAGACAAATACAACATAGTTTCTTTTTAAAGATCTTTGAAGATTCTTAAAAGAATTTCTCTAGAGATATAACAGAGACTTTGTATTTACTCATACATAAATATCTCATTGAGTAAAGAAATTTGCAAGGAAAGAACATAACATACCTTTCATTTTTTTTTCTTGGTCATGCTCCAGATGAGTATTCAGATCTAACCATGGAATATGAATATTGTCTTGAGTGGATTCTGATTCATTGGCTTTTAAACCAATGATTTCACTTTCTCCACCAAACATAAAGCTTTTAGCACTTGAGTCTGGGATGTAGCCTCTTCTTCCATCAAATGTTGTAAACAACCTTTGATCAAGTACCATGGAAGATGCCTTTCTCCTTTCTTCTATCATATATGCAGTAAATACAAATTTGGATATTGGTACTCAGATTTCTGAGTCCAGAAATGTTAGTCTTGACAGGCTTTCTCTTGCTTTATGCCTCAACCTGATAGCAGTACCATGATTCATTCCAGAGTATGAGTCTAGGATGAATAATGGCACTAACAAAATCTTGTTCTTAGCAGAGTCTTTGATTTTATTGTATTAGATTAAATCTTTTCACTTTGAAAATTGACAAGCATGGATTCAGATAGTGTTTGCTATCAGAGATTGGCATAAAACAAGTTTACAGTACTATCATAGTATTTTTAGAAATAGAAGAAGAAATAAAAGGTTTCTCATATAATTGTCCTTTAACATAAATTCTATGATAGCCTTAAATTTCCAAAGTATCAATGGAGTCACTTAAGACATTATCTTTAGATGTAGACTCCTTATTATCAATGTTGAAGCAAGATAGATTGGAGTTATCTCTTTCTCTTTAATAATTGATTTTATTCATGGATTCAGATTGGTTCTTCAGAAGAAGTAATTACCGGCAATGCCTGATTACATTTTTCTTTTTGGGTTTTTATGGTAGTATTTCTCCTTGTTCTTAAGATTTGGGAAATCAGTTGAAATAAGAATATTTCAGAAGCTTCTAAAATTACTCTTCTATAAACAGATATTACATTCCATTCAACCAGTTGAAAGAGTTCTTTGATAGGGAAGGTCAATTCCTCATCATCAAACATTCCAAAGGAATTTTCTTCAACGGGTCATAGGAAGGGTGATATGTTTAACAATTTTTCATCATCTAATTTCATTTATTTTCTTCGAAGAATGCTATCAAAAACTTTCAAGACACAGTCTACTCAAACTTTTGACTTCCTGAGTAGATGTGACTTTATGGTTTAATATCAGCAAGCAGACTTCTTAGAATTTGCATGATAAATTAGATGAAGTGTAACTTAATAAGCTTCAACCTGATTCCCTTCAAATAAAAACACAAGGATTCAAAGATAGTCTTGAGCATTAGACATATCAATGATGTTGATATACTCAGAATCAGATAGAGCACCTACCAGAATGCGTCTAACTCTAAAGATATTTCCATAGTACAAGAGATGTTGAAGATAGTTACACCAAAAAATCTTAATCCATGGTGTAACATGTTTAACTATCGCGTCTTCCATGTAAACTTGTATTATAGATCCGTTGAGAGTAGATATTCGTAAAGCATGTCAATTATTCTTAAGCCTTGTGAACATAGAATCTAGATGACAAGTTGATTTCACAATGCAACTTGTTTTCTGCAGTACGGATTGTAAGAACAAGATTTGGTTCTACATCTGGCCTTTGAGTTTTGATGATAACTGCACATGTTATCTAAGAGAACAATTATGTATGATATGGTTTCTGTCTAGTGTGTGGTTGTTGTCAATATGATTCTGACTCTGATAAGAAGACGTGTGATATCATCAAACTCTATTATCAACACTCTAGAAGAAAACATATGTGTGTACAAGATAAAGTCAAGATTCATGAGTGTTTCTAATACAACGGTTCTAATGAACGTTAGTTCTGGACATTCTAATTGAGACTTTATGAGAAATGCCTATAAGGCTTTCTAATGTGATGTGTTTTTAATGTTACAAGTTCTGAAGATTCTGAAGACGTGGTTCAGGTGAACATGGTTCTGAAGATTCTGAAGACACAATATCTGAAGGTCAAGTTCTGAAGAGTTTCTGAAGACATGGTTCTGATTCAACGAAGTACTGAAAACTCTGAAGACAATGTATGCACTTAATAAAATTTGAAGACTTTGAAGACAAGGCTCTGAAGAATCTGAAGATAATGCTTCTAAGAAACCAAGTGCTGAAGATTCTCAAGATAGTTTTGCTAAATGAAGATCTAGAATTCTGAAGACTGTGGTTCTAAAAATTACACAAATAATGACTCTTCTACAACATGCTTCATCAAGTTAATATCTGAAGCCTCTGAAGATACTAGAAGACTGAAGATCAGAATGGTTTTGAGCTGAATATAATAGTACTAAAACTCTGTGACCTCTACCTCGATAAGGTGGCGCAAGGATAACTTTTTGTACAATGATGTTGACCATTCCTTCATATGAATGTTGGGATACTGCTTTTGGAATATGTTTCCAAGAATACCCATCAACGGATGTATTCTCTCAAGCTCTATAAATTAAAGATCTGGAAGCTTGAAGAAATATTGCTTGAAGCAGCAACTGAACATGAGAAAGAGAGAGAGAGAGAGAGAGAGAGAAAGTAAGTTGGTTGCTGCTCATACTAAAGTGTTATTATTCAACGTAGCAAACAATCAAGATGTAGCAAGCAAAGTTGAAGCTACTACTATAAAGAGTACACAAACGATGATCATGCTAACACCATATGAAACTTGTCAAGTGAAACATAAATAAGTGAAGCATAGTAGCTTAGTTGAACTTGATGGTTAAATTGGAAAAATCATTAAAGCTCAAGAAAGGAGTACAAAATTCTACAAGCTGAAGCTGAAATGAAGAATGCTCAATGAAGAAGAAGCTGAAGCAAAGTGCTGAAGAGTGTACAACGATGCAACATGCTAAATCCATGTGAAATTTGTCAAGGGAAACATCAATAAGTGAAGCATAGTAACTTAGTTGATCTTGATAGTTAAGCTGGAAGAAGCATTACCTACTCAAGAAAGGAGTACATCAGAAAGAAGCTTAAAGATCATGAAAAGAAGTCGTAGTTCTCAATAAGAAAGCTTTTAAGCAATACAGAACTAGTGTGCTTTATAATCTCTCAAGGATTTATTCTTTAGATAGTTTTGTATTAGAAAGCAAGGAGTTGTTGCTCATAACTTGCTAGAAAAACTTAGGCGTTATTGTACTTCATTTGTGTAATCAGCTTGTAAGAAGCATATTAGTGCACAAGAAAATCCTTGTAAAAGGTGATGTTCCTTGAGCGGTCGAGTGAAGAGTAGAATGCTTAAGATGACTAAGCGTGTTTCTAACAGCTTAGTGAATGTTGTTCCATGAGCGGTCAAATGAAGACCGTGATGCTTGAGAGGTTCAGGTCGTTGTCTAACGGCTTTGAGGTTAATTCCTTGAGAGGCTAGTGAAAGCCAGGATTCTCAAGAAGGCAATGGAAGGTATCCATTGCGGTTGTAATCGTTGATAACTATTGGATTAAGTCCTTATGATAAGGAGAAATCACCTTGGTGGGTGGACTGGAGTAACTTCGTTAACAGTGAACCATGATAAAATAATTGTGTTCATTTATTTATTTACTTGTTAATGTCATTAATTTAATTCCATAAAAGGGGACGAAATGTGAAACCCAATTCAAACCCCCATTTCTTGTGTTTCTCAACCTTCACGGATAACTTAAGCTTTATTACTAACTCTGAATATTCACCAGAAGCCGATACATTAACTTAGTGTAGAGACAATATTTTACTCTTCAGATAGTCTACGCCAGACTTCACTTAGAGAGTTTTCTTCAGGTTCTGATCCCCCAGAATCTAGTAAATCAGCTCTTCTCAAATGTGTCTTTATATCAGATTATGAATGCATTCTCTTCAAGCTTTAGAACTTGCATATTTGGAACACACATTAGATAACAACGTTGTTCTTTCAATACTTTGTTATCATCAAAACTCAAGGAATATATGTCATGAACAAATCTTGTTCTAATAGAGTCAAATGATCCTTAAAGGATATCATTCGACTGGAGGATACAAGTAGTTAGCCCCAGTGAACAAGCAAGTAGTGATTATAAGGGATGTGATCATAGATGAGCTTACAGAATGGGATTGGACTAAAAATGTAAAGAAGGACTCAGTGAGAATCTCATGTGAAGAAACAACATGTGAAGTCGAAGGAGAATTTTGACAGGAAGAAGTCATAGGTCAAGCAAGCATAAGCAGACCTCAAAGAACAAGACACATGCTTGCAAGGTTGAAAGAATGTGTGATTACATCATATAATGTGGTCGATGATGAAGGTGAGCTGGTACACTATACTTTCTATGCAGATGTTGAACTAGTCAATGCAGTTGAAGCATTAAAGTATTAGAAGTGGGTGAAAGCAATGAATGAGGAACTGAAGTCAATTGAAGTCAACAACACTTGGTCACTTGTCGAATTGCCTTAAGACAAGAAGGCAATCGATGTGAAGTGGGTATACAAGGTAAATTTGAATCCCAAATGAGAAGTAACTCGATGCAAGATGAGACTTGTGGCGAAAGGATTTTTTCAGAAAGAAGGAATCGACTTCAACGAAGTTTTTGCTCCTATTGCAAGGATCGAAACAAACAGGTTAGTTGTTGGTCTTACAAACATGAACAATTAGCACATATGTCATATGGATGTGAAATGTGCATTCTTGTATGGCCCCTTAGATGAAGATGTTTATGTTGCACAAACAGCTAGGTTTGTGAAACAAGGTGAAGAAAGAAAGGTGTACGGGCTGCATAAAGCCCTGTATAGACTCAAGCAAGCTCCAAGAGCTTGGAACAAGAAGATAAATAGTTTTCTAAGGGAGAAGGAATTTGTTAAGTGCACAAATGAGCATGGATTATATGTAAGAAGATGTAATAGTGAATTGTTTATACTATATCTCTATGTCGATGACCTATTGATAACAGGAAGTTGCAAGAAGGAGATCGAAGATTTCAAACATGACCTAAGTAAGGAGTTTGAAATGTCATACTTAGGAAATCTCTCATATTTCCTTGGAATCAAATTCTACAAGAGTGGTAGAGGTTTGATGATGCACCAAAGAAGATATGCAGGAGAAATACTTAAGAGATTTGAGATGCAAGATTGTAACCCAACTTTAACTCCAGCTAAGCCCATAATGTAATTGTCGAAACACAGAAATGAAGATGATGTCGATCCAAATCAGTACAGAAGACTCATTGGATGACTTTGATACCTTTTTCACATAAGGCCCGATCTAGCATACACTGTAGGTATGGTGAGTATATTCATGTAAAAGCCAAAGGTATCACACCTAGTAGCGACGAAGAGGATACTAAGGTATCTGAAAGGAACTCTCGACTATGGCATTATGTTTCCTGCAGCTGATGAAGGAAAAGAATGCAAATTAGTGGGATACACCGAGTCAAGTTAGTTTAGTGATGTTGAGGATAGAAAATCCACAGTTGGTTAGATGTTTATGCTACGTGGTGCACCAGTTGCTTGTAGTTCAAGAAAGGAACCAGTAGTGGAACTATCATCACGTGAAGCAGAGTACACGGGTGCTTCTCTTTGTGCATGTCAAGCAACATGGATGGTGAATTTGGTCGAAGGGATTACATGGAAGAATCATGGAGCAATTACCATGAAGATCGATAGCATGTCTGTTATCAATCCGGTGAAGAACCCGGTAGAACATGGACGAAGAAAACACATTGAAATGAGATTTTATTATCTTTTAGAGCAGGTAGTAGATGGGAAGATGAACTTGGAACACTACATAACTGAGAATCAGATTACACATATTATGACAAAAGGAGTGCAAGTCGAAGTGTTCAAGAAGTTAAGGTCTATGATGAATATTGATAGCTTAGACACAATGAATTAGGCGGTGTGTTGAATTGTAATTCCTTGTGTCGAAGTAGGTTGCTCTACAGGGACAAGGAAGTTGTCGAATAGCCTAGTGTGTGTTGAAACACCTAGTTGTTGATGTGTGGAGGAGTTATCCTCGACATGGATTTTGTCTTAAACCTAATTTTGTAGTGTTGGCAGAATTAGGTATTTTAGGCTTTTGTTTATGGGCTTTGCTTAGGGAACAAGCAAGCCAAATCTATAATTAAGGAGTAAGCCTATTATTGTAATGTGTGAGACTTCACATGAATAAAATTTCAATTTTGAGAGTAGAGAGTTACTCTATAGAAATTCTTCTTCTTCCCCTATTTTGTATTGAATCCCTAATTTTCTTTCTTCCCCAATTAAACTTTCTTTTCTTGTTTTCATCACAATTGTGCAGCAATACAATCTCAATGTTGGTTGATTCACTCGAGTGGAGAGTGAAAAATAAGAGAGAATTCAATCGGTTGATTGAATCTTGTTCATCAAGATTGATTCGAAATTACTCAGAGTCTTCAGTTTAATTCTAACACTTGTAGTATAAAGTAGTTACCTCACTGTCGTCTTCATAAGTAGCTTTGAAGAAATTATTTACATCTTCATCTGATTCTTTTGTAGATTCTTTAGAAGATTCTTCGGATGATTATGATGATGTAAATTTTTTGTATGTTTTTACAGATGATGTTATAGATATTTCGTATGATGGTATAATATTTTTGTATGATTCTTCTGATGATTATTCTTCATAAGATTCTTCATATGAATTTGATGATGAAGAATCTTCATATAATTTTTCTAATGATGATTCTTCAGAAACATTTGATGTTTCTTCTTTGAGTAATTTGATTAGTTATTTAATCTTCATGATGATATCCTTATAATTTGATTTTTCCTATTGATCATAACAAATATTTGTATCTTCAAAGTTAAATATTGAATAAGATTTTTAATACCAGTTCTTGAATCTTAGATATTCAGTAGATACAACATTTTTTTTAATTATTTTCAAGATTTTTAATATTTGAGAAGCATCTTTGAAGATTTTCATCATTTTTACTTGGTATATCAACTTCTTGAATAAGTGTGTTCATTCTTTCCCTTTGAAAATGATTATATTAGAATATATAAATAAGCAAAGACATATCAACTGAAAGATAAAAAGAAGATGAATAAGAAGAGAGATACATTGTGGAATAAAATAAATAACACAAAAAAAATACATAATGGATAGAGATATTGCACCAAGATTTATACATGTTCGGCCTAACCATTTGTCCTACTCATGTCCCTATGAACTTTCTCTTGAGAGTTCCACTAAAATTAAACTTGAGTTTTACATGATCAACCCAAACAACCTTAAACAACACTTGGATTAAATGAATTTTGTCTTGGATGAATTCCTTGTATAAAATCTTCAAAATCTGTGATTGGATGAATTTCTTGTTAGAAGTCTCCAAAGCTTATCAAATATATTGTAAAGTGTCTGACTGTCATCTCTAACTAGTTGAAAAAATCCACATTGGATATTCCCCATTGAATTTCTCGAGCAGGATTGTTATCCTCAGTGAGTCTTTCACCCTTTTTATCCTTTTCATTACATGTGGACCACCATTACCGCATATCTCCATCATCTCCCTTTGAATCATAGCGTAGCATATCACTTTATTGCATCAAGGGGAAATTTTCAGATCTTCTGTATATTTAAATACCTTTTACCAATATTCTATGAGGATTACAATTACTCATGCCATCCGGCAAAGCTATTTAAATTGGACAATTGTCATACCCCAAATTTTGCCCCCCAAAATATTGTTCATCTGCATTGATTCATTTCTTCTATTCCTCTGCATTTATTCATTTGCATCACATTTTTATCACTACATAATAACCATTTCATGTGGTCATTGTGTATCATTAGCATGCCCATCAAGGTTAACATTCCATTTGAAACTTTTGGTTTGATTTGCAATATAAGTATTAGGTGAATATTTGAATAATTAGGTCATTTGAGTTTCATGCATACACTTATTACTATTAAGTTATTAATAAGCATTTCCTTTTCATTATTTTGAATACATACATTTACTTGGTTTGGTTGAAAACAAGTTCTAATTGTTAACTTATGCGTACATTTAATTTTGACTTTGTTCTTCAAGTCAATGTCATTTAATTTCATTCATATATTCAAACATGCCATGTTAGAATTTAAAAGAATAATTTTTTAAATTCAAATAAATCATAACATTAATTTTCTATTAGGTTCAAATATTTCATTGCATTAGAAAAAAATTCACAAAAAAGTTACAAATCAACATTTACATTACTTGGGATTTTTGTACATTTGAAGTTTTGCTACATTTGAAACTTAAAGTCTAATTGCCATAAACCTAAAACCTATCAATAAGTTTCAAATATCCAAACTGTTTGCTCTTTTCTTCAATATCAAAATACCTCTAAATTGCTCTAAGACCATGCCACTCTTGCACTTAAATCCATCTCCATAACCATGTCACTCTTGCTCTTGAATCCATCCTTTTGAAGTCATTCCATGAATCTAGCACCAATAAGAGAAAATTAATCAAGACAAATCAATGTCATTCAAAACAAACATAAGCTATCTTGAAACCACAACCAAAATCAATATCATTCAATTCACAATGTAGCATTTTCATTGCAACATATTTTAAGTTGACACAAATAGTGCAGCAATTCTACCAAGACCAAACAAGTTACTGCAACATACACTACATATCCTTATGCAGTAACAAAAAGAGAAACAAGAACAATTCAAACTTTCCCTTTGATTGCAGTAACAAAAGAGAAAAAACATAAGGGTCAATGTTTTGGCAAACAAATTGTCACTGCAATGAAAAACAAAAGGGCATTATTTTGAGGAAAAATTTACAACAGTAAAAAATCTCATTCAGGTTGCACAAAATCACTGTAGTAAAAAAGACACAAGGGCAATGCATTTGCAAATTCACAGTAGTGAAAATCAAGAGACAAAATGTAAGTTTTCAAAAACTCATCACATGCCCAGTACACTCGACTCTCTCTTCCACTCTCAAATGCCACAATTTGTGGATTGTTCACACCATTCTCTAACAGCTCATTTCAATGGTTGACTTAAAAACCATTGTGATATTATTTGTTTTTTTATATATATTTTTCAATTTTACAATATTCCCAAATTTTTAACCTGAATATTTCTGAATCGTATCAGACCAGAAACAATAATACACCCATTTGTGAATTGAATTAGACCAAGAATTGTATTACATCAATGACACAATTCTATTAGGAACCAAAAATTGTATATTACATCAAAACCAAAATGGCACAAAACAACCTACAATGTACACATCATTACATAATATAATATTATCTTGTTGTCTTGGTGTCTTAACTTTAAACACCTATAATTTCAAAAAATAATAGTTGTTAGAAAATAACATAATTAGAAATTATAACATAAAGTAAATTATGAATGAAGAATATAAAATACTTGTTAATATTCTCATATACCATCTTGATGATCGTTACGAATAGCATGTACATCATCTCTATCAACTTCTTCATATGAAGTAGGCACTTGTGTTCTATAAGAAGGAGTGAAACGAATATCAACACTTTCATCATCACTATAAGGAATGTGTTTTCCTTTTAGAACAATTGGACATCTCCTCGATAAGTCTGCAGGGTATGTCACATAAAAAAAAAAACTTGTTTTGCATGAGTAGCCATGATGAATGGTTCGGTGTTATAAGTTTCCTTGCCAATGTCAACCCATGTGAATCCTAACTCATCAGTTTGTACACCATTGTTATTGGGAACCCACTTGCATTTAAATAAAGGCGCTTCGAAAATAACATAATCAATCTCCAAAATCTCCTTAATGACACCATAAAAAACAATGGTTGCCAAAATAGGATTCTTATCTTTCGAACTAGAGAAATACATGGATTCGACTTCAACCATAACCCCAATATTTTGCATTGTACTACAATCATCTTTTGCCTTTGTGTAAAAGGAATAATTAGGAATGTCGTATATTGTCCAAGTTATCACAGTAAATTTTGGCATGTACAACAACCATTTAATTGCCTCTGATGCACCATCATCATTATAAATCCTCTTATTAAACCAAATTATGAATTCCTTGTTATGTCGTGTCAACAACCACTTATCATTCGTTCGGGGATATTTTTTCTTTATAAAAGTTTTGTGAGTAGCTATGTAAGGTTCAACTACACTAAGATTATTCAATATATAGAAATGTGATTCAAGTATTAAATCTCGATCCATTGACTTAGCATTCAAACCTTGAGTACCTCTACCTTCAAATTTGTCAGCATGACGAGACTTTGGAATTCCAATAGACTCTGTTTTCGACAAATAGTTTGAACAAAACTCAAGAGCTTCTTCTGTGATGTACCTTTCAATGATCGAAACATCCGATTGGTGATGATTCTTCGTATATCCTTTAAAATATCTTCATGTATCGCTCTATAGGATACATCCACCTTAAATAAACTGGATCACGAAATCTGATTTCTCTGACTAGATGAACAAGTAAGTGAACCATAATGTCAAAAAATGATGGAGGAAAATACATCTCTAATTGACACAATATTATTGCAGCCTCATCTTCTAATTCGTCTAATTTTTTGTAATCAATAACTTTATTACATATAACATTGAAGAATAAGCACAGTCTGGTTATAATTACTCTTGCATTTTTTGGAAGGATGCCACAGATAGCCACTATAAATTTGTTGTAAAAAGACATGACAATCAAAAGATTTTAAGCCAGTTAACTTTAGATCTTTCGTTGATACAAGTTCTTGATGTTTGAAGAGTAACCTTGTGGAACTTTGATACCATACAAACACTCGCGAAAACTTTTCTTTTCCTTATTAGATAGAGTGTGACATGCCGGAGACAAATAAGATCTTTCTCCTCTATCTTTTAGAGTCAAATATTGTCGCATACCCATCTCCACCATATCTAAACGAGAATTATAATTATCTTTATTATTTCCTAGAATGTTTAGAAGTTTTCCTATCAAAATATCACACACATTTTTCTCCACATGCATCACATCAAGACAATGTCTTACATCGAGCTCAGACCAATATGGAAGATCAAAGAACACTGATCTCTTTTTCCAAATATTTGTCTCAACGGGTCTGTCTTTATTCTCTCCAAAGACAATAGTAAGATGTTCTTGTCGTTGATAAAACTCATCACCATTTAAAGGATTGGGAGAGCTTTCACGCTCCAGCTCTCCAATAAAAGCCTTCCACAATCTACGATAAGGATGATTGGGTTTTAGAAATTTTTGTTGCCTGAGGTAAACTGTCTTTTTTCCAAACTCAAGTTGGTGAAAATAGGTATTAGATTCACATATAGGACACGCTTTATGTCCTTTGACATTATATCCAGTCAAATTATCATATGCATGAAAGTAGTTGATTGTGCAAAATAACATTGCACACATCTTAAACTTTTCACCAGAATATACATCACCAACATCAACACCTTTATTCCATAAAAGTTTTAAATCCTTAATTAATAGACTTAGATAAACATCTAGGTCATTTTCAGGTTGTCTTGGTCCAGAAATCATCATACTTAGCATCATATACTTGTGCTTCATGCACAACCAAGGAGATAGGTTGTAAATTATGAGAAGAACTAGCCACAAAGAATGGTTAGTACCCAGATTACCAAAGGGGTTCATTCCATCTGTGGCAAGCCCAAGCCTAAGGTTTCTTGGATCAAGGCCAAAATTTGGAAACAATGAATCAATTTTCCTCTATAGCAAAGAATCAGTTACATGGAGAATGTTTCTATCACATTTTCTTTCATCTGCATGCAATCTAATATTCTTTGTATCATTCACATTAGCAAAAAGTCCCTTTAACCTTGAAATTATTGGAAAGTACCATAACATTTTAGCAAAAAGAAACTTATTACTAACACTGTCATTGTCATCACCATTGTTGTTCTTCAACTTGTAGCGCGACTGACCGCATTCTGGACATTGATCCAAATTTTCATACTCTTTCCTTTATAATATGGAATCATTAGGGTAAGCCTGTTTTGACATACTCCAAACCCATTGGACACAATATCTTCTTGACCTCATAACAACGATCGGGAAAACTGTTATCTCTTAGTAGCATTTATTTCAATAAATCAAGCAATTCTGTGAAACTTTAAACCTACCATCCATTTTTTGACTTCAGATTAAACAATTTTAACAACGCAGACAATTGTGTAAAGCCGGTGCACCCCTTATATAAAGGTGCATCTTTGTCTCTACATAAAGTATCATAAATATGGGCTTTCATATAAGACGATTTTCCAATATCACGGATCATATCTTCTAGTCGATCATCCATATCTTCATCATCTTCACCCATTTGTGATATTTTGATTATTATTCACTTCTCCATGCCATGTCCATGTTGTATAATTTTGACATATTCCATCACAACATAGGTGATGTAATATTTACTATTTTTTTATATTCCCACAAACAACACAAGAACAATAAAAGATACCATTATTGTTGGGAACATTTTTTAAACTAATTTAAGGAATTCAAGAACTCATTTCTCATACATCATACCTAATCTATCAACTTTCATCCAACTACGATCCATAACAAATTGTAAAATTTATATCAAAATAATAATGTGAATGACATACTAATTCTACACACACAACATCCTAATATGATTATATGCATATGCATATTCAACACCAAAACCTAAAGCATATTCACAAAATCTAAATAAAACATGAACCTAGCAACATGAACAATACACATGACAATGTCAATACACACAACATCCTAATATTATTTATCTTTAAAAAAAATAAACCGGTAACCTTAGTGAAGAACATAAAAATTTAGAAGCGTTAGAGAGAGAATGATATATAACCCTAGCGAAGAACATAAACATTCAGAAGCGTCAGAGAGAGAATAACAACGCACTGTAATTCGAAGAGGATGACGATTTCATTTCCAAAAATTATATTCGTTTCCAAAAATGAATGAAGATGGTGAAGATTCCGCTATTGTTGCTGTCTCGTTCGCTAGGGCACCCTTGTGTGTTATGAATGAAATGAAGTACCTGTTATGTTTTAATTTTGTGGGAAATAATTTCACAATGATTGCAAGCTTCAACCTTAGTGAAATATGGATCATATAATTACGGTTGAATGAAACAACCGTAGTTGTTATACTTTCAATTTTTAAATAACAATAAATGTGAAGGGACACACGGTTATAATTTTGTGGGAAATAATTTCACAATAGTTGTAAGCTTCAACCGTAGTGAAATATGGAACATGTAACCACGGTTGAATGAAACAATCGTGGTTGTTATACTTTCAATTTTTAAATAACAATAAATATGAAGGGACACACGCTTATTTTTATTGAAAAAATGGAAAAATGTTGATGATGGGATTTGAAGCTTGTCATCCAAATTCTATTACCACGGTTATTTTTAGGAACCGTGATGAAAAGTTTCTTAATAAAATTAAAAAAAAAAAAACATGCACATAAAAAATGTGATATGACTACGGTGGCAAAATGGTCATTGTAATATTGTGTCACCGAAGGCATATTTTCTAGTAGTGCGAGGAGGTATAAAACCTAGGGTTTAGGTTTGTTTGAGTTCCGGTGGAACTCCGACAGCTGCTTTGTCGTGGGACTTCAAAGGCGGCGGTGCGGGCACTCATGTGCTTCGCCGACCTTGATCCCAATCCATCGGATTCTGGGTTCATTTGTTTGTTTATTCAAGTGAAGAAGTGAAGAGAGAGGAGAGGTGAGAGCATTAAAAGGAGGGGAGGGAAAGAAAATCATAAAATGAATCCTTCTCTCTCGTTTTCATATGTTTATGCTCTTCCTGTCAGCTTCCATAATCATGCCATATGACACCCTTGTGAGCTCCTCATTTGTTTGCTTTTTCAGTCCGCGATGTATCTAGTGTGAGCCTTGCATCACAACCCCTGGTTCACTTTTGACTCGCTTCAAGTAAGCTTATCCAACGCCCATGATCTTGTCATCTGATCATGTGGCCTCTGTCGCGTCAAATTTTAAAGCCAAATTCAAATTTTCTCTTTAGGCTTTTGGGCCTTGACCTGACTCCTTTTTGGGCCTTTGCACCCTGTGCATTTGGTTTAGCAAACCCCATGTTGGGCTTGTTAGCCCATTTTTTTGTCTTTTTATTTTATTTCTTTTCTTTTATTTTTCTTTGTTTGTTTTATTTATTGTATTTTTATTCCCATGAGTTATTTGTAAAAACATTATTGGCCATTTTTTATTATTATTGCATTTTATTTAGTTTATTTTATATATATATATATATATATATATATATATATATATATATATATATATATATATATATTAATTGAATATATTTGCTAATTTGTTTGATCATTTAATTCATGGTTACTTAAATAAAAAATAAAAAAACTACCTTTTTAATTTAACTTATTCAAAAACAAACAAAAAAATCAATCTCACTTTTATTTGTAAGTAATTAATTTTTCATTCTATTTTTAAATCAAAAAATTCAAAGAGAACAACTTATTATCATTATTTCACAATCATTTCAAATCAAAATCATTTTAAAACATTTCACAACACAAATCAAACCTTGATCAACATCGAGTGCACTTTTCTTTAATAAAAACAAAAAACACTTAATCATTATCAAACATTCCTTCGCAAATAAAGATGAAAAATGAATGCGGTGTATATCACGATATCCCCGAGGACTTGGATACGAGGTGCATATCTCGACCATCAGAGTGTTCCTCGTCCCTTTAAAAAACTCTCAACGCGATTGGTGCCAAAATCATTTTTATAATAAATTGTCTAAAAAATGAACGTGGTGTATATCACAATTTTCTAGAGTGTTTGGATATGAGGTGTATATCTCGACTATTCGAATGTCCTTCTTCCAACCAAAAAACAACTAATTACATTTAACCATTTCACAAATAAGAAAATAAAAGGAACACGGTGTATATCATGATCTCCTTGAGTGTTTGGATACGAGGTGTATATCTCGACCATCCAAACTTTTTCCTTTTGGCTTTAAAATTTCAAACTCTTTTTTAAAAGAAAGATATTTCGTCTCGAAACAATGCAAAATAATGCCTCGTCCATTTAAATGTGTGAGTGAACTAAGCGGCATTTTTTCGTGAATTTTGATTTGTAAATGCATTATGTTGTGTTGGAAACGCCCCTCCTCTAATTGTTTGGGGTAAGCAATGGTTTTTCGTTCGATTGCGATAAAATAGTTTTCACTAAAATTGAACCGCAAACAAACATTTTCTACCTAGAACTACGCATCCTTGAGCTCTCTGTCGCACCTGGAGATTCGTAGGAGGGAGATTCAAAGTCTCGTTAGACACCCTAATAAAAATCTTCTTTTTTAGTCCTTTTTCTCCTTTTAATAATTTGAGGAACGTGAACTATTTTTAATTTAACACTTATCACAAAACTAACTAAATAGTTCTCGTTGAGTACAACGGATATGAGGGATGCTAATACTTTCCCCTCGCATAATCGCCTTCCGAACCCGATTTGGTTGTGATGACCATATCTTTGTCATATTTTAGGGGTTTTATCGATGTTTTCCCTTTCCTTTTTTTGGATTAAATAAAGTTTTATGACGACTCTGTTTGTCATCCACGAGCATGCGATGCGCTTGCATGGTCATACTTTTTGAGATGTAACACTCGCTTCACAACTCGGAAAAGGCAACTTGTGATGATAGTCATCCTCAATGGGATCACACATGGGAAGAAAGAGATATTGTAGTAATACATGGACCGTTTCACACAAATGGGTGTGGAAGTGGGAGGTTTCGACGAGAGCCTCAAATGCTAGAATTCTTAGAACAGTTTGAAGCATGATAGCTCCTTCAAACAGAAATTAGGAGGGAAAGGAATCTCATAGTCTAAAATATTTATTGAATAGGACAACCAAAAGTGTGATAACACCGAATTTTGGAAGGCCATGATAAAACAACCCTTTCCAGTTAGAGAATCCTCCCGAACAGACAAAATGAAGTGCGACCTCTTCCACAAGAGCCACAACCAAACTACTAACGACTACATATAACTAAAGGATGTGATTGAGGGTTTGATAAAGAGAGGTCTCTTGTATGAATATTCCATGGGTGGTAAGAGGGATCGAGAAGAGTCGCCAAAAAGTATGTCTCTAGCCAAGATGGTTGATGTCACGACTAACAGAAAAGAGGCGAAGATGGGGCACATAAGAGGATACTATAGCATACTGCAACCATTACGCGAGCCCCCCCCCCCCCCCAGGAAAACTCCCCGTCCAAGGGGACAATGGATAGGAATAAAGCAAAGTTAGAGGCAATCAATAAGAAAGGAGGAAGCTTCTTGGGCAATAGACCGAATAGACCAATGCTTGGTTTCTAGGATAGAAAAAAAGTCGAGGGAATCCCAATTGACGTATTCTCTTTATTCATAACTACCACCGTCATCAACTTTGATGTTTCCCAAATACTTATTGATGGCGGAAGCTCTTGTGACATAATGTACTCATAACTGTTAGAAAAGATAGGCCTAAAGAAAGAAAATTTATGGCCATATGAGGGATCACATTTGTAGGCATTCAACGGCACTACGACCCGTCCTTGGGGATACATTGAATTAATGATATCTATGGGAGAAGGAAATGATATTAGTATTCTTAACTAATAGTTTCTCGTGGTCCTCTGCAGAAGCGTATACAATTGCTGCTCGTCAGACCTTTCGCGACGTCTTTAGACGCTGTAGCATCCTCAGTACACCTTAAGTCGAAATTCCACAATCCTCACGGTGAACAAATTACAATAAACATTTACCTCACAAGAGTAAAAAATATCTACCAGGTATTGCAACAAGATTAAAAGTAATGAGAATGCAAGGCCATGGAGATCAATGTAGCTTCCCCCGCCATTCAGTTGAGGAATATGAACACTTGCCCACCCACATGTAGAATAGATAATGGTTGCCCAATAAGCAAGAGTGGTTGACTTAACAAACTACAAAAGCTGGGAGAATGAGCGGTGACAGACTCACCTGGTTATGTTTACAACTTCATTATGTTATTGTTTCTTTGTATAATTAATTACATCACCATGATGTACTACGATATTTTCATTTTAATGCTCAAAAACAACCTTTTAAAATTATCTATTTTCTTTGTGACAATGAAAGGTAATGAAGAGTCTGGGGTATGACCAAAGAGATCAAGGCCCCATCATAAAGACTCAGGGGTGATGTCATAAGGGCCACATGTGTATGACTAAAGCAATCAAAATCCCACAATAAAAAGCACACACACAAAGAAAGTGGCAAAACCACTAAAATGGCATTTATCGATTCACCTCCTCTTGGTAGATAGCCACTCCAGAGGCTGCGATGGGTCTTCTAGATGTCAACCTCAGACCAGGTTTTCATCTGGTTGGGGAAGGGGTTCCCACTCTTTGTCAGACATGTTCCTAGAGATTTCAAACAAAACATTGAGCAAAAACTTCGTAAGTTAAAGCAAATCCTGAAGCAATTAACTTGAGATCTAACACATACACCTTAATCGAGTAACGATAATATGTTTATTTCAAGTTCATATACTCATTTCCCAATACAAGGGGTTAAGTTTACATAAAAAAAAGGTGGAGAAAGGCATGGCTAATTTCTGAGCGAAACTACTTTCTCATCTCTAATTATCTAGCTCGGTCATACTTGCTCCCTCAAAATGTGCAAATGAGAGTAAAAATTCTCTACTTGCAATAATGCATTCTTAAAAGACTCAAAAATATTTTTGATATCGGTGTTGGAGGCTTCATCCAGTTTTTGGGCCAAAAAGACATTCTCAAGGTACAAGTTTTCGAGATCCTCCTGAATAACTGAGAGATGCCTCCTTAGCCGATAGTGAAACTTGAGAAGAAGATAGAGCTTTGTCTTTCTTTTGCACTTCTCTCGCCATCAACTCGGTAAAAGAAACAAAATCCTTTTGCACTTCTTACAGATATGTGTCACGATAAAGCGCGAGATTATGGACATTGTCCTACAACAATTGTCCCTCCTTACATTTTTTATCATCTAAAAAAGTGTGCTTATAACCGTCACCTCCATCTCACTAGAGCGAAATAAGTTCATCAGGTGTAATACTCCAGGGTCAAAAAATCCTCCTCGAAAGCTTTGTCGATCAAAATAGTCAGATAAGAACAATCATCTTCCGAAGCAGACGCCCAATACTCTTTTGGAGTGCAAGGTCCCGGACGAGCCAAGAAGACAGAGGCTCAGGACAACCCTCTAGTACTGCCAATAATATCGACATCAGGAGCAGTCCCAGGGAATTTCCTCCTTGCAACCCAATGGAGTATGACTGAGAAGATTGGGTTGACCTCCTTATCACCCCGACTAGAGCATGAGTACTGACTGACACCGTAGCATTTGAAGGGCCAGCATTCGCCGACATAGTTTGAATTCCCCTCTACATTTGGTGAATTATCTTCTCATACATCATAGAATATGTATATGATAATTATTAAAATATCAAGAATTATAGGTAAAGATAACTAACAATGGGAGACAAAGGCATCAGAAGCTCACTGAAGATAAACTTTCTATCCTTTTTGGTTTTGGCATCCATCAATAAGAAGGTTTCAATGAGTCACTTCAGGTGTTTCTTTGAGATTTCATCCTAGGGAACAACGCCCTCGGCGTAACCCAATTCTTCAAAGAAAGTGATTAGTCATTTCCTCGCGTAAAGCT
Source organism: Lathyrus tuberosus (assembly GCA_022829125.1). NCBI lineage: Eukaryota > Viridiplantae > Streptophyta > Magnoliopsida > Fabales > Fabaceae > Lathyrus > Lathyrus tuberosus. The sequence goes on from JALAZF010000017.1 coordinate 23,192,117, forward strand.
CCTATTGGGACATGTCACTTTCCTTGTAGACGTATGATCCATTCCCCATCAAAAAGTGACATTGGTGCCAAAACTTATGGAAGAAGCTTGTAGACTTGTTCTCAAATCTGGTTCCTGTGGCACATACGGTCGCATGAGCCTCTTCATTGAGAAGGGTAACAAAAAAAATTGATCTTCAAAATGCTTCACGCCATCGAAAAACACTTCAAAATAATGGATAACATTCACTAATGCAATTAAGTTATGGCCCTGTGCATGGTTTGTTGAGATACATTTTACCTTGAAAAGATGAAAGAAAAAGGATACAGATGGATTTCCTCTCAGATAGTCACACCAGTGCAGGAAGACTTTGATATAGGCCGAACTCACAAGTTTTACCTGGGAGGGGGAAATCATTGGATGGTTCAAGACCTCTATTTTAAAACTGGTGAAGGGAGAGCGGAGACCCATGATCGAAAAAAGTGCACTAATAAAAAGGAATAGTGCACTCGCCGTATTCACTGCAAATTCTTTTATCTTTCTCAAGGATCAAGATGCCTCAGTCATAAGAAGGACCTACGTCAAGGAAAGTCCCTTACCTTTGCATACAAAGGTAGAAGTAGTTACCGAAATTGTGGGATTAACACAAAAGACAAAAGTACCCATTTATTTTTTACTCATGGTGGGCATCACTTATATAGATTGGGAAAATAATATTTTATGGAAATGCATATGATGAAAAGAACAAAGAAAACACCTCCAAGAAATTATGCAAAGATCGTGTGGCACATTGCCAAAAGAAAATTCATATGCATTATAAGTGGTCTAGATCACCTCAGAAAAATACTCAAGTACTTTAGCTCCCAAAGGTCATTATAATATAACATATGAAAAGACATCTAAAGCATGAGGAATATTTAAAGCACAAGTTCCCACATGACAATGACGTCACACATTGACTTTTCACTCAAGTCAGACTACGGTTGATACAAGAGGACAAATGATGTGTGCTTTCCGCAAGTATACGAAGTACGTCAGAGTAATATAAAAGATTATCGGTCCCACAGAGACCAATGTTAATCTATCGATTACTATCGTTACGGTGTTTATCTAAGGCTAATAGAAACTGTGTGTAATATGCATAGGCAACAGAGAATAATGAATAAAAATGAATTTAGATAAATGGTACTGGTATGTAATTCACGTCGAACAAACGATACTCCTATTGTTTAAGTAGAGACACTTGTGGGGCAATATTTTCTTCCTTGAAAAAGAGTTGATTAAAAAGGAACTGTCGCGTTAGCGTAATCGGAATCGGACATAACCTCTACTCTATACCAGCAGCTCACGCTGCACCGGTCGCGTATTGCGTTAAAGTGATAAAGTCCTTTTTTATATAATTAACTCTAAGACTCAGTTAAAAAGTGCTTTTGATTGGAAAATTTTAACATCAAAGGGTTTCCGGCATATGCTCGGCCAACCGGATCCTAAATCTATAAACGCGTCCGAAAATAGTTTTAAAATCACTTTCTAATAATATTAAATTTCCCTAATTAGTTAACAAAGCGCTTTCGCTGTTTTTATCAATTAAAAACTAACCAACTTTATCTAAAGTGTCGGACGACTTTCGATCTTACCTAACATAGTCACGGTTATTACGTAAATAGAAACACAACCCCGTTTACATAATGGTCAATCAAGTTAAATTCAGAAAAGTTGTATTAAAACCAAAACAGCCCCTGAAGCATTTCTACAAACAGAACATACGGAGTACCGTCGAAACGACGGTCCTCACATCCCAACACTAAGGATTTACCTGGACATGACTATGGTAAACATGGCATAAAATTGATTTGTGGAATAAGTCATTTAGGGAATAAAAACGTGCTAAGTGCGCGATTGAATTTCAAAAGTAAGAACGAAAGTGTCACGCTTAAGTTCGATTTGAAAACAAATCTTTTTATGATAAAGAAATTAAAACAGGTAATGCGATAAAGTAAAGAATGTAAAGCGGAACAATAAAGTAAACAAATTTAAGGCAAGGCAGGAAATAAACAAAGTAAAGCAGTGCGGGAAAGCAAACAAAGTAAAGACGGTGCGAACGAAAATAAATTGCGAATTGAATAATAAACCTGCTCTAAATCGGAGACTTGAATATGATATAATGCTGGAAAGTAAATCTGACTTGAAAAGTAAAATGGCGGCAAGATTACTCATCTCTACAATGCTCCAATCTCGATTACAACAATGGTGCGATAACCCCTCGATGTGACGGATTATCACTTTTAACAAACTGAATTTAGGCCTATGCTGCAACTAAGAGAGGATACATAAACAATGAAAACTATGGCCTATTTATAGTGGTAAATGCCTTGGAAGTTACACGAGTCGTTCAGAAAACGTGTGGAGGTATTTGCTCTAGTCATGGCCACTTCCTTCAACTGCCTTTGACCAAGGCGAGTTTTGGGAAGATGGCGCCCACCATCCCTCCACGGCGCCCGCCATGTGTACAAAGGGTGGAAGACGTGGTCTTGTGACCGTTGAGATGTGGGTGAAACCCTACACGTCATGGCGTCCTCCTTGGCCAACGCCATGTGGAACTCCATGTGTGTCTTTTCCACTAAATTCTTCCGATTCTCGCATTTTTTGCTTCATTTCTTCACGGAAAACCCTATTAAGGCATTGTACCTGAAAACAACACAAAACATAAGCATACTACAAGAAAATAGCAAATAAACTATAATAACCATGTGCAATCCGAGCCAAATACGCAGTGTGTTTCAGTGTTATCAACAAACACAACAAAGCCATCAACCTACAGAGCAGAGGCAATGGATTGGGTGGGAAATTACTTTGGACTGGCCAGAAGGTCCAATAGATACAGTCTATATAGAACACTGATCCACCGCATCACTAACGTAGCATGTATGATATCCTAGTCTAGATTGAATGTGATCTAAATCCAAGATCCATCAGACAAATCTTTGTATTTCACGCCTAAAGATTAACAATTTTTTAAAATCTCCCTATTATATATGAGTGACACATGCCATCGTTGCAGGACAACCCCTCTCTCGTCGTACTAGTAACTCAAGTCCATCGTTACAATCCACAACCTTCGACCTCCAATCAATTATGATTCTCTAGTGGGACAAATTTTTTATAAAGGAATTAAGAAATCACATCTAAGTGAAAAAATTTAATTTTCTCCACATAATCGCTTCTAAAAAATAAAGAAAATCATGTAGACAAAAAAAAATCATATCGACCCACTGCAAAGAGCTGGATAGAATGATGCATATACCAAAATATATTGAAAACCTCCAAAAATTTAAATTATTTAAATTACTAAATATGTAAAAATAAATGATAATTTTTTTTGGAAACTAAAAATAAATAAAAATTGGTTATGGGTACAATTTCAAACTTTTTATGATACTACAAGTTATTATAAAAAATAAATAAATAAATAAATAAAATCTTTTCTGCAGAATTTTCAATTACAAATCATGAAAAAAAACGACCAAGATATGCAAGGACAGAGTCAACTATTTATCTCATGAGTGTCCTCTCTCTGAGGGTGATTGTATAGTAAGATTTGATGCACAACATTCTCCATACTTGGCCCCCGTCGAAGCCCGAATTATAGAGAATGTAAGAAGATCAACAGGGCAAAGAGGTTTGCCTTTAAAACTCCAAAATTGTGAGTTGTTCTAAGACAAAAAAGTCAAAGATGATGGTGATTTCTTTCATTTTGCACTTATGGTCCAATCAGAACCCATTAAAACGAAAGAGACCTCAAGTGATCCAAAATGGATTTGTGCTATGAAGGAGGAGCTGAAATCCATTGAGAAGAACAATACTTGGGAGTTAGTTTATCTACCGAACGCGAATAAGCCAATTGGTGTAATGTTGGTATACAAGGTGAAGGCGAATCGCAAGGGTGAAATAATTAAGCATAAGGCTGGATAAGTTGCGAAGGAATATTTACAAAGAGATGATGAGAAAGATGTGAGTCCAACTTAGTATAGGAGGCTGATTGGATCCTTGTGTTACAAGTGCAATACACGTCCGGACTTGGCGTTTAGTGTCGGAATTATGAGTAGATTCATGGAGAGACCGAAAGTGTCTCACTTGCAGCAGTCAAGAGGATTCTAAGATACGTCAAAGGATCTATTGGATGATGAATTCTCTTTCCCACAACGGGCACGTGCAAAAAATGCAATTTACGTTGTTTTACCGATTCTAATTGGTGTGGAGATAAAGATGATCGAAAGTCTACAGCTGGATACATATTTATGTTCCTGAAACACCAATCTCATGGTGTGTGAAGAAGGAACCGGTAGTAGCACTCTCTTCTTGTGAGGCCGAGTACATTTTCACTCTGTTGTGTGCGTACCAACCTGTGGCTAATAAATATACTGAAGGAGCTGGGCAGCGATGAGGGTGACGTTGTAACGCTCTTGGTTGGAAATTTTTCCACGAAACTTTGCTAAGAACCCAATTGCACATGGGAGGAGCAAGCACGTTGAGATGATGTTTCACTATTTTAGGGAACTTATTAGTGAAGGAAGGTTGAGATTGAGATATTGTAAAAGTGAATACCAAATGGTTGATTTATTTACCAAAGGAGTCACAATTGAAGTGGTCAAGAGGTTGAAGATGAACATAGGCATGGAAGACTTGGAGCACTTGAATTAAGGTGGTGTGTTAAGTGAAAAACAATAATCCAAGTGCTGTAACCGGTTACCAAAGGGGTGTAACCGTTTACGGTTGGGCGAAATTCACTTCTGGGCTGAAAATAGAAAGTTGACTCGAAGGTGTAACCAGTTATGCATTCGCAGTAACCGGTTGCCACTGTTATCTTTTAGTTTTCTTAAAATAGTTGTAACTGGTTATAGGTAGTTAGTTTTTAGATTTTCACTTATGTTCGGTTGTTACTTATGCCCCAATCTACTTGTAATTGTATATATACCAAGTAATTGGGTATAACAATAAAGTTAATTCATTGTAATACTAGAAAATCACTTTGAGAAAATAGACGCAGTTAGTAAAAATGTCAATCAATGGACTCGAAACAAAACCTGATCGCTTTCTTATTATCATATCTTTTATCAATTTTACACACACATTTACTTTCGCTAAGCAATTTGAAAACCCCTCGTATTTACTTTTAAGAGCACAATAACAACCTTGTTAAAATTAAGCTATCCCTTTGGAGATGATCTATAATTTTATTACTTTGACACAATTAGTTCACTTGCTAGTTTTGTCATCACACGAATTGAAGCAGTTAGTCTTCACACAAAACAGAGATTTTGCACAGGTTGATATCAAACCAAAATGAGTTTTTTAGTTGTCTATCCTTTGAACCGAACTGGGGTTTTACACATACTGACCACAATTCAAGACAAAGTTTTAAGTTTGGTTATCCTCCGAACCATACCTGGATTTATAACAGGATGGTCTCTAACCCACTATGTTTTTGCACCAGGATAAACTCAGAAACTAAGATACATTTTACACTAGGATGATCTCGAACCTATAGAGCTTTTAACCGAGCTGAGCTCAATAATCGTTGTGGATATTTTTACTAACTGATCTTCACGAACCATAAGAGATATTTTTTAATGGTTGAGCTCACGAACCAAACAAAGACTGAGACCAATCCTCGAATTACAAATAAAAACTTTTAAATGGTTTAACTCCATCCCACAAAACCAACTCCCTAAGGAAAAATTATTTTCTCAAGATAAAATTCTATCTTTCTTAAATTTTCAATTTTTCCCTTGTCCAAAACAATATTCCTCACTAGACTCAAGAGCCCTTTCAAAGCATTATGGATAAAACGTGTGAGAAAATATAAAAGGTTTAGAGAGTTGATGAGAGAAATAAAAAGTGAAGTTTTTACGTTTCATGGAAGTTAAAAAGTGATAGAAAAAATCTCTATATATAGGCCAAAGACTTTGTATAAATTTGGAAACAATCTACGGGCATTTTTAATGACCTAATCGATTAGGCTAATCAATTAGGAAATGTAAATAATTGATTGTTGTGGCCCAAATGGAAGGTTTAGACATAGATTTTTACTAATCATTAAGAGACTGTCACAATCGAATATACACTCAATTATCCATCATTTAGTCGAATACGCCAAAGATCTGATTAATTAAACAATTGTGAAAGTCTCCTATAAATTAAACACATCCCTAATCAACTGGATAGGCCCCAAAAAAAACTTTTTTTTGGTGATTAATGTTTTTTAAATGATATACTTCTCAATGTTTTGTGTGTGTGTGTGTGTATTTGTGATTTATCCATGATACTTCCCGAAATGCCCTTGTGTCTTTACAATACACTGATCACTCAAACGGACATGATCAAGCAAGCTTTCATACTTCCTTGATTTCATACTCTGAAACTTTAAGCCTTGCCATCATATCTTTAACTTTAGCATCACACAAGAACCTTGATTATTCTTGGCGGGGCTAGATATATCTCCTTGTAGATTACCATGATTTGAGAGTTTGGAAGTTTAGGCCAACGGTATTCATAAACCCTCAGTCTTCACTTGAAAGTTGTTAGACTATATTATTGACATTAAACATATGTCTTGTTTGATTCAGAAGGATAGCTTGATCAACCATCATGAGCATCTTTAAGCACTTAAGCTATCTTTAGTAATTGCTTGACTTCAAGTGTTGTCATCATTAAAACTAAGAATCTACTAAATTACATCCTTGATATCCATAAGTTTTACCATCTTAGATATATCTGCATGCACATAGATATACAAAATTGAGAGAAGAAATCTCCTCCCTTTGTTCCATTTGGAGCCAGACTTGGTTCTCTTGCATTTCTCTAAATTATTTGATACGATATAAAATCTTAACTTTCACTTCCTCCTTGGTGAGATTCCTTGCAAAAAATACTTTATCCAAAAAAATTCACTTCCAAAGAATTACTTGAACATTAGATCTTAGAAGGCTTTGGTTATATGTTTTTAAACCTCTTTTGATATGACGGTCATTCTTGCTGATGCAAAGCATTCTTACAAAAACAAACTACTTTTTAACCTTAGGTACCTAAACATTTTTTGGCCCTTTAGTGTTAAATGATTTAAGACATCTTAGGTGTTCAAACTACAGTAAAGCGGCAAGAAGCAAAAATTAGTTTTAGAAGGATTCCCTCCGGGATTTATATCGTCTCCACAGGGATCGGTGCGAGGGAAAGAATGTCGGTCAACGGTCTCTACGTTTCTAAGCTTGTGGTGATTAAATTTGGATGAAATATTCAAGGTACCATAAATAAAGGCAGAAAATATAAAGGCGGAAAATATAAAGTAAAGACTTAAAATAAACGAAGTCTTACTGGGATTGAATCTCATCAATTGATAACACATGCATTCTTCTAACCAATTAAACACAAATCAATCATTCGTCTAATATCCTCATGTATCACCCACAACAGAGGTTATGTCTAACGCAACGTCGAGAGAACAACAGTATTGTCTCATTGGTGATGTCTCACGCAACTCAACAACACAGAGCATTAAGAACTGATACTCACGCAAAGGTTAAGCCTAAATCTATGTCTAGAGTTTATAACCTAACAGATATTCATCCTAGATCTAGATCTGAAGAGTATATTTCTATAGCAGTTCAAATCAATGTATAAACAAGTAAACAAGGATAACATTCATATCAGATAAATTATTGATTCATATAAAATGCCATGATTAGAATACATACATACGCTTAACCCCTTTAACATGTATTCAACTAATTTGCTAAATGTAAGTGAACATAGTTTCTCATCTCTATTATCACGCATCCTCGCTGTCATAACCCGAAATTTGACCTCCCCCTTTTGCCTTTTGCATAAGAATGTGCATTCCCATTGCTGGCATACGCATTCGCACTTTTCTCTATATGTTTCTTGTTGTAGGATTTTCAGTTTTTTTAGCCCAATAATCGAATCTTCACAAGGTCATCACATCATCAAAACAAGCACAAAACAAGGGTTTATGCCTATTTATCAAAACAAGAGGTGGAAAATCGAAATCGGGGATTCATCACTTGTTCTTAAGCAATCTGGGCAAATTTTGCCTAGAGTAACCGGTTACTCAATATAGGATAATTGGTGACTCAGTACAGATCTGCAATTTCTGCTGCATTTTTGGGACAGCAAGCTCTACACTCTCTTTGTTATTGGATTCTACATGGTTCTAGCAGCATGTGGAACACTCTAGACATCTCTAGACATTTCAAGACTATTCAAGACACTGCACTTACATTTACTCAAATGCATCACTTGAAATTAAGTGCACCATGTTGCTTGATTTCCAAGTATGTAAACCTTTGGATTTGAAGCTTACATTGGGATTGCTACCGAGTTAACTTCCTAACTAACCGAGTTAACCGTTGACTCGGTGAGTCAAGTGTAACTAACTCCTAGCCTAATTCCAAACCACCCTAAGCTAGCTCCTAGCCTAATTCCAAACCTCTAACACTCCAAACCAAAACTCTACATAAACAAACCATCAATCACTTTTCAAGGAGGCTTGAACACACTCCACAATCTCTCAACCATTTCACACACTTCACTCTCAATTCTCTCACATTCTCTTTGAATTTTTCTGCAACTTCTTCATCTTCATCTTCATTTTCTTCCCAAACTTCACCATAACTCTTCACCGTTGAAGAATAATCACTTCTACATTGGAAGTGATTATTTCTTGAGCTTAACCTTCATTATCTTACAATTATACTTGGATTTCTGGAGTTTTATTAGCTTTTGGATTCATCTCAAGTGTTTGCTTCAAGATTCAACGGTTCGAATTCGTATTTTGGAGTTTCGTCGCAATTTGCTCGGTTTCGATACGGTTCGGCTATAATTGAAGATTCCTCTGGTTTTCTTTGATTATCTTCATCAAGAATCCTTTGCAACAATCACCAAGTAAATCTCCGGCTTGTAGGTTGGTAGATCTCACTCATTTTACTGTTTCGAACGTTTTCGTATCATTCGCGATGTAGTTTCGATGCTTTTTGTGTGTGAATTGATTATGTCATTGCTTGATCCATGATCTTGATGTGTTAATTGATTCCACTGCTGTTATTTGTTGTTTTGGAGCTTGATTTTCATGTACAAATTCATACCCTAGCATGTGGTAATTTGAACAAGTGATTTGGTTGCTTTAAGTGCTTTTTCAAAAGCTATTTTTGCCACTATTAAAGTGGTAACCGGTTACTCAATGTAGGATAACCGGTTAGTCTTCACAAATTTTGCACCAGCGCTATTTTTTTCAACTAAGTAACCAGTTACTCGATATAGGATAACCGATTACTCTGCATAATTTTCTCCAAATTTGTTGTTTTCAAGCAAGTAACTGGTTACTCAATTTAGAGTAACCGATTACCATTGTAACAGAGTGCCATTTTTGGTGTGTTTCAAACTTGTTTGCCATGCTCTCTCCCTCTAACTTCCGTGGATTGATATGATTGATTTTATGGATGTTTTAGGTGCTGTTTCACTTTAGTTTAAAGCATGATTGTGAATTTTCCGATGCTCGATCTTTCGATTTCATAATTATGCTCATTTCTTGACATTGCATACACATGCTCATTCTTGCACATTTTTATTCACGTGATACATGATTTGTAATGCATATTAAATGTCATTTGGTACTGTTTTGCACTTTCATTCATGTTTGTATTAGATTTATTCCTCAAAGGATAAGCTTAATCTTGTACAATCAATAATGCACCCTTTGCTTTAATAAATTTTCAATTCATTTTGGAAAATTATTAGCATATTCCTCCCTTTTGATTAATTAATTGAAACTTCGTTTCGATTATTAATCTTCCCTTTGGCACTTCTCTTTAGGCTTCCTTTAGAGCTTTCTTTCTCTCTTCCCCCGCGGAGTTAGAGTTTCGCACGACACTGAAGCACTGTACAACTTGGAGTTGTTACGCTGTCTGCTTCAACTTCTGCACTACACCCTGTGTGTTGGAGAAGGAATGAGAATGGGCAATTTCTACTCTCATTCTGACCACTTCAGGTAGGGGACGAATTGCCCTGTACCTGGCTTAGTCACCTCTATCCTCAGGCGGTAGTGTATCTCCTTCCCCGGTTGAGTCGATCCTCGATCACTCTTATATCTTTCAATCTCTATTTTGATCAATCACCATTCTCTTGGTTGAAGATCATTGTCTTAGGTTAGCATCCCTCACTCTTGTCTCAACATTCTTTTCTTGTGGCAATCATCGTCTTTCGATTCCCCTGAAGAGTCTCAACTTCTTTCCCTTCGGTTAATCACAGTCCCTCTGTTAAAAAACCGAATCCCCAGGAGTTCGCAACCTTCTCTTGGTTCTTCTCTCTTTGTTTGGTTAAGCAATGCATGTCAGTTAAAACACCAATTTGCACTTCTTCTCAGTTAACCACAGTCTAGCTGTTAACATACTGAGTTTCCTCTTAGGTGAATCACCTTCTCTTGGTTAATCACCCATTTTTCAGTTAATCACAGCCAGCCTGTTAAAATACTGAGCCTCTTTCGGTCAATCACAGTCTTTCTGTTAACACCGAATCCTCAGCGGTTAACAACCTCTTTTGGTTCAATACCCTTTTTGTTGGTCTAGTACTGTTTGCTCGGTCAGTACCAACATCCTTTTTGGGTCATAACCTTTGCTTGGTTCCACACCTGTTCTTTTGGTTGATCACAGTTTATTTGTTAAAAACTTTATCCCCACAGAGTTGCAATCTTTGCTTATCTCGGTTAACCACTGTTTATCAGTTAATATACCGAAATCCCCTCAGAGTCAAACACCTTCTCTTGGTTCAGCACTCTCCCCTTTTCCCAACCAGGGTTATTATCTCTTTTTCTCTCTGGTTAACCACTACCAGTCAGTTAATATACCGAACATGTTTCCTTTTGATCCCTAGTAGGGTCACTACTCTCTGATTCCCATCACGGTTTTTTCCTTTTCTCCCCAGTGGAGTCTCTGTTATTCTTTTGCCTCTTTATCTCCTTGGTTTCTACACCATTCTTACACCTTATCCTCAGCTCAGTTATTGTCTTTCCTTCACACTTCTTTCTTGGTTTTGACACCAATTCTTTGGAATCCCCAATGGAATTTCCTTCTTTCTTTCGCTCTTGGTTTTGACATCACTTTTCTTTTCCTTTTTTCCGTCTTAGTTCCCCGAACTACGGATGCTCTGATTCTGCATTCATTCGAATGTAAGATACGTAGGCACGAGATCGCGATAATCTTAGTGAGCACACTTCCACCTTCTTCCTTCCCTTTCTTTTCCCTGGTTCCCTGAACTACGGAGCTCTGATTTCCTCATTGCACAATAAGGATATGTAGGCACGAGGGCACAAATCCTCCGCGAGCACTTTCTTTCTTTCTTTCTTTTCTCCTCTCTCTTCTCTTCTTTTAGCTAGAAGCCTTTATATAGATAAACCATCCAAGCCTAGAAGCAAGCGAAATGGTTCCCGTCGAGTACGACGGATGCGTAAGGTGCTAGTACCTTCCTTTCGCATAACCGACCCCCGTTCCCGTTTCTCTTCCGCTTGGGTTTTATCGATATTTTCCCTGTCCTTTGGGACTAAATAAAGTTCGGTGGCAACTCTGTTGTATCTTCTAGTGTGCGATTCACTCAGGTATAACTCAGCCATCTTCAGCTGACGACTCTGCTGGGGAGTCCTTGCTCTTGCAAGTTGGGTCTCGCCTAGTTTTGTTTGCTCTCTTGCTTGCTTGGGTGTGTATCTTTTGCACTTTACTCATTTTATTTTACCTAGCTTTATGTTTATTTACTGCATTTCTTTACTACTTTGAATATTCATATGTTGTATATTTTGGATATCTACTATATTCTGCTGTTGTTGGGATGGGTAGATATTATTGGAGATAAAATTCCTAACACCGGGCTTAGCATACACATAGGCTAGAACGTGGCTAGTCGTGAGGCCTGCATTTTGCGCGTTGGGTTACCTTGATAGCCACATCCCAGATCGTGATTCACTTGAGAATACTTCCATCCTGCGAGCATTCGCTACGGCGGGGGGTTTTCATTCTGAGTCCTATGGTTTGGGCGACCTTTCTAGGGACCACCTTGTTGAGTCTAGATCACACCTGTGAGTGGGATATGGGTTTTTGCAGGAAACCAAGCCTCTTCATACCTTTGTTCTCTCACACACATCATATTATGTTGCACCGACTCAGAATTATATCCAGATATCCAGATTGTTCAGATTTGATTGTTTAGACTGTCATGGATTCTTGTTCTTGTGTTGCATATCATGTCATCATGTAAATTAATTTTTGCATGTTCATTTCCAGGCTAATCAAAGACTTATTATTTGTTAACATTATCATAGAGATGAGTACTGGTTATCGTGGCATCTTTAGCTACAAGTTTGTGGAGCCTAAGCTGAGTTCTTTGAGAGGTTTAGCATCCCGTGTGGTTGAAGATAACAAAGGGGTATTCAAAGACAGTTATGGTAACCTGTTGGCCATCCTTAAAACTAAAGTCAACATCACTGCCATTCATACCCTGGTTCAGTTTTATGATCCTCCACTTAGGTGCTTTACATTTCAGGATTATCAGCTAGCACTTACACTTGAGGAGTATGCTTATATCTTAGGGGTTGAGATCAAGAGGCAGGTTCCCTTTGTCTATTCTAGAAGTTATTTGAAGTTTCCCCTTATTGTTGATGCTCTTTGCATTAGTAAAAAGGATGTGGAAGCTAATCTCAAAACCAAAGGAAAGGGTATTCAAGGGTTTGCTTCGAAGTTTCTGGTTGACAAAGCCACTTCTTTTGCTACGTACGGAAACTAGAAAGCTTTCAACGCCATTCTTGCCTTGCTGATATATGGGATTGTCTTGTTTCCGAACATGGAGGATTTCATAGATCAGGCTGCCATCAGTATATTCTTGTCCAAGAACCCTGTTCCGAAACTCCTTACTAATACCTATCATTCTATTCATTTGAGGAATGAAAAGAAGAAGGGAACCATTGTCTGTTGTGCTCCTCTGTTGTACTAATGGTTCATGTCTCACCTTCCATAGAAGGGTCCCTTTGTTGAGAATAAGGGTAATCTCAAGTGGTCTCAACGAATTATGTCTCTTACTGCTGATGACATTTCTTGGTATTCTCGAGTCTTCGATGATACTAAGATTATTCTTCATTGTGGGGAATTCTCCAATGTGCCTCTCCTGGGTACAAAGGGTGGAATTAACTACAATCCGAGGCTTGCCTTCCGACAGTTGGGACATCCTATGGTTGCCAAGCCAGATCCTGAGGTAGTGGAAGAGTTCATATTTCATGAAGAGGTTGATGACATGGGATTGCTGAAGAGGTTTAGTGCCGCTTGGACTCAAATTCACTTTGAAGGAAGAGCCGATTTGGGTAAGAATAATTGAATAGCCAAGGAAGCTTATACACTTTGGGTCAAAGAGCGCGTCAAGGAGATCTTGTTGCCATTTTCTTTCGAGCCTTCTATGAATGCCAAGTTTCCTGATCTTTTCATTGCTCCTCGTCTGAAGTCGACCAACTCAAGTTGACTATTGAGAAGTTGAAGAAGGAGAATGTTGATCTTCGTCTCAACCTTGGTAGAGTCACATCCGAGAAGGAAAGCCTACAGATTAGCTCCATCAGAAGCGTGAGCACATGCTCAAAGAGGTGGAGGTTGAACAGAACAAGCGAAGGAAAGTGGGTGATGCTTTGAAGAGTACCTATGATGGACTTGCTTCAAAGAAGAGACTGCTCGCCGATACCCAGTATCAAGCCTACAAAGATGAGTTGAGCTTCAAAAAGCAACTTGAAGAGCTTCGAGGGAAGTTATCCGAGTTTAAGAAAAAGTGGCAAAGTGAGCAAGACCGTGCTAACCAGTTGGCAAAGGACTTTTCTAAGTGTCAAGCCAAGCTTGACAAAGCCTTCGATGAGATTCGAAAGTTGCAGGATCAAGCACATCAGAGCCGAGAGCAGATTAGTCAGCTCAACACAGAGAGTACTCATTGGGAGCAACAAAGCTGTCATCTGCAAAACCTCTTGGATCAGAAAGAGGCATTTCTTCAGGATATGCTTCAGGGACCTAACCATTCTTTATTGCGCAACCTCATGAAAGATGCGAAGTATTGGAGTGAGAGACACGGTCGTCTAGCCAGATTCGCTGAGCACGCACTTGAGGACTTGCCTGGGTTGTTGAGGGATGCATATGCTGATGTATTGCCACACAAGACTCCTTGGGCTATTTTCGATTTCTTATCTGTTTGCAGGGTGGTCTTTGATAGGATCCATGCTGATTTTATTGTAGCCCAAAAGGCAGATATTTGATTTGTACTTGACTTGTACTTCTTTCCTTTATTAATGAATGAATGAAGTTTCTTGCCAGTTTTATCTTTTGCACCTTTACTTATATGACTGTCAACAAAGATAAGTTTAAGAATTCCTGGACTTTAAAACTTTTTTTCATGCATAGCATACATTCATTTGCACACATATGCACGTCCTTTCACCCGAAAAACCGTTGCTTATCCCTGTCCGTCTCCGCTTGTAGCAAGACGACGACTCGGCATCTGTATTTCACTCGCTCAAGCAAATCCAGAATCATGACTGATTTTGAAGCTGAGAATGCTGCTTATAAGGAAACTCTGGCTCAATTTCAAGGCCGGATGGATCAGTTTCAGACTAACATAGACGCCATTATGGAACTCCTTCATGCTCAGAAGGACGCCGCTGCTGCTGCCACTGTTGTTGCAATTACCACTAATGCAACTGTTGTCACTCTTGATGTGATTATGTCTTCTGTTGTTACGGCTACCTGTCATACCCTAAATTTTGACCAGGCATTTTTATTTTTTTCATTTTCATCTGTCTATATTTTCATACTGTGTCATCTGCATACAATATCATATATTTTCTTCATGAATATTTTTTGAATTATCAGCCGGATTTAACGTATAAAATTTTCATGTATTTTTGGTCAAATTAAAAGTCAATTGTGCAAAAAAGTTGGTATCCAGACAGTTTTTAAAATCGAACTTTCAGACATCATTTTTTATTTATTTTTCGCGTACTTTAACCCGGTGTGCTTATTTTAATTTTTTGACTTTCCGGTCATCATGTTTCTGACCCGTCTGAGCCTTTTTACCTGGTAAAATTTCACAATTTGATCACGCAGTGTATTTTTTCAATACTTAATATTTTGTACTGATCATTTTAGTATATTCATTTTATTTTTTCGGACACCTCGATACCGGACAGTTTTACCGTTTTTTACCGGTTTCAGTTTGAATTTTTAAATAATATTATTTTCTTTTAATTATGTGTTTAATAACTTTTGTTTTATTTAGTTTTTTATTATATTTGATTTATTAATTATAGTATTTAAGTGAGATGTTTATATATAATAGCAACTTGTTTCACAATTTTGTTCAATTTTCATGCATGAACACAACCAAATCCAACGTGCCACTCATCTTTGTTTCATGCATAATTTTCCTTCCCACTTGCTAGCACATGCATCTTTATCTATTATCATTTTTTTGGATAAAACTTTATAACAATTTTATCCTTTCATCATCAATTCTATATTTAAATATTTATTTTTCAATTAATTGGTTTATTTATTTATTTATTTATTTATTTATTTATTTATTTATTTTTTATTTATTTTTATTATTATCATTTTTTCCTTTTTTTATTAATATATAATATTATTTCTATTTTTTTAACTTGGTAATTAATATATAGTAGTATATATTTTTTTTACTTGGTAAACAAGTAATTAATATATATAATAGTATATATTTTACTTGGTAAACAAGTAATTAATATATAATAGTAAATATTTTTTACTTGGTAAACAAGTAAGTAATATAATAGTATATATTTTTGACTTGGTTAACAAGTTAATAACTTGGTGAACAAGGCAAGTTTTTTTCTATAAATAGGCAACCATTTCATTCATTCATTCTTACACCAAAACAAGCATAGTCTTTGTTTTCTCTCTTCTTTCCTCTCTTCAAATTTTGAGCTTCATAAGGAGTGCAATGGTGGAATTTCAACTCCAAGCAACTTCCACTCCAATCAATCATTGTTTGGAAGGTAAGGATTCTCACTTTGAAACTTCATGAAATATGCATCATTTACATCCATTTAAATTCATGATATGCTTGTTATAATTACATATTTGAATTCCTCATGAAATTCCCTTCAAATGGTATATTGGAACATGTGATTTGGTTAAAAAATGAGAGAGTTGTGTTTGGAGGAAGTTGTTGATCAAGTAAAAATTATGTTACTGTCGCTGCAATAGACAGCGTTGTTGTGCAACAAGCACTGTTAAAACCTGTTGTTTTTGTTCCTCTACGCTGTGATACACACCAGTGCTGCCCAGGAGCGCTGTTAAAAGTCTGTTGCTTATTTTCCTACGCCACAATTTACAGCTACCTTGCAGGAGCGCTGTTAAAACTCTTTGTTTTATATACTATTTATTTATTTTAGTATCTTTTTTATTTATTTATTTATTTTATTATTTATTTATTTTTAACCAAATATTTATTTTAACTTCTTTTTAATAATATTTTCTTTTATCTTAGTTATTTTAATTTCTTATTTATTTTCCTTTAAATCATTTATTTTATGTCTTTATTTTCCTAAAAATCCTTTTAATCACTTTATTTAACTTTCTTTTGGTTACTTAAACTTTTGTCATTTAAAATATGATTATACTTTAGTTAAATCTTTCATTTATTATCTTTAATGGAAAAAAAACCTTAAACATATTTATTAACTTTTAATTTATTAATTTCAAGGATTTTCTTCATTTCAAACACACTTTGTTTATTCTCTAAATATTGTACTTCTTTTGTGAATTTTAGCTTGACATAATCTTTGTACACAATGGGCATCCCTTAAGGTGTAAGCCCCAACCCTTTTGAGTATAAATAATTTTTGGGCCACTATTAGAGTGTAAGTCCCCCCACTTTTTTTATTCAATCATGTTTAAATATATTTGGGCCTCCACTTGAGTATAAGTCTCTTTACTTTTTTTTCACCGTACGATGCTTTCCCGTGTATGTTTATTTATCAACACGATGTTCTTCCGTGTATGTTTTATTTCACATGACGTTCTTCCATGTATAATTGACTCTGATTTTATGGGCCTCTCCTTGAGCTGTAAGCCCCAGTTTACTTTCAAAATACTTTCTCTTTTGATTTTGAGATATACAGTTGTTTTCAATTTTTCTTTGTTGAACAACAAACCAAACAGCATGGAAGCTCTACAACCGAGTAAGTGTTTACCCGCTTTCATATATATATATATATATATATATATAAC
The DNA here is from genome assembly GCA_022829125.1 of Lathyrus tuberosus. Taxonomy (NCBI): domain Eukaryota; kingdom Viridiplantae; phylum Streptophyta; class Magnoliopsida; order Fabales; family Fabaceae; genus Lathyrus; species Lathyrus tuberosus. Next base: position 23,209,444 of record JALAZF010000017.1, read on the forward strand.
TGTATTGTAGGGCTGCTCACTGTAAGTCTTCTTTCACAAACTTTTATATACTTGTCAAATATCCACTTTGTAATACTAGTATAGTTATTTAGAGTTTTCCCCAGCAACTACGTCTAGCACTAGGTAAAGCCCTGTTGGTCACTCTTAAAATACAGTCAAAACTAGATCCCCATAGGATTTCCAGATACAGTTTTTCCTTCTCTTGGGGTTAAACAATATAGAACAGAGAAAGGCAGTATTCTCGGTGAACCTTTTCTCAGACTGTCACCCTTAGAAATTGTCAAAGAAGCTCTACTCCCCAGAGATGATCTTTTCTCCGTGAATGGCATCTCTTGAGTTTCTTCCAAATTCTCAGATTTTCCTGGCTTGATCTATTCTCGATGAATGGTATGTCTTGAACTTCTCGGGGTTTGGGGACCCACAGGATTCCTAAAAGCATCCCCGCCTCCTCTTGGGCGTTGTACAAGGACCCTTCGGCTTCTTAGAAGTTCTCATGCCTTCTCTTGGGCTTAGTACAAGGACCCGACGACCTCTTAAAGGTATAGGAATAGAACCTAGTCATCCTTTGCTAGAGCAGTCTTTCTAGAGTCAAAACATCAAACCCATTTAGGGTTGATTCTCATCCCTTAAAACACCTGCCTCCTTTTGGGCATCACACAAAGATCAACCTTCTCATATCAGTAGACTTGGACAGTCTCATCTCTTTTTGGATCTCCAGAAACCCTCAAGTTTCCTAAAAACACAGAAAAAAAAACCCTTTTCTTCTTTCATAACATCCGATGCTTTTCTGAATATTCCTTTTCTTTACATCCGACGCTTTCTCGGATATTCCTTCTATTTTCATCCGATGTTTTTCCCGGATATTTATATCTCAATCTTTAATCTTTTCACTCTTTCAAATCAATTCCCACAAACACCCTTTTAGCTTCAATCTTGGGCTTTGAACAAGATACAAATCACCTTTAGCTTCATATCTTGGGCTTTGAACAAGATACAAATCACCTTTACTTAATATCTTGGGCTTTGAACAAGATATCCAAATATCTCTTTTCCTCCCGTAGAATAGGAGGAACTACGATTGCTCTGATTTCCTTGTTATCATTACGGGAATACGTAGGCATAAGATTGTGAAATCTTAGCGAGCACACTAAACAAAAACCTTAGGTCCAGTACCTTACCAAAAACATCAAAAAACCCGAAAACAACAAAAATATCTTTTCAACATCTCTCAACCTTCCCAAAGGAGAAACTTTCCCTTTTACAGACAAACACCATCAAGTAGAAAACAATAGAACAGTAGAAAATTGCTATCAACCCATGGATAACCATGTATAGGATGGGTAATTAACAACTCCCCATTGTATAACCTGACCCCGAACTCCCCAATCTCTTAGCATTTGTTAAAGAAAACATCTGCGTGCAAGGTTAGTTTGAGATAACTTCCCTTTCCTTTCCAGCTTCATAGGATAAATAAGAAATCAGAAAGTAGCACCCAATCGCATCCGCAGGCGAGTGTGGGCGGTCACAAAAACCGCGCTACAGAAAAATGGCGACTCTGCTGGGGACGCAAACTAGGATTAGAATTCCTAAGAGGTCTAGGTTGTTAGAAATTTTTCTATATACTATATAATATATATATATCGCTTTTCCTAATTGATATATGTGTTTATTCTTCTGCTAATGGGACTGCAGGTGATACCGCATGTGGAAAGATTGAGTATACACCTAAGATAGGTGATGGCAATGTGGGTAATCTTGCAGGGAGTGAATCCCAGTTAAGAGTCCCCGATCGACTATCAAACTCAGTGGAGACTCCCTTTGCAGATACATTGCCTATACGACTTCGGTTGTTGAAAGTAGTGTGGTCGACTGGGTTGTCTGAGAAGCTGAGGTTTTTAGTAGACTTAAACCATTTTGTAGTGTGGAAGCTATCAGAAATAGTTGTCACGCGATACTACCCTCATTTGAGGCTACTCTAAGATACACGAGCTCGCTCAGGTGATCCGCTTGTTGTTGGTATCTCAAGAGGGGGTCAACGATTTTGAGAGCAGGTACAAAAATCACCAGTATAAACCTTTGGGGATGGGTAGAGCCTTGACTTCATGACACCGAACCTTTGACCCCATGTTTTTTCTATGTTTTTGTGTGTTGCATCCATGCATTGCATTTACATACCTTGCATATTTCATACATATGTCTGGGTCATCGTCAATTCATTCTAACTGTTTGTCTTACAGTCATCTGTAAGTCGTCAAATTGATTCCTCATCAACGATACAGAACTGAAACTTCAATCAACTTCAGCTCAGTTACTTCCCAAAGACAGGACAGCTCATCCTTGTGTTTGATTAGTCACTGACCTTGTTTCTGTTTATTTTGCATTTTCCTTGTTTGTATTATAGTTGCTTTCAGCTTGTTTATCTTTAAATGTTAGTTTTAATGAAATGAGCATGTATAGTATTTTGATTCAAATCATCTGTTTATTCGCATCTTTATGCTTTCTCGTTCAAAAAACAAAAACTTTCAAAAAAAAATACACCTCTTTTTCAAATTTTTGACTATACAAATATTTGTGGGAGGATGATAAAAACATAATATCCATAATTATTGTCGGTATGCTTTCGAATAAAAAACTTTGCTGAGGATGTAAGGCATTTTTTTCAATTCCCAAACACTGGAGATATAAGGAAGATAATCCCTCGTTAACCCTCTTTGAGCCTTGAAGTAATAGTTTCTTTCTTTATAAAAAAAACCCGCAATTTTAACCCGGGGCAGGGTAGTTCTCAGTTTAATTTGGGTTGTGTATTCGAGTTCAAAAAGTTTACATACAATAAGCAGATGCTGAAAACGTATTTCAAATTAAAAACCAGTGATGGTCCATCGTAATCATCAAATCTTGCAGTCACTTTCTTTCTAAGAAGAAATCAAAAAGAAAAAAGCCCGCTAAGTCAAAAAAAAACTTAGGCAAAAACTAGGGCGTCCCGCTGACTATAAATTTCAAAAAAAGAAATAGTTCAAGCAAAAGTTAGGGATAATACAGAGAAGAGGTCCTTAAATCCTCGATTTTCAAAAAAATCCACAAAGACGAAAAACAACTAAATGTTGTAAAGAAGCAGTAGCTGTTGTCTCAAGACTTCTGGACCATCGTCATCACTATCATCTGTACAATTCCGAAACCTTTTTGAACCTGAATGCACAATTTAAGTTTAACTGAGCATAGGATTGGAGAACATCACGAAGGGGGTGGGCACCAAATAAACTTTGAGCCTTTATCTTTTTTTCATAAACCGTGAACCAGACCACGTTATAACCCTCAAAAGACCTAATTGAAGTAAGGTTATTTTGAGAGCATACTACAGCAAGGTGGCGTAAATTGCCTCCAAAATCATTTTTTGCAAATCATTTGTTTTGGTATCATACATCTGTTTTACTTTTCATTCAAAATATTTTAAACCACCATTTTTTTAACCAGTAATTCATATTACTATATTTTTTCTAAAAAACAATGATTTTGTTTTCAAAAATTTTGCATGAACTTTGCCTTAAATTTGCCATGTTTAAATAAACATTTTTTATTGCAAACTAGCTTTCCTCTCAAGGAATTTTCAAAACAGTTTAGAAACTTGGTCAGTGATCCTATCAGGGGCAAGTTCTTTCCAGAGCCTGTTAAGAATCAGTTCAAGATTTGTTCAGTGCAAGTCCTTCTCAGAATTGGTTTATTTAGAAAACTTTCAAGACTCATTACTGGGGCAAGCCTTCCTAGTATACAGCATACAGTCATTATCATTCAAGCTGAAGCAATAATCAGTTCATCTACAATAGTTCGTAAGTCTGGGGCAATTTATTTGGAAAAATCCCCAAGCAAGCTATCCAACCTCCCTCCAAGGATTGTAAACTTGATACCGTTTATCAGTATGACAAAGAAGTGTTTAACAAACAACATTTTCAGTCCCTAAGCAGTGGCAGTGATCTCTGTGTTGATGGATCAGTTTTATCTGTCGCTCCCCAAAAGAGTATAAACTTGTTAATTTTCACTCCTCAAAGAGTCTAAACTTGTTGTCAGCATTTTCATTTGCATTACATACATTTAATCATACATCATAACTTTATCATATACTATGCATTCAAGAGTGTTTTAATCCTCATTTACATTCATCAGTGATCGTGTTATTATCAACATCTTACCTTTCTACAAAGTCCAACTTATCGGGCACCTATACTTTTATGTCTTATCTGATGTTCTTCCAGATATAACTTTGTGTCTATCCGATGTCCTTTCGGATATGTTTATCTGTTCTGATGCTTTTCCAGAACTTTTCTCTGTGTCTACCCGATGTTCTTCCGGATATATCATTTGATTTTGAAGTTTTTTCCAAAACCTGTTCTGATGTTTTTCCAGAATTTTCTGTGTCTATCCGATGCTCTTCCGGATATATCTGTCTGTTCTGATGTTTTTTCCAGAACTTTCTTTCTTCATCTGACGTTCTTCCGGATATGTCTCTTTTATTCTGATGCTCTTCCAGAAACTCTTTACATCTCTATCTGATGCTCTCCCGGATATGACTTTTTCTCATCTAATGTTTTTCCAGATGTAACTTTTGTTCGGAGGACTTATCTGATGCTTTTTCGGATATGTTCATCGTTCAGCCAGTCTTCTAAAAACTTTCTCTGTACATTAACGCTTTTCTAAATGTTTCGAATTTACACTCAAAGTTATTTTTAATACACTCAACGCTTTTCTGGATGTCATTAATATATCTTTAAATTTGGTTGACAACTCGGTCCAATGCTTTTCTGGATGCCTTCGAGTTTGTTTCTCATTCATCCAATGTTTTTCTAGATGTGCCTGGTTTATTTTTCAGACTTCAATGCTCTTCTGAATGTCTCATATAATCATGTCTGCTTGTGTTCCAAGATTTCATTCAATGCTCTTCTGAATGTCTCTTACGGTTGTTACTGTTCTTTCCCAGGGTTTTCAATACATGTCTAAAAATCTCTGATGAATGTAACCTTTTTCCCAGTAAAGTTACCTTTGCTTTCTGGATGTTCCCGTGTAGTCCACAATAAAATTAAACTGCTTTCTCAGAAGTCTCTGACATATTCTCAGATCTGGTCTCATTCCACATCTAATGTTTTCCTAGATATTTCTGATATGTTTTCCAGAGTGGGTTACTTCTTTCGCATCCGATGTTTTTTCGGATGTATGTATCTTTGTTCCAGGGTTTATCCCTCTTTTTCTAAATACTCCTGAATACCCTTTGTCGCATCAGCAAATTTCCACAATATCTTATATCCCAAGAAAATTCTATTAGTCTGTCTCCTGTGGCATCATTCCCCACAATGTTCAAAAGTCATTACATTCATTACATATCATTTCATCTGCATTCACGGTCAAAATTTTAGGTACTCTGATATTTAATCCTCTTATACCTCGAATGTCTAAAACTCTTTGCTATTCATACCTTCAGGTCCAAGAAGATTAAAAAGGGACATCTGTCATACCCTAAATTTTGACCAGGCATTTTTATTTTTTTCATTTTCATCTGTCTATATTTTCATACTGTGTCATCTGCATACAATATCATATATTTTCTTCATGAATATTTTTTGAATTATCAGTCGGATTTAACGTATAAAATTTTCATGTATTTTTGGTCAAATTAAAAGTCAATTGTGCAAAAAAGTTGGTATCCAGGAAGTTTTTAAAATCGAACTTTCAGACATCATTTTTTATTTATTTTTTGTGTACTTTAACCCGGTGTGCTTATTTTAATTTTTTGACTTTTCGGTCATCATGCTTCTGACCCGTCTGAGCCTTTTTACCGGGTAAAATTTCACAATTTGATCGCGCAGTGTATTTTTTCAATACTTAATATTTTGTACTGATCATTTTGGTATATTCATTTTATTTTTTCGGACACCTCGATACCGGACAGTTTTACCGTTTTTTACCGGTTTCAGTTCGAATTTTTAAGTAATATTATTTTCTTTTAATTATGTGTTTAATAACTTTTGTTTTATTTAGTTTTTTATTATATTTGATTTATTAATTATAGTATTTAAGTAAGATGTTTATATATAATAGCAACTTGTTTCACAATTTTGTTCAATTTTCATGCATGAACACAACCAAATCCAACGTGCCACTCATCTTTGTTTCATGCATAATTTTTCTTCCCACTTGCTAGCACATGCCTCTTTATCTATTCTCATTTATTATCATTTTTTTGGATAAAACTTTATAACAATTTTATCCTTTCATCATCAATTCTATATTTAAATAATTATTTTTCAATTAATTAGTTTATTTATTTATTTATTTTCGAGTTATTTTTATTATCATCATTTTTTTCCTTTTTTTATTAATATATAATATTATTTCTATTTTTTTAACTTGATAATTAATATATAGTAGTATATTTTTTTTTTACTTGGTAAACAAGTAATTAATATATAATAGTATATATTTTACTTGGTAAACAAGTAATTAATATATAATAGTATATATTTTTTACTTGGTAAACAAGTAAGTAATATAATAGTATATATTTTTGACTTGGTTAACAAGTTAATAACTTGGTGAACAAGGCAAGTTTTTTTCTATAAATAAGCAACCATTTCATTCATTCATTCTTACACCAAAACAAGCATAGCCTTTGTTTTCTCTCTTCTTTCCTCTCTTCAAATATTGAGCTTCATAAGGAGTGCAAGGGTGGAATTTCAACTCCAAGCAACTTCCACTCCAATCAATCATTGTTTGGAAGATAAGGATTCTCACTTTGAAACTTCATGAAATATGCATCATTTACATCCATTTAAATTCATGATATACTTGTTATAATTACATATTTGAATTCCTCATGAAATTCCCTTCAAAATGGTATATTGGAACATGTGATTTAGTTAAAAATGAGAGAGTTGTGTTTGGAGGAAGTTGTTGATCATTTAAAAATTCTGCTACTCTCGCTGCAATAGACAGCGCTGTTGTGCAACAAGCGCTGTTAAAACCTGTTGTTTTTGTTCCTCTACGCTGTGATACACACCGGTGCTGCCCAGGAGCGCAGTTAAAAGTCTGTTGCTTATTTTCCTGCGCCACAATTTACAGCTACCTTGCCAGGAGCGCTGTTAAAACTCTTTGCTTTATATATTATTTATTTATTTTAGTATCTTTTTTATTTATTTATTTATTTATTTTATTTTATTATTTATTTTTAACCAAATATTTATTTTAACTTCTTCTTTTTAATAATATTTTCTTTTATCTTAGTTATTTTAATTTCTTATTTATTTTCCTTTAAATCATTTATTTTATCTCTTTATTTTCCTAAAAATCCTTTTAATCACTTTATTTAACTTTCTTTTAGTTACTTAAACTTTTGTCATTTAAAATATGATTATACTTTAGTTAAATCTTTCATTTATTATCTTTAATGGAAAAAAAAAAAACCTTAAACATATTTATTACCTTTTAATTTATTAATTCCAAGGATTTTCTTCATTTCAAACACACTTTGTTTATTCTCTAAATATTGTACTTCTTTTGTGAATTTTAGCTTGACATAATCTTTGTACACAATGGGCATCCCTTAAGGTGTAAGCCTCAACCCTTTTGAGTATACATAATTTTTGGGCCACTATTAGAGTGTAAGTCCCTCCACTTTTTTTATTCAATCATGTTTAAATATATTTGGGCCTCCACTTGAGTATAAGTCCCTTTACTTTTTTTTCACTGCACGATGCTTTCCCGTGTATGTTTATTTATCAAAACGATGTTCTTCCGTGTATGTTTTATTTCACATGACGTTTTTCCATGTATAATTGACTCTGATTTTATGGGCCTCTCCTTGAGCTGTAAGCCCCAGTTTACTTTCAAAATACTTTCTCTTTTGATTTTGAGATATACTATTGTTTTCAATTTTTCTTTGTTGAACAACTAACCAAACAGCATGGAAGCTCTACAACCGAGTAAGTGTTTACCCGCTTTCTTTACCCGCTTTCATATATATATATATAACTGTATTGTGGGGCTGCTCACTGTAAGTCTTCTTTCACAAACTTTTATATACTTGTCAAATATCCACTGTGTAATACTAGTAGAGTTATTTATAGTTTTCCCCGACAACTACGTCTAGCACTAGGTAAAGCCCTGTTGGTCACTCTTAAAATACAGTCAAAACTAGATCCCCATAGGATTTCCAGATACAGTCTTCCCTTCTCTTGGGGTTAAACAATATGGAACAGAGAAAGGCAGTATTCTCGGTGAACCTTTTCTCAGACTGTCACCCTTAGAAATTGTCAAAGAAACTCTACTCCCCAGAGATGTTCTTTTCTCCGTGAATGGCATCTCTTGAGTTTCTTCCAAATTCTCGGACTTTCCTGGCTTTATCTATTCTCGGTGAATGACATGTCTTGAACTTCTCGGGGTTTGGGGACCCACAGGCTTCCTAAAAGCATCCCTGCCTCCTCTTGGGCGTTTTACAAGGACCCTTCGGCTTCTTAGAAGTTCTCATGCCTTCTCTTGGGCTTAGTACAAGGACCCGACGACCTCTTAAAGGTATAGGAACAGAACCTAGTCATCCTTTGCTAGAGCAGTCTTTCTAGAGTCAAAACATCAAACCCATTTAGGGTTGATTCTCATCCCTTAAAACACCTGCCTCCTTTTGTGCATCACACAAAGATCAACCTTCTCATATCAGTAGACTTGGACAGTCTCATCTCCTTTTGGATCTCCAGAAGCCCTCAAGTTTCCTAAAAACACAGAAAAAACCCTTTTCTTCTTTCTTAACATCCGATGCTTTTCCGAATATTCCTTTTCTTTACATCTGACGCTTTCCCGGATATTCCTTCTATTTTCATCCGATGTTTTTCCCAGATATTTATATCTCAATCTTTTCACTCTTTCAAATCAATTCCCACAAACACCCTTTTAGCTTCAATCTTGGGCTTTGAACAAGATAAAAATCCCCTTTAGCTTCATATCTTGGGCTTTGAACAAGATACCCAAATATCTCTTTTCCTCCCATAGAATAGGAGGAACTACGATTGCTCTGATTTCCCTGTTATCATTACGGGAATACATAGGCATAAGATTGTGAAATCTTAGCGAGCACACTAAACAAAAACCTTAGGTCCAGTACCTTACCAAAAACATCAAAAAACTCAAAAACAACAAAAATATCTTTTCAACATCTCTCAACCTTCCCAAAGGAGAAACTTTCCCTTTTACAGACAAACACCATCAAGTAGAAAACAGTAGAACAGTAGAAAATTGCTATCAACCCATGGATAACCGTGTATAGGATGGGTAATTAACAACTCCCCATTGTATAACCTGACCCCGAACTCCCCAATCTCTTAGCATTTGTTAAAGAAAACATCTGCGTGCAAGGTTAGTTTGAGATAACTTCCCTTTCCTTTCCAGCTTCATAGGATAAATAAGAAATCAGAAAGTAGCACCCAATCGCATCCGCAGGCGGATGTGGACGGTCACAAAAACCGCGCTACATACTCCTGTTGTTGTTCCTTCTTCTGCTACAGTTGAAGTGCCAGTTGAGCATGTGATTCAGCCTGTTATTCATCCATCAAATTCTCAGTCTGGTTTGAACAAAATGTCTGCTGCTTTTCCTTGGGGCATGCCCCCAAATTACACTCCTCAGATTGCAAATAATGGTGCCATCATACCATATCAGCCTTTTGTTGTGCCCATGCCCAATGGGAATGCTACTGCGTATCCATGGGGTATGCCTACTCCGATTCCACCTCCAGTGGTGAGTGATGATCGTGAGAATTTTCAAGCTCTGAATCGTCAGACTCCTGTGTTGAATGGCATTGAAACTCCTGATAAAGAAGAGCATGTGTATAGGGGTCCTCCTATTCATGTTCTGATTTCATCTCAAGCTGCTCAAACTGTTATTCAGAATGTTCACTCTGGAATGCTCTACCCTGGGACATCTTTATCTCCTGTGGTTCCTCCTCCGAATTATCTGTTTGGTGTTCAAATGGGTCAGAATGCTGGTCAGATGGTTAATCAGGGATTGGTATATTCTTCTCAGTTTTCTACTCCGCAAGTGCACGCTTCAGCCGCATCTCAGTTGCCAAATCCTCAGATTATTGTCAGGCATGTTAATCAAGATAGACCTGCTAGTTACAAGTTGTTGGAAGACCGTATCAGAGCTATTGAAGGGTTTTCTACTTTTGGCATGGAGGCTAAGGACTTGTGTTTGGTTCCAAATGTTATATTGCCGCAGAAATTCAAGATATCTGAGCTTCCAAAGTATAAAGGTTTGAGTTGCCCGAGTAATTACATCACTATGTACTGCAGAAAGATGGCATCCTATATTGATAATGATGAATTGCTGGTTCATTGTTTTCAAGATAGTTTGTCTGGTGCTTCATTGGATTGGTACATGGGCTTAGAACGCCGTAAAATTCGTACTTGGAAGGATCTGTCTGAAGCATTCTTGAAGCAATACAAATATAATCTTGATCTGGCGCCTACTAGATTACATTTACAAAACCAGTCTCAATGCTCGGCTGAAACATTTAAAGAGTATGCACAAAGGTGGCGCGAGATGGCGTCTCGTGTGAGGCCGGCTCTCTCTAACAATGAGTTGGTTGACATCTTTATGGGTACATTGCAAGGATCATACTATGAGAAAATGGTGGGAAGTTCTTCTTCGAAATTTGCTGACATTGTAACCATCGGTGAACGGATCGAGAACGGGTTGAAGGCTGGAAAGATTTCTGGAGCTGTTTCCCAGCAGTCAGCTACTAGAAAGTCTCAGAACAGTCAGTCAAAGAAGAAGGAAGGTGAAGCCAACGCTGTGACAACCAAGGTCTCTCCTCAGTATCAAGTACCCATGGCTCCCATGCCATATTATCCATATTTGTACATTGCTGCTGCACAATGTCAACAACCTCCATACCAGTATCATCCGCAACAACTAATTCAGAATGCTCAGAATCAGCAACAACCGCAACATCAGCAATAGACTCAACAGAACAACAAAAATCAGCAGAATCAAAGTCGTCAAAACAACAACAATCAAGGAAATCATAAGCGTCCAAATTTCAATAGAATTCTGGTGCCATACACTGAGTTGTTTCCTTACTTGGTTCACCAAGGGACAATTGTTCCCAAGGAGATCGCGCCTACAATTCCTCCATTCAATCCAAAGCATAATCCAAACGCATCAAGTGCCTATCACGCTAGATATGTAGGACATGCAACAGAGGACTGTATTGTTTTCAAAACCAAGGTTCAGGAACTCATTGATCGAAAGATTTTGACTTTAGTTGAGGAAGGTCCTAACATTCAGCATAACCCGTTGCCCAATCACAGTGGACCTGCGGTGAACATGATTGAGGATAATTCAAGGGCTGAATTGATCATGGATGTTGACGAGGTAAAGACCCCGATGACTACGGTTATCAAGAAATTGAATAAATATGGGCTGTTGAAAGGGCTGCATGGCAAGTGTCAGATTTGTGACGATAATCCCAACCAATGTCGGAGGCTGAAGGGTTGTGTCCAGATTTTGATGAACCGAGGTGAGGTTTAATTTGCCAGATCTAAGTCTGATGAAGAAGTCACTGTTATCGAGCCATTCACCATCATCTATAGGAAGGTTCATGTTGAATCCCCTAAAAAGAAGATACAACTTATCGTTGTTTGCCCGCCAAAACTGTTTCTGTATCAGAATTCTAAGGAGGTACCTTGGAGGTATGGGTCTATTGTGTTTTATGGAGGTCAAGAGATTAGGGTTGCTGAATCTGAGATTGTGAATGTTATAGCCGTCGGAGGAATGACTTGTAGTGGACGAGTGTTCACTCCAAAAGTCACTACAAAGCCTGTTCAAGTTCTAACTATTGTTCCTCCCAAGGAGAAGCCTGCATCTGCAACACCTGTTGGTCAACAAAAGGCATGTAATGTCGTACCAGTGCCTACTATTCCGTCTGAGGATGTTTCAAAGAACAAAGAAACACTTGATGATCACGAGTTCCTAAGGTTGATCAAGAAAAGTGACTTTAAAATTGTGGATTAGCTGGGGCAGACTCCCTCGAGGATCTCAATTTTGTCCTTACTCATGAGCTCGGCTGCACACATATCAGCTTTGTTAAAAGTCTTGAACATGCCCACGTGATGCATGATATATCTGTTGTCGAATTCGATGATGTAGTGGCTAATATAACAGCAAGCAGATACTTGGGCTTTAATGAATCAAAATTACCTCCTGAAGGATCTGCCCACAATCGAGCACTACACATATCTGTAACCTGCACAGACATCATGTTATCTCGTGTCCTAGTGGATACCGGTTCTTCACTCAATGTGATGCCTAAGGGAACATTGAGTCAATTACTGGTAGAAGGAAGCGAGATGAGGCCGAGCGCCTTAGTTGTTAGAGCCTTTGATGGTTCTCGGAGGCAAGTCATTAGAGAAATGGATTTACCCATCAAGGTTGGACCGTATTTGTTCACCATTACGTTTCAAGTAATAGATATCAATCCCGCGTACAGTTACCTATTGGGTCGCCCATGGATTCACACCGCAGGGGCAGTTACCTCAACTTTACATCAGAAATTAAAGTTCATGTGTGACGATCAGCTAGTCATCGTCTGTGGTGAAGAAGATATGATTGTGAGTGAGTTGTCATCTTTCTGATATGTCGAGACCGAGAAGGCATAGCTGAGGTGTCGTTGCAGTGTCTCGAGTTCGAAGATGTCAGCTCTGCTTCGACTAATCAAAGTAGATCACCGTAAATGACTTTGACATCCGCCAAGAGTGCTAAAGAGACCATCGAGAAAGGTGCCTTGTCAGGCTGGGGGCATGTGATTGATGTGGTTGAAAAGAATAATCGTTTTGGATTGAGTTATCATCCTGGTCGACAATCTAGTTCACCTGGTCATAAGCAGTGCAACTCGATCTAGTTCAGTAGTGCGGTTTTTTCAAATGGGTGACATCGTGGCAGGTATTGACGATGTTGGTCCTAGCAACCAGATTTCGATCTTGGTGCGCAAGTGTCCGCCGGGTTTCAAGCTCAACAATTAGACATCTACTGTGATCCTGTGGTTTTTCCAACAAACATGTAATGCATTTTTCTTTCTCATTCCCTCGTCCTCGGCCGAGACGAGTGGATAGCTTATAAAGGGCCTCACGTTTTTGCAATATTATGTGATCGATAAATAAAAGTTTTTTGCATTCAAAATCATGCTCTATTTTCTTTCTTTATTTTACTTTTTCACAAACAAATGGCAAAAGTTTCTTTTATTTTCACTTTTCAAAATAGCTCATTCTAAACATATTCATAAACATGCAGAACTAATAAATGCATTGATAACAACATGGAAAACATCCATTGTAATTCTGGTATTCCAATCAACCAAGCCGAAGAAGATGGTGAGGAAGATTGTGAATTACCGGCTGAACTAGCAAGGCTCCTTAAGCACGAGCATAAAGAGATTCAGCCACACAAAGAGCGAATAGAAGTTGTCAATCTTGGTACTGATGAGGTTAGAAGAGAAGTCAAGGTTGGCGCATCCCTTGCAAAGCATGTACACTCCAAGTTGGTCAAGTTATTGAAAGAGTATGTTGATATCTTCGCCTGGTCCTATCAAGATATGTCTGGGTTGGATACCAACATCGTTGAACATCACATGCCACTCAAGCCCGGATGTCCTCCTATCAAGCAGAAACTCCGGAAGACTAGACCCGACATGGCACTCAAAATCAGAGAAGAGGTAAAGAAACAGCTTGACACTGGATTCCTAGCCACTTCCGAATATCCTGAATGGATTGCCAACATCGTCCCAGTTCCAAAGAAAGACGGGAAAAGTCAGAATATGTGTGGATTATCGAGATCTCAACAAGGCAAGCCTGAGAGATGATTTTCCTCTGCCTCATATTGATGTCTTGGTAGACAACACTGCGCAGTTCTCTGTCTTTTCGTTTATGAACGGTTTCTTAGAATATAATCAGATCAAAATGTCCCCAGCTGATATGGAGAAGACAACTTTCATCACGCCATGGGGTACATATTATTACAAAGTCATGCCATTCGATCTGAAGAATGCAGGGGCAACATACCAACGTGCCATGACAACCCTCTTTCACGATATGATCCATAAAGAGATTGAGGTCTACGTGGACGATATGATTGCCAAGTCCAAAACTGAAGATGATCACCTGGTTCATCTGAAGAAATTGTTTGATAGACTCCAGAAGTTTAGACTGCGGTTGAATCCTACAAAGTGCACCTTCGAAGTTCGATCTGGTAAACTATTGGGCTTTATTGTGAGTCAAAAGGGCATTGAAGTTGATCCTGACAAGGTTCGGGCAATTCAGAACATGCCGCCTCCCAAAATAGAGAAAGAAGTCCGTGGCTTTCTGGGTAGACTCAATTACATTTAAAGATTCATTTCTCACTTGACGGCTACCTGTGAATCGATGTTCAAATTACTTAGAAAAAATCAATCGGTCGAATGGAACATTGATTGTCAAGAAGCATTTGATAAAATAAAACAATACTTGCATGAACCACCGATCTTAGAACCTCCGCTTCCAGGTAGGCCTTTAATCATGTATCTCACTGTTCTCGATGAATCAATAGGATGTGTATTGGGTCAACATGACGACACTGGCAGAAAAGAACATGCAATTTACTATCTGAGCAAGAAATTCACTGATTGTGAGACCAGATACTTGTAACACCCCAAATTTGTTAGAATATTTATTTTATTTATTTAAATATAATATTTGTGAATTTTTGGTGAACTTTGGTGGTTTGTGTTGACGTTGGCATTTTGTGGAGTTTTGGTTATTTAATTAAATAATAGTATATAATATCGTATATATTAGTATTATTATTAATTTAAATAATATTAGAGGAATTAAGGGTAAGATGGACTTTTGAGGAGGATTAGTGAAGGTATTATTGGGAAAGCCCATTTTAGAAGCCCAAAGGTTTAACAAAAAGGAGAATTTGAGAGGAATAGGTTTCATTTTGTTAGACCGTGAAAAGAAGGAAAAGGCGAGAGCTCTGAGGAAAAAGGGAAAAGGCTAGGATTCGAGAAGGTTTCCGAGAACTCAAGAAAGAAAGCTTGGAATTGACAATCTAAGGTATGAGGAGTATTGCCTTTCATTATTTTCAATATAGGAATTCGATGTGTTTAAAGCTGATTTTGAGGTTTATATGGGTTTTTCGGTTTTTGAGTAAATTGGTGCTTTAGGGCATTTTTATGGATTGATTATTAAGGGTTGAATTGAATCGGATAAAAGTAGGCCTTCGAGGCTAAACCTTCTGTTGATGATATGTGGGATCTGGTAGAGAAAGGGATTTATGGGGTTTATGAGAATCTTTGGGTTTGTGAAGGTTTAGGTGATTTTGAGGTCAATATAGTATAATAAATCGACCTAATAGTCGTAGGTTTTGTACCTTTGATTGCCATAATGCCTTAGGAATGTTTTGGAGACGTTTTTGGGGTAAATGAGGCTGAATCCGTAAGAGTTTTGAGGTCTGAAGTGCTACTGATGCGTAGCAGCAATTGCAGGAAATCGCAGGTTCGCAAAGCGAACACTCGCCCCAGACTCACACGGCGAGCTTCCCAGCGAGTGACTTCGCAAGGCGAGTAGAAGCGGGCTGAAGCGAGAGAGACACAGAATGAGGGGTTTTCTAGTTTTGTTTAGGATTCTGGGATTCGCTGGAAGCTCGAAAAGCGAACATCCCAGAGAATGAGTTTGCACGGAGAACTTGGTAGCGAACGACTGCTGTTCGTAAATTGTTTTATGATTCTTGTGTTGTCTTGATGTTTTGATGCTGTGATTTTTTTGATGATTTACCATGATGTTATTGATGACTATGAGATGATGATTTCGTGATGTTTTGATGAATAATTGATGGCATGATTAACATGAGATGATGATGCACGTAATGACTTTTATTGATGATGATGATTTATGACATTGTGTATCATGCATTCATAGCATTTCAGTGAGTTAGACTTCGGTTTATTGAGGCTTCCATCCCATTGTGTGGATGGGAGGTGGTTTTTTATGTGCTCTGGTTCTTGTGTGGAATCGATCCTAATGATGGGGATCTTTGGAGGGTGATGGCCTAAGTGTCCATCGACTGTGACAATTGGTACCACATGCACGAGTCTTGTTGTGCATTGCATTATTGGGCATTGATGTGATTTATGATAACTTGATTTTGATGTTTTCCTTGTGATAATCCTGAAGATGTTGTATATGATAATGACATTATTTATGCATATCCTATTTTTATATTGATTATAATGAATTGTGATTACTCACCCTGCCTGTCTGAATGTTGTCTCCATGTGGGTAAAGTGCAGGTGATCAGGCTTAGTTGTGGATGCCCTCGAGGACTTTTGGAGTTTATTTGCTTTTGGTCGATGTAGAGGGTCTTGCTCTGATATTGTAACATCGGGTTGGGTCGTTGAGTCAAACCATGTTAAGTTGTTATTTTTTTTGTTATTTGATTATTATGGCTTTTAATGAAAACCCTTTTGATTTTGGATTATTGTGGTTATGGTGGTTCCGCTTCTATTTGATGGCTTTTTGATTATTTTGAGGAAAACTCGTTGTTTACGGAGCAAATGTTTTATTTGAGTTTATTGAGAAATGTGCACCCTTCTGAGGTGATTTTTTTCTCTGATAATTTGTGTATTTTGCCGTGTTTATTCGTGGGGTAGAAAAGGGTGTTACAACACTCACTCTTGGAGAAAACTTGTTGTGCTCTGGTCTGGGCTGCTCGACACCTAAGAAAATACATGATTTGCCACATTACTTTATTGATATCCAAAATGGATCTGATAAAGTACATATTCGAAAAGCCTGCTGTCTCTAGAAGGATTGCTCGGTGGCAGATGTTGTTAACTGAGTATGATATCCAACATGTTACCCAGAAAGCAATAAAAGGGATCGTCTTGTCTGACTACCTTGCTCATCAACCTGTAGAAGGATATCAACAAATGAAGTTTGACTTTCCTGATGAGGATGTTCTGTTTATTAGAGACTACGAGACTCCAGACCCTGATAGGACCTGAACCAGGGGCGCGATGGACGCTCGTGTTCGACGGTGTTTCTAATGCTAAAGGTCGTGGAATTGGTGCTATCATCATCTCTCTGACAGGTTTTCACCTTCCCTTCACTGCCAGATTATGCTTTGCATGCACCAACAATATGGCTGAATACGAAGCATGTATCTACGGTATTGAAGCGGCAATTGACATGAGAATCAAGATTCTTGAGGTCTATGGAGATTCTGCTTTGGTTATTGGCCAAGTCAGAGGGAACTTCGAAACTCGGGATTCCAAGATGGTTCCGTACCAAAAACACATAGCGAAATTGATTCCTTATTTTGATGAGATTTCTTTTCATCATATCCCTAAAGAGGAAAATCAACTAGCTGGTGCACTTGCCACTTTAGCATCCATGTTCAAAGTCAAGTGAAAGAATGAAGCTCCCTCTATTCGCATAGATCATTTGAACGAACCAGCACACTGTTTAGCAATCGAGGACGAGTCTGATGACAAGCCTTGGTTCTACGATATTAAGAGATATCTTAAAAAATAGGAATATCCTGAGGGTATTACTATCACTGACAAGAAAGCTCTTAGACGGCTCTGAGCCAAGTTCTTCTTAAGTGGTGGTGTACTATACAAGAGGAATTATGATTTCGAGTTGCTTAGATGCGTGGATAGACACGAAGCAAACACGATCATAAGGTCCATACATGAGGGCTGCGAGGGTGTACATGCTAAAGGTCCTGCTATAGCCAAGAAGATCCTTCGGGCTGGGTACTACTGGACAACAATGGAGGTAGATTGTTACAACTTGCCAAGAGATGTCACAAGTGCCAAATATATGGTGACAAGATTCATGTGCCTCCAACTCCATTGAACGTTTTGACTTCGACTTGGCCATTCTCTATGTGGGGTATAGATATGATTGGAATGATCGAACCGAAGGCTTCCAACGGTCACCGATTCATTCTAGTTGCTATCGACTACTTCACCAAGTGGGTCGAAGCTGCTTCTTATGCAAATGTTACACACCAAGTGGTTGCCAGATTTATCAAGAAAAAGATAATATGTCGCTATGGTATTCCTAGCAACATTATCATGGACAATGCAAGCAACCTAAACAATAAAATGATGAAAGAGTTGTGTCAAGAATTCAAGATCGAGCACCACAACTTTTCACCATATCGGCCCAACATGAACGGTGCCGTCAAAGCAGCAAACAAAAACATCAAGAGGATTGTCCAGAAAATGGTCAAGACTTACAAAGATTGGCATGAAATGCTTCCCTTTGCACTACATGGCTACAGAACTTCAGTTCACACTTCTACTAGAACAACTCCGTACTCACTTGTGTATGGTATGGAGGTTGTTCTTCCCATTAAAGTCGAGATCCCTTCGCTCAGAGTCATCATGAAAGCAGATCTTGATGAAGCTGAATGGGTCCAATCGAGATATGATCAGCTGAATCTCATCGACGAAAAGCGCCTTACAGCCGTTTGTCATGGTCAATTGTATCAGAGACGCCTCAAGCAAGGTTTTGACAAGAAAGTTCTCCCTCGAGCATTCCATGAAGGCGAACTCGTGCTCAAGAGGTATTCACCTGTTCACTCGGATCCACGCGGCAAGTAGACTCCCAATTACGAAGGACCCTTTATTGTCAAGAAGGCCTTCTCAAGCGGAGCCCTGATCCTCACCACCATGGATGTGGAAGAGTTGTCATCGCCCGTGAACTCCGATGCAGTTAAAAAATATTATGCCTGAAAAAAATGGATAAAGAGTCCACTAGACTGACATCCGCAAGGACAATCTAGGCAAAAATGGGCATCCCGATGGACCAAAAAAAGAAATGTCCATGCAAAAGTTAGGGATAATGAAAAAAAACAATAACAGCCCGCTAAGTTGAAAACCCGAAATGGCGACTTAGGCAAAAATGGACATCCCGGTGGACGAAAAAATAGAAATATGACCAGGCAAAAATTAGGGATAAAGGCATTTGATTGTGAACATTTGAGCCTCTCTTCGTCATAGCTGGATTACAGACGGTAACAAAGCAGTCAAATCATCATCAACTGGTGCAAGGCGTTGAAACCTAGACTTACAGTGGATGGTAGCCAATGTTGTAATCAATGCAAAGCATGACTTCCCTTTGCCATTTACATTTGTTTTTCAATTTTATTGCAAATTTCCTCATTAAGGATTTTTGGATCCTTGTACACATCGTATGTACATATTTTTCACAATCAATAAAAATACACCATTTGTTTTCTCAATTGTTTTCTTTCCAGTATTTTGTTTGCAAAATAAACGATTATTTGTGATCACATAATACTATAAAGCGTTGAGAACAATAAAAGGCTAAATCAATAGAGAAAGCACTAGGCATTGCATATTTTGCTGGTAACTCCTGCAGGATAATCGGTAATATCCATTGGCAAGCCTAATGTCGGACCAGCACCGTGATGGTTCTTTGAAGAGTTGTTGTTTCCTCAGCAGAGCCACCATTTCCCCAGCAATCGCCATTATGGTTCTCCGGAAATGTTGGTTACTTTCCATTTCCCCAACAGATCCATAATGTCCCCAGTAAAGCTATCATGATGTACCCCGAGAAGAGACATGTTTGTTCTTTTCCCCAGCACGGGTCGTGCATTATCCTAAGCATGTCGAAACTGTCACGCTCCAACAGCGGTATGACTTGGTTCCTCAAGCCGAGAAGATCCTCCGTACTTTGGAAATTCCCTGCAGCAGAGTCAGTGGTAGTTTTCTGGGTTCATTCCCTCAGCGGAGTCGTCACCATTTAACCTACACCTTTGCATGACATGATATCAAGCATCATGTAGATCAATCATACATGGCATATGCATCAAGCATACTCTGTTTCTTTTGGCCTGATTCATCTCCCCAGAAAATATTCAGCCAAACATCTTTCAACTCTTCTTTTGTCGCCGTCGGCCAAATTTTTGAGCTACTCTTTTATTTAATCCCCTTTTATCTCGAATCATAAAAAATCTAGCGCAATTCGTACATTCAGGTCCAAGAGGATTAAATAGGGGCAGCTGTCGTAACCCAAAATTTGACCTCCCCCTTTTGCCTTTTGCTTAAGCATGTGCATTCGCATTGCTGGCATACGCATTCACACTTTTCTCTATATGTTTCTTGTTGCAGGATTTTCAGTTTTTTTTAGCCCGATTAATCGAATCTTCACAAGGTCATCACATCATCAAAACAAGCACAAAACAAGGGTTTCTATGCCTATTTATCAAAACAAGAGGTGGAAAATCGAAACCGGGGATTCAGCACTTATTCTTAAGCAATCTGGGCAAATTTTGCCTAGAGTAACTGGTTACTCAATATAGGATAACCGGTTACTCAGTACAGATCTGCAATTTCTGCTGCATTTTTGGGACAGCAAGCTCTCCACTCTCTTTGTTCTTGGATTCTACATGGTTCTAGCAGCATGTGGAACATTCTAGACATCTCTAGACATTTCAAGACTATTCAAGACACTCCACTTACATTTACTCCAATGCATCACTTGAAATTAAGTGCACCATGTTCCTTGATTTCCAAGTATGTGAACCTTTGGATTTGAAGCTTACATTGGGATTGCTACCGAGTTAACTTCCTAACTAACCGAGTTAACTGTTGACTCGATGAGTCAAGTGTAACTAACTCCTAGCCTAATTCCAAACCACCCTAAGCTAGCTCCTAACCTAATTCCAAACCTCTCACACTCCAAACCAAAACTCTATATAAACAAACCTTCAATCATTTTTCAAGGAGGCTTGAACACACTCCACAATCTCTCAACCATTTCACACACTTCACTCTCAATTCTCTCACATTCTCTTTGAATTTTTCTGCAACTTCTTCATCTTCATCTACATTTTCTTCCCAAACTTCACCATAGCTCTTCACCATTGAAGAATAATCACTTCTACATTGAAAGTGATTATTTCTTGAGCTTAACCTTCATCATCTTGCAATTATACTTGGATTTCTGGAGTTTTATTAGCTTTTGGATTCATCTCAAGTGTTTGCTTCAAGATTCAACTGTTCGAATTCGTATTTTGGAGTTTCATCGCAATTTGCTCGGTTTCGATACGGTTCGGCTATAATTGAAGATTCCTCTGGTTTTCTTTGATTATCTTCATCAAGAATCCTTTGCAACAATCACCAAGCCAAATCTCCGGCTTGTAGGTTGGTAGATCTCACTCATTTTACTATTTCGAATGTTTTCGTATCTTTCGCGGTGTAGTTTTGATGCTTTTGTGTGTGAATTGATTATGTCATTGCTTGATCCATGATCTTGATGTGTTAATTGATTCCACTGCTATTATTTACTATTTTGGAGCTTGATTTTCGTGCACAAATTCATACCCTAGCATGTGGTAATTTGAACAAGTGATTTGGTTGCTTTAAGTGCTTTTTCAAAAGCTATTTTTGCCACTGTTACAGTGGTAACCGGTTACTCAATGTAGGATAACCGGTTACTCTTCACAAATTTTGCACCAGCGCTGTTTTTTTCAATTAAGTAACCGGTTACTCAATATAGGATAACCGGTTACTCAGCACAATTTTCTCCAAATTTGTTGTTTTCAAGCAAGTAATCAGTTACTCAATTTAGAGTAACCGATTACCACTGTAACAGAGTGCCATTTTTGGTGTGTTTCAAGCTTGTTTGCCATCCTCTCTCCCTCTAATTTCCGTGGATTGATATGATTGATTTTTATGGATGTTTTAGATGTTGTTTCACTTCAGTTTAAAGCATGATTGTGAATTTCCCGATGCTCGATCTTTCGATTTCATAATTATGCTCATTTCTTGACATTGCATACATATGCTCATTCTTGCACGTTTTTATTCACATGATACATGATTTGTAATGCATACTAAATGTCATTTGGTATTGTTTTGCACTTTCATTCATGTTTGTATTAGGTTTATTCCTCAAAGGATAAGCTTAATCTTGTACAATCAATAATGCACCCTTTGCTTTAATAATTTTTCAAATCATTTTGGAAAATTATTAGCATATTCCTCCCTTTTGATTAATTAATCGAAACTTCATTTCGATTATTAATCTTCCCTTTGGCGGTTCTCTTTAGGCTTCCTTTAGAGCTTTCTTTCTCTCTTCCCCCGCGGAGTTAGAGTTTTGCACGACACTAGAGCATTGTACAACTTGGAGCTGTTACGCTGTCTGCTTTAACTTCTGCACTACACCCTGTGTGTTGGAGAAGGAATGAGAATGGAGAATTCCTACTCTCATTCTGACCACTTCAGGTAGGGGACGAATGACCCTATGCCTGGCTTAGTCACCTCTATCCTCAGGCGGTAGTGTATCTCCTTCCCCAGTTGAGTCGATCCTCGATCACTCTTATCTCTTTCAATCTCTATTTTGATCAATAACCATTCTCTTGGTTGAAGATCATTGTCTTAGGTTAGCATCCATCTCTCTTGTCTCAAGATTCTTTTCTTGTGGTCAATCATCGTCTTTCGATTCCCCTGAAGAGTCTTAACTTCTTTCCCTTCGGTTAATCACAGTCCCTCTGTTAAAAAACCGAATCCCTAGGAGTTCGCAACCTTCTCTTGGTTCTTCTCTCTTTGTTTGTTTAACCACTGCCTGTCAGTTAAAACACCAATTTGCACTTCTTCTCAGTTAAACACAGTCTAGTTGTTAACATACTGAGTTTCCTCTTAGGTTAATCACCTTCTCTTGGTTAATCACCCATTTTTCAGTTAATCACAGCCAGTTTGATAAAATACTGAGCCCCTTTCGAGTTAATCACCTTCTCTTGGTTAATCAACTCGTTTTCCTTTTGGTCAATCACAGCCTTTCTGTTTACACCGAATCCTCAGTGGTTAGCAACCTCTTTTGGTTCAATACCCTTTTGTTGGTCTAGTACTGTTTTCTCGGTCAGTACCAACATCCTTTTTGGGTCACAACCTTTGTTTGGTTCCACACCCATTCTTTTGGTTGATCACAGCTTATCTGTTAAAACCTTTATCCCCACAGAGTTGCAATCTTTGCTTATCTCGGTTAACCACTATTTATCAGTTAATACACCAAAATACCCTCAGAGTCAAACATCTTCTCTTGGTTCAGCACTTTCCTCTTTTCCCCACCAGAGTCGTTATCTCTTTTTCTCTCCGGTTAACCACTGCCAGTCAGTTAATATACCAAACATGTTTCCTTTTGATCCCCAGTAGGGTCACTACTCTCTGATTCCCAGCACGTTTTTTCCTTTTCTCCCCAGTGGAGTCTCTGTTATTCTTTTGCTCCTTTATCTCCTTGGTTTCTACACCATTCTTGCACCTTATCCTCAGCTCAGTTATTGTCTTTCCTTCACACTTCTTTCTTGGTTTTGACACCAATTCTTTGGAATCCCCAACGGAATTTCCTTCTTTCTTTCGCTCTTAGTTTTGACACCACTTTTCTTTTCCTTTTTTCCGTCTTAGTTCCCCGAACTACGGATGCTGTGATTCTGCATTCATTCAAATGTAAGATACGTAGGCACGAGATTGCGATGGTCTTGGCGAGCACACTTCCACCTTCTTCCTTCCCTTTCTTTTCCCTGGTTCCCTGAACTACGGAGCTCTGATTTCCTCATTGCACTATGAGGATACGTAGGCACGAGGGCCTTAATCCTCCGCGAGCACTTTCTTTCTTTCTTTCTTTTCTCCTCTCTCTCCTCTTCTTTTAGCTAGAAGCCTTTAGATAGATAACCCATCTAAGCCTAGAAGCAAGCGAAATGGTTCCCGTCGAGTACGAAGGATGCGTAAGGTGCTAGTACCTTCCTTTCGCATAACCGACCCCCATTCCCGTTTCTCTTCCCCTTGGGTTTTATCGATATTTTTCCTGTCCTTTGGGACTAAGTAAAGTTCGGTGGCGACTCTGTTGTATCTTTGAGTGTGCGATTCACTCAGGTATAAACCAGCCATCTTCACTCACAATACAGGATTATTTGCTACTCATGATACTCATGCTAATAATCAACATAATAAAATAAAAGTGATACCAATGAATATCAACTTACAAGACTATGTCAAAAGTTTTCTCATTGATAGATGAATATCTTAGATCTAAGATTTGAAAAGGTTTTGTCAAGACCTACAAATAAGAAATCAAAGACAACATCAATACTGAATCAAAACTAGTTCAAAATACATAGATTAGATGAAATACATAAGGTATCAATAGATTACATCCAAACCCAATAAGAGATCGAAGCACTTACTTGAAGATCAAGCTCCAAGTTGCTTCAATTTGTGCTTCTCCCACTTAGGGTTTTTGTTTCTTTCTCTAGAATATGTTTGGAATGAAGAGAGATAAAGTTATGATATTGAAAAAATATATTATCTTCTAAAAATCCATAGAAAGTACTTAAATAGTATTTAAAAAATTGTCCTGTTCGCACTGCGAAGACCACTTTCAGGCACTTCAAGTGCCTCAGGAACAGTTAAATCGCCCTTGGAAATATCTAAGTTTGTAGTGTGAACTCATTCTTTGCACAACAAACTTCTTCACTACACCTTCGCACAACGAACTTTGGGTCCTTTTCCTACTTCCATCCAAAGTTTTCAGCTCGCCTGGACTTCGCTGTGACCTCGCACAACGAACATTCGCTTTGACCTCGCTGTTGTTCGCACTGAGAACTTGCTGATTGTTCTTCATTTCTTTGGCTTCCTTGTCCAATCCTTTGTGTCTTAATCATTGATGTTTTATGCCTATATTCTGCACAATAACACACATATCAAAGCATCCAAAGGTATTTGGAATATAATTGAAGAATCACACAAGAACAAGAAATAAATCCATTAAAACATGAGAAGTTAGTTAAAAATGCCATAAAAGATGGTTTAAAATAAGTCATATTTTTCACTTAACAAACTCTCCCCAACTTGATTGTCCTCAAGCAAAGTATGCCCCTCATGAAAACAAGAGGATTTGCTCAAGCATAAGATTCAACCAAGAAAAGATTAACGGTTCAAATTTAAACAAGAGAGATTTGCTCAAACAAGAGGATTTGCTCAAGCATGAGAATACGCACAAGCAATGTTCACCACTTAATAGAATCGAACAGTGATAAAGAATTTAGTTCTTAAACAAATATTATGCAATGTTTCAAATAACAACTAAATTCTTATGCTTTAATCACTCTAACACTCTTCTTCAAAATAAGAATGAAGAAATTAATGTGTTTGCAACCCGAGGCAATTTCACTTTCCTAACAAACAATGCAAATAACAATCCAATTCATATATTCATCTAATCAATCAAAAATAAAATCATGGAAGCAAGAGATCACTAAGGGCTTTTAAGGTTGTATCTTGTTCAGGTTCACAACAAAGGGTCATTTCTAAAGGCCATTGAATCGAAATTGCCAATGCAAAAGAAACATTCACTATACATGGTATTAACACATCACAACTTCTTTTCAGCATTTACTACCCTAATGCAAACC
This sequence comes from Lathyrus tuberosus, assembly GCA_022829125.1. NCBI lineage: Eukaryota > Viridiplantae > Streptophyta > Magnoliopsida > Fabales > Fabaceae > Lathyrus > Lathyrus tuberosus. The sequence continues at coordinate 23,234,951 of JALAZF010000017.1, forward strand.
TTCTCAAACTTCCTTATTGCACATTATTTCATTCTCTATTTTTCTTTTTCAGACAAGCATTTTTTTTCTTTTGTTTTTCACATTCATATTCACACTTTTTCAATGCGTGCTTGAAATTTTTTAAAATTTTTAGTAACCTACCATTTTCCTTTTCGTTCTCCCCAACTTGAATTCAACCAAACCTCAAGTGAATGGTCCTTGCTTTTTATGGCAAGTAAATCCATTTAAAACAATGTTCAAAGGTTCATGAAAATTTTTTAGAACCTCACAAAATTCAATGATGAACTAAACTTTCAAATTATGTACATAAACCAAGTTCATCACTAAAGTTGGGATCTAATTCTGTTTAGGCTCAATGGGGTTAACAAATTCTCACTACTCACAGGTAAGTTATTTTTGGATATGGTTATGCTCAATATCAACAAATGTCTTGATCATTTCTAATGCTTCTACAAAATCAAAATAATCAAAAGATTAAGCATGAATCAAACGAATGAAACAAATTGTGACTATTATACCTAAGTGAAACAAGCATTTAAACAAAGTTGCAAAATGAAACCAAAATACACATTTGCACAAAGCACAAAATTCTTAAATCATTCTAACATTCTAAGAAGCGGTACAATTTACCTTGCTTGCATTCACATGTTCAACATCCTACCATCACCATCTAAACTTGGGAGAATCTTCATTGGATACTTTTATACAAATAGCAACCAATCTAGAAAAAGTTCTCATCATTCATCCCTAACCAACACTTGAGCAAACGTGAAAGGAAACGAGTATATATACAATATAAACAACTGTACAAAGCTCAAAAATATAGAAACTATTGCAATGTGATTCAATATCTAAACCCCAATCTCCAGCAACGGCGCCATTTTGTTCAAACTGCAATAAAGTGGCAAGAAGCAAAAATTTAGTTTTGGAAGTATTCCCTCCTGGATTTATATCGTCTCCACAGGGAATCGATGCGAGGGAAAGAATGTCGTTCAATGGTCTCTACGTTTCTAAGCTTGTGGTGATTAAATTTGGTTGAAAGATTCAAGGTACCATAAATAAAGGCAAAAAATATAAAGGCGGAAAATATAAAGTAAAGACTTAAAGTAAACGGAGCCTTGCTGGGATTGGATCTCATCAATTGATAACATATGCATTCTTCTAACCAGTTAAACATAAATCAATCATTCATCTAATATCCTCACGTATCACCCACGACATAGGTTATGTCTAGCGCAACATCGATAGAACAACCGTATTGTCTCATTGGTGATGTCTCACGCAACTCAACAATACAGAGCATTACGAACTGATACTCACGCAAATGTTAAGCCTTAATCTATGTCTAGAGTTTAGAACCTAACAGATATTTATCCTAGATCCAGATCTGAAGAGTATATTTCTATAGCAGTTCAAATCAATGTATAAACAAGTAAAGAAGGATAACATCCATATCAGATAAATGATTGATTCATATAAAACGCCATGATCAGAATACGTACATACGCTTAACCCTTTTTACATGTATTCAACTAATTTGCCAAATGTAAGTGAGCATAGTTTCTCATCTCTATTATCGCGCATCCTTACAATATCGGATTTATCGCTACTCATGCTACTCATGCTAATAATCAACACAATAAAATAAAAGTGATACCAGTGAATATCAACTTACAAGACTATGTCAAAATTTTGCTCATTGATAGATGAATATCTTAGATCTAAGATTTAAAAAGGTTTAGTCAAGACCCACAAATAAGAAATCTAAGACAACATCAATATTGAATCAAAACTAGTTCAAAATACATTGATTATATGAAATACATAAGGTATCAATATATTACATCCAAATCCAACAAGAGATTGAAGCACTTACTCGAAGATCAAGCTCCAAGTTGCTTTAATTTGTGCTTCTCCTTCGTAGGGTTTGTGTTTATCTCTCTAGAATATGTTTGGAATGAAGAGATATTAAGTTCTGATACTTAAAAAAAAATATTATCTTCAAAAAAGCAAGAGAAATTACTTAAATAGTATTACAAAAATTATCCTATTCGCACTGCGAAGACCACTTTTAGGCACTTCAAGTGCCTCAGGAACAGTTAAACCGCCCTTGGAAATATCTAAGTTCGCAGTGCAAACTCATTCTTCGCATAGCGAACTTTGGGTCCTTTTCCTACTGCCATCCAAAGTTTTCATCTCGCCTGGACTTCGCTGTGACCTTGCACAGTGAACATTCGCTTTGACCTCACTGTTGTTCGCACTGCGAACTTGCTGATTCTTCTTCATTTCTTTGGCTTCCTTGTCCAATCATTTGTGTCTTAATCATTAATGTTTTATGCCTACATCCTGCACAATATCACACATATCAAAGCATCCAAAGGTATTTGCAATATAATTGAAGAATCACACAAGAACAAGAAATAAATCCATTAAAACATGAAAAATGAGTTGAAAATGCCAAGAAAGATGTTCAAAATAAGTCATAGTTTGCACTTAACATTAGGTCAATTGAGATGTATTCTTTATACTATCTTAAATCATGCATTTTTCCAAAATAATAATGTTCAAAATGACCATGCTTATGACACTAGTTACATTTATAAACATGAAATTTATTTTCTTCTTACCATGACAAATACTTAGAAAAGATTTATTGTTATTATTATTATTATTATTATTATTATTATTTGGTTGAGATTCTAAGTCAACTTTGTTACATGAAGATCTTTGATTTGATAAAATTATATCGATATTTTCTTTCTCTTTAGTAAATTTACTCAAGATTTCATGCAAGTTGTTAATTTCATTTATTAATGAATCGCATGTTTCATGTAATACCCTAAATTCTCTAATAATGTGGTCATTCTATTAAATGGTGGATTAGAATTTAATAAAGAGATTAAGCGCCTTAATCTAGAACCTTAGTCTATAGTTTAGTGAGAATGGCATGGTAGTAATTTCTCTTAATTGGCAATGGAATTTTGGACATTTCACTTGATAATTAAGTAAGCCCATGCTTGAAGAGAATAGCTCATTTTCACCATTTCATTCTCTCACTAAAATGAGAGAGAGAGAGAGAGAGAGAGAGAGACACACACACAATTTCCTCTAAGGCAATGGTATAAGGAAAAAATTTTCATCACATGAAGGAATTAGACTTGCATGGATGAAGATGGAGCTTCAAAGAAGATGCAAGGCTAGATTAAGCAAGTCATCTTCATCTTTTCATCACTAACAACTCAGAATTTTAGAATCAATAAAGGAAGAAGATTGAATAAACTTTGAGATGCTTCCTTGCATGTGAAGGATTCTTGAGAAATTGAAGAAATATCACCAATTCTTCTCATCATATCATCTCTTCACTTGAGTTCATGTTTGATCAAAGGTTGGGTTCTTCTTAAGCTTTAATTGGGTTAGAACCTGGAGGGAAATTTATGGTGGGAATGGGAATAGGAATAGAAAAATTATGAATGTTTTGCTTGCTTGTTGATTTCATGATTTAATTGTTTGATTGTTATGAAAATGTGTTAAAATTTGATGCATGTCTTATAATACATGTTTATTATTCTTTCCAATTGATTATAATGAGTTTAAATTTGTTTGGATTAAATGAAATGAGTATTGGAATGAATAAAATGTTGTTTTGCTGAAAATTTGACGCATTATTCCAGCATAATAGAGCGGTGAAGACCGTCATGCCAAATGACGGCCAAACCATCATGTTACAAGCCATGATGATGACAATCATCCTCATGACGGCCAACCTATCATCCCCTTTATCCTGAAACATGGTTTGAGGTGAAAATTGCATAACTCGAGTTTGTAACTACGATTGAGACGTTGTCAGTTGCATTTGAAAGCTAGTTCAATAAACTATATTATAGTAAAGAAGTGTGATTCTTTTATGCTATAATTCAATTAATTAAAACCATATTTTTTATGACTTAGTCGTTAAGATTGTAGGTGTGAGAGTGTAGTTAAAGAAAAGTGATGAAAAACACTAAAAAATTCATCGATTTTAAGTACGCTAAGTGAATCCCTAGTTGGTTTAAGTGATGTTCTTATCATACTAAGACATTAGAGATTAAGTGAGGTAAATTGGACCATAAACTCTTGATAATCATGTGTGATAAGTAATGTAAATCATTAAGTAAGAAAGCGTGAGAAAGTCAATCGTTTTATTGATGTTGGAATTGAAAAGAAATGTCTCTTATGTTGATCACTTAGGATAAATTAATGAAATAAGAATATTGATTTATATTTAAGTTCTTACCTAATGGAAATTACTTGGTAAGTGGGGACACCATATGACCGAGTTAGAATCATATGATGAGAAATTCGTAAAAGTGTAATCACACTTCGATTTTTGGTAATTGCCGATAGGATGATTCAGAGAAAAATGGGATCTAATTAGTGAAAGTCATGATTCCTATGGCTTGCCTTAAATATAGTTCAAAACGTATGAGGGTAAGAACCTAATAAAAGAAAGGCTGGTAAATTCGGAAAACCTTACCTTAGTGGGCAGCGGATTAGTCGGTCATCATGGGCGTTCGAAAAGCTAACTAGGTTAGTTATTCGTAAAATACTTCGACATGAAAATCCTATCTCCTATTGTTCTACATGGCTTGTGTAATTAGGGTGACATTTTTCATGTGGTATATGTGTTTAACGACACTTCGATCCTCAGTAAATGTCGATATAACGATTCAAATAAAAGCTTAATCGAGTAGGTGGACGTCTTGATTCCTATGGATTGCCTTAAATGTAGTTCGAAACATAGGAGGGTAAGACCCTGATACAAGGAAGGCATGTAAATTTCGAAAGGCCTTACCTTAGTGACCAGTGAATTATTCGTTCGTTAAGGACGTTCAAAAAATTAGTTGGGCTAGGAGTTCATCAAAAACTTCGACATGAAAATCCAAGCTCCTATTGTTCTACATGGCTTGTCTAATTATGATATCATTTTTCACGTGATGTGTGAAGTTGAGATAAACTTAAATTTTCTTTAACTTTGTGATGTAGTTCTAGTAAAACAAGAATAAGGATAGAGAACCATGTAGAGCTGAGTGGACTTATGGTTTAATTAAGAGGTCCACTGAGATGTAGCATCTCACCCCATTCTCGTTGTTATTTTTCTAATAAATAGGTATCGAATAAAGGAAGAAGCAGAAGACTTGAGAAGCTGGAAAATATTCTATCTTATTTTGTATTCTACTTTGTACCTTATGATTAGATATACTTCATTACATGTTGTATATTTTAGTATGCTTGATGTATAAGTATGAGAAAAATTTTACTCATGCAATCTTGTATACTATTGTATTATGTTTCAATGTCAGTATTAACAGTCTAAATGTGGTAATTCTAGACATATCCAGTTTGGGATGTTACATTTCACATCTATTTGATTTTAACGTTTGTCTTCTAAGCATATTCATTTCATCATTAATCGTATTATTTTCACTTTCAACGGCTTTAACATGATTCTGAAATTCTAATATATTTCTTTCAATCTCGTCATTTTTCTTACTAAATTTAACACTTAAATCAACTAATTGCTTGTAATATAAAGTATTTATCTCATTATCGTCTTCATGGGTAGCTTTAAAGAAAAAATTTACATCTTCATCTGATTCCTTTGTAGATTCTTTAGAAAATCCTTCGGATGATTATGATGGTGTAGATTCTTTGTATGTTTTTACAAATGATGCTACATATGTTTTGTGTGATGGTACAATATTTTTGTATGATTCTTCTGATGATTATTCTTCATGAGATTCTTCGTATGAATTTGATGATGAAAATTCTTTGTACAATTTTTCTAATGATGATTCTTCATAAACATTTGAAGTTTCTTCTTTGAGTAATTGGATTAGTTATTTAAGTATCATGATGATATGCTTCTTATTTGATTTATCCTATAGATCATAAAAAAAATTTGTATCTTCGAAGTTAAATGCTCAATAAGATTTTTTATACCAGCTCTTAAATCTTAGATATTCATTAGATATAATATTTTTTAAATTATTTCCTAGAGTTTTAACATTTGAGAACCGTCTTTGAATATTATCGTTATTTTCACTTTGTATCTCAACTTCTTGAATAAGTGTGTTCATTCTTTTCCTTTCCATCTCGGTTAGAACTTCATATATTTCCTTAACGGTGTGTCATACTTCTTTTGCAATGTTGCGGTTAAAAATATAATAGTAATCTCTAGTATTTAATGCACTTATTGTAACACCCTGATTTCTTCGTTTAATTATTTAATTAAGTTAATTTGTGTATTGGAGTGATTTATCGTGGTTATATAATTTTACATACTGATTTAAATTGAATATTTGCTTTATGTGTGTGGGGTGTAGTGAGATGGTTGGGAAGAATAGAGTAGTATGGTGATAGTGTAGAAGTGGTAGAATAATTAAAATAATAGTGTTTTAATTATTAAATGAAATAAAATGAGTGGTAGTATTTTTAGTGAATTTAATTATTTTGTTGTTAGAGATAAAATAATAAGAATGGAGTAATTAATTATATGAAATAAAAGACGAAGGGTATTGTTGGGTTTTTGTGAGTAAGTGTGGATAGAAAGGTAAGTCCAAAATTTAAGAGTTTTGTTATTATAAAAAGAAAGTTAAAGAGTTAGAAGATTTTTGACAGTATGTGAATTGGAAGAGTAAAAGTTCTAGGACAAAGAGAAGAGCGAGAGGAGAGCTAACATAGAAGGAGATGAGAACCAAGAATAGAACCAACCTTTGTTGCTAAGAGAACAAGGTAGGGGAGAATAACTTTCCATAGGGCTTATGCATAAGGGGTGGGTAGAGGAGTCATTAACCTCTAATAGAGAATTGGATTGTTCTTGAAATTTTGAGTGTCTATGACTATGATATTATGATGTTGATTGGGTGAATTGATGTGTATTTTCGTGTAAAATGTGGTATGTGATTACTGCTTTGAAATTGTTAATATTTTCCATCATTGTCGAAGGTTTAAAGTTTTGAGGTAAATGTGAAAGTATGAAAATACATGATTTTGTTGATGGTAATCTATGATAAATTGTGAATTTGTGCTTTTAATCATTGGATAATTGTTGTATGTCAAATTCTGAGATCATGCCTTTTTACAGAATCGAAATCAGAGGTTTAAAAGGACTTCTATGGTTGAAAACATAGAAAAATAAATTTTGGGTATTTACCCACGGATTCCAAGACTTAGCGACAAAGTGACCGTGGGAAAAAACGTAATTCTGGGTGACGTTCCTCAACCCTCGTGACTCTCGTTATGCCTAACAAAAAATATTATAACTTAAGTTCCGTAATTCGGAATGAGACGCGGTTTGAAGCGTTGGAAAGTTAACGCATAGTACTATATCATGGTGATGCCTTAAGAGGATGAATGTGCACTTAATGACATGAATATACTATTTTACTTAAGGTGTAATGTCGGTGGTCGTGTTTCTAGCTGGTGAGTTGGGTTTTATGTGTTATCGTGCAATTCATGTTAACCGCTGTTGGGCATGTTTTGAGTGACTTAAATTAATTAATTAAATGATTACAATGGGTTGTTGAGTGTTAATAATTAATTTAGAAAATTTGTTTAATTATTATAATTAAATCGATAATGTTATTTAGTGTTGTTATGTGATTAATGAAAGATGATGTTTTGTATGCATAAATTAGGTTGTATATGGTGTATGAATATTTGAGTTATGCCATGCTTGTATGTGAATATGCATAATTGTTGTTTTAGTGGTGGTAGTTTGAAAAGGAAACTATGTTGTTGTATGTTATTTATGTTTTGACGTTGTTTACGGAACATTGTATGATTAATTATTGTGATCATTATGTTTGCACAATGAATTGATTAAATTGTTGTGTTGTTTGAAATATAATCCTATTGAGATGAATTATTATCATGCTTGTATTGCACCGTTGGCTGATAATGTGCATTTTGTAATTTTGGTGTGATGTAGTCCAAATAGGGGATTACTTGAGTTGTCAATGCATTTATGTTAGGATCAGAGAAAGGTCTTAACACATTGATTTGATGTGTATGAGCATGCATCATTGAATTCTGTCAAGAGGCATGTATGTTAGTTCAGAAGAGGGGACTAGTGGCTTGTCCCAAGCTCATAAGATGGGTCTTGGAGCTTAGAAGAGGGGACTTATAGGTTCAGAAGAGGGTATCGGTTCCAGAGAGAACCAAATATTGAGTTGGTACCACATGCATATGCATAGTGTTGCAGAGTCGAGTTGCATTGCATAATGAATTATATGCATTTTGTTGAGTTGTGAATGATTGATGAGTTGGGTGTGAGAAAGAATTTTTATATACTATGAATGATATTGTGTAGAGAATGTTGTGTTATTATCCTACCTTGCAGTATATCCCTATTATTATTGTTTGTGACTTCTCACCCTTTGTAATTATTGCGGTATGTGCTCCTCTTTGGGGTACCGATAAGCATGTAGCTAAGTAGTTGCTTTAGAGTTGGAGGAAGGTATGAGGTTGTTTCTTCATTTTTCTTTCTGTGTTTAGTTTATGTGCTCTGATATGTAACGCTGGGAACATTTTGTGAGATCTTTTTGTTAGAAAGTTGATATAAACTCTCATGTTTGATATTTCTATGTTTTGAGGAGATTTCATTTATGAGTTGATTATGCCATAAATTGAATTTGAAGTTTAAATTATTTAGTTCATGCATGCTTTACTATGAGAAATTTTGTTGTGATGACACCCTAAGTGAAGGTGAGCATGCGATGACACCCTAAGTGAAGGTGTTGATTGTTGTTTTATTTGATAAAGTATTACAAAGCATGTATGTTTTGAAAAGAGAATGTGTGGCATCCTATTTGATTGTGTGGATACTCTGATTTTATTGTATAATTATGCGCGGGGTAAATAGGGTATTAAACTTATCATCAAGTGCTTAGCTTGAAATCCTTGTTGCACTTTTCTATTTTCTTGTGTGGTCCATAGATTTATGGGTTTGTTTACTACTTCATTATAAAAAAATGAGTATGAGTAGGAACAAAAGGACTTCCTAAAACATAATTCCACAATTCAAAATCAAAATATTAAAAAAAAAAAACATTTTTATTCTCTCTTTCCATGTTGTAGCTCTTTCACCATTGAACAATTGAGGTGTATTCAAGAAAAGTATTTTGTTAAAATAAGAAGTATCTGAATTCATCAGACTATCATCTAAGACGATTAGTCTTATAGTATGATTTATGCTCGGATGCCACTTGTTGATAAAGTTACTCTAAACAAAAGAGTGGGGAGAGTTGTGATATTTGAAACTCAAGAATAATTAAAACGTTTTATATTTTAAAATGATTATATTAGTATATATAAATAAGCAAAGAGATATAAGTGGAAAGATAAAAAGAAGATGCAGAAGAAGAGAGATACACAGTGGAATAAAATAAATAACATTGATCCACCGCGACACTCACCGCGTCATTTAGCCTACAAAGCAAAAGTAAGGGCTTGGGGGGAAATTGCTCTGGACCGGCCAGAAGGTCCAATAGATACGGTCTAGAGAGCACACTGATCCACTACGTCACTCATATAGCAGGTATGATATCCTAGTCTAAAGTGCATGTGACCTAAATCCAAGATCAATTAGATGGATCTCCGCATTCCACGCCTAAAGATTAGCAAGGTGTTATAACCGCCCTACTATATAAGAGTGAGATGCGCCATTTTTTTAAGTACAATTCAAATTCAAACTTCATTCACTCGTCTTATTTTTAATTATACTGACTTGAATATTAAATTGCTAACCTATCATGTCAGCCCCTCTCTCACCATACTGAAAGCTCAAATCCATTGTTGCAATCTAAAACTTTTAACCTCCAATCAATTCTGATTCTCTAATAGAACAATTTTTTTATGAAAAAAATTAAGAAATCAACATCTAAATGAAAATTTTCATGTTCTCCACATAATCGCTTCAAACAAAAAATCACATTAAAAAAAATCATATCAACCCATTACAAAAAGTTGGATAGAATGATTCATATACCAAAATATATTGAAAACCTCAAAATAAAATTATTTAAATACTTAAATATGTTAAAATAAATGACAATTGGTTATGGGTACAATTTCAAACTTTTTATGATACTACAAGTTGTTACAAAAAATAAATACTAAAAAATCTTTTCTGCAGAACTTTCAATTACAAATCACGCAGAAAACAACCGGCCAAAATACGCAAGGACAAGTCCGCTATTTATCTCATGAGTGCCGTCTCTCAGCGGGTAATTGTATAGTAAGATTTGATGCACAACATTCTCCATATTTGGCCATATCCCAATAACGGTTTCCAACATTTATGCAGCCATTTGCTCCATTTTCTTTCTCCCTCCATAAATTAAAAGGTGACCTAACTACAAAGGCTTCTTTTTAAACTTTGTTTCTATCTTAGCAGTAGCACTGACACTTCTAAAAAAACACTATAATTTTATATGCTTATGTGTTAACGACTATATTCGAACTCAGAACATCAAATTAAACTAAAAGAGACTCTTACACTCTCATCCTGATATTTTCGGATATACAATCCCTTTTGTAACCATATGATATATTGTAATACTAGATTTAGTAGTGATTGCTTCAATAAACAATCTTCTTTAAAGACTGATGCATGAGATGATGTACATAGTACTGTTACAAAATGGTGTGAGTGCTAGAAGTATCCGAGGTACATCAAATCAACTTTAAATATTTTACCGTTCACTCCCAAACAAACACACAAACATTTCAGTGACATATTAATCAACAACATCAGACTTATTTATGAATCACAACTCTTTTTCCTCTCTCCCCTCTCTTCCTAATTACAAACAGCATTTTTAACTCATGCATAGTACCCTCCACTTGCACTCCTGTAATAAATAAATCATCATAAGACAAAATAACTAGCTACCTCAATTTAAGTTTATATATATCTAGTACTTGTTGTATTGTATACATACTTTTTTATTTCTCCATAAACATTACTCCTTTAGCACTTCTATCACTATATAAAACTTACAAAAACCCTTCTCTTTCTCCATTCTCTCTCTCTATTCTCTCTCTCTTGTTACTTTTCTGTATTCTGTCTCTGCTCTGCTGCTTCTGCATATTGCATTCAAATACCTATCGTTTTCATTTCTCAGTCTTTTCCAATGGACGAGAGTTTATATGATATATTTGAAGACAGAACTGACGATGATCTTTTTGCCATTTTGGAGAGTCTAGAAAACTTCACTGATTTTCCTCTCATCAGCAACAACAACAACCAGCCTGAAACTGTTATTACTCCAAAAGAGAATGATTCAACTTCCACCTCAAGATTACTCTCTCAGAAATCAGTCTCTTCTCAACAAGACTCTGAAACTGAAGTTGAAACTGAACACAAAAACAAGAGACAGAAACTCACACCGTCTTTGTTACAGGAACAGATCATTAACAGTGATGGACAACAAAGGGTTTCTCACATTACCGTCGAACGTAACCGAAGAAAGCAAATGAATGAACACTTATCCGTTTTAAGATCACTCATGCCTTGCTTTTATGTCAAAAGGGTAAGCCTTTTTGTTTTGTTTATACTTTATATCAGAGCCGTCTCAGGTTTTTTACTCTGTGCAGTAGTCTGTCTTACATGCCATGGTTTTAAATTGCGGTTGCGGCTGCGGATGCGGTTGCGATTGCGGGTGTTGCGATTGCGGTCATTGCAGGTGTTACGATGCGTATTGCGGTCGTTGCCGTGTGAATTTTTATAAGGAGTTGTTTGAAATACAAAGTTGAAAAACACTTAATGTTAAGTTTTTTCATTACATAATAAGTAAATTGAGTTTTAGAATTTTAATATTTTGATTTTAGATGGAAATACTTGAAGAAACATAATTGAAATTATCTAATGTGGTTCTAAATATAGTCGGAGACGAAATTTTCAAATCACACCGTAATTGCGGTCTGATGCGGTTGCGGAGGCAACCGCATCCGCAATATTGCGGGTGCAATTGCGGTTGCGGACTGCAATTTCAAACCATGTTACATGCCTTTACGGATGACTCGCTTTATATCATTCATAATAATCTCATTTCCCTTATACTTTTACACTATTTCTTAATTATAGGGAGATCAAGCATCAATAATCGGAGGCGTAGTCGATTACATCAACGAGTTGCAACAACTACTCCAAGCGCTCGAGGCCAAGAAACAACGAAAAGTATACAACGAAGTACTAAGTCCGCGATTAGTTTCATCTAGTCCACGACCATCCCCGCTAAGTCCGAGAAAACCACCATTGAGTCCAAGACTAAACCTACCCATAAGTCCAAGAACTCCGCAACCAAGTAGCCCCTACAAACCAAGAATGCAACAAAGCTACAACAATATCTTACTTTCACCTCTTGACCCATCTCCTACTACTTCATCTGCTTCATCTGTGAACGATAATATCAATGAACTTGTTGCGAATTCTAAGTCTCATATTGCTGAGGTTGAGGTGAAGTTTTCAGGTCCTCATGTTCTTTTGAAAACTGTTTCTCAAAGAATTCCAGGACAAGCTTTGAAGATTATATCTGCACTTGAAAACCTTGCACTGGAAATTCTTCATGTTAACATTAATAGTGCTTCTGATGATACCATGTTGAACTCATTCACTATCAAGGTACGTTTATTCAAATGCATGTATAGTCTAATCAGTTTTTTTTTCTTTTTACACTTTAATATAGTATTTTTTTTAACAAAAATAAAGATAAATTACTTCTAGAATTTTTTTTATGACATGAATAATATAAAAGTCATTTTTAGTATTTAATGTCTGACATGCATATAAAAACAAATATATGTAACGGAAGGAATCTACAAATAATTGAAGAAAAATGTTTAAAAGGTCATTTAATAATTAAAAGTTGACAGCACATAAGGTGGTGGGAAAATATCATAAATAAGAGTATATACATCTTTGTGTGCAAATAGGGGAGTATAAGCTATGTAGACCTAGGCTTTCTTAAGTATGGTCTACTAAAAAATTTTAAAATTTGAAATATTTTTGTAATTTATCAAAGATTTATTTTAAGTTTTTGTATTTTTGATTATCTGGATAGTTATTAATTGATTAAAAAATATTTTTATTTGAATAAACTAAATAATTAATTTAATTAATGTTTAAATAAATTATTTTTATTAAATGTGTAAAAAGATAATGGTTAAAAAGTGGTTGTTGTGTGAAAGTACTAACTGCATCTTTCTGGTATACAAAGATTCATGCATTCAGACTTGTCCTCATTTGGTGAAAAGACATGTCTTTATTATTGATTATTATCTGATTAAAAGAAGCTTATGATTGACTAGTAACAAATATTTTGGTGTATAGATTGGAATTGAATGCCAACTGAGTGCAGAAGAATTGGCTCAACAAATCCAGCAAACATTCTGCTAAAAATGCATATGTCTAGTGGACATGAGTCATCACTCTCTCTTTGTTATTGCTTAATGTAACGTTGTATGTACTGTACAAGTAACAGAGTACGTGAAAAACTCATTTAATTTACGAGCATTTCATCATCATCTTTTTTCAGCAAGTTAGTCATCATGAGTATAAGCTATAGCTAGCTAGTACTAGTATACAGGGACTGTCTTGTAATTCCACATCTTCAAGCTTTTGTTTTATCTTTTTTCTGTTTCTCATATTTAAACTCTTGTTACATCAAATTTTGGTGTCGTGTTCCGTTTGGCCTTCTTGATGTACGAAATAATATTTCATGATAATAAATTACTAAATTCACCGAAGCTTGAAAACTAAGATTTTATTTAATGCGAGAGCAAGTAGGGAGTATGAAAAACAATGCTATTGTTTCTGCTTGCAAAATATGTTTCTGAAAATCCGTGTTATTTAATTAAAAAATATTACACTTGGATGTCTTAAAATTAGTTCAATTAATATTATTAATTTCTTTTATTTAGTCGGTCGCAATGCCGAATATCAAAATTTAAAAAAAAAATAATAATAATCTCGGCCATTAATTTTTCTGGAAAAAATGTTAATTGTTGTTAATGTAGCATGACAATTAGAAAATTGACAAAATATTTACTCAATTAAATGATTTAAAAATGCATTTTAGGATTTTTTTTAATTATCTATATTTCAAGGTGCGTTGTATCGTATTCACGCTGCATCTTCAGAAGCACAAGTTCTTGTCTCTCATATTCAAATTGCATCTTCTTTCATTCATTTACTAGGAAAATATTTAGATATATTTATTTGATACGGTATAAAATATATTTAGATATATAAATAAATTTAAAATAAATTATTTATTAAATAATCATATAAAAAAAAGGAAAAAAAAAAAGGTGACTTATGAGATATAAAAAAAACAAAATTGACATTTAAAAATAAGATTATTGTCTTTCAAATAAAGATAATTATTAATAAAATAAAATAGATATTATATTGATATTGATCAATAAGAAGAAAAGTTAGTTTCTAGATTACTATATAATATTATTCAATTTGATAAAATAAAATTTTAATTATATTAAAATTAAAAAATTAATTAATTAGTATTTTTAATAATAATCAACAAATATGGATCAAATATGTTATAGGTGTAAACTTAATAATATATAATAAAAAATATTATTTACAATAAAATTTTATCAAAATATTAAAAATATCATTTGATTATACTTATTTAACAATCTTCAATCTATTAAAAAAATTAGATCATCAAACTCATGTTTGAATACTAACTCAATATTTAAAAAACCACATTTATCATGTCTCAATAAAGAAATACACGTTTAAAAAACACATTTACATAAGTAAATTATTTGATATGTACATTTGCAGGAATCTATTAATTTTAATTGATATATGATTTATTTAAATTCAATTGTATATATAAAATAGTAAATTTAATTGTGTAATAATAAAATTAGATTGTACTACTAATTTTTTTTTTTAATAAGCAAATATATTAAAGGCCAATACAGCCCAAAATCAAAACCTGTTATTACAGGAAATTACACCAGTTTAATGACCTACCTGATAAATGAATGTCTCATGTACACATATTTCTAAACCAACTAACATCCCAGCTTTACTACACAAAACCTTCCAACCTACTACTACTCTTAATTATTTATAACAGTTCCAAAGGCCTCTTGAACCAGGAATAAAATTCTTCTCTCTTGTTATTTTTGTTGTGAAGAATACTCCAATTCCAAGATGTATTAAGATTGTACTACTAATAAAATGATGTTCAGAACAATCACTACGCCAAACAAGGGAAAAGAGGGCGCTTTTTTTGGCCTATGACAGCGCTTAAAAGCGCTGTCTAAGCCATCGCTGTCGTAGGTAAAGACAGCGCTTTTTTATTTATGAAAAAGCGCTCTCTAAAATGGGACTTTAGACAGCGCTTTTTAAAAGCGCTGTCTGATGTATATGGAAATAATTTTTTTAATATAACTTTAGAGAGCGCTTTTTCCCTAAAAGCGCTCTCTAAATAGTATTTTAGTGTGCGCTTTTTTTTTAAAAGCGCTCTCTAAAGTATACCTATAATTTTATTGATTTTTTTCCTATAACTTTAGAAAGCGCTTTTTTCTCAAAAGCGCTCTCTTTTGTCTACGTATAATTTTAAAGATTTTTTTTAAAAATCCCATTTTAACCATTTTTTTTTATGCAGAAACCTGCATAGTTTCAAACCTGCATTTCTTATAGAATTTCTTGCAACAACATAATTCTTTACATTTCAATAAATAGAATTCTTGAACAACAGAATTCATATACATTTCAATAAACACAGAATTTCCTTCTATTCACAAAACTAGAATTTACAACAGAATTGAATTTACAACAGAATTTTCTTATATTCACAAAACTAAAATTTACATTCCCAAAACTATACATTCAATAAATTTTGTTTAGAAGAAAGAATTCGCACAATTCTTCCGTAATATAATTCAATTGTTTCCTTGTGTAAGAAGAACACGCGATATCTTCGAAATACTACATAACAAAACAAAATACGCATTATTTAGTTAAAAATAATAAATTATATGACATATCCGATAAATATTAAAATAAATCCTAAGTTATAAAACCATGCATACCCTTTTAGGAATCTCCAATTGGTCCATTTGAATTATTTCTCGAATGAACCTCAAAACGAAGTACCCGCAGTCTATGCCATTACGCTGACGAGGGCACTACACATATACAAATAAATAAGAAATAATATATAGCTGTTTTGTGTTATTAAGTAGCATTACTAATAAGCAATATTGTGAAAATTAATATACCTCCACTTTGACCCATGTAATATTGGTTGACCTAGCCCGTGCTACTCGAGTCTCTCTTTGTGCACGGTATAGTAGTATAGCTCTATAAAAGAAAAACGTAAACTTAGAACAATGTCACAGAAATAATTAGATATACAAATACACACGAATATTACCAACAGTCTCACTTACGTGTCAACCACATCCTTCATATTCTGATATGTGGACCAATCAGTATCCAATGAATTAAGATAATAGACCACATCTGTAATAGGATTAATTGCAACCAACAACCAGTGTCCACTATAAAGTATAACAAAAGTTTAGATGGATAATTTGTACGCAAAAGATACAAATTAAAGATTAGAATGAAATTATAATAAAAATCTTACCCGTTTCCAGTATTATACGGTAAAAGAAACAGACATTCTGTGGTGCTGGCCGTAAATCGCTCAAGTAAGTGGTCTCTTACGTCAATTGCATTCGTACCAATTCTCGGTGCATTCACAAGGCTGCAAGAGAAGAAACGGAATTTGTTTGCCAAATTCGTCCCCCGCAAGAATTTTTCATACGTGCACCTTAAATAAAAACATAATAAACATTAGACTATTATCATTGAAATGTGTAAATAAATTGTTCAACTAAATAAATAATAGATTGATTGGAGTACCAGATGTATGAATGCATAACACCGATGCCTAATTCAGTATGATTCAGAACCTGCTCCATGTCCTCTTTTCTGATTATCTCGGAATGAGGAAAACCAAAAACACCTTCGTCCATGTTGATTTGACGAATAGCACCTTGCATCAAATCTGACATTTCCAAAAGTGTTCCTAGACACGTCTGAAAGTGAGGTCTACTTTTTTCCTTCACGGTCCTTGTAGGAGCTTTTTTCTTGCCGGTCTGTTGGGAAGGTTGAGCAGTAACCTAACAATCATATAAGTTAGGTAAAGTAGAAAATCATGAATTTGGATAATTGAATAACACTTAAAAGCTACCTCTCTGTGTGATTCAACAGACTCGTTTTGCAGCAAAACCCCTTTATTCTTTGTTGCGGGTTTTGTAGGAGTCTAACATTACCATGAAAAAAAATGTAAGTAATGGTTCAGAATGATTTTCATAATCGTTCAGAATTGACATTTGAATACTAAGAGATTCGTAATGGTTTTCAACATACCTCATCACCTATGCAAATGAGGTCTAACGGCCATGCAACAAACGAACCTATTGCATCCCGCAGCAATGTAACCTCTGAAACCGAGTCTGGTATCGGTAGTAACGCATCCGTATCTAAAGCGATATTAACCAACACTTTCAGATAACCTTGTGGGAGCGGATGATGGTGAAGTAACGCTCCCGCAATGTTATGCACTTTTCCTTTGCCAACCATACGATAAGTCGGAAACGACAAATACAGCTGGCAAGATGAAATGCCCTGAAGAAATAATAAATATGTAACTGTTAATATGTATAAAGGTCAAATAAAATAAATGTGTTAATTATGTACTAATTACCTCGGGAATTTTAATTGGAGAATTGATACTAGCTTTGTCACTAGCATCTTTCAAACTGGAACTGCGCCTTTCCGCCTCATATCTCTCTTTATCCTGCTCCAATGCTTGGATTTTCGCTTGTAGTGTCATCATAGTTTGCATGATTTCTTGGTTGGTGGGATTTTTTTTCTTTGATTGCTTATACAAGGATGATGGAGTCACACCAAATCCTTTACCTCTCACCGAACCGGGATACTCAGGAGCATTTAGTACTCGACTAAGAATGCTCCTGCAATCAGCCTCATCTGCGGGTATGGATTTAGATATATTCTCCTGAAATTCATTGACATATCGAAAATAATTAGTGGGGATTAAAAATTAATTATAATTTAATAAAATTTCAATTAACTTTGAGACATAATGTTATACTTACACATTCTTCATAAACATGTTGAACATCTTCTGTAACAGCTCCACCCTTACCCACGCGAGCTTCCTTCCACAAAACATGGTCCGGAAGTGATGATTCTTCACTTTTAGACTCTTCTAACTACACATTTAGATATGTACTAATTTCATCAATTTTAACACAATAATACAATTAATAAAATCATAGCATTAATATATATACTTACCAATTTTTGTTGTAACCGTGCATATCCCAAACGCCCTTTTTTGTATGGATACGCGGGCTTTGATGCTCTTTCGCGGTTAATGGCACTCAATTTCTGGATAAACAAGTTTAAGTCATATCAAAACAAACTAATGAAACAAATATATAACACAATCAATAGACATGACAAGATAACATTACATTGAATTCTTCGGTTTTCCGTTTGTCTACAAAAAGGCTTCATTCTTTCGGTGTAATCAAATCCGCATACAACGGTGGAAGTTCTCCTTCAACAAAATTTTTGTCTTCATCCCTAAGATACTTGTTTGATAACAAGGCTCTAAACCCTCTGTGTCTCTTTCCGGCCAATTCAAGACAATACTTTTTCCGGGTTTCTTCAATATTAAAGGACCTCTACAAAAAAACATACACATATAAACATAAAGTGTGTTAGTATAAGTAAATTAAAGACTTAATCGTCAACAAAAATCTAATAACATCAATCATATTTGGTAAGTACCTCTATCTCGGTCCATATCTTTTCTTTACCGACATCCAACGCTTTACTCCTCCAATTATCACAAGTGATTGGAATATGCTGACGGACGAGTGAACCAATGTATGAAGCCAACATTGAACCGTTAGGCTCAACTAGTTGGTTCTGTTGACTCCAATGTACATCAAATCTCATCCCCTTATCTCTAGCACGGATGATGCTCTTCATAATGGTTTTTCCTCTTTTTATTTCATGTTCTACATTCGAAGCTTCATTCTGAGCTTCCTCTGAATCATGTGTCTCGTGGGTGTCCTCCTGGTTATTAGACATTTTACCTGTAAGAAAGAAATAACAGTCAAATACCAACATTTAAAAGCAACAAAAGAATAAGTTCACTAACTCTCTAGTATCAATTTAACCTACTTCACTAACTTTATCATCAACAGTCTAGTTTTTTTAATTCTTCACATTGCAACAATTCATTTTCCAAACAGTCCAAACTTCACACCAAAACAATCTTACATAGCATTCAAAATTATTATGCATCACAACATGTCAACATCTTGATTAATATGCAATTTAAGTTGACAAACTAGCACAAGGCCACCATCTTTCAAATAATTAACAGTTCCTAATTCTTTTTAGTATAATTAACCACTCCTAACATTAGCTTAGTTGCAATTCAATAACATCAATCACATTTTATGCTAACAAATCCATTTCAATCACTAACAGTTCTGTTTCAAATTACAAGCATGCCATAGCTCAATTAAGTCACCACATTATCATTCTAATATCATTTCCACTAACCTAATGCATCCAAGCATAACTAACACCAAAATCCACACAATACCAGTTCAATACTACAACAATAATTTAAATTCATATCTACATGCAACAACAACAGTAACAACAGTAACATGCAACAAAAATAACAGTCTAGTTTAAACATCAACAGCAACAACGAACAACGAACAGCAACAACAACAACCAACAACAGTAACAACAAAAACGAACAGCAATAACAAAAATAGTTTAAAAAAAAGAAGAAGTTGCAGTAGAAGTAACAACGAACAATGAACAGCAACAACGAACAAAAATAACATGCAACAACGAACAATGTTAGAAGTAAGAACAATGTACCTCTTCTTCGTCACGACGGCAGCAAAACGACGGCAGCAGTGGTCACGACAATGAACGACGGCAGCAGAACGACGGAAAATCAAGCTCTTGAACGACGGCAGCAAAGGTTTCAGCAGAGCAAGGGTCGAGAGAAGAAAATGATTAGAACCAGTTTCAGACAATTAAATAAAATGTGTTTTATATTTTAATTAATAAATGACCTTAGAGGGCGCTTTCCTTAAAAAGCGCTTTCTAAAGTGAGCCCTTAGAGGGCGCTTTTCTCAAAGCGCTTTCTAAGGTGAGGAGACTTAAAGACCTTAGAGGGCGCTTTTCTTAAAGCGCTTTCTAAGGTGAGGTGACTAGACAGCGCTTTTCAAAAGCGCTTTCTAAAGGCTATTTTTAGAAGCCTTGTCAAAAAATCTAAAAATGAGTCTGGGGCGAGGAGGATTCGAACCCCAGACTCAAAGCATGGCAAACACATACACAAACCTCCTTGACCAGCGGTACTACGCCCTCATCCATTGTTTATTCTCACTCTATAAATATATATTTTAAATAAGTTAAAATGTTTGTATTTAAAATAAATTAAAATATAATTTAATATAATTTAAATATATTAAATATAGTTTGATATATTAATATAATTTAAAGTACATTTTAAATTATATATTAATATAATTTATATATATTAAATATAATTTAAATATATTAAATCTAATTTGATATATTAATATAATTTATATATATTAAATATAATTTCAATAAGTTAAAATGTTTGTATTTAAAACATATATATATTAAATATATTATTTGAATAATTTCAAATATAATTTAAAATAAATTAAAATATAATTTAATATACTTTAAATATATTAAATTTAATTTGATATATTAATATAATTTAAATGACATTTTAAATTATATATTAATATAATTTATATATATTAAATATAATTTAAATATATTAAATCTAATTTGATATATTAATATAATTTAATGTATATTTTAAATTATATATTAATATAATTTATAAATATTAAATATAATTTCAATAAGTTAAAATGTTTGTATTTAAAACATATATATTTAAATATATTATTTGAATAATTTCAAATATAATTTAAAATAAATTAAAATATAATTTAATATACTTTAAATATATTAAATTTAATTTGATATATTAATATAATTTAAAGTACATTTTAAATTATATATTAATATAATTTATATATATTAAATATAATTTAAATATATTAAATATAATTTGATATATTAATATAATTTAATGTATATTTTAAATTATATATTAATATAATTTATATATATTAAATATAATTTCAATAAGTTAAAATGTTTGTATTTAAAACATATATATTTAAATATATTATTTGAATAATTTAAAATATAATTTAAAATAAATTTAAATATAATTTAAATATATTAAATATAATTTGATATATTAATATAATTTAAAGTATATTTTAAATTATATATTAATATAATTTATATATATTAAATATAATTTAAATAAGTTAAAATATATAATTTAAATATATTAAATATAATTTGATATATTAATATAATTTAAAATTCCTTTCCCTACCTAAAGGGCGTGGGTTCGACCCCCACTTTTGCCATTTTTTGTGATTCTTGATGTTTTTCAGTATAATTAGTAAATGACTTTAGAGGACGCTTTTTCTTAGAAAGCGCTTTCTAAAGTGAAAAGAAATTAAGCCCTATTAGAGCGCTTTCTGAAAGCGCTTTCTAAGGTGGCCTTTAGACAGCGCTTTTTAAAAGCGCTCTCTAAAGTTATACCTATAGCAGCGCTTTTTTGAAAGCGCTGTCTAAGGTGGCACTCTTTTACATTCTTTTACAGCGCTTTCTAAAGCCTTTCTTTTAAGGCGCTTTTTTTTAGCGAAATTTTTTTATTCTTTTTAGCAGCGCTTTTGCATAAAAGCGCTGTCTTTTTGGTGCTGTCTAATCATATTTTTGGCGTAGTGAATGACATATGATAGAAAGTCAATATTAATTTAATAGTTCAGTTCTAATGCATTGTTCAATTAAAATAGTTTAACTTATCGTTCATATATTGTCAAATATTAGAATAGGTAAAGTTCATAAATCATGCAATTTTGGGTGTGTTTGTTTTAAGGATTAAAAGTACATTCTCAAAAATGTGACATTAAAAATGTAACAATTTTATGTTTGTTTTAAGTTTTTAAAAATTGTTTCCGGTTATTTTTTATTCCCAGTAATATTGTTTGCACGTAATTTCTGTCATACTTATTCTCATGCATAAAGGGTGGGAATCCAACATTCCCATTAGAATAAACTTAACTTCTTATAACTTTCCACTAATATTCACATATTTTTATTTTTTATATAATTTTTAAATTAAATAAATATGTAATCATTCTTAGAAAATTTAATATTTATCCAAACACATAAGTGGGAATATTATTTCTAAAAATAATAATTCAAGGCATATAATTTCAAAAAATCTTTTTTATTACTTGAAACAAACACACCCTTAATCAATGAAAACTCTTAGTCAATGAAAGTGAGTTTTAGCACTCAAGTTATTATATTGAACAGTGTCTATTAAATAATGCTCAATTAACTAATCGATTAACATTGTCATAATAAAGACACAATTGTTGTAAAACTATTAAGCTAAATTGATTTTTTTGTAAGTACTAGGGGTACTCCAACCCAAGATACAAAAAGGAAAACCAATCAAAAACGGACGGAGAAGAAAAATTCAAACCAACTGTAAACTACGACAGCATAACTAAAGGAGCCTAACAAATACACCATATTACCGCCATCCAAATTATACCAGCATTAGCCTTCTTCACCTTTTGACTCTCTGCACAAATGATCCAAGCAACGAAATTCTCCCAAAAAGATTCATGGTAGACTGTAGCAGATCCAATCCACTCAAAAACTTTCTCCTAAACAATAGCAGCAATGCTACAATTAAAGAAGAGATGAGGAATATCTTCGTCGCCACTGTTTCACATCGCACACTTGATATCGTCGTTATGCTGCAGAACCCCTCTCCGAACCAGTTGATCTTTAGACGGAATACCATTTAGAAAGCACCTCCAGATAAAGGCGCGGACTCTGAAAGGGGAAGAGGTGCTCCAGACCCTGCTCAGAGCTCTATTCCTAGCGTCATTTTCGTCAACTAACTCGCGAAACTCTACCAGACCTGCATAACCAGTGCTCACAGAGTATTCACCGTTAGGTTCCAGTTTCCACGTCATAATGTCTGCAGCCCCCTCATTCATCCCCTTACCTACCAGAAAATTCTGCAAAGGAGCCACAAGAGTTTCCGGTACCTGCTCGTCCGAACAAGATATTCCAAAATTGTTCCATCTCCAAACCCCATCTTCCCACTTGTCCATATCATACATCGATGCTTCCTTGAAAGAACATAACAGGAACAGAACAGGAAAGATGTACCGGAGTGGAGTATCGGCAGCCCAGCAAGCAGACCAGAAAGGAATATTTGATCCAGAACCAACAGTTATATAAATGTTACTAGAGAATGGCAGACTATAGGGAGAAGCCTCAGCAGTAGGATCCACCATGTCTTTCCACCAAGAAGAACATGATTTATTTCTCCCCAAGTAAGTTCCACCCAAATCCGCTTTCCTAATATTCTCGTATCTAGCTTCTAACACAGACTTCCAAAGAGAGCCACTATCGACCAAAAGTCTCCACTTCCATTTTTGCAGCAAGGCTGAGTTGAAAACATTTAATTTCTTTATCCCAAGGCCACCTTGACAAAAAGGCCGACAAACCTTATTCCACGAAATCCAAACCATGCTGTCATTATCCTTCGAACCGCCCCACAAAAATCTATTTTGAATACGTTTAATCTCTTTCCAAATCGTAACATGAGTTTTATAGAACGACATGAAGAAGATGGGAAGGCTTCCGAGAACCGATTTGATCAAAGTAATTCTCCCTCCTATGGACAGCAGTCTGCCCTTCCACGACGCAAGCTTCGTATGGATTTTGTCCACCAGCGGATTCCAAGTTGCAATGCGCCTCGAATTGAAACCAATGGGGATCCCAAGGAACACGAAAGTATGCTTCTCAATCCGTATCGTAAGCTTTCTAAATATTTTTTTTTTATAAGCAAAATTATATTATATAATATAGCACAAAATAGTGCCCTACACAATTACACAACGGCCACAAAACTAAAAAACGGACCTACAAAAAATCGAGGGGTGCTTTAACCCACGTGTAATAGTTACAATTAGGAGCATTTATACCCTTCTTTCCTATCCACCACCAAGAAAACAAAACGATTCGGCTAGTAATAGAATCGAGATCCCAAAATTCGTCTCTAAACATAATGTTATTCCTAGACATCCAAATAACCCAACAAACCAATAACCAAATCACTGTCGCATTCCCTATAATAAGTTTCTTCTTCACACAACCGTCCATCCAAAAAGAGAAGTGATTAATGGCGTCCCCTAAGAGGAATTCCTCAATTTCTAACCATTTAAAAACATATTTCCACACCAACACAGATTTTTTACAACAGAAGAAAATATGTTCAGAAGTTTCCAACTCTAGGAAACAGAACGGGCAGACCAAAGCGTTTTGATTGTTAATAATACCTCTATGAGCAAGGTTCTCGCGAGTCGGAAGTTTGTTGAGAAACATCCTCCAACCGAACACTCCGAATTTATGAGGAACTAGAGCCATCCAAACCAAGTTGAACGCCGCTTTCAAATTCTCCCCACAACTCCAATGATTCATGCCTTCGTTCTTCTACAAAAAAGAATATAGAGAGGAAACAGAAAATTGACCGGAAGTATCATGCGACCAAACGACCTCATCCTTCTCGCCTACGGCCAGCCTAACATCATTCAACTCGGCCAGAATAGATGAGACTTGGGATTGTAAAGCAACAGGAACGGACTTTTGGGAAGAACGCAGCTGCCACCTCCAAAAACCTTCACTAAAAACGCCATTTTCAGCAACCCAGCTATCAGAATTTGAAACCGCATTCCAAACTTCAGGATATAAGGACGCCAGAGTTGATGAGCCAAGCCAACGAGCACTCCAGAACGGGACTATTTCGCCATTGTCGACTTCATAAGACATCAAATCAGAGAACCGATGTCTGCTGCAAAAACCTGTAATAGAGAATAAATCTTTCCACCATAAAGATGGCGGAAAGTCATACTTAGGTAGCACTCCAACATGAAAATCGAGCACAAAATTTTTATATCTACAACGCATAAAGTCTCTCCAAACAAAATCTTCCACCGAAACAATTTTCCCCACCCATTTAAAAAGCAGAGCAGCGTTAAACAACTTTAAATCTTTAATCTCGAGCCCTCCGTCTTCTTTGCTTTTACAAACAACATTCCATCTAACCCAAGACACTCCTTTTTTGGCCATTGAACCACTCCAAAGGAAACGTTTTTGGATTGTCGTAAGGATACTGATAACTCGACTAGGAAGTTTATAGAAGGACATATAATGTATTGGAAGATTTGCTAGAACGGAGTTGACTAGAGTGATTCTACCGCCGATGGAAACAAACCGACCATTCCAAGAATTTAACCTGCCACGCGCCTTATCAATCAGTGGTTTCCAAAAAGAGAGAAGTCTTTGGTTGCCACCGACGACAATGCCGAGAAATTTAAAAGGACCAGCTGATATTTTACAAGATAGGTAGTTTTCTGCTGCCATAAGATAAGATTCATCCAAATTAACTCCATACAAAGAACACTTGCTGAAATTAATGTCAAGTCCAGATACCAAATGAAATCCCTTCAAGATTGCCTTAATAGCCAGAATATTCTTCCACGATCTATCTCCCACCAACAAAGAATCGTCTGCGTACTGAAGGAGATGAAGTGGTGTATCAAGATACGCCTTAACACCAGAAAAAGAACCATTCTCCACAGCCCGGTTCAGTAACACCGCAAGGCCCTTGGCAGCAATAGTGAAAAGGAATGGGGCCAACGGGTCACCTTGTCGGAGACCACGAGAAACCTTGAAGTCCTTTGTGGGGCTCCCGTTAACCAAAACCGAAGTGTAACAATTGAAAACTCCATTATTCATCCACATCATCCACTTGTCTCCAAATCCCATAATCTTCATTACATCTCGCAAATAATTCCATTCGACATAATCGTACGCCTTGGCAAAATCAACCTTAAGAAGCATTAACTCACTCTTAGATCTTCTGGCTAAATCTATAACTTCATTTAACAATAGGACACCGTCAAGGATATTTCTTCCTTCAATGAAAGCAGATTGAGAATTTGATATGATGCTACCAATTATGCCTTTGAGTCTATTTGCGAGGATTTTCGCCACAACTTTGTAAACTGCACCAACTAATGAAATTGGTCTGTAATCGTCCAAGCTCTTCAAGCTGTCATTTTTCGGTATTAGCACCAGGAAAGAAGAGGCAAGAACTTTTGGGAGCTTCTCACCCTCGAAGAATTCTAGGATACAATTGGAAAAATCATGACCAACTAAATCCCAACACCTTTTGATGAACTCAAAAGTAAAACCATCAGGCCCTAGGCTACGGTCTCCACCACAATCAAACACAACACATTTAATCTCATCGAAATCGACCACTCGATCAAGCGCCTCTCTGTCATGAACTGATAAACATCTGAATCCATTGCCACCAATGTGTGGAAGAGGCCTAGAACAACTACAACTACTGAGTCTCTTTAGGAAATGATCCTTGACAGCTGATTTAATCCCACTGACGTCTTTGATCAGCCTATCTTCAATTGAAACAGAAGAGATTGAGTTCAGATTCAGATGAGATATCAAGGCAGCGTGAAAATATTTCGTGTTAAAGTCCCCATCGTGCATCCACTTCGAGCGAGATTTTTGCCTTAAAATACTTTGCTTAAACCTCATATTTTTCCATAAATTGTCTTCGGCTTCATTCCTCTTAAGAACCTCCTGAGTGGCTATATGTTCTCTCTTCAACTCAAACAAATCCTCCACGTCGTTAATAATACCTACGTCCAACTTGATACTAGTATCGATCCAGCCAAAAATATTTACGTTCCACCATCTCAACTTGTCTCACAGAAATTAGAATTTTCTGGAGAGCACAAAAGAATCTTTCCCATTCACGACACAGGCTTCCCATTGATCTTTCATGAAGGACATGAAACAAGGATGATCGAACCAACACGGCATAAATTTAAAGGGTTTAGGACCCCAGTTCGCAGTTCTAGCAGAGAGCCAAACAGGCCTAGGATCGGAGACATCGCGAACCCCAAACTTCTGGACAACCGAATTCCAATCGTTCAAAATTTCTGGAGACACAAGGAATCTATCAAGGCGACAACACGACCTGCCTTTAGGTTTGAACCACGAAAACTTACCACCAGAAACAGGAGGATCTACACAACCGCTCAAAGTAATGAATTCTGCAAATTCTGCCATATATCTCCTCTTATGACTCGTACATCCAACTTGTTCGCTAGGTTTCCTAATTGCATTAAAGTCGCCTCCTATAATCCACTCACCAGGATATGCTCTAGATTTTAATTCAAGGATCTTGGCCCAAAGTTCCCTCTTATATTTGATGCTACAAGGAGAATAAACATTTAGGAGATAAACGTTTCTATCGAGCCACTGAACCTGAATACCCAGATAACTTTTCCCACTGAAGCTACAAATAGGTTTGAACATTCCTTCTTTCCATATAGTGAGCACCCCACCAGAAGAACCAACAGAGTCTGAAGCCGACCAGAGACAATTCCTACTCCCTCATATGCTATATACCAAATCATCAGACAGAGAAACACATTTAGTTTCCTGGATAAAGCAGACTTCACCGCCACCACTCTTAATACTATTGTTGATTCTTTTACGTTTAAAATCACCCCCGCACCCTCTGATATTGTATGAAACAATATTTATAAACAATCAATAGTTGTCGCCTTCTTACACTTCTTGGATTTTCTATCTTGATTTTCCATCCTTCGTAAAATGGACTCGAACACTTCGTCATCTTCTTCCGCGTCAACGCTCAAATTTTTAATAGAATCCCAAATCCTCGCAAGAAGATTTTCCAGGTTTTTCTTAATACGAGAATTGCTATTAAGAAAGCCAGACTCTCCAATTGAATTGTCTATTGAAGGGGAAATATAGTGACCCTAAGGCTGATCTTGGTTAGCAACATCCCCAACGTTAAAACCAGAATGACAAGAAGAGGGGGAACCAACAGGGAAGGAGGTCTCAGCTTGTAGCAAGGTAGCATAATAGGAAGGTTTGAAAAGGATTTTTAATTTCTGGTAAATGTCACCAATCAACAGCTTCTTCTTCTTGGGGAAAGCCTTCAAATTCGAATCAGCACCCAGATTAATAGGTCTGCCACCCGCTGTTACTGATTGATCATTCATAATCTCCACATCAGGTGTGCTAGAGAGGCTAGAGGAGCTAACCACCTCCCTACCCTTGACAAAGCCAGCAGGCCCAACTTTACAATTAAGGACATCTAAATAACAAGGCACCAGGACTTCCTTGGAATACACATTAACGCTACTCCCCACACTATCTTTAGACTCAAAAAGAGAAGAGTCTCTATCCTGAGGTGAATGGTAGACAGCTTTAGAAATTTCTCTTTTATCTCTTCTGAACCTAGGGCCAACACTACCTCCAGGACTCTCCAACCCTAGAGATACGTTCACATCATTGTGCTCTGATAGATTATCTCTGAGATTGCCCCCGCCCAAATCAACACCTTCAAGTATCGGTTCAAAGTCCTTTGCCTGGGAACTAGCAGAGTTGGAAACATCCAGGAGAGGATTATCCTCCTCAGAAGAAGAAACAATTTCATCAGAGCTATCCTCTTTGAAACGACTCTTATGCATCAGACGATGATCCCTCAGAAAAGGTCCAAAGGAGTCCTCAACAATTTTGATGTGAAAAGAAATGCCATTGACATCGATAGCAATAACCTCGTTGAGATTCAAAGCAAACTTCGTACGTATAAGAATACGCGCGACATCCAATCTCGATTGTTTCTGCGTATCCTCGTCCATTTTGACGAAATCTCCGATAGTACCAGCAAGAAACTTAAAAAAAAATTGCCCCAAACGTAACACGGCAAACCAAAAATCTTCACCCAAGTGAGCCTTTCCTGTTCAACATCGGATGGAGACCAAGGATAAACATCAAAAAACCACTTACCAACCCACTCTTTGTCTTCGTCCACCAATTTTACAATATCTCCCTGATTCTCTTCTTCCAGTAAACAAAGGTGGGTGCCCAAAGGTGTAACTTTAATGTTGAAATAGCCCTCCATTTGGAAGGCGTCTATGACATCAATGACCGACCCTGGGCTCTCCAGAACACCCACATAGCCTTGAGTGAATCTCTCCAAATCTTCGTCGCTGACACTGAAGCTCAGATGGGCGAATTTAGGCTTATCCCCCATCAGGACTGGGTTCTGATTACGTCTCTTTCATTCAAAACCCCCTCTGACCTTCTGTGCATACGAATGGACACCCTCACCTCTGACATTGATTAACGGTTTTGAAATAGGTTTAGAGACAGGCTCACCAAGAAAATTCTTAGCGTCTTCTCCTTTCTGCAACTCCGTACGTCCTCCTACGGCATGAGCTACTCTCTGAAATCTAGGTAGGTTAACAAATATCTTATGGCCATTAAGGATAATATTATCCAGCTTAATGGCGAAAAGATGTTCGTCTTCAACCTTTTTAAACCTTATGAAACCGAATCTTTTCCCCCTCTTATCTGTTCTTCCCGGAATAACCACTTCTAAAACTAAACCAAACTCCTTAAAAGTGTTAAACATATGTCTTGCATCATAGTAATCTGGGAATTCCGTGAAAAAGAATGTTGACGCATCTCGCAGATCAGTAACAATGCCTTTACCTGAGTTGTGCTTCCAGATAGACCTTCGACCTAAAACAGCGCCACGGCCCCTCTTCTTCGCAGCCACCTCCCAAACCCATTGCTTCTCACCGACAGTCTCTCTTTCACCCATAGCGAAACAATTCCAAATGCGAATCTAAAAACTAATCCCATCTCCGAGAAACACCACCGGACAACACCGAAGGACAACTTAGAACCACCAATCCAAAGTTGAAGAGAATAGCTCTGTGGAAAAAGATCCAAAGGGAGGAAGGTCCCTAACCCTAAGGTTAGGACTTTAAACCAAACCCTAAAGATCTAACAGAAAACTAGACCCCAAAACGATGAGTGGGAACTGTAAGCTTTCTAAATTGATTGTTTTATAAGTGTTGTAACCTTAACTAAAATTTTATAGATCCATTTTAAATAAGGTAATAATATGACTCTATAATGTTATTAGAGTCATTTATAAATATGAAATATGAAAAGAGTAACTTAACTATGTAACAAATTGTGTTTAAATAAGGATACAAATCAAAATTTAATTACACGTAAAATATTATTATAAATAAATAATTATTAAAATAATAGATATGCTATGAGAGTTTAAGAGACTAAGTGAACCATTAAAATTTAATTATCATTTGATTAACTAATCAAATAAATTAGCATTAAAGATTAATTTAATATATTTTATTAAATCAACAACTCATTTATTGCGTCAGCATTTAAAAATAATATTTATGGTTTAATTTTAAAAAAATTAAATAAATTAGTACTAGTATTTAGCATCAGCTGAAAAAAATATGTAACATAAGTACACAATCATTAAGTTTACTATTCAGCCTATTGTTACAACTTACATAAACTTATAAAAAGACTTAAGGAACCTATAATTGTTGAGAATAGATAAGAAAACCTAATAACATTTCTGCAAACTGCTTGTTTCTTTTCGGTTTGCGAACATATTGCATTCCTTTAAACTCCACCAATGTTATGAACTCATTTGTCTTCAGATGTTTTGTTTTGTATTTTGGGGGGAATGCCCTGCTCGCATCAAAAGTGTTTGGAGCTAGCTCTTGGGGTTTGTTTCATCTTTTGTGAATTTATTCTCATCATTAAAGGCCTTAGGCTTTCGGCTGTCACGGCCAAATACAAATCTTCCTTCACATTGATTCCCTGAGACCAATTCCTAAACAGCAAGCATCAAGTACTTGCCTTCCTTATGAATGTCAACGTTAGGATCTTCTAGCTGCATTATTACAAATCTATTAAATAAATAAAAAATAAAAACTCCTGCTAAACATCGGTAAAGCTATAACTCTATACAACAATGTCTTGTAACGATAAGTAAACAGTGAATACAGTTACAAAAAATAATCTGCCGAACCTTCTTTTGGATAAGCTTATAAAATTCTTCCTTAAGCTTCAAATAGCAGTAAGCTAAATTAGGATCCAAAAAGAAGTCAGCATACCCATCTAACATTTTCAGATGCCCGGCCTAAACCCGTCAGGGGAAAAAACAAAAGCAAGATATTGTGCTTAAATGTTTGGATACTTATCTTTCTAATGAAAGAAAAATATGTATTGACTATAAAATCACATGTATCTCATTACTTAGAGCACCGCCAAATAGGATAAGTATTAAATCAGATACACCAGCGGAATCATGAATGAAAACAACTTTAACCTTTACTTTCTCAACAAAAACTGTTCTGGATTGGACCACTGGCTAGACATGGCCCAATCCGCCTCTACTCCAGAGCGGCCCAAATTGCCTAAGTCTAATCCACAGAGAGGCAAAAGTTACATTTCTGTCCCTCCAAGCAGGCAAGGAATACAACGTTCCTCCCCAGGATTACTGCCAGTTACGCACGGCTTCACTGCACCCCAAACAGCTTTGGGCAGGTGCCCGAAACCACGCCTATGCCCGACATAACGGCTAGTTTTGGGCACCCTGCCCGACATAACGGATAGTTTGGGTAGTTACCTATTCTTTGGGGAAAACGGTTATTTCGCCCCGAAAATAGGACCGTTGGCCACTGTAGCGAGCGATTTTGGACGCGGTTCTTAAGCGCTGGTCGCTCTCTGCGGTTGAGCTTAAAACTACAGGTCGATTCATTTTTTATCCTATTGTGAGCTGAATAAGGAAGGGAAATAGATGTCTCCAATTAACCCTGCTTGCATACTGAGTTTAAACAGCGGTCTGTTAGGTTACGGATGCTATCAATGTGGGGGGGCCTTTGTACTGGTTATTCGTATTTCGCCAATACAGGTTTCTTTCTTTCTTTTTTCTAGGCAAAGGGTTTCTGGCGGGGAATAAGGATTAGGATGTTAGGACTGGTGCTTTTGAATTACTGCTTTTGATTGATGGGGATATGGGATTTGGGTTTTTTGTTGATTGCGCTCGCTAAGATCTTTTCTTTCGATCTTATGCCTACGTATTCCCGTTTACCGAAACAGGGAAATCAGAGCGTTCGTAGCTCCTCCTATTCTATGGGAGGAAATTGGTTTTTGGTGTCTTGTTCAAAGCCCAAGACGTGAAGCGAAAAGTGGTTTGTATCTTGTTCAAAACCCAAGATGTGAAGCTGAAAGGTCTATTTATGTCTTGTTTAAAGCCCAAGACGTGAAGCTGAAAGACCTCGACTTTAGAGAGAATTTGTCATCTCTAAAGAGGGGAGAAGGAGAATTACTTTAACTAGGATACGCGGATCCGAGCAATGCCATAATTTCCGAAGAAAGGGTTTTAACCTGAAGGAGAAGACTTTAACTCAGTGTAGAGCAATGCCATCTTTCCTTAGGAATTTCTCATGCTAAAAGAGGGACAGTGGCATGGATATAGATGATCCAGAGGCTTGCCGCTTACAGCGATTAGATGAAGGGAAAGGAGTTATTGATGTTTGTGTACTGTGAACGAGGCACAACTTTGATGCTAAAAGGTTGATTGGATCAACCAGTGGTTTTCTTATACAAAGCCTAAGAAGAGGCTAATTTTCGCTAGGAAAATCATTATACAAAGCCTAAGAGGAGGCTATTTTGTGTCTCGTACAAAGCCCGAGAGAGAGGCTAAAGGTTTTTGACCCAGTGGGCCATATCGTTATACAAAGCCTAAGAGGAGGCTAGCAAAGAGTTCGACTCTTGCTTAAGGGATTTATATCTCGTACGAGGCCCGAGATGGAGGCAAAAAAAAGGGTGATTGACTCAACGAGGGAATCTTTTGTGTCTCATACAAAGCCCGAGAGAGAGGCTAAAAGGTTGTTTTGACTCCACTGGGGAGAATTTTGGTATCTCGTACGAAGCCCGAGATGGAGGCTATTGTAACTGTTTCAGTTGAGTGATAGATCCAATATACTGATTTAAAAGAGAAAATCAGTTCTTATATGAGCAACACTGTACTCAGGGATTTAATTTGAGGATCAGGGGTATCTCCTTTTCTTTGAGGAAACGGGAAATCCAAAGGGTATTGAGACTGTCCGAGTCTGCGGGTTTCCTTCCTATTTAACGAAGGGTGCTTGAGAATGTCTTTGAGACTCAAGGAAGTTAGACTGTCCAAGTCTAGAGTTTTATCTTTTGTACTTGTTTTGAGAAACAGTAGTATACTCTATGAAAGGATTGTTCTATGAGGATGACTAGGTTCTGTTCCTATACCTCTAGGAGGTCGTCGGGACAATTTGTACGAAGCCCAAGAGGAGGCTGGAATCTTTTAAGAAGCCGACGGGTCCTTGTACGAAGCCCAAGAGGAGGCTATCATTCCCGGAGGAAGAGATCATTATACGAAGCCTAAGAGGAGGCTGTGAATACTTCTAAGAAGCCGTAGGGTCCTTGAATAATGCCCAAGAGGAGGCCAGGTTGCTTTTAGGAAGCCTGTGGGTCCTTGTATGATGCCCAAGAGGAGGCTGGAATCTTTTAAGAAGCCGACGGGTCCTTGTACGAAGCCCAAGAGGAGGCTATCATTCCCGGAGGAAGAGATCATTATACGAAGCCTAAGAGGAGGCTGTGAATACTTCTAAGAAGCCGTAGGGTCCTTGAATAATGCCCAAGAGGAGGCCGATGCTTTTAAGAAGCCCGTGGGTCCCAAACCAAAGAAAAGTTCAGGAAAACTCTTTTAGAGTTAAAACCACTGGTAAACGTGCGAGGTT
This sequence comes from Lathyrus tuberosus, assembly GCA_022829125.1. NCBI lineage: Eukaryota > Viridiplantae > Streptophyta > Magnoliopsida > Fabales > Fabaceae > Lathyrus > Lathyrus tuberosus. The sequence goes on from JALAZF010000017.1 coordinate 23,268,998, forward strand.
TACTATCCAGTGACTTTAACTTTTAGAGAGAGTCCGAACCGTTCGGCGGTTTGAAGAAATTCAAGAGAAGTTTCACCGAGAATAATTCATCTCTGGGGGATAGAATTTCTTGACGATTCCTAAGGAGAACAGCCGAAGAGAAGACTGTATCTGGTGCTCCTATTGGGGATCTAGGCGTCTATTTTTACGAATAAATGAAACGGCGTCACTTAGTTCTAGACGTAGTAGCCGGGGAAACTCGAAATATCTATACTATTATTACACAGTAGATATGAGTTTATGAAAGGAGACTTACAGTGAGCAGCCCCACAATACAGTTTATAATATGAAAGCAGTAAATGAAAGCGATAACCACTTACTCGGTTGTAGTGCTTCCATGTTGTTTGGTTAGTTGTTCAACAAAGAAAGATTAAAAACAACAGTATATTCAAAATCAAAGGAGAAAGTGCTTTGAAAAAGAAAGATCTGGGGCTTACAGCTCAAGGAGAGGCCCAGGGTTTTATCAATGAGCGCACTGTTTGACTTTGTACAGCGGGACTTATACAAGTGACTGGGGCCCAAAATGTTTTCTGTACAAAGGGATGGGTCTTACACTCTCTCAAGAGGCCCAAAAAGGTTTAAAGAAAAAGTGTGGGGCTTATAACACGAGGGTAGGCCCAAATGATTTTTTCGTTTAAAATGGCGATCGCGCCGAGGTTTTCTTTTAACGCAGAGGGACTTATACAATAAGTGAGGCCCAAAATGTTTTGGTTAAAAGGGGGATTGGGTCTTACACTCTAATAGAGGCCCAAAGTGTTTTGAATGGGTCTTATAGCTCAAGGAGAGGCCCAGATGTTTTTTTGAAAAGGCGACGATCGCGCCGTTTGTTTTTTTTTTTACGGTATCGGGACTTATACAATAAGTGAGGCCCAAAGATGATTTGGTCAAAAAAGGGTTGGGTCTTACACTCTAATAGAGGCCCAAAGTGTTTTGAAAATGATTTATGAGGGTTGAATTAATCCAAAACCCTAATTTGTTTTCAAAAATGTATTTAATTGAATAAAAATTCAATTAAAATGATCAAAAATTGTTTAACACATGGAAAACAAATTGTGATCTTGGATTAATGCTTCAACAATTAAGTATTGACCTACAAAATAATTAGAAAGCATTAAAAGTTGCAAAATCAATGTAGAAAAAATATTTAAAATGCCAAAAACAATCAAAATATTAATTCTTTACAAAAATATCAATTATATGAAATAAATAATATTTTTGGGATTTTTTTATAAAATAAAATATTTTAACATTTTTGTGAATTATTAAAAAAAGAATCAACTCAAAATCATTAAAACTCAGAGAGAAATTAATTTTTGAATCAATTAAACAAAATCACAAAATTCAAATATTCAAATTATTCAAAAATGGCGCCAAGAACAACTGAAGAACACGCGCGTGTTCTTGGTTTCTCAGATTTGCGTTTTCTATCCAATCTCCATGAATACGTAACCATATCATGCAATCCACATATCATTATGCTCGTCTCAACCTCACGATCATGTCTATGTACTTTAATTTCATTTAAATTAAACATACAACAAGAAATCACGAAGAAACCTCAAGAACCCTAATTTCTGCATGAAGGCTAGGATTTTTTATACACGATTCAAACAATGCAATTAATTGAGGGAAAACATTCCATGCATGATTATGAACATATGGCCAAATTATTGTGCGAGGAAATATGCATAGATTGAGAGATGCCCAAGTTTAGGCTTACCTTCAAGTCGTGACAGCAAGAGCAGATGTGATTTTGAGTTGGAGGTGTTACAGACAAGTTGTGATGATCTGGACAGCTTCCCTACACCATATGGAGTGTGTTTGGACATTTGGATTGAATTGAAATGGACTGGATCAGTTTATGGCATCTCAGCTGCAACTTTACTTCAAACTTGTGTGGATGGCAAGTGATTTTGTGAAATTGATGTTTCAGATGTTATGTGAGTGTTTGATCAGCTCATATGTGATGTATGTGAGGTGTGTGAGTGATTGGTTTGTGCAGAATTGCTCTCAAACTCAAAACCCGATAGCTACCTTGCTAAGAAAGGCATTTTTGCCAAGAGAAAGAGATTTTGAGGAAAGCATCTGTTAGATGGCTTTGGTGTACTCAAACTGACCACAATTGAGCTCTATTTATAGTAGAGCAAGTTTTTTTTGCAAGTAATAGTACATGGCAGCTGGTAAGTAGGTTTCCTCAATGTTGGCCAATGGAAATGAAAGTCTCCTCTAGCCATTGACTAGAGGTTAGGGCACGGAGCTTTGGTCCCCTTGGTCTTGGATAAGTCTTGACTGATTTCAGATGAGAATGGCTCAGTCCATGCCACCTTGATGGTTCCATTGAATGCCTCATTCCAAATTTGAAGTCTTGTCCCTATTTTGGCCATTCTAGGTTCAACATGTTATTCTTTGTTCCTTGGACCTTGGAGGCTTGGCTCAGTGATTGTCCCCTTTGGATTCAATCCTCTGAGGTGTCCAAGTGGATTGGAGCAATTGCAATTAGATGATTTTGGCAAATCGAGCCAAAATGCAAATTCTGCCTTGCTTTGACAGATTTCAGCAAGGCAACTTGCCAATGTTGTATCTCATGATGTAGGTTGAATTTGGCAATGTTCTTGGCCATTTTGGAAAGGTCTTACATGATACAACAACTGTTTGAACAAGTTTGGTTTTGATCTCTTTTGATTCCAAGTGAAAAATCCCCCTACATTTGGCAAAAAGTAAAGCAGAATTCTGACTTAGTGAAAATTTCACTAAGTGTTGGAAAAAGTGACATTTTCACTTTTCAGCCACTTTGATCACTCCATAACTCAAACTCCTTAATGAATTGGAATGACTTGTAGTTGAAGTTTTTGTAGGTGATAATGAGGGCTACAAATCCATCTTTGGATGAGAAAAAATGGCCTTGTGGTTTAGGAGTTATGGTCCTCCAAAGTTGGTACCTTTGCCACTTTATTTTTAACTTAGAAAAATTTCTAAGTTTTATGGTTACCCCTTTTACAAGTTATCTCACTTTTCTTGATTTTTCTTGATGAATGATGATTCAAATCATACATTAACATCATTTTAGGGTTAAAAATCCATTTTGGTGAAAAATCTCAAAAAGTCAAAGTTGACTTTTGTGCACAGTTGACTTTTTATCAGATGAATTCCAAACTGTGCAATTCTTCAGGAAATCATGTCCTTGACCTAAATCAAACTTGATGGACATGTTCCATGGGTGTCATAGGGTATATTCAATCATGTATTAGGGTTTGGGAGCATGCCTTGGTTAAAAGTCAAAGTTACAGTTGACTTTTCCCTTAAAACCCTAATTGTGGTGCAGATGAGAATGAGACTTGTTGCTCAAGCTTCTTTGATCAATCCATTGTTCCAAATGGATCAATATGGTGTATTAGAGACCCTCAAATCATCTCTTGAGGTCTTGGCTCATGGTTTATCCCAAAAGTCAACTTAGGGGTGAATTAGGTCAAGAAACCCTAATTCCTGATTTTTGATGAATGCATCCCCTGAGGCAAAATTGACTTGATGCATGGGTTCATGAGGTTCCATGAAGTATATTAGGTCATGTTTTGGATCATTGCCTTGTGCCCAGATGAAAATTTCCATCTGGAGGCCCTGGTCGACCAAAACCCTAATTTGGTGACACTGTCGATCTTGAGACTTGATCCACCTAGAAGGGAGCAGCCTTGTGCTTAATCCTAGAAGTGGGAGTCCTTTTTGATCCATTGTGGATATTTGAGAGATTAGACAAGTTGAAGATCATGTCATTTCTTGATTGATCCTTTGTCTAAGCACTCAGAGAGAGCTTGAAAGCCTAATTTTGATTGTATTGGATGCTCACCCATCTTTGGGGAGGCTAATGAAGCATGATGGTTCATCCATATTGTGATGATGATTTTCACAATGATGGGAAATCTAAGTGGTCAAAATTTGGGGTATTACAGATGCCCCTATTTAATCTTCTTGGACCCGAAGGTGTGAATGACGAAGGTATTCGAGCATTCGGGGTGCAAGAGGATTAAATATCGGAATATCCGAAATTTTGATGGTGGTTATGAATGGTAGTTTACACATTCATCTTCTTTAACTAAGCAATGATGCTTAGAAAAGATAAACTTCCCCTCGATCCTGGTCTTCAGCCAAGGAACTGGTCTCAGTTTTCTTTTGAAATAAACCTCCCCTCGTTCTTGGTTTCCTACTAAGGAACTGGTCTTAGTTTCTGATTTGAACTTCCCCTCGATCCTGGTTTCTTACCAAGAACTGGTCTTAGTTTCTGATATAAATTTCCCCTCGATCCTGGTTTCCTACCAAGGAACTGGTCTTAGTTTCTTTTGTCAATAAACTATACTGACAAGGGACGCTATTCGTAGCGGCTTTCCTTCAAACTTCTCGCCGAATTTTCCTGGGGAGATGCCATTTGAGTGGAAAAAGTTTTGATGTCAGACTTGCTGGGGAACCCAGTCGTCTGAGTTGTAGAGTTGCACAAACTTCTCTGTTTGGGAGACGTCATTTGTCGATTCTACTAGGGAAAGCGAGTCTCTTGAGAGACTATTTTCATTTGGGATCTTTCATCATACTTTTCTCGGGATCTTCCCAGAGAAACGCCATATGATGGGGTCCAATTTTGAGGTGTCGATGACCTTTTCATCAACGACTTTTCGGAGAAATACTGATGTACTGCCGAATCTCTGTTTAAGAGGCTTTCTCTGTGGATTTTCCTTAATCCGGGAAAGCAAGGATATCATCTTCAATGGCGAAGAGTGACATCTGTTGAAGGTTTCTCTGATCTTTCAGAGGTTCAAGTTATCAAAGTGGCCAAGTGTCGACTCTGATCTAAAGATACACTGGTGGCGAGATTGTGCAGACGCAACACTTCCTGACGAGGAAAGAACTGACAAACTCGATTGAGAAAACTGTTTATCACTAGGGGACAAGACCGACTCAAGTGATAGTGATGCAATACGAAATGCGAACGCAAATAAAATGCATGAAGTATGTATGTTTATGCTGACAAAACTGACGCGACATACAGACTAATGGATGAACACAATTGGATACTCGGCCATCGCGGGGCGAAGAAGTACCGTTGATTCAAAATAGCAATTCCACCTTGCTTAGGAGAGATAGTCCACGCGGGGAGCTATGTTGATCGGGCTTAGGAGATGAGAACTCGGCCGAGGGTGTCAGACGAAACAAGGTCTCTAACACAGTTGATCCCTTTATTCAGGCGAACTGGTTTAGAAGGAGTACTTTGATTCTGCACTTTGAGGTTCAAACACCTTCGGAGAAGCGATCGAGATTCTTCTGATGTCCAACAGTCAAAAGAAATGCCATCTTTAATTTAAACGCAGAAAAAGTTTTAACAAGTAAATTCATTTTTGTTTTATTTCAAGAATCGCTGATTAAGTTTAAACAACGTCGTTCTGTAAAGCTAAAGCAAGTTAAGAATTACAAACAAAAGCACAAAGGCTCAAATTTTATTGATAAGATGGAGATCAGCCAAACGCGTGATTCCAAAGAGTATATACAAAGTTAGAAAATGGTAATTTACAGGGAAAAGGGCTACGTTGAAACATAACGACCACTATCCTTCTACCAACTTTGAATTCGGGGCATCCTGAGCTTCCGTCGAAGATGACCTTTGACTGGAGATTTCCTCCGATAGATGATGCTGTAACTGCTGCTGAGGGACTTGCCTCTGTTGAACATAGTTACTTGCCATTATCCCTAATTTTTGCCTGGATTGTACTATGAGATTTCCAATCCATCGGGATGATTCTTTTTTTTTCCATGTCTCTAACTTTTGCCTGGACCGCCCTTTCGGGTTTTCAATCCACCGAGACGTTTTTTTTTTAGTTTAGGCGAAGTATTTCTTGACTACATCAACATTCGTGGGGTAGGCAAATTCCTCTCCGTCCATGGTTGCAAGTCTCAAGGCGCCGCCTGAGAAAGCTTTCGTGACCACATAGGGGCCATCATAATTCGGGGTCCATTTGCCCCGAGAGTTAGTGAGAAATGATTGTATCTTCTTGAGCACGAGGTCTCCTTTTCTGAAAATACGAGGTCGGACTTTTTTGTCGAACGCCCTTTTCATTCTCTGTTGATACAACTGACCGTGGCATAGTGCCGTGATTCTCTTTTCTTCGATCAGGTTCAGTTCGTCGTGTCGACTTTGACACCATTCAGCTTCGGTGAGCTGAGCTTCCATCAATACCCGGATTGATGGGATCTCTACTTCTATGGGGAGCACTGCTTCCATGCCATATACTAGAGAGAAAGGGGTTGCCCCTGTTGAAGTGCGGACAGATGTACGATAACCGTGAAGAGCAAAGGGTAGCATCTCGTGCCAATCTTTATAGGTTACAACCATCTTCTGAACGATCTTCTTGATGTTTTTGTTAGCCGCTTCTACCGCTCCGTTCATCTTGGGTCGGTAGGGAGATGAGTTATGGTGTTCAATCTTGAACTCTGCACACAACTCTTTCATCATCTTATTGTTCAAGTTGGATCCATTATCAGTAATGATCTCGCTTGGAACACCATAACGGCAGATGATATTGTTTTTGATAAATCGGACCACCACTTGTCGGGTCACATTGGCGAATGACGCTGCTTCGACCCACTTGGTGAAATAGTCAATGGCTATCAGGATCAACCGATGTCCGGTTGAAGCCTTGGGCTCAATCATACCAATCATGTCGATTCCCCATATGGAAAAAGGCCACGGGGAAGAAAGAACTTTGAAATGTGATGGCGGTACATGAATTTTGTCGGAGTATATCTGACACTTGTGACACCTCCTCATGTACTTGTAGCAGTCAGATTCCATGGTCAACCAATAATACCCGGCCCTGAGAATTTTTCTCGCCATTATGTGTCCGTTGGCATGAGTGCCAAAGGATCCTTCATGAATTTCTTTCATGAGCATGTCTGCTTCTGGTCTGTCGACACATCGGAGCAAAACCATGTCAAAATTTCTCTTATAAAGAGTGTCACCGCTCAGGAAGAAGTTTCCAGCCAATCTTCTGAGGGTTTTCCTGTCTTTTCTGAGTACCCCAGATGGGTACTCTTGTTTTCTGAAGGAAGCATTTGATATCGTGATACCAAGGTCTGTCGTCTATGACTGCTTCAATCGCGAAGATGTAAGCGGGCCGTTCAAGGCGCACAATGTCAATCTTAGGTAGGTCATTCCATCGACCTACGCTAATCATGGAAGAGAGAGTGGCTAATGCATCAGCCATGTGATTCTCATCACGAGGGATGTGATGAAAGTCGACTCTGTTGAAGAAGGGTAACAACCTTCTTGCATAGTCTTTGTAAGAAATCAATCCTGATTGGTATGTGTTCCAATCTCCTGTGATCTGGTTGATAACCAAGGCTGAATCGCCGTATACGTCCAAGTTTTTGATCCTTAAATCAATCGCTTCTTCGAGACCCATGATACATGCTTCGTATTCGGCCTCGTTGTTCGTACATTTGAACGTAAGTCTGGCAGTGAAAGGAATGTGGGAACCCTGAGGGGTAACAATGATTGCCCCAATTCTGTTTCCATAATGATTGACTGCTCCGTCAAAGATAAGTCCCCACTGGGAACCTGGTTCTGGCCCTTCACTGGGTAGCGGTTCATCGCAATCTTTCATCTTTAGATACATGACATCTTCGTCTGGGAAGTCAAACCCGATTGATTCTTGATCGTCAATCGGTTGATGAGCCAAATGATCGGCTAAAATACTTCCTTTAACGGCTTTCTGAGCATGGTACTCTATGTCATATTCTGATAGTAACATCTGCCAACGGGCAATCCTTCCCGTGAGAGCAGGTTTTTCGAAAACGTACTTGATTGGATCCATTTCGGAGACCAACCAAGTAGTATGGCGAATCATGTACTGGCAAAGACGTTTGGCTGCCCAAGCCAAAGTGCAGCAAGTTTTCTCGAGCATCGTGTACCGAGTTTCACAGTCGGTGAATTTCTTGCTTAAATAGTAAATGGCAGACTCTTTCCTTTTAGTTTCGTCTTGTTGGCCAAGTACACATCCCATCGAGTCCTCTAGGACTGTGAGGTAAATGATCAGTGGTCTTCCTTCCACTGGAGGAGATAGGATTGGAGGATTCAACAGATATTCCTTGATACTGTCGAAGGCGGTTTGGCAATCTTCTGACCAAACGCAATCCTGGTTCTTTTTGAGTAATTTGAAAATCGGCGCACATGTCGCGGTCATAAGGAATATGAATCTGGAGATGTAGTTCAAACGTCCCAGGAATCCTCTGACTTGTTTTTTAGTTTTCGGAGAAGGCATTTCTTGAATGGCCTTGACCTTGTCAGGATCAACCTCAATCCCTTTCTGGCTGACGATGAACCCTAGTAGTTTCCCCGAACGGACACCGAAGGTGCACTTGTTAGGATTCAAGCAGAGCTTGAATTTTCTTAGACGTTCGAACAATTTTGACAGATGTTCAACATGCTCATCCTCTGTTCTTGATTTTGCAATCAAATCATCGACATATACCTCGATTTCTTTGTGTATCATGTCATGAAACAGAGTAGTCATGGCCCTTTGATAGGTTGCCCCGTCGTTCTTCAAACCGAACGGCATTACCTTGTAACAAAAGGTACCCCATGGGGTAATGAAAGAAGTTTTCTCCATGTCTTTCGGCGCCATTTTGATCTGGTTATAGCCCGAGAATCCATCCATGAAGGAGAATACTTTGAACTTTGTTGTGCTGTCAACCAGCATGTCAATGTGTGGTAAAGGAAAGTCGTCCTTTGGACTTGCCTTGTTTAGATCCCTGTAATCAACACACATTCTGACCTTTCTGTCCTTTTTAGGAACGGGTACGATGTTGGCTAACCATTGAGGATATTCAGATGTAGCGAGGAAACCCGCGTCGATCTGTTTTTGTACCTCCTCTTTGATTTTGATGGCCATGTCCGGGTGAGTCCGTCTCAACCTTTGCTTTACTGGCGGACATTTCGATCTTAGCGGTAAGTGATGTTCCACGATGCTGGTATCCAACCCTGGCATATCCTGATAGGACCAAGCGAATACATCGGGGAATTCTTTGAGAAGCTTTATCAAACTTTCTTTGACAGTTGGACTGAGCAGTGCTCCGATCCTGATTTCTTTTCTCTCTTCTTCTGAACCCAAGTTTACCGTTTCCAACGGCTCTTTGTGAGGTTCGATGGACCTTTCCTCTTGTCTGAGTAGTCGGGAGATCTCTTCTGGAATTTCGTTGTCATTTTCTTCTTCAGCCTCGAATACCGGGAACTCAAAGTTGGGAGAAGGCATCGGATCGTATGTTTCAACGGGGTTTAAAACAAGCAATCTGCATGACGTGATGATTCGTGTTTAGAAGAGATAGAGAAAATGTAAGTGTGTGCAGTGTATTTATTTTACTGCTTGTTTTTATTTGAATTGTTTTTTAGGATTACCATTTTCTGAAAAAGCAAAAAGAGAAAACAGCAATTAATGCGGAAATTACAGAACGACGTTATTTTATTAATGAACAAGTCGAATCTTGAAACTACAGCCCTATAAAACAAAACTCTGTCGCTTTGGGCAAAGCGAAGAGGGAAATTTACAAAAATCGAGCCCTATCAAAACATCTGTTTCACTTGGGCAGGGTGAAAGGTTAAAGATGGCAATTACTTTGACTGATGAACGACCTTCGGAACCTCGACGGCAACCCATTGGCGGCGAACTCCTCGGTGAATCACAAAGTCTGGCACCTTCCTTGATTTGTCTTCAGAAATGACGCTGATTTCTGGTGGAGTACGATCATTGGAATCTGTCTCCCAAGCAGAATTGTCGTAGGAGGATTCCTCTGTTGCATTTTGCATAGCATTTGTGCTCTCAGCTGTATCTCCCCATCCAGTTGGCTGGATATCTTCGAGCCTGATACGAGAGCTTTCGGGAGCAGTGTACTTGACCATAAAGTCGTATTTTCCACTTGGTTGTCCCAAAGTGTCCCAAACTTATTTGGAACTGGAGAAATCATCTCTTTCGATGACGTTGACCTCAGGAAAAGCATAGTTGATGAATTCAAGTCCTGCGAACGTTGCGAATTCATCTTCATATTGGGTAGTTTCCGAATGACCTGAGTGTTGATCCCATGACATGGCGGGGACACATGTATTCTGTTCAATGATGGTCAACTGAGTTTCATTACTCGGCTGACTTTCTTGCCCCAAGTTTCCTGGATAAGGCTGCCACATTGGCAGACCATCCATCGGGCCATAGTAATTATGATCAAAGTTTTCTTTCATCAGAGTGTCTTCCTCTAATGAATTTGGCGGAGCACGGCATCCTTCCGGATCACAATCCCCGTAGATCATTTCGACATCTGATCTTGGTATAAATCTCGGACTTTCTGTAGGAAAGCAAAAAGGCATAGGCACCTCTTCCTGAGACATATAGCCGTCCTTGCTAAGGTAGGACTTCCATTCTTCATCTGTGTCAGAGGGATCTTCCTCATTGATAGCATGAACTGTCTGAGACACTGGGTGAAGAAAACCTCCACTGTGGAAGAAGTTTTGAAGGGGATGAAGACTTTCATCGTTGGCGGCTGTCTAAGTACAAGTCGCAGAAAAACCAAGACCCTTCTTTGTTTTATTGTCAATAGGAATGACAAGCCATCCCCATCCGGTTGTATCGGTACTCTCGACCGCTTTGATAGCATCTTTGTATGAAGAAATTGAAGTTCCTTCTTTAAATTGATCGTTCTTGCTCACCGATAGTGCTTGGAACTGAGTTCCAATAACCTCCTCGGGTTCCACACAAGTAGATGATGATAAGTTGCTTACGAGCAAGGCTTGTTCCCCACAAACCGTGACAAGTTGATCGTTCTTAACGAACTTTAGCTTTTGGTGGAGGGTCGAAGTGACCGCTCCAGCCTGATGTATCCAAGGTCTTCCTAATAAACAACTGTATGTTGCCCGGATGTCCATGACCTGGAAAGTGATTTGGAAAGTGTGAGGACCAATAGTTATGGGAAGATCCACTTCGCCGATAACTGTTTTTTTGGATCCGTCGAATGCTTTGACGACGACCTCGCTGACTCTCATCGGAGGGCCCTTAAATGATAATTGCATCAAAGTGGACTTCGGCATAACATTCAGGGCTGACCCTGTGTCTACCAGTACGTTGGCTAAAGCATCGCCCTGGCAGTTAACTGTGATATTGAGCGCCATGTTATGACGGCGACCCTCTTCAGGTAATTCCTCATCACTAAATCCCAAATTATTGCAGGAAGTGATGTTAGAGACAATACTATCGAACTGTCTAATTGTTACATCCTGTTCCACAAAGGCTTGCTCCAAGACTTTCTGTAGAGCCTCTCTGTGTGCTTCTGAACTGAGTAACAGTGATAATACTGAGATCTTTGAAGGAGTCTGTAACAGTTGATCAACAATGTTGTATTCACTCCTTTGGATGAGCTTTAGCATCTCGTCTTTGTCTTCTGAAAAGTCGGGATTACTAGATTGACCGACTGGTGGATCAGGAATTTCTGCCTGAAGTTCCTTTTCTTTGTTGGATTCTCCAACCCCTCGGTTGAAGATTCGACCGCTCCGTGTTACACGACTGATGTCTGCAATATTCACGACGGAGGGTAATGGAATTTCCTTTCCATTCTCGATTATTGTTGCACCGTATTTGTAAGGGATTGCCTTAGCTGATTCATACGGTAGTGGCCCCGGTAGATAGATGACTATGGGAACCTTCTAATTTTTCTGACCATCATAAGTAACCTCGATCCGTTCCCGGTTGGGAACTCTAGATTCGTCAAGTAGAGGAATGATGGCAAAAACATCCATGGTCTGGTGATGACCAGAGATCGTGACAACATCCTCAACTTGATCGGCAAGGTAGTTCGGTGACCAAATGATGGGTCCAGAACCTGGATATGGATGAATTTCTCCATGATCGATCTGACCCTGAAGAGCTGCTCTCACAAGGTAACACCCTTGGTTACTTTCCGAACAGACGCTGCAACTGTCATAGTTGTGTGGTGGCACCTGGCCATATCCACTCTATCTACAATGTAACCTCACTAGGTTATCTTCCATTGATCGGACATCCTGACTTTGACGACGAGTAGGATTCCTGTGACTGATACTAATTTGCTGAGTATCTTCGTCCATATAGATTGGCATCCACCAGTGATTTAACAAGTGCTGAAGTGCCTCCTGGACAAGGGTACAACCTCAATCGTTTTCGCAACCCGCTTTACAACTTTGATAGTTATGTGATATTAAGAATCCAAGTCGGACCTGCTCAGCATGTAACTCTACCAGGTTGGTATTCATCACGCGGATATCGAAGATCTGAACCATATTGATTTGATAGGGATTTCTATCATGGTAGTCTTGGATCCATCCAAGATCCATCTGACGCTGGAGGGCCTCTTGTATGAAAGAGCATCCCTGTTTGTTTATCGAGCAAATCAGACAGGAACTGTAATCGTGTCGCGGCAGATTATGATACTGGCTTTGCCTTGAGTGCATCGCCACCAAGTTGACATTCATCGCACAGATGTCGTGGTTTTGAATGACGTTGGAATTTGTGTAAACCATGTTAACTCCACGAACTCGGTGCTCTTGGATCCATCCAAGATCCATTTGTTCCTGTAGAGCTGATTGCACTACCGAACATCCTTGGTTATCTTTAGAGCAGATATCACACTGGTGATAGTTATGAGGTGGCACATGGCCATATCCACTCTGTCTACAATGCATCCTGACCAGATTAGTCTTCAATAAGAGTACATCATGAATTTGATAGACATTGTTAGTCTCTTTCTCAATCAGATTGACTGCAGCTTTCTCATGTTGAGGCAGCGGGTTCGTAAGAACATTGGGATTCGTATCTTTGAAAGATAAGAGCCCGCTCCTAACAAGCTTTTGCACGTCGGACTTGAAATTGAGGCAGGTCTCAATGTTATGCCCTGAACCTCCTTGATGATAAGGGCATGTTTGATCCGCTTTAAACTAAAAAGGCGGATTTTCCAGAACTGAAAGGGGAGACTTAGTCTGAATGTGCCCCTTGGCTAGCAGTAACGGAAACAGTTCTGCGTACGTTACAGGTATAGGATCAAATCCTGATGGCCGTGTTGTACAGTTGTTGTTATATGGAGGACGAGCCTGCTGAAGAGGCTGTTGTGTCCTTTGCTGGTCAGGTTGGCTCTGCGCAACCTGAGGTTGATACATAGGAACAGGCGCGGGGCCGATAGCAGGAATAATAGCTGCTACTGGCTGATAACGTCGCCTTTGCTTTCCGAGAGAGATATTCCCAATATCTTGCTCTTTTTTCTTAGGGAGAGCACTACCGTATTTTTTAGTACCGCTCGTTGATCCAGTGTCTTTTACCAAACGTCCTTCTCGGACGGCTTCCTCAAGACGTACACCCATGCCGACCATTTCGGTGAAATCACTGGGCGCACTGGCAACCATTCGGTTATAGTAAAACGAACTTAAGGTCTTTAAGAAGATTTTTGTCATCTCTTTTTCCTCAAGAGGTGGACAAATTTGAGCGGCAATTTCACGCCACCTTTGAGCATACTCCTTAAAGGTTTCCTTGTCCTTTTGCGACATTGATCTGAGTTGATCTCTGTCGGGTGCCATGTCCAAATTGTATTTGTATTGTTGGACGAAGGCAGTACCAAGATCTCTGAATGTACTGATCGTAGTACGGTTTAAACCCATGTACCATTTGAGTGCGGCACCGGTTAAACTATCCTGGAAGTAGTGAATCAGCAGGTCCTGATTCTCTGTCTGAGCTGACATCCGCCGAGCGTACATCACCAGATGGCTCTGAGGGCAAGAGTTACCCTTGTATTTTTCAAAGTCGGGCACTTGGAACTTGTGCGGGACTTTCACATTTGGGACCAAGCAGAGGTTTGCGGCGTCCTTCCCGAATAGATCCTGACCGCGAATGGCTTGCAGCTCTTTCTGCATTTCCAAGAACTGTTCCTGGAATTCATTCATTCTGTCGAACATAGTTTCCTTCTTACCAGAAGGTGTTGGTGGAATCTGTCCTTCCGGGACAATGTGCACCACAGGGGGTGGTACCGTGACTACGGCAGTAAGTCTTGGCGCCTCCCGAAGTTTGTAACCTTCAGGAGTCTTGAGTATACCCCTGGCATCTTCGCTTTCCCGAAGTTTTTAACCTTCAGGCCCAGCGGCTTCTGTTGCGATTCCCTGATCTTCAGTGATCGGCGGAACATATCCTTCCGGGATATAGTTAACAGGCATGCCCCAAGGACGATCTTTCGGCATCTAATACCTAGGATCATACTTTTCTATGATGGGCGTTGAGGTGATCTCTGAGATCACAGTTCTTTGTAGCTGAGCTTCTGCCATGGCTTGCATGTCGTTACGAAGCTTTCTCATATCCTCTCTCAGAGCGTCGATCTCTTCTTTCAACTTTCTGTTTTCTTCCTCAAGATCATCCATCTTTTTCTGACAATTGGCCCGAGTATTATACGAATGAGACAGTTTGACTCTAGAATCGAGACACAAACGTGAGATTCGTATGTAAGGAGAATACGCGATGTGAGAATGATGAATGCAATGATTATATTAATTGTTTAATGGTTTAAGCAAAATAAACTTCGACAATTAGATTGCAAATATCAAACAGTGGGGAAACCCCTTTTTATTGAATTCCAAAGGATTACAGAAATGGAAATACAGTAGATTACAAAGTGCAGAAACAGAAACCTAAACTAATGGGTCCCGAGTCCTCTCTGAAGAGAAATCGGGTGCTGATTCTGGTATCTTCCTTTTCTTTGACCGGGGCGCTTGGGCCGTTGTCGGGTTGTCATTCCTTTGCCAAGTGAAAGGAGTGAGCAAATTCCTTTGGTCATCTTGATTCTCTACAGCATGCTGCTCCAAAATTTCAATCAGAGCATCTTTCTCTCTCAGTAGTTGTTGTATTTGGATACACTCTATGTTGAGGGTGCGGTACTTGTTCTTCCAAGACCTTCTTTCCTTTTGAACTTTGTTGAGAGTAACCTGAAGCCTTTCAGTTTCCGTCATGAAGTACATGACAATTTCCCTCGGCGGAAGAATTCCGTAACGAGGATAAGGCATCTTTAGCTTGAGAGCTCTAGTTTGTACCCAATGGAGATAAGGCTCCACCGAGACACAGTCCGGTTTTCCCAGAGACTCTCGTCCTTTCTTATGAACATGTTTCCAAGCTTGCACTATTTCCATCTTTAGTGCTCTGTCGTTTTCTCCTTCCTTGAAGAAAAGACCTTCCAGATGAACACCCAGTGGGATGTGTCTCATCGGGTATCCAAATTGACGAAGAACTAATATCGGATGATAGTTGATTCCTCCTTTAGTTCCTATGAGGGGTACGCTGGGGAAGTTTCCACAACGGTCAATGATTCTGATTCCCTCATAAATCCTATTACACCAATCTATATCAGAGTTGGTGAGGGACATGATCTTCTGCGACCAACGTAAGACACTCTTGCAATCCCAAAAAGCAGCAGACTTGGGCAAGTGAGAGATAAACCATTTGTAGAGCAAAGGTACACAGCATGTGATCTCCCCTCCGCTGTGCAAATTTCCCAAGTGTACAGAATGATACGCATCTGCGAGCAAAGTCAGCACAGGGTTTCCAATGAGAAAAACCTTAATAGCGTTGATATCGACGAAGTTATTGATGTTGGGAAACAAAAATAACCCGTAGGTGAGCAAGACAAAGATGCTTTCAAAAGCAGTCACGTTCCCTATACTAGCGAAGTATAGAGCCTTCTTGGTCAAGAACTGGGCTGGCAAACCTTGGATGCCACCCTTAGTAGTCATGTGAGTCCTGACCTCAGACTCGTCCAAATGAATTGCTATTGCAATAGTCTGATTCTTTGGAATTTCTTCCAGTCCAGAAAATGGAGCTCGATCAGTGATATGTAAATCAGTCAGATGAGAATACTCCTCCAGCGTTGGTGCCAGCTGGTAATCCGGGAATGTGAAACAATGATAAACCGGATCGTAGAACTGAATGAGCGCATCCATGATTCCCTTAATCACATGGACTCTTAACAGTGGTAGGAAACCACCGTGCTTGGCTCTAAAAGCCTCTGGGTTAACGACCATCCTCGCTAACTTTCTCAAATCCCCTAGTTTTGGAACCTTGAAGGTATACTGGTGAGTTCTCCTTCTACCGAAATCCATTAATGCAATCTTTTTCTCTAATATTTGCAATCACAGTCTTAGTTTAATTTGAAAAACAGAGAGACTAGAAGAGAAAGTTTTTTGAATGTTTTAATGTTTTATTAAATGAATGCATGAATGCAGCACACAAAAACATAGAAAAAACATGGGGTCAAAGGGTCGTTGTCATGAAGTCAAGGCTCTACCCATCCCCAAAGGTTTATACTAGGGTGATTTTTGTACCTGTACTCATTATCATCAGCTCCTCCCAGGAAAGCAAAACAACAAGCGGATCGCCAGCGAGTTGTGTGCAATCTTAGAGTAAGTGCTATTCACCGAGAATAGATCACCAGCCTCAAATGAGGGTAGTATCGCGTAACAGCTATTTCCGATAGCTTCCGCACTACGAAAAAGGTTGGCTTTTCTTAAGTGTATACTCAATCTCACCACATACGGCATCACCCGCATTCCCATTAGCAGAAAAATAAACACGTATAGCAATTAGGAAAAGCAGTATATATATTTGTCCTAATCATCCTAGACTTATAAAGCTATGAATCTTAAGTTCCTGACAGAAATGGGTTCCCCGGCGGAAGCCCCAATCTGTGGTTCCCTGCCTAAGAGGTGGACCAGCATAGGTCAATCTTTCTCTTCGGTAGAGTTCCCATTTTCCGTAGAAAACGGGGATGATGCCCTAAGGCAGAAAAGGAGACTCCCCAGCAGAGTCGCCATTTTACAAGGAAAACAGACAGAAAATAAAAAAAGAAAAGAAAAGGCCCCACGGTGGGCGCCACTTTTCTGTAGCGAGCGATTTTGGACGCGGTTCTTAAGCGCTGGTCGCTCTCTGCGGTTGAGCTTAAAACTACAGGTCGATTCATTTTTTATCCTATTGTGAGCTGAATAAGGAAGGGAAATAGATGTCTCCAATTAACCCTGCTTGCATACTGAGTTTAAACAGCGGTCTGTTAGGTTACGGATGCTATCAATGTGGGGGGCCTTTGTACTGGTTATTCGTATTTCGCCAATACAGGTTTCTTTCTTTCTTTTTTCTAGGCAAAGGGTTTCTGGCGGGGAATAAGGATTAGGATGTTAGGACTGGTGCTTTTGAATTACTGCTTTTGATTGATGGGGATATGGGATTTGGGTTTTTTGTTGATTGCGCTCGCTAAGATCTTTTCTTTCGATCTTATGCCTACGTATTCCCGTTTACCGAAACAGGGAAATCAGAGCGTTCGTAGTTCCTCCTATTCTATGGGAGGAAATTGGTTTTTGGTGCCTTGTTCAAAGCCCAAGACGTGAAGTGAAAAGTGGTTTGTATCTTGTTCAAAGCCCAAGATGTGAAGCTGAAAGGTCTATTTATGTCTTGTTTAAAGCCCAAGACGTGAAGCTGAAAGACCTCGACTTTAGAGAGAATTTGTCATCTCTAAAGAGGGGAGAAGGAGAATTACTTTAACTAGGATACGCGGATCCGAGCAATGCCATAATTTCCGAAGAAAGGGTTTTAACCTGAAGGAGAAGACTTTAACTCAGTGTAGAGCAATGCCATCTTTCCTTAGGAATTTCTCATGCTAAAAGAGGGACAGTGGCATGGATATAGATGATCCAGAGGCTTGCCGCTTACAGCGATTAGATGAAGGGAAAGGAGTTGTTGATGTTTGTGTACTGTGAACGAGGCACAGCTTTGATGCTAAAAGGTTGATTGGATCAACCAGTGGTTTTCTTATACAAAGCCTAAGAGGAGGCTAATTTCCGCTAGGAAAATCATTATACAAAGCCTAAGAGGAGGCTATTTTGTGTCTCATACAAAGCCCGAGAGAGAGGCTAAAGGTTTTTGACCCAGTGGGCCATATCGTTATACAAAGCCTAAGAGGAGGCTAGCAAAGAGTTCGACTCTTGCTTAAGGGATTTATATCTCGTACGAGGCCCGAGATGGAGGCAAAAAAAGGGGTGATTGACTCAACGAGGGAATCTTTTGTGTCTCATACAAAGCCCGAGAGAGAGGCTAAAAGGTTGTTTTGACTCCACTGGGGAGAATTTTGGTATCTCGTACGAAGCCCGAGATAGAGGCTATTGTAACTGTTTCAGTTGAGTGATATATCCAACATACTGATTTAAAAGAGAAAATCAATTCTTATATGAGCAACACTGTACTCAGGGATTTAATTTGAGGATCAGGGGTATCTCCTTTTCTTTGAGGAAACGGGAAATCCAAAGGGTATTGAGACTGTCCGAGTCTGCGGGTTTCCTTCCTATTTAACGAAGGGTGCTTGAGAATGTCTTTGAGACTCAAGGAAGTTAGACTGTCCAAGTCTAGAGTTTTATCTTTTGTACTTGTTTTGAGAAACAGTAGTATACTCTATGAAAGGACTGTTCTATGAGGATGACTAGGTTCTGTTCCTATACCTCTAGGAGGTCGTCGGGACAATTTGTACGAAGCCCAAGAGGAGGCTGGAATCTTTTAAGAAGCCGACGGGTCCTTGTACGTAGCTCAAGAGGAGGCTATCATTCCCGGAGGAAGAGATCATTATACAAAGCCTAAAAGGAGGCTGTGAATACTTCTAAGAAGCCGTAGGGTCCTTGAATAATGCCCAAGAGGAGGCCAGGTTGCTTTTAGGAAGCCTGTGGGTCCTTGTATGATGCCCAAGAGGAGGCTGGAATCTTTTAAGAAGCCAACGGGTCCTTGTACGAAGCCCAAGAGGAGGCTATCATTCCCAGAGGAAGAGATCATTATACGAAGCCTAAGAGGAGGCTGTGAATACTTCTAAGAAGCTGTAGGGTCCTTGAATAATGCCCAAGAGAAGGCCGATGCTTTTAAGAAGCCCGTGGGTCCCAAACCAAAGAAAAGTTCAGGAAAACTCTTTTAGAGTTAAAACCACTGGTAAACGTGCGAGGTTTACTATCCAGTGACTTTAACTTTTAGAGAGAGTCCAAACCGTTCGGCGGTTTGAAGAAATTCAAGAGAAGTTTCACCGAGAATAATTCATCTCTAGGGGATAGAATTTCTTGACGATTCCTAAGGAGAACAGCCGAAGAGAAGACTGTATATGGTGCTCCTATTGGGGATCTAGGCGTCTATTTCTACGAATAAATGAAACGGCGTCACTTAGTTCTAGACGTAGTAGCCGGGGAAACTCGAAATATCTATACTATTATTATACAGTAGATATGAGTTTATGAAAGGAGACTTACAGTGAGCAGCCCCACAATACAGTTTATAATATGAAAGCAGTAAATGAAAGCGATAACCACTTACTCGGTTGTAGTGCTTCCATGCTGTTTGGTTAGTTGTTCAACAAAGAAAGATTAAAAACAACAGTATATTCAAAATCAAAGGAGAAAGTGCTTTGAAAAAGAAAGATCTGGGGCTTACAGCTCAAGGAGAGGCCCAGGGTTTTATCAGTGAGCGCACTGTTTGACTTTGTACAGCAGGACTTATACAAGTGACTGGGGCCCAAAATGTTTTCTGTACAAAGGGATGGGTCTTACACTCTCTCAAGAGGCCCAAAAAGGTTTAAAGAAAAAGTGTGGGGCTTATAACACGAGGGTAGGCCCAAATGATTTTTTCGTTTAAAATGGCGATCGCGCCGAGGTTTTCTTTTAACGCAGAGGGACTTATACAATAAGTGAGGCCCAAAATGTTTTGGTTAAAAGGGGGATTGGGTCTTACACTCTAATAGAGGCCCAAAGTGTTTTGAATGGGTCTTATAGCTCAAGGAGAGGCCCAGATGTTTTTTTGAAAAGGCGACGATCGCGCCGTTTGTTTTTTTTTTTACGGTATCGGGACTTATACAATAAGTGAGGCCCAAAGATGATTTGGTCAAAAAAGGGTTGGGTCTTACACTCTAATAGAGGCCCAAAGTGTTTTGAAAATGATTTATGAGGGTTGAATTAATCCAAAACCCTAATTTGTTTTCAAAAATGTATTTAATTGAATAAAAATTCAATTAAAATGATCAAAAATTGTTTAACACATGGAAAACAAATTGTGATCTTGGATTAATGCTTCAAAAATTAAGTATTGACCTACAAAATAATTAGAAAGCATTAAAAGTTGCAAAATCAATGTAGAAAAAATATTTAAAATGCCAAAAACAATCAAAATATTAATTCTTTACAAAAATATCAATTATATGAAATAAATAATATTTTTGGGATTTTTTGATAAAATAAAATATTTTAACATTTTTGTGAATTATTAAAAAAAGAATCAACTCAAAATCATTAAAACTCAGAGAGAAATTAATTTTTGAATCAATTAAACAAAATCACAAAATTCAAATATTCAAATTATTCAAAAATGGCGCCAAGAACAGCTGAAGAACACGCGCGTGTTCTTGGTTTCTCAGATTTGCGTTTTTTATCCAATCTCCATGAATACGTAACCATATCATGCAATCCACATATCATTATGCTCGTCTCAACCTCACGATCATGTCTATGTACTTTAATTTCATTTAAATTAAACATACAACAAGAAATCACGAAGAAACCTCAAGAACCCTAATTTCTGCATGAAGGCTAGGATTTTTTATACACGATTCAAACAATGCAATTAATTGAGGGAAAACATTCCATGCATGATTATGAACATATGGCCAAATTATTGTGCGAGGAAATATGCATAGATTGAGAGATGCCCAAGTTTAGGCTTACCTTCAAGTCGTGACAGCAAGAGCAGATGTGATTTTGAATTGGAGGTGTTACAGACAAGTTGTGATGATCTGGACAGCTTCCCTACACCATATGGAGTGTGTTTGAACACTTGGATTGAATTGAAATGGACTGGATCAGTTTATGGCATTTCAGCTGCAACTTCACTTCAAACTTGTATGGATGGCAAGTGATTTTGTGAAATTGATGTTTCAGATGTTATGTGAGTGTTTGATCTGCTCATATGTGATGTATGTGACGTGTGTGAGTGATTGGTTTGTGCAGAATTGCTCTCAAACTCAAAACCTGATAGCTACCTTGCTAAGAAAGGCATTTTTGCCAAGAGAAAGAGATTTTGAGGAAAGCATCTGTTAGATGGCTTTGGTGTACTCAAACTGACCACAATTGAGCTCTATTTATAGTAGAGCAAGTTTGTTTTGCAAGGAATAGTACATGGCAGCTGGTAAGTAGGTTTCCTCAATGTTGGCCAATGGAAATGAAAGTCTCCTCTAGCCATTGACTAGAGGTTAGGGCACAGAGCTTTGGTCCCCTTGGTCTTGGATAAGTCTTGACTGATTTCAGATGAGAATGGCTCAGTCCATGCCACCTTGATAGTTCCATTGAATGCCTCATTCCAAATTTGAAGTCTTGTCCCTATTTTGGCCATTCTAGGTTCAACATGTTATTCTTTGTTCCTTGGACCTTGGAGGCTTGGCTCAGTGATTGTCCCCTTTGGATTCAATCCTCTGAGGTGTCCAAGTGGATTGGAGCAATTGCAATTGGCTGATTTTCGCAAATCGAGCCAAAATGCAAATTCTGCCTTGCTTTGACAGATTTCAGCAAGGCAACTTGCCAATGTTGTATCTCATGATGTAGGTTGAATTTGGCAATGTTCTTGGCCATTTTGGAAAGCTCTTACATGATACAACAACTGTTTGAACAAGTTTGGTTTTGATCTCTTTTGATTCCAAGTGAAAAATCCCCCTACATTTGGTAAAAAGTGAAGCAGAATTCTGACTTAGTGAAAATTTCACTAAGTGTTGGAAAAAGTGACATTTTCACTTTTCAGCCACTTTGATCACTCCATAACTCAAAATTCTTAATGAATTGGAATGACTTATAGTTGAAGTTTTTGTAGGTGATAATGAGGGCTACAAATCCATCTTTGGATGAGAAAAAATGGCCTTGTGGTTTAGGAGTTATGGTCCTCCAAAGTTGGTACCTTTGCCACTTTATTTTTAACTTAGAAAAATTTCTAAGTTTTATGGTTACCCCTTTTACAAGTTATCTCACTTTTCTTGATTTTTCTTGATGAATGATGATTCAAATCATACATTAACATCATTTTAGGGTTAAAAATCCATTTTGGTGAAAAATCTCAAAAAGTCAAAGTTGACTTTTGTGCACAGTTGACTTTTTATCAGATGAATTTCAAACTGTGCAATTCTTCAGGAAATCATGTCCTTGACCTAAATCAAACTTGATGGACATGTTCCATGGGTGTCATAGGGTATATTCAATCATGTATTAGGGTTTGGGAGCATGCCTTGGTCAAAAGTCAAAGTTACAGTTGACTTTTCCCTTAAAACCCTAATTGTGGTGCAGATGAGAATGAGACTTGTTGCTCAAGCTTCTTGGATCAATCCATTGTTCCAAATGGATCAATATGGTGTATTAGAGACCCTCAAATCATCTCTTGAGGTCTTGGCTCATGGTTTATCCCAAAAGTCAACTTAGGGGTGAATTAGGTCAAGAAACCCTAATTCCTGATTTTTTATGAATGCATCCCCTGAGGCAAAATTGACTTGATGCATGGGTTCATGAGGTTCCATGAAGTATATTAGGTCATGTTTTGGATCATTGCCTTGTGCCCAGATGAAAATTTCCATCTGGAGGCCCTGGTCGACCAAAACCCTAATTTTGTGACACTGTCGATCTTGAGACTTGATCCACCTAGAAGGGAGCAGCCTTGTGCTTAATCCTTGAAGTGGGAGTCCTTTTTTATCCATTGTGGATATTTGAGAGATTAGACAAGTTGAAGATTATGTCATTTCTTGATTGATCCTTTGTCTAAGCACTCAGAGAGGGCTTGAAACCCTAATTTTGATTGTATTGGATGCTCACCCATCTTTGGGGAGGCTAATGAAGCATGATGGTTCATCCATATTGTGATGATGATTTTCACAATGATGGGAAATCTAAGTGGTCAAAATTTGGGGTATTACAGCCACGCGTTGGGGGCTCTATATAAACCCTCTCGCTTGAGATGGTCAGGTATCCAATATTCACCCTAAGAATTCATACTTTGTACTTGCTCCTTTTTTCTGACCCTTTCTTACTTGAGCATCGGAGTACCTTGCAGGTACACCCCCCTCCTCTCCATACGACCAGCATCCCTGACGCACTTGGCGGCCCGATTCTACAGGATCTGATCCATCCTTCACGATCAGTGGCGCCGTCTGTGGGAATATTTATTCTCCCCATCTTTCTTTCCTCAGAAATCGAAGATCAAAACAATGCTCAAACATCATCACGATCATGGCCTCCCAAGATTGCACCAAGGATGCTCTCCAAACCACCATCCTCCTCGTCAACAAATCTAACGTTGACGGCCAGTCATCTCTCCTCTGAGATGCCCGTTTCCTCAGGGATGGATCCACTTCTTCTCCTCCCTCTACCCCTGCTGATCGCAACAACAATCAACCATCACTTGATGTCCAGCCCGTTCCTGTTCCGCCCAATGTCGACCCGGCCGTGGCAGCCCTCCTGGAGGCGATCAACAAAACTAACACCCTGATCCTGCAGCAGAACGAGAGGATCGGGGCACTAGAAGAGTCCCACCGTTCGAGATCCCCTCCTATTCGGAGGAACCAGTGACGATCAAGAAGCCCGCAGCCCCATAGAGAGATCGACCGAAGACTGCGCCAAGAACCTGATCCTCGCATAGCCCGGAAGCGCGACCAGATCTCCCCACGTGACCAGCACGCTCATGACCACAAGAGGACTCGGAGGAACGAGCAATCTCCCTCGATCAAGTCTAAAGGACGAGACCGCTCACCTTCCCTGCGAAGGAACCGCTCACCTTCTCCTCGAAGGAACCACTCACCTTCTCCGCGAAGGAACCAACATTACGAGCATCCCGTTCGGTCCCCATCATACACCAGTTCTAGTGACGATGACAAGCCTCGCGGCCCGTTGTCCTAGGAGATCTTGGCTACCCGTCTCCCAAAAGGCTTGGAGAAACCCCCGTCACTTGGCACATACGACGGGACCACCGACCCCGACGAGCACATCGAGAACATCGATGCACTGTTAGACTACCGCGGCGTACGGGGCGCCATCAAATGCATATTGTTTCCGACCACGCTCCGAAAGGGAGTGATGACATGGTATAAGCAACTGCCCGAGGAGTCCATTACCTCGTGGAGACAGCTGGGCAAGATGTTCTCGCGGCACTTTACAGCATCTCGTCGCCACCCCAAAACTGAGGCCTCTCTTGGAGCCATAATCCAGGGTAAAGACGAACCTCTCCGCGCATATATCGAGAGGTTCAACAAGGAAGCAATGCAGGTCCCGACGACAGATAAAATGAAGAAGTTTCTGCTCGAACAATGGGTTCGCCCGGACTCCGAGTTCTCTAAAGCCATTGGCCTCGCACCACCGAGGAACTTAGACGCCCTCCTCCTCAAAGCCCAATCTCATATTCAGTACGAAGAAAAGATTGCGGCCTGCAACGTCCGAGCATCACGTCGCCAGGAGAACGCTCGGGCCTCTAAAGGAGAAGAAGCCTCGACATCTCGTCGGGGTGAACGGAGGCACGAGGACCGTCCAAGGGACTCCCGCGACAGCAAGGGACCCTCCGGGCGCTTCCATGACTACACTCCCCTGACCGTTTCCAGGGAAAAGATTTTGTCTGAATGTGCCAATTCAGAGTTCAAACAGGCTGGGGTTCGAACAGACCAAACATGGACAAATCAAAATACTGCCGTTTCCATAAAAGTCACGGCCACACAACGGAGGACTGCATCCATCTGAAGGATGCAATTGAGATACTGATCAGGGACGGCCACTTGAAACAGTTCGCGAAGAAGAGGAACACTCCTCGGCAGGACGCGTCGGAGTCCAAGAAGGTCGAGGAGGAGGTACCCTCCTCGGAAGACGCTAATGTACAGGTCGTTATGTCCATATCGCGACCAGAGGACTTCAACGTTCCGGATGGGCTAAACGCCCCTGCATATTTTGCGGCCCACAGCCCGTGGGAGACATTTCCCTCCGCCATGGTCATCTCTGGTGGGGGTTTCAACAAAGTCACTGTGGGCTCTGTGAAACGGAAGTTCGAACACCTGATCAACACAAGCTCCAGCAAAGTGACCATGCTTGATCTGGCACAGAAGGGCTTCGTCCCCATCTCCTTCTACCGAGAGGAACTCCTCGGCGGCTCCCTGAACTCAAGCATACCATTGCTCGTTAGAGCCCGGATGGCGAACTTCAACGTTCGCAGGATACTCGTCAACCAGGGCAGCTCGGTCGACATCATGTACTCCCAGCTGTTTTCAACACTTCAGCTTGACGAATCGCACCTTACCCCCTACGTAGGGTCCGATTTACAGGGATTCAACGGGTCTGTAACCAAGCCGTGGGGATACGTCGAGCTGATCGTGACCTTCGGATCAGCTGAAACGGCCAGATCCATCAAGGTGCAATTTTTGGTAATCGACTGCCCGTCGCTTTACCAATGCATTTTTGGAAGGCCAACTCTGGCCGAGTTGGTAGCAGTGCCCTCAATAGTCCACCTGAAGATGAAGTATTACACTTCGAAAGGGATGGTCGCCACCCTCCACGGTGATATAGAAGCTGCCCGACGGTGTTTCGAAGCAGCTACAAAGGGACTCAACACCATTGCGCCCAAGCCAAAAGTGTCGAGCAAACCAGCACTGCCAAGCAGCTTCGAGGAGGCCATGCCCCTACCCCAGGTCGACTCTATCGACCTCGACAGTCGCTTCCCCGAGGACCAACAGGAGGAACGAGCAGCTTCAGCCAGCCCGTCCATGTCATCCAGCTGCAGCTCTCATCCGATGCGCCCAATCCCGGATGGCAACTTCGAGATAGTTCTGTTCGGTGAAGACCCTCAACGGGGAGTGAAGATTGGAGCAGACCTGCCTGACATCGCGAGGAAGCAGCTCAAAGCATGCCTCCAAGAGAAAGCCGACCCCTTCGCATGGAACGCCGCAGAAATGCCCGGTTTGGATCCATCTGTAGCTTGTCACCAGCTGACCATCGACCCGGCCGTCAAGGTAGTAGCATAACGTAGGAGGAAGCAGTCTCCGGAGAAAACAGAGGCTGCTGAAAAAGCTGTAAAGGACCTCCTCGAGGCCAAATTTATTTCGGAAGCCAAGTACACAACTTGGCTGTCCAACATTGTATTAGTTAAAAAATCTAATGGAAAATGGCGCATGTGCATTGATTATACCGATCTCAATAAGGCATGCCCGAAGGATGCCTACCCCCTCCCCAATATTGATAAACTTGTTGATAATTCCGCTGGTTTTAAACTTTTATCGTTCATGGATGCCTACTCGGGCTATAATCAAATCCCAATGACAATGTCCGACAAAAAATATACGGCCTTCATGACCGAATCGGGCAACTATTACTACAACGTAATGCCCTTCGGCCTGAAGAACGCCGGAGCAACGTACTAACGAATGATGAACAAAGTGTTTCGGGGAGAAATAGGCGACATGCTCGAAGTCTACATGGATGACATGATCGTAAAATCCCACGAGGAAACCGATCATACTGCCCACTTGAGAAAGGTCTTCGAACAGGCTAGGAAATACAAAATGCGTTTTAATCCAGAGAAATGCACGTTCGGTGTCCGGGCAGGCAAATTCCTCGGCTTCTACTTGACAGAACAAGGAATCGAAGCCAACCCCTACAAATGTCGGGCATTCTCCGAGTTTCCTACGCCCAAGTCCAAAAAATCCATCCAGTCCCTCAACGGGATGCTCGCGTCACTATCTCGTTTCGTGGCACAGTCCGCCCAGCACGCCCTACCGTTCTTCAAACTCCTCCGCAAAGAGGCAACATTCCAATGGAGCGATGAGTGCGACAAGGCCCTTCTCTATCTAAAACGGGCACTCTCATAGCCACCGGTCCTCTCTCGCCCGGACAACGGCGAAACGTTGTACCTATACCTGGCCGTAGCAACCGAAGCAGTGAGTGCCGCTCTCATCCGCGAGACACCTGACGGGTAGAAGCCCATTTATTTCACGAGCAAAGCGCTGCAAGGACCAGAGTTAAGATACCAACAGATAGAGAAGGTGGCGTTGGCCCTCATCAACGCAGCCAGGAGGCTAAGACACTAGTTCCTAGCTCACACATCGTGGTTCGAACAGATCAGCCCATAAAACAGTTGCTCGGACGACTAGATATGGCCGGCCGAATGCTCAAATGGTCGCTGGAACTGTCCGAATTCGACATCTAATACGAAGGCAGAAAAGCCCTCAAGGCCCAAGCTCTGGCCGACTTCATCGCAGAAATGACGTTCGCAGACTCCCCCGCGAGCGAAGCACGCAAATGGACCATCTTCGTCGACGGTGTCTCAAGCACTGCAGGAAGTGGCGCGGGCATCATACTGGAGAGTGATGAAGGAATTATCGTCGAGTTATCACTCACATTGTCTTTCCCAACCTCCAATAACCAGGCTGAATACGAAGCCTTCCTCGCTGGGGTACGCCTTGCCGAGGACCTAGGCGCAGAGGAAGTCGTCATTTGCACAGATTCACAACTCGTGGCCCTCCAGGTCCGGGGAGAATACCAAGCCAAAAACGACAACCTGACCGAATACTTGGCCCTGGTAAAGAAGGAAATGGCGAAGTTCACAACAGTGGAAGTGAAACATGTTCCCCGCGAACATAACGTACGAGCAGACGTGCTATCCAAACTAGCCAGCACGAAGAAGAAAGGCGGAAACAAATCCGTCATACAAGAAGTACTTCCTCGACCCAGCATCGAGAAGGCCTCCGCGACACTCGACATGCAGGTGATCGGCGACAACAATTGTTGGATGACCCTAGTCTACAACTATCTCGCCAAAGATGAACTTTCGTCCGACCCAAAGGAGGCCAGCATAGTCAGGCGGAGAGCCTGCTCTTATGTCCTGGTTGAAGATAAACTCTACAGACGGGGATTCTCCATCCCGCCGCTCAAATGTGTCGAAGAGGAAATGGTCGCACACATCCTACGTGAAATCCACAAGGGAATCAACGCCCAATATCTCGGCGGAAGGTCCCTTGCTCAAAAGGCTCTCCGGGCAGGCTACTACTGGCCGACCATGCAAAACGACGTGAAAGAACACGTGAAGGAATGTGATAAATTCCAACGGCACGGGGACATGTGTCGCTCCCAGGATTTTCATCTAGGTACAAACGCGAAAGTGGCGCGGAAAACAAAGTCGCCAGCCGTGTAAATTTATCCCAAGAGAGGGAAAGGGAACACCGTATAAACCTGAGGAAGAGGGAAAGGAATGGTCATCGCAATCATAGCCTGGGTTCGGGAGTCGGTTACGCGAGGGGAAGGTGCTAGCACCCCACGCATCCATCGTACTCGATGGGATCCCCGCTTGTTGTCTATTCTAAGGGTGAGTTATCCTAACATCTATGGCTGCACTAAAGCAGGGAAGGGAAAACAAAGACAGACTTGGTAGGACGTCGTCGTCCTAGGCCTACGTACCCCCTTTGTGCAATGGGGAATTTAGAGTCAACGTAGTTCGGACCAAGCTCCTTTTGTGTTTTTTATGAGTGACGTTAAGTTCGCGTCCGGCAGTTAGGGTCGATGCCTGTTTGCGACTCAGACGGAAAGTAACGTGCCCTTTTTGAAAATAGCCTTAAGTTTGACAATCCCACGGGATAAAAAGGTTTGAAGTTTGTTTGTATTTTTTAGGATAGAAGTTACTTGAGTTAGTTCATAACTCAACTTGAACCAAAGTCTATGACACGGGAACGAATGCGTCGCATGGTCGCCCCCAATGGGACGTATGCTCAACACTCTAGAAGAGAGAAGGGGGACCCCTCAATCTTCATTTCCTATGTTAAGGCTTGTGTGCAAGGCAAGTTGACCTTATTAAGTATCTTTGAAATTGTTATGAGATGAGAGGAGGGACTCAAAAGAAAAGAAAAACACTAAGGGGAAAATCTATCCTAATGTTATCATGCAAAGATGGCCCTAAGATGAGGTTTGGAGGGAGACTACCCTATGGAATTTAGCCCTAATGTTATCATGCAAAGGTGGCCCTAAGGGGAGGTTTGACAACAACCTAAGCCTAAAGAAAAGAAAAGATGAGAGAAATAAAAAGTGAAGGTGGACATGGATAATTATCCACACCCTCAAATAACTTACCTCAGCCTCTGCATAAAAGGTTAGTACAAAATAGACATAAGTAACTATAAGACAAATGAAACCCAAGCAAGTCACACCAAAGAGAAAAGAGTACAAGCTAAATGAAACTCATCCAAGTCAGAATATACACCTTAGAGGTAACCCACAATGTTTACCAAACAAGATCATGCAAATAGAATGCAAACTAGTGGCAAAACCAACAAGAGAGTTATCAAAGAAGGAATAGAAGAAAGAAGAGTGGATATGCAAGGTGATCATACAAGAATGCTTCAAATAATATCCAAGTCAGAATGTGGATGACCTAAACATATGCCTAAACATGCTATACAAGTGTCACAAGAGGCATGCAAACAGATATCCAAGCATCAAACATCAATAGAAGAAGAAGGAAGCATATAAGGGAAACATGTTCAAGCATGTAAGATGAAACATGAATGACATATGACATGAATGAATGCAAAGCTCCAAAGTCAGAAACATACATCAAATGAAATGCAAATGAATGATATGGCATGGAATACATAAACCAAACATAAATCATGAAGAGACACAGATGAGATGAGGTAAGAAGATAAATCAAAGAAAAAGCATGTGAACCAAGCATTGAACGTATGCACAAAGTATGCAACAACCTCACACCAATGACCTATAATGGCAACCAAGTGACCTATAACAATTCAAATATGGTTTATGAAGTTAAGGAATCAATCCCAAATGATGGCACAAGTGCCTTCTCAAACAAGTAATCAGACATGATCAAAGATATGCATACAAGAAGACCTCAAACAAAGAGCGACCACATAATTAGTAAAACATCTTTTAAAATTACCAAATTAATTATCAAAATAGCTCAACCAGAAACAAACAACATGTCAAAAACGCATGCCAAAATTCCCAAGATAGGTCACTCAAACAATTATGCAAAGTCAAAGGAAAATTATGGTTCAATATGCAAAAGAAAAGGACTAAAATGCAATATGAAAAAGAATACAAAAAGAATGAGTTCAAAATTTTTTATGGATGGTGAGAAATAAATTCTACAATGTAATGTGTGCAAAATGAAACAAATTCAAAAAGAAATTATTAAAATAATTAATTCAGACGCCAAAAATAAAATAAAATGATAAAATAAAATTTGAGAAAATTTTATAAAATGCTAAATGTGATTCATGAATTTTTTGGGAATTTTTTAATGCAAGTATCTATTTTTAAAAATTAAAATGCAAAATGATGCAATTAAATAAAATAAATAAATTGAAATAAACATGGGGGGTGTGTTCAGCATCAAAAACACGTTAAAAATGCTAATGGGCTCATACAGGGGGGTGTGAATAGAGGGCCCAAACACTTAAATCCATCAGAAAAAATAAAAAAAAAAAGAAGAAACACGTGGAACCCAGTCAACCCTAAGACTTACCATCAGCCATGGGATCAATCTAACGTCACACAATTGGTCAACCAAAGTCCAAGTAATCATGATGGATGGTATAGATTGGCACGCCCATCTTAATAATGGTGCATATTCACACATGCAAATATTCAGAAAATAAATGAAATAAAAAATGGCACGTGGTAAGGCACATGGTATCATTAATGTGCTAGCAAACATCTAGCCACATGATTCAATCAACGTCTCAGATTAAGTCAAACAAAAACATGATGGATGGTTTAGATATAAGGAACACAATAATTACCATGGGATAACACACACATAACCAATAAAATAAAACAAAATTTAAATGATGTGGCATGCTATGGACCACACGATGAAGGCCATGGACGGTCACGATTGCGTCTCCCTCCTTGGAACCCTAATTTCGCCGGCGATCAAGCCAGACGCCGGAGCCCTAGCTCCGGTCGTCACTTCCGGCCACCTGTAACCCCAAAAAACCCAGAACGCATAAACAAACATACCCTCTTGACCAGAATTTGATGAGGATCAATAATATGCGATTATTTTTCACAAACAATCAACACATAGAGCAAAACGAACGAAAGAAGGTTTGGTTCAAAACTTTAAAACTCACCATACAATCAATCTAAACGTCCAAACTCCAAACAAACTACATCAGGATTATCAGTGAACGTCACACATCATTATGCGCATCAAAAAAAGGAGTTTTAAGAGCATGCAAATTATCACTAACCTGAGATCAAGCAATCTGTATCTTTGCTGTTAGCTTCAAACGATGGATGATTTACGTTCTATGGATCCCAAGGATTAATGTTGTGAAGGAATTTTTGGAAAAGCTCTTGTGGATTGCGAGATTCGATGAAGAAAAGTTTTAGGGTTCACTCTTGAAAACTCTCCAAAATCACGTGTTGTCTCTCTCAATAGTGCATGAGTTGGCTTAAATACTTAGGGTTAATCCACTGATAATCACTTGGGCCTTGTTAATTCCTCACTTAATGAGTTTTGGGTGATTTTGGAAATTTGCATAATGTGAAATACACCCTCCTCCATGCATGTATATCCAAACCCTTGATGATGGATCACTTATTTAACAATTGTTAATCACACCTGAATTGGATTTGGGCCTTGAGATGTCTTGGTTCATGAGTTTTCAATGATCTTGCAATTTTGCATAATGTGAAATAAGTGATGTACAAGTCATGAAATCTCTTGGTTCAAAGGCCAAAAATGATTCTTATGGGTTGTTCTTTGATGTTAGAATGTGGCCTGAAACAAAGGAATCAATTATAGGTCGCTATGTCCCAAAATGCAAAAGTTGTGAAAATGGAAGCATAAGGAAACCCTAAAAATCACCTTGCCTTCTTTTGATCATAACTTGAGTTTCACAAATGATATGGAGACCATCTAGTACTTGTTGGAAAGGGGAGAAAAAGATATTCAACTTTCATGTTTGAGGAAAATTCATTTGAAGCTTCTTTGATGATGAAAAGTCAAGTTGAAAGTAGTGTAAGAACTTGCCCAAAATGGAAACTTTCAAATTATAGGTCATTTCCATATTTAGTAACTTTTGTACCAACCCTTGATTCTTGATAAATGATATGAAAATTGACCCTTGAAGACCATATGAGGATGTGAGACCTTGAAAACCTTGAAGAGAACCTCAAAATTTCAAAGTTGACTTCCCCTCTCACTGTTGACTTTGCCCCTAATTCTCCTGATTCCCAATCCATTGGCCAATTGAATCTCTCATGAACCACACTGATGGACCATCTTCCATTCCTAGATACTTAGGGACCCAAGGAATACCATGGAATCAAGTCTTGCCCAAAAAATCAGAAATAAACTGACTTTATAGCAAACCCTAATTTTGGTACCCTCAGTCTATGAGGAAATAACACAGTCTCCAAATCCAAATTCCTCTAAATATGATGTGCATCCTCTCCAACAAAGATAAGATATGCCATTTGGTGATGATAAAAACCCTAGAAGCTTGCCCATTGGAGAAATAAACCCAAGAATCTCAAAACCCTAATTTCTGCACTGGTTAGGAGAGAGTGATCCACAATACAAGGACTCTTGCTTGACTCTTTGAAGAACATCTTCTTCTCTTGAGCTGCCTCAAGCACCTTGACCCCATGCTAAGAACCAATGATATGCACACATGATAATGCAAAATGAAATGAAACATAAGCCAGTTAGTACTAAAGTAAGGAGAGCAAATTTTGGAGTGCTACAACATGCACCTGGCTCTGCCTAACGAGCTCAAGGCTATGTCCTCCCCGTGCCCATTCGCCTGGTGGGGCCTAGACATCCTAGGATCCTTCGTGGTAGGATCAAGTCAGAACAAATACCTCATAGTGGGCGTAGACTATTTCACAAAATGGATAGAAGCAGAAGCTCTAGCCAAAATAACTGCCCTCAACATCCTGCGTTTCTACAAACGAAACATCCTTGCACGTTTTGGTATTCCCCAAGCAATAGTAACGGACAACGGGACGCAATTCACGGACAGGAAGTTCCAAGACTTCGTCGCCCAACTGGGCACGAAGCAGCACTTCGCATCCGTGGGGCACCCTCAAACAAATGGGCAGGCTGAGGCAGCCAACCGAGTCATCCTTCGAGGCCTCAAGCGAAGGCTGGACGAAACAAAGAAGGCATGGGTCGAGGAACTGCACAGCGTACTGTGGGCATACCGCACAACTCCGCACTCAACGACCGGGGAAACACTTTTCCGTTTAGCATACGAGACCGAGGCTGTAATTCCCGTCGAAGTTCACGTGCCCTCTAGGCGGACAGAGTCGTCCCTAGACGAGGAGATGAATGACAAATCGTTGAGAGAAGAGCTAGACCTCGTCGAGGAAATCCGAATTGGGGCAGCCCTTCGCGAAGCCTCACTAAAACAAAAAATTACCATCAGGCATAACGCCAAGGTGATACGGCGAGAGTTCGACGTGGGAAGCCTTGTTCTAAGAAGAAACCACAAAGACTCTCGCGAAGGCAATCTAGCAGCCAACTGGGAAGGACCCTATCGTGTCCGAGAAAAAATGGAATGTGGGGCCTACTACCTAGAACATCTCTCTAGGGAAGAACTTGCTCGACCATGGAACGCTGAAAAGCTAAAACAATACTACATCTAAATCCTCGGTTCGACCCGTCGCAACGACGGACGTTAGCTACCAACCACTATGCGCGTCTAGGTACAAGCGTCGCATACGAATAAAGCAGAACCTCGCTCAGTAACGAGTCGGGCAACTGGTCGACGGCGGTCCTCGATCGAGCATTGCTGTCGTCAAAGTACCATGAATAGCAGAACCCCAGCTCGCGATGGGACGTTCAGGCCGTGAACTCAGGCCTCAAATGCGACCTGAACTCCGCACCCCGCCAGGACATTCCCCGGCAGTTCGACCAGTTCCCCTCACTGTCGAACACATCTGCAACGAGCAATTCCCCTAAAATATTTGCGCAAGTCAAATACTCTCAATCAGGGGCAGATATACACTTGCAACGAGCATGAATACGATACTTAGCTAAAAATAAAAGCAAGTAAATTCATACAAACAACAGAATTAAACATGTGATAAGTTAACATAATAAGTGGCCGCAAGGGCCACGATTGTGCTTTATTACATGAAACGGGGGCCACGTCCCCCAGAAATAAATTACATGCAATTCCACGGCACGCAGGCCGGACATATTACAACAACATCAAAAATACAAATTCCTCACTCATCCACATGCTCGGCAGGCTCTTGCTGGGGTCCCTGGTCCTCTGCGGGCTGATCCTCGGGGGTACCTTCAAGGAGACCGTCGGGCACGACAATACGACCATTCTCTACATGCGCCAGGTAGTGAGTACCCTCGACAAAAAAATCGAGCTCAGGGTTCACCACTCGCAATTGAGCCACAGCATTTTTGAAAGACTCCTCTGCGACGGCAATACCATCGTCTTCGGCCAGCAGCATACGAGCAACCAGCTCGTATCTAGTCTTCAATTCTTTCACATCGTCCGACTCGTCGACACCCGGGGCATTGACCACCCTCAGCTCCTCGATAGCTTTCTTCTCCGCCGCCAGCTTCGAGTTCTCCTCCTTCAAACGAGCTACCTCCTACTCAGATTTCTTTCGAGCATCGTCGGCACCCTTAGCTTCTTCCTTGAGGGACGCCATGGTAGCACGAGCAGCCGTAAGTTCGGCCTCAGTCGCCGAATCCCCTTCGGCATACACGGCTGCCATCTTCAGCATCCTGACCAAGGCAGAAGCGTCCTGGGCCACCAAAGCCCTCTTGCTCGGGCGATCCATATTTTCCAAGCGAAGAGACTCTGACCGAGGCACAATCAGAGAGTTCCCCTCGAAGAACTTCCGGTCATGGATGCAAGGAGGAAGCTCGAACTTCCCCTTCTCCGATGCTTGAGTAAGATCCACAACGTCATTAAACCTTTGCCGCTTGGGTCGACTGGTCAAAGGAAGAGGATACCCCCGGGGAGCAGGAGTGGGAGAAGAAGAGGTCCCCGCAGGAGACTGCTCGGGAGGAGGAACATGGGCACCAACAAACCGAGACTTCGGGGGGCTGCCACGGCCTTATTCCTTGCAAGAGCATTCCTCACAACTCTGTCGTGGGCCTGAGGCATCTCACCTGCACAGACAAAATACGAGCATGTTAGATACGAGGAAAAGAAATGACACAAACAAAATCTAAATAACTAAGACTACCAAGCAGCTTCTCGGCATCCACGGGAGTCTTGCACTCCAGCAGTGCCTTAATATTGATGAATCTACGCTCAAATCTCTAGCTCTCGTCCTCCTCGAAGATTAGACTGCCCTTGCTCGTCCAGCACTCAGCAAGCCGGAAGGAGTTGACCCACTTCACCAGCGCCTCATACGCCACGGCGTTCTGCCCGAGCAGCTCGCTCGGTTGGAAGACATAGTCGCCGGGCTTCTTAGCAAAATGATCTGGTGCCCAATGGAGGGGGAACTTATAGAGTCTCCGCCCAATAAACCTCCCCTCCTCGTCGTGTAGCTCGTTCCCGTCCTCGTCAACTTCAATCTCCCAGACATATGTGTTGTCCTGGGCAACCTCGGACACAGGCTCAACGACGTAGTACCGTTCCTTGAATGCCTGGATAGACTCCAAAAATGGCTTGAACAACTTACGGGGTTGCTTCAAAGAGACCCAGCCGTACTTCTTCCCCGACAGCTACCATTGGAGATGGAAAATAGTAAAGAACAGAGGGAGGGTAGCCCCTAGGGAGAGACGCTCGCATACCAACTCGAAGGCCTGGATGAAAGCCAAAGAATTAGGATGCAGTTGTGTAGGGGCTAACTTCAAATGCTCGAACACGGACTGTTGAAAATCAGTGAACGGCAACCTCAAGCCCAGCTCCTTGAAGGCATACTCGTACATCGTGAAACGGTCCCCGAAATGAGTACAGACACGATCGTCTAACGAAGGGAAGTGCACCTTCCACTCTCCCTCTGGTCCTACCTCTGTGAAAACGTCCACCAAAGACTTTGCGAAAGTGGACACATGCTCGGCAGGTTCGGCAACCTCCCACTCCTCCGCGGAGAACCCTTCGACGTCCTCGTCCATGACATCCAACTCTTCCTCCTCCCCGACATTGCTGGAAGAACTCGAAGTCGCCGAACTAGAGGCCGTCGAGCTGCTATCTTCGGAGCCCGTCTCCTCCTCGGATGTATATATAATAACTTCTCCATCTGGCCCCATCGCCATTACAGTCACCTGAAAAGCAGAGAAGAAAGTGAATTCGATAGCAAATCAAATCCACCCTTCCACTGCTAAGTCAAGTGAAAGGGCGCGCAAAGGGCTAAGGACAACGTCCCCGGCCTAAGCCCTAACATCATAAGGAAAGCTGAAACCTCCCCGCGAGGAGACGCTCGAAACTAATCATCCCAGGGCGAGGAGCTTCCCCGCACCCACACCCAATTTTCGTTTGAAGCTTCACCAGAAATCGCAAAGCTTCACCGGAATCTGGGAATATTCTACCGGAAAACTCATCACTCACTCGGACGATGAACAGACACAGTGATCACACTTACATAGCTACCGTAACATCACCGTGAACCACCCTCCTCGCTGAAACATACTACTAACTCTGGCGACATGTTAGAGGTAGAAAAATGGCACAACTGCCGTCCACCACCAACAATCGCCAGAGATTCACCCATTTTGTCCTCTAAAGCTAGACCTAACCGCATGCAATCTACCATTAACAACAAATAGAAGTAGAACAGGCAAAGGATCAGAAAACTTACTTGATTTAAGTAGAAAAAGGCGCTGCTCGAAGCTTGACATGGTGGTCGGAGTAGGCGGAAGGCGGTTACGGGCAAGAGTATTGAAGAGAGCGAAGAGAAATCAGACTGAAAAGTTCTAAATGGAACAATTTTCCCCCTTTTATACAAAGGGGCACGTACGAACACGCGCTCGTAGGCCATGATGACTACCCACTAGCCATCATTGCCTATTAACTGCTACACGGAGCTCTAGGCACACGTGGCATCCCAACGTTTCCAGTTCGGTCTGATCCTTGATCTCCCCGAACACCGGGCAACAAGGCCACGACCACGAATCTCGCAGACACAGGGAGCCACGAGCACCTTGAGGTAATCCTCCTCGTCTTCAAACAACGACTTCATACTGGCTCCATGGAGCAACGAGCAGTCCTTAAGTCATCACTCCCGTGCTCGGGAGCAACGACTTAGGGGGCTCCTGTTCTGGATTGGACCACTGACTAGACATGGCCCAATCCGCCTCTGCTCCAGAGCGGCCCAAATTGCCTAAGTCCAATCCACAGAGGGGCAAAAGTTACCTTTCTGACGCTCCAACCGGGAAAGGAATACAACGTTCCTCCCCGGGATTACTTCCCGTTACGCACGGCTTCACTGCTCCCCGAACAGCTATGGGCAGGTGCCCGAAACCACGCCTATGCCCGACATAACGGCTAGTTTTGGGCACCCTGCCCGACATAACGGCTAGTTTGGGTAGTTACCTATTCTTTGGGGAAAACAGTTATTTCGCCCCGAAAATAGGACTGTTGGCCACGCGCTGGGGGCTCTATATAAACCCTCTCGCTTGAGAGGGTCAGGTATCCAATATTCACCCTAAGAATTCATACTTTGTACTTGCTCCTTTTCTCTGACCCTTTCTTACTTGAGCGTCAGAGTACCTTGCATGTACACCCCCCTCCTCTCCATACGACCAGCATCCCTGACACACTTGGCGACCCGATTCTACAGGATCTGATCCAGCCTTCACGATCAAAAACCAATCATGGGTAAGGAATAGTCTGATATTGTGCATTATGCTCAAGGTTGCTCACCTAAACATGAGATCTGTCTGGACCACACGACTTGTTTGTGCTCCACAGTGTACTTCACGACAATACCATAAATACCGCAAATTATGAATAACCTTGAGCTAGCAGTCCTCTGTTCAAAAATGACCTTTTTTCGTCTGCGCCGACCAAAAGAAGCAAACAATATCATTATATATCATTAAGAAATTGTTAGAAATTAGATTACTACATCGCAAACATGAAAGTCATCCCAAAAAATTCAACCTTGACAGATTGCTTATGCTCTGCATTATTAAAAGACAATGGCAGCATTTCATGAAGGGTCGGAAAAAGCAATAACTTCACCAACTTAATTCAGATAGAAACAATATTCATACAAACACAAATGTTGCAAATTCCACATCTTACATTTAGCTACTACACACAAATACATAAACATGGAGGTATGAGACAACTATCACATCTCACATTTATAATTTGCAATTAATCCAATAGGTGGCGAGCGTGTTTATATTAGCTAGTGCCTAAAATTAACAGTAACATTCTTAAGCAGAACATAACATATAATTGATGAGAGCTGACTCTGATTTCTATGTTGTTGTTCCAAAATACTCGTCTGGTGAGAATGATCCAGAATGATGTTACTAAAAGAAGAAGAAGAAGAAGAAGAAGAAAAAAAAAGTAAGAGACCTTCCTACAAATAATTCTATCAAAGTCATGATAATATCTCCATACTTTGAAACTACTCATATATCTTAAGTCATTCTCATGAGCAGTGTTCACAAACACCACATTTCAATTCAATAATATCCCTAATAGTAACACACACGAACTATCACTATAGATAACAAAAAGAAAAACCACAAAGTCATCAAAATAGATAACAACAGACAATAGAAACAGTGACAGTAAATAAAACAACACCATATATTAAACCCCCTTCATTCATCGCCCTTCAGATTTTTTCTTTTTATATCTGTAAACAAAAACAGAAAGATTGTATCAGTTAATTAAAATACCTAAAAACAACAAAGGTAATAGTTCAGATTATAAAATACATAAAAACAACAACAAAATCAACTAAAAATTAAATGAAAATAGAAAGTGAAGAAATTTACACCTGCTTCACTTGTAGTTTGATGAAATCGGTAAAACATTATCAAACAAAAGACCCGAAAGGATAAAATCTGTCTTTGCATCAAAAAAGGAAGAAAAATTCAAAACAAAATAGAACATACTTTTAGGATTTTCCTTGTTACCGTAGTAGAATGGCATGGTGATGAGTTTCTGGGTTTTCTTTTGGAGTTGTGACGGTTGGAGAGGAGAAACAATCGTTGTTCGAAACAAAAATCCAATCCATTTATTAGGAAGGTCGTGAGGCGAGAAGTACGAAAATAGCGTTGGGTTTTCCATTGGAGGTGGTGGTAGCCGTGAATATGGTAGAGAAATGGGCGGCGGAGATGTTAGGGTTTATTAGATAACAGAAAAATATGATGGGCTTTATTATTTTTTCTCTGTTTTGGGCCCATCCTGCTTTGTATATATTGATTGGCCTTTTTGGGCAATAGTGAAATGTTCAATTTTTCTTTCTCCGTCCAAATTCTTTCTTTGCCGCCTTGGCTTTTCATTTCCATGGAAACACTACCAATTGTGGTTGAAATATGGTATCAGTGATATAATTTTTCCTTCTCTTTCTTCTTGTCGTTTCCTTTCTATCTTCTTCCATGGCTTCTAACGTCGACGACCCTTCCACCCCCAAAACCTCCACCACAACACAGAAAGAACCCGTCGATCCTGGCCTAAACCCTAGAAACCCCTACTATTTGCATCTCGGAAAAAAGCCTGGTGCCACCATTGTCGCACCACCTTTAGACGATAACAACTACTATAACTGGAGCAAGTCCATACGAAGAGCTTTAACCTCCAAGAACAAGCTCGCGTTCATCAATGGATCCCTCCTCAAACCTGCTTCTTCTGGTCCCAATTTCGAGCTCTGGGATTGCGCTAATAGTATGCTGCTATCTTGGATTAATCGTACCCTTTCACCATACATCGCTCAAAGCACAATCTGTTTCGATTCTGCATTTGATCTCTGGAAAGATCTTTGAGAAAGATTTACAAAAGGTAATCACTTTTAGTTCTTTGATCTCCTCTGTGACTTACATTCTATTCAGCAAGGCGGCCGTTCTCTGTCCACGTATTTCACCGACCTCAATATTCTTTGGGACGAGTTAGAGAATTTACGTCCAACACCGTCGTGCACCTGCTCCACTCCCTGCACATGTCAATTATCTAAGGCTGTGCGTAATTTCAAACACATGAAGTACGTCACTTGCTTCTTGAAAGGACTCAACGATGGCTATCACAACATTCGCACACAAATTCTGCTTCTTGATCCTCTTCCCAGCATAAGTCGCGTTTACTCTCTCATTGTTCAATAACAAATTGCCCTTTCCCCTGCATCTAATCCAAATCCAACGATTCTTTATGCCAACCAGAACAACAATTCTCGCTCCAAAGGGAAAACCAACCCTAAACCCTCCATGCTTTGTACATATTGTAGCAAAACGAATCATACGGTTGAAAACTGTTACTTCAAACATGGGT
Organism: Lathyrus tuberosus; assembly: GCA_022829125.1. Classification (NCBI taxonomy): domain Eukaryota; kingdom Viridiplantae; phylum Streptophyta; class Magnoliopsida; order Fabales; family Fabaceae; genus Lathyrus; species Lathyrus tuberosus. Next base: position 23,309,573 of record JALAZF010000017.1, read on the forward strand.
TTCCCCCGGGATACCGCAGCAGAACCTCCAAGAATGCATCAGATTCCAAGACTACCTTTGCTCCTGACAAAGACAATGTGCTCAGCAAGGAAGACTATCAACAGCTTATGCTCCTTCTGCAACAATCACGCAAGGAACAGCCAAAGACCGTGACTGACAAGTTTGCACATTATGACTCAGGAGTTATCTCAGGTATGGTTAACACAGGTAATTCTATTCATCATCATTCTATGTGGACTTTGGATTCTGGTGCATCCTACCATGTATGCCCACACATATCATGCTTCTCTAATATTTCTATCATTACACCTGTGAAAATTTACCTCTCTAAAGGAACTTGTTTGACTGCTTACTATTCTGGCACCATTATCTTTGATCAACATTTGCATTTACACAATGTCATTTTTCTGCCTCAATTTAGATTTAGCTTGATTTCCATATCCAAACTTTGCCATGACTCCAATTATAGCATTTCCTTCTCACAAAAATCCTACTTTATTCAAGATGTGTGTAACAAACGGATGATTGGCCAAGTGATTCAGCATAACAACCTATATATTCTTCACAAACATCTTGTGCACAACTTTCCCGTTTTTCCTAGTTGTAATTCTGCTAGCACACTTAATGAAAGTCTTTCCTTATGGCATCATCGTTTAGGACACCCCCTCTAATGAGGTTCTTTATCATATGTCCAAGAATTTTTCTGTTATTAAACATTGCAAAAATTTTGCTTGTAATACATGTCATTTGTCAAAACAATGTAAACTCCCTTTCCATAATAGTAAATCTGTTTCCTCTAACTGTTTTGACTTGGTGCATATGGACATATGGGGCCCTATTTCTACTGCCTCTATGGATGGTTTTCAATATTTTCTCACCATTGTAGATGATTATTCTAGGTATACTTGGACTTTTCTTATGCCTACCAAAGCTGACACTAGATTACACATTAAGAATTTCATTACTTATTGTCAAACTCAATTTTCCTGCAAAATCAAAACAATAAGGAGTGATAATGGTCTTGAATTTCTGATGCCCTCTTACTATGCTTCTCTTGGGATAATTCATCAAAGGAGTTGCGTTGAGACACCTCAACAAAACTCCATTGTTGAAAGGAAGCATAGACATTTACTTAATGTAACTAGGTCTCTTTTATTCCATGCTAACTTGCCTAAATGTTTTTGGTCATTCTCTTTATGTCATGCTACTTTTTTAATCAATAGACTTTGTAGTCGTGGTATTAATAATCAAACTCCCTATGAATTACTCTTCAAAACACCTCCCACTTATGATAATATCAAAACCTTTGGATGCCTTGCTTATGCCTCTACCCTTACTAGACAAAGAGACAAACTTGACCCTAGAAGCACCAAGTGTCTCTTCTTAGGATTCACCATAGGTATGAAAGGCTATCTCCTTTTTAATCTTAGCACAAGATCCCTTTTTACTACTAGACATTGTCTCTTTTGAGCATATTTTCCCATATACTTCTCATCCTTCTGCCCAACTTCATCATCCCAATCATTTCCCTACAGAAGACTATAATACTCCCTTTCTTTTTTATTCCCCTCTTATCTCCAATTCACCTACCACCCTTACTCCTACCCATACTAATGACATTTCCCATCCTGCTGCCCACACCTCACCTCATACACCTACAACTGCCATGACAGAAACACATTCCCTTAATAATGATGACATACATTCCACTAATACTGATGACAACTCTGATGATAATCATAACAATTCCCATGCTATTGATAATACTCGTAAATCTACTAGACTTAGAACTGCTCCTGCATACCTGAAAGATTTTGTTTGCCACAGTTCTAACACTCATATTTCATATGATATTTCTAATTATATTGCCTACACTCATCTTTCTCCTGCATATCATTCCTTTATTTCTGCTATAACCATTGCATCTGATCCCACTTCATACAAACAAGCCTCTGCTGATCCTAATTGGGTCAAGGCAATGCAAACTGAAATCCAGGCTTTAACTGCCAATAATACATGGTCTCTTACCACTCTTCCTCCTGGCAAGAAATCCATAGGATGTAATTGGGTTTATAAAACTAAATTCAATTCTGATGGCAGCATTGAGAGGCATAAAGCCAGGTTGGTAGCTCAAGGTTTTAGGCAAATACAAGGTATTGATTTCTTTTCTACTTTTTCTCCTGTTGCAAAGCTAACTTCTGTCAGGTTACTTCTTTCTCTTGCTTCTTCTATGAACTTACATTTACATCAGTTAGATGTGCATAATGCCTTCTTACATGGTGATTTGAATGAGGAGGTTTACATGAATTTACCTAAAGGAATGACAGCCACTCATCCAAATCAAGTTTGTAAACTTCTCAAATCAATATATGGATTGAAGCAATCCAGCAAACAATGGTTTGAGAAGCTATCCACTATTTTAACCAATCATAAGTTTAAATAATGCTCTTCTGACCATTCTTTATTTATTCAAAAAAATCCTACATCCTTTACTTGCATTTTAATTTATTTTGATGACCTTTTAATTGCAGACAACAATTTGCAGCACATTGATAACACAAAAGCCATGCTTCATCATCATTTTGGTATCAAGGACTTAGGCACTTTGAAGTACTTCTTGGGACTGGAAGTTGCACGAAATTCATCAGAAATCAACATATGTCAGCGCAAATACACCTTGGATTTACTTACAAACACTGGTTTACTAGGTTGCAAACCAGCTTCTACTCCTATGGCTCGTGATACTCGTCTTCAATCCAACGATGAACCTCTCATGCAAGATCCTACCAAGTTTCGTAGATTGGTTGGTCAGCTCATCTACCTTCTCAACACAAGACCTGACATCTCCTACTCAGTTCAACAGTTAAGCCATCACATGAGCAATCCCACAGACACTCACTACAATGCTGCACTCTGTGTTCTTCGTTATCTCAAGTCTTCACCCGGTCAAGGCCTATTCTTCCCCTGCAATTCTTCTCTGCAACTTAAAGCTTTCTCAGACTCGGATTGGGCAACTTGTCCCGAAACTAGAAAGTCTATCACCAGATTCTGCATCTACCTTGGTGATTCTATTATTTCCTAGAAGTCGAAGAAATAACCTACCATCTCCCAAAGCTCCACTGAAGTGGAATACCGCTCCATGGCGTCCATGGTTTGTGAGCTTCAATGGCTTACTACCATCCTGACTGAATTGCATATACCTTTTAAACAGCCTGCCCTCCTCTACTGTGACAATGCTTCAGCAAGACACATTGCCAGCAACTCCTCCTTTCATGAAAGGACTAAACACTTAGACCTCGATTGCCACATCGTTCGTGAGAAGCTGCAACAAAGATTGTTTCATCTCCTTCCCATTACTTCTGCACAACAATTGGCTGATGTTTTTACCAAACCGTTAGATGCTACTCCTTTTCATTCTAACATTGTTAAGCTTGGGATTCATTCAATTTACCCCCAAGCTTATGGGGGGTATTAGATAACAGAAAAATATGATGGGATTTATTAGTTTTTCTCTGTTTTGGGCCCATCCTGCTTTGTATATATTGATTGGCCTTTTTGGGCAATAGTGAAATGTTCAGTTTTTCTTTCTCCGTCCAAATTCTTTCTTTGCTGCCTTGACTTTTCATTTCCATGGAAACATTACCAATTGTGGTTCTAATATGGTTTAAGGGGAAAAGAGAGGGCAGAAGAGAGAGGCAGGTGCAAGTAATAGTGAAAAAGCAAAGGTTTTTTTCGTGTGATTTGGAATATGTTGAAATGGGGGGAGAATATTTGAAGAAGCCAATTGCTGATGGAAATTTGGCAGGAAGGGATAGCCATATTTGGATTAATTTGTGTGTTTTGTTATTTACCAAAATATTCAAAATGCAATGTAAAATAAATTGTTTAGAAGGGTAATATGGTCAAGCCATGCAATCAACTTTTGAAGGGTTGATAGGTGAATTTTCTGGGTTTTTTATTTGCTGCATTTTCATCTGCGTTTTAATCATCTTCTTTCATTCCACTTTTCTGGATTTTCAAGTTGTGTTCTTAGGTTTTGATGGTAGTTTCATCGCTCTAAGTTTCAAACGTAATCGCTTTTGTTGTCTGTCTTCTTCGCCGCTTCAAGTTTCAAACGTACACGGTGAAGAATTTTAGAGAAGAGTGGGATAAGGTTCGTACACAATGAAGAATTTCATAGAAATGTGAGATAAGTTTCTTACATATAGGGGTGTTCATGGGTGCGGGTCGACCCACAAACCCGTTGACCCAAACCAACTCAACCTATAAATTATCCGAACCCATTCATTTACAGGTATATCCAACGTAACCCATAACAACCCATATAATTTTGGTTCGGGTATCAGGTTTGAGTTTTGCAATCTGTTGACCCAACCTATTGATGTGGCTTTAGTAATTTTTTATTTTTTTTATAATTATTTTAAATAAAAATATAAAATTAATATCTCACTAATAACCATAATTTTTTCAATATATATATATATATATATATATATATATATATATATATATATTCTCCACCAATAATACTACTAAACCAACGAGTTTACAAAATTCTAAGATTAAATGTTGTTTATTATTTTCTTTTGTATCATTTCCAACTTATATATTTTATGGAATAATGTGTCTTGTTGAATTTTATACTATTATCAAGTGTTATGATGTGTTGAAGAATTTTATTAGATATTATATGATGCGTTTTATCAAATTTGAGTGTTAAAAATGAGTATGATTGCATTGAGTTGTGTTATATTTTTTTAAACCGACAAAAAGAATCATAATTTTTTATTTGAAACACAATCCGGTTTGGGTCGGTTTTGACAATGAAATTGCGAGTTGGACATGAACTCAACCCATTGAAGTTTGAACAGGTTGAGTAACGGGTTAGGGCAAACCTGGTCCAACCCAACCCGTGTACACCCCTACTTACACAGTAAAAAGTTGAAAATGTTATTGATAATTTAAATTAAAATAATTTGATTTAATAAAATTAGAAAAAGTAAACAAAAAGCCATGTCATATTTTAAAAAGGCATCAGAACTGCTACATAAGCGATATTTAACGTTTTTTCTATAAAATTTAACGGAATGGACTAATTAGGCTAACAGAACGGTTTTAAGGGACTAGAGTGTAACGTTTTTAAATTAAGGGACTAAAGCGAAATAATAAAATAAATTAAGGAACCAAAAGATGAATTAAGTTTAAAAAGAAACACAACTGTTTTATATGTTTACATAATCATAAAGTTCATATTTAATATAATCATACATTTATCCTCAAGTGATGGGTCAACTCCTATCGGAGTTAAAGTGTGTTTGACTTGATCGAATCGGCTCTTCGACCCAAACAATTAAAGATAACCTAAACGATTAGTGGTTAGTTCTCCTCTAAGATCAAGATGGGTGATACAATGAGATTCAAAGACCATTCACTACAACAAATAAGACATTTCACGACAAATTTTTCATCTCGAATATTTAAAAACCGAAGAGATATATGCTAGGAGCTCCATGTTGTATTCTTAAAAACTGAGGGAATATAGCTATAAGGGAGCTCGCTTCGAATCTCAGTTACTGTATTTTATGTTTTTTTTCTAATGGTTTAATCTATTTTTCAGTTGGCGCATTTCCAGCTTCCTTTTTTTTTCTTTGTTAATCTTTTTATTTCATTTTTTATTAGTATTAACCTCGGTTACATGGTCCAATTGAGAGGTAATATATTTTGTATTAATATTTTCAAATCAATTTTTTCAAAAACCTTTTTTAAGTTTTTATTTTATATATTCAAATCACTCGGTCTTTCTAAAAAAATGACGTGATAAGTATTTTAAATGTATTTCCAGAATATAGTGGTATGGTGCTTTTTAAAATTTTTTATTTTTAATTAAAACATACACGTCGTTTTATTTTTGGAAAAACGACATGATTTCTCTTTTGCATGAAATACTTCAGAGAACTAGACTCTAAATTTTCATTACCTATCAACGCTCTAGGCATTTTCACAGTAACTTTCATCAAAACTCTTCCAATAGTTGGCATTCATCAACACTCGAACATCAAAAGCCATCAAGTTTGAGGTACATTTGTTCTTCTTTTTCACGTTTGTTCTTCTTATAACAATAGGTTTATATCACTGAAATGACTTTAGTTTCTCTTGATCATTTTTTCCATTTTGATCACTGAAATGGTTTATATCACTGAAATGGTTTTAGTATCACTGAAATGACTTTAATTTCTCTTGATCATTTGTTTTTCCATTTTGATCACTGAAATATTGTTAGTTAGTATGTTTCTACATGTTGTTTATCACTGAAATAATGTTAGTTAGTATGTTTCTTTATTTAGATAGTCATGGTCGATTCGACAAGCATCTCTCATACAACATCTGTTGTAACCTATGTTAATATAAAATGTAAAAGAAAAACTAGAGGTGCCACAATGTATACCAAGTGAAAAAGCCCACAAAAAGGGTATCAACTACCCTGTTATAGTTGATGTTGCAACCGACAGAGCTTACGGTGAAAATGCCGAGGACTTTATGGGTTACATTGCGTTACAAGGTAGAAGTAAAATGAGTATTTTAATAGATAGTTGGCATGATGTTGACGATGATTTAAAAAACAACATATGGATCGATATTACGGTATTTATTTTGAATTTTATGATTTATTTTACTAGTATATATGATCATTTATTTTTTTGTTTAATACGAATAACAAATGTATTTATAAACATAGGAGGTGTTTGATATTAGTCCAGATGATAGTATGGTGAAAAATAAATTGCTTACATATGCTGGTGAGTGTTGGAGGGGCTTTAAGATACAGCTCACCTGTGGTTATATTACTCATCCAAGAGATAAAGATATACCTGGAGATAAGCCTACATACTTGATGTATTCATTTATTGATCAGGATGTTTGGCAGAAATTTGTAAAGTCTCGCACCACTCCTGAATTCTTGGCTAAAAGCAAAAAAAAAGGAAAGGATGACAGATCTAGAAATATCAATTCCACCCTTTTGAGGAAATAACGCATGCAGAAATCCTTGCTACCCCGCGAGGCCATCACACATGATGAATCCCCGTGCAGGAATCCTTGTTGCCTATGTGGAAACATTATTACCCTTAAGCAAGAATCCTTGTTCTCCAAGATAACATCAAGGCCAAAGCATGTTCGAATGACACTCCAAGACAACTCACACGAAGACAATAATAACAAAAACATTCAATCAAATAGAAAGGAAGCCTTCGAGGGAAGAACTCATCATTACATAAAAAAGAGTCTCCAAGGGTGTGATAACATAATCAAGTCGCAAAAGAGCCAAAAGGAAACAGGAAAAAACCTTCGACTCACTGGACCTATTCGAGAACCTGTCTTTCCTTATAAGCATCCTCTGGATGACTCGTCTTTGGATTAACTTTATATACCTTGTCGTTCTCATACTCAACTTGTGCATCTTTAATAGGGAAGGTGATTGGTTTGTCAGAGGTGAGGCTCTCCTCGTCATCCACCAGCTGGCTGCCACATACCACTTTGAATATGTTCGTAGGGCTCAGATTCATCTTAGGATGAATGAGGGCCCCTTGTTCCTTCACTCAGTTAAAGCAAATATTAAAGGTATCAACTAGATCGTCTTTGAGCATAGACACCTCCTCTTCTAGCTTCCTCTTGGAGCTGAGGGCGACATCTAGGAATACCTGCATTTTTTGCACAGAGGCGGAAAAATTTCGAGCCTTGGTTTCCGCTTCATTGAGACTGGCCACCAAGGTCTCCTTCTTCTTGAGGTCAGACAGCTTGAGGGATGCCCTACTAATGATAGCCTTGTAGTTGCTTAGGAATTCCTCATGGAAAGGAATGAGAGAACAAGTAAACTTGATTGCGTAAAAATTAGGATCATTCCACATATATGACTAAGGATGAGAGTCCTTCCTCGTGGGTGATGCATGGTCGCTTTCCCATTCTACAGTAATTTGGATCGCTTTTCCCTTTTGAGCATGTGAATAGATAAGTTCTTATTTGTGGGTCTTATGGTGAGGGATTCATGAGGCGTGTCATCCTTAACTTATTTCTTGATTCTTGATCCCTATGGTGCTTAATTCATCCATGCGACTCTAAGGATTCTCGAGTCTTGAGGGCTCGACCTTCTCTTTGCCAAGTGTTCCTTCCTCTCGTCCATGAATATTTTTGACATCTTATATGCAAAAATAGGAATAACAAATATTAGGCATATGATCTGAAAAAATCCCAAATGAGGATCTCTAATATATTGAACTTACTTAGATATGTATCCATAACTTTATTTTCCCTTTGATCTAAGGTGATCCGCGGGAATCCATATCCTTAAACTCATCAAAAATTTGGACCGCATCCACCTCATCGGCAGTGAGGTAATTGAAGCCATAACCTATGATCGATATCGAATTATTGATCCAAGCTAGAGAAAAGCGATGGGCGTCATCCACCCTAGTAGTGACTGTAGAAGAGCCATTGCACCCTCTCACTTTCACAAATTTATCCTTCCAATTCTTGTAGTGATTGGAATAGAATTTAAACAATACTCTCACAAGCAAGGCACCTAAGGCCACTCAGGTTCCTCGAACATCCGCCTTGGTGCCATAGAAGGAAAAGAACATCCCTATGGTAAGATGAATCTCTAGTCGCCGGCATATGATCCCAGACTTCATCGCCTTTAAAATCTTCTTCTTCAACTGGGAAAAGGGGATGAGAACCCCCAGTTCACGAACGAATAGGAGGTGGGGGTAGAAGTAGGGACTGGGAGAATTGGTAGGAACTATTATATTGGCCTTCTCAGTCGTAGAACGTGTCTCTAGGATGACTCATTCCTCGTCACCTGAGGAAGAGAGGTTGATCTTTTGCCGAAAAGATGTCATATTTTCCTCACTAATGTAACGGGGCTTGAAATCTTCGACATCCTTGCAATCAGTGTTAGAGGTGACCATTATCTTCTTGTTTCTAGAGAAAATAGAAGGGAAAAAAGAGTCATCATCGCTACCATTGTTGTTATCACTATCAGAGCTAATGGAACTCTTGCATCTGCCAAACATACCTAACTCCACTAGTTTGCAATCTATCGTCCCGTCAGGACGTTTTGTGTTTCTATTATAGTAATTCCACATGGCTATGTGCTCATCGCGAGTTAAGGGCTCTACCAGGTTACCATTCTTGTCTAAATCCCTAATTATTGCCATAAAGGGAAGGGAGAAAAAAAATATTGAATCTGGTTGGTATACCACACTTCTCAAAATTTCGATAAACCAAAACGACACACTGAATATTTCAAAAAATTCGATAAAAATTGACACAGGATTTTTAAAAAATTCGATAAAAAGCTTTTTTTTTTTCTTTTGATCAATAAAAAAGTCTACTAGATTTTTTAATAAAACTATCGAAATTTTTGTATTTTACTGATTTTTTAGTAGAAAATTTCTACAATCTGTATATTTTGAAAAAATAATAATAATAATAAGAGAGATATTTTTGACATTATTAAAGTATATGGAGTGTCAAGTAGATTTTTTAAGGTAATTTTAATTGACATTCACATAAAAATAAAAATAAAAATAAAATAAAAAATCCTTGACCTCCATTATTATTTATTCAATTGCAATGTACCCTTTTTTTTGTAATTTCCGTAATTCGTATTATATTAACATAAGCTTAACTAGGCCATGATGCTTCTTATACGGGTGATCCTTAGGCTTGAGAGAAATTGTTCCACTCTTGTTAAGGTATATTTCTTCACACTTTTACACCTATTCCCTTCTTACATATATTTATTTCCTTTTTATTTGTCTTTTAAGTAAAATTTAATTTAATAGCATATATACCTATTGGGATTAGAGAATCAGCATCACTATATGATTTGAACAGCTAGAGTGAATGAAAAAGGTAAGCAATGAATCATACAGTGGAAAAAGCTAGATCACATGATAGTTCTGTTGTAGTGGAAAGAATCAGAATTATGAAGAAATAAACCACGAAAACTTTAGGCTAACGATGTTAATTGTAGATATCAAATTAGTGGAATAAATTTGTACCTAACAGTATCATATCTATAATTACTAAGAATTTCGTAATAGCAACATCATGTGGCTGTAGTTTAGTGGTAAGAATTCCACGTTGTGGCCGTGGAGACCTGGGCTCGAATCCCAGCAGCCACAGATTTTTGTTGAATTTTTACGTAACACTGGATTTGCAATTTTCTACTGCTTGAAATCGCTGGCTCCTATTATTTGAGGATTTCCCTAAACGTGCGGATGCATGTTGATTCAACATCTAAACATGGCTGGCTCCTACCAAAACTTTGCCATTATAAAAGGAATTCCACAAACCTCTTTCATTTTCACCACCCGAACATCTTTCTCCAACACAAGTCTTGTTTTTCTTTTCATTTCTCTCTCCTTTCTTTCTCTTCAAAAATTAAGAGAGAAAGTGACGGAGAGAGAAAAAACGTTTAGAAAAACAAACATTGATATGGCTTCATTTATAGTGGTTGTCTTCCTTTGGATCATTTATTCAACTCTTATGTCTTTGGTTTCTTCACATTCTATTGCACCAGCTCCAGCTCCTACAAGCGATGGTAAATATTTCTTTTTTCCAATTTTATTTTATTCATATAACAAATATCATATTCTAATTGTTGATGAATTGTTGTTTATAATTTGCAGGAACTACAATTGATCAAACGGTTGCGTGTTTACTAATGCTTCTGGCTTTGGTGCTCACATATATCATTCATTAATTTATTCACAAGAGATTTCTCATTTGCTTCAATTCTCAGTTCATGTTGATCTTTTAGGCAAAGAGAAGCATTTATTCATGTCATAATTACAGAGGAGGGTGAGATTTTATAATTGGGGGAATGCGTTGTGTATAATTTATTCTCGAGTGCTTCCAGTAAAAATCTCATTTTAACTTACCAGTTGCTCTATAGATTATTGTGTTTTGTTTCTGCAATAAAATTGCATCCATTAACAACAAGCCACAAACCACATATTTCTTAAAAATCTAAATCTATAGTGTCAACAAATCATTGATGTTAAAAAAAATCTAAATCTATAAAAATTATACTATCATTTTGTTCAGACATCTAAAGATCGACATTATCAGTCATTTTTTCAAAAGAACTCGATATAAATATGTAAGTTGAAATGAACAACTACAAGACACCCTGCAATTCTTTCAAGAAAACCCAAATTTAGTTCATTTGTCTTGAAGCTTATAGCATTTGACTTATATGTCACAATTTGAGTCAGAGTGTTGGAAGAAAAAATTTGTAACTGAATGGAAATAAACTTCGAATTCATACATTTCAAAGTTGTGCCCAGAATAGTAGCTTAACAAAAAATCTATATAGAATCAACAATTCGGTTAATAACTTCATATCCCCGTGTATACATAGCCAAGTGTAATGCTGATGTTTTCCAAATAACAAAAATTTTATTTAAAATTTGCTTTTGGGAAGAACCCCAATTGTAACAAAATTGAACTCTGCTGATCAAAGGCAGAGAAAACACAAAAACTTATATTTGGAGGTTGTCCTATACTTGTTATTTTATGTTATTTTTTCCTATGCATGAACGTTGGTTCATGAGCAGAAACGGACTGGAATAGCTTCCTTTCAACGAAAAACTAGCTGCACAGTATCCATAGGTTCTCAACTAAAAAAGGCCGCTTTGGCAATAAAAAGTATCCACAATATTTGACCTGGTCATGTTGTTACGTTCCGGTGATTTAAGACAAACTTTACAACTTCATAAAATGAAACCACGATTCCAACAGAGGGGCCAGCTCGACCAACTCGCGGACCAAAGCCAGTAAAAAGTCCTTTCAAGCCTCCGTCTCTGAGATGGTAAAAAAATCAGATCAGATAGATTATATGATAACCAGTTATATCAACACATATTGATAGAGTCTTAACAATGTACACCCAGATAACATATTAATACGAGACGGAGAGAAGAAACAAACAAAGAGCTTAAAGCAAATCATCAATTATATGACACAGATGCAGCATACCATAGCGATAAAAAGAAATGAGTGGACTTGGCATCTAAATTCTGTCATAAAAACATGGATAAAGTCAAAACTTTCTAAATTTCAAATTATGGCATACCTCCAAATCTCGATCAGTGTCTGTCTTGTAGTCATCTTCAAAGCTCTGACATGATCCATCTGCAAAAACATTATGCAGAAAACATGACAAGAGAGTAAGACCGAATGTGCAGATGCATATATAAAATGTGTCTCTAGTTCAAATATAACAGTTAATCTGAAAAGAATGATAAGCTGCCACCTCTATTTTCCAGAAGGAAAAAAAACAAAGCAGAATGAGCCAAGTAAAATCCTCTACACCACCCCTACCTTCCCCTTTAAAGTTTGAATAAATAATACAGGAAATGTGACTGACTCAAAACCTAATGAAACAAACCTCTATCTGTCTTCGAGTTTTTGCAACATCTAGTGGACACGTAGCTCCAGCCGCTAGAGTTCCTGCAACAACACCAGCTGAAAAATTTGCGCCAAGAACACTCAATATACCGGCATCATCGCCTCCAACCAAACTAATAAGTTTCCTTCTAGTCTGCAAAAGAAAAGTAGTTGACATAAGAACATAATATTATTAAGAAAAACAACTCCTTATTCTTAGGACTTGGAAAGAAACTTACAGGCTCAAGTGTCGACCAACAAATTGCTGAGAATGGTACATCACGAGCAAGCTGTGCGCCCATGCCAGTCCACAGGGCCCGATAACCTTGCACTGTAAGTAAATAACAACTATTACTAGATAATCTTGTATTGTTATACTAACAAACATGGCAGCTAGGTTAGTGCAATAATTGATTATCAAAAGAACCATGGTCATTTTAGAATCAAACCAAACAGATCAGAAATGTAAATAATTCGACCACGCTACTTTCTTGACATACATACGGAAGAACTTTGCCATGAATATCCAATATTAAGAGCTGTTTAGATTAACAGTTCATTAACAAGCTAAATCCAATTATATAATCAGCCTAAAGATTATGTTATGACATCAACAGTAAAACCGTAGTGTTTGTGCAAAAATTTAATAAATTAAACAAAAAGGGGGGGAAAACCAGTCAACTCAAAAAAAATATTTTAAATTTATATACACTAAGTAAACTCTAAAGCAAGCAGATGCAAACTCCTTTCAGTGTACATTTATTTTTATCAGGTGTTCTGTTGTCGCAAAAGCTGTGCACTTACAGCTGTTCGGTGAATTACTTGTGCCCTTGACATTAGAGACGACACCTAGCAAAGTCTTGTATACTCCAGGTGGCTTTTGACCGATTTGAGTCTCTTTAAATGCCTACAAAAACCCAAGATCCAAACACCAGTAAGAATCTATATTGCGAATAGGAAATGTAGCTGGATAACACAATATGACAACATGGCTTTTCAAAAACCCACTGATTAGGAAGAAATAAAAAATGAAAAACACCATTGCCACACCAAATTAAATCCACAGCAATGCAATACTAACATGATCATCAGTTGTGAACTACAGTAAATAGAAGTAGAACAGAGATAACTCTAGGGACAAACAAGTAACAGTAAAAATCAAAACATTATCTGGCCACAATGTAGTTCTTTAACTATAAGCCATGACCCATGACCAAAGTCATAATCATAATATGAATACAATGCTGCCAATTGGAATTGACTTGTGATAAATGATGGCATCAATGACTTGGTACTACTGAAATAAATAGGAAAAAAATAAGCCAATGCACTCTCCAGACCAGTTGGGAGCAATTGTAGGCTAAAATCCACTTTGAACAGCTGGTTAACTTGCGCAATTACAACATAGATTCAAAAAAGCATGGAACATAACTGTGACTTGAACAAATAATACTTCAAGAAGAAAAGAACATAATAGAGATTATCTTAATTAAATACCTGCATACGAGTTTTGGCAAGTTCAATAGGATAACAAGTTGCACAAGCCAGTGAGCGTGCCAACGAACCAGCCACTAAAGGTACATACGGAGTTGCGATGGGAGCATTTTTGGCTGTGTACTCCTCGAACCAGTTGCGAAATATGTCATAGCAAGGAAGGTAAATTCCAACCTGATTTAAGCATATAAAAGAATACGTAAGCCAATTCGCATGATCTCATTATGCAATGTCTAGTACATAGAACAGTAAAAACACAGTTAATTGGATTGTGAACCTACAGTCGGTACTGCAAGTGCGAGGCCTGCGTTGGTGCCTCTCCACAGCCTAGTAAATCCTTCCTGAAATAAATACCACTCTGGCATTGATTAACAATGTGAATGTATTCAACACATACGTATGCAACACAAGTAAATGATTGTTTTAATCTGTCCAATACCAATATTCTACAGCATTAAACTACCAACCTGTTGTGTAATTTTATACATGACATCTAGTGTTCCTTTGTACCGAAAACAATCGGGAGGACAGAGTGATACAGTGCCATGGAATCCAGCCCGGGTACACGATGGAGAACATCTTAAATCAGCAAACATCTGAAAAACAGTATCAGAAAGGTCAAATTATTTGCACAATTACCCTTCCAAAAGTATAGGATTTTCTTTCCGCATGTTAATATACAACTAGGTTAGCTTCAAAACGACACACAGTGTCATTTGACCATGCAAGACAAAAATATGGTCCACACCAGACATACCATATTTGGGCCAAAACAAGACATTCTACTGATCAAATTACTGAGTGGATGAGAATAAGCAACCCCTGCAGCTTGTGCTTGCAACCTTGTCTGATAAAATCCAGAAAACAAGTCAAAAACGCCAGAATAAAATAAACTAAAATTGTTATATAAACTAAGAGAACGAAAACCGCTAAAAAGGATGATTCAGTAAATGTCAATAAGAAAGAACGGACCTTGGCAACATCAAGGGGATTGACAATAACGGCGGAGAGGACAGCGGCACCGGCGGCAGAGAAAGCGCGTTCAGCAATCCCTAAATTATCACTAGATGAATTGGAAGGAGGAGAAGAGCGTTGTGTAGCGTTGGTTGGATTCATTGGAGTTTGTTCCGACGCCATCCATGGGTTTTGGATTCGGTCTGAATCCACCATTTCTGTTTAACGATCAAAATTAAGCGATTAAATTGGTTTTTGCTTTTTTATTGATTGATTAAATTAAGATAGAAGAAAATGAAATAAATTGGGTTGGCGAATATGTGGGAGGGAAAATGAGAGGAAGAACGGCGAAGGGAGAAGCTAGAAGGAATAGCGTACGTAAGTGCTTATGCCACGTTTGTGGACAAGTAGTGGTAGACGTTTTTTTCCTCTGTGATGTAAAAACCCTAGATGGATGCGGTGAAATCTAGAACAAAAAATTCTCTACTTGCACAGTTTCACCTTTTCTTAAAATTAGAATTTTTTTTTAATATAATGTATTTTTTTTTTTAAATACCATAAAAACTACCATTTCAAATAAAGTATTAAAATGGCATCGTTTAAAAATAATTTAATAGGGTGACGCCATATGGTATGGCGCCTCAGGCATAGGGAAAAACTCTAAATGTCAATTCATATGGCGCCTTGATTCAAAGCATGTCTTAATTTTTTGTTTTTTCTTTACAGGGGAGGCGTCATACCACATAGCACCTCAGTTCCCCTTCCCTTTTATTTTAATTATTATTTAAATTTGGAAATTAAAAAACTTAATTAAAAAATGAGGGTATCAAAACAAACATAACCATGTTTAGAATAAAAATTAGTACAATTAATGGTAAAGAAAAATTCAATGATCGTGTTGTAGGTTGCTAATTTCGACGCCAGGGAAATTGTTCAAAAGGAAAGTGGAGAATTCGACAGGTTTTTTCGATTGGTAGGTTTTAATGAGAAGGGCAAGTCGAAGTCAAATGGTACTTAGGGGAAGCATTGGCAGATTTTTCTAAATAAGAAGGATAATTTCGACGCAAGAGAACAGGCTCATTCGACGGGTGTTTGAAATTCAAATTTCAGGAGGGAATTTCACTTTTGAAATTGGACGCGTGGAACGCATCTAGGAGACGAATGCATGCAGAATGCCATTTGTCGCCATTAGGAGAAATAGCTGTTATGGGTAGTTATTTCGTTTGTATATAAATAGGGGGTCTTAGCGTTGGATTTGGGGTGTTCCAAACTTTGTACAAATTACCGCAAATACTCAAAGTAACTGTGTGAGAGAAACGAGTGTTCTGGAAAATGTATGTATGGAAAACACCAGTTTACATTTATGCACTTTAATAAAATTCCAAGCTTTTCTTCATTTCTTTACATTCAAGTCATTTCCTTTATTTCAGCAATCTACTTTGTTTCCCGTTTAAATTTATCTTCAATTACTTTTTCACCATTATCGTGTCTTTGTTCTATCAGTCGAAAAAATTATTAAGAGAAACCTTAGAAAACACAAAACGAATACATTCCTTTTCAAACCAAAGACATTTTCAAAAGCACTTTGTCCTAGGATTTGTGTTGTTGGTCCTGTTAGTAAACTAATTTTCATAAATTAGGAAACCAGAGGTTGTTCGCCAAATTCACCAGCGAACAAATTGGCACGCCCAATGGGACCTAGTGCATGTGTTTAGTTTGTCCTTTTGTTCTTATAGCAAATTCTTAGAAGAAAAAGTTTTTATTTCGTTGTATGATTCTAAGGAGTGGCAAGTTAGCCATGAACAACGAAGAAAGACCAAAAAGAACAAGAACAAGAAGAATGGCGAATCAAAGCGCGTCTAATAATCAAAATGTTAATAACCCAACGCCTATTCCTTCGACAGGAGACAATACGGCGTCAGTTTCTGTATCAGAGGCGATACCATCATCGACGGGGTCAATCCCAGCGTTTTCGGCATCCCAAAACGCGCCCAGTGTCTCTACAGTGGAACCCCAAATGCCTCAGATGACCCCTCCTCCTTTAGGGGGTGTTCATAGGCCATTTGTGACGAATTTTTCAATGCCTCCACATAATAGAGAACAGCCTTATGGAATGCCAACAACGGTGATGGCAAGTTTGCACAATGCGTCGCCGTTATACTCTGATCCTTTGATGAATGTTACTTCGCCCCTACAAGGATCAGGGTCTGGTGCGAACCACATAGGCAGAATGGGTCAGCCTGTGCCAACGGGATACCAAACTTATATGCCTGCAATCACTAACAATTCTGCACAAGTAATTAGGCAACAAATGGACGAAAGCAACCATGATATGGTGCAGATGCTAACGCAACAAATGGGGGCTGTGTTTAATCCTTTAATCCAAAACACCACCCAAACGAACCAGTTATTAGCAGCGCAAATGAGGCGCATTGCTGACTTCTTTGGTGTTCCTCAAACTCAACCAAGGGAACAAATAGTTTAGAATCCCAGAGTAGCTGTCGAAGAGGAAACCACAATAAACCAGAGGCCAGCGAATGTTCCTCAAGTAAACCCTAGAAACCAAGAGGTAGTGGTCGAACAGCCTCTTGTTAAAATTCCTATCCAACAAGAGCCTAGGAGGGTGTTAGTCCATAGAGACCAAGATGCTGATGATGTCGTGCAACAATTGCGTCATAACAACATGCCACCAGAAAACAATTTAGCAGCCATGGTCGAAAGGATTATGGCCAGAAATGGTGTGAATGTGGGGCTGCAAAGGCCCAGTTATACATCCCCATTGTCTGAGTATATTTTGCAACAAGAATTACCCCCAAGATGGAAAGTCCCCAAGTTTACCAAATTCTCAAGGGACACTAGCGAATCCACTGTCGAACATGTGGCCTGTTACTTGATCAAAGCAGGAGAAGTTGCACGCAATAAAAATTTAAAAATGAAATATTTTCCGAGTTCTTTAACAAAAAATGCTTTTACTTGGTTCACGTCTTTGCCTGCAAATTCGATCCATACTTGGACCCAGTTAGAAAGGTTGTTCCATGAACAATTTTACATGGGACAAACAAAAATAAGTCTGAAGGAGTTGGCTAGTGTTAAAAGAAAATTCTCTGAGCCAATTGATGATTATTTAAATAGGTTTAGATTACTTAAGGCGAGATGTTTCACGCAAGTGCCTGAGCACGAATTAGTCGAAATGGCAGCAGGTGGTCTAGACTATTCAATTAGAAAGAAATTAGACACTCAATATCTGAGGGATATGGCATAATTGGCGGATAGGGTGAGACAGGTCGAACGTTTAAAAGCCGAAAAAGCTAGAGTAACTAAAAACAAGAAAGAAAGAGTGGCTTATGTAGGGGTATGTCAAGAAGATGATGATGACGAGAGCGAATCATTTAGTTTCGACGAATAAGAAGTTGACTTAGCAGAATTGAAACAGGGTCCGCCGTACTCCTGTAAAGTATTGGCTTCGTCGAATAGAAAAAACCCAGTCGAACCTGAGAAGAATGATAAGTTTCCCAAAAGGACTTATACATTCGACGTCACTAAGTGTGACGAAATATTTGACTTGTTGGTTAAAGATAGCCAAATGATAGTGCCACCTGGCACTAAAGTGCCTCCTATAGAACAACAGAAAAAGAGAGGTTTTTGTAAGTACCATAATTTTTTAGGTCATAAAACATCTCAATGTTTCCTTTTCAGGGATCTGGTGCAAAATGCCATTCGTGACGGAAGATTGAAGTTCAGCGACAAGTCGAAGCCACCAATGAAGGTTGACTCAAATCCAATGCAGATAGTCGAAGCCCACTATGCTGAACCGTCCACAGTGAACATGGTGGAGGTCGAAGAGGTTTCTGACTGCACCTTTGAGATGATAGAAGCCACTGACGGTTTCGACACAAATGTGAACATGGTAGAGATCGCTGAGATCCCTACGGACGAAAATGATGTGGAGGAAATATCCGAAGACTTCATTAATGAACCAGTGATGATCAAGGTTACTGAATACCTTGACGAAGGAAGCTTGAAGAATTGCGTCAACAAGGAGGCCACTGAAGGCCTCAACAATGTGAACAAGGAGGAAACCACTGAGGGTTCCAACAATGCAAAGACTGACGAAACTACAGAGAGTTTCGTCGAGAAAGAGAAGGATGCCATTGAGGGTCTCAACTTTATGAAGAATGACGAAGCTACTGAAGGCTTTGTCGAAGACAAGAATAAGGCTACTGAGGGCCTTAATGGAGACAACATGGAGTTTGGTGTTACTGTCGACCAAGCCAACCAAGCCAATACTGAGATTGGCGAAGGTATCCCTAAGACAAACGCAAAGACTACTGATGATCCTATGAAGCCAGCTGTTTATGGGATTTTACGAAGAACAATGGAGGATCCCAGAGAGAAATATGTTGGTTTTTGTTGCCAACATGACATTAAGAAGCCATCGCCAGAAAGAGATTTCGCCCTGGCAAAGAAGAAGCATGAGATTGAGGAGGGACTCACTCTGAAGATGAATAAGTTAAGTATTGGAGATGGGCGAACAACCAATGTTAATATGGTGGAGGTATCCCAGAAAACTCTGATGCAGACTGACGAAGAGCGTCGTCGAGAGGAATATCAAAAAGTGGCGTATCCTAAAGAGGAAGAGAATCTGATTGAGTTCCTTCAAAGGTGTCAGAAGAAAAAATCTGAGGTTATGTTGTGCCCCCGCTGTAGCGCTGTGTTCGACAAGAAGGCAGCAGACAACCTGGAGGGAATGGAAAAAGCAAAAAGGAAAGGAAACTGGGGGACGGTTCCACCTGCGAGAACGGAATGGTTCTACCCAAGGCGAAATGATCAAAACCAGCAAAGGTTTGGAGGAAGGTACCCAAATACTTTCAAACCCACCAACAAAGCCCCTAGTGACAAATGGGTTCAACCAGTAAGGGAGGCCTGGGGACAGAGAAAATGGAAAAATTTTGAAGTTCAGAGGGGTTCTTCTATGGCTGGCAACAGGGAAGGCGAGAGGCCAAAACCAAGGCCTTATCCCTCAGAGAATTATAAAGGCAAGAATCCCATGTCGAGATCCCAATGGAGGCGATTCCAAAGACAAAAAAGGGCGGAAAAGGAAGCTGCTGAGAAAGGGGTTGCTGAGGAGGTTTCTGTCGAAAGAAGCAAACCAGAGTCAAGTAGCAATGCCGAAGTAGTGAATCGAAATGAGGCATCTTACAGCAATAATCCCTGCAATGCAACTGAACCAGTACCATCTAAAGAGAAAGTGGGAGAGGATGACGAAATGACTGACGACTTCAGGTCTGAGTCAGACGCGTCTCTCGACATTGTATGCAACGTGGTCTCTGTCCTTCCAAAAGAATACGACCAAATCATGGAGGTTGAAGAAGAGAAGGATGTTATGGAGAGTGAAGTCATAGGGCACAGGCCAGTATGTTACTATATCATGAACGACGGTTGTGTCGAGGAACAAAATGCCTTTTTCGAAAGGCCAGATGACTCCATGTGTGGCCACCTCAAGCCTCTATTCATAAAAGGGAAAGTGGAGAACGTGGGAGTGAACAAAATTCTGGTCGATGGAGGGGCTGCAGTTAACTTAATGCCCCATTATATGTTGAAAAGAATTGGGAAAGATGAGTCTGATGCAAAACCCCACAACATGGTATTATCAAACTATGAAGGCAAAGTGGGAACCACTTTGGGTGTTATCCAAGTGGATTTAACTGTTGGGACTATAACTAGACCAACGATGTTCATGGTCATAGCCTCAAAGGCTAATTATAACTTACTTCTGGGTAGAGAATGGATCCATGGCGTGGGTGTTGTGCCCTCGTCGATGCATCAGCGTATAGCTATTTGGCGATCTGATGGAATTGTCGAAAACATAGAGGCGGATCAAAGCTATTTCCTGGCTGAGGTAAACCATGTGGATCGATGCAGCTTCGACAAACACTTGGCCCATATAGCTCCATGCAGTCCAGCAACTTTCGACCTGAAGGCAACTGATAATGCGTTCTGTTCGCTGTATCTTCATCCCACATATGGTTTCCAGTGGGATATGGAAGTGGTCGATGAGGCAAACTATGTCTTTGGGACTGCACATATAGAGCCAACGGGCTGGGGAAGTGAATTTGGTGATGATGAGTGAGTCATCAGCGCTCGAAAGGATTACGGCTTATATAGCCAAAAATAAACTCAAGGCGGCTCTTGAAGCCGAAGTAAAATACATGGCTGCCAAAGCCAATGGAAATGATTTCAACAAACAATGTCCTCAAAGGGACGTTGAAGAGGATCTGTTCAACGCAGAAGTTGGCGAATGGAAACATCAAAAGTTGGACGCCATTTATGATGACGAACCCTTGGGGTTTGAAAAGGATCCAGCTTTGACAGATATGATGATGGTGGCGCAGGTTCCATTGGAAGAAGTCGATTTAGGACTGGGGGCAGAAAAAAGGCCAACTTACATAAGTGCCAAGATAGACCCTCAGTTAAAAGTCGAAATAGTCCAACTGATGAAAGAATTTAAAGATTGTTTCGCGTGGGACTACGACGAATTGCCTGGGCTCGACAGGAGTTTGGTCGAATTGAAGTTGCCCATAATAGCAGGAAAGAAGCCTGTAAAGCAAACTCCCAGACCCTTCGCACCAGAGATTTTGTCGAAGATTAAGGAGGAGGTCGAAAGACTTCTGAAATGTAAGTTCATCCGCACAACGAGGTATGTCGAATGGATTGCAAATATTGTACCTGTAATAAAGAAAAATGGCAAATTAAGGGTATGCATTGACTTTCGAGTTTTGAATTCAGCTACCCCTAAGGACGAATATCCTATGCCAGTAATGGAAATGCTTATAGATTATGCTGCAGGCCATGAGTATCTGAGTATGTTAGATGGATACTCTGGCTATAAACAAATTTTTATCGCTGAAGAAGATGTCCCTAAGACGGCATTTCGTTGTGTCCCGGAGCCATAGGCACCTACGAATGGGTGGTAATGCCTTTTGGTTTAAAAAATGTTGGGGCAACTTATCAGCGAGCCATGAATTCGATTTTTCATGATTTTATTGAAACGTTCATGCAAATCTATATAGATGACATTGTAATTAAGTCTGTTTCAGGCGAAAATCATGTTGACCATCTTCGACAGTCCTTTGAAAGGATGAGGAAGTTTGGTTTTAAAATGAACCCTCTCAAATGTGCTTTTGGTGTGCAGGCGGAAGATTTCCTTGGCTTTGTGGTCCACAAGAAGGGGATCAAAATCAATGAAAACAAAGCCAAAGCAATAATGGAGGCGAAAGCGCCATCGACAAAGAAGGAGTTGCAGTCTCTGCTTGGGAAGATCAACTTTCTTAGAAGGTTCATCTCCAACCTTAGTGGAAAAACGCAAGCCTTCTCTCATCTACTTCGACTGAAGAAGGAAGATTTTGCATGGGGGCAGGATCAACAAGCTGCGTTCGACAAAATCAAGGAATACTTGACCCATCCCTCAATCTTGATGTCTCCTTGTAGAAGTAAAAGTATGAGGTTGTATATAGCGGCATCAGATAGGACATTACGAAGTATGTTATGTCAAAAGGATGATAATGGCGTCGAAAGAGCCATCTACTACCTCAGTAGAGTCTTAAATGATGCCGAAACTAGGTATAGTGTAATAGAAAAGCTATGTATGTGTGTTTACTTTTCGTGTATGAAGTTAAAACACTACATAAAGCCAGTCGATGTATATATTTCCTCTCATTTTGACGTAATAAAGCATATGTTATCAAAATCAATTTTACATAGTTGAATTGGGAAATGGGCTTTGGCATTGACTGAATATTCCTTAATGTATTTGCCTTTAAAGGCTGTTAAGGGACAAGTGGTGGCTGACTTTATAGCTGACCACGCCATAAATGAAGATTATGTTGAATATGTCGAAATAGAGCCTTGGAAACTATATTTCGACGGTTCCAGTCATAAGAATGGAACTGGTATTGGGATACTGATTATTTCTCCTAATAGAATTCCAACAAAATTCAAGTACAAAGTCGAAGGATTATGTTCGAACAATGAAGCAGAATATGAAGCTTTGATAACTGGACTTGAAATTTTATTGGAATTGGGGGCAACTAGAGTCGAAATAATGGGAGACTCTGAGTTGGTAATAAAGCAAGTGACCAAGGAGTACAAGTGTGTTAAAGAAAATTTAATTATGTACTTCGTAATAGCTAACAGGCTCTTGAAGAAATTCGACAATGTAACTATAAGACATATTACTCGAATGGAAAATCAAGTGGTGAATGATTTGGCACAACTCGCATCTGGTTATAAAGTGTCGAAAGAAAAGTTGGAAAAGGTCATTGAAGTAAGAGGAAGAGTTGTATCAACTAAGTTGTCCCCATCAGATTTGGAGACAATAAAGTTAGGGTATGGTGACGAAGAGAATTTTGAGATATTTAATATAGACGATTCAAGAGTCAAAGATTGGAGAAAGCCCATTAAGGATTATTTACAAGACCCAAATCAGAAAGTCGAAAGGAAAGTTAAATACAGAGCGTTAAGTTATGTGCTTTTTGGAAATGAGCTTTTTAAAAAGACTTCAGAGGGAGTTTTGTTAAAATGTTTGGGCGAAGATGAAGCTTTTATAGCATTGTCGAATGTGCACAGTGGAGCATGTGGTGCGCATCAAGCAGGCCATAAAATGAAATGGTTGTTGTTTCGACAAGGAATGTATTGGCCAACGATGTTGAAGGACTGTGTCGAATTTGCAAAAGGTTGCCAGGAATGTCAAGTACATGCAGGAATACCACACGTTCCTGCAAGTGAGTTACATTCTATTGTGAAGCCTTGGCCATTTAGGGGTTGGGCTTTAGATTTAATTGGAGAAATTCGACCAGCATCGTCAAAAGGCCAAAGATACATCTTGGTTGGAATAGGTTACTTCACAAAATGGATAGAAGCCATACCTTTGGTAAATGTTGACCAAGAAGCAGTCATAAAATTCATTCGAAAGCATATCATTTATAGATATGGGATACCTGAGACAATAACAACAGATCAAGGATCTGTGTTTACTGGGAAAAATATGCAAACATTTGCAAAGGAGACGGGATTTAAGCTCCTCACTTCGACACCTTATTACGCTCAAGCAAATGGACAAGTCGAAGCAGCAAATAAGGTTGTGATAAGTTTGATTAAAAAGCACGTGGGGACAAAGCCTAAGAGTTGGCATAAGACTTTGGATCAAATCTTGTGGGCTTGTCGAACGTCCCCTAAAGAAGCAACAAATACTACTCCATTTAGATTGACATATGGGCATGATGCAGTTTTACCAGTTGAGGTTTATTTACAGTCGATTCGAATTCAGAGGCATCATGAAATCCCATCTGATATATATTGGAGTATGATGATGGATGAGTTAGTTGATTTGGACGAAGAAAGATTAAATGCGTTGGATTTATTGAAAAGACAAAAAGAAAGAATAAAAAAGTTTTACAATAAGAAAGTGAAATGTAAGACTTTCCTAATTGGTGAGTTAGTTTGGAAAGTAATTCTCCCCATGGATAGAAAAGACAGACTTATGGGAAAATGGTCCCCTAAGTGGGAAGGACCTTTTCAAATTATACAAATATTTTCCAATGGCGCATATGAAGTCGAAGAAGTGGATAAAGATAAGCGTATATTAAAAATAAACGGGAAGTATCTAAAAAAATACAGGCCCACATTACAAGAAGTTAAAATAACAGTCGAATAATTATGCAGAGAAAAAGCAATATGGCGAATTATAAATCTTTTCGCCAAATAATATAGATCCAATGTCATTACAAAAAGGCCTTAAAAAGCCAAACAAAAATATTACAATTATTCAAATGGGGAAAGATTCTTTCAGCTTCTCAAATTTCGACCTCTGGATTTGGAGACGACGCTCACAAAGTGGCTTGCCTTTCGAAAGCTCCTCAATTTCCTCACCAAGTTTTCGGGCCCTATCAACATGATGCACACCAACTTCAAGTTCTTTACGGATTTCATCTTGGTCGATCTGTTGCAGTTCTGCTTGACGCTTTTCCGCATGGGAAATTTTGCTTTAGAGAGCAGCAATTTGCTTCTTCCACTTAAGGATGTTCTCGCTACACAAAGTTTCTTCTTTCATATTTTGTTCAGACACTTTTTCTAGTTCAGTTACTTTGTTGGACGAATTGGAAGCAGCATCCCACTCAGCGAGTTGGGTTTCTGTCTTATTTTCGAGCTTCTTGGAGTAATCTCGAAGCCGATTAAAGTCAGTCACCACAAGATCTATCAGGGTAGTGAGGTCCAACACCACATCAGTAACTTCAGGGGGAGCTTCCAGCACATTGATTTGCTTCAGGATTTTCTTTAGGTCGAATTGAGCAGATGAATCATTCTCCAGAAGTTGAAATAGGTCAATGTTGAGAACTTTCTGTCGAATATTTTCCAGCGATTCGTCCACTGATTTGGCATCAGAAGTAGTCCCTGAGGTGGTTGAACTACTAATGGTAGTATCAGCAAAATTGTAGCAGGAACTAAGCATGGTCTTTAGGTACTCAAAAGGTCTTTGCACCTTCAGATTTTCAAGCTCCTCGTGAGAAAGTTGGGTCGAAGTTGTCGCGGTCGAAGCAGTTTTATTTGTTTTACCAAGGTCTTCTTTGTCGCTTTCTTTCTCTTCGTCCGTAGCAGCTGTGGGAGTTGGTGGCCTTTCGTTTTCTTTTCCTTCCTCCTCTTCGGCATCAGTTGCGACCTCCTCATCTTTCTCTTCGTCAGCAACTGGTGAGTTGGGGGAGATTGGTCTTCAGGTTCATTACTGATGATAACCACTGCAGTAGGCATCACAGTATCCCCACCAGTGTCGACTAATTCGTCAGTCTCAGGACCAGTTTCTTCTTCGACTACGTCTGGAATTCGTGTAGAAATAGCAGTGGGTTGATTTACTTCAGTAGCTGATTCCTTTGCCGAATTCTTAGGAGAAGATTTGGAGGCACTGGTTGGTTTGTAGGTAGGGTCACTGCTGGTCTTTGGGAGAACTTGGACCATGGGATGCCCATGAGTATCGACAGGTACCTGAAAGATAAATAGATCAAGAAAGGTAACACAAGTAAACAGCCTTTTCAGCGTCGAATGAGAAAAAGACCATACCTTTGGAATGTTAGTCTTCAGGCTAGAGCTTTCGCTTTCTGCTGGAGCAGGGGTAGCTTCCTCGCCTGGATTTTTGGGTAGAGTTTTTTCTAAAATTCTGGGAGTAGGAGGTTTCTGTGGAGGAGGTTTGGTTGTTTTCTTCTTCTTCTTGGTAGGCTTCACTTGGTCTGGTGACTCATCACCATCATCAGTGTCGGCAGCTTTGACTTCATGTTCCTTCGCTTTTCTTTTCTTAGGCGTCGATGGCGGTCTTCGACTGCCCTGTGGAACAAGAGAAATGTTATTAGTATTTCAGGAAATAAAACACTTGGCGACCTAAAAGAAAAGTAATACCTTCGCTAAAGGTGTCTTGGCAGTGTCTTTTTGGGGCTCTGCATCTCCAGCAGTTGTTGCTTCGCCTATGGCGGGTTTTTTAGTCGAAATCTTGATAGCTAAAAAAGGAAAGAAGCAAAGAGTCAAGCGTAAAGTAACATATATGTGTTTGAGTAAATGAAAATTGAGATTAAACTTTTTCCCATGTTTCACACCTTCATATATAGGAGTTTCCACGCGAACATGTTCTATGCCAATACGAAGGTGGCCTTTGAAATTGTCCAGGGTGTACTTAGTCGGAACCACTCGCTAGGCACGTTTCTGGTTTTCTTGGCGAAGAATTTCCAGAGAATCCCCACAAATGAACCAATCTGGGAATGAACCAATCTGGGAATGGAGGGCTAAGAGCCACGCCAAATTCAGCAGTTGGTAGAGGGGGACATTTTGGGCGATAAAGTTTAAAAGCTACCTCATAACGTTGTTCTGGTCGAACATACGAAGGTAGTTTTAACTCATCAAGTTTTTCTGTAAATTTTTGTTTCAAAGTAACTGCTGCTTCGCTTATGGTTCGACTAAGTTCATTAGGCCTATAGGCAGTTTCAAAGTATTTCTGGAAAGCTTGGATTTCTTTGACGTGTCGAGAAATAACTTTCTTTGTCTAGTCCTGCACAAGGGCATAGGCTCTGGTCAGTTGAATGGTGAAAGAATCCACATTAAAAATTTGAGAATCATAATAAGCCCTCCATCATTCGTCAAACTCTTGAGTACAAAGGAAGTTGGGTCGAAAGACCACTGGTTGGATTTTGACCAAATTCGAATACTTCGCCAACAACTCAGAGCATTCATCTTCAGTGTGAGTCATATTATAGTGAATCAAAGAGCCTTTTCTGGAAAAGAGAGGTTTTGGTATTATTTGTATCAACCCAAACTGTCGAGAAACCAGATTGGGCTGATAGTTGACAAGGGAAACCTTTAGTTTCGAAGGACCAAGTTTAGAGACTAAGAGTCTAGGAGTAAGAAAAGATTCCCAAACATTGAGGAATTCGTCTTCCAGAGATTTCGACTCAAGGGGAAGTTTTCTGGTAAACCATGCAGGTCCAACCTTCCTATCAGCAAAAGGAGCCATGCTGGGCGTAAAATTGTAATGTTTAGCAAACATCATGAAGTAGCTGGTAAAGGTTTGTTGAAGGCTCAAACCTTCGTCATAGGGTGTTAGTTGCGCCAAACGGGGACCTTCGACTCTTCTGTCCCCTAGATCAGCTGCGTCCACAGTTGGCTTGTTGGGAAGAGAGGCTTCGAAAGTGGCATTGAGCCACAATTGTAAGAGCCAGAAGGGTCCTGATAACAGCAAAGTTTTCTTCTCCTTAATATTCTTCAGGATAGTAACTCCTTGGCCGAGGGATTTGTAGAGATTCGCCAAAATCATCTCGCTAAGACACAACCGGTGTCCAACGTGAAGCTGATTTGCTATGGTGATATAGCGCTTCGCCACTTGGAGAGATCTGGAGCAAAAGACGCATCTTGACAGCCAAAGGGCCAGGAAGGCTACATGCTCTTGATCAGATACTTCTTTAGTCTCCTTATCATAATAGTTGGCAATGTAGGCTGTAAAGGTGGCTTTGTTGGTGTCGAAGCCTATTGAATCATCAGGTAGCAAGTTTGGATCATAATCGACTCCTAAGGGGCTTAAGCCAGTAATGGCAGCTATGTCGAAAAGGGTGGGAGTAATCATCCCACAAGGGATGTGGAAGTTATTATAAGTACTGTCCCAGAAATAGAGGGAGGCTAGAAGCATGGAAGGACAATATCCTGGCCCTACTTTCGACAGCTGAATAAGATAAAAAATACCCATAGTTTTCCAATCGTTGTTTTTAACCTTTTCTATTTCTTCCAACCAAGCTAGGTAATCAGAGGGATCTTTCGACAAAGGGCAAGATCTAAAAATTCTAAAATTATTAATATATTCTAAGTTTATCACTTCTTCGGAGGGGGTCCCTTGGCCATTTACTTTGGACTTTTCGTCTATAATTTTCTCCTTATCCGTTCTAGGTCTAACCCCGTTCGCTATGGGTTTGTAACGATGATAGGTTGGGAAAAATTCTCGTACCTTAATTGGGTCTAATTTTAAGTAAGGTAAAGGTCCTATCATGGCGTGGGACTTACCAGAAATCAAGATAGGAATGAGTACCTGGGATTGGTAGATGCAGCGCTTTTCCTCTTCATTGGGAGGTTCCGGAACATATTCTTGATTTCTCACCACCTTGGGACCAAGGATTCTTTCTACTGGTGCTAAGCTGTTGGATTTTCGGGAATCTTTACCTGTGACTTTTGGAGTAGCAGAAGACGCCATTGTTGATTACAAAGCAATAGAGAAATAAATGGAGAAGATGAAGTTTGAAGAGAGTGTTGTTTTGGAAAGAGGAAACGTAAAAGGTGAAAAAATGGAGTCTTTAACTTATATATAAGTGGAAGAATGGAAGCGGTTGGTATTCAGAAATTTTAATGGGAAAAATAATGGAAAGATTATGGGACACGTGGAGAGGGTGAAGTGGTTGATTCAGACGGTGGCAGTTAGGGTTTTGACCCACGATCTGCTAGGGGTTAAAGTAGGAATGATGAAGATCTCAAAAACATGGGCTGAAAAGATGTTTTGGAAAAAGTGTAATGATGATTTTGACATTTCTAACGTCTAAATCACATGAAAAGTCACTGGTCGAATTACATGAAGGCGTCGAATTGCATTGGCAAAAAATGTTTTTCTCCCTCGGTCGAAAATGCATTTTTTGGGGGGCAATTTGTAGGTTGCTAATTTCGACTCCAGGGAAATTGTTCAAAAGAAAAGTGGAGAATTCGACAGGTTATTTCGATTAGAAGGTTTTAATGAGAAGGGCAAGTCGAAGTCAAATGGTACTTAGGGAAAGCATTGGCAGATTTTTCTAAATAAGAAGGATAATTTCGACGCAAGAGAACAGACCCATTCGACGGGTGTTTGAAATTTAAATTTCAGGAGGGAATTTCACTTTTGAAATTGGACGCGTGGAACGCATCTAGGAGACGAATGCATGCAGA
This sequence comes from Lathyrus tuberosus, assembly GCA_022829125.1. NCBI lineage: Eukaryota > Viridiplantae > Streptophyta > Magnoliopsida > Fabales > Fabaceae > Lathyrus > Lathyrus tuberosus. The sequence goes on from JALAZF010000017.1 coordinate 23,338,961, forward strand.
ATGCCATTTGCCGCCAATAGGAGAAATAACTGTTATGGATAGTTATTTCGTTTGTATATAAATAGGGGGTCTTAGCGTTGGATTTGGGGTGTTCCAAACTTTGTACAAATTACCGCAAATACTCAAAGTAACCGTGTGAGAGAAACGAGTGTTCTGGAAAATATATGTATGGAAAACACCAGTTTACATTTATGCACTTTAATAAAATTCCAAGCTTTTCTTCATTTCTTTACATTCAAGTCATTTTCTTTATTTCAGCAATCTACTTTGTTTCCCGTTTAAATTTATCTTCAATTACTTTTTCGCCATTATCGTGTCTTTGTTCTATCAGTCGAAAAAATTATTAAGAGAAACCTTAGAAAATACAAAACGAATACATTCCTTTTCAAACCAAAGACATTTTCAAAAGCACTTTGTCCTAGGATTTGTGTGGTTGGTCCTGTTAGTAAACTAATTTTCATAAATTAGGAAACCAGAGGTTGTTTGCCAAATTCACCAGCCAACACGTGCCAATCTAAACGTCCACCGCTTCCACATGTCGGGGCTCTTGCGCGACGTCTTTGTCTACCACGATTTTGTTGAGGTGTGCCTGGCCTTTGCGTCTGCTGAGATGGTCCCGACGCATTAGACAAATTTTGAAGCATCTGTCCCCAATAGCCGGGGGGTTGCCACCAACAGCGCTTCCGTAATCCAGTTGCATGCCCATGTTTTCGTAGTTTGTAGTGGGGGTTGGGTTGGTTGTGGACGGTATGGTTGGCCGAAATGTTGCATTGAAGGGTGTTGGTACCGATCCAGTGGTTGATTTGGGGTTTGGTAGTCGAATAGTGAGTGGGTTTGTTGGTCATAGGACAATTGTGTTTGCTGGTTGTAGGACGCTTGTGTGTTCATTTGCGGGGGGCTATGGTGGGATGGGGTGGGTTCGAACGGGTTGTCAGGGCTATAGGCATTAGTGGGGTCGGTGTAGGTGGGTTAAGGGGTAGGGGTAAGGGTAAGGCTCTTCTTGTTGTGAAAGGGTTGGTGGCATGAAAGTGTTGCGGCTTTGTGAATGGGTTGATTCGGTTTGTCCATATGGTTGTTGGGTATAATAAGATGTATGATGTTGGTCATGTGGCTGGGCATGTTGATGTGAGGAAGAGGCACGGTGGCGGGATCAATTAGATACGTCGGTTGAGAAAGGAATTGTTGGGGTGTTGTAACAGACCTAAACCAAGTCATATATTGTTGAGTTGGTATAGCATCTTCCACAACAGGGTCGGATAAGATGTGCTGGTGTAGATTCTCCCAGTGTTCACACATCTCTGTTGCAAAGTTCGTCCAGTGACCCATGGCCCACTGTGTGTTCACTCTACATAGATGCCACTGTCCCAAACGTGTCGGAGTGACTGGAATATCATGATGCATTCCGAACTGCAGTTTTACCCGATCGCTTTGATGCATCTCCACAGTGGTGAACCGAATGATGGGTGTCTTTGACGTGCACACTACAGCATCATTCGCGTTTGGGACGTGGTCGAGACCCTCGTACGGCCTCCAGACAAACTACAAAAAGAAAATAATATTTAATTAGAAATTTGGCGGTGTTGCAATTCATTAGACAAAATTATGGTATTTCAAGAAAAAATTACATCGTCTGGGCCAATGTGATCTATTAGGTTGCGGTAGACAGTTATTGCGCTCTGGGATTTCGATGATAACTCATTCCCGGAACTGACCACCTAAAAAACGTGACACAAATAAGTTAGTTACAAATAAACATCTCATTAAACGACATAAGTTAAGTTCAAGTAGTAAAATTGAGCGTACTTATTTCCGTAGGGAAAAGTGAATGGATTTCAGTTAAAAAGAGCCAGTGTTGGCATTCTGGACCAACCCCACACTTGAAGGAGATAAGCGCAACCATAAAAAGTACAAGTGTCTTTTTTTGCAGTTTTACAGAGTGAACTACAGAGATGGGCCCGGACAGCTGAACCCCAACTATATTCGCGCACTTTGTTGATGTTAGACAACAAAGGCAAATACATAATATTAACACTATTTCCAGTACTTTCTGGAAATAAAAAGTGACCGAACAAAAGCATTAAATAGCACCGAGTTTTTATTATCTTGTAATACGGGATGGTTTCCTCGTCTAATACAATAGACTGGTAGTATTCTTTAAGGTATTTTAAGTTAATACCTTGGCCCCTAGGTCGACCATCCCGTGTTGGTTCAGGTGCATCGAGACTGAGCGGTGTGCCCAACAACTCATCACACAGTTGGTTGTTTACAAATACGTTCTCGTTGATGGCCTTTCCGTCGATGCTTAGGCCAAGCAACATATAAACATCTTAGAGGGTGACCGTGCATTCACCAAATGGAAGGTGAAATGTGTGGGTCTCAGGCCTCCATCGTTCTAGCAAAGCTAGAATGAATTTTGGGTCAACCGTGTATGATGTGATTTTAATCAACTCACTAAATCCACATGCAGTTAACATGCAATTAAGTATTCTTCGATGAATGGGTCGTGGGGCACGTATTCGTGCCCACGACAACGGAACCTTGATACCTCCTGAACAAAAATATAAATAATATTAGTTGTAGTAAAAGATGGTTCTAGGTTTAGGAAGACAACACGAACCAAAGTCAAGACACTTACAAAGTCTGCAATGTTTTTCGGTGTGCCTCTGTGATCGTTTCCCATGGTGGGTAGAGACATTTTTTGGTATGAAGAAGAAGAGGTTGTAATGGATGCGAATATTTTGTGATTTGAGAAGAAGAGTTTGTGATCAGAAGAGTTTGAGTAGAAGAGTAGAAGAGTTTGTGATAAGAAGATTTTGTGAAGAGTTATTTGGTGGAGAGAATGTATTTATAATGGTGAAGAATGAGATGAGGGGAGTCACATGATATTGCATGCATTCTTGGTCATTGTGTAACGAATCTCTTAGGTGTTCTCTTGCATGTATGCTTTGGAATTGTAGCGTAACAAGTGTAGTCATTGAGAGAAGTGTATTACTTTTTCGTGTGATGTGAGGAGTGTAAGGAATCTTACTGACAATGCATGTAACCCCATGTGAAAGTGAAAGGCTAGTGTAGTCTTTTGATCTCGTAGACTGTGCAAATGAATAGTGGAAGGCTAGTGTAGGTATGCAGACTTGTGTGGTCTTGTCAAGGCTAGTGTAGGCATGCAGACTTGTGTGGTCTTGTGAAGGCTAGGGTAGGCATACAGAGTTTTGGAATCACTTATTTCGTGGAGTGTGAGAAGTGTGGTTAGAGAGTCACATGAGAAAGTGAAGGCATGGTAGTATTGTCACATCCTTTGTTAACATTTTCTTCCAAACACTAAACCTTGCCAATATAAATAATACCAATAAAAATAATAACAATAATGAAAAAGCATTCTGAAGTGTGGTCTTGTCATAATAGTAAACCATTCTGAAGCAATTAAACTTTGAAGACACGTTACTTGTATCAACTATAAATAATAACGCAGAAACATACTAAAGAATAGTGGAAGGCTAGTGTAGGCATGCAGACTTGTGAAGGCATGGTAGTATTGTCACATCCTTGAGAGATTCTTGGCGTGGAAATATGGTCTTGTCACGCAGAGAAGCACATGGTTCATGCAAGGCAATGGTAAACCATTCTGAAGCAATTAAACTCCCAAGAGACATAACTTGTATCTACTATACGCCTATTAATACACATGAAACATACAGCTTATGCTCACATCCTTGAGTTAACATTTTCTTCTAAACAATAAAGTTTGTAAAACATTTCTTCCAAACACAATTTATCAACGTTTTTTGTTATGGCTCAAAGACCACAATACATGATAAGTGCACATCTCAATGGTGACATATTTGAATATCCCATCACAGGTTTCAATTTTAGGGATACTGAAGTTACTAGGTTTTTGTTCTGGACTGGACCAATGGCTAGAATTGGCCCAATCTGCCTCTGCTCCAGAGCGACCCAAATTGCCTAAGTCCAATCCACAGAGGGGCAAAAATTACCTTTGTGCCCCTCCCACCGGGCGAGGAACACAACGTCCCTCCCCGGAATCACTGCCCGTTACGCACGGCTTCACTGCCCACGAACAGCTAAGAGCAGGTGCCCGAAACCACGCTTATGCCCGGCATAACGGCTAGTTTCGGGAACCCCTGCCCGACATAACGTCTAGTTTGGGCAGTTACCTATTCTTCGGGAAAAACAGTTATTTCGCCTCGAAAATAGGACCGTTGGCCACGCGCTGGGGGCTCTATATAAACCCTCTCGCTTGAGAGGGTCAGGTATCCAATATTCACCCTAAGAATTCATACTTTGTACTTGCCCCTTTTCTCTGACCCTTTCTCACTTGAGAGTCGGAGTGCCTTGCAGGTACACCCCCTCCTCTCCATACGACCAGCATCCCTGACGCACTTGGCGGCCTGATTCTACAGGATCTGATCTAGCCTTCACGATTAGTGGCGTCGTCTGTGGGAAAATTTTGTTCTCCCCATCTTTCTTTAACCGAAGATCAAAACAATTCTCAAACATCATCGCGATCATGGCCTCCCAAGATCGATCCAAGGATGCTCTCCAATCAACCATCCTCCCCGTCAACAAATCTGACGTTGACGGCCAATCATCTCTCCTCCGAGATGCCCGTTTCCTTAGGGATAGAGCCACTGCTTCTCCTTCCCCTACCCCTGCTGATCGCAACAACGATCAACCGTCTCTCGACCTCCAGTCCGTTCCTGTTCCGCCCAGCGCCGACACGGCCGTGGCAGCCCTCTTGGAGGCACTCAACAAAACCAACACCCTGATCCTGCAGCAAAACGAGAGGATCGAGGCACTGGAAGAGTCTCGTCGTCCAAGATCCCCTCCTACGCGGAGGAACCAGCGACGATCAAGAAGCCTGCAGCCATGGAGAGAAATTGACCGAAGACTGCGCCAAGAGCACGATCCTCGCGTAGCCCGAAAGCGTGACCAGATCTCCCCGCGTGACCAGTACGCTCATGACCACAAAAGGACTCGAAGGAAAGAGGAATCTTCGATCAAGTCCAAAGGACGGGCACGCTCACCTTCTCCTCGAAGGAACCGCTCACCCTCTCCTCGAAGGGACCGCTCACCTTCTCCTCAAAGGAACCGCTCACCTTCTCCACGAAGGAACCGCCGACGCGAGCATCCCGTCCGGTCACCATCATACACCAGTTCTAGTGACGACGACGAGCCTCGCGGCCCGTTGTCCGAGGAGATCTTGGCCACCCGTCTCCCAAAAGGCTTGGAGAAACCCCCGTCACTTGGCACGTACGACGGGACCACCGACCCCGACGAGCACATCGAGAACATCGATGCGCTGCTAGACTACCACGGCGTATGAGGCGCCATCAAATGCAGACTGTTCCCGACCACGCTTCGGAAGGGAGCAATGACATGGTATAAACAACTGCTCGAGGAATCCATCACCTCGTGGAAACAACTGGGCAGGATGTTCTCGCGGCACTTCACGGCATCTCGCCGCCATCCCAAAACTGAGGCCTCCCTCGGAGCCATAATCTAGGGGAAAGACGAACCTCTCCGCGCATATATCGAGAGGTTCAACAAGGAAGCTGTGCAGGTCCTGACGACAGATAAGATGAAGAAGTTCCTGCTCGAACAAGGGGTCCGCCCAGACTCCGAGTTCGCTAAAGCCATTGGCCTCGCGCCACCGAGGAACTTAGACGCCCTCCTCCTCAAAGCCCAATCTCATATCCAGTACGAGGAGAAGATTGCGGCCAGCAACGTCCAAGCGTCTCGCCGCCAGGAGAACGCCCGGGCTTCCAAAGGAGAAGAAGCCTCGACGTCTCATCGGGGTGAACGAAGGCACGAGGACCGTCCCCGCGACTCCCGTGACAGCAAAGGGCCCTCCGGGCGTTTCCATGATTACACTCCCCTGACCGTTTCCAGGGAGAACATTTTGACCGAATGTGCCAATTCAGAGTTCATACAAGCTGGGGTCCGCTTCCCCAAACAGCTGCCGAACAGACCAAACGTGGACAAGTCAAAGTACTGCCGCTTCCACAAAAGTCACGACCATATTACGGAGGACTGCATCCATCTGAAGGATGCCATCGAAATACTGATCAGGGACGGCCACCTGAAGCAGTTCGCGAAGAAGAAGGACACTCCACGGCAGGACGCCCAGGAGTCCAAGAAGGTCGAGGAGGAGGTACCCTCCTCGGAAGACGCCAACATACAGGTCGCTATGTCCATATCGCGACCCAAGGACTTCAACGTCCCTGACGGGCTCAGCGCCCCTGCATATTTCGCGGCCCACAGCCCGTGGGAGACCTTTCCCTCTGCCATGGTCATCTCTGGCGGGGGTTTCAACAAAGTTACTGTGGGATCCGTGAAACAGAAGTTCGAACACCTGATCAACACCAGGTCGAACAAAGTGACCACGCTTGATCAGGCCCCGAAGGGTTCCATCCCCATCTCCTTCTACAGGGAGGAACTCCTCGGCGGCTCCCCGAACTCAATCATTTCGTTGCTCGTCAGAGCCCAAATGGCAAACTTCGACGTTTGCTGAATCCTAGTCGACCAGGGCAGCTCAGTCGACATCATGTACTCCCAGCTGTTCTCAACGCTGTAGCTGGACAAATCGCACCTTACCCCCTACGTAGGGTCTGATTTACAGGGATTCAACGGGTCTGTGACCAAGCCGTGAGGTTACGTCGAGCTGATCGTGACCTTCGGAGCAGCTGAAACGGCCAGATCCATCAAGGTGCAATTTCTGGTAATCGACTGCCCGTCACTTTACCAATGCATTTTCGGAAGGCCAACTCTAACCGAGTTGGTAGCAGTGCCATTGACCGTCCACCTAAAGATGAAGTATTACACTTTGAAAGGAATTGTCGCCACCCTCCACGGCGATATAGAAGTTGCCCGACGGTGTTTTGAAGCAGCTACAAAGGGGCTCAACGCCATTGCGCCCAAGCCTAAAGCGTCGAGCAAGCCAGCACTGCCAAGCAGCTCCGAGGAGGCCAAGCCTCTGCCCCAGGTCGACTCTATCGACCTCGACAGTCGCTTCCCCAAGGACCAACAGGAGGAACGAGCAACTTCAGCCGGCCCCTCTGCGTCATCCAGCAGTAGCTCCCATCCAATGCGCCCAATCTCAGATGGCAACTTCGAGCTAGTCCTGTTCGGCGAAGACCCCCAACGGGGAGTAAAGATCAGAGCAGACCTGCCTGACATCGCGAGGAAGCAGCTCAAAGCGTGCCTCCGAGAGAATGCCGACCTTTTCGCATGGAGCGCCGCTAAAATGCCCGGCTTAGATCCATCCGTCGCATGTCACCAGCTGACCATTGACCCGGCCATCAAGGTCGTAACACAACGTAGGAGGAAGCAGTCTCCGAAGAAGACGGAGGCTGCCGAAAAAGCTGTAAAGGACCTCCTCGAGGCCAAATTTATTTCGGAGGCCAAGTACACCACTTGGCTATCCAACGTTGTATTGGTTAAAAAATCTAATGGAAAATGGCGCATGTGCATTGATTATACCGATCTCAATAAGGCATGCCCGAAGGATGCCTACCCCCTCCCCAATATTGATAAACTTGTTGATAATTCCGCTGGTTTTAAACGTTTATTGTTCATGGATGCCTACTCGGGCTACAATCAAATCCCAATGGCAATGTCCGACAAAAAATATACGGCCTTCATGACCGAATCGGGCAACTATTACTACAATGTAATGCCCTTCGGCCTGAAGAACGCCGGGGCAACATACCAACGAATGATGAACAAAGTGTTATGGGGAGAAATAGGCGACATGCTCGAAGTCTACATGGACGACATAATCGTAAAATCCCACGAAGAAACCGATCACACCGCCCATCTATGAAAAGTCTTCGAACAGGCAAGGAAATACAAAATGCGTTTCAATCTGGAGAAGTGCACGTTCGGTGTCCGGGCAGGAAATTCCTCGGCTTCTACTTAACAGAACGAGGAATCGAGGCCAACCCCAACAAATGTCGGGCATTCTCCGAGTTTCCTACGGCCAAGTCCAAAAAATCCATCCAGTCCCTCAACGGGATGCTCGCGTCACTATCTCGTTTCGTGGCTAAGTCCGCCCAGCACGCCCTGCCATTCTTCAAACTCCTCCGCAAAGAGGCAGCATTCGAATGGACAGAGGAGTACGACAAGGCCCTTCTCCATCTGAAACAGGCACTCTCAGAGCCGCCGATCCTCTCTCGACCGGACAACGGCGAAACGCTATACTTATATCTGGCCGTTGCGACCGAAGCAGTGAGTGCCGCTCTCATTCGCAAGACGCCTGACGGGCAGAAACCCATTTACTTCACAAGCAAAGCATTGCAAGGACCAGAGTTAAGATACCAGCAGATAGAGAAAGTGGCATTGGCCCTCATCAACGCAGCCAGGAGATTAAGACACTACTTCCTGGCTCACACGATCGTGGCTCGAACAAATCAGCCTATAAAGCAGCTGCTCGGACGACTAGATATGGCCGACCGAATGCTCAAATGGTCACTGGAGCTGTCCGAATTTGACATCCAATACGAAGGCGAAAAAGCCCTCAAGGCCCAAGTTCTGGCCGAATTCGTCGCGAAGATGACATTCGCAGACTCCCCCGCGAGCGAAGCCTGCAAGTGGACCATCTTCGTCGACGGTGCCTCAAGCTCGGCAGGAAGCGGCGCGGGGATCATACTGGAGAGCGATGAAGGAATTATCGTCGAGGTATCACTCACACTGTCTTTCCCAACCTCCAATAACCAGGTGGAATACGAAGCCTTCCTCGCTGGGCTACGCCTTGCCGAGGACCTGGGCGCACAAGAAGTCGTCATTTGCACGGACTCACAACTCGTGGCCCTCCAGGTCCGGGGTGAATACCAAGCCAAAAACGACAACCAGGCCGAATACTTGGCCCTGGTAAAGAAGGAAATGGCGAAATTCACAACAGTGGAAGTGAAACACGTTCCCCGCGAACATAACGTACGAGCAGACGTGTTGTCTAAACTGGCCAGCACGAAGAAGAAAGGCGGAAACAAATCCGTCATACAGGAAGTGCTTCCTCGACCTAGCATCGAGAAGGCCTCCCTGACACTCGACGTGCAGGTGATCGGCGACAACAACTGCTGGATGACCCCAGTCTACAACTATCTCGCCAAAGACGAACTCCCGTCCGACGCAAAGGAGGCCAGCACGATCAGGCGAAGAGCCTGCTCGTATGTCCTGGTCGAAGGTAAACTATATAGGCGGGGATTCTCCATTCCACTGCTCAAATGTGTCGAGGAGGAAATGGTCGCACACATCCTGCGCGAAATCCACGAGGGAATCAACGCCCAATATCTCGGAGGAAGGTCCCTTGATTGCAAGGCTCCCCGAGCAGGGTACTACTGGCCGACCATGCAAAACGACGCGAAAGAACACGTGAAGAAATGTGACAAATGCCAACGGCACGGGGACATGCACCTGGCTCCGCCCAACGAGCTCAAGGTTATGTCCTCCCCGTGGCCATTCGCCTGGTGGGGCCTAGACATCCTAGGACCCTTCGTGGTAGGATTAAGTCAGAGCAAGTACCTCATAGTGGGCGTAGATTATTTCACAAAGTGGATAGAAGCAGAAGCTCTAGCCAAAATAACTGCCCTCAACATCCTGTGTTTCTATAAACGAAACATCCTTGCACGTTTCGGTATTCCCCAAGTGATAGTAACAGACAACGGGACGCAGTTCATGGACAGGAAGTTTCGGGACTTCGTCGCCCAACTGGGCACGAAGCAACACTTCGCATCCGTCGAACACCCTCAAACAAACGGGCAGGCTGAGGCAGCTAACCGAGTCATCCTTCTAGGCCTCAAGCGAGGGCTGGACGAAACAAAGAAGGCATGGGTCGAGGAGCTACACAGCGTGCTCTGGGCATACTGTACAACTCCTCATTCAACGACAGGGGAAACACCTTTCCTTTTAGCATACAGAACCGAGGTTGTAATTCCCGTCGAATTTCACGTGCCCTCTAGGCGGACAGAGTCATCCCTAGATGAGGAGATGAACGACGGATCTTTAAGGGAAGAGCTCAACCTCGTCGAGGAAATCAGAACCGGGGCAGCTCTCCGCGAAGCCTCACTGAAACAAAAGATCACCATCAGGCACAACGCCAAAGTCATACGACGAGAGTTCGACGTGGGAAGCCTTGTCCTAAGAAGAAACCACAAAGACTCTCGCGAAGGCAAACTAGCAGCCAATTGGGAGGGACCCTATCGTGTCTGGGCAAAAATGGAAAATGGGGCCTACTACCTAGAACATCTCACTGGGGAAGAACTCACTCGACCATGGAACGCTGAAAAGCTAAAACAATACTACAGCTAAATCCTCGGTTCGACTCGTCGCAACGACGAACGTCAGCCACCGACCACTATGCACGTCTAGGTACAAGCGTCACATACGATTAAAGCATAGCCCCGCTCAGTAACGAGCCGGGTAATTGCTCGACAGCGGTCCTCGATCGAGCATCACCGTCGTCAAAGTACCACGATTGGCAGAACCCCAGCTCGCGATGGGACGTTCACGCCGCGAACTCAGACCTCAAATGCGACCTGAGCTTCGCTCCCCGCCAGGATATTCCCCGGCAGTTCGACCAGTTCCCCACACTGCCGAACACATCTATTACGAGCAATCCCCCCAGAAATAGTCACACAAGTCAAGTACCCCCTATTACGGGCGGACATGCATTCACAGCAAGCATACATACAACACTTATAAAAAATAAAAGCAAGTAAAGTCATGCAAACAACAGAACTAAATATGCGATAATTTAACAAGTGGCCGCAAAGAACACAATTGTACATTGTTACATAAAACGGGGGCCATGCCCCCCAGAAATAAATTACAGTGATTCGACGGCACACAGGCCGGACTCATTACAACAACATCAAAAAATAACAAATTCCTCAATCATCAGCGTGCTCGGTTGACTCTGGCTCGGGCCCCTGCTCCTCTGCGGGCTGATCCTCGGGGGTAACGACAAGGAGACCTTCGGGCAAGACAATACGACCATCCTCAACACGCGCAAGATAGTGAGCACCCTCGGCAGAGATTTCAAGCCCAGGGTTCAACACGCGCAGCTGAGCCACGGCATTTCTAAAAGACTCCTTCGCCACGGCGATGCCATCATCTTGGGCCAGCAGGATGCGGGTAATCAGCTCGGACCTAGTCTTCAGACCTTTCAAATCGTCTGGCTCGTTGGCACCCGGGGCATTGACAGCCCTCAGCTCCTCGATCAGCTCTTCGGCAGCCTTCTTCTCCGCCGCAAGCTTGGAAATCTCCTCCTTCGACCTGACCGCTTCCTCTTCAGCCTTCCTCCGAGCCTCGCCGGCAGTCTTGACCTCTTTCTTAAGGGACGCCATAGAAGCGCGGGCAGCATTGAGTTCGGACTCAGTCGCGGAGTCCTCTTCAGCATACACAGCTGCCATCTCTAGCATCCTGACCAAGGCAGAAGCATCTTGGGCCATCAGCGCCCTCTTACTCGGGCGATCCATACCTTCCAAGCGAAGAGATCTGCTCGGGGGATGACTAAAGAATTGCCTTCGAAAAACCTCCTATCGAGGATGCAGGGAGGAAGCTCGAACTTCCCTTTCTCCGCGACCCGAGTAAGGTCCACGACATTAGTTACCCTTGGCCGCTTGGAACGCCCGACTAACGGCAAGGGAGATCCCTGAGAAGCAGGAGTAGGAGAAGTGGAGGTCCCCGCAGCAGATTGCGCCGGAGGAGGAACACGGGCACCAGCAAATCGAGATTTCGAAGGGGCCGTTCCAACTTTGTTCCTTGCCAGAGCGTTCCTCACAACCCGATCGTGAGCCTGAGGCATCTCACCTGTACAAACGAAACACGAACATGTTAGATATGAGGAAAAGAAATAACGTGAATAAAATCTAAATGACTAAGACTACCAAGCAGTGTCTCAGCGTCCGCGGGAGTCTTGCACTCCAGCAGTGCCTTAACGTTGATGAACCGACGCTCGACCCTCTAACTCCCATCTTCCTCGAAGATCAGGCTGCCCTTGCTAGTCTAGCACTCAGTGACACTGAAGGAGTTGCGTCCTGCCCGCGCAGGTCGCCCGGTTGAAAAACATAATCGCTGTGCTTCTTGGCAAAATGGTCGTGTGCCTAGCGGATGGGGAACCTGTAGAGCCTCTGCCCAATGTACTTCCCCTCCTCATTAAGAAGCTCGTTTCCGTCATCGTCAACCTCTATCTCCCAGACATATGTGCTATCCTGGGCAACCTCGGACACGGGTTCAACAACGAAGTACCGCTCCTTGAATGTCCGGATTGACTCCGAAAACAGTTTGAACAGCTTGCGAGGCTGCTTCAGAGAAACCCAGCCATACTTCTTCCCCGCCAGCTACCTTTGTAGATGGAAAATAGCGAAGAACAGAGGGAGAGTGGCCCCCAAAGAAAGATGCTCGCACACCAATTCGAAAGCCCGGATGAAGGCCAGCGAATTAGGGTGCAGTTGTGTAGGGGCTAACTTCAGATGCTCGAACACCGACCGCTGAAAATCAGTAAAAGGCAGCCTTAGTCCTAGCTCTTTGAAGGCATACTCATACATTGTGAAGCGGTCCCCGAAGTCCGTGCAGACCCGCTCGTTCAAAGTAGGGAAATGCACCTTCCACTCCCCTTTCGGTCCTACCTCCGTAAAGACATCCGCCAAAGACTTTGCGAACGTAGAAATGTGCTCGGAAGGTTCGGCCACCTCCCACTCCTTCGCGGAGAACCCTTCGACGTCTTCCTCCATTACGTCCAACTCTTCTTCCTCCCCGGCATTGTTGGAGGAACTTGAGGTCTCCGAGCTCGAAGCCGTCGAGCTACTATTCTCCTCAGAGCCAGTTTCCTCCTCGAACGTATCTAGGATGACCTCTCTGTCTGGCCCCTCGTCATTACGATCACCTGAAAAGCAGAGAAGACAGTGAATTTGACAGCAAATCAAATCCACCCTTCCACTGCTAAGTCAAGTGAAAGGGCGCGCAAAAGGCTGAGGACAACGTCCCCGGCCTAAGCCCTAACATCAAAAGAAAAGCTAAAACCTCCCCGCGAGGAGACGCTCGAAACATATCGTCCTCTTGCGAGGAGCCTCCCCGCGCTCATACCCAATTTCCGTTTGAAGCTCCACCAGAAACCGCAAAGCTTCACCGGAATCTGGGAATGTTCGCCGGAAAATTCGTCATTCGCTCAACAGATGAAACGACACGATGGTCACGCATGCACAACTACCGCAACCACGTCGTGGACCACCCTCCTCGCTGAACGTACTACATACTCCGACGAAGTACTGGAGGCAGAAAAATGGCACAAGCACCGTCCACCACCAACACTCGCTAGAAACCCGCCTATTTCGTCATCTAAAGCTAACCTTAGCCGCATACAATTTACCACTAACAACAAAAGGGAGCAAAACAAGTTACAGATCGGAAAACTTACTTGATTTTAGAAGAAGGTAGACGCTGCTCAAAGCTGGTGACGGTGGTCGGAAAGCCTGAAGACGGTGACGGGCAAGAACTGAAAGAGACGAAGAGAAATCAGAAAGGAAAAGTTTCAAATGAAACGGTTTCCCCCCTTTTTATACAAAGGCGCACGTGCAACCATGCGCCCATAGGCCATTATGACTATCCGCTAGCCATCATTGCCTATTAACTGCTACACGGAGCTCTAGGTACACGTGGCGCCCCGACGTTTCAAATTCTGTCTGACCATTAGTCTCCCCGTTCACCGGGCAACAAGGTCACGACCACGAATCTCACGAACACCTGGGGTCACGAGCACTTTGAGACAACCTTCCTCGTCTACAAACGACGACTCCATGCTGGCTCCCCGGAGCAACGAGCAGTCCTTAAGTCATCACTCTCATGTTCAGGAGCAACGACTTGGGGGCTCCTGTTCTGGACTAGACCAATGGTTAGAATTGGCCCAATCCGCCTCTGCTCCAGAGCGGCCCAAATTGCCTAAGTCCAATCCACAGAGGGGCAAAAATTACCTTTCTGCCCCTCCCACCGGGCGAGGAACACAACATCCCTCCCCGGAATCACTGCCCGTTACGCACGGCTTCGCTGCCCCCGAACAGCTAAGAGCAGGTGCCCGAAACCACGCTTATGCCAGGCATAACGGCTAGTTTCGGGCACCCCTGCCCGACATAACGGCTAGTTTGGACAGTTACCTATTCTTCGGGAAAAACGATTATTTTGCCCCGAAAATAGGACCGTTGGCCACGCGCTGGGGGCTCTATATAAACCCTCTCGCTTGAGAGGGTCAGGTATCCAATATTCACCCTAAGAATTCATACTTTGTACTTACCCCTTTTCTCTGACCCTTTCTCACTTGAGCGTCGGAGTGCCTTGCAGGTACACCCCTTCCTCTCCATACGACCAGCATCCCTGACGCACTTGGCGGCCTGATTCTACAGGATCTGATCCAGCCTTCACGATCAGTTTTTAATTGATAGGAGATCAAATTTTTTACATTTGAAAGCCAGGTTAGAAAAGAAAATACAGTGCGGTCCAGTTGGGAAAATCCTATACAAAAATCCTATGTTTTTTGACGGGCACGACCAATGCAAATTTTTTCAGCTGAAGATTCGGGATGATGATGATGTGCGTAATATGTTTCTCAGTCATGAGTATTCTGGATTCAATGATATTGAGTTATATATTACGTTACAACAGCATCAACTGTCTCAACAACTTGAAGTTTCTCAGGTTTTTAGCAAATCCGACGACGAACACGCTGAGGTCGATGTCGTTGACGAGGAAAAAGAAGAAGCAGAGGACATTGTCGACGACATGGTAAATAACGAGGAGGAAGACCAATTACCAGACAGTCATGTTTATCGCCCACCTCAACACATGACAAGACTCAACTTAGGCGAGGACGAACCGTCAACGGATATTTTTTACGACCCATACATGCAGACGGAGGGAGTATTAAAAGTTGGAGACAATTTTTGAACGAAAGAAGACTGTGTCCGAGCAATAAAATAATACCACATGTACTTATCTGCAGATTATAGAGTCGATCGAAAAAGTCCAACTCTATACAAGATCTATTGCCGAAATGAGGTGTGCCTGTTTAGATTAACAACATCTTTTCGGAAGCGAAGCGATTCCTGGAAGATAGGGTCAATGGGTCCAGATCACACTTGCATAATCACGAATCCAAGTTAGGATCATCACAAGCTCAGCTCCAGTTGATCTGCTACGAAATTCTATCACTCATTAGCAACAACCCTTCTTTGAAGGTGAGTACAATAATAGCGCACATGGTTCAAATATACAACTACACTCCTTCGTATAGGAAGGCGTGGACTGCTAGGACTAAGGTGGTTGAAACGGTTTTTGGAAATTGGGAGGACTCTTACAAAGAACTTCCAAGATACCTGGTGGCACTTAAACACTATGCTCCAGGGACTGTTGTCATGTTGGAGACACTGCCAGCGTATACGCCAGACGAGAATTGCATAAGTGCAAATGGAATTTTCGACAAACTCTTCTGGGCATTTGAACCATGCATCAAAGGATTTGCGTACTGTAAACCTTTAATTCAAATTGATGGAACATGGTTGTACGGAAAATATAAGGGCACGCTACTAATGGTCGTGGCACAGGATGGCAACAGCAACATTTTCCCTATCGCCTTCGCTCTAGTTGAAGGGGAGACTGCTGGAGGTTGGAGTTTTTTCCTAAAAAATCTCCGACAATATGTTGCTCCCCATCCTAACTTATGTTTGATCTCCGATAGACACCCCTCAATCGAGAGTGCTTACAATAATCCTGATAACGGTTGGCAGGATCCTCCCTCAAGCCATGTGTACATCGGTTAAAATTTCATGCGGGAGTTCAAGGACAAAGGGCTAAAGAAGATGGTTACTAACGCGGGCTATGCACTAACAGAGCCTACCTTCAGATACTACTGTGACGAGATCAGACTGACAAATGCAGATGCAGTGAGATGGATTGATAATATTCAATGGGAGAAGTGGACAAGGGCATACGACAATGGGCAGCGATGGGGCCACATGACAACAAACCTCATTGAATATATGAAGTCGGTATTCAAGAGCATCCGAAACCTACCGATAACCGCTCTGGTGAGGTCAACATATTTTAGGCTCGCTGCACTCTTTGATACCAGACATACAAAATGGGTTTCGGTCTTGCAATCTGGGCAGCTGTTTAGTGATAATTCAATGACATTCATGAAGGACGAAACTGCCAAGGCCAACACACATGTGGTCACGGTCTGTGACCGTACTAAAGGCCAGTACAGTGTTGCAGAGTCTATTGATCACAACGAAGGAAGGCCTAGGGGGTGTTACCGAGTGGAACTGGATAGGAGTTGGTGTGACTGTCGAAAGTTTCAGGCATTTCGTATGCCTTGCTCCCATGTTATAGCAGTCTGTTCCAAGGCCCGGCTGGACCTAACCAACTATCTCTCTGTTCTTCACCAAGTCATTACTCTATGCAATGTCTACGGCACTAGCTTTCAAGTGGTAGCAAGGGAGGACTACTGGCCTCCATACGAAGGCGAAATTGTGTGGCATAATGATTTGATGCGAAGAAATAAAAAAATCGCCCTAACAGCACCCGTATTTGAACGGAGATGGATGCAGCAGACAAAATGGTGAGGTTATGTGGTTTGTGCCGCCAGCCATGCCACAATCGTGCCAAGTGTCCAAATGTGGGCTCTAACATAACATCATAGTTTCAACTGTAAACTTGTCTATTTATAACAACAACAAATTTTATTTCATTGATGGCATACCTAAGCGATTACAACGACATAACATAACAGAACATAACTTAATAGCTAAACATCAACAAATAACAACGACATAACCTAATACCAAATCAGAAAATAACAACAACATACCGAAAATAAACAACCCAACGCATCAACTTATCTAGGAAATTACAACCATCAAGTTAATTTTCTTTGGACTCATCATCATCATAAGGACACCAGCATCATTTTGCACTTTTCTCCAAGTGCGGGTGACTCCATTTGGACCAGACTCCTCAACCAGCCTCTCAATCTTCCTGATCTTTTCACCTGCCTCAAATTCTCCTTCTAGCCAGCGGTAAAGTTCCCTATGCAAATGCTCCAACGTCTCCGTGTTCCAGAGTAGCATCTTCATCGGAGGCTTGACAGCTTAGAATACAACTAGGGCATTTCTTTTCATCAGTGGAAATTTTAGAAACGGTTCCTCTGGTGCTGATGATGATGACGATGGACGGTGATTTAACCACTCAGACATGGTGTTAAGAAGGGGAGA
Organism: Lathyrus tuberosus; assembly: GCA_022829125.1. Taxonomy (NCBI): domain Eukaryota; kingdom Viridiplantae; phylum Streptophyta; class Magnoliopsida; order Fabales; family Fabaceae; genus Lathyrus; species Lathyrus tuberosus. The sequence goes on from JALAZF010000017.1 coordinate 23,356,237, forward strand.
GATTAGGATATTGGTGAGGGAATGGAGGAAATTAGGGTTTTGGTGAGAAGTGTTGTGTAATAACAAATGAGGGTGAACCCTTATTTATAGGCACATGATACCCTATTAAATAATAAAATTAATTATATATTAAAATCATAAAATTTAAATCGTTTTAAAAAAAAAGGGATTGGCCTGAGGCGCCATACCATATGGCGCCTCCCATGAGAATTATGACACCCCCATTTACACTAAGTCGCCATCTCATATGGCTTGTGGCATTTTTCAGAATTTTTTTTGCCTGAGTCGCCATACCATATGGCGCCTCAGGTCATTCTTTTTTCCCAAACCATGTCACTTTGGTAATATCTCTGAAAGTATAATGTGTTTGATATTTTTTTTTGAATAAGTGTGTTATATTAAAAAAAATTCTTAAAATTAAGCTTCTGATTTTTAAAAGAGGGGTTTTGCTATGCTATTATGGAAGTTGGATTAAAAATAATATTTATATGAAAAGAAAAATTAGTTACATTTAAGAGAAGGGTTATATATAGTACTTTAGAGTAATATGGGTGTATTTGTTTTTAAAAATATTAAATTTATGTATATTGTTAATGTTAATGTAAAAAAATATTCAATTCATTATAATTTTCTTTTATTAGAATTATTTTATTTTAATTATAAATTTTAAAATTAACATGTGTACTAGTGTTACCCCCCCCCCCCCCGCCCCGCGCCGCGTAAGGACAAGGAAACTCAGAGACCTAATAGGTATATTACAGTTTGGGGAGTGAGAGCTAACTTGCTGCGACGAGTAGCCATGTACGGTGATTTTTTAGGTTGTTTAAGGGATTAACTCACATGATGTGAGACACCCGGTTGGCAGTCGGCGCTGCAGGTTTGCAGACGAGCGGTTAGATTAACGGTGTTAAGGTTACTAGGAGCGAAGTGCTCTCTGAGTAGTGGTGGATAGTAGTAAGTGTGTATTGCTTGAGAGACTATCTTTTAATCTCTTGAGAGATGATTTATTTATAGGGACTCCTATGATTTTTGCCCTCTGGACGAGGTCTTAATCGTTTCTCACTTTTTAGGGAGGGTTATTGACCGCGAGGACTGGAAATAGGTCAGGCCGGCTAACAGGGGCCTACGGCCTAGCCTACACAGAATCAGGTCAGACCATAGTTGTTTTTTAAATAGAAAAGGCATATGTTTTTTATAAGCTTATTTAGTTAAGGGAATTTCTTATCCCAATCTATGGGGTGGAAAAACACCCTCTGGAAAACCCAAAATACCCTTCTGATTCGGAGATGCATCTCTAGACGCACCTTGCCTTAAATCAAAACGTTAAATGATCTGAAAACACATCTCCGAAATATTTTAACACATACATCATGCATCCCTCCTTGAAAGGCATTTTACACATTTATTGATCCGGAGATGCATCTTCGTTTAGGGTTTACGGAGATGCATCTCTATACCCTATCAGAACAGCGCAAATTATGTTTATTTTATGGTTTACGCATATGAAAGTGGTGATTTATAAATGTTAAGAACCCTGTTATGTGTTGAGATTTAAACCATATAATTGATATGCAAAAAATGACATATATAAATTCAGATGGTCCAAAAATAACATATATAAATAAAGTCAAAATACACGATAAAGTAGAATGAAGTGAAAATAAAATATAATTCATAATGAATCCAAAGTACAACTGATATATACTACTGCGTATGTGGATTACAACTCCTCTAACTCCTCAGACTTCTCGGCCTCCACTACCCCTTCGTCCTCCAACATTGTCTCTGGTACATCAATGTCTCTCGTGCCTCCATCATAATGGCATCTAGGACCTGTCTCACCTCAGACCTATCACGGAAGATACCTTTATCAATGTCTGCCTGCACAATCTCTATTATGCGACAACATCTTGGCAAGACATCATGATCATAATTTAACTATGTCTACTTTTCCTGTAGTATCTCCTGATGAGCTGGCCTAGGTAGATCTCCTAGAGCAGCCTGTACCATATACGGATGTGACACCCTGAAAGACCACCTGATGTACCCATTGACGTAGCTCCATTCCCTCTCAATTATGGTACTTTGTGCCTCCTCCAGTATCAGATGACTAAGATAATCATCAAACATGGCATTCATCTCTCTACGTATCATAGCAGGAGGAGAAAAGACAACAGGGTTTCTGGGAATAGTCTGAGTGTAGCCGAACTGCCATATGACGCACTCAGGAAGACGAGAAAAAGAAGATGGAGAAGCATGAACCCTAGAAGTAGATGCCTTTGCATGGCTAGAGTGAACAGGAGCCTCTGAAACATGACTTTTCTCCCTCCGCACTGATGCATGTTGTGCAATCCTTTTGTGCCTCAGTTTGTCATATCTATCAACCATAATGCTTCTAAGTAAACAACATAATTAGTACAAGCAACCATACAATCAATAAAAGCAAAAAAAAATATTGATAATTCACAGAGATGTATCTCCGGTTACCGTGCAATCAAAATGTTGAAAAATTTCGGTGACGCATCTCTGGAATTTCATGCAACTCTTCAGGTCCATCAATGGAGGTAATGCAGACCACCAAATCCCAAAAATAATGGTTTGGTCGCTATTTGTAACCATCAAACATGTTCTACAGTATGTATAAACTATCATTCATGCAATTCATACTCATTTATTACCTAAACTATCAATTTTTACTCATTTGTACAAAAACTAAAAAAAAAATTCAAAACATCAAAAACTTACCAATTCAGAGTTCTACTTCAGTGTTAAATGATGTCTGTAATGTAGTTGATGTTGATGGAAGAACTTTTGAGCTTGCTTGACTGATTTTGGACTTGGTTGATGGAAGAAGCTTTGAGAGAGTTTGAGAAAGTTTTAATTTTTTTAGAAATGAGGAAGGAGAAAGGTTCTTGAGCGATTTAAGCTCCAATACCGTCCGGAGATGCATCTCCAAAATAATTTTAAAGATGCATCTCCAGAGTTTTTTAATATTAAGTCAAAATTTTATTTACTCTGGGTGCGTCTAGAGATGTATCTCCGGAAACTGAGGGAATTTTTGTATTTTTCACGTGGTGCCCTAGTAATATATATGGTGCATTAAGAAGTTCCCTTTAGTTAAAACGACTAGGCTTCCGGCCATAAAAAAATCTTTTAAGCCTATTAGACCAAACTGTTTAAATAAATATGAATAATCTTTGTATTATCATTATGTTATATTTTGTACTTTGAATTAAAATACATAAATAAAACTTGGTTATCTTGGAGAACTTATGAAAATAAGATGAAAACACCTTATGAACAATGTCATAAATTGTTTTAATTAGTTCTCTTAAACAAATAATCTCACAAAAACTTATGCTAATATGTAAGTTAAAATAAGTCAATGCAAAAAAAAAACTTTTTTGTCTTATTGGTCTTTTAGTTTGTTAGTCTATTTAAACATTATTTGAATTACTTATTTACATATGTCTAAAATAAATAGGCTTTTATGTAGGCAAACAGGCTAACCATGCCTTTGAAAAGGCTAGGCTCAGGCCTAAAAATAAGCCTATGATAGATTATAAGTCAGGCTTAGGTTTCAGATTTTTTGGCAGGCCAGACTTAGGCTTGGCAAAGCTTAGCTTAACCCATCCTATTTTCACCCCTATTGATCGCCCATCTTTTTGGAGTCCACCGGACTTTCTCTTGCGTGACTACTATGTTCGCAGACCCACCCAGGCGAATCACTTAGATTTCGTCCGGGCGGGCCATTTGCTGGGGGATTGTATCCTACCCTAGGACTTCCCAAATATAACATTACAACGTGTGATTGATTATGAGCCATTTGCTTTAAAATTTTATGCATCAACAGTGATAAAAAATAAAATCTTTTTATGCATATGCAATATTAAAAATATATTTTATTTTAAGAATAATAGATATATGGTACCTTTCATTAAAAAAACGGTTACAATTTATATTTTGTTTTGAGAGTTTGGAAGAGAAAGGGGATAATAACTTTGAAGAAAAGGAAAGGATTAAGTTAAAAGAATATAAGGATTTAGCGGAGAAGATTTTGGGAGATTTATTTTTATTCAAAAATTGAAATCCCTCTAATTTTTGGAATTAAAAAATTGTGTTGGATGTGGAGCTTTGAGGGTTTAGACAAATTGTTCAAATATAATTCGTGTTGATATAGTATTCTAAAAAATTAAAATATATTAATGATAAGCACTCTTTTATTATTCTACACAAAATTATTTTTTCAAAAAATAGTAAAACTTTCTCTATATTTAAAAAAAGAATATTGTTTTTCGACATTCTCTTTTCCCCTCCCCTCTAGACTCTCAAACAAAGTCTTAAAGAACAAATAATAAATTAAAATAAAATACGTTGTTTTATTTTGCAAGGAAAAGCACAAAGAAAAACAAAATTATCATTTATAGTTATACTTCATGCTAATATTGTTTTGGAAACTTGTACATTTCAAGTCTTTCAACCATGAAAGGAGAAGATAAGAGGATTTGTTCAAGTTCATTAAAGGATAAGGTGTGGAACATCGTAGTCAAAATCGCAATCCTGCTCGTAGAATCGTACGATTTTACTATCTTGCAACTCCTCACCATGCCACAAAATGGCCATAATCGATTTTTGGTAGGCGCGGCTGAAATCGTCATGATATCACATGAAAACTGTAGAATTATCATTTCTATTTAAAGCCCCGTGAAGTCGGGTTCGCGGGTCGGCTTTGTGATCTGGTTCAAAGAAACCCTAAAAACGTTTCTTTTTTAATAAAATCTGAAACGTTTCTTTCCTCCTAGACATTGAAATTGTTTCTTTCTAATAACTAGGAGTAATCAATACCCACCCACCCAATAATCAAGGATTTATTCAACTTCCCAAAATACATCATGATTATTTGTAACTTACCAAAATGCATTTTTTTCACTCTAATTCTTTCATGTTAAATACAGACATTATCTAACTCAATATTTCATTTTATATCTTCTCTCTTACATTAAAAATAACCTTTCCTTCTCTATTAAAAACAATTTCAAACTTTCTCCAATGGCTTCAAGTTCTATTATTGGAACTTTAGTTGTTGGTGCGCTCATTGCTTCCCCTGCAATTGCACCACCACCATGCTAGAAAAAACTACCTAAAAATGCTCCTAGTAACTGAACTGATATATCATGGAAAGATGGCATTGATAATCCTGATAATCCAAGGAAAATCCAATGCAAGTATTGTAAAAAAAGGTAAATGAATGTGTCTACAGGCTAAAGAATCACTTGGTTGGAACTCAAAAATATGTTGAAGCATGTAAGATTCTCCCAAATGAAATCAAGAGAGACATACTGCAAGTTTGTTCAAGATTGCAAGAAAATTTGATCAAAAAACAGAGGAAATGGTGGAGGAGGAGAAGTCAGAGGTGGGCTAAAAAAGAATGACTAGTAACAACTCTGGAAACATATTTAAGAAAAGGTGTTTCAGCTCACAACCTTGCATCAATGTAGTTCTAAAGAAGGATTTAAGAGAAGATACATGTCAAGCAATTACAAAGTTTTTTTTTACAATAATGACATATCTTTCAATGTAGCAAGGAGTGAAGAGTTCACTATTATGTGTGATATGATTTCAAGACATGGTAATGGATTCAAGCCATCATCTTATCATGACTTTAAAATTAAGTTATTTAACCAAGAAGTGATGTTGGCAAATGAATCTTTGGAAGAATATAGAAAGGAATGGAGGAACATTGGTTGCGCCATAATGAACGATGGATGAACTGATTGGAAGAGGAGGAAAATTTTGAATTTCTTGGTTAATAGTCCAAAGGGTATTGTATTTTTGAAGTTTGTTGATGCATCTAAAATATGAAAAACAGCAGACAAAATCATTTAAATAATTGATACTGTTGTTGAAAATGTCGTTCAGGTCGTGACACATAATGCGACAAATTACAAGGTTGTCGGTGAGATGCTGATGCGAAATAGGAACAAATTATATTGGACACCTTATGTTGTACACTGTCTTTATTTGATGCTTGAATATTTGGAGAAGAAGATATCAATACATGAAGAGACAATTCCAAAGGATAAAAAAACTATAACTTTTATTTATTCAGGAACTTCTCTCATTTCTATTTTGCTTCATCACACAAAAAACAAAGATTTGGTGAGGCCAGACACCAATCGATTTTCCATATCTTACCTTACTTTAAGATGCTTGTATGAGAACAAGGAAGCTTTAATAAGAATGTTCACTTACAAAGAATGGAAGTCGATCAAATGTGCAAAGTTAAGAGATGGGGAAGCCATTGAAGATGTGGTTTTGGACCAATTTTTTCTTGGAAGAATATGGTTATTTGTTTGAGGGGCGAAACACCTCTCATTAAAGTGCTTCATTTAGTTAATTCAGATAAAAAAATGAGCCATGGGATTAATTTATGAGGCAATGGACCAAGCAAGGGAGAAAATTCAAAAGAATTTTAATGGTGTCAAAAAAAGGTATCTTTGTTTTATTTGATTTTATTGAAGTATTTGTGTATCTTATTGATATCAAATGTTAAAAATAACTCAAATTATTATAATTTTTAGTTTCAAGCCTATTTAGAATATCATTGATGATAGATGGGACAAAATGCTACATAGGCCAGTGCATGCTGCAACCTATAATCTTAACCCACAGATGCATTACAGTCCTATATTCAAAGCTGATATTGAGGGTAGAAAAGGCTTAATGGACTAATTAACTAAGATGGTGGATGATCCTGAAGAACAAGCTAAGATTTGAAGTCAAAATGCATGACTTCAAGAAACAATTAGGGTAATTTGGCACACAATTGGCCAAACTAACACTTGAGAAATCTATTTCGGCATATTGGTGGGATTCAGTTGGGTTTGAGTGTCTAGGGCTCAAAAGATTTGCTATTCGCATACTCATCTTGACATGTTGTTCATTGGGTTGTAAGCAAAATGATAGGAAATTAAGACACAATAACATACCAATACGCAACAGATATAAAATTCTCAACACTTGTAGGAACCCTGAGGATCAACAACAAATATAAGACGGTAAATTAAACAAATAAAGGCACAAAAGAACACTGATATTTTAACGTGGAAAACCCCTTAATATGAGAGTAAAAACCATGAGTCGTCCAGACCAAAAAAAATAGTTCCGCTATAACCAATTAAGGGTACAAGAGAGTCTTAAAGTGATTCACAAACTAGTGCTAACAACTGCAAATCACAAAGCAAACTAGCTTACAAATAAGAATAAAAAAGATGAAATATTACCCAAATCTATAGCTTCATTACGAAGCATATATCTCTCGTATCATAACTTGTTTTGAAATTCTTAACGGTCAAAAGTTAAATTTATATGTTGTGAACCTTCCCTCCAAATTTTAGCTTGATCTGACGGTTAACGAATCCTAGATCGTCGATTTAGTGAAACCAGTTGCAAAAAAAATGGGAATAAATTTCTCTCCTATTTTCTCTCTTTTGAATCCTTATTTTTACTTCATCTCTCTCTTAACCCTAAATTTATCATCTCCTCTTAAATAAGTGAGGCAAATGTACTAATCATATTTGGGACTTTCTCCAGATGGAAGGAATCCCAAATCCAACAAATCTCCCCCTCACAAATATGTGGAGGAAATTGCCAAATCGGCGATACCACAACAAGGTTCAAATTTCCCTCTTGGTAATGCTTTAGTCATCATATCATAACCATTATCATCTATATGAACTTTAGCTAACTCCAACAACTTAGCATCTAAAACATCATGTATCCAATGATGTCTCACATCAATGTGTTAGGACCTATTATGAAAAGTAGGATTCTTACCAAGATGAATAATGCTTTGACTATCAACAAATAATAAATATTTTTCTTGAACAAAACCAAGCTCCTGCAAAAATTTCTTCAGCAACAGTAACTCTTTTCATGCTTTGGTAAAGGCAATGAACTCAGCCTTTGTAGTTGACAATGCTACACACTTTTGCGATCTGGACTGCTAAGCCACAACTCCCCTTGCAAATTTAATCATGTAGCTCGAAGTGGACTTTCTGGAATTAATGTCTAGCCATATCAGAGTCAGAGTATCCAACTAGAGTAGTCTTATCTCCTCCAAAACAAAGCCTCACAAAAGTAGTACTGCGAAGATACCTTAAAATCCACTTTACATCATTCCAATGCTCTCTACTTGGATTTGACAAAAATATATTAACTGTACCAACAACATGTGTTATATCTGGTTTTATACACACCATTGCATACATTAAACTACCCACAACAGACGCATAAGGAACACATTTCATATCAAACGCTTCATCTTCACTTGAAGGAGTTTGACTATAACTCAACTCGAACTGAGTAGCAAGAGGAGTGTTAGAACAAGATTTGGCTCTGCATATGGCCTTTAATTTTGATGATAACAATGCATTGTTTCTTAGAGAAAAATTTTGTACACTAATGGTTTTTGTCTAGTGTGTAGCTTTTGCTAAACAGGCTCTGACTCTGAAGCTTAGACGTGTGACGTCATCAAACTCTGGAATCAACACACTCTGACTCTGAAGAGATACAAGTGTTTTATAAGATGTTGTCATATTCTAGAAATCTCTTAGACAACGGTTCTAAAGAACATTTGTGCTAAAGCTTCTGATTGCGACTCTGATTAAAGAGCCTTTGAAGGATTGTCTGCCTTTAAGTTTCTACGCTCAAGTTCTGAAGACTCTGAATACCAGTTTCTGAGGAACTGTGTCAAGACTCTGAAGACCAATGTTCTGAAGATTCTCTCAACTAGTCTCTTGATCCTTCTAAGTATGCTTCAACATCATTTTATCATAAGCCTCTGAATATTAGAAGATAAGATCAAAAGGTTTTGCGTCAGTAAAATAGTAAAATAGTACATTGTACAAGATCACCCCTTCCTCCACTACCTTGATTTTGTAGGTTAAGGACAATACTATTGTACCATTTTACCTCATATATGCAAACCGTTATAAAAGGAGACAGTTGCTATTTGTTATTCCAATTCTACCCTCCAACGAATCTCTTAACTGCCTATTTAAAAGAGACTTGAAAGATTGGAAGAAGTTGCTCATGCATATTAAACGCTCACGCTATTGAACATACACACGTTTTGTTGAAGTAAATATTTTCTGTGAATATTCTTTGTAAACACACATAGAGTTTTTGCTCGTTATTGTGTGAGATATTCTTTGTATTAATCTTGTGTTAATCTGCTTTCTTAGAAGCATTCCTTTTAAACACAACTTGTAAATCTCAATATTGTTTGAGCGGTTTCCTTGAGTGACTAGGTTTTAGTCAGATAGACTCAAGAAGACAAAGAAGATTTGTCTTTACGGTGTCTATAATCAGTTTCAGTTATAGTGGATTAAATCCTTATTGAGAAGGAAAAATTACCTTGGTAGGTTGGACTAAAGGTAGCTTCGTTAATAGCAAACCAGTATAAAAATAACTTGTTGTTAGTTTTTCTGCTTGATTGAGTTGGTTTTGAAAAAACTTTTGTTTTTAGAAACCCAATTCAACCCCCCCCCCCTTTCTTGTGTTTCTCACCACCTTCAATTGGCATCAAAGCTCTACTTATAGCCTTGATAAGATTATTAAACACTTAATAGTGTCAGATAAAGATCCAGTGTGAAACACAATGGTTGCTCCACCACCAGTTGCTCAAACAAATGATAGAGATCACTACAATGCTAAATCTCATGTTTTTGATGGAGACATGTTTGACTATTGGGAGGATATAATTGATAGCTTCTCTTTAGGTCACGATGTTGATCTATGGGATATGGTAGTTGATGGCTACGTACACCTAGTAGATGCAAGTGGCAACAAAGTTGAAAGAAGAGTGATGGCAGATCAACAGAAGAAAGATTATAAAAATCATCACAAAGCAAGAACTATCTTGCTAATGTTATTTCATACACTGAGTATGAAAAGACCACCAACAAAGACAATAATAAATCTATATTTGATTCTCTGAGGATGACGCATGAAGGGAATATACAAGTCAAAGAAACCAAGGCTCTTTGATCTACTGTCGAACACAGATCAAAACGAGTAATTTTAAAAGCGATAGTTAGCGACAATGACTCGAGTCGTAACGCAAGGATTCTTGTACTATTATTAACCAACAATTGGAACAATGGGGGGTTTGAATTTCGATTGAAATAAAAATAATGAAAATAAGTGATCATAAAAAAAAGTGATTATCAAATAAGTTGAAAAGTTAATCTGCTGATTTGGTTCCTACCTATCACCGGTTATTATAATTCCAATCTATGAACGGACTATCTATTCCTATTCGATTACAAACTCATTGACAAGCACAATTTGTATTGTGTGATGAGGTTCCTATTATCCGAATTAAGCAAACGGAATTAAGCCCTCGTGAATTAAGCAAACATGATTTGATCAAACATGATAACGAATTAAGCAAACGTTAATGTGATTACAATTAAGGATCATACAACAATCGAATTAAATCAACTTACTCTATGAAAATTGGATTAAGCAAGCAAGAATCATAGAATAAGATTGAAAGAAATAAAAATTGAATTGAAATTATTATAACCTCGAGGTGTCAGAACCGAATACAACAAATCAACAATTGAAATTAGTTCTCCATGAATTTCCCGTACAAAGCTTCCGAGAAAATTCGTGAATAGTGTGAAAAAACTTAATGAACAGTAGCACGGCTGCTACTAGGTATAGGGAAGCACACAAAATCCGGTTCTAACCCAACTAGGTCGAAAAACATTAAAAAAAAACCTGGCCCAAAACTAAATATTCCTAAAGGCAGAATTCGGGTCCTGACTTCAATGAGTTATTCGAGCCTGCTACACTCTGAATCAGCTTCTGCGTAAAACATGAAAGTTGTAGCGCTTTGTCTCAGCTTTCCAATGATTTAGAACGCGCAAATCCGATTCTCGAAGCTCCAGTTATGATCCGAATAGTGGACAGGTATAAAAAACCCGCTAAAGCTGAAAATAAGTTGTGAAAATAGATTAACGACAAACAAATACTTAATTATAAAAACATAATAAAACACAAAAATAAACGAAAAAAACTAGGGAAATGGCTAAGTACAAACATAAGAGAATTTGCATTAAAATGCACTGGTCAAATTCCCCCACACTTGAACTTTTGCACTCCGAGCAAAATAGTATCAAGACTCATGGAAAACAATAGCATCCAGAAACTCATTCTATGCCACAAACTCTTCTTCGGTCAAGATTGTATCGATAGGTACTAATTTTGCACACTAAGGATATCACAAGAACACAAATCTGCATTTGTGCGGTCATAAACCTCCCTTCTATACAAACCAATATGAATCATGTTATTATGCTTAAGCCTAACTTACTCATCCTTCTTTTTGCTCTCTTTCATTCTAATGCAATCACATTAAGCCCGTTATCTATTCACACACATGGTAAATACGCTTGTTAGTGACTATGATCCATATCTTTTCAACAATTAAAATTAACCACTTTTTTTCTTTTTTGAAGGTTTCACAATCGTTAGCCTAAGTGACCGGGTGAGGGTCACCTAACTTAAAAGGCGGATTCCTATTTTGATTTCTTATTAAGCACGGGATCATTCACTTATTTGCATCAGCTTAATTACTTAGTGTGTGCTTTTTAGATGGTGCTGACTACTAGATAAACTACTTAAGAGCTATTAAAGGATGAGAACTCAAGGCTATGTCATAACAAGTATTTAAATCGGTTTCCATATTCGGGAGACTTAAGGTGTTAAAACGGTACCGATCTTATGAACTTTTCCCAAGTCTCCACAATCTAACCTCAAACTAATCTATAGCCTAAAAATTTCAAAAGATACATTGCTTCTAAGTCTAACTTTTTTTTCACTTAAAAAAACAAACACAAAAACGAAGAAAACTAAAAGAAAACAAAACAAAGAAAGGACATAACTAAAACTAAAAGGTTCCCTCCCCCACACTTAAAACATGCACTGTCCTCAATGAAAGGACATAAATATTAAATACGAGTGAGAGAAAGGAAAGAACACACCCGAGTATTCATGGTGGATAGGTGATCGCATAAGCATCCTTTCCCAAAGAGAGATTTCCTACAGTCTCCTCTTCCAAAGTGGGGAGGATTTTTAGGTAGCATCCATCGACCTTGAAATTTTTATTAGTGCCTTTTCCTTTTATTCCAGGATCAAAGAATCTTCTTCTATAGGTAAAAGTTTCGAACGAACAAGTGAAAGTGGTATTCTCTTTGTCCTCTAGTGCAATGTAAATCTCATTTTTAATAGCATCCAAACTCACTAAGTTAGACCAACTTTGGGGCTGCCTCACTGCTTTTTCTCCGTTTTCAAGTAAGATCCTATGCGTACACATGGATTGCCTAATATCAGAAATGTTAGTCAAGGTCCATCCAATTGCCTTCTTATGTTTCTTTAATACCTGCAACACTTTTTGTTCCTGTTCAGATTCAAGTTTAGACAAAATTATTATAGACAAATTTTCTTCCAAATCTAAAAGTGCACATTTAAAATTTGAAGGAAGTGGCTTAAGCTCTAAAGTAGATGGTTGCTCAATGGATGGCAAAATTTTGGAAGCAAGAATTACATTTAAATCTGCAACATCAACTTTGTCAGTAGAAATGTCATAAGAAATATCAATCTGTAAGACAACTTCAATTTCAGCACAAACTGAACATAAGTGAGTGTCAGTACAAATATCACAAGTATAATTATCATCAAAATCAGACAAAGAAGGGAAATCGACAAAAAGTGAATCAGGTGCAGCAAGTTCTTTTAAGGTTCTTTTTTCACTCAAGTTATGGTAATGAAACTTAAAATCAGAATCAAATAAATTATGAGAGAACAGGAATCAGTAATGCAACAACAAATAGAAAAATATCAGCAATGTCCCTATAGAGACAGAAACAAAATTAAAGAAGAAAAATGATTAAAATAAATTCAAAAAAAATATAAAAACACTAAATTTAATCTAATTAGGTAAAATAAGAATTTTAGGAATTTTTTCGAATTTTTCTGAAACTATGAAAACAGTAAAAAATTCATAAAAAATAGAAAAATGATGACTTTTGATCCCTGATTTTTTTCTAATGAATCGACCAAGAATCGGACAAATCTGAGACGATTTTTCTAAAAATTGATTTTTTACTAGTTCGGATGCGAGACTGGGCGTCCGGACGCGGAAACGGTAAAATAGCAAAACGAATGTTCAAAACACACTAATCGACACCTATGACTCAACTAACGGTTAAAAACGACAAGAATCCCCGACAACGGCGCCAATTTGATCTGCTATCGTGCACAGATCAAAATGAGTAATTTTAAAAGTGGTAGTTAGCGACAATGACTCGAGTCATATCGCAAGGATTCTTGTATTATTATTAACCAACAATTGGAACAATTGGGGGTTTGAATTTCGATTGAAAGAAAAATAATGAAAATAAGTGATAATAAAAAAAAGTGATTATCAAATAAGCTAAAAAGTTAATCTGCTGATTTGGTTCCTACCTATCATCGGTTATTATAATTCCAATCTCCAAACGGATTATCTATTCCTATTTGATTACAAACTCATTGACAAGCGCAATTTGTACTGTGTGATGTAGGTTCCAATTATCCGAATTAAGCAAACGGAATTAAGCCCTCGTGAATTAAGCAAACACGATTTGATCAATCATGATAACGAATTAAGCAAACGCTAATGTAATTACGGTTAAAGATCATACAACAATCGAATTAAATCAACTTACTCTATGAAAATTGGATTAAGCAAGCAAGAATCATAAAATAAGATTGAAAGAAATAAAAACTGAATTGAAATTATCATAACCTCAAAGTGTCGGAACCGAATACAACAAATCAATAATTGAAATTAGTTCTCCATGAATTTCCCGTACAAAGCTTCTGAGAAAATTCGTGAATAGTGTGAAAAAACTTAATGAACAGTAGCACGACTGCTACTAGGTATAGGGAAGCACACAAAATCCGGTTCTAACCCAACTGGGTCGAAAAACATAAAAAAAAACCCGACGCATAACTAAATATTCCTAAAGGCAGAATTCGGGTCCTGACTTCAACGAGTTATTCAAGCCTGCTACACTCCGAATTAACTTCTGCGTAAAATATGAAAGTTGTAGCTCTTTGTCTCAGCTTTCCAACGATTGGTAGAACGCGTAAATCCGATTCTCGAAGCTCTAGTTATGATCCGAATAGTGGACAGGTACCAAAAAACCGCTAAAGCTGAAAATAAGCTGCGAAAATAAATTAACGACAAACAAATACTTAATTATAAAAACATAATAAAACACTAAAATAAATGAAACAAACTAAGGAAATGCCAAAGTACAAACATAAGAGAATGTGCATTAAAATGCACTGATCACTCTTGCCTTGATTCAAAAATATGAAGAGTTCAAGATGGAGGACGAGGAAACTGTTGAGAATGTGTTCTCAAGGTTTCAAACTCTTGTTGCAAGACTTAAAGTTCTAGACAAAGGGTATTTTACTTCTGATCATGTTAAAAGATCATCAGAAGTCTGCCTGAGCGTTGGAGACCAATGGTAACTGCTATGAAGTTATTAAAGGATCTCAACAACACTTCTCTTGAAGAACTAGTTAGTTCTTTAAGAATTCATGAGATTGAGCTCGAAGAAGATAAGCCAAAGAAAAAGAGCAAGTCTATTACTCTGAAGTCTTCAGGAAGATCTGAGAAGACAAAAGCTCTTCAAGCTGAAACTGTTGAAGACTCTGAAGATGAATTAGAAGAATAAGATGAATTGTCTCTTCTATCCAGAAGCATGAATAAACTTTGGAAGAAAAGGCAAGGTAGATTCAGAGGACAAAGAAGGACAAGTGGTCGTTCTGAGTCCACTTGTGGATTCAGGAAAGTTGGAGGTGGCAAAGAATTCACGTGTTTTGAGTGCAAGGAGTCTGGTCACTTCAAGAATGAATGTCCCAAGCTAAGGAAAGAAATGCCTAAGAAGAAATTCAGAGGAAAGAAGAAGGGTCTAATGGATACATGGGATGATTCAGAGTCCTCAGAAGATGACTCTGAGGTAGAGCATACTAACATGGCATTGATGGCTTGCACATAAGCTTTTGTAGAAACGATTCAATCATAATCAGAATCTAAGTCAGATTATGAAAAGGTATTTTCTGAACTTTCTCGTTCTGAGCTTGAATCTAGTCTATCATATGTTTTGGAAAACTATCAGAATCTTATGGTCAAATACAAGGATCTGAAGAAGATTCATGTATCTGAATCAGATGCTCACTGTAAGCTTCAGAACGATTTTTCAAGTTTGAGTGAAGAAAATTTTATTTTGAAAAACAACTATGTACTTTAAAGCAAGAGTCTCAAACCTGAGACGAAAATCCTTTCTAAATCCACTATAGGTTATGGTGATATCATAAAGAAATCTGATAAGCCTTTCCATAAATTTCTTACTATAAGCCTGAATAGAAGCTTAATGGCTTCCATGATTTATGGCGTTAGCAAAAACGAGACAAGGGGTATTGGCTATGATTTTGATGACGAATCTGATTCTAAAAAAGATGACAAGCCAAATACTCTTCAATCTCATTTTGTTCCTTTTGGGAAACAAAATGATGTTAGGCCTAAAGGTAAAGTTGTTGCAAAACCTAAGGCTAAAAAAAAACCTCATGCTCGTTCTAATCATGCATTCATGTATAGATATCCTGCACAGAAACCAAAAGTTGTGAAAAACTCTGGGAAGACTAACCCAGAAGGACCCAAAAAGATGTAGGTACCTAACGATAAGATAATCTATGTTGCAGATATCCTTATCAGTGAAGTTAAGACGCCAGTTATGGTACCTGGACTCTGGATGCTCTCGGCACATGACGAGAAAAAGGCATATGTTTCAAAGCCTGGAACTTAAGCTTGGAGGCGTCGTCAGTTTTGATGGTGATCAGAAAGGGAAGATTCCTGGCTCCGGAACAGTAGGTAACGATACTCTCCCTTCTATTACTAATGTTCTTTTTTTGAAGGACTAATGCATAACCTTCTGTCTATAAGTCAATTATGTGACAATGGTTATGACATTATTTTCAATCAAAAGTCATGTAAAGCTGTCATTCAAAAGGATGGCTCAGTTATCTTAAATGGAAAGAGGAAGAACAACATTTATAACATCAGACTTTATGATTTGAAAAGTTAGAATGTAAAATGTTTTATGTCTGTTATTGAAGAGCAATGGACATGGCTTAGATTATTAAGTCATGTGAGCATGATGAGGATTTCTCAGCTTAACAAGCTTAATTTAGTCTGAGGCCTGCCAAATCTAAAGTCTGCTTAAAATGCTCTTTGTGAAGCATGGCAGAAAGGCAAGTTTTCTAAAATTTCTTTCAAAGCTAAAAATGTTGTTTCAACCTCCAGACCATTGGAACTTTTACATATTGACTTGTTTGGACCAGTGAAAATTGCTTCTGTCAATGGTAAGAAGTATGGACTAGTCATTGTTGATGACTACAAGAGATGAACATGGGTGAAATTTCTTAGACACAAGGATGAGTCACATTCTGTATTTTCTACCTTCTGATCCCAAGTGCAAAACGAGAAGGATCTCAGAATTGTAAAAGTCAGAAGTGATCATGGTGGTGAATTTGAAAACAAAGAATTTGATAAACTCTTTGATGAGAATGGAATTTCCCATGATTTCTCCTGTCCAAGAACTCCACAATAGAATGAAGATGTAGAAAGGAAGAATAGGACTTTGCAAGAAATGGCAAGGACCATGATCAACAAGACTAATGTGGCTAAGCACTTTTGGGTAGAGGTAGTAAACACATCGTGTTATATTTAGAACATGATCTCTATAATACCTTTTCTAGGTAAGACTCCCTAGGAATTATAGAAGAATTTGAAGCCGACATTTCTTATTTTCATCCTTATGGATGTTCTTGTTTTATGTTGAACACTAAAGAGAATATGGGAAAGTTTGGTTCTAAGGCACAGAAGTGCATCATGTTAAGATAGTCTGAACGCTCAAAAGGCTATAAAGTATATAACACTGAGACACAGATTATTTAAGAATCAATCTATGTTATATTCAATGATAAGCTTGACTCTGAAAAGTCAAAGCTAGTTGAGAAATTTGTAGATTTGGAGATCACTTACTAATGTTCTGAAGGAAAGACTTCAGAAGCTAAAGAATGTGAAGCCAAAGACTCTAAAGCTTCTTAACCAGAAGCTCTTGAAGCTTATAATCCTTTGAGAAGGCACATACAAATATCTTCATATTCTGAAGAATTTCTAGGAGACAAATCTGAACCTATCAGAACTAGATCCTCTTTCAAGCCTTCTGAAGAAATTCTTTTGGGTTTGGTGTCTCTTATAGAGTCTACATCAATTTATGAAGTGCTTTTGGACACAAAATGGATTCTGGCTATGCAAGATGAACTCAATAAATTCTCCAGAAATGACGTATGGGATCTGGTGCCAAGACCCGCAAGAACTCACGTTATTGGAACTAAGTTGGTTTTCAGAAACAACCTGAACGAACAAGGAGAGGTAGTAAGAAACAAGGCTCGACTGGTAGTACAAGGTTATAGTCAGTAAGAAGGGATTGAATATACAAAAATCTTTGCACCAGTTGCCAAGTTAGAGTCTATTTGTCTCTTAATTTCCTTTGATGTTAATCATAACTTTATCTTATATCAGATGGATGTTAATAGTACATTTCTGATTGGTTACATTACTAAAGAAGTGTATGTACACCAACCCCCTGGATTTGAAAATCCTAAAAACCTAGATTTCGTTTCCAAGCTTAAGAAATCATTGTATGGTTTGAAATAAGCTCTCAGCACGTGGTATGAAAAACTAATCAATTTTATTCTTGAAAATGATTTCACTAGAGGGAAGGTTGATACAACTCTTTTCTGTAAGTCATTAAAAATGAAATTATCGTTGTTAAAATTTACATTGATGATATCATATTTGGTTCTGCTAATGCTACTTTATGTAAGGAATTTGCTAAGTTTATGCACGCAGAGTTTGAAAAGAGACTGATGGGAGAACTCAAGTTCTTTCTGGGGATTCAGATCAATTAAAGTCCAGAAGGAATGTACATCCATCAAATCAAGTATACCAAAGAACTTATGAAGAAGTTTGACATGTCATAACAAAAGATGTCTAAGACTCCTATGCATCCTTGAGAAGGATGAAGTAAGTGTTAAGGTATAACATAAGCTATACAGAGGTATGATTGGTTATCTCCTATATTTGATTGCTTTTAGACTTGACATTTTGTTTAGTGACTGTTTGTGAGCTCGTTTCCAATCAGATCCTAGAAAGTCCCACTTAACAGCTGTTAAGAGGATCTTCAGGTATTTGAAAGGTACGATTAACCTTTGCTTGTGCTATAGAAAATCTAAAGATTACAAGCTAGTGGGTTATTGTGATGGTGACTACATTGGAGACAAACTTGAGAGGAAAAACACTTATGGAAGCTATAAGTTTCTAGGAGATAACCTGATCTCGTGGACCATCAAAAGGCAATCAACAATAGCACTTTCAAATGCTGATGCTGAATACATTGTAGCTTTTGGATGCAGCACTCAGATGCTCTGGATGAAAAGTCATCTAGAAGATTTCTAGATATATGATAGTACCATTCCTATACTCTGTGATAATACTTCTGCTATTTGTTTATCTAAGAATACCATTTTGCATTCAAGAGCTAAACTATTGAGATAAAACATCACTTTATACATGAATATGTTCAGAAGGGAATTTTAAATCTAAAATTTATTGATACATACCATTAATTGGTTGATATCTTTACAAAACCCCTTGCTGAAGATAGATTCATTTTCATTCTGAAAAAATTTGAAAATCGACTTATGTCTATAATGAAAAAGATGTTCTCAGAATGTTAATCTCTCATAATGGTTTAATAAGATTCTGAAATATTTTTTTACTCTGAACGTGTGAGTCTTCTAAAATTTAGAAGGTATTATATGCTCAGAAGTATCCAATCAGAACATCATTATTGAAAATTTTGTATTCTTGGATATTGAACACTCGTTGCATTAATAAGTTGTCAATAAGTCTTTGAGAGTGGGACAGTTTTAAAGACAACTGTCTTAGAAAATTGAACCATTTTTGACGCACGGATGTGACACGTTGGGTGAATATACCTTGGGATTAGGCAAAATCTTCACGCTTTACCCCATGCCGTTATTTTTTCCATTTGATTTATTTTTGTCATGATTGCAAAAACCTCTATTTAAACTCACTTCACACACATTCACTACTCTCACAACCTACACTTTGAGTCTTTGAGCAAAAAAAATCTGCAAACCCTAAAACCCTTTCTCTCTTCAACAATGGCTTCCTAACAACGACAATCTTCTCAACAATCTCAACAAGATCAACAACAACAAGCACAATAATTTGTTCCATAAATATCTGCTAAACAACAATGCAATGTTGTTATTAAAAGGGATGTTCGCAAATCTTCATCATCAACCATTGCAATATATTCCTCATTTTCTCCAAACCCATAGGACACAATCTACTTCGCATCCTGGCAAGTATGTGCACACTGAAGATGTTTATGATACTCCTGAAATCACGATATTTACACCTGGAAATGATTTGGACATCTTGTGTGAACTTATGGTTGATTTTTACAAATTAGAAGATAAAGCCTTTGATCTTTTACCTAGTGTCAAACTTCAAGGCTGAGAAGTACTTCAAACATCTTCATGGTCTAGTTTTTCCTCATCTCGATAAAGAATTCCAGATTCATGCTAAGACATCTACCTGCCAAGTTATTTTTGTCTTTGGAAAGAAGATTGTCATTATTGAGAAACTCATTAGTCGTGATGGATCTGGTATAAGGTGTGAACTGATGGGAGAAAGGGGGTCTGGTCAGGTTAATATGGCCAAAGCGATTTCCACTCTTGGAAGTCATGCTAGCAAGATCAAGAATCTTCAAGCTATTTTGAGGATCTGGGCAAGAATTCTTTTTGGATGTGTCAACCACAGAAAGCTAACTAACTCCCATGACCACATCAACATCGACCAGTAATATGTTCTTTATTTAATCATTGCTGATAAGAAAGTGAACCTTCATGCACTTTTCTTTCGGTTTTTAAGAGATACTGTGAAGGAAAAAAGGAATGGATGCAGAAAGATGGAGACCTGGATTCCTCTTGGTAGGCTTATTTCCGACATTCTGATGGAGAGAAAACTGATAGACTTTCTAATAGATAATGAAAAGTCCCAAGGGCTGGTATCTATCGTTGGGAATTTCTTCAATTCCAAGAGCTTAAAAAACATGGGCATGATTTTTGAATGGCAAAATGCTATTTTTGGTCCCGTATCTTAACCTCGAGGTTCATATTGGTCCCTTATCTTTAAAAAGGTTCATATTGGTCCCTTAACTCTTCAAAACGTTCCAAATTAATCCTTTTTGTCTAATAAGTGACGAATTTAGCGACTGAATTTTGAATTTTTCCGTCGCTAATAGGACAAAAAGGACTAATATGGAACTTTTTGAAGAGTTAAGGGACCAATATAGACCTTTTTAAAGTTAAGGGACCAAAATGAACCCTGAGGTTAAGATACAGGATCAAAAAGGGTATTTTTCCTTTCTGAATTGAAAAGCTAATTTGTTGAAATTCCCAAGGAAGACATCTGTGTAACACCCCATTTTAATTATTTAGACGTCTTGTGTTATTTTATTTGTGTGACCTTGTTTGGGGGAGTGTTTTGAGTGCGTTTAAGGGTTGCCCTTAGTTAGGAAGGTGAGTTGGTGAGATAAAGCCTTTAGATTAATATTAATAGTGGTATAGTTAATAAAAATAATAATTTAATTAATAATAGTAATATTATTATTTTAGTATTATTATTGTTATTATTATTATTATTATTATTGTTAGTAATATTAATATTAGTGTGACAATTTTGTTAAATTAAAATAAAATAAGATAATTCATTATTGGGCTGATGAGGGACAGTTTGGTAATTAAGTGGTGATTAGTGAAAATTAAGGGTTTTAGAGTTAATCAGAATTTTGGAGAGAAAGAGAAAGGCTTAGGAGAAAGGAAGATCAAGGGTGTGCTAGAGCTTGCATTTGATCAGGATTTTCGCAGGAATTCTTCAAGATTCGAGGTAAGGGGGGAGAAAAGGGTTCAATATTGGTGTTTTATTCATGATAGGGTAGTGGGGAGTCCTTAACCCCGTAGGATTTCATATGCAGAACCGTTGTGTTGTTGATTTGTTGTATATGCCTGTTATGAATCTGAAATCGTGCATGAATCGATGTGTGTTTTCGTGATTTTCTGTTGATGATGCTGTTGTGTATGAACTTGTACTGATAATCTGTTGATTGGATTCAATTGGGAGAACAGTTTGAGATTATAGACCTATAAAACATGTAGTAATTCTAGGTACAAGATTGGAAGTGAAGAAGTGTGGAAATCGTAGCAGAGTGCAGAATGGTGAGGTCTCTGGTGATTTGCGTAATAGATCTGGCCTTACGCGTATCAGGTAAGGCGATACGGGTATGGGAAAGCTGATACGCGGCAATACGCGTATGAAAGTGAGGCAATACGCGTAATAGGAGGGTCATACGCGTATTATATTGGGATTTGGAAAATTCAGTGTGAAGAGGTCTCTGTCCGTACGCGTACGACATAAGGCAATACGCGTAAGGACTTGGGCATTGTGAGGAGATACGCGTATGAAGGGAGTCGATACGCGTATGGGTTGGGCAAGCGAGCTGGCAATACGCGTATGGCATGGGGGCAATACGCGTATGGCCAGCGAAGTTGCAGAATTTTACCGTTTCGCGATTTCTTTCCCGTTTTCGCGTTCGATTCGGTTTCTTTTGGTTTGAGAGGTTGGGAATAGGTGCTAGGTGCTGAGAAATAAAACGTTGGTGATGAAAATATTAATTTTACTAATTTTAATTGATTAATTAATTAATTAATTAGGTGTTTGGTGTGTATGAAGCAAATTACTTGACGATGGTGTTGATGATATGTATGATGTGATCAGGAGGATCGTGTGCATGTATTTACACTTGTATACATTTTTTGTTGTGCATAGTTGAGTCTTGCATATTCATGGTGATTGGTGGGATGAATCATTGCTCAGGAGAAGTGTATGTGATTCGTCCGTACTCCTATATGGAGAATGGTGGGGGATAGATCATTACCAAGTAGAGGGTTATGTGATCTATCCGGGGTTCGATTGAATGAACCAATGAGTCGGTACCACATGCATGGTGTCGTGTTGCATTACATTATTATTTGACGTTGTTGATGATATTGGACAGTAGGTCGTGTTGGTGTGTTATTGACTTATATACGTGAATGCTACCTTGTTATCATGTATTTATTCACCGATAATATTGAATGTGATTTCTCACCCCTTTGTTGTTGTTGTGCCTGTGCTTCTTCGGAAGTACAGATAACCCAGGTACTTAGGTTGCTTGGATGTTCGTGTTGCCTGTTCGAGTCTATAGGAGTGCTCTGATACGTAACACGGGATGTCGTGATATTTTTGTAGTTGTTTTGATTTTATTACATTCTTTGTTACATATTCCATTTTATTGAATTATTTTATGGAGAACCTTGTTTTAAGGAACTATTGGTGCATATTGGGAAGATGGCCGTGAATTTGAAACTAAATGATTATTTCCGCTGATTCCTTAGTTAATTTAACACAATAAAGAGCTTATATTGGTTTTGATGATGTGACATTCCACTCTTGGTGAAAAACTCTGATTTTAAGGTATTATTTAGTATTTCAATTTAAATATGGAAAATGGGGTGTTACAATTGGTATCAGAGCAGGTCGGTCCGTCCGGCTAGATATTGTAGTTGAGTCTGTCCTTAGTATAGGAGTTGTTTGGGTGTTCTGACCATATGTTAATTGTTGAACAGTATGGCAGGAAGGAATGATGTTGCTCTTGCTGCCATGGCACAAGCTGTGGAGAATACCAATCAAGCTGGAGGTGCTCAGTTTCGTGACTTAGCACAATTCCAGAGCAACAAGCCGCCTACTTACGAAGGAGGTATCTTGGATCCAGAGGCTGCACAGAAATGGCTGAAGGCTGTGGAGAAGATCTTAAGGACCATGGAATGCAGTGATGCTCTGAAGGTACGGTTTGGTACGCATATGCTGGAAGGAGAGGCTGAGGCTTGGTGGGACAATAGTTGCCAGAGATTGGAAGCTGCAGGTACTGAGATTACTTGGGCTGTGTTTCAAGCTGAGTTTATGGAAAAGTATTTTTCGGAAGACATCCGTAGTGCAAAGGAGGTTGAATTTCTGGAGCTGAAGCAGGGTGATAAGACTGTTGCTGAGTATCCCGCTAAGTTTGAGGAGCTGGTTCAGTATTGTGCTCATTACAATACTGAAGAAGCTATGACTTTGAAGTGTTTGAAGTTTGAGAACGGGCTGCTTCCCGAGATCAAATTGGGTATTGCTTGTCAGAAGATAAGAAACTATCCAGAGCTGGTAAGCAGAAGCAGAGTTTATGATAATGACAACAGAGCCAGAATTGCTCACTACAAAGCTGTGAATGAGAAGAAAAATAAGCAGAGATTTGGAGGTACTCCTTACAGTGCTCCAGCTGATAAGGGGAAACAGAAAACTGATGTGGGGAAGAAACCGAAGGAAAAAGGAATAGGTGCTGATACTCTTAAGTGTTTCCGATGTGGTGGCGCGGGTCACCGTGCTAACAACTGTCAGAATGAGGTGAAGAAGTGTTTCAAATGTGGCAAGGCAGGTCATGTTATAGCAGATTGCAGAGCCACTATGCCTACTTGTTATAATTGTGGAGAGAAGGGTCACATCAGTACTCACTGTGAGAAGCCGAATAAGTCTCAGGCGTCTCAATCTGGTGGGAAGGTGTTTGCCTTGGTGGGAGCCTAATCCACTGAGGAAAAGCGTTCCGTTAAAGGTACTTGCTTTATTAATGATGTTCCTTTGGTTGCTATCATTGACACAGGTGCAACGCACTCGTTTATTTCTGTTGATTGTGTGAAGAGATTAGGGATTGTGCCATCCACTCTAGAGCAGAGGATGACGATTGAAACTCCATCTATTGGTTCCGTGGTTACTTCGTTGGTGTGTTTGAAGTGTCCGTTGACCATGTTTGGTAGAGATTTCAGAGTGGACTTGATTTGTCCGCCACTCGGTAATCTTGATGTTATTTTGGGAATGAACTGGTTGGAGTTCAACCGGGTGTATATTGATTGCTTCAGGAAGACGTTATTGTTTCTTACTCCTGAAGAGGAAGCATTAGCAGATTCGCTATCTAGCAAAGAGTTGAGGGCATTGTTGGAGGACGAAGCGAAGCTGTTTGCGGTGTTTGCCTCGTTATCTGTTGAAAGCAAGACTTCAGTTAATGAATTACCAGTAGTGAATGAATTTCCTGAAGTGTTTCCAGATGACATCACAGAGTTGCCTCCGACAAGGGAAGTTGAATTCACTATTGATCTTGTACCGGGTACCAGACCTATCTCTATGGCACCGTACAGGATGTCTGCATCAGAATTGGCAGAGTTGAAATCTCAGGTCGGGGAATTGCTCGATAAGAAGTTTATTAGACCAAGTGTGTTGCCGTGGGGAGCTCCAGTGTTGTTGGTGAAAAAGAAGGATGGTAGTATGCGTCTGTGTATTGATTACCGTCAGTTGAACAAAGTAACCATTAAGAATAAGTATCCACTTCCGAGGATTGATGACTTAATGGATCAGCTTGTAGGAGCTCGAGTCTTCAGCAAAATTGATCTGAGGTCGGGTTACCATCAGATTAGAGTAAAGGAAGCTGATATTCAGAAGACTGCTTTCAGGACTCGCTACGGACATTACGAATATGCAGTGATGCCTTTCGGAGTGTCTAATGCGCCGGGTGTATTTATGGAATATATGAATCGTATTTTCCATTCTTATCTGGATCAGTTTATTGTGGTATTTATTGATGATATACTGATCTATTCTAAGTCTGGCGAAGAGCATGCAGGTCACTTGAGAATTGCATTGCAGGTGTTGAAAGATAATAAACTGTTTGCAAAGCTCTCGAAGTGTGAATTTTGGTAGAGGACCGTGAGTTTATTAGGCCATGTGATTTATGGTGATGGTATAGCAGTGGATCCCTCTAAAGTAAGTGCAGTACTTCAGTGGGAAACTCCGAAGACCGCAACGGAGATTAGAAGCTTTTTGGGTTTGGCAGGTTACTATAGAAGATTCATTTAAGGGTTTTCTAAATTGGCGTTGCCATTGACTCAGTTGACCAGGAAGAATCAAGCTTTTGTCTGGGATGCTGCCTGTGAGGAAAGTTTTGAGGAACTAAAGAAGAAGTTGACTACAACACCAGTGTTAATTTTACCAAGTCCAAATGATTCTTTTGTAGTGTATTGCGACGCGTCTAAGATGGGATTAGGCGGTGTGTTGATGCAAGGTGGCAAGGTAGTGGCTTATGCTTCAAGACAGTTGAGGATGCATGAGAGAAACTATCCTACTCATGATCTGGAATTAGCTGCAGTGGTGTTCGTGTTAAAAATCTGGAGACATTATTTGTATGGATCAAGATTTGAAGTATTCAGTGATCACAAAAGTTTGAAATATTTGTTCGACCAGAAAGAATTGAATATGAGGCAGAGAAGGTGGTTAGAGTTCTTAAAGGATTACGAATTCAATTTGAGTTACCATCCGGGAAAAGCTAATGTTGTGGCAGATGCTCTAAGTCGGAAGACAATCCATATGTCTGCGTTAATGGTGAAGGAAATGGAATTGATTGAACAGTTCAGAGATTTGAGTATGGTTTGTGAAACTACACCGGGAAGTATCAGATTGGGTATGCTGAAGGTGAATAATGACTTTTTGGATGTAATTAAGGAAAATCAGAAACTGGATGTGAAAGTAGTGGACTTGATGCCTGCAGGAGAAGATAACCCTGATAGTGACTTTAAAGTGGATAATGTTGGTGTGTTGAGATTCCGGGGCAGGATTTGTGTAACGGATAATGAGGAGTTGAAAAAGGCAATCTTGGAAGAAAGTCATCGGAGTAGCTTGAGTATTCATCCAGGAGCTACAAAGATGTACCATGGTTTGAAGATGTTGTTTTGGTGGTCCGGTATGAAGAGGGACATAACTCAGTTTGTCTACGCTTGTTTGACATGTCAGAAGTCAAAAGTAGAGCACCAGAAGCCTTCGGGATTGATGCAACCGTTAGAGATTCCTGAATGGAAATGGGACAGTATTGCTATGGATTTTGTGACTGGTTTGCCAAATACGACGAGAGGCTTTGATGCTATTTGGGTAGTGGTGGATCGACTTACGAAGTCCGCACATTTTATACCAATTAACATCAGTTTTCCGTTGTCGAAGCTGGCAGAAATTTATATCAGGATAATTGTGAAGTTACATGGTGTTCCGTCGAGCATAGTGTCGGATAGAGATCCGAGGTTTACTTTAGAATTTTGGAGGAGTCTGCAGGAAGCCTTGGGTTCTAAGTTGAAGTTGAGCTCGGCTTATCATCCACAGACCGATGGTCAGTCAGAGAGGACCATTCAGTCGTTGGAGAATTTGTTGAGGGCCTGTGTATTGGAAAAAGGTGGTGCGTGGGATACTCATTTGCCATTGGTTGAGTTCACATATAATAACAGTCACCATTCTAGCATCGGAATGACGCCTTTCGAAGCTTTGTATGGTAGGAGGTGTAGGACACCTCTGCGTTGGTATGAAACAGGTGAGAATATGGTGCTTGGACCTGAAATTGTGCAACAAACTACTGAGACAATTCAAATGATCTGTGAAAAGATGAAAGCGTCTCAGAGTAGACAGAAAAGTTACCATGATAATCGGAGGAAGGAATTGGAATTTAGTGAAGGTGATCACGTGTTCCTAAGAGTTAACCCAGTGACCGGTGTGGGTCGTGCTTTGAAATCTAAGAAGTTGGATCCTAAGTTTATTGGACCGTATCAGATCTTGCAGAGAGTTGGTGCAGTTGCCACCGGAACTTTCGAACTTGCATGACGTGTTTCATGTGTCGCAACTTCGAAAGTATGTTTCAGATCCGTCTCATGTGATTCTGAGAGACGAAGTTCAGATCAGGGAGAATCTTACAGTAGAGACGATGTCGTTGAGGATCGAAGATCGTAAGATGAAGCAACTCAGGGGGAAGGAGATACCCCTGGTGAGAGTAGCTTGGGGAGGTGCTGCAGGAGGCAGTGTGACCTGGGAATTGGAAAGCAGGATGCGGGAGTCGTATCCAGATTTGTTTTCATCAGGTAATTTTCGAGGACGAAAATAATTTAAGTGGGGGAGAGTTGTAACACCCCATTTTAATTATTTAGACGTCTTGTGTTATTTTATTTGTGTGACCTTGTTTGGGGGAGTGTTTTGAGTGCGTTTAAGGGTTGCCCTTAGTTAGGAAGGTGAGTTGGTGAGATAAAGCCTTTAGATTAATATTAATAGTGGTATAGTTAATAATAATGATAATTTAATTAATAATAGTAATATTATTATTTTAGTATTATTATTGTTATTATTATTATTATTATTATTATTGTTAGTAATATTAATATTAGTGTGACAATTTTGTTGAATTAAAATAAAATAAGATAATTCATTATTGGGCTGATGAGGGACAGTTTGGTAATTAAGTGGTGATTAGTGAAAATTAAGGGTTTTAGAGTTAATCAGAATTTTGGAGAGAAAGAGAAAGGCTTAGGAGAAAGGAAGATCAAGGGTGTGCTAGAGCTTGCATTTGATCAGGATTTTCGCAGGAATTCTTCAAGATTCGAGGTAAGGGGGGAGAAAAGGGTTCAATATTGGTGTTTTATTCATGATAGGGTAGTGGGGAGTCCTTAACCCCGTAGGATTTCATATGCAGAACCGTTGTTTTGTTGATTTGTTGTATATGCCTGTTATGAATCTGAAATCGTGCATGAATCGATGTGTGTTTTCGTGATTTTCTGTTGATGATGTTGTTGTGTATGAACTTGTACTGATAATCTGTTGATTGGATTCAATTGGGAGAACGGTTTGAGATTATAGACCTATAAAACATGTAGTGATTCTAGGTACAAGAGAAAAGATGAAAATTGGACCTAAAATTAATGTAGAAACGATTATAGGACTGGTTGGAAGTGAAGAAGTGTGGAAATCGTAGCAGAGTGCAGAATGGTGAGGTCTCTGGTGATTTGCGTAATAGATCTGGCCATACGCGTATCAGGTAAGGCGATACGCGTATAGGAAAGCTGATACGCGGCAATACGCGTATGAAAGTGAGGCAATACGCGTAATAGGAGGGTTGTACGCGTATTGTATTGGGATTTGGAAAATTCAGTGTGAAGAGGTCTCTGTCCGTACGCGTACGGCATAAGGCAATACGCGTAAGGACTTGGGCATTGTGAGGAGATACGCGTACGAAGGGAGTCAATATGCGTATAGGTTGGGCAAGCGAGCTGGCAATACGCGTATGGCATGGGGCAATACGCGTATGGCCAACGAAGTTGCAGAATTTTACCGTTTCGCGATTTCTTTCCCGTTTTCGCGTCCGATTCGGTTTCTTTTGGTTTGAGAGGTTGGGAATAGGTGCCAGGTGCTGAGAAATAAAACATTGGTGATGAAAATATTAATTTTACTAATTTTAATTGATTAATTAATTAATTAGGTGTTTGGTGTGTATGAAGCAAATTACTTGACGATGGTGTTGATGATATGTATGATGTGATCAGGAGGATCGTGTGCATGTATTTACACTTGTATACATGTTTTGTTGTGCATAGTTGAGTCTTGCATATTCATGGTGATTGGTGGGATGAATCATTGCTCAGGAGGAGTGTATGTGATTTGTCCGTACTCCTATATGGAGAATGGTGGGGGATATATCATTGCTAAGTAGAGGTGTATGTGATCTATCTGGGGTTCGATTGAATGAACCAATGAGTCGGTACCGCATGCATGGTGTCGTGTTGCATTACATTATTATTTGACGTTGTTGATGATATTGGACAGTAGGTCGTGTTGGTGTGTTGTTGACTTATATACGTGAATGCTACCTTGTTATCATGTATTTATTCACCGATAATATTGAATGTGACTTCTCACCCCTTTGTTGTTGTTGTGTATGTGCTTCTTCGGAAGTACAGATAACCCAGGTACTTAGGTTGCTTGGATGTTCGTGTTGCCTGTTCGAGTCTATAGGAGTGCTCTGATACGTAACACGGGATGTCGGGATATTTTTGTAGTTGTTTTGATTTTATTACACTCTTTGTTACGTATTCCATTTTATTGAATTATTTTATGGAGAACCTTGTTTTAAGGAACTATTGGTGCATATTGGGCAGATGGTCGTGAATTTGAAACTAAATGATTATTTCCGTTGATTCCTTAGTTAATTTAACACAATAAAGAGTTATATTGGTTTTGATGATGTGACATTCCACTCTTGGTGAAAAACTCTGATTTTAAGGTATTATTTCGTATTTCAATTTAAATTGGGAAAGTGGGGTGTTACAATCTGCAGCAGAAGGATTCCTCTGGAAGATTTCCTTATCTTCTAAAATCCAAAGTCTCTAAATTGTGTGGCAAGTTGTCGTAACAACAATTCTGCAAGTGATGCTCCCACAACCTCGGAACCTACTGAGAAGAAGAAGAAGAAAAGGAAGTTTTCCCCAAAGCATTATGAGATAATGCCAAAAACGGCTAAGGCTATTGAGAAGGTTATGAAGACTTCTTTTGAAGAACCCAAAACTACTGCTACTTCTGTCTCTGCTGGAACTGTTTTTCCTTCTGATACTCGTCCACTCACGACTGGTAACAATTCTTCCACCATTTCAACCACTCAATCTTACGATGTCCCTTATGTTCTAGAGCTCATTCATATTTCTGCTCCCCAAACCACAAATCCAAATGTCACCTTTTCACCACCCTCACCGCCAATTTCTGATATTCTAACTTTTCCATCTTTTCTCTTAACCTACCTTCAACTATCTCAATTATCTCAACTAGGAATCTCTCCCTCCAAAATTCCTTCTAAAACACCTCAACCATCAAACCTCACTCACTCTGATATCCATGTTGACAAATTATCTATTGATTCTGACACTGAATCAGATGTTGAACTCATAGCCCTCCCAGGTAAAACTCGTCACCCATACTCTGACCAAACACTCTCTCAAACCAACATTTGTCTTACACCCATTGATGAATTATTTACTCAGTTTGACGATGAGGCTGCTGGAAGACTTGATGCTTTCATTGAGGCTTGAAGTGATACTGCAAATCTCTCTAAAGTGTATACTCTGACCAACAACTTTAAAAGATGGATAGAAGTCAACTCTGAAGAGTTGGAGTTTGCTTGGATGAAGAAAACTAAGAGGAACTTCCATGTCAGACTCTCTGGTATTGTTAAACCTCTACTTCAAAAAGTTCCTCCTACTCTTTTTCTTCCTGCTCTAGAAATGATTCCTCCACCGTCTCCAGTTCAGACTACTTTGGGTTCTTTTGAGACTACTATTGAAGCATGAAGTGACTCTGGCATCAAGAAGACTTTGGTTTTTGAGGAATACATTCTGAAGACCTTGGAACATCTGGCGGCTGAGAATTTTGAAGTGAAGGAAAGGATATCAAAGATAGCAGGGCTTCTTGGAAAGATCTTATCAAGACTACCTAAACCCTCTTAAACCTTAGTTTTTAAAACTTTGTGTTGTGTTTGTTTTCTTTCTTTTCTTTTCTTTTCTGTATCTGCATTATTTTTTGATGAAATGAAGTTTGTTTATTAGTTTACTTTGTCTTTAGTTTCTTTTTGATTGATGGCAAAGGGGGAGAAATAATGATTGATTTTGATATACACTACTACAAAATACACCTTTGGTAACATAATATTACTACAGTTATGCCTTCCACCATTGTAATATCGCAAACTGGAAACGCCTAATGCTTATTTTTTTTTTAAAGTTATTTAATCACGGTTGATATAAACAACCGTGGTGATAAAGTGAGTGACACAAGGTTCGAATCCTGACAACTACATTTTTTCTATTTTTCCTATTACAAAAAGTGTGTGTCACTTAATTTCATAAATAAATAAAAAATTGAAAATTATTTAATCACGGTTTTAATATTCAACCATTGTAATATGATATGTACAACCTTTGCTCTTCCCAAAAGAGAGAAACGCTCTTCCCAAAAGAGAGAAACGACTATAATGATGATTGGAAATTTTCTTTATTTCTCAAGACAATCACAAGTCATTCAAGAATATTAATCATTAGAAGTAATTATTGCAAGGATTAAATCATAAGTTGTTTCATCTTCAACCTCTTATATAAATACACAGTTTCATATAATAAATTTCCACTTCTTCAAACTATTTTTCCTATAGCAACATGAGTTCTCCATCTGAGAATGCTAACAAAAATATGTCAACTGAAGTCACCACAGTCCAACAACATCAGCAGTCAACTGAGGAGGTCCAGCCATCTGGATCGACTACTGTCAGGGATACACTGAGGGTGAGGAAGGCCAAGAAGAAGAAGAAGAAGAAGAAAAAGGTGTCGAGGAAGATTTTTTACTATGATTTTGATGAGGGTAGTCAGGAGCGAGTCAAAGATTATGAAGATTCCTTTAGTGCTAGGGGATATTGTTCTGATCTTGATAAAATTATGTAATGAAAAAATTATGTTTTATATACTCTTCTCTTTATTTATTAGTATTGTTTTATATACTTTTGCCTTTATATACTCTTTCCTCTTTACATAAAAAATAGAACAAGCCAACAAAAATAACAACAACAATAACAACAGTAACGAAGAATAACAATAACTACAATTAATAACTCTCTCACCATTACGTTTATAAATAAATATGTTTTGGAAAACTATCAGAATCTTATGGTCAAATACAAGGACCTGAAGAAGATTCGTGTATCTGAATCAGATGCTCACTATAAGCTTCAGAACGATTTTTCAAGTTTGAGTGAAGAAAATTTTATTTTGAAAAACAACTATGTACCTTAAAGCAAGAGTCTCAAACCTGAGAAGAAAATCCTTTCTTAATCCACTATAGGTTATGGTGATATCATAAAGAAATATGATAAGTCTTTCCAAAAATTTCTTGCTATAAGCCTGAATAGAAGCTTAATGGCTTCCATGATTTATGGCGTTAGCAAAAATGGGATAAGGGGTATTGGCCATGATTTTGACGACGAATCTGATTCTAAAAAAGATGACAAGCCAAATACTCTTCAATCTCATTTTGTTACTTTTGGGAAACAAAATGATGTTAGGCCTAAAGGTAAAGTTGTTGCAAAACCTAAGGCTAAAGAAAAACCTCATGCCCATTATAATCATGCATTCATGTATAGATATCCTGCACAGAAACCAAAAGTTGTGAAAAACTCTGGGAAAACTAACCCACAAGGACCCAAAAAGATGTAGGTACCTAACGATAAGACAATCTATGTTGCAGATACCCTTAGTAGTGAAGTTAAGACACCAGTCGTGGTACTTGGACTCTGGATGCTCTCGGCACATGACAAGAAGAAGGTATATGTTTCAAATCCTGGAACTTAAGCCTGGAGGCATCATCAGTTTCAGAGGTGGTCAGAAAAGGAAGATTCCTGGCTCTGGAAAAGTAGGTAACGACACTCTCCCTTCCATTACCAATGTTCTTCTTTTTGAAGGACTAATGTATAACCTTCTGTCCATTAGTCAATTATGTGACAATGTTTATGAAATTATTTTCAATCAAAAGTCCTGTAAAGTTGTCATTCAAAAGGATGGCTCAGTTCTCTTAAATGGAAAGAGGAAGAACAACATTTATAAGATCAGACTTTATGATTTGAAAAGTTAGAATGTAAAATGTCTTATGTCTGTTATTGAAGCGCAATGGACATGGCTTAGATTATTAAGTCAGCGAGCATGAGGAGGATTTCTCAGCTTAACAAGCTTAATTTAGTCAGAGGCCTGCCAAATCTAAAGTTTGCTTCAAATGCTCTTTGTGAAGCATGGCAGAAAGCCAAGTTTTCAAAAATTTCTTTCAAAGCTAAAACTGTTGTTTCAACCTCCAGACCATTGGAACTTTTACATATTGACTTGTTTGGATAAGTGAAAATTGCTTCTGTCAATGGTAAGAAGTATGGACTAGTCATTGGTGATGACTACAAGAGATGGACATGGGTGAAATTTCTTTGACACAAGGATGAGTCACATTCTGTATTTTCTACCTTCTGAGCCCAAGTGCAAAACGAGAAGGATCTCAGAATTGTAAAAGTCAGAAGTGATCATGGTGGTGAATTTGAAAACAAAGAATTTGATAAACTCTTTGATGAGAATGGAGTTTCCCATGATTTCTCCTGCCCAAGAACTCCACAATAGAATGGAGATGTAGAAAGGAAGAATAGGACTTCCCAAGAAATGGCAAGGACCATGATCAACAAGACTAATGTGGCTAAGCACTTTTGGGCAGAGGTAGTCAACACATCGTGTTATATTTAGAACATGATCTCTATAAGACCTATTCTAGGTAAGACTCCCTATGAATTATAAAAGAATTTGAAGCCGACGTTTCTAATTTTCATCCTTTTGGATGTTCTTGTTTTATGTTGAACACTAAAGATAATCTGGGCAAGTTTGATTCTAAGGCACAGAAGTGTATCATGTTAAGATACTCTGAACGCTCAAAAGGCTATAGAGTATATAACACTGAGACACAGATTGTTGATGAGTCAATCCATGTTAGATTCAATGATAAGCTTGACTCTGAAAAGTCAAAGCTAGTTGAGAAATTTATAGATCTGGAGATCACTTACTCATGTTCTGAAGGAAAGACTTCAGAAGCTAAAGAATGTGAAGCCAAAGACTCTAAAGCTTCTTAACCAGAAGCTCTTGAAGCTTAGAATCCTTTGAGAAGGCACATACAAATATCTTCACATTTTGAAGAATTTCTAGGAGACAAATCTGAATCTGTCAGAACTAGATCCTCTTTCTAGCCTTCTGAAGAAACTCTTTTGGGTTTGGTGTCTCTTATAGAGTCTACATCAATTTATGAAGTGCTTTTGGACACAAAATGGATTCTGGCTATGCAAGATGAACTCAATAAATTCTCCAGAAATGACGTATGGGATCTGGTGCCAAGACTCGGAGGAACTCACGTTTTTGGAACTAAGTGGGTTTTCAGAAACAAGCTGAACAAACAAGGAGAGGTAGTAAGAAATAAGGCTCGACTGGTAGTACAAGGTTATAGTTAGTAAGAAGGGATTGAATATACAAAAATCTTTGCACCAGTTGCCAAGTTAGAGTCTATTTGTCTCTTGATTTCCTTTTATGTTAATCATAACATTATCTTATATCGGATGGATGTTAATAGTACATTTCTGATTGGTTACATTACTAAAGAAGTGTATGTACACCAACCCCCTGGATTTGAAAATCCTTAAAACCTAGATTTCATTTTCAAGCTTAAGAAATCATTGTATGGTTTGAAACAAGCTCTCAGCGCGTGGTATGAAAGACTAATCAATTTTATTCTTGAAAATGATTTCACTAGAGGGAAGGTTGATACAACTCTTTTCTGTAAGTCATTAAAAAATGATATTTTTTGTTAAAATTTACGTTGATGATATCATATTTGGTTCTGCTAATGCTACTTTATGCAAGGAATTTGCTAAGTTTATGCATGCAGAGTTTGAAAAGAGACTGATGGGAGAACTCAAGTTCTTTTCGGGGATTCAGATCAATCAAAGTCCATAAGGAATGTACATCCATCAAATCAAGTATTCCAAAGAACTTATGAAGAAGTTTGACATGTCATAATAAAAGATGTCTAAGACTCCTATGCATCCTTGAGAAGGATGAGGTAAGTGTTAAGGTAGAATAGAAGCTATACAGAGGTATGATTAGTTCTCTCCTATACTTGACTGCTTTTAGACCTGACATTTTGTTTAGTGACTGTTCGTGTGCTCGTTTCCAATTAGATCCTAGAGAGTCCCACTTAACAGTTGTTAAGAGGATCTTCAGGTATTTGAAAGGTACGATTAACCTTGGCTTATGTTATAGAAAATCTAAAAATTACAAGCTAGTGGGTTATTGTGATGGTGACTACATTGGAGACAAACTTGAGAGGAAAAACACTTATGGAAGCTGTATGTTTCTAGGAGATAACCTGATCTCGTGGACCATCAAAAGGCAATCAACAATAGCACTTTAAAATGCTGAAGCTGAATACATTGCAGCTTTTGGATGCAACACTCAGATGCTCTGGATGAAAAGTCAGCTAGAAGATTTCTAGATATATGATAGTAACATTTATATACTTTGTGATAATACTTCTGCTATTTGTTTATCTAAGAATACCATTTTGCATTCAAGAGCTAAACTATTGAGATAAAACATCACTTTATACATGAATATGTTCAGAAGGGAATTTTAAATCTAAAATTTATTGATAAATACCATTAATGGGTTGATATCTTTACAAAACCCCTTGCTGAAGATAGATTCATTTTCATTCTGAAAAAACTTGAAAATCGACTTATGTCTATAATGAAAAAGATGTTCTCAGAATGTTAATCTCTCAGAATGGTTTAATGAGATTCTGAAATATTTTTGACTCTGAACGTGTGAGTCTTCTAAAAGTTAGAAGGTTTCATATGCTCAGAAGTATCCAATCAGAACCTCATTATTGAAAGTTTTGTATTCTTGGATATTGAACATTCGTTGCATTAATAAGTTGTCAATAATTCTTAGAGAGTGGGACAGTTTTAAAGACAACTGTCTTAGAAAACTGAACCATTTTTGACGCACGAATGTGACACGTTGGGTGAATATACCTTGGGATTAGGCAAAATCTTCACGCTTTACCCCATGTCGTTATTTTTGTCGTTTGATTTATTTTTGCCATGATTGCAAAAGCCTCTATTTAAACTCACCTCACTCACTTCACACACATTCACTACTCTCACAACCTACACTTTCAGTCTTTGAGCAAAAAAAATCTCCAAACCCTAAAACCCTTTCTCTCTTCAACAATGGCTTCCTAACAACAACAATCTTCTCAACAATCTCAACAAGATCTACAACAACAAGCACAACAATTTGTTCCATAAATATCTGCTAAATAATAATGCAATGTTGTTATTCAAAGGGATGTTCGCAAATCTTCATCATCAACCCCCACAATATATTCCTCATTTTCTCCAAACCCATAGGACACAATCAACTTCGTATCCTGGCAAGTATCTGCACACTAAAGATGTTTATGATACTCCTAAAATCAGGTTATTTACACCTGGAAATGATTTGGAGGTCTTGTGTGAACTTATGTTTGATTTTTACAACTTAGAAGATCATGCCTTTGATCTTTTACCTGGT
Organism: Lathyrus tuberosus; assembly: GCA_022829125.1. NCBI lineage: Eukaryota > Viridiplantae > Streptophyta > Magnoliopsida > Fabales > Fabaceae > Lathyrus > Lathyrus tuberosus. The sequence continues at coordinate 23,392,624 of JALAZF010000017.1, forward strand.
GTCAAACTTCAAGGCTGAGAAATACTTCGAACATCTTCATGGTCTAGTTTTTCCTCATCTCGATAAATAATTTTGGATTCATGCTAAGACATCTAACCTGCCAAGTTATTTTTTTTTGGAAAGAATATTGTCATTACTGAGAAACTCATTAGTCGTGATGGATCTGGTATAAGGTGTGAATTGATGGGAGAAAGGAGGTCTGATCAGGTTAATATGGCCAAAGCAATTTCCACTATTGGAAGTCATGCTAGCAAGATCAAGAATCTTCACCCTATTTTGAGGATTTGGGCAAGAATTCTTCTTGGATGTGTCAACCACAGAAAGCTAACTAACTCCCATGACCACATCAACATCGACCAACAATATATTCTTTATTTTATTGTTGCTGATAAGAAAGTGAACCTTCATTCACTTCTCTTTCGGTTTTTAAGAGATATTGTGAAGGAAACAAGGAATGGATGCAGAAAGATGGAGACCTGGATTCCTCTTGGTAGGCTTATTTCTGACATTCTGATGGAGAGAAAACTGATAGATTTTCTAATAGATAATGAAAAGTCCAAAGGGCTGGTATCTATTGTTGGGAATTTCTTCAATTCCAAGAGCTTGAAAAACATGGGCATGATTTCTGAATGGCAAAATACTCTTTTTGGTCCCGTATCTTAACCTCAGGGTTCATTTTGGTCCCTTATCTTTAAAAAGGTTCATATTGGTCCCTTAACTCTTCAAAACGTTCCAAAATAATTCTTTTTTGTCTAATTAGTGACGAATTTAATGACTGAATTTTGAATTTTTCCGTCGCTAATAGGACAAAAAGGACTACTATGCAACGTTTTGAAGAGTTAAGAGACCAATATGGACCTTTTTAAAGTTAAGGGACCAAAATGAACCCCGAGGTTAAGATACAGGATCAAAAAGGGTATTTTTCCTTTCTGAATTAAAAAGCTCATTTGTTGAAATTCCCAAGGAAGACATCTGCAGCAGAAGGATTCCTCTGGAAGATTTCCTTATCTTCTAAAATCCAAAGTCTCTGAATTGTGTGGCAAGTTGTCGTAACAACAATTCTGCAAGTGATGCTCCCACAACCTCGGAACGTACTGAGAAGAAGAAGAAGAAGAAGAAGAAGAAGAAAAGGAAGTTTTCCCCAAAGCATTATGAGATAATGCCAAAAACGGCTACGACTATTGAGACGGCTCTGGAGACTTCTTTTGAAGAACCCAAAACTACTGCTACTTATGTCTCTACTGGAACTGTTTTTCCTTCTGATACTCGTCCACTCACGATTGGTAACAATTCATCTACCATTTCAACCACTCTATCTTACGATCTCCCTTATGTTCTGGTAGTCATTCATATTTCTGCTCCCCAAACCACAAATCCAAATGTCACCTTTTCACCGCCCTCACCGTCAATTTTTGATATTCTAACTTTTTCATCTTTTCTTTTAACCTACCTTCAACTATCTCAATTATCTCAACTAGGAATCTCTACCTCCAAAATTCCTTCTAAAACACCTCAACCATCAAACCTCACTCACTCTGATATCCATGTTGACAAATCATCTATTGATTCTGAAACTGAATCAGATGTTGAACTCATAGCCCTCCCAGGTAAAACTCGTCACCCCTACTCTGACTAAACACTCTCTCAAACCAACATTTGTCCTACACCCATTGATGAATTGTTTACTCAGTTTGAAGACGAGGCTGCTGGCAGACTTGATGCTTTCATTGAGGCTTGAAGTGATAATGCAAATCTCTCTAAAGTGTATGCTCTGACCAACAACTTTAAAAGATGGATAGAAGTCAACTCTGAAGAGTTGGAATTTTCTTGGATGAAGAATGTTAGACGATGGCTATGGATCTAGAAGGGGGGTTGAATAGATCCCTTGAGTTTTACACGCAAATGGTTACAAAAAATTTAGTTTTAAAAGATGTTTAACGGAACCTACCACTGGATAGAACGTCTACCACGAACCTTCTACTAAAAGGATCGGATATGCACGAATATATCGAGAATGAGTATGAAAGAGAAAAATTAAGTTTGATTACTACACTTAAAAACGCAGTCAACAAAGTATCGCTTGCTTGATGTTTAATCCAAACCAATGAGGTAAAATGATAAGCAATTAAAAGCAATGCGTTCGATTTTTTCTTTGAAACAAATTATCAAACACCTAGTGTGCGTAAACACACTAAGTACAGAATTTCTATGGAATGTAATGTAGAGCTGCTCCAAGATACAATTCAAGGAATTGTATCAATTTAACAAAACAGTTTCTCAGCTCAGGATTACACTATGACAGAAATTTTGATAAATTGCGACTTCACAAATTCGAACAAACCGAAATGTAAAAGAGTTAAGGGAAAGAGAGAACAAACGAGAATTGATTAGGCAGTTCACCAATCGTCCTCACTTTGGGTACCTCTGCCCCCAATTCCATAATTGGAATTGATATATATATATATATATATGTAGTTGTTGCAAATTGTTTATTACAAGAGAAAACTATGAACATCCAAACCCTCGAACGTCTTCGATCGTTGATGCAGAATCTTCTCTCCCCTTGATTCAAGATGAATCAAGTGCTTCGAATATGGTTGATTCAATTACCGTCCCATGCTACTAAACCGAAAGAAACCACCGTTCTTCGGTTACCTTCACTCGATCAATTGCAATCTACCAAAATTCGAACCCAAACCTCTCTTTTACAATCCTCCGATTACAGCTACTAAACCGAACAATTGCTCCAATCTTCGGTTACCTTCGCCTGGATGAATCCCTGTAGAACGAAACGGTTTGTGCAAAAACCCCCCAAAATCTTCTCGATTCTTGGAGGAGAAAACCTAGGGTTTTATTCAAGAAACACCTACCAAAATCTCAACTCAGAAAGGAAGATCACGCGCTTCCAAAATCTGAACGTTATCACCTTGAAACAATGAACAACTCAAACAAAGATTGTTATGTGTAATTGTTTGTTCACTCAATGTTGAAGATGAAGATGAAGAGAAATGGCAATGTAATTTCACGTTTCTTGTTAGTTTGGATAAAATGAGCTAAAATGATATATATATATACTATCCTTGACAATACAATGGAAATAACAGAATTTTAAAATGAATAACATAACAAAAATCAGGTGACAAACAGCGAACGGTCGACCTGTACAGATGATATAGTCGACCTGAGCAAGGCAGCGCGCTCACTGCGTAAAACTGCATGTTATGCGTCGACCGAACCAGGCCATGAGTCGACTCATAGCTTCCAGTTTTGGACAAACACAAATGCAAAAGGTGTGAGTCGACCGGAGGGTCGACACGAGCACTCCCGCTGGTTGTACTAAGATATGCTACATGTTTAGGTTGACCTATACAGGGTTGTGAGTCAACTCACACCCTTGGAACATGCAAAAATCACATTTTTGACTTTCCTAAAGGTGTTAAACCATATCTAATGAACCTAGACCATTACTAATCATGATCAAACACTCTTAGACCACTTAATGAGCATTTCATATGACGTTTTTCACGTGAATCTCTATATTCTAATCATGATAGTTTTGACATCATTAAAATCAAGTACATAGAGAGAATCTTCCCTCACATACTCCCCCTTTTTAATGATGGAAAAACGATCATATATCCTCCCCCTGACTTTATGGATCCACTATTGTTTGATCATCTCAATACCTGTTATGTCTGTGTTCTTCTCCCCCTTTGACAACATCAAAAAGAGAGAAAGATAAAGTGTCAAGAATAGAAAATCGAGAGCTACATTTTGAACACAATTGCAACAGATACCATTAACGCACATTCACATATAATGCAAGTTAATGAATAACTAAATAAAATAAAAATACTTAAGAAGCACAAATTTGATTAATAGTACATTGTCACTACATAGAACAACCATAAGGAACAATAAAGCAGTACAAACATAAGGCACACATAGCTAAAATCAACATATTGGAGTCATAAACCTAAACAGTGCAAGAAACAAAGAATGAAAAGACATGATGCGAGATGTAAGGATGATTCTCATGGCCTCCTCCCCCTAAATGAGTGGCCCCTCCCGCGAAACTGGTGAGGATGATGAGTGGTGGAGGTTGCATATCCATCTGTTCAGTCAACTCCAACACGGTTTGATTCAGGATGTTGAAGCTGTTTGTGAGAGCACGGTGCTGATTTATAGAAGTCTCTGCCATAGTGTTGAATCTACCCATCACATTAGTAGCAAAAGCGTCAAAGTTGGTGGTGTGATTCTGAAATTCCTCATGCAAGGATTGAAACCTTTTCTCTTGAGCTATGGCAAACCTCTATTGGTCAAGTTGCATAGTCCTCATCAGTTCAAGAATATCCTCATGGTTTCATTGAGGAGGCGGAGGTGATGGAGGAGTGTAATAGGAGTCTTGGTGATCAAAGCCTTGCGTGGATGGCATATAGTTAGAGCCAAGAGTGGTCCAGCCATTATATTGCCATTGACCCCAGCCTTGATCAACTTCATCTTCCATAGGAGAAGATTGAGGCATGTAATTTCCTGTGTATTGCCATTGGTTCCATTCTGGGGCTTCCTCAGACACCATAGCAGACGAGTTAGGCATCCAAGAACTATTGTCTTCAACACCAATATCCATTTGTTGTTGTTGATCATTATCCCCTTGTTCCTCTTCAGCATCGCTTTGTTCCTCCTCACCTTCTTCTTCATCTTCGTCGTCCTCGTCTTCTTCTTCCTCACCGCTTTCGTCAGATTCTTCTTCCAATACAGCAGTGTTTTCTTTCACCACATACTTATACCTTTTATCTTTGACATCCCAAACATGACCCATCATAGTTAATGTTTTCTGACAGAATTCTTGATTTATAGTGATAGATTTGTACGGAATACCCGGATCAACTATTATAGCATGGTTGAGTACCTTTTGAATGAATGATGCGTAGGATAACGCAGTTCCCCTACCGGAGTCACGAAGAGAATACATTCTGCTTGCAATATAATAGGGCCGGCTAATCCTTATTTTATTCTTCAAAACGTACATAAACTGAACCTCAGGTTGATCCACCCTAGAGTAACCTCCTATCTTTGGTCTAATAATGTGAGAAACAATCCACTGCAAAATCCTTGCAATAGGAGTCAGTTTCCCTGTTGTCACAGTTTTGGGAAAGAGACTGCTAGCCACAACCTGATCCGAGTATGGTCTCTTCAACATAGAGTTCAGTGCTTGTTTAAAATCATAGTCTTTAACATGATCAGTATCAGTTATATGCTGAGTAGATTGAGCATTGGTCACAGACATACGGAACAAATCTCTCCAAATAGTTTCATCAACAGCGACAGTCTTATCCCCTAGTTTGCAGTTAAACATGTAATCCTCAAAATTTCCAACTAAACCAGAATAGAAGATTCGAACCAAATCTTCATTGTACTTAGTGTCACATGATAAAAACCCATTGAAATTATGAAAATACAATAAGTCTAAGATTTCTGTTATGTGCATGCGTTCAACAGTACCGCGATAGCAAACGAATTGCTTGATAACAGACCGTTTGCTCAATTTTTCTTCATATAAATCAGCATACTTATCAGAGAGAAGAGATAAAAGTGTTACCGGTTGATTTGAAGGAGGTTGAGAAGTACCCGCTTGAGATGAAGACTCTCTTGTGACTCTTTTTCGAGAAGTTCTTTGAGAAGCCATTGGTAGTGATGTGAGAAAGAGACGAACATTGATGAATTTGTTCAATTTTTGTGAACCCCAAATGTTGTTTGTAGGAAAGGTGAAGTTAGGGTTTGTGTAGAGAGGAGTTAGAGGAGAGGAGGAGATGAGATAATGTGTTGGAATAATGCATATGTTATGTTTATGCCACATAGAAAATCAGAAAAATATAAAAAGGAATTAAATGAGTAAAAAACGCACAGTGACCAAGAAATTTCTCGCAGCTTTTTAGCGAACGGTCGACCTATAGTCTGTGTGCGTCGACGCACACTGTAGTGTTTCTTATAATTTTGAAAATTTGAGCTATGCGTCGACCTATGGGTCGACCTGAGCATTCCCGGCCAGACACATTAACAATGCAACAAGAGTGAGTCGACCAGAAGCATTAGTGAGTTGACTCAAACAGTAAAATTTTTTAAAAAATCAAATTTTTGTGACATCTAAGCTATGATATAGAATAAATAGAAAGCCAACACAAACATCAAACATCTAAATGGATAAAGTGGGCTTAATATGTGCAACAAACATCAATGTAATCACTCAATATGGTACATTTAATTAGAGAGAGTTTTTGAAACTGAACGATATTACCTTGATCATTATTGACGATGAGAGCCCTCACATATAGCTAAATATTTCTTTGCATTGTTAGTTAAAAGAATAAACAAGCATGTATATATGTGAAGATCACTATCTTAAAGGATTATTAAACACGATCCGAGATATCGAGAATGCCAAGTTCCCTACGGATGTGGAAGAAAGGATCTGTAGCTAATGGTTTTGTAAAAATATCAGCAAGTTGATTTTTAGTGTCAACGTGCTCAAAAATCACATCACCTTTCTCTACATGATCCCTAATAAAATGATGGCGTATTTCGATATGCTTGGTGCGTGAATGCAATACGGGGTTCTTAGTTAGATTAATCACACTAGTGTTATCGCACAAAATTGGAATACACTCAAGTTTTAAATTGAAATAAAGCAATTGTTGTTTAAGCCATAGGACTTGAGCACAACAACTATCGGCGACAACGTATTCCACCTCGGCTGTTGACAAAGCAACGGAAACCTATTTCTTGCTATGCCAACTCACCAAGGAATTTGCGAAAAGGTGACACGTGCCACTAGTACTTTTCCTATCCAACTTGCACCTGGAAAAGTCGGAATCAGAGTAGCCAACTAAGGAATAAACACTACCTTTGGAATACCACAGCCTATACTTTGGAGTACCTGAGAGGTATCGAAGTATGCGCTTAACTGCCTTTAGGTGGGATTCCTTGGGATGTGCCTGATACCTTGCACACATGCATACACTAAACATTATATCAGGACGTGATGCGGTAAGATAAAGAAGAGATCCAATCATACCTCGATTATTCTTTACCTTAACATCCTTACCCTTTTCGTCACGATCAAGATTGGCACTTGTAGGCATAGAAGTGTCTATTGCTTTGCAGTTTAGCATATCAAAATGTTTAAGTAACTCAAGACAATATTTCGTTTAACTCACGAATGTGCCCTCTTCAAGTTGTTTAATTTGCAATCCGAGGAAATAGTTGAGCTCCCCCATCATGCTCATTTCAAACTCCCCCTGCATCAAACTAGAAAACTCCTTGACCAAGGTCATGTTAGTAGACCCAAATATAATATCGTCAACATAAATTTGTACCAGGATTAAGTGTTTTCCTTGACGTTTAATAAAGAGGGTTGTGTCAACCTTTCCTCTTGAATTCCCTTGATCAAGTAGAAATTTGCTTAGATATTCATACCAAGCCCCAGGGGCTTGTTTAAGTCCGTACAAAGCTCGTTTAAGTTTATAGACATGATCAGGATATTCGTGGGATTCAAAACCCGGAGGTTGGGCTACATAAACCTCTTCATTTATGTATCCTTTAAGGAACGCACTTTTAACATCCATTTGGAATAATTTGAAGTTCTTTGTGCAAGCATAGGCAAGTAGAAGGCGTATAGCCTCGAGTCGGGCAACCGGCGCATAAGTTTCCTCATAGACGATTCCTTCCTCTTGGTTATAACCTTGCGCTACAAGCTGTGCTTTATTTCGTGTTATTACTCCATTTTCATCAAGTTTATTCCTAAGCACCCATCGGGTGCCGATTACTCGATGATCTCGCGGAGGGGGGACAAGGTCCCAAACCTCATTTCTCCTGAATTGGTTTAACTCATCTTGCATTGATAGAAACCAATGCTCATCGAGTAACGCTTCCTTTACATTTTTAGGTTCAACTTGGGAGACAAAAGCAGAGTAATAACAAAAGTTACTAAGTTTAGAGCGAGTGGTTACTCCCTTAGAGATATCACCGAGAATGTTGTCAATTGGATGGTCTTTTGAAGACTTCCAAGTTGGAGGAAGTTCATCTTTATTAGAATGATGATCATCCTCACTTTTCACTGGTTGGTGATCCTTTTCCTCCTCAATACGCACTGCTTCAGGCTGATCAGTTCCCTTATCAGTGTCCTTGAGTATGCCTTCAGTAGGTACACCCGCACCATGAAAAGAACTACCTTCTCTGACATTTCTCGGATAAGACTCATCAAAGGTAACATGAACTGACTCTTCAACTACACGTAACCTTTTATTATATATTCTATAAGCTTTACTTGACTGAGAGTATCCAAGGAAAATACCCTCGTCGGCCTTGGCATCAAACTTACCAAGCGTCTCTTTCCCATTGTTTAACACAAAGCATTTGCAACCAAATACATGAAGGTGAGAGATATTTGGCTTACGCCCTTTTAAAAGCTCATATGGTGTCTTGTTTAGAATAGGCCGGATGAGCACCCTATTCAAAACATAACAAGCCGTACTTATGGCGTCGGCCCAAAAGTATTTTGGTAATCCACCATCATTGATCATAGTTCTTCCAAGTTCCTCCAAAACTCTATTTTTATGTTCCACTACCCCATTTTGTTGAGGGGTACGTGGTGCGGAAAAATTATGATCAATTCCGTTGGAATCACAAAATGCTTCAAACAAATGATTTTCAAACTCACCCCCATGGTCACTTCTAATTGATCCAATGTTTGTGTTTAACATGTTCTGAGATAACTTAGCAAATCGTTCAAAGGCTGAAAAGGTATCACTCCTATTTGCTAAGAAAATAGTCCAGCAAAACCTAGAAAATTCATCGACTATTACAAAACCATAATAGTTACCACCTAGGCTTTTAACCCTAGATGGTCCAAAGAGGTCCATATGGAGGAGCTCAAGGGGCCTCATAGTTGAAAAGATGTTTTTAGATTTGAATGAGATCCTTGTTTGCTTCCCATTTGGCATGCATCACAAAGGCGATCCTTTGTGAATTTGATTTTGGGCAAACCGATGACTAGGTCTTTTGAGACTATTTTGTTAAGCAAATCAAAGTTGATGTGAGCCAACCATCTATGCCACAACCATGAATCTTCGTTCATAGTGACTAGACATTTGTCTCCATTCAACGATACTTCATCTAAGTCTAGCATATAGACGTTGTTCACCCTCAAGCCCTTAAACACATTCTTTTTGTCACTATCTTCAACTATGCAACAATCCTTTGAAAAAGATACTTTATAATTCTTGTCACATAGTTGACTAATGCTTAAAAGGTTGTGTCTTAGGCCTTCCACAAGAAGTACATCAGAGATAGTAGTAGATGAGGGGTTACCTACACTACCTTTACCAAGTATCTGTCCCTTGTTGTTATCTCCATAGGTGACAAACCCCTTTTTCTTCACCACAAAATCGATAAAAAGAGATATATCTCCGGTCATGTGTCTCGAGCAGCCACTATCTAGAACCCGTCTTCTTTCGATGGTCTCAAGACTTTGTACCTACAAAAATAATCAAGGGAGAGTAGGCACCCAATTCTCATTGGGTCCTTTAAGGTGAGTGAAACCAAGAACGCACTTGGGCAACCATTTGTAGATGCCTTTCGGAACAAGAAACCTTCTGAAGAGACATTTTGCAATAGTATGACCAGGCTTACAACAGTAAAGACAATTACGGTTCATTTGGAATTTACCTTTGCTATCACTATCTCGAATCATATAGGCATACTTTTGATATGGATTATTCATGCTCTCATGAAAATGTGATCGATCGATAGCAAACGTAACTTTTGGCTTAAGAGCCTTGTCCAACTTGGCCTTGAGGGTTCTCACCTCTCGTTGCCAAATATGACAATTGTCACAGGCCCAATTGAACCAAGAGGTAGGGTCCTCTTCAAACTTGGCTTTTGATGTGTCCACTATAGAGTTTTTGAGGGCTTCCAATTCCTTTTCGGAATCGGAAACCTTCTTCTCCAAATACGAGAAAATCTTTTTATTTGAGGCTAAGCGTTGAAATGCTTCCTTAGCCTCATAGTGTAACATGTCAAAAGCCTTTTGTAACTCTAAATGCGACATAGTATTAACATGATCATATTTAGAATGCTTTACCTCTTTTGCTTTGTTGTGGCCTGCCATAAGACAAAAGTTAACGGATTCACTTTCGTCGCTTGATGAATCATCTTTCTCCGACTCACTATCGCTTTCCCAAGCGATGTATGCTCGTCGAGACTTGTTGGACTTTTTGTTTGAGTGACTCTTGTCATTATCCCTATCTTTGTCTTTCTTTAGAGATGGACAATCCGGCTTGTAGTGCTCGGATTTTCCACAGTTGTAGCACGTCCCTTTTGCCTTGCCATTCTTATTTCCTTTGCTTCTAGATTGCTTCCTAAACCTGACTAGATTTCTGTCCGAGTGTTGAATCTCGTTCTTACAAACGCATCTATTATACCTCTTCACAAATAAGCCCATATCAGCACCGGATTCTTCATCTTTTTCATTATTGGCTTCATCAATACTTAGCTCTTGATGTGTGGACTTTGAACGAGAAGCCTTAAGAGCTATCGAATTCTTCTCCGTATCTTTTGCCTTCTCTTTCTTGATACTCTTTTCATGTTTCTCCAAGCTAATGAGCACTTGCTCATGCTCATCGAGTTTACCAAAAAGTGTTGTGAGGTCTAGTGTAGCAAGATTGTTGGCCTCCTTGATAGCGGTGACCTTCGGTTGCCATTCCCTGTTAAGACACCTCAGAATTTTGTTAGTAGCAACCTCATTTGGAATTGGTTTACCAAGAACATGCAATTTGTTGATAATGTGAGTAAATCGTTTTTGCATATCCGCAATGGTTTCTCCTTGTTTCATGTAAAATAAATCAAACTCTTGCGTTAGTGTATTAATACGAGCCATCTTAACATCATTAGTGCCTTCGTGGGCTACTTGTAAAGTATCCCACATGGCTTTGGCCGTTTCACAATGGGAGACTCGATAATACTCGTCAACTCCCAAGGAGGAGATGATCATATTACGAGCCTTCCAATCATAGCTGTACTTTTTCTCGTCCTCCTCATTCCATTGAGATTCGGGTTTAGGAACGACAATGTCTTCCGCATTTGTCATAGTAATTTCCATGGGACCGTTTAAAATAAAGTTCCAAAACTTTCGATCTATGGAATTTATATGAACGCGCATACAATCCTTCCAGTAGCTGTAATTTTCGCCTGTAAAAGCTGGAGCTCTATTATAAGCCCCTTTAGGTTCGTTCGCCATGATCCAAGAAGTTTTACCGAAGCACCAGAATTAACCGGAGCTCATGATACCACTTGTTAGACGATGGCTATGGATCTAGAAGGGGGGGGGTTGAATAGATCCCTTGAGTTTTACACGCAAATGGTTACCAAAAATTTAGTTTTAAAAGATGTTTAACGGAAGCTACCACTGGATAGAACGTCTAACACGAATCTTCTACTAAAAGGATCGGATATGCACGAATATATCGAGAATGAGTATGAAAGAGAAAAAATAAGTTTGATTACTACACTTAAAAATGCAGTCAACAAAGTATCGCTTGCTTGATGTTTAATCGAAACCAATGAGGTAAAATGATAAGCAATTAAAAGCAATGCGTTTGATTTTTTCTTTGAAACAAATTATCAAACACCTAGTGTGCGTAAACACACTAAGTACAGAATTTCTATGGAATGTAATGTAGAGCTGTTCTAAGATACAATTCAAGGAATTGTATCAATTTAACAAAACAGTTTCTCAACTCAATATTACACTATGATAGAAATTTCGATAAATTGCGACTTCACAAATTCGAACAAACCGAAATGTAAAAGAGTTAAGGGAAAGAGAGAACAAACAAGATTTGATTAGGCAGTTCCCCAATCGTCCTCGCTTTGGGTACCTCTGTCCCTAATTCCACAATTGGAATTGAGATATATATATATATATATGTGTGTGTGTGTGTGTGTGTGTGTGTATATATATATATATATGTAGTTGTTGCAAATTGTTTATTACAAGAGAAAACTATGAACATCCAAACCCTCGAACGTCTTCGATCATTGATGCAGAATCTTCTCACCCCTTGATACAAGATGAATCAAGTGCTTCGAATATGGTTGATTCAATTACCGTCCCACGCTACTAAACCGAAAGAAACCACCGTTCTTCGGTTACCTTCACTCGATCAATTGCAATCTACCAAAATTCGAACCCAAACCTCTCTTCTACGATCCTCCGATTACAGCTACTAAACCGAACAATTGGTCCAATCTTCGGATACCTTCGCCCGGATGAATCCCTGTAGAATGAAACGGTTTGTGCAAAAACTCCCAAAATCTTCTCGATTCTTGGAGGAGAAAACCTAGGGTTTTATTCAAGAAACACCTACCAAAATCTCAACTCAGAAATGAAGATCACACGCTTCCAAAATCTAAACGTTATCACCTTGAAACAATGAACAACTCAAACAAAGATTGTTATGTGTAATTGTTTGTTCACTCAATGTTGAAGATGAAGATGAAGAGAAATGGCAATGTAATTTCACGTTTCTTGTTAGTTTGGAAAAAATGAGCTAAAATGATATATATACTATCCTTGACAATACAATGGAAATAACAGAATTTTAAAATAAATAACATAACAAAAATCAGGTGACAAACAACAAATGGTCGACCTGTACAGATGATATAGTCGACCTGAGCAAGGCAACGCGCTCACTGCGCAAAACTGCATGTTATGCGTCGACCGAACCAGACCATGAGTCGACTCATAGCTCCCAGTTTTGGAAAAACACAAATGCAGAAGGTGTGAGTCGACCGGAGGGTCGACACGAGCACTCCCGCTGGTTGTACTAACATATGCTACATGTTTAGGTCGACCTATACAGGGTTGTGAGTCGACTCACACACTTGGAACATGCAAAAATCACATTTTTGACTTTCCTAAAGGTGTTAAACCATATCTAATGAACCTAGACCATTACTAATCATGATCAAACACTCTTGGACCACTTAATGAGCATTTCATATGACGTTTTTCACGTGAATCTCTATATTCTAATCATGATAGTTTTGACATCATTAAAATCAAGTACATAGAGAGAATCTTCCCTCACAAAGAAAACTAAGAGGAACTTCCATGTCAGACTCTCTGGTATTATTATACCTCTACTTCAAAAAGTTCCTCCTACTCTTTTTCTTCCTGCTCTAGAAGTGATTCCTCCACCGTCTCCAGTTCAGACTACTTTGGGTTCTTCTGAGACTACTATTGAAGCATGAAGTGACTTTGGCGTCAAGAAGACTTTGGTTTTTGAGGAATACATTCTAAACCCCTTGGAGCATCTGGAGGATGAGAATTTTGAAGTGAAGGAAAGGATATCAAAGATAGAAGGGCTTCTTGGAGAGATCTTATCAAGACTACCTAAACCCTCTTAAACCTTAGTTTTTAAAACTTTGTGTTGTCTTTGTTTTCTTTCTTTTCTCTTCTTTTCTGTATCTGCATTATTTTTTGATGAAATGAAGTTTGTTTATTAGTTTACTTTGTCTTTAGTTTCTTTTTGATTGATGATAAGGGGGGAGAAAGAATGATTGATTTTGATATACACTACTACAAAATACACCTTTGGTAACATAATATTACTACGGTTATGCCTTCCACCATTGTAATATCGCAAACTGGAAACGCCTAATGCTTTTTTTTTGAAAGTTATTTAATCACAGTTGATATAAACAACCATGGTGATAAAGTGAGTGGCACAAGGTTCGAATCCTGACAACTAAATTTTTTCTATTTTTCCTATTACAAAAAGTGTGTGTCACTTAATTTCATAAATAAATAAAAAATTGAAAATTATTTAATCACAGTTTTAATATTCAACCATTGTAATATGATATGTACAACCTTTGCTCTTCCCAAAAGAGAGAAACGCGCTTCCCAAAAGAGAGAAACGACTATAATGATGATTGGAATTTTTCTACATTTCTCAAGACAATCACAAGTCATTCAAGAATATCAATCATTAGAAGTAATTATTGCAAGGATTAAATCATCAGATGTTTCATCTTCAACCTCTTATATAAATACACAGTTTCATATAATGATTTCAACTTCTTCAAACTATTTTTCCTATAGCAACATGAGTTCTCCATCTGAGAATGCTAACAGAAATATGTCAACTGAAGTCACCATAGTCTAACAACATCAGCAGTCAACTGAGGAGGTCCAGCCATCTGGATCGACTACTGTTAGGGATACACTGAGGGTGAGGAAGGCCAAGAAGAAGAAGAAGCTGAAGAAGCTGAAGAAGAAGAAGAAAAAAAAAAGAAAAAGGTGTCGAGGAAGATTTTTTACTATGATTCTGATGAGGGTAGTCAGGAGCGAGTCAAAGATTATGAAGATTCCTTTAGTGCTAGGGGATATTGTTCTGATCTTGATAAAATTATGTAATGAAAAAATTGTGTTTTATATACTCTTCCCTTTATTTATTAGTATTGTTTTATATACTTTTGCCTTTATATACTCTTTCCTCTTTACATAAAAAATTGAACAAGCCAACAAAAATAACAACAACAATAACAACAGTAACAAAGAATAACAATAACAACAATTAATAACTCTCTCACCATTGCGTTTTACAATACAACTGTTGTAAATTTTGAAAATTGCATCACGGTTTTTCTTTCTAACCGTGATGAAAAGTGATATTTTTTTAGTATATAAGCGAACGTATTTATCGTTCAGTACATAACAATCATTTCTCTCAAAAGAAAACCCTAACATATTTCACTCTTCTATCTCATAACATAACCCTAACATCCATGTCACTCTTTAAACATACTTCAACCTTCAGATTCGTCTTCACCAATCGTTAACTTGAGGTTCGTTCATTAAATTTATGCTTCGATTTCTTGTACGTTTCTTGTTAAAAATGGGTTCTCATTTTTTAATTTGGTTAATGTTCTCATTTTTTTAGATTCGTCTTCACCACCTTAACAAAGTGCATACTTTGGCTATGATACATATGGTTTGTGTAGCTATGAAGAAAAATACAAGAAGTATGAAGCTATTGTGTAAACTTAATTCACCTTGTACTTCTTCTTTATAGCTTCATAAACTAGATGAACCTCATAATTTGTTCCAGATCCATGATTAGTTTAAAAAAAGGTGTGTTCTTGAAACACTACATAATATATTGTGTTGTTGTATGCTGTTGTTGTTGATTAATGTTCTCAAAACTTCATAATTTATTGTTGTTTTTGTTTATTATATCTTGCGTTCTTGAACCTTATTTTTTTATTTTGTTGTATGTTGTTGTGTTGTCAATAAATGTTGTTGTATGTTGTTATTGTTGATTAATGTTTTCATAACAAGAACAACACATTGCCAAGTCACAAGAAATAAGCTTCTTGTGGCTTACCAATGTTTTGTTCATGTTCTGAAAACATTGATAAATATTTTGATCTTGTTGATAAATGTTATTGTATATTGTTGTTGTTGATTAATATTTTCAGAACAAGAACAAAACATTGCTAAGTCACAAGAAATAAGCTTCTTGTGACTTAGCAATGTTTTGTTCTTTAAATTCTTATATGTTATGTAGATGAAGTTGAGTTTATTATATGCTATGTAGACTGTTCGTTTCACTAACCCTTCACTGAAAATACATTTATTTAAATTGACATAGAAACTTATAATATGAAAATTAAGTTGTATTTGAAAACCAACTTATATCAATTAATATTTTCCGAATTGCACCCGCCTCATCATTCATCTCCTACTCTTTAACATATAGGATGTGGTTCAATGACCTGATTCCTTCATCACATCCATATCTTCTCTTATAGTTTAATTGGAATAACAATAATTTATTGATATTATTCGAATTAAACTAGAATAGAAGGAATTAATATCATGAAGGAATTAGACCATTGAACCACATTCTGTATGTTAAATAGCGGGAAATGAATGATGAGACGCATGCAATTTGGAAAATAGTGGTTTGTGTAAGTTGGTTTTCAAGAATAGTTTAATTTTCAGATTATATACTTCTTCATCAATTTGAATCGTTGTATGTTGTTGAGTGGTTTATTGAAAAACAAACAATCTACATATTTTATAATAAACTTAGGTACTTTCAACAACGGTTATTTATTTTAACCGTGATTAAATCTTAATTTCATAAATGTATATACCACAACGGTTGATACTAGTAACCGTTGTGGTAGGTAGCACGCGTCCTGCCTTACTATCACGGTCTCGCGACCGTGGTGGAAAGCACCAGACATATAATCACCCCTTACCTCACAACGGATGGTCAGGCGTTGTGGTATCCCTTTTCCAACCGTTGTCGCATGGCTTTTCTGTAGTAGTGATATCTAATTCCATTCTGAAACCCAAACATATTTCTAACTATTTTCTAACTTGGTAATATTTCTAAGAACTTTGAGAAAGTTCATCATTTGAACCAAGTGTTTCAGGTTCTAAGAAACTAACCTAAATAATATCACAAGGATCAGACTTATGTTTTGGAACCAAGTGTTTATTTGAACAAAGGTCAATCGGGCTGAAACTAGTTATGATTACAACAGACATAAGTTATTTAACCAAGCTATGAAGCCATGCATCTGAAAGCTCTGACAAATCATGCTCTGTGATGAGGCTGCTAACCAGACTTTCTGAAACTCAAGCAAGGACTCTGAATGAAATACTTATGTACCCAAGCTGCTGCATACTAGGAAGTTACTTCACCCATTACAACCAGAGTTTTGCTTTATGGGAAAATAGTAACAAGGCTTTTGCCTGATGGGAAAGTAGTAACAAACAAGCTTATGCCTTATGGGAAGATATTTCTGTCATGCTGTTTGAAATTTTTATATGTGTTAAAATTATTTTAAGTCTTAAATTCAGGGGGGAGCTTGCAAACCTAACTCTGACATTCTAAGTTGAAAAATAATTTTTAATAGTATAAAATTCAGGGGGAGCTTACAAACCTCACTCTGATGTTTTTATGTGTTTAAACCAAGTAAAACATTTTCATCAAAATACATGATTTTGTCATCATCAAAAAAGGGGAGATTATTAGAACAAGAGTTGGTTCTGCATCTGCCCTTTAGTTTTGATGATAAAAATGCATATTTTCTTAGAAAACATTTTTGTACACTAGTGGTTTTTTTGTCTAGTGTGTAGCTTTTGCTAAACAGGTCCTGACTCTAGAGCTTTTATGTGTGACGTCATCCGACTCTGGAATTAACACACTCTGACTTTGAAGAGATACAAGTGCTTTACAAGATGTTATCAAGTTCTAGAAAGCTCTTAGACAATGGTTCTGAAGAGTGTTTGTGCTAAAGCTTCTTACTGTGACTCTGATTAAAAAGCCTCTGAAGGATTGTCTGCCTTCAAGTTTCAGCTCTCAAGTTCTAAAGACTCTGAAGACTAGGTATTGAGGAATTGTGTCAAGACTCCGAAGAATAAGGTTCTGAAGATTATCTCAACTAGTCTCTTGATCCTTCTAAGCATGCTTCAACATCATTTTATCAAAAGCCTCTAAAGATTAGAAGATAAGATGAAAAGGTTTTGCGTCAGGAAAATAGTACATAGTACAAGATATCCCCTTCCTCCACTATCCTGATTTTGTGGGCTAAAGACAGTACTATTGTATCATTTCGCCTCCTATATGCAAACTGTTATGAAAGGAGACAGATGCTATTTGTTATTCTAATTATACCATCAAATGGATCTTTTAATTGACTATTTATAGGAGACTTGGAAGATTGGAAGAAGTTGCTCATGCATGCTAAACGTTCATGCTATTGAACATAAACACATTTTGCTCAAGTAAATATTTTCTGTGTATATTCTTTGTAAACACGCATAGAGTTTTTGCTTGTTATTGTGTGAGATATTCTTTGTATTAATCTTGTGTTAATCTGCTTTCTTAGAAGCATTCTTTGTACACACAACTTGTAAATCTCAATATTGTCTGAGTGGTTTCCTTGAGTGACTAGGTTTAAGTCAGATAGACTCAAGAAGATAAAGACAATTTGTCTTTGTGGTGTCTGTAACTAGTTTCAGTTATAGTGGATTAAGTCCTCATTGAGAAGGCAAAATCACCTTGGTAGGGTGGACTAGAGGTAGCTTTGTTAACAGCGAACCAGTATAAAAATAACTTGTTATTTTTATTGTTAGTGTTTTTTCTTTATTGAGTTGGTTTTGAAAAAGCTTTTGTTTTTAGAATCCCAATTCAAACCCCCATTTCTTATGTTTCTCACCACCTTCAAGGAGTGCTTATATCCTTAGAACTTTCCATTTTGAATCTTTACAACACTCTTTCGATATAATGTTTGTGTGACATCCAAAATTTCTTCTCTTTTCTGTCACACACGATTCTAATGCCAAGAATCTGTTTAGCTGCTCCCATGACTTTCATGGAAAATGACACTCCTAATTAGTTCTTTAATCTGTTAATGTTAGAAATAATTTCCCTACAATAAGCATATCATCAATATATAACAATAGAATAATGAAGTCATCGTTAGAAAATTTCCTAACAAAGACGCAATGATTTGAAGTAGTCTTATGGTATTCTTGATCACACATAACAAACTCAAAATTCTTGCACCACTGCCTTGGAGCTTGCATCCACCCATCTAAACTATTTCTCAATCTACACACATGATATTATTTACCTTTAAATTGAAAACCATCAGATTGTTTCATGTAGATATCTTCCCCCAAATCACCATGAATAAAAATTCGTTTTCACATCCATTTTCTTAACCTCTAAATCAAGAGTAGCAGCCAAACCCAACACAGTTCTAATTGATCACATATTTAAAACAGGTGAAAAAATATAATTAAAATCAACACCATTTCTTTGACAGAAACCTTTCACCACTAATCTAGATTTATATCTTGGAGACTTGAGTTGCTCTTATGTTTAACTTTATAAATCCACCTGTTTTCCAAAGCCTTTTTTCCTTTAGGCAACTTCGCTAAATCATAGGTGTGATTATCATGAAATGATTTCATCTCATCATGCAATGAATCCAACCACTTTTGTTTTCATCACTTTCCATGGCCTCTTGAAAACACTCAAATTCACCCTCATCCGTCAAAGTCACATACTCATCAGAATTATACCTTGCAAAAGGTTGTCTCTGCCTGTTAGATCTCTTAAGCTAAACTTGAGATGATTTTGGAGCTTCACCAAGACTCTTATCATGTGACATATCGCTTTCCCCTTCACCATCATTAGTTGGAATATTTACCTATCTCCAAGTTATTGATCATCAACATAATCATATGGCTCACCATTCTTACCATCACCACCAATATCATCCAGATTATGACTAGATAGCCGAACTGGATTAACATTAGACAAACTGATATCTTTCTTGGGTGTAGCCTTCTCTACCTTATCAATGTATTCAACAGTTTGGTCTTCCCTGAACACCACATCGTAGCTTCGAATAAGTTTCTTCCCTACATGATCATACAACATGTAACCAAACTCATCTTGTTTTAACTTTGCATCTAACTTAGATCTTTAATCCTTTAGAATATGCACAAAAGAATTACAACCAAAGACTCTCAAATGATCATACTTGACATTCTTTCCAAACTAAAATTTGTATGGAACTTCATTGTTCAAAGCAATAGTATGAGTGAGATTAAGAACATGCATTGCTGTGTAAAGTGCCTCACTCTTATAATGATTAGGCAACTTAGCTTCAAAGAGCATACACCTTACTGTCTCTATTAGTGTTGTATTCACCCTTTCTGCTAAACCATTTAATTGAGGAGTTTTAGGAGGAGTCTATTCATGTGCAATACCATGCTACTTACAATAGGAATCAAATGGTACACAATAATCTCCACCATTGTCTGAACGAACCCATTTCAGCTTCTCTCTTGTCTGCCTCTCAACCAAAGCATAAAATTCTTTTAAATTTTCCAACATTTGGTCTTTTGTCTTCAAGGAATAAATCCATAGTTTCCTGGAGCAGTCATCAATAAAGGCAACAAAATAAATTGCACCACTAAAGGATTTTACCTTTAATGGACCACAAACATCAAAATATACTAATTGAAGCAACTTTGACTTCCTTTATGGAGGATGCCTCTTGAAAGATACTCTAGTTTGTTTACCATCAATGCAATGAGAACACTTCTCCAAATCTATATTCTTTAATCTAGGAAGAACATCCTTTTTGGCCAAAACATTCAGCCCGTTTTCACTAATATGACTAAGTCTTCGGTGCCACAAAGATGCTTCCATGTCGATAGCATCCACACTGTCCCTAGCAACCAAATATTTTGTCTAATACAGTTTAGAAAGCTTTTCCTCTCTAGCCACAACTAAGTTACCTTTGTTGAGCTTCCACTTTCCATAACCAAAGTGATTGTCATAACAACAATCATCAAGTATATGTACATATATCGAATTAAATCGGACATCTGGAGCATGTTTGACACCTTTAAGCAACAATTGCATTCTCGTGTTGGTTTGCAAGTAAACATCACTAACACCAATTACCTTTGATACACAATCATTACTTATCTTTAACACTCCAAAATCACCAGAAGTATAAGATGTGAAGAAATCCTTCTTTGGTGTAACATCTAATGTAGCACCACTGTCAACTCTCCACATGCTCTCGTTTGGTACAAGATTAATAGACTCATGATCATAGAGAATAACAAAATCATCTCTAGTAGCAGTAGTAACGTAATCATCATCATGATCTTCATTGTTTCTTTGTTTAGACTTACCATTCTTGCCTTTGTTCTCTCTTTTCCACTAATAGTAATACTTTTGTATGTGCCCTATTTTGTGACAATAATGACACTCCAGATTCTTGTATCCCGGTCTAGACTTGCTTCTGCTATCCTCTCTACCATGTTTCGGTTCCTTTTTATGACTTATCCCCCTATTTTAGTGACAAGTACCTCTGATTGAGATGAAGAACCATGTGCCTTCCTTCTCATCTCCTCATTAAGAATACCACCCTTATCCGTTTCCAAAGAAACAATACCTCTAAGAGAAGAACTTGTAATAGAAACCTGAAACGTCTCCCAAGACTCTGGTAAAGATAGCAATAGAAATAGTCCTAAAAGTTCATCATCAAATTTGATACCCATTCCTGACATCTGATTAAGAAGCCCTTAAAATTCACCCAAGTGATCTGAAATAGGAGTCCCCTCCTTATACTTCAAACTTTTGAAGTTATTCAACAAGAACAATTTATTATTCCATGATTTAGAGGCATACAAGGACTCTATCTTCTCCCACAAAGTTTTTGCATGTGACTCATTGGCAATATGATTCTAAATATTATCTTCTACATATTGTCGAATAAAGCAACATACATGTTGATGTTCAAACTCCCATTCTTCATCAGACACAGAATCCGGTTTTACGTAACTAAAAGCCGGTAAATGCAATTCCTTCACAAATAATAAGTCTTTCATTTTCCCCTTCCATAAATGGTAATTAGAACCATTCAACAATACCATATTCATCTTTGTATTTGACTATATCATTCAAACAAGTAAAATAGCCCTTAACCAAGAGCTTTGATGTCACTCTGATGAGAAATTATAACAGGCCAATATGCAGCGAATATAAAATTTCCCACACTTGTAGGAACCTTGAGGATCAACAACAAATATAAGATGTCAAATCGAACAAATAAAGGCACAAAAGAACACCGATATTTAAATGTGGAAAACCTCTTAATATGAGAGTAAAAACCACGAGTCGTCAAGATCAAAGAAATGACGACATTGAAATTTCGGATGCAGACTTTGTTCAAATGAATCAAGAATAAATTGAAGAGAATTATATTCTTATTCATAATTTGGAAGATGAACATGACGAAGGGAGAGATGAGAATGAATTTGAGGATGACTTTGAAGATGAAAATGAAGATGAAAGAGATAATGGAGAAGATGATGATGATCCGTTGAGTGATTATGACCAACTCCAATATGAATTATTTGGAAATTGAGTGAATTTTCATTAATTTTTTTTAGAAATTTTTAATTTTTATTTGCTACTGTTTTGAAGGTTTTGTGTTGTTTTGAATTGTCTTGAGTTAGTTTCGATGAATATTATCCTATGAAATTTCAATTTTTTTAAAAGTAATTTTAATGTATTTGATTTTTTTTATACTATGTTGTGTCATATTCATATTATTAATCTATATGCAATATATATGAACTTTAAATTTGGTAGGATCTTACAATCCGTATTACGATCCCCTGATTCACGATCTTATTACCCCAACCCGATCTTGCGTCGGTTCTCGAGTCTGACTACCTTAGTGTGGAAGAAGATCAATTTGTGGGGTGAATAATCCTAAGTGATGAGGTGGTGGTAAAGTGTGTCCTTTAAGTCATCCACGCTAATTTTATGTAAGTTATCCTTGTTAGGAGATAAAATTGGAAAAATAAATGATGAATTTTTATGGGGTAATAGTGGAGCTCGCAACAAAAGTGTTTGGTGGCTTTTATTGTATAAACGGGCTATCTAGAAAAATAAATAAGGTACGAGTTTTAAGAACTTATACATGTTTAACAAGATATTGTTGGGCAAAAAAAGTTGGAGGATCACAACGAGTTCGGATTCATTGACCTTGTCACTTTTTAGAGTCTGCTAGTACCCGAGGTGTGATATTTTCAAGACAAAGAAAGGAAACAACAATAGCTTTGTTTAGAAAAGCATTCACGATGCTATTTTCAAGCAAGATACTTCCTCTGTCTCAAAATTAAAATCTTTTAAGGTTGTAACAGATTTGGAAAAGTGATAATGCACACAAATTGAGCAAAATAATGAATGAAGGAATAAATGTAATAATTTTATAAAATTGCCCTTAATTGTTATAGATTACATATACTCCCCCCGTTCCTTTAAAGTGTCACTTTTTGGATAATTTTTTGTTTTTTTTTTAATTGTCACTTGCAAAGTTTAAGGTAGTATTAAATGCATTTTTGTCAAAATTATCCTTAGATAATTATTACAAATAAAGAAAAACTAAAATGAATGCAATAAATAATTAAGGGTATTATAGGTAAAAAGATAATGATTGTATGAAAAGTAACAACATTGATTAGATTTCTTGGTATGTGTAAAAAATCAAAAAGTGACACTTAAAAAGGAATTGAGAGAGTACATTGTCATAAATGCATATTAAGATTTAATGTCTTCAGAATAGTGCAGACAATATCAATTAGGGGTAAAATTGGTACAAATAAATTATTGTTGCATTGAAAAATAATATGACACTTATTTTAAGATAAATTTTGAGACAATAGGAGTACAATATAGAAAATTGAAAGTAAAGATGATATTTAGGTATTTTAAGACAAATGAATAACTAATGAGGTCACATAATTCTGAACTTAAATCTAATCATGAAAGACTTATTGCAGTAGAGAAGTTTATAAATGCAACCTATCAACATAATCAAAGCATTGAAAAAATATATGCCCGACTTTCTGGAGGTAATATGGAGAGAGAGAGAGAGAGAGAGAGAGAGAGTACTTATTTACAACAAATTTATGGAGTTTATGGAGGAGCATAATTGCTTAAGGGATAGACATGACATGCGTATTTATGAGAGAAAAAAATCATATGATTTCAACCTTTGGTAAATGTCAATAGTAGAGAGGCAATGAACTTACTCGCAGCTATAGAGTAGACGTGAAAAATAAAATTTAGATAAATTATCTTCACTTAAATGTTAAAGTAATAAAATTACTTCTTTGGTGAAGTCACTAAAATGCCTTCTTTGGCGAAGTCACATTTCGCCCAATCAGAATTGTGCCCTAAGCCCTAAAATGCCACATAGGACTGTATCATAAATGTCACTTACTATGGTAATTTTATAGTTATAAATATTGCAGTTAAGTCCCTAACATATTAATATTGTTTTTCAATTTTAATATTTATAATAAAAAGGCTAAAATACAGTTTTGGTCCCCCTGTTTGTCAAAATTCACGGTTTTGGTCCCCTTATTTTGTTTTTTAACAGTTTTGGTCCCCCACCCTTCACTATTCATGTCCTGTTCATGTACGGACATGTACTGTTCATGTACGGACCAAGTACTGTTCATCACTTTTTTGGGCCAAAATTGGAGTGGGGGACCAAAACTGTTAAAAAACAAAATGGGGGGACCAAAACCGTGAATTTTGACAAACAGGGGGTCCAAAACTGTATTTTAGCCTAATAAAAATCAATTAAAACAACATTACACACACGATTGTTAACAATCTGAAATTCATCTTCCTCACTTCATTAACACCATATTCAGCTTTCATATTCGTCCGCCATTTTTGAACAACCTGAAGCTTATCTTTTCGTATTTTCTGCAGAGGAACATTAACAAAACATTCACCGTGACCTGAAATTCATCTTCCTCACTTTATCAACACCATATTCAGTTTCCATATTCGTCCGCCATTTTTGTCCCATTCAACCGCTCATCAAACATAACACGACCAAAAATCTAATTGTGTTCATATTGAGCACATTGTTGCTAAGGTAAATGCGAAAATGTTTGTTATATTTACTGATTTCAAATAAAGTATAAATAGTGTGTTAAATTCGATTTCAAATTGGAAATTAGGGTTTATGCTTGAATTTGTATTGGGGCTGTTTTGATAAGATGCTGTGTGAATTAAGTTGTTAATGTTTTAGGACACAAGCCCAATGTTTAGAGCTGAGTTTGATATGTTTAGAGTTGTATTGAATTAAATGAGTTGATTTTAGAGTTATTTGATATAGCTGAGTTTGATATGTTTAGAGTTGTTTTGAATTAAATGAGTTAAGTTTCAGTCATTTTATATGTTTAGAGTTGAGTTGCGGAGTGAGTTATTTGATATGCTTAGAGCTGAGTTAGATATGTTTAGAGTTGTATTGAATTAAATGAGTTGATTCTTTGAGTTATTTGATAGAGTTGAGTTTGATATGTTTAGAGTTGTGTTGAATTGAATGAGTTGATTCTTTGAGTTATTTGATAGAGTTGAGTTTGATATGTTTAGAGTTGTGTTGAATTGAATGAGTTAAGTTTGAATCAGGTCCCTTGAATTAATTAGGAAATAAGGAATTGTGATTGATGTTGAGTTTTGTTGTGTTAAAAATTGTGAGTTGGTGTTAAATTTAATTTAAATTTTATGAATTAGGTTCCTTTGATTTGAATATGAAATTAGGTACTGTGATTGATGTTGAGTTTTGGTGTGTTAACAAATTTTGTTAATTCAGGTTTACTATGGAAAACTGCGACCATTTTGATTGCAACGACGTTCGTTGTCGTGATACTGATTCATCTGATGCTGAATCGGACTATGCTCAGAATGACAGTTAGTCGGTGTCCAATGAGTATCAAAGTTTAGATGATGGCGATGGCGCTGGTAATATTCACAAAGAAGATTTTGTTGAATTAGATGCAGTTGTAGGTGATAGAATGGTGAATATTAATGCCGTTACTGCTGATGAAATTCGTGCTATGGAATTCAGTACAGTTGCTGAGGCTAATGAATTTTATTTTAAGTATGGTAAATGTAAAGGTTTTGCCATTAGGAAAAGTGATGTTAGGACAAGAGGGAGTGAGGGTAGTAAAATAACAGTAATGAGGCCGTTTGTATGCAATAAACATGGTCTAAGAGAGAAGAAACACTTTAGTAGGGTTGATAGGAAAAGAGATCACAGACGTTTGACCTGTACTAATTGTCCCGCTAGGCTTCGTGTGCATTACAAAGATGCCACGATAGATATGCGGTGTCATTGTTTGAAGAGGCTCACAACCATGAATTAACCCCATCTAGGTTTGTGCACTTACACCCCATTTATCGTGAAATTTCTGAAGCAGATAGAGCTCAGATTAACAATCTTCAGTCACATGGAATTAGAACTTGTCATATAATGGGGTACATGGTTGCTCAGAAAGGTGGATACGCTCGTGTTGGGTTTACAAAGAAGGATTTGTACAATTATTTTGATAGAAAAATGCGTGCTACTATTAAAGATGGTGACGTTGTCGCTGCTTTAAATTATCTAAATGTGAAGTCATCTACTGATCCCATGCTATATGCTAAATATGCCGTCGACAATGATGGACGAATGAAGTCTCTTTTTTGGGCTGATGGACGTAGTAGATCTGACTATTTTTGTTTTGGTGACGTTGTTGCGTTTGACACAACTTACAAGAAGAATAAATACAACTACCCATTGGTTATATTTTCAGGGTGTAACCACCACTCTCAGACAGTTATATTTGGTGTTGTATTGGTATCAGATGAAACGACAGAGACATATAAGTGGTTGTTGGAGTGTTTTGTAGAGTGCATGGAAGATAAATACCCAGAAGCAGTTGTAACAGACGGAGATGGGGCGATGAGGGAAGCTATAAAATAGATGTTTCCGAATGCGACCCATCATTTATGTGCTTGGCATTTGAATAAGAATGCAGGTGAGAATGTAAAGAACTCTGGATTTTTGCAAGGTTTTCAAAAAGCCATGTACTCAAATTTTACAAAGGATCAATTTGAAGAGTTTTGGTCTGAGCTAATTAAAGAAAACGGACTTGAAGTAAATCCTTAGGTTGAAAAAACGTATGAGAACAAGTCACTATGGGCAACTGCATATCTACGTGAGAAGTTTTTTGGACGTATAATAACTACGTCTCAATGTGAAGCTGTTAATGCAATAATCAAGAGTTAGCCCAGGAACAAAGGCTGCATTTTAGAATTTATGCACAATTTTGAGCAGGCTTTGAGAGATTATAGAAACAATGAATTGGTTGCCGATTTTAAATCAAAGTTTACAGAACCTGTGTTGACTACTCACCTGGGTTTGATTGAGCGGAGATTTTCAAAGAAGTCAAACAGGAAATCATGAAGGCTGGATCATTGATTGTGAAGGCAAAATTAATTCACATCACATTTAAGACTTATAAACTTGCAAAATATTGTTGGGACGACTATGAAATTGAGGTTTTGTATGTTGGTGACACACTTCAATGTGAGTGTATGTTATTTGATTCTCGTGGCATTCCATGTTCTCATATGTTTTATGTCATGAAGGAAGAACATGTTGATCACATTCCTACCGCTTTGATTTTGTCACGATGGACGAAGGATGCAAAAATTCAATATTTGAACATGAATGGTAATGGTACAGTTGATTCTAATATGATTCAGGAAGCTCGGTTTGGTGCATATTGTTCTGCTTTTACTACTTTTTGCAAACAAGCTTCAAAAAAGGAAGGTGTTTATGGGGAAATAATGGATGACATTCTGAATTTACAAAAAAGTATTGCGGTACGGACGATCCTATTAGGGCAGCGAAGTCAGCCGTAGGTGATCCAAAGACGGCGAAGAGCAAAGGTGCTCCAAAGAAAGAAAAAAAGAATGACACAAAAGCTATGAGGCAAGGTACAACTCATGATGCAATGAGTTGTCCGGTAATTTCAATACTTATATTCTGTTCGTTTGAGTCAATGTCTTGTTCTTTCAATAAACAGAGTAGTTTCTATGGTATAATTTGCAGGGTACAGAAAACGCGCCGTCTGAACGAAATGTTGAGTTGGAGTAATTGTCAGTAATTGATTCTTTAAGCCAAGTTGTGAAGGTATTAAATGTTTTTTTTATATAAGGTCTGATATGTTTGATTAATTATAATGTGTTATTATATGTATCACGATAATAATTTGTTTTTAAAAACAAAACAAGAAAGGAAAAAGAAGTCGCAATGGTGAAAGTAGTGTGCAAAAGAAAAGTTCAGATCCACCGAAATCTCGTGGCACTAATGTGAGAACGACTGCACGTACGGAAGTTGGAAGCACAAGCAGACCAATGCCTACAATGTATGGACTACAAACTGTGATGCCTGTGGTACATCCGGTTGATGCGTGTTATCCGCAAGTATACGAATTACGTCAGAGTAATATAAAAGATTTATCGATCCCACAGAGACCAATGTCAATCTATCGATTACTATTGTTGCGTTGTTTATCTAAGGCTAATAAATATCAGAGTAAAAGTTTTCTACAGAACGAAAATAGAAATAAATCAGATAAATACTATACTGGAATGTAATTCACGTCAATCAAACAATAATCTTATCATCTAAATAGTAACACTTATGGGGCAATGTTTTCTTCTTTGAAAAAGAGTTAATTAAAAAGGATCCGCCGCGTTAGTGTGATCGGAACCAGACCTAACCTTTAATCTATACCAGCCGCTCACGCTGCACCAGTCGCTCTCTGCGTTAAAGTGATAAAGTCCTTTTTTTATGTAATTACCTCTAAGACTTAGTTAAAAAGTGATTTCGATTAAAAATATTTTATACCAAAGGGTTTCCGGCATATGCTCGGCCAACCGGATCCTAAATCTATAAACGCGTCCGAAAATAGTTTAAAACCTCTTTCTAATAATATAAAACTTTCTTAGTTAATCAATAAAGTGCTTCCGCTGTATTTATCAATTAAGAACTAACAAACTCTTTTCTAAAATGTCGGACGACTTTCGATCTTACCCGATCTAGTCACTGTCATTACGCAAACAAAAACACCGTCTCATTTACGTATTGACCGATCAATTGAAGTTCAAAAGAGTTTAATTAAAATAAAAAACAGCCCCTAAAGTATTTCTAAAGAGATGATGTAACGCCCCAGTCAGTTTTGTCAGTTTTTTCCGTTTTATTTAATCGAATCGTTTTGATTATTTTATTATTATATTATTTTATTTCCGACTTTAACCTGAAAATATGTTATTTTTAGTCGTAATTATATTTTGTCGCGTTTTGGGAACGTTTGCGAGATATTTTAGTGTGGGGGTATTTTGGTATTTTCATTTATTTTTCCTAAGTTAGTATGAATAGAAATAGAAAGAAAGAAAACTGGTAAGAGGAGAAGAGGAAGAGAAGAGGAAAAAGGAGAAAAAGAGAGAAATCTTGGAAATCAAGAAAATCGATCAACCGACTTTTCTAAACACGATTTAATCGGGTAAGGATGCGAAACTCGATTATCTTATGCTTGTGTATGATTATGTATGTGTATGTTTGCATATTTTCTTATGCTTGGGATGATCTGGTGCGCTGCTGGGTTTTGCTGAAATCGCAGGTTCGCACTGCGAATGGCCAGCGAATGGGTGGCGAACGTTTGCGTGAGGTTTGCACTGCGAACGTTGTATTATTTTTCATTCTGCCACTGTTCGCTAGAGGATTCGCATTGCGAATGGGGTAGCGAGCATTCGCTGGGAGTTCGCACTGCGAACGTTGGGAATTTTCTAGGCTATTTTGCTTCTGCCACTGTTCGCTAGGACATTCGCACTGCGAATGAGGGAGCGAAGGACTCGCTAGCAGCTTCACACTGCGAACGTGACAGTTTATTCCAATTTGTTTTCTCTGTAACTTTTGATCCGTGAGTCGGTTTGAGGCGTGGTTTGATGCGTTAGAAAGCTTATAAAATGTTATTGCTTATGATGATGGTTTTGAGATTGTTGGCCGATTAAATTAGGTCAGGAATTAGAAAATATGTTGTTTTGTCGACTTTTGCAGTTTAAATTGTGTGAATTTGATGTGTATATGCAATATGTTGTTGGTGTGGATATTGTATGACCTGTGTACTGTTGTGTGATGAAATTGCATGAAATACATATTGTGATGATGATTGGTGGCCTTAGGGCAAGAGAATGCAACGTGTGGTAATTGACGATATATGCCTAATTATGGATGTGTATATGTGTGCATTTTAAATGTCATGAGTCATTGTATGCCAAGCATCATGATATGCATTCTTGTGACGTCGTGAGCGACGGATTGATTCTAGAGTGAATCCGCTATAACATCGTGCGCCTTAAAAATAAGAGGACTGAAAGCGATCTGATCAGATCGTGTGCCTTAAAAATAAGAGGACCGAAAGCGATGATTATAGACGATCGTGTGCCCATGTGGGGTGTGAGCGATCGGGTCGTGCGCCCGTGTGGGGTGTGAGAGATCCATAAACGTCGTGTGCCCGTGTGGGGTGTGAGCGACGGGGAACATCGTATGCCCGACGGGGAGTTACACTAAGTAACGAGCGATGGTTCCAGCAGAGTTCCTGGGTGAACTAGTGATGAGAAATGTTGGAAGTCGGTACCGCATATGCATTGCATAGAGTCGTTGTGTCGGTCTATGTGCATTTGCATAGATCATGGATTAATTGTGTATGGAATTGTGAATGTGATTGATGAGATGAAATAGGTATAATTGTATTGATGATGAGTGTATTGTGTATGACTGATGTGTATGGGTATTAGATACCTGAGAATTGTACTGTGTTGGGTTGTATTTGATTGTGGTGCATTTGTGATGAGAATATTTTACTTGTGCATTTCTGTGTTAATATATAATTATATGCAACTGTATTATGATTGTGTTTCTCACCCTTCTGTTGTTTTATAATGCTCTATGAGGCATTGCAGATTAGAGTTGCTGGAGGTCTTTTTGTGAAGCTTAGGTCTTCATTCTTTTGTCGGTCGGCTCTGATATGTGACACCGGGTAGTCGGGGTGATCGAGTGTGATTATTTTGTATTATGTATATGTATATTTTGGATTGTACATGTATGATGTTGTATATGACAAACAAACTTTTCATGATATATGTAGCACCCCAAAATTTGCTCTCTTACTTTAAGTACTAACTGGTTTATGTTTCACTTCATTCTTTGCATTATCATGTGTGCATATCATCGGTTCTTAGCATGGGGTCAAGGTGCCTGAGGCAAGCTTCAAGAGGAGAAGATGTTCTTCAAGCAAGAATCCTTATATTGTCCAAGAGAGCTCAAGTGGATCACTCTCTCCTAACCAGTGCAGAGATTAGGGTTTTGAGAATCTTGGGCTGATTGCTCCTATTGGGCAAGCTTCTTGGGTTTTTTATCATCATCAAATGGAATGTCTTATCTTTGTTGGAGAGGATACACATCATATTCAGAGGAATTTGGATTTGGAGACTGTGTTATTTCCTCCTAGACTGGGGGTACCAAAATTAGGGTTTGCTATAAAGTCAGTTTATTTATGATTTTTTGGGAAAGACTTGATTCCATGGTATTCCTTAGGTCCCTAAGTATCTAGGAATGGAAGATTGCCCATCAGTTTGGTTCATGAGAAGTTCAATTGGCCAATGGATTGGGAATCAGGAGAATTGGATAAAAGTCAACAGTGAGAGGGGAAGTCAACTGTGAAAGCTTGAGGTTCTCTTCAAGGTTTTCAAGGTCTCACATTCTCATATGGTCTTCAAGAGTCAAGTTTCATGCCATTTATCAAGAATCAAGGGTTGATACAAAAGTTACTAAATATGGAAATGACCTATAATTTGAAAGTTTCCTTTTTGGGCAAGTTCTTACACTACTTTCAACTTGAATTTTCATCGTCAAGAAATCTTCAAATGAATTTTCCTCAAACATGAAAGTTGAAGATATTTTTCTCCTCTTTCCAACAAGTACTAGATGGTCTCCATGTCATTTGTGAAACTCAAGTTATGATCAAAAGAAGGCAAAGTGGTTTTTAGGGTTTCCTTATGATTCCATTTTCACAACTTTTGCATTTTGGGACATAGTGACCTATGATTGATTCCTTTGTTTCAAGCCACATTCTAACATCAAAGAACATTCCTTGACGATCATTTTGGGCCTTTGAACCAAGAAATTTCATGAATTATTCATTACTTATTTCACATGGTGCAAAATTGCAAAATCATTGAAAACTCATGAACCAAGACATCTCAAGGCCCAAATCAAATTCAGGTGTGATTAGCAATTGTTAAATAAGTGTTCCATCATCAAGGGTTTGGATATACATGCATGGAGGAGGGTGTATTTCACATTATGCAAATTTGTCAAATGGGCCAAAACTCATTAACCAAGGAGTGATTAAGACCCAAGTGATCATCAGTGGATTAACCCTAAGTATTTAAAATTACTCATGCACTGGTTGGGAAAGAAGAGACGTGATTTTGAGGAGAACAAAGTTTGCAACCCTAAAGCTTCTCTCATTCGAATCTCATCATCCACAGCAGCTTTTCCAAAAATTCTTTCTCAGTCCTTCTCCTTGGCATCTATAGAGTACAAATCAACCCTCATTGGAAGCTAAAAGCAAGGATATAGATTGCCTAATCTCAGGTTAGTGATGTTTTTCATGATCTTAAAGCTCTCTTTTTAAACGTGCATGATGATCTGTGGTGTATGCTGATAATTCTGGTGTAGTTTGTATCGAGTTTGGATGTCTAGATTGATCACCTGATGAGTTTTAAAGTTTTGAACCAAACCTTCTTTCGTTTGTTTTGCTCTATGTGTTGATTTTTTGTGAAAAATAGCATGATATTTGGAATCCTCGTGTTTTTCTGATCGAAACAATGTACTTACATGCATGTTCTGGTTTTTTTTGGGTGGTGGTTATCGGAGAAGACGGCCGGAACCCTAGTTCCGGCGTCTGGTTATGTTTTTAGGCGAGCTAGGGTTTCAGGGAGAGAGACGAAATCGTGACCGTCCGTTGCCCAGATCTCACGGTCCATGCGTTGCCACATCATTAAAAAAATATGAGTTATTTTATTAGTTGTATGCGTGCCATCCCATGATTATTGCCATGTACCTTAGATCTGCATCACGCATCTTAATTACTTTCCATATTGTTGACTTAATCTTGTGCGTTTGATGAATCATATGGATGGAATTGTGACAACACATTAAAAAACCCATGTGCTGCTCACGTGGGAGTCTAGGGTATTCTGAGTACTTTGGTGAGCGCGCGCGTATGTTGGTTGTGGTGTACTGTGTGATCTATACCGTTAATCATGAATACATGCTGGTTTGGTTGACTAAGTGTAAGGCGTTAGATTGATCGGAGGGTTGTGGTGGAGTCAATCCGTTGACTAGGTTTCACATGTACCTTTTTATTTTATTTTATTTTCGCTGATGGATTTTAGGTTTTGGGCCTTCTGTTCGCACCCCCCATATGAGGCCAGTTGCCTTTCTGAACGTGAGTAGGTTGCTATTTACACCCCATGTTTATTTCAATTATTTCCTTTTTTCATTTAATTGCATTATTTCATTTTTAATTACTAGGCTAAAATACAGTTTTGGTCCCCCTGTTTTTCAAAATTCACAGTTTTGGTCCCCCTGTTTTTTTTTTAACAGTTTTGGTCCCCCACCCCAATTTTGGCCCAAAAAAAGTGATGAACAGTAACTTGTCCGTACATGTCCGTACATGAACAGTGCACGTCCGTACATGAACAGTGAGAGGTGGGGGACCAAAACTGTTAAAAAAAAAAATAGGGGGACCAAAACTGTGAATTTTGAAAAACAGAGGGACCAAAACTGTATTTTAGCCTAATTATTAAAAAACAGATAAATGCATTTAAAAATCACCAAAAAAATCATGGAGCATTCTTATAGTTTTATAAAATTTTACCAAATTTTATTTTATCATTTTATTTTATTTTTAGCCTCTGGATTAATTATTTGAATGATTTCTTTTTTAATTATTCTTATTATGCATACCCTAACTTGTTTATTTTATTTCTCATCATCCATAAAGCATTTTGAACTCATTCTTTTTGTATTGTTTCACCAACACATTGAATTGCATTAAAATATTTTTCTATCATTTTTAAAATCATCTCATATTGCATTTTAGTCCTTTCCTTTTGCATATTGAACCATATTTCTTGTCTGAACTTTGCATAATTGTTTGAGTGACCTATCTGGGGAATTTCGGCATGAGTTTTTGATATATTGTTTGTCTATGGTTGAGCTATGTTGACAATTAATTTGGTGATTTTAGAAGATGTTTTGCTAATTATGTGATTGCTCTTTGTTTGAGGCCTACTTGTATGCATATCCTTGATCATGTCTGATTACTTGTTTGAGAAGGCACTTGTGCCATCATTTGGGTTTGCTCCTTTGACTTCCTAATTCATGTTTAGGTCATCCACATTCTGTCTTGGTTGAATTTCATTTGGTTTATAACCTTTTCTCTTTGGTTTGTGATTTGCTTGGGTTTCATTTATCTTATTGTTACTTATGTCTGTTTGTACTAACCTTTTATACAGGGGCTGAGGTAAGTTATTTAAGGGTGTGGATAAGTATCCATGTCCACTCTCACTCTTTCTGCCCCTCATCTTTTCTTTTCTTTAGGCTTAGGTTGTTGTCAAACCTCCCCTTAGGGCCATCTTTGCATGATGACATTAGGATAGATTTTCCCCGTAGTTTTTTTTCTTTTCTTTTGAGTCTCTCTTCTCATCTCATAACATTTTCTAAGATACTTAATAAGGTCAACTTGCCTTGCACACGAGCCTTAAACATAGGAAATGAAGATTGAGGGGTCCCCCTTCTCTCTTCTAGAATGTTGAGCATACGTCCCATTGGGGACGACCATGCGACGCATTCGTTCCCGTGTCATAGACTTTGGTTCAAGTTGAGTTATGAACTAACTCAAGTCACTTCTGTCCTAAAAAATACAAACAAACTTCAAACCTTTTTATCCTGCGGGATTGTCAAACTAAAGGATATTTTAAAAAAGGGCACGTTACTTTCCGTCTGAGTCACAAACAGGCATCGACCCTAACTGCCAGACGCGAACTTAACGTCGCACATAAAAAACACAAAAAGAACTTGGTCCGAACTACGTTGACTCTGAATTCCCCATTGCACAAAGGGGGTACGTAGGCCTAGGACGTCGACATCCTACCGAGTCTGTCTTAGTTTTCCCCTCCCCCGTTTTAGTGTAGCCATAGATTTTAGGATAACTCACCCTTAGAATAGACAACAAGCGTGGATCCCATCGAGTACGATGGACGCGTGGGGTGCTAGCACCTTCCCCTCGCGTAACTGACTCCCGAACATAGGTTATGGTTACGATGACCATTCCTTTCCCTCTTCCTCAGGTTTATGTGGTGTTCCCTTTCCCTCTCTTGGGATAAATTTACACGGCTGGCGACTCTATTTTCCGCGCCACTCTCGCGTTTGTACCTAGATGAAAATCCTGGGAGTGACAGCTGGCGACTCTGCTGGGGAAAACTGGTTGACCTATGCTGGTCCATCCCTAAGCGAGTCAATCCTAGCGTTTGCTTGTCTTTATTCTCTTTGGGTGTTTTGTTTTTTGTTTTGCTTTATTTGTTGCATTTTATTTTCTGCATTGCATATTATTATCAGTTGCTGCACTGTTTTTCTGTTTGGCGGGTTGGGAGTTTTGAGAGATAAGCCCAATACCCAGGCTTGAGTATACACGTAGGATTAGCGTGGCAAGTAGTGTGACTCGTGTGGCATTTGGCCAGACATAGTATACATAAAAACTCCACATCCAGACGAGGTCTTCTTTGGTAATGTTCTATCATGCGCATTGGAGCAGATGATTGAATGTAACCTGGAAAACTGTCGACGCTGGCGACCATTCCCGAGAACTCAGTAACGACACTCCTCCCGAGACGTGATAATGGCAGACCAGAAATGGCAAACCCATTGCACATGTCGATTCGAGGACCCAATACTGGGAACTTGCTATAGGGTGTCCTTTGGAAAAGAATCGGTGGAAGCACTCCTCGTTTGGCGATAGTACTGTACCCCGAGGGATAAATGTACTATTGCTTCTCGACCTCAGTGCCGAAGCTAAGGACTGGCCATGGGATGTTTTCTTTTTTAGGGGAATCAGTTGAGGCCTCCTCGATTGGTGGCTATGCCAAACCAGAAATGGTGACCGTATCATCATTTATCGACATGAGAGCCCGTGATATTGAGGATCCTCGACTTTCTAGTACCCACATGTGAGAGGGCAGGGTGTTTACAGGTTTGCAGGTAACATTGACCTTCAACATACCCGGTTTTCTGATCAGTAGATTTATCACTGTGGTACTATGGTTATTCTGGTGTTCTAGGTATTTGGACAGACCTTTGAGATTATACAGTGGTTTAGTGCAGCAGTTGTTCAGTCTGTGTGGCATCCTTGATCCCATGTGTGCATTTGCATCATCATTCTGCATCCTAACATGTTTTGTTCATTTGCAGGGTTGCATCCTAACTTTGATTCCGGTTTTTGAAGACTATTAAGGATGAGTACTGGGAAGAGAAAGAACATCATAGTGTACAAGTTCCCATTACTTTTTCTGGATACTATTCACAAGATTGTGTCTATGGCAGAACCTGGGGTATTGGCAAACTTTAGAGAAGAGTATGGAAGAATTCTGAATTTTGCTCGTAACATCACTGAATATGAGTATAAGGCTTTGCACATTCTGGTGCAATTCTATGACCCTCACCTGCGTTGTTTTCTATTCACTGATTATCTTTTGGCTCCGACATTGGAGGAATTTTCTCTCATTCTGGATATTGCCATAAAAGAAGAAGCTCCTTTCTATCCTTTTGAAGAACTTCCTGATTTGGAAAAGGTTTCCGAGGCTTTGCATTTGGATCCATCTTTGTTGAAAAATAACATTGCCAGTAAGGGAGGGTGTAAAGGCTTTCATGTGAATTTTTTGGTAAAACAGGCTGCTGTGTATGCTAAGGCTAGATGTTGGTCAGTTTTCAATGCCATCTTGGCTATGTGTGTCTATGGAACGGTGTTGTTTCCGAATATGAAGGATTTTGTGGACATGCACGCTGTCCGGATATTTACCATGAAGAATCTGATACCTACTTTGCTTGGAGATCTGTATTACCCTTTACTTTTGTGCGCCAATCTTCTACAAATGGTTTGCTGATCGTCTTCCCGAATCTGGGGCATTTGTAGATACTCAAGGAACTTTGGAGTGGTCCAAAAGATTGATGGGCTTGAGAGCAAATAATCTAATTTGGGTTAACCGTGACCTATTGGGCCAAGATATCATGATTAGTTGTGGAGGTCTCCCAAATGTGCCTCTAATAGGAAGGAAAGGGGGAATTAACTACAACCCTATTCTTGCTATTAGGCAATTCGGGTATGCCTTGAAAGAGCCACCAAAAGACGAGGAGGTCCAAGAATCTTTATATCTGAGTGGGGAAATCAATCCAGAACTGTTAAAAGAAGCTGCGAATACTTGGGAAAATCGTCATAAGAAGGGGAAGGTTTCTTTTGGGAAGAGCAACAACAGAGCATTTCCCGCGTATGAAGATTGGATTCAGAAAAAGGTAGAGGAGGAGCTTTTGCCATTCGCCAAAGAACCACCATCTTACCCCTTGCTGATTGAGCCTCCTACCACAGTTGAGATAGAGAAGTTTAACAAGTTGTGGGCTGAAAAAGAAAAGCTGCGAGAAGAAAACAGTGAGCTACTAAGAGAGATTTATCAGTTGAAACATGAGCGGGGTGAAGCTGTTCATATCGCCAAGTTGAAGACAGAGCTTCTCGCTAAGGCAGAAAAGGAGCTAGCTGACAAGGTCGCATCCAGACAAAGGATGAAGCAAGCTCTAGACGGTATCAGTAAGGTTCTCGAGTCTAAGAAGGAAGAGTTGGACAAGGCTTTGTTGAAAATTCACAGGTTCAATGCTCACCGAGAAACTGCAATGGCTGAGAATAAGCGAAAGGAAGACGATTATCTAGCTCAGATTGATCAAATGAACTTGAAGCTCAAGAAGAAAGACGCTGAGATCCTATCAGGGGTATTCCAGAGATAAGCAGTCGAGGGTCGACTCAATGAAGCCATAGCCTCCATAGAGGAACT
Source organism: Lathyrus tuberosus (assembly GCA_022829125.1). Classification (NCBI taxonomy): domain Eukaryota; kingdom Viridiplantae; phylum Streptophyta; class Magnoliopsida; order Fabales; family Fabaceae; genus Lathyrus; species Lathyrus tuberosus. The sequence continues at coordinate 23,430,327 of JALAZF010000017.1, forward strand.
GAAGATCCAAGCTGAAGTGAAGAGACCTAGCAATGAGGGTCCTAGCATGGACGGTGTTTCTGGAGAAGACGCTTGGGAGTTGCATTGCCGATACTTGGAAGGGATCATGCATAGGAGAGACGTTCTCATTCAAGAGCTAATTCAGAGACCGAAGCATCCCGACACCAAAAAGATGTTCAAGGAAATTCAAGACTGGAGCAAAAAGCATAATGGATGGGGGGGATTGACACTTGTGGACTTTGATGACATGCCGTAGTTTTCTATTTTCTTTCATTATTTGGACCACCGCTAGGCTTGTTGGTTGGGATCTATGATTATTGTGTTCAGACTTGTCATATTGGATTTGTGATTGTTGACATTTGGTTTTCCTCTGGTTTTCTTAATACATGAGCAGAAGTCCAATTCTATCTTGTTGTTAAACTGGAATCAAGGGGTGGATCGCCCTGCGAATTTCTCAACATGTTCATTTGCATTTACATATTCATGATCATTTTGCATAATTATTTTGCATAATAGGTGTTTATCTTGGCCGTTCTTACTTTGTTCTCCTCCGCAGTACAGGATTGATAAGCCAGTTCATCGGTATTCTACTCAGTCTGTGATAACTAGAGGATGGCCATGGAACAACTCCGTGCAGAGATGCTTGAAATGAAGGTTCAGATCAGGCAATTTGGGTAAGACATGCTGGTCATGTCCCAGGAGCAGAAGATGCTGAAGGAGGAGGTCAATCAGATGAAGACTCAGATGGGTTTGGTCATGGAAATTTTGAATATAGTGTTAAAGAAGGAAAACAGTCTTGTGCTCGCTTCCGCAACAGAAGTCCTTAATCCTCCCATTTCTGTGGGATTTGCTCTAGATCATGGATTTCCTCGTGAATCCCCTCCACAACCTTTTGTTGCCGAAGCTCCACGTCAGCAACCTTTGTGTGTGCCTCAGCCAAATGTGGAAAGGAAAGTGCAAGCGCAGGTGGGGCGCCCAAATCAGCATCGACAACAGAAGTATCAACGTCAGAATCAACATAGGCCGCGCAACAACTTGGAAAGAAGGAATGCTCCTCTTCATCCAGTTCCCATGTCGTACAGTCAACTCTTGCCACACCTGGTTCGAAACTCATTGGTGGAGCCTAAGACTTTGAAGCCTGTTCCAGAACCATACCCTCCGGGGTACAATCCCCATGTGCAATGTGGATATCATGGAGGGTCTATGGGGCACTCAACCGAAGATTGCAAAGCCTTCCAAGCCAAAGTGCAACAATTGATTGACAAAGGGTACATATCATTTCCAGAAGGAGACTTGGTTGTGCATGTCGACCTCTCATCTATTTGAAGACTTCAAGGGTCGTCTCCTAAAGCCAGTAGTCCAAGCGGAGTCAAGTCTTTTCAACAACGGCAATCATCAGTTTCTTTACTGCATTTTCATTTGTAGTTTTTCATTTCTCGTTAAAGCATTGTATGCATGTAAAAACTTGTTTATTTTTAATGACGATCATAATACAATGAGCATGTTTTTCTTGAAGTAATCCGTTCGTGTTCACTATTAAATGTTTATATGCACTGCAATACCAATTTTCTTGTTTAGAACCTTTGAGGGAGGATGACGAAATAAGATCGCAGATTCCTAATGGTACGCTTTTGGATAAAACCCTGTTGAGGATGGACAGGCATTGTTTCCAATTCACAAACACTGGAGAGATAAGGAGATAGACCCTCGTTAACCCCTTTGAGCCTTGAAGTAGGAGCTTCCTTCGTACGAAAAAACCCTCATACTTAACCCAGGGGCAGGGTAGGCGTCAGTTAGTTTGACCGAGCGTTCAAATTCCAAGGAGAGTGTGCATCCGAGGATCAATTACCTTCCATTCCACTAGCAAGAGGTTAAACCACAATGGTTATCCATCAACAATCAAGGAGTGAGACAGTCACAACCCTTTCAAGCAAGTAAGACAACCAGTGTCACACGCTTTGTTCAAAAGGGGAATAAAAAAAAAGGAAAAGAAAGCCCGCTAAGTCGAAACTTGAAAACAAGCGACTTAGGCAAAAGTTAGGGCATCCCGCTGGACTTCAAAATCGAAAAACTCAAAAGAGTCAGTCCAGGCAAAAATTAGGGATAAAAAAAAAGGCAAAAGAAAGAAAAAAGCGGAAAGAAGAAGCGAAAAGCATTACAAAAGAAAATCCTCGATAAGAACAAATTCATGTGATTACGGACACAAAAGATGAAAAGGGGTGACGGTCACTCCAAAACTTCCTTAGGTGTCAAACCATTAGTGGCATGGGTTCCTTAAAGATCATAAACCTTTTGAGAGATGAGCGTTTGGGTCAGATTAACTGAACATAGAACTGGAGAACATCACGAAGAGTGGGTGGGCACCGATAAATTTTGAGCCATAAATCCTTTTTCTGAAACCGTGAACCAGACCACGTTACAACCCTTAAAAGTCCTAATTGAAACAGGGTTTATTCCGAAAGCGTACTTCAACAGGATAGCGTTCCTGACTCCTACGAGTTGTGCTAATAAGATTTGTCGGTATTGCGTGTGCGCATTGTTTTTCCATTCAAAAATCAAGGTCACATCCCAGCTAGTGATTCGTTCACAAGGCTTGGCGACGCATTTTCAATAAAAACTTCAAGGTTAACATATTTGTTGCATTAGAATTATCATTCTCATAAATAACTTGTTCTGCTTGCATATATATGCCTAAGCATCAAGGCAGCTTACACGGTGAACGTCAGTCAAGAAGCTTGATCCTGCCAAGTTGGGTGCTTGAAAATTCTGAAGGACAATCATATCAAAGGGCATGCTGCCAAGAGACTCAGTGTAGAGTGGGCTCTCCCTAGTAAGTCGTGTTAAGATGTATCCAATCTGGGGCAGTCACGTCGAGAAATCTCTCCGAAATTCAGTTACTCTGGGGCATTCATTCTAAGATCAGGGGCAAAGTCACTTCGAAGCTCATATTGGGGCAGGCCACTTCTAGAGCGTGGGAGGTCGTCCACTCCTGAAAATGGTTAATTGAAAACACCTCCTCAAGGTTCAAAATACTAAAGCAGAATATTTTCAAGTCATTACAATCCCTTTCGAGGTAATATACTTCATGGATTATGAAGACTGGGGCAGTTATGTTAGGATATGATAAATCTCTCCAAGAGTTTGGAGACCCTGGGGCAGTGCGAACGCCTGGTCTTCTGTAAAATCCTCTTGAGATGATTTCTTCCATTAGACCCGGTGGTCTGGGGCAAGTGGAAAGTTCAAAGGGCCACTTATGAACATAGAGACAAGCCAGGTTGAGTGGCAACAGGATTGTACTTCCCCAGCAGTTTGCTCTCCCCAGCATTGAGATTACACCTTTCCTCAGCAGAGCAGACCTTCCCCAGCATGAGACTTGGGAAGTATTTTCTCCGGATCAAGACGTTATTTCCCCACAGAATTAGGATGTTCACTTTCCCCATCCAGTCAGGAAGCGTGCTTTCACCGACAACGTTATGTTCTAATCCCCAACAAGGTGGGAGTAAAGTCATTCTCCCCATCAGCAGGCTAAGTTCAGCAGTATCCCCAAGCAGGATGGTATTATGGACTGTTTTCCCCAAGCAGGATGATATTATGGGCTGGCATCCCCCAGCAGGTTCTAAGCCCAATTGTGGTTGGCAATTTTCAGTAACAGACTTCCGGTCCCGTTATCGGCATTCATTCTCAACTCCCCCAGCAGAGGAGAAATCTCAGGTTTTGGATGTTACCTTCAGTAAAGGACAGGTGTAGCCCCGATGTTTCTTTTGGGATTTTGTCCCTAGTAGAAGTTGTTGATCCAAGGGGTCGGTCAGCGCGATCCTTCTCAGCAGAGTTCTTGGATTCAGAGGACAATTTATTTTTGTCATCCCCAGCTGAATTGGTCTTTTCTCTCCAGCATTTATTTTGCTAGAGGGACCCCTTTTGCATATCATAAGCATTTGCATTGCATCCTCAAACGCGTAGCATTTCCACTTCGTGTAGAGCATTACGGCAAAATTCAAACATTCGCATTCGAAGCATAAGCCAGGTTTGATGCTTTTCTTGCCAGTTTTCTTTCTCAGCAGAGATGGCATAACTCAGGAGATTTTGGAGGGATGCGTTCCTCATACTTGTGCTCCCCGGCAGAGTCTTTTATTTAGACTTCTCCTTTCCCCAGCGGAGTCATCTTATCTGTGGATCGTGAGTCCGTTAGAAGTTTGCCTTTGTTTGGCCTTTCGCTTTTGTGAAATCCAGTCCTTGCCTGGTAGTCAGTTCGCGCTTGACATATTTTGTTTGCCAATTTCCTTTTCTCAGTAGGGGTGGTTTAAACCGGAAATTTTGTTTCACGTTATCCCCGGCAAAGCCCACTTTATGTTGGTTATCCTTTACGGGTACAATTGAGGCTGTATTCGTTTTGTGGGTGCGATTGAGGTCGTATTCATTTTTTCTTTGTGGGTAGAGTGATTGTGGTTAGTCTTCCTTTGTGGGTGAAATTGAGGTTGTATTCGTTTTGTGGGTGAGATTGAGGCCGAATTCATATTTTCTTTGTGGGTAGAGTGATTGAGGCCAGTCTTCCTTTGCGGGTGCAATTGAGGTTGTATTCGTTTTGTGGGTGCGATTGAGGTCGTATTCATATTTTCTTTATGGGTAGAGTGATTGAGGTCAGTCTTCCTTTGAGGGTACAATTGAGGTTGTATTTGTTTTGTGGGTACGATTGAGGTCGTATTCATGTTTTCTTTGTGGGTAGAGTGATTGAGGTCAGTCTCCCTTTGCGGGTACAATTGAGGTTGTATTCGTTTTGTGGGTGCGATTGAGGTCGTATTCATTTTTTCTTTGTGGGTAGAGTGATTGAGGTCAGTCTTCCTTTGCGGGTGCAATTGAGGTTGTATTCGTTTTGTGGGTGCGATTGAGGTCGTATTCATATTTTCTTTGTGGGTAGAGTGATTGAGGTCAGTCTTCCTTTGCAGGTGCAATTGAGGTTGTATTCGTTTTGTGGGTGCGATTGAGGTCGTATTCATATTTTCTTTATGGGTAGAGTGATTGAGGTCAGTCTTCCTTTGAGGGTACAATTGAGGTTGTATTCGTTTTGTGGGCGCGATTGAGGTCGTGTTCATGTTTTCTTTGTGGGCAGAGTGATTGAGGTCAGTCTTCCTTTACGGGTATAATTGAGGTTGTATTCGTTTCGTGGGTGCGATTGAGGTCGTGTTCATGTATTCTTTGTGGGCAGAGTGATTGAGGTCAGTCTTCCTTTGCGGGTATAATTGAAGTTGTATTTATTTTGTGGGTGCGATTGAGGTCGTATTCATTTTTTCTTTGTGGGTAGAGTGATTGAGGTCAGTCTTCCTTTGCGGGTGCAATTGAGGTTGTATTCGTTTTGTGGGTGCGATTGAGGTCGTATTCATATTTTCTTTGTGGGTAGAGTGATTGAGGTCAGTCTTCCTTTGCGGGTGCAATTGAGGTTGTATTCGTTTTGTGGGTATGATTGAGGTCATATTCATATTTTCTTTATGGGTAGAGTGATTGAGGTCAGTCTTCCTTTGAGGCTACAATTGAGGTTGTATTCGTTTTGTGGGTGCGATTGAGGTCGTATTCATTTTTTCTTTATGGGTAGAGTGATTGAGGTCAATCTTCCTTTGCGGGTGCAATTGAGGTTGTATTCGTTTTGTGGGTGCGATTGAGGTCGTATTCATATTTTCTTTGTGGGTAGAGTGATTGAGGTCAGTCTTCCTTTGCGGGTGCAATTGAGGTTGTATTCGTTTTATGGGTGCGATTGAGGTCGTATTCATATTTTCTTTATGGGTAGAGTGATTGAGGTCAGTCTTCCTTTGAGGGTACAATTGAGGTTGTATTTGTTTTGTGGGTGCGATTGAGGTCGTATTCATGTTTTCTTTGTGGATAGAGTGATCGAGGTCAGTCATCCTTTGAGGGTACAATTGAGGTTGTATTCGTTTTGTGGGTGCGATTGAGGTCGTGTTCATGTTTTCTTTGTGGGCAGAGTGATTGAGGTCAGTCTTCCTTTGCGGGTATAATTGAGGTTGTATTCGTTTTGTGGGTGCGATTGAGGTCGTATTCATATTTTCTTTGTGGGTAGAGTGATTGAGGTCAGTTTTCCTTTGCGGGTGCAATTGAGGTTGTATTTGTTTTGTTGGTGCGATTGAGGTCGTATTCATATTTTCTTTATGGGTAGAGTGATTGAGGTCAGTCTTCCTTTGAGGTTACAATTGAGGTTGTATTCGTTTCGTGGGTTCAATTGAGGTCGTATTCATGTGTTCTTTGTGGGTAGAGTGATTGAGGCCAGTCTTCCTTTGCGGGTACAATTGAGGTTGTATTCGTTTTGTGGGTGCGATTGAGGTCGTATTCATTTTTTCTTTGTGGGTAGAGTGATTGAGGTCAGTCTTCCTTTGCGGGTGCAATTGAGGTTGTATTCGTTTTGTGGGTGCGATTGAGGTCGTATTCATATTTTCTTTGTGGGTAGACTGATTGAGGTTAGTCTTCCTTTGCGGGTGCAATTGAGGTTGTATTTGTTTTGTGGGTGCGATTGAGGTCGTATTCATATTTTCTTTATGGGTAGAGTGATTGAGGTCAGTCTTCCTTTGAGGGTACAATTGAGGTTGTATTCGTTTTGTGGGCGCGATTGAGGTCGTGTTCATGTTTTCTTTGTGGGCAGAGTGATTGAGGTCAGTCTTTCTTTGCGGTTATAATTGAGGTTGTATTCGTTTTGTGGGTGCGATTGAGTTCGTGTTCATGTTTTCTTTGTGGGCAGAGTGATTGAGGTCAGTCTTCCTTTGCGGGTATAATTGAGGTTGTATTCGTTTTGTGGGTGCGATTGAGGTCGTATTCATGTTTTCTTTGTGGGTAGAGTGATCGAGGCCAGTCTTCCTTTGAGGGTACAATTGAGGTTGTATTCGTTTTGTGGGTGCGATTGAGGTCGTGTTCATGTTTTCTTTGTGGGCAGAGTGATTGAGGCCAGTCTTCCTTTGCGGGTATAATTGTGGTTGTATTCATTTTGTGGGTGCGATTGAGGTCGTATTCATGTTTTCTTTGTGGGTAGAGTGATCGAGGCCAGTATTCCTTTGAGGGTACAATTGAGGTTGTATTCGTTTTGTGGGTGCGATTGAGGTCGTATTCGTATTTTCTTTGTGGGTGGAGTGATTGAGGCCAGTCTTCCTTTGAGGGCAATTGAGGTTGTATTCGTTTTGTGGGTGCGATCGAGGTCGTATTCCTATTTTCTTTGTGGGTAGAGTGATTGAGGTCAGTCTTCCTTTGCGGGCACGATTGAGGTCGTATTCGTCTTATTTTTGTGGGTATGGTTGTGGTCATACTCCTTATTTTTCAGCACGCTCCATTTCGTTATTCTCACCGTTAGCAAATTTCTGAGGCTCTTTCGGTATTCAATCCCCGTGCATCCTGGAATGTCTGAGAGCCGTCGCTATCATACCTTCAGGACCAAGTTGATTGAATAGGGGCAGCTGTAGCACCCCAAAATTTGCTCTCTTACTTTAAGTACTAACTAGTTTATGTTTCACTTCATTCTTTGCATTATCATGTGTGCATATCATTGGTTCTTAGCATGGGGTCAAGGTGCCTGAGGCAAGCTTCAAGAGGAGAAGATGTTCTTCAAGCAAGAATCCTTATATTGTCTAAGAGAGCTCAAGTGGATCACTCTCTCCTAACCAGTGCAGAGATTAGGGTTTTGAGAATCTTGGGCTGATTGCTCCTATTGGGCAAGCTTCTTGGGTTTTTTATCATCATCAAATGGCATGTCTTATCTTTGTTGTAGAGGATACACATCATATTCAGAGGAATTTGGATTTGGAGACTGTGCTATTTCCTCCTAGACTAAGGGTACCAAAATTAGGGTTTGCTATAAAGTCAGGTTATTTCTGATTTTTTGGGCAAGACTTGATTCCATGGTATTCCTTAGGTCCCTAAGTATCTAGGAATGGAAGATTGTGAATCAGTTTGGTTCATGAGAAGTTCAATTGGCCAATGGATTGGGAATCAGGAGAATTGGATAAAAGTCAACAGTGAAAGGGGAAGTCAACTGTGAAAGCTTGAGGTTCTCTTCAAGGTTTTCAAGGTCTCACATTCTCATATGGTATTCAAGATTCAAGTTTCATGCCATTTATCAAGAATCATGGGTTGATACAAAAGTTACTAAATATGGAAATGACTTATAATTTGAAAGTTTCCTTTTTGGGCAAGTTCTTACACTACTTTCAACTTGACTTTTCATCATCAAGAAAGCTTCAAATGAATTTTCCTCAAACATTAAAGTTCAAGATATTTTTCTCCTCTTTCCAACAAGTACTAGATGGTCTCCATGTCATTTGTGAAACTCAAGTTATGATCAAAAGAAGGCAAAGTGGTTTTTAGGGTTTCCTTATGATTCCATTTTCACAACTTTTGCATTTTGGGACATAGTGACCTATGATTGATTCCTTTGTTTCAAGCCACATTCTAACATCAAAGAACATTACTTGAGGATCATTTTGGGCCTTTGAACCAAGAAATTTCATGAATTATTCATTACTTATTTCACATGGTGCAAAATTGCAAAATCATTGAAAACTCATGAACCAAGACATCTCAAGGCCCAAATCAAATTCAGGTGTGATTAGCAATTGTTAAATAAGTGATCCATCATCAAGGTTTTGGATATACATGCATGGAGGAGGGTGTATTTCACATTATGCAAATTTGTCAAATGGGCCAAAACTCATTAACCAAAGAGTGATTAAGACCCAAGTGATCATCAGTGGATTAACCCTAAGTATTTAAAGTTACTCATGCACTGGTTGGGAAAGAAGAGACGTGATTTTGAGGAGAACAAAGTTTGCAACCCTAAAGCTTCTCTCATTCGAATCTCATCATCCACAGCAGCTTTTCCAAAAATTCTTTCTCAGTCCTTCTCCTTGGCATCTATAGAGTACAAATCAACCCTCATTGGAAGCTAAAAGTAAGGATATAGATTGCCTAATCTAAGGTTAGTGATGTTTTTCATGATCTTAAAGCTCTCTTTTTAAACGTGCATGATGATCTGTGGTGTATGCTGATAATTCTGGTGTAGTTTGTATCGAGTTTGGACGTCTAGATTGATCGCATGATGAGTTTTAAAGTTTTGAACCAAACCTTCTTTCGTTCGTTTTGCTCTATGTGTTGATTTTTTGTGAAAAATAGCATGATATTTGGAATCCTCGTGTTTTTCTGATCGAAACAATGTACTCACATGCCTGTTCTGGTTTTTTTTTGGGTGGTGGTTACCGGAGAAGACGGTCGGAACCCTAGTTCCGGCGTCTGGTTATGTTTTCCGGCGAGCTAGGGTTTCAGGGAGAGAGACGAAATCGTGACCGTCCGTTGCCCAGATCTCACGGTCCATGCGTTGCCACATCATTAAAAAAATCTGATTTATTTTATTAGTTGTATGCGTGCCATCCCATGATTATTGCCATGTACCTTAGATCTGCATCACGCATCTTAATTACTTTCCATATTGTTGACTTAATCTTGTGCGTTTGATGAATCATATGGATGGAATTGTGACAACACATTAAAAAACCCATGTGTTGCTCACGTGGGAGTGTAGGGTATTCTGAGTACTTTGCTGAGCGCGCACGTATGTTGGTTGTGGTGTACTGTGTGATCTATACCGTTAATCATGAATACATGCTGGTTTGGTTGACTAAGTATGAGGCGTTAGATTGATCGGAGGGTTGTGGTGGAGTCAATCCGTTGACTGGGTTTCACATGTACCTTTTTATTTTATTTTATTTTCGCTGATGGATTTTAGGTTTTGGGCCTTCTGTTCGCACCCCCCATATGAGCCCAGTTGCCTTTCTAAACGTGAGTAGGTTGCTATTTACACCCCATGTTTATTTCAATTATTTCCATTTTTCATTTAATTGCATTATTTTATTTTTAATTATTAAAAAACAGATAAATGCATTTAAAAATCACCAAAAAAATCATGGAGCATTTTTATAGTTTTATAAAGTTTTACCAAATTTTATTTTATCATTTTATTTTATTTTTAGCCTCTGGATTAATTATTTGAATGATTTCTTTTTGAATTATTCTTATTATGCATACCCTAACTTGTTTATTTTATTTCTCATCATCCATAAAGCATTTTGAACTCATTCTTTTTGCATTGTTTCACCAACACATTGAATTGCATTAAAATATTTTTCTCTCATTTTTAAAATCATCTCATATTGCATTTTAGTCCTTTCCTTTTGCATATTGAACCATGTTTCTTGTCTGAACTTTGCATAATTGTTTGAGTGAGCTATCTGGGGAATTTTGGCATGAGTTTTTGATATATTGTTTCTTTATGGTTGAGTTATGTTGATAATTAATTTGGTGATTTTAGAAGATGTTTTGCTAATTATGTGATTGCTCTTTGTTTGAGGTCTACTTGTATGCATATCCTTGATCATGTCTGATTACTTGTTTGAGAAAACACTTGTGCCATCATTTGGGTTTGCTCCTTTGACTTCCTAATTCATGTTTAGGTCATCCACATTCTGTCTTGGTTGAATTTCATTTGGTTTATAACCTTTTCTCTTTGGTTTGTGATTTGCTTGGGTTTCATTTATCTTATTGTTACTTATGTCTGTTTGTACTAACCTTTTATGCAGGGGCTGAGGTAAGTTATTTAAGGGTGTGGATAAGTATCCATGTCCACTCTCACTCTTTTTGCCCCTCATCTTTTCTTTTGTTTATGCTTAGGTTGTTGTCAAAACTCCCTTAGGGCCATCTTTGCATGATGACATTAGGATAGATTTTCCCCGTAGTTTTTTTTCTTTTCTTTTGAGTCCCTCTTCTCATCTCATAACATTTTCTAAGATACTTAATAAGGTCAACTTGCCTTGCACACGAGTCTTAAACATAGGAAATGAAGATTGAGGGGTCCCCCTTCTCTCTTCTAGAATGTTGAGCATACGTCCCATTGGGGACGACCATGCAACGCATTCGTTCCCGTGTCATAGACTTTGGTTCAAGTTGAGTTATGAACTAACTCAAGTCACTTCTGTCCTAAAAAATACAAACAAACCTCAAACCTTTTTATCCTGCGGGATTGTCAAACTAAAGGCTATTTTCAAAAAGGGCACGTTACTTTCCGTCTGAGTCGCAAACAGGCATCGACCCTAACTGCCAGACGCGAACTTAACGTCGCTCATAAAAAACACAAAAAGAACTTGGTCTGAACTACGTTGACTCTGAATTCCCCATTGCACAAAGGGGGTACGTAGGCCTAGGACGTCGACGTCCTACCGAGTCTGTCTTAGTTTTCCCCTCCCCCATTTTAGTGCAGCCATAGATTTTAGGATAACTCACCCTTAGAATAGACAACAAGCGTGGATCCCATCGAGTACGATGGACGCGTGGGGTGCTAGAACCTTCCCCTCGCGTAACCAACTCCCGAACCTAGGTTATGGTTGCGATGACCATTCCTTTCCCTCTTCCTCAGGTTTATGCGGTGTTCCCTTTCCCTCTCTTGGGATAAATTTACATGGCTGACGACTCTGTTTTCCGCGCCACTCTCGCGTTTATACCTGGATGAAAATCCTGGGAGCGACAATATATATATGATATTTCAGTACAGATTTTCCGCTTTCATTCTGTTTCTGAATTGTGGGTGTATTACTACCTGAATTGTTGCATATCTTTATGAGCAGGTGTTGTATGTTTGTTTCAAATTGATGTGGCATCTTCAGTCTATGCCGTGAATGTGTAAATATACTCTGATGAAATTTTGAATTTTTTTTATCGCTTTAATAGCTTGGGGTATAGATTGGGGATGTTACATTAAGTGGTATCAGAGCCAGTCCGCATCAGTTTGTGTCAGTCCTTGTTGGTCGTTGTGCTTGGGTGAGCTGTTTGTTTAACCATAGTTTCCGTTATTGGAAATGAATAGAATATGGCTGGTAGGAATGACGCTGCTTTGGCTGCTGCTATGTAAGCTATGGCTCGGGTTGTACAGGGTGCACCTAATGCTGCTGGTAATGATGAGTCCAGGAAGAATAAACCGCCTGTCTTTAAAGGGAGACATGATCCTGATGGTGCACAGATTTGGCTTAAAGAGATAGAAAGGATCTTCCGAGTGATGGATTGTGCTGAGGACAATAAGGTGAGACTGGGAACTCACATGTTATAGGAAGAAGCTGATGACGGGTGGGTTAGTACTCGTCAGGTGTTGGGAGCTGGGGATGAAGAAGTTACTTGGGAATTGTTTAGCCGGGAGTTTCTGAGGAAGTATTTTCCCGAATATGTAAGAGGAAAGAAGGAAATTGAGTTCTTGGAATTGAAACAAGGTAATATGTCTGTTGTTGATTATACTGCTAAGTTTGTGGAGCTTGTGCAGTTTTATCCTCATTATGCTTAAGCGACTGCAGAGTTTTCTAAGTGTGTGAAGTATGAGAGCGGACTGCGTCCTGAGATTAAGCAGGCAATTGGTTATTAAAGGATAAGAAGGTTTTATGATTTGGTGGAATGTTGTAGGATTTATGAAGAGGATAGTAGGGCTCGTTCTACTCACTATAAGAGTGTGAGTGACAGAAAACGGAAGCAACAGTTCCGTAGTGGTCCGTATGTAACACCAGCTGATAAGGGTAAACAAAAGGGTACTTTTGATCGAAGGTCAAGTGGGGGAGGTATGTCTGGTCCTCTGAGGTGTTATAGATGTGGTGATGTGGGACATCGTCATTTCAAATGTAAGAAAGATTTGAGGAAGTGTTCTAATTGTGGAGGTGTAGGACATGTCGCGGCTGAGTGCAAAAGGAAGAATGTGGCGAAGTGTTTCAACTGTGGTGACCCCGGTCATATTAGCACGAAGTGTCCAAAACCGAAGCAAGTTCCATCTGGTGGGAAAGTTTTTTGCATTGGCAGGGACTCAGACTTCAAATGCAGATCGTCTGATCAGAGGTACTTGTTTTATTAATAGTACGCATTTAGTTGCTATTATTGATATTGGAGTGACTCATTCGTTTATTTCGTCTGAGTGCGCTAAGCGTTTGAATCTTGTGTTGTCTTCGATGGGTGGAGAGATGGTTATTGATACTCCAGCAATGGGGTCAGTAACTACTTCTTTGGTTTGTTTAAGTTGTCCTTTGACCATTTATGGTAAAGACTTTGAGATGGATTTAGTGTGGTTGCTGTTGGAGGGTTTAGATGTGGTTCTGGGAATGAATTGGTTGCAATTCAATCGGGTTCATATTGATTATTATCATAAGTTAGTAAGGTTTCCTTCTCTTGAAGAAGATGAAGATTCGAGTTTCTTATCTACCAAAGAGTTGAAGAAACTTTTGGCGGATGGAGCTCAGTTGTTTGGGTTGTTTGCGTCGTTGACTGTGGACAGTCAAGTGTCGCTTGATGTGTTTCCTGTTGTGTGTGAATTTCCAGAAGTGTTTCCTGAGGATATTTTAGATGTGCCACCAGAGAGAGAGGTGGAGTTTTCTATAGATCTAGTTCCTAGTACTAGACCTGTTTCTATGGCACCTTATCGTATGTCGGCATCTGAGTTGGTAGAGTTAAAGAAGCAATTGAATGAATTTTTGGAAAAGAGGTTTGTGAGACCAAGTGTTTCTCCATGGGGTGCTCCAGTTTTATTGGTGAAAAAGAAAGATGGAAGTATGCGATTGTGTGTTTATTATCTCCAGTTGAATAAGGTGACGATTAAGAATAAGTATCCTCTTCTGAGAATTGATGATCTGATGGATCAGTTGGTTGGTGCTTGTGTGTTCAGTAAGATTGACTTGAGGTCGGGGTATCATCAGATTAGGGTGAAAGAGGAAGATATTCAGAAGACGGCTTTTAGGACACGTTATGGTCATTATGAATATTTTGTGATGCCGTTCGGGGTTTCTAATGCGCCAGGTGTGTTTATGGAATACATGAATCGTATTTTCCACAAGCATTTGGATCGATTTGTTGTTGTGTTTATTGATGACATATTGATTTATTCTAAGTCTCGGGAGGAGCACGCGGAGCATTTGTGTATTGTTTTGCAGGTTTTGAAGGAAAAGAAGCTTTTTGCCAAATTGTCCAAGTGTGAATTTTGGTTGTCGAAGGTGAGTTTTCTTGGTCACGTGATTTCAGGTAACGGTATTGCTGTGGATCCATCTAAAGTAGAAGCAGTTCTACAATGGGAGGCTCCGAGATCTGTTACTGAAATTCGAAGCTTTTTGGGATTAGCCGGATATTATCGAAGGTTCATTGAAGGTTTTTCTAAGCTGGCACTTCCTTTGACCCAGTTGACTTGCAAAGGCCAAGCGTTCATTTGGGATATTCGGTGTGAGGAGAGTTTTAATGAGCTGAAGAGAAGATTGACGACAGCTCCGATTTTGATTTTGCCGAATCCTACTGAACTATTTGTGGTGTATTGTGATGCGTCTTTGATTGGTCTAGGTGGGGTGCTAATGCAAGAAGGTAAGGTCGTGGCTTATGCTTCGAGGCAGTTGAGAGTGCATGAGAAGAATTACCCTACGCATGACTTGGAGTTAGCGGCTGTGGTGTTTGTATTGAAAATTTGGAGGCATTATCTTTTTGGTGCGAGGTTTGAAGTCTTTAGTGATCACAAAAGTTTGAAATATCTGTTTGATCAGAAGGAGTTGAATATGAGGCAGCGTAGATGGTTGGAATTTTTGAAGGACTACGACTTTGGCTTGAATTACCATCCTGGTAAAGCTAATGTGGTAGCCAATGCGTTGAGCCGAAAATCGTTGCTTATGTCCGCTTTAATGGTTAAGGAGTGGGAGCTTTTGGAATTGTTTAGAGATTTGAGTTTGGTATGTGAAGTGACGTCGGATAGCGTAAGGCTTGGAATGTTGAAGGTTACTAATGATTTTATGATGACGGTAAGTGAGAAACAGTAGTTGGATGCGAAATTGGTGGATTTGATGTTGGTTGGCGGAAAAGATGCGAATAGTGATTTTCAAGTGGATGTTAATGGTGTGTTGAGGTTCCGTGGGCGAATTTGTATTCCGGACGATTCAGAGTTGAAACGGATGATTTTGGAAGAAGGACACCGGAGTAATTTGAGTATACATCCGGGAGCGAACAAGATGTACCAAGATTTGAAGAAGATTTTTTGGTGGTCTGGATTGAAAAGAGATGTGGCTCAGTTTGTGTATGCTTGTTTGACGTGCCAGAAGTCGAAAGTGGAACATCAGAGGCCTAGTGGTTTGTTGCAGCCGTTGGATATTCCAGAATGGAAATGGGATAGCATTTCTATGGATTTTGTAACGGGGTTGCCGAATACTCAACGAGGGCATAATGCTATTTGGGTGGTTGTGGATAGGCTAACTAAATCGGCGCATTTCATTCCGATTGACATCAGTTTTACTTTGGAGAGGTTAGCTGAGATTTATATCAGTGTGATTGTGAAGTTGCATGGGGTTCCGTTAAGTATTATTTCGGATCGAGATCCAAGGTTTACCTCGAGATTTTGGGAAAGTTTGCAAAAGGCTTTGGGATCTAAATTGAGGTTGAGTTCTGCTTATCATTCACAGATGGATGGACAGACCGAGAGGACGATTCAGTCGTTGGAAGATTTGTTGAGGGCTTGTGTTCTTGAACAAGGTGGTGCTTGGGATGGTTATCTTGCATTGATTGAATTCACGTATAATAACAGTTTCCATTCAAGTATTGGAATGGCGCCGTTTAAAGCATTGTATGGACAAAGATGTCGAACACCGTTGTGTTGGCACGAATCTGGTGAGAGGACGGTGGTTGGACCGGAGTTGGTACAACAGACTACGGACAAGGTGAAACTTATTCGTGAGAAAATGAAGGCTTCTCAAAGTAGACAAAAGAGTTATCATGATCGTAGAAGGAAAGATCTCGAGTTTCAAGAGGGCGATCATGTATTTTTGAGAGTTACGCCGGTAACGGGTGTTGGTCGTGCATTGAAGTCGAAGAAACTTACTTCTCGGTTTATTGGTCCTTACCAGATATCTGCGAGAGTGGGTGTTGCGGCTTATCGGGTGGCGTTGCCGCCGAATCTGTCGAATTTGCATGATGTGTTCCATGTTTCACAGCTTCGGAAGTATGTTCCGGATCCGTCGCATGTGATTCCGATGGATGAGGTTGAGGTAAGGGAGAAACTTACGGTTGAGGCATTACCCGTTAAGATTTTGGATCGCGAGGTGAAGCGGTTGAGGGGCAAGGATATTGCACTTGTGAAAGTAGCGTGGGGAGGCGCTGCTGAGGGCAATTTGACTTGGGAGTTGGAAAGTCGGATGCGGGAGTCGTATCCAGAGTTGTTCGTATCAGGTAATATTTTCGAGGACGAAAATTTCTAAGTGGGGGAGAGTTGTAACGCCCCAGTCAGTTTTGTCCGTTTTATTTAATCGAGTCGTTTTGATTATTTTATTATTATATTATTTTATTTCCGACTTTTACCTGAAAATATGTTATTTTTAGTCGTGATTATATTTTGTCGCGTTTTGGGAACGTTTGCGAGATATTTTAGTGTGGGGGTATTTTGGTCTTTTCATTTATTTTTCCTAAGTTAGTATGAATAGAAATAGAAAGAAAGAAAAATGGTAAGAGGAGAAGAGGAAGAGAAGAGGAAAAAGGAGAAAAAGAGAGAAATCTTGGAAATCAAGAAAATCGATCAACCGACTTTTCTAAACACGATTTAATCGGGTAAGGGTGCGAAACTCGATTATCTTATGCTTGTGTATGATTATGTATGTGTATGTTTGCATATTTTCTTGTCTTTCCATAGCTTTTGATTCTAGGTTGGAAATGGGAAAAATGATGAGGAATCGATGTTTTCGCGGTTGGAAATCGGTGTAAATGCGGTAGAATACTTGTTACCATGCTTGGGTTATGTTTAGACTGCTATATGTTGGTTTGGAAATGTTTTGGGTGGAAAAAATATGGTTTTGCGATGATCTGGTACGCTGCTGGGTTTTGCTGAAATCGCAGGTTCGCACTGCGAATGGCCAGCGAATGGGTGGCGAACGTTCGCGTGAGGTTCGCACTGCGAACGTTGTATTATTTTTCATTCTGCCACTGTTCGCTGGAGGATTCGTATTGCGAATGGGGTAGCGAGCATTCACTGGGAGTTCGCACTGCGAACGTTGGGAATTTTCTAGGCTATTTTGCTTCTGCCACTGTTCGCTAAGACATTCGCACTGCGAATGAGGGAGCGAAGGACTCGCTAGGAGCTTCGCACTGCGAACGTGACAGTTTATTCCAATTTGTTTTCTCTGTAACTTTTGATCCGTGAGTCGGTTTGAGGCGTGGTTTGATGCGTTAGAAAGCTTATAAAATGTTCTTGCTTATGATGATGGTTTTGAGATTGTTGGCCGATTAAATTAGGTCGGGAATTAGAAAATATGTTGTTTTGTCGACTTTTGCAGTTTAAATTTTGTGAATTTGATGTGTATATGCAATATGCTGTTGGTGTGGATATTGTATGACCTGTGTACTGTTGTGTGATGAATTTGCATGAAATACATATTGTGATGATGATTGGTGGCCTTAGGGCAAGAGAATGCAATGTGTGGTAATTGACGATATATGCGTGATTATGGATGTGTATATGTGTGCATTTTAAATGTCATGAGTCATTGTATGCCAAGCATCATGATATGCATTCTTGTGACGTCGTGAGCGACAGATTGATTCCAGAGGGAATCCGCTATAACATCGTGCGCCTTAAAAATAAGAGGACTGAAAGTGATCTGATCGGATCGTGCGCCTTAAAAATAAGAGGACCGAAAGCGATGATTATAGACGATCGTGTGCCCATGTGGGGTGTGAGCGATCGGGTCGTGTGCCCATGTGGGGTGTGAGCGATCCATAAACGTCGTGTGCCCGTGTGGGGTGTGAGAGACGGGGAACATCGTATGCCCGACGGGGAGTTACACTAAGTAACGAGCGATGGTTCCAGCAGAGTTCCTGAGTGAACTAGTGATGAGAAATGTTGGAAGTCGATACCGCATATGCATTGCATAGAGTCGTTGTGTCGGTCTCTGTGCATTTGCATAGATCATGGATTAATTGTGTATGGAATTGTGAATGTGATTGATGAGATGGAATAGGTATAATTGTATTGATGATGAGTGTATTGTGTATGACTGATGTGTATGGGTATTAGATACCTGAGAATTGTACTGTGTTGGGTTGTATTTGATTGTGGTGCATTTGTGATGAGAATATTTTACTTGTGCATTTCTGTGTTAATATATAATTATATGCAACTGTATTATGATTGTGTTTCTCACCCTTCTGCTGTTTTATAATGCTCTATAAGGCATTGCAGATTAGAGTTGCTGGAGGTCTTTTTGTGAAGCTTAGGTCTTCATTCTTTTGTCGGTTGGCTCTGATATGTGACACCGGATAGTCGGGGTGATCGAGTGTGATTATTTTGTATTATGTATATGTATCTTTTGGATTGTACATGTATGATGTTGTATATGACAAACAAACTTTTCATGATATATATATATGAGATTATAGTACAGATTTTCCGCTTTCATTCTGTTTCTGAATTGTGGGTGTATTACTACCTGAATTGTTGCATATCTTTATGAGCAGGTGTTGTATGTTTGTTTCAAATTGATGTTGCGTCTCCAGTCTATGCCGTGAATGTGTAAATATACTCTGATGAAATTTTGAATTTTTTTATCGCTTTAATAGCTTGGGGGTATAGATTGGGGGTGTTACAGATGACATGTGGAGTACCGTCGAAACGATGATCCTCACATCCCAGCACAAGGGATTTAGCTGGACATGGTGACTAAAAACATAACAATAAATTGGTTTGCAAAGTAAAGCATTTGTAAGATAAAAACGTGTAAAGTGTGAGAGTATACTTTGAGAGAATGAATACAAGTGTCACGCTTGAGTTTAGTTCCGAAAGATAAACAGATCACATAGAAACTTAAAATAACAAAGTAAGGGCAGAGACAGAAAATAAATGAATGTAAAGCAGTGCAGGAAAATAAATGAATATAAAAGCGATGCGGAATATAATAAAATGCAATTTATAAAAAAAACCTGCTCCAAAGCGGAGATTGAATCTGGTACAGAGCTGGAAAGTAAATTGCGGGAAAGTAAATAAATATAAACGCTCCTAACTATGGTTGCTCCAATCTAACTAACAACGATAGTGCAATAACCCCTCGATGTGACAGATTATTGCTTTACAAAATGAACTTTATGCCTAAGGTTGGAAACTAGGATTGGATGCCAAAAAAATGAAAACACAATGCATATTTATAGTGCTAATGAGGTTGTAACTGCCACACGACGTTATGAAGAACGGCTGAGTAATAATCTCCATCATGGGTAACTGCTTCTAACGTTCTTGACCGTTTTCCCGTTACAATGGTCGGTGCCCGCCGACCCGCCGACCCCCTCTCAGCGTCCACCGAGTGTGGTCGTGGAATAAAACGTCTATTGTGACCGTTGGAATGTGGGCGAAACCTTATACTCAAATGGCGTCCTCTATGGCGTTTGCTGAGTGAAACGGCTAGTGTACAATTTGCACAGGAAATCTCCATTTTCGCTCGATTTGCGTCGTTTCTTCACTGTAGGCTCAAATAAGGCAATGTATCTGAGAGTAAAACAAAATACCATAATAACAAGGGAAAATAACAAATAAACAACTAAAAACATGTGCAATCGGGGTCAAATATACAATGTGATTTGGTGTTATCAAATTCTCCCACACTTAAACCTTTGCTTGTCCTCAAGCAAACTCTCATAAGCAGAGAAAAACAGCAAACATACAAGTATCTTATCTGGGCTAAAGACTTAAGTTTGATCAATGATACATCAGTAGGTACTAACTCATGAACTAAGGGTATCGTAATGACACTTTCCGCAATTTGCGGGCATAAGTTCCTCTCCTATACAAACCAATCCAAACCATGATGTTATACTTAGGCCTATCTTACTCATTCCTTTCTTACCCCTTTTCATTCAGGCGCAGTCACATTAAGCTCGTTATCTTTCACTCGCATGGTGAACATAACCTGTGGTAATCCTGATTCTTTTGTTATATCAATGGTTTGATACTTTTTGCAATTCTTTTTGATATATAATTTTTCTTGCAAATTTTTTTTTAAAGATACTTTAGCATCTTCTTGGATTTTTCTTTTTCTTTTCTTTTTCTTTTACAGGATCTTACCTATTTGCATCGATTTGTCACTTAGCGGTGGCTAAGATGGTGCTGACTGCTAGGATAAACTACTTAAGGGTAAGTGATGAAGGGTGAGATTTTAAGGCCACCGTATAAAAAAAGCTGGATAGGCTCCTATATTTAAGGAACTTATGGTGTAAAAACGATATCGATTTTTCAAAAAGTTTTCCCAAGCCTTTGCAAATGATACTTACTTGTCCTAATAGCCCAAATTTTCAAAATAAATGTTGTTTTCTTTGTTAAAATTTTTTTTTTGTTAAGGCTCAAGAATTGGGAAAATAGGCAAATTACACAAAATGACTCGTCAAGCACATGTGAAATTTTTAAAACAAACTAAACTATACTAGAAAGCAATAATAAAATAGAAATAGTAAAGACAACTAAAAACAGTAAATATCTCCTCCCACACTTAAACCGAACATTGTCCTCAATGTTTCGATAAAAGTGAGAAAGGGATAGGTGAAACCTGGCAATCAATCATGTCGGCCACTGGGGCCATCTCCACCATGCTCTGAACGTCTGGGACGACGGTTCCTACTGCGGTATCGGGTGGTATGTGATAGCTCCATCTGTTTAATCCTCTCTATTAGAGAGGCATTTTGATCTCTAAGTGCTTGGAAGCTCTCAAGAGTGGATTGCTGTGACTCCCGCATAAAGTCCATCATCTCCTGCTGTTGTTGGTACATGGCATAGAACATGCCATCACGCTCTTCTTCTTTGGCTTGCTGTGCTTGCCACATTTCTTCGGTGATATAAAATCCAGAAGAAGTACCTGCAGAACGGTGAGTAACAAGTGGGGTGTGTGTAGGTGATACATGAATAGGAGACTGTTCCATACGGTCAAACTCATCATCCGTCTCGTTTCCTTCGTCCTCGGGGACGTTTGGTAGTAACGGACCTAAAATAGGAGCAGCCTTCAAATCATAGAGCCAGTTTCCTCTTTGGCGCACATCAGTGCATCTTGAGCAAGGTAAAGCGACACTCGGGATGGCGGCATTTCGAACCATGAGAATATAGCCCCCTTCCGGCCTCGCTTTGCATAAACGCATATCTCGTAGAAATCTTAAATCAATGATGCGAGGCGGGAGTGGTTCCAATGTGGCCAACTCAGTGTCCAGGTGGAGGGCTCGTGCAATGAAGGTAATCAATCCTCCAAATGACACAGTGCTGCCCTTTTTCTCAATAGCCCGCATATGTGTTATCATAAATAGTACAGGATTTAATCTTTTTCTAAGTAAAGCAGCCTGTAAAAATATAAATTCTTTGGAATTCAACTTGTTAGAATTTTCACGAGCAAAGATAGTATCAACTAATAAAAGGCGGAATACTCGTATAGCTGGGTTATGAATGTCGGAAGCCAAATTTCCGTCAAAGGAGCAGGTGGTCTGACCCGTGATGTCTTTCCACAGTTGGAAAGCCTCAGTTGACCAGTTTGTGTCTATGGGTGCCTCACAAACGACACCATTCCCGTAATGGAATCCTAATAACTCAGCAAGTGCATCAGTGGTATAAATGTATTCAACATTGAACATCCTAAACCTCATTGTGCCTACAGTGCTAGCAGTGTTATCTCTGACAGTGTACTCCAAAGAACTCAAAAACTCGCGGGTTAGCCTTTCATAAGTAGGCTCCTTGCGAATAAAGATACTATCTAATTTTAAATTCTCTAATAGATAAAATACGCTATACCGTATACCAAGGTTATACAAACAGATATCATTAATGTACCTCGTCGCAAGAATGTTGCGTGTCTGCAGTCTGTCCCATTTTCCCCATTGCTTGACTCCGTCATCTCCATCTCAAAAAACGATGTTTCCTTGTCCCTCCGCTGCCATTGTTGAAGTGAAATGAAGGTTTAGTAGCGAATTTGGGTTTTTTTTGTAGATTTGGGTTTTTGGGTGAAATCTTTGGATTTTATAGAGATAATGTGGTATGGGAGTGGTAATGGTAGTGGGGAAGTTATGAAATAAGGAATTGAAATGGTTTAATGGTGTTTTATGGTGATTAAAATCGGAGTTAGTGGAGATGGAAGATGAAGAGAGTGGCAAAAATGGGGGTTTTCTTATTCTGGTTCGTTCATATCCCAGGACGCCTCCGCGTTCGCCAAGCAGGGGTCCGCGTCCGCGGACTGTGTAAACTGGGATGGCACGGGTTTGGGCTTTGGTTGTTCCATTTATCATTCCTTGGGGTGTCTATAGCATATTGGTACATGTAAGAAACATAGAGAATATTTTGTTTATTTAGTTATTATTTTATATATTTGTAAAATATGAATGTAGGAATTAAATAACAATTATATTAGTAACTCTAAAGAATTTTTAAATTATAAAGATGAATTTTTTAAATATTACCAATAGATTGCAATAATGTAGATATTTATTATAACTTGAAATAACATGACACTCGCATATAGCATATGGATGCAATGAGTCTAATAATAATAACGATGGAAAATTACTAATAGTCTGATAATCACGATAATAACAATAAAGATAAGAACGTGGTAACGGTAGAAATAAACGATCATAACAAGCATGTGGTAAGTCCCCCCACACAAAGTGTGAGCTATGACCCAGAGCTCCTGAATATCTTCTAGAAAGACTGTCAGTGGACATCCTGACTCATGTGAGGACAAGGTGTCCGTGCTTCTGCAAGCTGGCGTCTGAGATCACAAATCTCCTGGTATAAAAGATCATATGATGAAGCATTCATTGCGTCTGAGATCTGTAAGGTGAGCTCGGCGCATTCTTCGCGAAGAGAAATGATCTCCTTTCGCATAGCGTCAAACTCTGAATATATGTCCCTGCGTTGTAGATTAACGTTAGAGGAATAGATAGTAGTCCTTTCAGGATAGGGTGTAGGATGGTACTCAGGCACATGTGGGGTCCTAGGTCGGATGGGTGTCTCGTCTTGGCCTTCCAAAGCGTATGACCAGTTAGCTTTGTTATGGATATTTGTCCGGGTGTGGTTTGGCAAACCAAAGTAGTGAACGACTTCGTTGTCTATCAAGAGCTTATAGTTATCGGCACTAAAGAATGCTCTCCTGATAAGGCCACGGTCAAGGCAATGATTAATGTCAATTAAGGTGTAGCCACAATGGGAGGTAAGATGAGTTAGCTTGTTGGCTAGACCTAGGGCATAAGCTATGTGTGTAACAGTACCGCCTACATGGATGGGTCCTCTGGTATATTCAGCATTCAAGTATAGGTTATACATCAGAAAATTACCACAGGCTAAAGGGCGTGACTCAATAGTACAAAAGAGCATCAGAATCTCTTCTGCAGTAACCTGGTTCTCGGTTTCACTTCTACCAAAGAAAGTCTCGGCCAGGATCATTTGGAAATAACGAAAGGCTGGGTTGTGGATTTTGTTTGTTAATTGGGTGGAAGGATCAGGTCCTCCTCCACCGGTGATTTTGCTCTAGAATCCATCAAGCTCATCTTGTATAACATTGGTTTCATGCATAAAATGGATTGCATCCAAGCCCCACTAAAAACCAAGTAATCTAGCAAAATCCCTGTGGTTAAGTGTATACTCGTTCCCAAATAGTCTGAATCTTATGCTCCCACTGTTGTAACCTCTTCCACTGTAGGGGTCATAAATGAGTGAACTGAGGAACTCTAAGGTTAGATGCTTATAGGTTACATTCATTGCTTCAGAATACTCATCCCCCTGGAGCTGGTGACAAAGGTACCTCACACTGGCCTCAATACCTAAGGTTGTTAGACAGTTTGGGTCAGGGTACCTAGTGGGTAGGATCGGTCTCTCTGAAAGGACTACATATTTCTTCCTCTGTTCGTCATCTTTGAACACGATGTGCATGTCATCATAGCTCCGCATCCTGAAAAGAAAGTTAGTGTAGAATATCTGGGATGAAGTGATTTGTAACCTGTAAACATAGACATTTCATAAGTCAGTCCAGTTAGTCAAATAATATAAATAATAAACCTTTTTCTTTTTCTGAAATAAATTATATACATAAAAAAAGTAATGAAAAGAAAGTCGTGGGTTGCCTCCCACGCAGCGCTTGTTTTACGTCGTTAGCTGGACGAATGTAAAACTTACGTAGTGGATGTTGCTATAGGTGGATCTATCAGAGTGTGACCAGAGTAATAGGTGGGTATGTCACCTCCATAGTAGGGTTTCAATCTTTGTCCATTCACTAGGAAGGGACTACATGAATGATTTGCAATTTCAAATGCTCCAGATTTTAGGACTTTGGTGACCTCATAGGGTCCAGTCCACCTCGAGCGTAACTTACCGGGAAATAATCGTAACCTAGAATTGAAAAGAAGTACAGGATCGCCTACGTTGAACTCCTTTTTGCCAATTCTTTTGTCATGCTATGCTTTGGTCCTCTCTTTATATATCACGACGTTTTCATAAGCATTTTGGCGTAACTCTTCTAATTTATGGATATCTAGAATACGTTTATCTTCGGCTGTCAAGTAATCCATATTAAGAGCTTTTATGGCCCATTAGGCCTTATGTTCAAGCTCGAAGGGTAAATGGCAAGATTTTTCGTAGACTAATTGATATGGGATTGTTCCTATAGGAGTTTTAAAAGTGGTTCTATAAGCCCACAAGGCTTCTTGTAGTCTTAAGGACCAATCTTTTCTAGAAATTGATACGGTTTTCTCTAAGATTTGTTTTATTTCCCTATTTGATACTTCTACTTGTCCACTAGTCCTCGGGTGATAAGGTGTGGCTACTCGGTGTTTAACTCCGTGTTTCTTTAAAAGGTTTTTGAATATCCTAGATATGAAATGCTATCCTCCATCGCTTATAACCAATCGAGATACACCAAACCTAGGGAAAATATAATTTTTAAATAGTTTAATGACTACACGAGTATCGTTGGTGGGTGAAGCTATAGCTTCAATCCATTTGGATACATAATCAACAACTACTAAGATATACTTGTTTCCCATCGAAGATGGAAAAGGTCCCATAAAATGTATACCCCAAACATCGAAGAGTTCTACTTCCTGAATATTTTTCAGAGGCGTTTCATCTCTTCTTGAGACGTTCCCTGTGCGTTGACATCTGTCATATCTTACAATGTAGGCATGAACATCGCGCCATAAAGTTGGCCAGAAAAGGCATGCTTGAAGTATTTTAGCGCGTGTTTTGAATGAGCCTAGATGTCCACCATATGGTGAAGAGTGACAATGTTTAATTATAGTTTCTACTTCTTCTTCAGGGACACAGCGACGGAAAATACCATATGCGCCTCTTTTGAATAAGAGGGGTTTGTCCCAATAGAAGTGTTTCACGTCGTGATAGAACTTCTTCTTCTGTTGGTAATTTAGATCAGGTGGTATGATATCAGCTGCTAGATAGTTAACAAAATCTGCGTACCAAGTTATGGTTGTCATTACGAGAGCTTTTTCAATGTCTAATTCTAAATAGGTGTCAGGATCATCATCATGGATGGTTCTAACTGCTCCTACTAATCTATCGTAAGAGAAATCATCATTGATAGGAACAAGATCTGGTTTTAGATATTCAAGCCTTGAAAGGTGGTCAGCAACCACATTTTCAGTGCATTTCTTATCTCGGATCTCCAAATCAAATTCTTGAAGTAAAAGGATCCAGCGTAGTAATCTAGGCTTAGAATCCTTTTTTCTTAATAGATATCTTATTGCAGCATGATCGGTGTAAACTATGATTTTTACTCCTACTAAATAGGATCGGAATTTGTCGATTGCAAAGACTACTGCCAGGAGTTCCTTCTCGGTTATGGAATAATTAAGCTGAGTCGCGTCTAAAGTCCTACTGCGTAGTAAATCACATGGAGTTTCTTATCCTTCTTTTGTCCTAGAATAGCGCCGATATCGTAATCGCTAGCATCGCACATAAATTCAAAAGGTTAGTTCCAATCAGGAGGTTGAATGATGGGTGCAGAAATCAGTGCTTGTTTTAAGTATTTAAAGGCTTCAAGACATTTATCATCGAATTTGAATTCAACGTCTTTCATAAGTAAGTTGGTTAACAGTATAGTTATTTTGGAGAAGTCTTTAATAAAGCGTCGATAGAAACTGGCGTGTCCAAGGAAACTTCAGATTTCTCTAATGGTTTTGGGTGGTTGGAGGTTTTCTATTACTTCTATTTTATCTTTATCAACCTTAATGCCTCTTTCGGATACTATGTGTCCTAGTACTATGCCTTCAGTCACCATAAAATGGCATTTTTCCCAGTTTAGAACGAGGTTGACTTCTACGCATCTTTCCAGGATTTTCTCGAGGTTGGTTAAACAGTTTTTAAAATTGGATCCATATACCGAGAAATCGTCCATAAATACTTCCATGATCTCATCAAGGAAATCTGTGAAGATTGACATCATACAGCGTTGGAAGGTAGCTGGGGCATTGCATAGTCCAAATGGCATTCGCCTGTAAGCAAATGTTCCATAGGGACAAGTAAAGGTTGTTTTCTCCTGATCATCAGGTTGAATGGGTATTTGGAAAAATCCTGAGTATCCATCCAAATAGAAAAAGTAAGAATGCCTAGCTAAACGTTCGAGCATTTGGTCCATGAATGGAAGTGGGAAGTGATCTTTCCTAGTTACCTTATTGTGCTTTCTGTAATCGATACACATCCGCCAACCATTTTCTATACGTTTGGCTATTTGTTCTCCTTTTTCGTTTTGTACAGCGGTGACACCTCCTTTCTTAGGTACCACATGTACGGGGCTTACCCATTTACTATCGGATATTTGGTATATTATTCCAGCCTCTAACAACTTTAACACTTTCTTTTTTACTATGTCACTCATTATAGGATTTATCCTTCGTTGAAGTTCTCTGGAGGGTTTTGTGTCTTCCTCCAGCATAATTTGGTGCATACACACGAAAGGACTTATTCCTTTGAGATCGGAGATATTATAACCTAGAGCTGAGGGATATTTTCTTAAAACATATAACAATTGATTGGTTTCAGGACCATCTAACGTGGCACTGACTATGACTGGGTGGTTTAATTCTTTGTCTAAGAATTCGTATCTTAAATTCTTAGGAAGCTCCTTAAGCTCTATAGACAGTTTTTTCGGACATGGCATATGATCTGGGGTAAGTGCCAAGCATTCGTAAAGACTGTTATCTATGTAAGGTTCAGACAAGCGTTCGAATCTGTCGTCCTCCATTATGGGGATCGAAGGTAGTTTGATGGTTTCTACTGGATCTTCTTTATCCAGTTCTCTTATGCATTCATCAATTATATCGATGGCATAACATGAGTCATCTATGGCCGGTGCATTTAAGAATTGGGATAGTATAAATTCCACTTTTACATTACCTACCTCGAATGTCATTTTTCCTTTTTTGACATCTATTATAGCTCCAGCTATTGATAAGAAGGGTCTACCTAAAAGGATTGGGATCTCATCGTCTTCCTTAATGTCCATTACGACGAAGTCCGTTGGAATATAAAGTTTACCAAGCCTAACTGGGACGTCTCCCAAAATGCCAATTGGATACTTAACTGATCTGTCGGCTAATTAAAGAGACATCCTAGTCAGTTGCATTTCTCCTAGGTTTAACCTTTTACAAACGGCTAAAGGCATTAAGCTTACACTTGCTCCTAAGTCCAGAAGTGCTTTATCAATAACTTGGTTTCCCAAAACACAAGGTATAGAAAAACTTCCAGGGTTTTTCTCTTTCTTAGCAAGCTTATTCTCAGCAATTGAATTACATTCTAAAGGTTTAGGATCATCTAATCTTCATTTGTTGGTTAGAATGTCTTTAAGGAATTTGGCATAAGATGGTATTTGGGTAATAGCTTCTGTGAATGGAATCTCTACGTGGAGTTTCTCAATCACTTTTATGAATTTCTTATATTGGCTATCTAATTTGGTTTGTTTAAGTCTTTGTGGGTATGGAATCGGAGGTTTGTAAGGAGGAGGTGGTACATAAACTTTTTCATTCTCTTCTATTTCCTTAACTTCCGTATTCTTAGATTTCTCAGGTTCCACCGATTTCTCAACTTCTTTCTCAGGTGTGGCCACAACCTCTTTCCTAGGAGGTTCTGGATTATTCAACCTAGGGTTTGTAGGCCCATCGTAAGTGGTCCCACTCCTTAGAGCGATAACATTTGCGCGCCCTTTAGGATTAGGTTGAGGTTGTCCAGGGAATTGTCCTCCTGGTGTAGCATGAGTAGATTGTTGTTGTGCTACTTGAGAGATTTGAGTTTCAAGCATTTTGTTATGGGTAATTACAGAATCGAGTTTAGTACCCAACTGGGTAATTAGTCCATTCATATGAATGTTTTGGTTTATGAAATCTTTGTTCTGCTGTAATTGAGCTGAGATGAATTCGTCCATCTTTTTCTCAAAATTTGATTTCTGAGGGGCATATGGTGCAGATTGATTGGGTCTTTGAGTTTGGAAACCGGGTGGTCTTTGAGGTGTTGAATTTTGAGTAGGGTTATTATTCTTATAGGAAAAATTTGGGTGATTCCTCCATCCAGGGTTGTATGTGTTTGAATAAGGGTTTCCTTGGGCGTAATTAACCTGATCTGTGGTACTCTCGGCTAAAAGGTTTCATTCAGCTATAGTATATCCTGAGGTTCCACATATTTCACATCCGGGTTGTATAGCTGCTATGGTTGCTGTGGGGTTGATAGTCAGGTTTTCTACCTTTTGAGCTAGAGCATCCATCTTTGCGTTCATATGGTCAAAACAACTCACTTCATACACACCTCCTTTGGTCTCTTTCTTCTCCACCGGTGCTCGTTCGGTTCCCCATTGGTAATGGTTTTGTGCCATATCCTCAATGAGAGCGCAAGCCTCGGGGTAGGGTTTGTTCATTAGAGCGCCACCAGCGGCAGCGTCTATGGTCATCTTTGTGTTGTACATGAGTCCATTATAAAAGGTATAGATTATAAGCCATTGTTCTAAGCCATGATGTGGACATGCTCTTAATAGTTCCTTATATCTCTCCCAAGCGTCGAAAAGTGATTCTCCCTCGCTTTGGGTAAATCGAGTTATTTGGTTTCGTAGAATAGCAGTTTTACTCAGTGGAAAGTATCTAGCAAGGAATACTTTCTTTAGGTCATTCCAAGTGGTTATAGAGTTGGCTAGAAGGGAATCTAACCATGATCGGGCTCTATCTCTAAGGGAAAATGGGAATAGTCTTAGACGTATTGCCTCAGGAGGAGCTCCGTTCGCTTTTAAGGTATCGACTAGTTGAATAAAGACTTTAAGACGTTGGTTCGGGTTTTCCGTAGGAAGACATGCGAACTGGTTCTATTGTACTAATTGTAACAGAGATGGTTTTAATTCGAAGTTATTGGCTGGTATAGCTGGGTTAACTATACTAGAATGAGGTTCTTCGTTAGAGGGTAGGGCGAAATCCTTAAGAGGTTTAGCGTTTTCTTCGTCTGTCATTGCCCTTTTGAGTTTTCGAAGTAGAAGACGAGCCCGGGCGTAACGTTCAGGTTCTTCTAATGGATCAACTAAGTTTCCGGTACTGCGAGTTCTTCGCATTTACCGACTAAGGGACGCCTTAATCTAGACGATGTAACAATAGGGTACGAAATTTTGACGTAATTGGTCCCCGACAATGGCGCCAAAAACTTGATGCGTGTTATCCGCAAGTATACGGATTACGTCAAAGTAATATAAAAGATTTATCGATCCCACAGAGACCAATGTCAATCTATCGATTACTATTGTTACGTTGTTTATCTAAGGCTAATAAATATCAGAGTAAAAGTTTTCTACAGAATGAAAATAGAAATGAATCAGATAAATACTATACTGGAATGTAATTTACGTCAATCAAACAATACTCCTATCATCTAAATAGTAACACTTATGGGGCAATGTTTTCTTCTTTGAAAAAGAGTTAATTAAAAAGGATCCGCCGCGTTAGCGTGATCGAAACCAGACCTAACCTTTAATCTATACCAGCCGCTCACGCTGCACCGGTCGCTCTCTGCGTTAAAGTGATAAAGTCCTTTTTTATGTAATTACCTCTAAGACTTAGTTAAAAAGTGCTTTC
The DNA here is from genome assembly GCA_022829125.1 of Lathyrus tuberosus. Lineage (NCBI taxonomy): Eukaryota > Viridiplantae > Streptophyta > Magnoliopsida > Fabales > Fabaceae > Lathyrus > Lathyrus tuberosus. The sequence continues at coordinate 23,460,465 of JALAZF010000017.1, forward strand.
GATTAAAAATATTTTATACCAAAGGGTTTCCAGCATATGCTCGGCCAACCGGATCCTAAATCTATAAACGCGTCCGAAAATAGTTTAAAACCTCTTTCTAATAATATAAAACTTTCTTAGTTAATCAATAAAGTGCTTCCGCTGTATTTATCAATTAACAACTAACAAACTCTTTTCTAAAATGCCAGACGGCTTTCGATCTTACCCGATCTAGTCACAATCATTACGCAAACAAAAACACGGTCTCATTTACGTATTGACCGATCAATTGAAGTTCATAAGAGTTTAATTAAAATAAAAAATAGCCCCTAAAGTATTTCTAAAGAGATGACATGTGGAGTACCATCGGAACGACGATCCTCACATTCCAGCACAAGGGATTTAGCTGGACATGGTGACTAAAAAAATAACAATAAATTAGTTTGCAAAGTAAAGCATTTGTAAGATAAAAACGTGTAAAGTGTGAGAGTATACTTTGAGAGAATAAATACAAGTGTCACGCTTGAGTTCAGTTCCAAAAGATAAACAGATCACACAGAAACTTAAAATAACAAAGTAAGGGCAGAGACAGAAAATAAATGAATGTAAAGCAGTGCAGGAAAATAAACGAATATAAAAGCGATGCGGAATATAATAAAATGCAATTTATAAAAGAAACCTGCTCCAAAACGGAGACTGAATCGGGTACAAAGCTGTAAAGTAAATTGCGGGAAAGTAAATAAATATAAACGCTCCTAACTATGGTTGCTCCGATCTAACTAACAACGATAGTGCAATAACCCCTCGATGTGATGGATTATTGCTTTACAAAATGAACTTTATGCCTAAGGTTGGAAACTAGGATTGGATGCCTAAAAAATGAAAACACAAGGCATATTTATAGTGCTAATGAGGCTGTAACTGCCATACGACGTTATGAAGAACGACTGAGTAATAATCTCCATCATGGGTAACTGCTTCTAACGTTCTTGACCGTTTTCCCGTTACAATGGTCGGCGCCCGCCGACCCCCTCTCAGCGTCCGCCGAGTGTGGCTGTGGAATAAAACGTCTATTATGACAGTTGGAATGTGGGTGAAACCTTCTACTCAAATGGCGTCCTCTATGGCGTTCGCTGAGTGAAACGGCTAGTGTACAATTTGCACAGGAAATCTCCATTTTCGCCCAATTTGCATCGTTTCTTCAATGTAGGCTCAAATAAGGCAATGTATCGGAAAGTAAAACAAAATACCATAATAACAAGGGAAAATAACAAATAAACAACTAAAAACATGTGCAATCGGGGTCAAATATATAGTGTGATTTGGTGTTATCACTGGTATTGCATCCAATGCACGTACAACCCGTATACCCGTTGTATGGAATGAGTCTTGGGGAAAATTCAGAATCGTGCTACGGTATGCTACAAAAAGCGATGAACTATGGTGGTACTTGAATGAGTATTTAAGTAGATGTAACGGATTTTTAGTGGTTTGACACGGGTAAGGTTATAATACCTCCATCTCTATACCTCCACCTAATTCTATGCATACTGTAATGGTTATATTCCCAGCATGCATTAATATTTTTTCCTTTTAGACTTAATGCCATTGAATGCTATTTAGGTTAGGTGTAGAAGAGGAGATGGATGAAAATTTGGATGAACCTGTGGTCGAAGAAAATGGCATTTCATTCAAATATCGTGTCACTGCTACTGCTGTAAGAGGCAAGAATGTTTTCGTAAGCAATATGAACCTGTTATTTTAAGCGACATGTTGGTATTTCAGATACGCATATATGATACTGATGTTGTAGTTGAAACATATTTAAAATGCAGCACTTTCTGGCTACTGTTGCTGAAAATTGGTTATTGTTGTTGCAAACCGAGATCAACCTTGTTGATGTTCATACAAATGTTGTTTACCCATGTGTGTCGAAGACTGTGACAGCTCCTCCTACAATAATGTTTGTTCGTTTTATGATGTAATCTGTTTAATTTTATGTTTAGAATGAAACTTGGTTAAAGATGGAAAGAAATTTTCTTTGATGATTTGGTAAGTAGTTGGTGGTGTGTTAGGCCCATCGTGAAAAAGTCTAACCATTTCAAGTTTGTGTACAATGTATGGATGTTGAAATGAATCAAATGTTGAGTTTCATAATGAACTATTGCAATTAGTGTAATGAATTATTGTGTTGCTTGTGTATAATATTTAATTAAATCATCGTTTATGAGCTACATATAAAAATATTATTTGATACACTGCCATAACACAAACAACAGTCCCAACTTTGAGCATGCATTGCTGAATTCATTGAATAAGTAATCCATAAAATCTTATTGCTTTGATAAGTTGCATGGTTTCATTACACGGTCGTGTTGTTTTATACCATCAGCCATCCGATATAAATCAGTGGTTGATATCTATTAGTGACAAAATGATCACAGCCGTGCATGAGATCAATGTTTTACCCAAGTCGAAGTGGACCACATAATTTAATCCAAGTTAATCACTTTATATCATATCCAACGAAAATATGCATTATATATTATTAATTAGTTGTGGTATTATTAATGAATTGGCATTGTGCCCCAGCGGTCATGAGCTGGTTTTGAAGCATTTAGCAAGCGAAGGGTCTGGGGTTCGAATCCCCCTCGCCTAGACCTTTTGCTATTTTTATTTTGTGGCTTTTAACATATCCATCATAATTAGTTATGTTGTGATCAAGCCGTTACTGATAAATTGAGTGAGGCGTCAATCAATTTTCATATATCCATCTAAAATATGTATAATATATTATTAATTAGTTGTGTTATTATTAATGAATTGGCATTGTGCCCCAGCGGTTATGAGCTGGTTTTGAAGTATTTAGCAAGCGAAGGGTCTGTGGTTCGAATCCCCCTCGCCCCAGACCCCAGACTTTTTGCTATTTTTATTTTGTGCATTTTCACCATGCCATGTGCATTTTCACCTTTCCATGTTCATACTTACCATGATTCCCATCCTTAACTTTTTGTCCATTTTATGATGTAGTTTCAATCAATGAATGTGTTATTTTTTAATATGACAGCATATAATTATGTAATGAAGTTTCCTTTGAATGAAATTATGATATTGTTATATTATATTATATCAGCTATATGTTCAGCCTTACTGTTATGAAATTTGCATCAGTTTAGAAATGTTGTATCAGCATCCTCATTTCCTTATTGTTATGAAGTTTGCATCAGTTAAGAAAAGTCATTTTGCAGTTAGTAACAGAGCACAAAAAGAACAATTTTATCAGTAATATAGAAGTACCTTAATAAAAAAAAGTAACTTGTATCACAAGTTAGCATTAGTCTTGTTGTTTTAATAATTACAACAAAGTAAAAACGCAGTAACAAAACAAAATAAGCCTTTACAACGCCTTCACCATGTTCACCGTCATTGGTTGATCTTCTTCACGAATGCGGAGTGGTTTTCATACAAACTACTCATGTTAAACTGTAGTCTATCTCCAACTCCAATCTGTTGAATGGCTGCAAACTCCCTCCAACCCCTTGAAAGCCTCACTACGTATGGATATCTTTCATACTCCAAATCACAAAATCTTGATTCCGAATTTTCCCCAACCAGATTTAGTCCATGCATGACTGTATTCCCCAAGTATTCTCCCATGTCATCAGGTAATGTCTGTAATATAATTGTACCAAAATCAAAATTAATATAAGCTCGAAAAAAAAACATAAATAAAAAAAACAGAACTACTAAGTGAATTGAAAAACCAACCAAATATGGAATGACTTGGGGATCCTCTGTCACAGTGTGTTTGAAGGCCACAACTTTTCACAGATTTTGACTCTTTCTATGCCAAGTAGGGAATGAGGCAGGAGTAATTGGTTCCATTATGGGAATGATGTGGAATTGGTTTCTTCCCAGGTATTTGAAGAAAAGATGATGATGACCTTCAAATTGATAGTGCTCTCTTAAAGTCATCCAACCATTTGTGATCCTAGGGAATTCAGCTTCATCATTGAATTCAACCCCGAGTTGAAGACCTGTGGCATCATATAGACCCCAAATTTCTCCCAACTCCCCTCTGAATTCTTCATAGAATTCAGGTTCAATCTCGCCCTCGACCTAACAATGCACATGTCGTTAAATAAACACAAACACATCTAAAAAACATACCCTAAAAGAACTAACCACATTAACAAACAAACAATGCTATAATTTGCTAAATGAAAATATAAATAATGAATGAAAACCAGTGCCATTACCTCTCCTTTGACATGTACCGTCATGAAATGGCTCTTTTCGGGTTTTCGAAGAATATCACGTATAGTCACCATTATTTTTGTTAGGAGATAGTGTGAAAAACGGAGATAGTAGTGAACAGTGGTTGTTGTCAATGGAGGTTTCAGATTTTAAGTTTTGCATAGAGCCAGATGCAGAAGAAAGTATGATGAATGTTCCTGATTTTGTTAGGTCTGCATACATTGAATAGAGTGAGGCGTGTGGAGCGACAAAAAAGGGAGTAATGTGATGACGTTACAATTCCCAAAACGGGTTACAATATTTCAAATACAGTGCTACAAAGCTACAGTGCTAGCCACTTTTAACAAAATAAACCAAACGCCAAACATTACTTCCAGCAGTATTATTACATTAGTAATACTGTAGTGTATAAATTTAAATGATTTTCTAAAATTAAATATAAAATCTTTGGTTACATTTAGTTAAAATTTATTTCCAAAATAAATAAAAAATTATTTCATTAATTATATTTTGGAAATAAAAATTGAGCCCTAATAAAATTTATTTCGTTAATTATACTTTTGGAAATAAAAATCTTTATTTATTTTATTTTTATTTTTAAAAAAAGATGGTTCACATTATAAAGGAAATAAATTTAAAAATATTTTTTATATTCAAATTATAAACAACATTAAAAGTTAAAGCAAAATCAATGGAATGAGTCATACTATGAATCATATTATAAGATTAAAGTAAATGGAATGGCTTAACTATAAATCATATTCTAAGATCAACTATGAATCATATTGTATTAGGGTTTAGGGTTTAGGGTTTGGAAATAAAAATCTTTATTTATTTTATTTTATTTTTTTAAAAAGATGGTTCATAATATAAAGGAAATAAATTTAAAAATATATTTTATATTCAAATTATAAACAACATTAAACGCTAAAACAAAATCAATGAAATGATGCCCAATCATGTGTGAACCATGGAATTGAGACATAGATGATGTCCAATCATGCGTGTGAACCATGGAAGTGAGAGTGTGAGACATAGATGATGTCAAACCATGTGTGAACCATGGAAGTGAGACGTAGATGATGTCCAATCATGTGTGAACCATGGAATTGAGACATAGATGATGTCTAATCATGTGTGAACCATGGAAGTGAGACATTGATGATGTCCAATCATGTGTGAACCATGGAAGTGAGACATAGATGATGTCTAATCATGTGTGAACCATGGAATTGAGACATATATGATGTCCAATCATGTGTGAACCATGGAAGTGAGACATAGATGATGTCCAATCATGGGTGAACCATGGAAGTGAGACATAGATGATGTCCAATCATGTGTGAACCATGGAATTGAGACATAGATGATGTCCAATCATGTGTGATCCATAGAAGTGAGACATAGATTATGTCCAATCATGTGTGAACCATGGAAGTGAGACATAGATGATGTCCAATCATGTGTGAACCTGGAATTTAGACATAGATGATGTCCAACCATAGGTGAACCATGGTTCAGAGTCATAGATGGTGTCCAATCATGTGTGAACCATGGAATTGAGACATAGATGATGTCCAATCACGTGTGAACCATGGTTCAGAGTCATAGATGATGTCCAATCATGTGTGAACCATGGAATTGAGACATATATGAGTCCAACCATGTGTGATTCATGGTTTAGAGTCATAGATGATGTCCAACCATGTGTGAACTATGGTTCAGAGTCATGGATGAGGTCCAACCATGTGTGAACCATGGAAGTGAGACATAGATGATATCTAATCATGTGTGAAGCATGGAATTGAGACATAGACGACGTCCAATCATGTGTGATCCATGGAATTGAGACATAGATGATGTCCAACCATAGGTGAACCATGGTTCAGAGTCATAAATGGTGTCCAATCATGTGTGAACCATGGAATTGAGACATAGATGATGTTCAATCATGTGTGAACCATGGTTCAGAGTCATAGATGATGTCTAATCATGTGTGAACCATGGAATTTAGACATAGATGATGTCCAACCATGTGTGATTCATGGTTCAGAGTCATAGATGATGTCCAACCATGTGTGAACTATGGTTCAGAGTCATGGATGATGTCCAACCATGTGTGAACCATGGAAGTGAGACATAGATGATGTCTAATCATGTGTGAACCATGGAATTGAGACATAGATGATGTCCAATCAGGTGTGAACCATGGTTCAGAGTCATAGATGATGTCCGATTATGTGTGAACCATGGAATTGAGACATAGATGATGTCTAACCATGTGTGAACCATGGTTCAGAGTCATAGCTGATGTCCAACCATGTGTGAACCATGGTTCAGAGTCATAGATGATGTCCAACCATGTGTGAACCATGCAAGTGAGATATAAATAATGTCCAATCATGTGTGAACCATGGAATTGAGACATAGATGATGTCCAATCATGTGTGTACCATGGTTCAGAGTCATAGATGATGTCCAATCATGTTTGAACCATGGAATTTAGACATAGATGATGTCCAATCATGTGTGAACCATGGTTTAGAGTCATAGATGATGTCCAATCATGTGTGAACCATGGAAGTGAGACATAGATGATGTCTAATCATGTGTGAACCATGGAATTGAGACATAGATGATGTCCAATCATGTGTCAACCATGGTTCAGAGTCATAGATGATGTACAATCATGTGTGAACCATGGAATTTAGACATAGATGATGTCCAATCATGTGTGAACCATGGTTCAGAGTCATAGATAATGTCCAACCATGTGTGAACCATGGATTTTAGACATAGATGATGTCCAATCATGTGTGAACCATGGTTCAGAGTCATAAATGTTGTCTAACCATGTGTGAACCATGGTTCAGAGTCAAATATGATGTCCACCCATGTGTGAACCAGGGAAGTGAGACATAGATGATGTCCAATCATGTGTGAACCATGGTTCAGAGTCATAGATGATGTCCAATCATGTGTGAACCATGGAATTGAGACATAGATGATGTCCAACCATGTGTAAACCATGGTTCAGAGTCATATATATTGTCCACTCATGTGTGAACCATGTAATTGAGACATAGATGATGTCCAATCATGTGTGAACCATGGTTCAGAGTCATAGATGATGTCCAATCATGTGTGAAACGTGGAATTGAGACATAAATGATGTCCAACCATGTGTGAACCATGGTTCATAGTCATAGATGATGTCCAACCATGTGTGAACCATGGAAGTAAGACATAGAAGATGTCCAACCATGTGTGAATCATGGAAGTGAGACATAGATGATGTCCAATCATGTGTGAACCATGGAATTGAGACATAGATGATGTCCAATCATGTGTGAACCATAGAAGTGAGTCATAGAAGATGTCCAATCATGTGTGAACCATGGAAGTGTGACATAGATGATGTCCAATCATGTGTGAACCATGGAATTGAGACATAGATGATGTCCAATCATGTGTGAACCATGGAAGTGAGACATAGATGATGTCCAATCATGTGTGAACCATGGAATTGAGACATAGATGATGTCCAATCATGTGTGAACCATGACATAGATGATGTCCAATCATGTGTGAACGGTGGAAATGAGACATAGATGATGTCCAATCATGTGTGAACCATGGAAGTGAGACATAGAGGATGTCCAATCATGTGTGAACCATGGAAGTTAGACATAGATTGTTAGTTTCTTGGATTGGCTAGAATTTTGGTAAAACAAAGTATGTTCAATGTTGATGTCAAGGTGGTGATATTGCAACATTGAGTCTTAACACTTGGCTGTGTTAAGTAGTGAAGCTGTTCATAGTTTGATGTCAAGGTGGTGATGTCACAACATTGAGCCTTAACACTGGGTTGTGTTAAGTGTTTAAGTTACTGAAGTTTGGATGTTTGATGTCACAAGCGATGTTGTGACATTAGATCTGCAGAATTAATAACATCAGGTTTTGTGATGTTGTTAGGGTTTGCGTGTTAGCTGGAATTGTGGAGAGCTGTTAGTCTCATTGGATGCGAATATCTTAGGTTAGATATTCTTCGCTGCATAGGAGATCTGGTGCAGATTTATAGGAGATTTAAAAGGTTGAAGATTTGAAAAGAATTTAGGAGAAAATCTATTTTGAAGATTCAGTTTTAAATAACAAATCAGGTCAGATATTGTAGCAGGTCCAAGTCCAATTCAAAGAGCTATATAAAGTGCACCAGTACTGAAGAAAAAGTAACGAAGAAAGTGAGCTAAAGACTGAGTGTCGTTTGTGTCTTCGTGTATGATTTGTAAACCATTCGAGTGTGAATTGGTATTGTTGTTTTGAGTTGTTCTTGATCAAAGCTGTGAAGCAGAATCAAGTAGTGCTATTCAAAGTGTGTGATCTTTGAATTATATCACTGAAGTGTTTTAGGGATTGAGTAGTGTTCTCATATCTAAGTGGTTTCTTAGGTAGAAAGTCACTAGTAGGAATTAAGATTAGGAGATTGTCAACTGGGCTGTTAAGTCTGTAATTTAATTCTACAAGTAGTGAATTTCATCCCTGGCTTGGTAGCCCCCAGACGTAGGTAGTTAGACCGAACTGGGTGAACAATTTTGTGTGTTATTCTGCTGTTTATTTTGTCCATTATGCAGAGTGTGTTGTTGTGACATCGCACTTAACATCACACGTCTGATACCAGAATTTCAATTGGTATCAGAGCAGGCATCCTGTCTGTCTCTGGGTGAGATCTAGGGAAGTTACTTTCTGGTGTAAAGATGGACAAAGAAGTTGGAGGATTTGTCAGCAGACCCCCTATTTTGGATGGATCCAATTATGACTATTGGAAGCCAAGGATGATCACGTTTTTGAAATCCATGGACATCAGGGCATAGAAGGCTATAATTAAAGAATGGAAAGCACCTGTTGGGTTTGAAAAGGATGATGCTGGGAAAGATAAAGAGGGCACCTCAAAGCCGAAGCCTGAAGAAGAATGGACCAAGGAAGAAGATGAGCTTGCCCTTGGTAATTCCAAAGCCCTGAATGCAATCTTCAATGGAGTGGATAAAAACATATTCAGGCTGATCAATACATGTGAAGTTGCTAAGGAAGCATGGGATATTTTTAAGGCTACACATGAAGGAACATCTAGAGTTAAGATGTCAAGACTTCAGCTTCTAACATCAAAGTTTGAGAGTCTGAAGATGAAGGAAGATGAGACTATCCATGACTTCCATATGAGTGTGCTTGAGCTGGCTAATGCATCCAGTGCCCTTGGTGAAAAGATGTCAGATGAAAAGCTTGTAAGGAAGATCCTTAGGTCCCTTCCTAAGAGGTACAAGATGAAGGTGACTGCTATTGAAGAAGCTCAAGACATCAGCAAGATGAGGGTTGATGAGCTCATTGGATCCCTTCAAACTTTTGAGCTGGGGTTAAGTGAAGAAGAACCTGAGAAGAAGACCAAGAGTACAGCTTTAGTTTCCGGTTCTGAAGAAGCCAAGAAAGAGAAAGTAGATGACTCTCAGGAGGAGCTGTCTCAGGCTATTGCCTTGCTGGGTAAACAGTTCAACAAAGTTATGAAAAGGATAAATAGGAGTTATAATCCCAATATTAAGAACATTACCTCTGACATCAACAGATCAGGAGATCAAGGGAAGAAGTCTAAAGATGAAGAAAAATCCAGTAATGACAAAGGGGTACAATGCTTTGAGTGTGAAGGGTATGGACATGTCGAGAAGGAATGTCCCACTTTTCTAAAGAAGCATAAAGGATTATCAGCTTCTTGGTCTGACAGTAAGAGTGAATCTGAAGAAAATTCAGCTAAACTCGCTAGAGCTATGGTTGGGGTTTATGAGTCAGATGATGAGTCTTGTGATGAAGAGGTCTCTTACGATGAACTGGCTGTCACTTACAAAGATCTTTTCGTGAGAAGTAAGCAAGTGTGTCTTAAAGGAGAAGAGCTGAAGAAAAACATAATCCAGTTGAAGGCAGAAAAGACTGAGCTTGAAGCCGAAGTCACTATGCTCAACTATAAGCTGGACTCTATGAACAAAACTATCAGAATGTTGAACAATGGTACTGATGCGTTAGACAACATTCTCAGTATTGGGAAGATGGCTGGAGACAAATGTGGGTTGGGATTCACCAGTGATACAGGTTCTATCACCCCAAAACCAGTGATGTTAAAACAGATGTTAAAACATCATGACAGAACTCCATCTAAGAAGAAATACAGTCGCTGGAGATGTCACCATTGTGGATGTTTTGGACACATTAAGGCTTATTGTTATAAGATACATGGGTATCCACAGAAGGCTCATCAGGCTGTTCACAAACTGAACTATGATAAAAGAAGACAGGTTTCCAAGCCTAAGAAGCAATGGGTCCCTAAAGTTAAGGTTACCAGCTTGATAGCTCACACTTCCTTAAGGGTTTCTACCAAAGAAGAGTGGTACTTTGACAGTGGGTGTTCAAGGCACATAACTTGAGTAAAGAATCTGTTGGTAGATGTGAAACTTCAGTCTTCAGGCTATGTTACATTTGGTGATGGGGTCAAAGGAGAGATCAAGGGGACTGGTAAACTAAATTGTGCTAGTGCTCCCAGACTGGAGGATGTTCTTCTTGTTAAAGGACTAACAGCTAATTTGATTAGCATTAGTCAACTTTGTGATTAAGAATTCAAAGTAGACTTTACAAAGTCTGAATGTATTGTCAAAGATGATAAAGGAGAAGTCATTATGAAGGGAGCCAGGTCTAAGGACAATTGTTATCTTTGGGTGCCTCAAAACTCAAATTCTTCCACGTGTGTGCTTGCTAAAGAAGATGATGTCAAGATCTGGCATCAGAAGTTGGGACATCTTCACCTAAAGGGAATGAAGAGAATCATCTCCTCAGAAGCAGTCAGAGGAATTCCCAAACTAAGTATTGAGGAAGGAAAGGTGTGTGGAGACTGTAAAAAAGGGAAGCAGACAAAGACGTCTCATCCAAAGCTTCAACATGACACCACCTCCAAGGTATTGGAACTACTTCATATGGACTTGATGGGACCTATGCAGGTGGAAAGTCTGGGTGGAAAGAAATATGCTTATGTAGTTGTGGATGACTATTCAAGATACACCTGGGTGGACTTCATCAAAGGCAAATCAGAGGTGTTTGATGTCTTTAAAGAGCTTTGTCAAAGACTCCAAAGAGAAAAGGAGAGTAAGGTTATCAGAATAAGAAGTGATCATGGAAGAGAGTTTGAGAATAGCAAGTTTGAAGAATTTTGCTCTGCTGAAGGTTTAAGTCATGAGTTTTCATCGCCTATTACTCCTTAGCAAAATGGAGTTGTTGAGAGAAAGAACAGAACTATCCAAGAGTCTGCTAGAGCAATGATTCATGCCAAGAAACTTCCTTATCATTTCTGGGCTGAAGCCATGAACACTGCCTGCTACATTCACAACAGGGTTACCTTGAGAAGAGGCACTTCAGCCACTCTGTATGAACTATGGAAGGGAAGAAAACCTAATGTTAAGTACTTCCATGTTTTTGGAAGTAGATGTTATATTATGGCTGATAGAGAGCAGAGAAGAAAATTGGATTCCAAAAGTGATGAAGGAATATTTTTGGGATACTCTACTAACAGCAGAGCATATAGGGTGTTCAACTCTAGAACCAACGTGATGATGGAGTCAATCAATGTGGTGATTGATGACAGTGACAAGCAGGAAGATGATGATGTCCCAGATGTTGTTGAGACATCAGTTGGTGAAGTTGCACCAGAAGCTGAGGACAGAAGCCAAACTCCTAGTGTTGTTGCTGCTGAGCCTGAAGCTGAGCAACCTCATAAGGATCCCTCCATCAGAGTGCAGAAGGACCATCCAAAGGAGCTCATTATAGGTGATCCAAACTCTGGAGTAAGGACTAGGTCAAGAGATGTTATAGCTAGTTCATGCTTTGTCTCCAAAATTGAGCCAAAGAATGTCAAGGAAGCATTAACTGATGAGTTTTGGATAAATGCAATGCATGAAGAGCTGGAGTAGTTCAAGAGGAATGAAGTATGGGAGCTTGTTCCTAGGCCTGATGGAGTTAATGTGATTGGCACCAAGTGGGTCTACAAGAATAAATCTGATGAACAAGGAGTGGTCACCAGAAACAAGGCCAGACTAGTTGTTCAGGGATACGCTCAGGTTGAAGGAATTGATTATGATGAAACCTTTGCTCTTGTGGCAAGACTGGAGTCTGTCAGATTGGTCTTAGGCATGGCTTGTAATTTCAAATTCAAGCTCTTTCAGATGGATGTAAAAAGTGCCTTCTTGAATGGCTACTTGAATGAAGAAGTGTATGTTGATCAACCAAAAGGATTTATTGATCCAACATTTTATGACCATGTGTACAAACTAAGGAAAGCTCTTTATGGTTTGAAGCAAGCACCAAGAGCTTGGTATGAAAGACTCACTGAGTTCCTGGTTGTGAATGGCTACAGAAAAGGAGGGATTGACAAGACCTTGTTTGTTAAAGAGGAAGAAGGGAAACTGATGGTAGCTCAAATCTATATTGATGACATAGTATTTGGTGGGATGTCGGATGCGATGGTTAAACAGTTTGTGGAACAGATGCAGTCTGAATTTGAAATGAGTCTTGTTGGTGAGCTAAACTATTTTCTTGGCCTACAAGTTAGACAAATGGAGGACTCCATATTTATTTCGCAGAGCAAGTATGCAAAGAACATGGTGAAGAAGTTTGGTTTGGAGAATGCTAATCACAAGAGGACTCCTGCTCCTACTCATCTAAAATTATCCAAGGATGAACATGGTGTCAGTGTGGATCAAAGTTTATATAGAAGCATGATTGGGAGTTTATTGTATCTCACAGCTAGCAGACCTGACATTGATTTTGCTATTGGAGTTTGTGCCAGATATCAATCTGAACCTAAGGCCAATCACTTGAATCAAGTGAAAAGGATCTTGAAATATGTTAATGGCACCAGTGACTATGGGATGCTATATAGTCATGGATCTGGGATTGAGTTAAGGGGATATTGTGATGCTGACTGGGCTGGAAGTGCAGATGATAGGAAAAGCACGTCATGAGGGTGTTTCTTCTTGGGGAATAATCTGATATCATGGTTTAGCAAGAAGCAGAACTGTGTGTCGCTCTCTACTGCTGAGGCTGAGTACATAGAAGCAGGAAGTAGTTGTTCTCAACTTGTTTGGATGAAGCAAATGCTGACTGAATACAATGTCAAGCAAGATGTCATGACATTGTACTGTGATAATTTGAGTGCAATCAATATTTCTAAGAATCCTATTCAGCATAGCAAGACTAAATACATTGATATAAGGCATCATTTTATAAGAGAGTTGGTTGAAGACAAAGTGGTTGTCTTAGAACATGTAGCTACAGATAAGCAATTAGCAGATATTTTCACTAAAGCCTTAGATGCAAACCAATTTGAAAGTTTAAGAAGTAAATTGGGAATTTGCATTTATGAAGATTAAATGTAATGGAGAGTGTATTGTGCAGTTGTGTAATTTATTGAAAATTGATTCAACTGTTGAAAGCATACAAGATTGGAGTGCAAACAACGAGTCTACAGGTTGTCAAACTGTGGCTAAAAAGGGGAGAAGTAGCCAAGAAGTTAAAGGCCAAGGAGTTAAAGTTGTCAAATATTCTCTGTTGTCAAAGGAGTTGCTGCTGAGGATGTAGCTGGTTGCTGTTATTATAGTACAGAAGTGCAGAAATTAAGGGGGAGTAATTACTGAACTGCTGAACAGCTGGTTATGCTGTTTCATGATTGAGGGGGAGCAACATTGTTGAAAATTGTAGCTGTTGAAAGTGGTGTTGCAGCAAAGTTTTGTGAAGTGAAGTCTTTTTGTATTGAAGATGCTGCTGCTTGAAGGTTCAAATTAGTCAAGTTATTTCCGCTGCTGAAGTCTCTGAAGGTGCAGAGATTGTTTTAGCCAAAATTAGCCAAAGGGGGAGATTGTTAGTTTCTTGGATTGACTAGAATTTTGGTAAAACAAAGTATGTTCAATGTTGATGTCAAGGTGGTGATATTGCAACATTGAGTCTTAACACTGGGCTGTGTTAAGTAGTGAAGTTGTTCAATGTTTGATGTCAAGGTGGTGATGTCACAACATTGAGTCTTAACACTGGGCTGTGTTAAGTGTTTAAGTTACTGAAGTTTGGATGTCTGATGTCACAAGCGATGTTGTGACATTAGATCTGCAGAATTAATAACATCAAGTTTTGTGATGTTGTTAGGGTTTGCGTGTTAGCTGGAAATGTGGAGAGCTGTTAGTCTCATTGGATGCGAATATCTTGGGTTAGATATTCTTCGCTGCATAGGAGATCTGGTGCAGATTTGTAGGAGATTTAAAAGGTTAAAGATTTGAAAAGATTTTAGGAGAAAATCTGTTTTGAAGATTCAGTTTTAAATAACAAATCAGGTCAGATATTGTAGCAGGTCCAAGTCCAATTCAAAGAGCTATATAAAGCGCACCAGTACTGAAGAAAAAGTAACGAAGAAAGTGAGCTAAAGACTGAGTGTCGTTTGTGTCTTCGTGTATGATTTGTAAACCATTCGAGTGTGAATTGGTATTGTTGTTTTGAGTTGTTCTTGATCAAAGCTGTGAAGCAGAATCAAGTAGTGATATTCAAAGTGTGTGATCTTTGAATTATATCACTGAAGTGTTTTAGGGATTGAGTAGTGTTCTCATATCTAAGTGGTTTCTTAGGTAGAAAGTCACTAGTAGGAATTAAGATTAGGATATTGTCAACTAGGTTGTTGAGTCTGTAATTTAATTCTACAAGTAGTGAATTTCATCCCTGGCTTGGTAGCCCCCAGACGTAGGTAGTTAGACCGAACTGGGTGAACAATTCTGTGTGTTATTCTGCTGTTTATTTTGTCCATTGTGCAGAGTGTGTTGTTGTGACATCGCACTTAACATCACACGTCTGATACCAGAATTTCATAGATGATGTCCAATCATGTTTAATACTTGGAATTGAGACATAGATGATGTCCAATCATGTGTGAACCGTGGATGTGAGACATAGATGATGTCCAATCATGTGTGAACCATGGAATTGAGACATAGATGATGTCCAATCATGTGTGAACCATGGAAGTGAGACATAGATGATGTTCAATCATGTGTGAACCATGGAAGTGAGACATAGATGATCCCAATCATGTGTGAACCATAGAATTGAGACATAGATGATGTCCAACCATGTATGAACCATGGAAGTGAGACATAGATGATGTCCAATCATGTGTGAACCATAGAATTGAGACATAGATGATGTCCTATCACGTGTGAACCATGGAAGTGAGACGTAGATGATGTCCAATCATGTGTGAACCATGGAAGTGAGACATAGATGATGTCCAATCATGTGTGAACCATGGAATTGAGACATAGATGATGTCCAATCGTGTGTGAACCATGGAAGTGAGACATAGATGATGTCGAATCATGTGTGAACCATGGATGTGAGACATAGATGCTGTCCAATCATGTGTAAACCATGGAAGTGAGACATAGATGATGTCCAACCATGTGTGAACCATTGAAGTGAGATATAGATGATGTCCAATCATGTGTGAACCATGGAATTGAGACATAGATGATGTCCAACCATGTGTGAACCATGGAAGTGAGACATAGATGATTTCCAATTATGTGTGAACCATGGAAGTGAGACATAGATGATGTCCAATCATGTGTGAACCATGGAATTGAGACATAGACAATGTCCAATCATGTGTGAACCATTGAAGTGAGACATAGATGATGTCCAATCATGTGTGAACCATGGAATTGAGACATAGATAATGTCCAATCATGTGTGAACCATGGAAGTGAGACATAAATGATGTCTAATCATGTGTGAACCATGAAAGTGAGACATAGATGATGTCCAATCATGTGTGAACCATGGAATTGAGTCATAGATGATGTCCAACCATGTGTGAACCATGGTTCAGAGTCATAGATGATGCCCAATCATGTGTGAACCATGAAATTGAGACATAGATGACGTACAATCATGTATAATTTATAATTTAATTAATTGATATGGATAATTCTAGAATTTTGTTCTTGAGCTGTTGGAAAAATGGTGAATTTTTTTGATAAAATGATGAATATTGATTAACAATGCTGAAAAATGGTAAATCTACCCAGAATGCATTACAACCATACACTTCATCCAGCCGTCCGATATAAATCAGTGGTTGATATCTATTAGAGACAAAATGATCACAGCCGTGCATGAGATCAATGTTTCGTCCCTTATGTTTTGGGAAGGGTTCATTTTGGTCCCTTAATTTTAAAAAGGACCATTATGATCCCTCATCTTTTTAAAATGGCTCACGTTTATCCTTGTCGTCCAAGACGTTAGTCAAAGTCAACTGAGGTGCTATGCTGGCACACACGTGTATCTGTTTTTTATGACATGGCATTATTGTATATAGAAGCAATTCTTTCAGATTTTTCAGTCTAATGAATTTTTTGAAACTCAGTCTAGGGATTGTGTCTGACGAACGAAGCGACCAAAGAAGACGAACGAAGGGAAGGGAAGAAAGCGACGATTGTGATGAACGAAGGGAAGAAAGCGTTTAAGCACGAAGACAAGGCATTTTGCTCCAGAATACTGGTAATGTCATCTTACTTGTTTTTAAACTTCAACCATTTCTATTTTAGGGTTCTATGTATTTTAGGGTTCGTAACGTATTTTAGGGTTCGTATTTTAGGGTTTGTGTTGGGGTTACATACTTGTGTACCTGATTCCAAATGTTGTACATTTTAGGTATGTTATGGATGAATATGTTCATGTCGTTATACACCACAGGGGTTATTTTGAAGGGGATGATGAGTCAAGTTATGGGGGTTCAGTCACTGATGTGAAGTGTGATGTTGATAAATAGAGCTATTTTGAGGTGTTAGGAATTGTTAAAGAACTGGGATATGAGGATGCTGGAACAATAATATACAAGGACCCAACATTTGGTTTGTTTACTTTGACTGATGATAAAGGTGCGTTAGAGATAGTTGATTTATGTAAGGTACATAAGGTTGTTCATTTGTATGTTAAACATTCAGTTTCTCAACCTGATTATTATGATGGACCTATTGGGGATGAGCCTGTAAACATAGTTAAGGAGGTAGTTGATGTCATTGGAAAACTGGTTGAGGAACTTTTGAATGGTAAAGGGGATTGTAATGTTGAGGTTAATGTGCTTGAGGAAATGAGTGAAGGTCAGGTTGGAGATAATAATGTTGAGGTTGATAGGGCTGAGGAAGGGGTTAATAATGCTGAGGTTGATGAGGCTGAGGTTATGAGTGAGGGTGAGGTTGGAGATAATAATGTTGAGGTTGATGAGGTTGAGGATATGAGTGAGGGTGAGGAAGGGGATAATAATGTTGACCTTTATGTGGCTGAGGATATGAGTGATGAAGGGTGTGAATGACATGCATACTGTGGCAGGTTACCAAATGAAGATTCATGGCAATTGAGGAAATTGGTGGATAAGCATACTGTGACAATAGGCTTCACTTCCAAAGGATATACATCTGTTACAAGGCTTGTAAAGAGAGTTTCAAATTATGTAGACCCATAATTGGGCGTAATGGCTATTTTTTGAAGGGGTTATGTGGAGGACAAATATTGGCAGCCATAGGAAGAGATCCAAATGACCAAATGATGCCAATTGCCTTTGCAGTTATTAAAGTGAAACAAAAGACAGTTGGTCATGGTTTCTAGATCTATTGATTGATGATCTTGGAGGTAGAAGCCAATCTTGTACATATACTTTCATATCAGACCAACAGAAGGTATTGAATTTGTGAATCTCTTGAATTTATTGTATCTTTGTTGTGCCTTATTCTAATATGTTGTATTTATTTCTTAGGGTCTTTTACCAGCTATGGATGAGCTCTTACCTGGTGTGGAACAAAGGTTTTGCGTACGCCATTTGTATAATAATTTTAGGAAGAGATATCCTGGAAAGAAGCTGAAAGAGATTATATGGAAAGCTGCCAAGTCAACATATCCACAATCTTGGGAAAGGGAAATGAGAGAAATGAGAGGTGTTAATGAGGAAGCCTTCAAGCACATGATGAAAACACCTCCAAGGTTTTGGAACAAATCTCAATTCAAGACAACCTCTAAGCGTGATTGTGTGTTGAACAACATGTTAGAGGCCTTTAATAGTGTTATCATTGAAGAAAGAGCTAAGCCTATAGTGACAATGCTTGAAGAGATCAGAACATACTTAATGGAAAGGTGGGCAAAAAATAGAGTGAGATTTGCAAACCTTACTAATGATGACATCCTGCCCAACATAATGAAGAGGTACTGTTGGTTTTTGTAAACTGCTATGTTTTCATAACCTGCTATGTTTTCATAAACTGCTATTTTCATAACCTGTTATGTATTTGGCTATTAGGATTGCAAGGACTAGTGACTACACCAACATGTGGATTGTTAGGTAAACTGTTATGTTCTGTTTACTCACAATCATATCCTATGTTTACTCATAACATTGTGCTGATATTTTGTATTATTTTCCAGAATGGCAGCTGAACATATCTTTGAGGTTAGACACCTAGAAAATGCTGGAGAAAAGTTCAGTGTCAGTTGTACATGTAGGAAATGGCAGCTGACAGCTTTACCATGTGTGCATGCAATTGCTTCCATGAAAAGCAGAAACTTCAAGATAGAGAGTTACATACCAGATTTGTACAAAAAAGGCAGATATCAGGAGGTATACAGCTATGTCATTTATCTTGTTAATGGTTCTAATCTATAGGAAAGGACCAGCTACAATGATGTGCAAGCACCAGTTATTTAGAAAAATGCCAGGAAGGCCAAAAAAGTAAAGGAATTTGGAGCAAGGTGAAGTTGATGGCTCAGATAGAAAACTAAGGAGGATTGGGCTTCTTATAAAATGCAGCAGGTGAAAAAAAAATGGTCATAATAAGCTTACTTGCAAGCATCTACCAACTCAAACACAATAATCTACTGCTCCTGCTACTCAGACCCAATAATCTGGTGCTCAACCAACTCAGGTTCAGACACAACCAACTTTTGCTCAGAACCAACCAACTGCTTCTCAGACACAACACTCTCAGTCTCAGACACAACAATCTGCTACTCACACCAAGGCTAGAGTAAGTGGTTCCAGGACTCCAGTCAAGAAGTTACCCATTAGGAGGCCAACAAGAAGTGTTGGTTCACCAGGCTCTACAACTAGGTTAACTGCATCAAGGAATGTGACAGGCCCTACAACTAGGCTCTCTTCATCTCAATTAAGCAAGAAGAAAAAATAGATACAATGTGTTGTTTTATGTTTTGCTGCTATGTTTTGGTACAATGTTGTAAGCCTTAAATGGAAACTCTATTATGACTAATGGTACTATATTTAGGTCTATGTTTTGGTACAATGTTGTAAGCCTTATATGGCAATTCAATGTTGTAAGCCTTAAATGGCAACTATGTTATGGCAACTCTGTTATACAATGTTGTAAGCCTTATATGGCAATTTGGTTAATACTATATGGCAATTCTGTTATGACAATTACGTTTAGGTCTACCATTATACCAAATGGCACCAAATTATACCAACTAGGTGAGGTTATGTCATTATAAACAACATACATTTCCATTTCATTATAAACCACATACCATTATACCAAATTATACCAAATGTAATAAACAACATTGCACATTTCCATTTCATTCATCTCATAAAAGAATATCTTACAAATACAAGTCATTCCATTTCATTGATCTCATAATTACATTAAGAAATTGAAGATTAATACAATAACAACAACAAAAAATAAATTTCTCCAAAACATCTTCCACTTCATTGTATCATTGACAACCCCCTCAAGTTCTTCAACTAGTAATTCAGCCTTAGTCAATTTCTGTTGTAACTCTTCTTTATCCCTTGCTAAGAATCCCAACCTCTGTTTTTGATGGTTGATGAACATGTCCTTGTCATCTTTCACTTCATCACAGAACCAATAAAAATAATCACATCCATTACGTGCATTCCCCTGCACATGTTACATTCAACATTACTCAATGTTTAAAATTGCAATTGCAAACTTTCACAACATAGATCGTACCTTATAATGTGGACATCCCCAAAACTGCTTCCCAATTTTTTTTACGGTTTTTGCCCTTCTTAGTACGGCAACATCACCACACCAACAGTTAGGTCTCCATTGACTTTTCAAAGACGAAGACTCAACCCTAGATTCAAAACAGTTGGTCACATCTCCACCATACCCAAACCCCTTTAGCGACGGACTTGAACTTTTATGCTCCATTACTGAAGAAAATGAGGAAGACGAAGGCAAACGGAACACTGATACAAAAGAAGAAGATGAAGGCAAACTTTTATGTTATGATCAAGCCGTTACTGATAAATTGAGTGAGGCGTCAATCACATTTTCATATATCCATCTAAATTATGTATAATATATTATTAATCAGTTGTGTTATTATTAATGAATTGGCATTGCGCCCCAGCGGTCATGAGCTAGTTTTGAAGCATTTAGCAAGCGAAGGGTCTGGGGTTCGAATCCCCCTCGCCCTAGACCTTTTGCTATTTTTATTTTGTGGCTTTTAACATATCCATCGAAAATATGAATAATATTATTAATTAGTTATGTTGTGATCAAGCCGTTACTGATAAATTGAATGAGGCATCAATCACATTTTCATATATCCATCTAAAATATGTATAATATATTATTAATTAGTTGTGTTATTATTAATGAATTGGCATTGCGCCCCAGTGGTCATGAGCTGGTTTTGAAGCATTTAACAAGCGAATGGTCTAGGGTTCGAATCCTCCTCGCCCCAGACCTTTTGCTATTTTTATTTTATGGCTTTTAACATATCCATCGAAAATATGAATAATATTATTAATTAGTTATGTTGTGATCAAGCCGTTACTGAAAAATTGAGTGAGGCGTTAATCACATTTTCATATATCCATCTAAAATATGTATAATACATTATTAATTAGTTGTGTTATTATTAATGAATTGGCATTGCGCCCCAGCGGTCATGAGCTGATTTTGAAGCATTTAACAAGCGAAGGGTCTGGGGTTCGAATCCCCCTCGCCCCAGACCTTTTTGTTAATTTGATTTTGTGCATTTTCACATCATGGGAAGCATTTTCCTTTGTTTTTACCCATTTGACATCCATCCTTAACTCTGCCAAGAATGTATGCCAACCACTCATTTCATCACATTTAGAAATTCTTATAATTTTTGGATGAGTTTAAAACAATTTTACACAAACAACCAATTAAAACTCTTAGAGCATCCACATCCATGATACTGGTTTTAGTGTCTTAAACGGACCCCATTTAATTTTTTATATTATTGTGCTGTTTTCAATAATTTAAGCCACTTAGATATATTTTCTAAATATCCATACCATTCAATCAAAAGTTTAAATTGGACCCCACTTTTTCTATTATATACCTCTAAATAATTGCAAAAAGCAAAGAAAACAACTAAGACACAATGGCTTTTGTTGGAAACGGTAGCATTACAATACCATTCATTGTATAATAAAATATCCATTTCCACTGACACATGTGTCATTGGTTAATGTGTTACCACCCTCAAAATCAACCGATGTGGGTGCTCTTACATTTGCCATCATAGCTGCTACTTATTATGCATGATTTCTCTCACTGCTTCGTGAAACGGCATACCTTTAATATCATGGCTACTACATAGAGTAGCTTATAGAGCACATTTCCACTCTCCAAATTGTTAGATTTCCAATGTAGAATCATGAAATGGAAGAGATTCACACAAAACATTATAAATACAAGTTTCCACCATTCTATTTTTACCAACACAACACAATCAACCCACATACTTGCGTACATTCAAAATCAACCAGAACCAACAAGGTGCATACATTCAAAATGGTGTTAAGAATGAAGCAGATGAAGGTGTTCAAAATGAAGCGGTTCAACTAGGCGTTCAAAATGAAGCGGTTTAGGAAGGTGTGCAGGAGGAAGCGGTTCAACAAGGTGTTCAGAATGAAGTGGTTCAGCAAGGTGTGCAGGAAGAAGCGGTTCAGCAAGGTGTTCAGAATAAAGTGGTTCAGCAAGGTGTGCAGGAAGAAGCGGTTCAGCTAGGTGTCCAGGAGGAAGGAGTTGCTCAAGTTCTACATGGAGTCGAGGTTACTGCTCGAAGAAGAAGAAACCGGAGGAGGAGAAGAAAAAGGGCAAGAAGGAGTCCAGTCTTTGGATGATGATGAAGCACCATACTATTGGAGCAACTTCTTGTCAGCCAGGGCTTTTCGTTCTGATGATTAGGGGTTTTCGTTTTGTGGTTGTTTGTTGTTTGTTGTTTTTGTTGAATTCGTTGTTCTATTTTAATGTTGTTGATGTTTAGTGGCATGTTGATGAACACTATTTTAAATTTTAATGTTTTATCGTTGGAATGTTTTAGAATGTTTTACTGTTTTAATGTTTGAATGCTTTATTGTTGCAATGTTTAAATATTGTTGTTCTTGATGAAGAATGTTTATTGCCAGCAACAGTTAATGTTTATTGCAATGATGTTTATTGCAATGATGCAGTCTGGTTGAAAATTGAAGAACATTTGATGAGGTTGAACAAGAAGATGGCTTTTGTCCCACATCGGATGTGTGATATAGAATGTATTAGTGTATATAAACATAGCATTCTTTACATATTTTGAATGACTTGTAAGTAATGGACCAATTCATTGAATACGTGGGCATTATGCCTAAAGCTTTTTATTATCAAAAAATAAACTTAAAAAGAAATTGCATTACAATGAAGCAATCTTTATTGGTTTTTTTATTGGTTTTTTTCTCTTCTTAATTAACATTAAAAAAAGTAAATATTTCTTGAAAGACATATTAAAATAAAATTAGTCTTAAACAAAAATATCATTTTATTTATGTTTCATGATTTTTAAGTTTTATATAAATATTAATATATATTTTCTCATATAAATAATAATATCCATATAAGTTTCAATCAATATGAATATTCCAATTCTTTATTTTAGTTTAACCCTATATTCTTTGTAATATATATATATATATATATATATATATATATATGAGATTAATTACTATGCACTGTCACTGTAAAAAAAATTTACACTGTCAATTTATCACCATCATCCTTTTGCATTACTTTATAGATTTTTAAAATAAAAGTCAAACACTTCTTATCATCCAACATCTAAGATTAACTGACGGTGTAAAAACCTTTTACACTGTCAGTGTATTTCAATTAAATCCTATATATATATATATATATATATATATATATATATATATATGAGATTAATTACTATGCACTGTCACTGTAAAAAAAATTACACTGTCAATTCATCACCATCATCCGTTTGCCTTACTTTATAGATTTTTAAAATAAAAGTCAAACACTTCTTATCATCCAACGTCTAAGATTAACTGACGGTGTAAAAACCTTTTACATTGTCAGTGTATTTCAATTAAATCCTATATATATATATATATATATATATAAGGAAAATATAGAGTTCATTTACCAACTTCCCTCATGTCCCACTTAAAGTACTGATTCGGTATGGTAGCCCAAACGATATAACCCGCCTTGAGTTAGTATATATACTAATTAGGGTTTGTTCTTTCCTTTTCATTCTCTTCTTCTTGTTTTGGACCAAAACAACAACACGCTCCATTGAAGACAAACATGGTTGTCGCTCACAACAACGAACAAGTTCATTAGAATGAAATCACCAATGGTCGGAGGCCGCCTTGCTACGGATACATATCTGACGACGACTCGAGCACGAGGTAGTTAAGGGTTTTAGGGTTTCGATTGATGTTGTGTTTTGTAGTATTTTTTTAATAATACATATATACATATCTGGTACAAAATCATGACAACGATTAATGTGATTTTTTTCAGTTCGGAGGATAAGGTTGAAGCTATTAAGCGCACATTCGCGCGTGTGACCGTTGCCTATTATGATGATCTGAATCCGCCTCCAGATGGTGGTGGCAGTGACTTTGAATTCGAGTTAGATAATTACTTCAAGTGGGAAAAGGTGATTCGTGAAGGAGCAAATGCAAGGAGAAATGTTTTGGTAAGAGACTATGATGTTGCTAGGATGTTTAGGATTTAGTAAAAATTTTTGATAAAAAAATCTGTTTTGATATTCCTGTTTTAGAAAAATATGATGTTTAAGGTTTAGAAAAACGATTTGTTACGATATTCCTGTTTTAGAAAAATATTTTATAAGTTGCTATGATGCTTAGGGCTTAGAAAACTTGTTTGATAATCATTTTTTAACAAACATAATTGAAAACATTTATCAGAGTTACTATTATGTATTAGCAGTTCTGGTTTTGGAGTTCTCAATGCGATGTAATGGTAAATATTTTTTGGTGTTACTGTCATGTTTGAAATAGGCTTATATGGTAGTTTTCATTGTTATCATTATGTATTAGCAGCTAGACTTTTATAATTCGTATGCACGGAAGAAGAATATGCGAGGAGGGTCAACTCTGCGATTTAAGATTCAGTATCCTCCGGATAGGCTATATGTTTCTTTGTTAAGTCGTTGAGGAAGCTGATTCAGTATTGTTGTTTCTTCCTTTAGTAATTTGATGGATATTTAAATGGATAATTAAGTGGTTAATTGTATTAGAGCATGATTATCAGTGTTGAATTGTATTTGATGGATATTTAAATGGTTTTCCCATTTCTCAATTAAAGGAACTTCTCAAACAGAAGCACGGTTCTCCTATTTTATATGGTTTTTTCACTTTTTTTTCACAAATAACCAATAATAAATGAGTTGAGTATATTGTGGGGTCCAATTGGACCAATTTTAAAGTTTTTGATAGATTGTATGAATATTTAAAAAATGTAGGAAAAGTGTAAATGATGAATGTGGGTGCTCTTAGATTGTTTGATTTTGTACCATACTTGGAAGATGTTCAATCAGTTGACTATAATACTCATCAAGTTGGTGGGAATTTAAAGAGAGAAACTATATTTTTCCTAAAACTTTGATGGGCATAGAAAAAAAAGAAAAAAAAAAGATATAAAATGTTTATAATTTTCTGATACGTGAATTAAAATATAAAATTTTATTTTTCTGAATTAAAACTTTTTATAATATATGGGAATTAAAAAAAAGAATTATTGAATACTTTATCTCTCTATCATATAATACTATAAATCAAATATAAAACTTTTTTAAACAATAATATAAATTATTTTTCGATTATTACAAAATAAATTGAAAAAGATAATTAAATATAGATAAAAAAATTACAAATATGAAATAAAAATATGATGAAATCAAATAGAAACCAAAGATGATAAATATTAAATATCAAGTTTACATTATAAATACCAACTGATATAAAAGTAAAACAACTACGTAGAAATTTTTGCAGAATGGATTCCCCAACACAGAAACATAAGTTCAAACCAAAAACAATACATCCAGACCATGCCCGGCCCTGTGCAGGAGCAGCAGGCTCTACAGCACAGGGCCTCATATTTTGGAGGGCCCAAAATTTTTTAAAAGACCAATTTTTTTTACATTAAAATTAATAAATATAAAAAATTTTATAAAATCAATTAAATAAATTAAAAAAATACTATATAATAAAAATCCAATACATTCAAAAAAATATTTTATTAATACATATTTATAATTAAAACTTATTTTTATTGATACATAATTATATTTTTTATATTATTTTTAATTCTTTTGATTGCATTTTTTTTAAAATTTGACACATTTTCAAATTAGAACTGGGTCTCTAATTTGATTGGGCCGGCCCTGATCCAGACCAAAATAAACCCACATCAAATATTCGTCATAATATCCAGCTAAACCATAATAACCGACCCGTTCAACTCCTTTCCACTTTAACATACACGTACGGAGAAAACCTCAACATACTCCAGACTAGCGTATCACCATTTCAAAGTTTCTTATATTGAGCAAATTTATACCAACCTAATGCCATGTACCTTTCGCATATACTTGGTTCATTATTCCTCTTAGCAGTATGAACATGGAAGTAGAAAACTTTTCCTGTGTCCACATCAACAACATTGATTTCCCTTCTCAATATTGGAAGACATCTTTTGGCAATGTACCTGGGAAAATGCTGCATATAAATAATAGTCAAAACAAATCAACGGTTATACTTTCTGGACATTAGCGTAATTCATCATATATTGAAGTATACTTACTATGACATTGTTTGAACTACTTTTGCCGTTTCTAATGTGAATCTTCCAACTAAACTTTTTTGCACCCGATGACCACTCTTCAGTAATTTCATGAGACAGACTTACCTTCCCAACAACTTTACCTTTTCTTTTCATATCCACCAACTTGGCACCACATTTTTTAATGCATCCTGTTGAATATCTTCCTTCCTTAGCCGTTGTATCGACTTTTCTCTTCTTTGATCCACCAGAAACCCTTTCTTCCACAACAGCTTTTCCTTTTCCTTCTTTAGATACGGGCTTATCAATAGACTTGCTCATTAGAACCCTTCTTTTTTTTTTCCAGCATTGTTCTCCTCCATAGTGTCGACCCGTTCTTCCTTAATCGGATGAATTACAACATTTTTTACATTGGGTTGAACAACATGGACATTCTTCGTTGTCACATCCGAATTGTCATTTGTACGAAACCTATTTGCAGACTTCTTTTTCTTTGTAGCAACATAGCCAATCTCAGCAATTAAACCCCTTATGACTTCTATTGGGTCTTTTTCGCTGTCGTGTTAAAGGAAAAAAAAGACCATTATCAGGAAGTGTATACATTAAAAAATTTTGAAAGAGAAATCTATATGAAAAAAAGCTAATGTTTAACAAGGACCTATGTTCAAGATTAAAATCTGTATGGACATCAATTACTAAAGTTGAACAAAATCAATATCAGTAAAATAATGAATGTTATCAGTAGAACAACAACATTAAATGTTAATCGGTTTGTCCCCTAAAGTTATGCCTACTATCATCTGAAGCAAACCCTAAACACGAAATTTGTGTTTCATTTTAGGAAATTGAAAGATTTAGAACATGCAAAATCATTTTCCCCTTTTCGTTAACCCTTACCAATTAAAAAAAACCCTAAACCCATTTCATTTATGAATTACTGAGAACATGAAACCCCCTTTACAGATTTCGTGTTTAGGGTTTCGACGTATAATTATTAGAATAACGGATTGTCACTTGATTTTTCATCCACCTTCCGATTCGTATGTTAAAATCAAACACACTAATAAAACCCTAAAATCGTCAAGGATCAATTTTAATTTTATAAAACATGCTACAACAATAAAATTTAAACAAATAATAATTTATAACCTGGATTCTGAAATATTATCATCCGATATAGTTTTTCGTCGACCTTCCATTATTGATTTCGCTAGCTGCGTTCAAAGGTCTGCAAAACAATCCAAAAATCTATCAAAGAGAGATGACTTTAGGATTGTGTGACAAGATTTATGTTTTTTTTTATCTAAGTTAATGTTGTATTCGCCAAACAATCAAACATTCATAAACTACACTATATATATAAATATCTTATATTAATATTAATTTTCATAAACTACAATATATATATATATATATATATATATATATATATATATATATATATATATATATATATATATATATATATAGTAATATTCATTTTAGAGTAATATATATCTTATATTATACTATAAGAGTAATATACACTTTAAATTTTTTTTCCTAGTTATAGTAATATACTAGTACATGACCCATTCAAGGCAACAACATTATAATTAATTTTTCTAAAAGAGAAACCGACTAATTTAAACTTTGTAAACATTTGTATGATATGACACTAAATCTGCTAATAATATGAACCAAAAGTTCTTCTCAACTTTTATTGTGCACCAAAAGTTGCTTTTTTCAAGTACATTGAGCACATAAAATCTGAAATGACTATTGGTATCCTACATGTAGGCATAATAATCATTACCTACATGTACAGGCTACTTCTTAATCCTTACAAATTAAGCATGTAGTCTTTCAAAAACTTCACAACATCACAACTCCTATTACTACACTGATCAATCAAACACAAGCAGACAAAATGAAAAAAACTTCTCCATCAGCCATGGGAAACAGACGCAAATCACGCAGAAAGACTGCAAGGATTGCAACCCCTGATAAGAGGAGTAAAAGGAATACAAACACTTCAACTTATTCAATTCAAATCACGGAGCAGTTCTCGGAGACTCACAAAAAGAACTTCTAATCTGAGATTATTGTGATATCATCAAGGTAATAACTCTTTTTTTTAATCTTCTACTTAAGATGTCTATCATTTTCATGTAAAGATGCTTCAAATAACTTGTTAATAAGTAAATGAATCGGGAACCAGTTACTGTTACATAAGGAAGCAGTCACCTAACTTTTATGTGTGTGTGTGATTCTATATTATAGTGATTTTCAGTCTTTTATATGAAAACTTTCTTCAAAAATCGTATGGTTAAATTTCTATGATAAATTTCTCCAAAAAACTTTTTTGATTGATTAAGAATGAACTAGTTACTTATTTACTTTTTAATTTATTTATTAATATCTTTCTATTTCATAAGGAACTTGTTACTGTGTAAGTCTTTGTTACATTTATACATCACAAACTGGTTAAAAAACCTTCCCATTGATTTTGTGAGGCGTGCACTACTACAAAACGCCCAAACAACAACGCGAGGTTTACAACGGCATCCTATACACCATTCTTATAGTGCGTACTGGATGCGCGCGCATTATTTTAATTAGAAATCTCAAGGGTATAATAATAGTTGTTATGAAAACCGTGGTGATACAATCTAGCTATCATGGGTTCGAACCTCATTGCCCTCAAATAGTTTATCCCTTTGAGGTAAATGCTCCCTTTTTAAGTTTTATTAATATTTAACTAAAAAATAATAATGATATCACGACGGCTTTTTCTTAAAACCGTTGTTACAAACTGTTATGTATTTTAAACACCAAGTATATATCAATTTATCCATTGAAAAAAGAAACAAGACGAAACAACCCTAACACCAATGTCGTCACCATTGTCGGGAAGAAGACAACAACAATAAGAATGTGTTCTACTTTAAGGTGTTGCAATGTCACATTTGAAGACAAAATCATCCAAAGGTGTTTCTACGTCTTCTTCCAGTGTAAAATCTCGATCTGGAAATTTTTGTGGTTGTGATGGTCGTATGGTTTCGTATCAATGCAAGAAGGGACAAAATAAAGGAAGGCTTTTTTGGAGATGTCCATTTTGGAGGAGCGATGAAACTTGTAATTTGTTCATATGGGATGAAGACGTGGGAGAAAGAGATGGAAATGACGATGAGAGCATTATGAAGTCAGAGTTGGAAGCTGTGGGCTATTTGAAGGTTGTGTATGAGGATTTAAAGAAAAAGAACAAGAATTTGAAGAACAAACTGAAATCAGAGATATTTTCTGGAAATATCAAGATGTTATGTTTTCTTGTCTCCTTTATGTTTAATGTTTACTTTGTTATGAAATGTAATAGTTGAATTAGGGTTTGAATTACATTTTTGATGTTTAAACTGCAGATCCATTGTGAATTACATTGTTGATGTTTAAACTGCAGATGCATTGTGAATTACATTGTTGATGTTTAAACTGCAGATGCATTAAGTGAGAAGTTAAGGCGTACCTTTTCTTTTTTATTTATTTTAAAATTCACAAATAAAAGGGTTATCACTACGGTTCTCCTGGTTAACCGTAGTGATATATTTATAATAAATAAATACCTATCTATACGGTTTTTATTTATTTTAAAATTCACAGATAAAAGGGTTATCACTACGGTTATTCTAGTTAACCGTAGTGATATATTTATAATAAATAAATACCTATCTATACGGTTGTTATTATTAACGTTTGTGAAATAGTTTACCCATATATAAGCAAAATAACTTTCACTTAATTGACAGTAACGTCATTGCCTTCAAAGTGAAACCCTAGAACCCATTTTTTCTCTTCGTTTTCACCATTAGCCGTGAATCATACATTAAGGTATTCTTCTTCTTCCATCTAGTGTTAGATATTTCCCATTATCTCGTTTGTGGATTGTTATTTTTGTTGATTGTTCTCATTTTTTCAGATTCATTTTCACTACCTTAACAAAGACCATGCTTTGGAAACTTCATAATGTTTGCGTAGCTATGGAAAAAAGTACAAGAAGCATGAAGCTATGATAGAAACTTCATCCACCTTGTACTTTTTCTTCATAGCTTCACGAACAAGATGTTAGTAAATGAAGAATCAACACTGTAAGCAAACTTTATCTAGTTTTAGAAACAATGAAAAGAAATATAAGAAGTATGAAGCTTTTGTGTAAGCTTCTTCCTCCTTATATTTCTTTCTCATTGCTTCCCAAACTAGTTCAACATCATAATTGATTCCTATTCCGCGATTAGTTTCATTAAAAGGTGCGTTATTCCTGTTCCTCTCTTTACTCTTCACTGGATTATGGTTTTAGGGTTTGTTTTCAACTGAGGATGCTCATTTTTGAAGTTTGCTTTGTTTCCTTTCAGGTTAACGGGATGATACAGGGTGATGATGCTGGTGGAAGCAAGCGTATTATATCAGTTTATAATTTCTGGATCTGGTATAGAATGTTGTTTGAGTTTATTATATTCTATTTACATTGTTTGTTTAACTAACCCTCACTTAAAGTTTGTTGGTGGTAGCAAGCGTATTATATGAGTTTATAATATCTGGATCTGGTATAGAATGTTGTTTGAGTTTATTATATTCTATGTAGATTGTTTGTTTCACTAACCCTCACTTAAAATACATTAAGTTAATTTGACATAGATACTTATAATCTGCAAATTAAGTTGTATTTGAAAACCAACTTAAACAAACCAATGTTGTTTTCTGATTGCATGCCTCTCATCATTTATCTCACGTTCTTTTATATATAGATTATGGTATAATGATCTGGCTCCTTAGATGCATCGCCATCTTCCATTATAGTTAAATCAAAGATCAGGCAGATTATCCAATGTCTTGTTGATCTTATGGAAATTTAACTATAATCGAAGATAGCGATATATCGAAGGAGTCAGATCAATAAATCACAATATATGTAAAAGAGCGTGAAATGCACGATGAGACGAATGCAATCAGAAAACAACATTGGTTTATTTAAGTTGGTTTTCAAGAACAATTTAATTTGCAGATTATAGACATCTTCATCAAATTGAATCCATGTATATTTATTTAGTGAGGTGTTTGGAAAACAAGCAATCTACATTTAATATAATAAACTAAGGGTACTTACAACAACAGCTATCTATTGTAACCGATATCACAAGTAATTTATGTTTTATATAATTTCGTTGCTTATGGGTTTCGAACCCAGAACCTAAGTGTATGTATCACAACGGTTTATTATCATAACCGTTGTGATATATGGCTCGCGCCCTACCTTTCAATAACGGTTTCCAGCCCGTTGTAGAAACAGCTAACTTACAACGACAATCTACATAACAACGCCTTTGCCCGGTCATTATATGTCATTCCCAACCGTTGTTAAATGGGTTTTTCGTAGTAGTGGTGTGTTAAGTTTTTAGTAACAAATTCTTCAAAATGATTGTTTAAAATTTTTACTTATTAATCTTTTTCTATATCATTACTAATCTGATTTCTTAAATGGTTTTGGTAGTCACCAAACTACTAGCCCGGGGTTTCATGACAACGACGACTCAAAAGATTATGACTCCACATCTTCAACCCCTAAAGTGGAGCGTAAGCAGTTGGTAAAAAAAGGTCAGCAACTGAGAGGAAATCCACCAAGTCCAAATTTAACATGTCTTTGGGCACAACATCAGCCCCTCCCAAATTCAAGCTTACAAAAGAGGCGACTGGAATGCTGCATGAAAATCAATACAACAGGATTAAGAGGAATCTGTTCTGTAAGCCTGAAGATTATGATGACAATGATTTTTACCTTAACAATCAACCAGGATGCCTGATTGGATATGACGGAACCGAAACTACTTTCGAAATTCCTGATGTAAGTATCGACTATTTTTTTTAAAATCAAACCTAATATAACATTATATTATATTATTACTTACAAAAGTGTCATATTTATTTGATGACAGTGGATGCCAATGACTTTCAGACCCACCCCAGATATGACTTTGGATTCCATTTGTGCTTACCTAATTGCATACATCTTTATGCCTGATGATGAGAACACAAATGAGTATGTCTTTTTAATTCACATGCTAAAACCTAATTATAAATTTTATGCATCACATTTAATTTGATAACAGCTGAGTAATGATACTGCATAAATCTATTCTTTGTAGTGACGAGGTTCTGCTTAAAACTACATCAGTTGTAGTTAGGGATAGGAATGCACTGAAGACTCTGATGCCTAATTGTACTGTTGACCAAGAGGTTATATTTACATGATTTGAATTAAAAAAATTTCCTATTAATGTTGATCTAATATCATTTTCATTTTACTTTACAGATTCTTAATCTAGTTGTTTCCACCCAAAATTATTTGATAAGCACATTGAGAAAAACAAAGTCTGTTTGGTATTTGCCTACGGAGTTTGCGGTGATTACCACTACTAATCCAACTATTACATTTACATTCATTAAGAATTAATTATTTACTTAAACTACATTTTCTTTAAGCAATACGCTTTGGACAACCAACATTCAGCTGAATATGTGAGGAGGATTTATCAACCAAAATTCATGACTACAACAGCTCAACATATGTCCAAGGTCATTTCCTGTTACTTTACGAAAATAGTTATTACATTCAAATTTGTTAATTCTGTTCATATAATTTAATATTAGTTTTTTTATAGATTTTTATTCCTATGAATGACGAAGGGTGGCACTGGTATCTTCTGGTTGTTGATTTTATTGAAACAAAACTGATTTGGTTGGACCCTATGCCTTCGGCCGATAGGTATCACTGGAGGCGTCAAGCAATTCTAAAATTGGTATGCATGTTATATAATTTGAATTACTTTCCGAACTATTGTTTGTTTTTGTTTGATTTAATTTTCGTATTTACTATTGTGGCAGGCACTATTTCTTGAAGAAATTTTTCTTCATGATTCTTTTGGTCGACTCTGTCCATTTTAAGAAGACAATATGTTACAAACTTCGGCATTCTTCAACCAAGGTGTCTCCCAAAGAAGCGTCTCAATTCGTAAGTATTCTCAACCCTAACCATGTTTGCCTATTTAATCGAAATTACCTGGTATTGTGAGACTAATGCATTTAAATGAATGACCATAGAAATGACTGTGGAGTGTGGGTTGCAAAATGGATGATTGAATGTATCTTCAGTAGTGATTATGAAACCGTATCTGTAAGTTGCCTTAATGTGATCATTATTTCTCAAACATTTCCCCTCAAACTAGCTTTCAAATTTTCCTAAATGTTTATAATTATATGCAGGTTCTCACTCCTACCAGGATGAAACTTGCACTTTACCTGCTTCAATCATCAAATAATGTTTTGTTGAACGAAGTTCTGGCAAAGGCTACAACTTATTGGGATGACCAGGAGAGGAAAAGGAAGGCATTGGTGAAGGATATGTGGAAGCATTTTTGAAGTATTTGGGAAAATGTTGATTCATGTTGGTTTTGTTGTTATATTTAGGATACTTTGATTGTGTTTTGGATAATTTGTGCTTGAGTTTGGATATTTTGGCATTAACTTGTGTTAAGCTCCTTGGTTTTGAAGATGTTTTGTTATGTTATGTAGAACTGCATTTTAATTCTATTTTTAATTTAATTTTTAGATGCCACGTGGTATTCCTTGATTTAGGGACTATTTTATTTTATTTTATTTTTTTTATTACAAGGGACTATTTTAGTTTTGAAATGCAGGAAATAGATAATTGTTATTAAAGATTTAATTGCGGTAGTTGTAAAGTTGGTTGAATATAGATTTTATTAAAGATAAATTTTTTATTAAAGATTTTATTATAGTAGCCCATATAATAAGAATCATAAAACAAAAATATAATGAAGTTTTCAATTTCATTTATCATTGGGTCAGTCCAAACCGGGTAGGCCCAACGCTAGAGGTATATATGTACTACAATATATTAGGGTTTAGGGTCTGACTACATTAACTTATCCCTCATTTTTTCAATGGTGAAGTTTGGTGAATACTTCCAACCATCTGCATCCAGTAGGTATGTTGCAAGCACATAACATTTTTATACAAATTTTATTTCCTAAATCCTGAATCACGTCAAGTATATAAAGTGCAATGATGTTTTCAGTAAATAATTTTTGTTGTTCTTGTCTTTGCAGCAACCC
Organism: Lathyrus tuberosus; assembly: GCA_022829125.1. Taxonomy (NCBI): domain Eukaryota; kingdom Viridiplantae; phylum Streptophyta; class Magnoliopsida; order Fabales; family Fabaceae; genus Lathyrus; species Lathyrus tuberosus. The sequence continues at coordinate 23,495,092 of JALAZF010000017.1, forward strand.
AGAGGAAGACATGATTCAATTTGCGCGTAGGAAAACACAAGAATTTAACGAAGAGCTTAACAAAAAGGTTGAATGTCTAATAAAAGATGGTTTTCTTAATGAGACCTACATAATAACTGATAGTAGCAATGAAGTAACATGGAAGACCCAAATAACAGACTCTAATATGCTAGGACAAAATGGACTGGTATGCATATATAACACACATTATACGTCATCTTTTCTTCTAATTAATGATTTAATTTGATACTGCAACCTGGTGTTTCATATGTTGTAGTATATTCCAAAAGATATTGCAACCCAATGTTTCAGTAAAAAGCAAGATTTTATAAAGATGGTAGATCTGGAAGCTGGCAAAGGTTACAACCGTGTGATTCATAGGGCTGTAAGGGATGACTTTGAGATAAAAATTGGACACGAATGGTACAAATATGCAACAGATAATATGCTTAAATCAGGAGATGTGTTGCTCTTTAGCATGACTCCCTTATCCAACGTGATTAGTGTGCATTTGGTGATACAATGATGCGATGAATTTCCTCTAGTGAAGATATATATTAAGTTATGGTTCTAAAATATGATATTATGTAATGAAGTTGTGGTTCAGATGATGTTTTAATGTATAAACTTATAAGTTATGTTATCAAGTAATGCTTGCAATTTATGTTGAAAAACGTCGGTTGAATAACACTCATGGATACATCCGTGACACATGATCTGTATTAATTCTGTTAAGAATGTGAATTCTCAATGCATTAAGGATAATTTGGTTGTTTTTCCTTGTTTGGATGACAATTTGTCTGTATTCTGGATGATGTGATATTACACTCAATTTAAGTATGAAGTTTTTATTAAGTATTTGGTATAATGTCGCATTAGGTTGGTTTTGTTTTTAGATTGAATATAAAGGATAATTAGAACATTGGAAATAGAAGAGAAATTTTCATTGATCGCAAAGGATTAATACAACAGAACCCTAAATACATCATCAATTATTTTGAATTTATATTTCATGTAGACCCGGTATTGAGCCACATTCGGTCTCAAGGGAATCAGTTAACCCTGCCATCCGCATCTTTTTGACAATCCCTTTCCTAATAAAGATTTCAGATAAAAGTCTTCCGTAGGGAATGTAGAAAATCTTGCCTTTGCGAGAACTCAGGATTTTCTCTTTAAGATATCTAAAGAAGATAAGCGGTATGTTGACTTTCTTCTTAAGAAGAAAGAAATACAGAAATTAAAAGTCATCATGAGTGATCACTTTCTGATATTCTATTCTTGAGCGAAAGTTTCCCACCAAAAGTTGATGCCAGATCTTTGCCAAGAGAGCAATGAAGGAGTTATCAGGGTTGGTGAAGACCTCATTGAGAACATCAGAAATGAACTCACTGTGGTAGAGCTCAACACAAGTTCCACTATCTTCACATTTCGTCACCCTTGAAATAAGTTTTGGAGTGATAGTGATAGGAAAACCAAAAAAATTAGACCAGATAACACACATACCTTTGCCGTTTAGTTTAATAGATGCATTCATCTAGAATTATTTAACAACAACAGGATAGATGGCTCCATCTAGAATGTTAAAGTAGTGTTCCAGGTTTTGTGAAGAGCACATTTTAGTAAAATCGATTCCATGTTCTTTCAAATCGTCAGCAGACACAATTTCCTCTGGGAGGACAAATAACACGGTTTCCTTGTTGTTGAAAGAAGACATATTGATAGAGAAGAAAGGAAGAGAGAGGATTAATGGGCACACAAAAATGAAGCGAAGATAAGAGGAAAAAAATATGAGGAGAGAAGAAGTGGAGCAAAATGAAAATTTAAATAAATCAAGGGGGTAGGAGTCCTCATAACAGTAATTAGTGACAATGTCATTCGAAAGGACTTCATATGTTTCCAAGAAATAAGGTATCACAAAAGTCTAAATAGAAAGATTTGGATATTTGCATTTATGACATTTGTTTCATGTTTGGTGGAGTATTTTGGATGATGTGATATTTCAGTCCAAGATGTTATGGGTAGTTGTTGTTAACTTGTCAATGTTATTAGTGGAAGTAATTAGTGCTTAGTGGATTGTTTAATTATGAATTAAGTACCTAGTAGTGGTGACTCTTTGATAGTTGTAACCATAACTACTACTTCTTCACTACTACTCGAGTCTCTCCATCTCTGTTTGATCATCATAACTACTACTTATTTTGTATTAATGAAATTTCCATTCTATCTTAATGTTGTGTTCTTTTTCTTTGTCAAATTCTATTTATCTTAGTGGATTGTTTAATTATGAATTATGTACCTAGTAGTGGTGACTCTTTGATAGTTGTAACCATCACTACTCATGGTATATATATTCTGTGTATGAGATACATTTTGATAAGTGAAAATACAAGAATATTCAGCCCCAAAAAGATTTTCTTACCCTAAATTCTGCAACAATATAATTTATCACATACCACCTCTAGAATACCACCAAGACTAGCATATAGCATAATGACATATTATGGTTACTAGTACATTACTAATTTGAAGTCAGAATTTAACATTTTTGACGTTAGGATTTGACATACCTCTTTGTGATCTTGCTAAGTACAATTGAATTAAGCTCATTTCACATACTCCTCCTTCACATGTTGACTTCATCTCTATTCACCATGCTGCATAATCATCTAAGCTGTTTCAAATTGTAATACAACTTATGTTAATATCTAACAATGGAAGAGTACCTTAGGCAATAAAGCGAATATTGACCACTATGCCAAAATTTGATTTTGGAAGCCAAGCAAAACTTTTCATGTATTAATCAAAGCTCTTTAACAATTTGATATTGAAAATCAAAATTTAACATTGGAATAGAGTAACAGTTTTCATGTAACAACATGCCTGTAAATTTGAACTCAAAAATAGAACAATATCTACGATATCGGTATATACAAGTTACACGTTTATCATTACATTTGAAAAATCATATTTTCTCAAACTTTTGGACTTGTCTAATCATAAAATGGACTACATTGAACAACATTCACTTGTAACTATAGAGTTTATGTTATTGATCACAAATACAGAGTATTATCTACGATATCGTTCTATAGAAGTTTATGTACAAGAGCTTATATCAAACTTACAGGCAGGTATATCTTATGTTGAGTCCTTGCATCCCACGTAGAGAAAGCACTTGGGCCTGTCAATACCATCCAATAAGTGAGAACTATTTTACCCATTCAAACAAGCGTCAACTGTTAGCCCCTTTGTTTCCTTTCTCTCATAAGAACCTAATACAACAACCTTCCTTTTTTTTATGCCAAATAAGATTCATTAAACACAGTGAAACGCCGAATTTGCTACAACAGACAATTCATCCACCTTTGGGATATGATTTGACCAAGACCTAGAGCCAAAGGTCTTACCAATCCCAACCATAAAGTGGGCATCAGAGTTTTGGTTTCTGCTGATAAAAATAACAGATGAATTACAAAGAGATTGCAGCAAAGTCCTACAGTCTACTACTAAATGCTCGACATCAGCTCTAAAATCACAATCGTTAATACAGTCGACAATAACAAGAGCATCAGACTGTAAACAAACATTTCTCAAACTGAAATTATTTGCCAATTGCAGCCCCCATCGAATTGCTAGAGTCTCCGCCACCACTGGGATTGCAAAGCTCGTGAGTTTCTTTGAGGCTGACAGGAAAATGTTGTCTCCAGAGTCTTTTATAATTCAGCCCAATGAAATAGTTCCATCCTCAAAGCAGCCAGCATCCATTTGGATCGTCCAATCACCATGCCTAACATTTCCAGGGTTCCCATTCAGCTTGCCAATGGAGCCATCAAGACAATTGCCATTTTCCTGAACATAAGTCCAGATCCTCAGCGCCAGCTGGAGCGGATCAAAGGAGATAGACTTAAAGACCTTCTCATTCCTGGATTTCCAAACCATCCACAGCCCAGTAAAAACCGTCCTTGCTATGACCTTCTCTTCAACATTCAATATTCTTTCTAGCCAATCCAACAATGTCCCTTCAGACGGAATACGAATTCCCAAAGCCAAAGCAAAAAAGGTTTTCTTGACAAGATCACATTGCATAAAGATATGGAGAGTGGATTCTACATGGTAGTGACAAAAAACACAAGAGTCGTCAAGAAGCATACCTTTTCGTCTCAAGTTTGCTTTTGTTGGGAGGATATCCTTTGCAAAGCGCCAAATAAAGTTTTTGATACGAGGGCTCACGTAAACTTTCCACAGTTTCTTCCAATCCAAGGCATTTCTATTCGTCGACGTGCTAGGTGCTTGCATTCTTTTCCTTGATGCCAGGAGCTGGTATGCAGACTTGACAGAGAAGTTTCCACCCTTGTCGTGTATCTAGATCAGCTTGTCAGGTGGGAGTCTGGTTGACAGAGGTATGCTACAGATATAATTCACATCATTTGTCTCATAATGCTCCTTCAATTTCTGGCTCACCCAACAACCTGTTATGGGGTCAATGAAACACGAAACCTTGGCCTCCTTATCAAGATTCACATGTGGTATTCGAGGCCTATAGCTTGGCAGCGAAGGAATCCAATTCTCCCTTTGGGCCTTGACTGACATCCCATTACCAATCCTCCAGCAAGATCCCCCCGACACCAACTCCCTAGAACTGAGAATGCTCCTCCACCCATGGCTTGGATTGTGACCTATAGTGGCCTCAAAGATGCTGCAACGTGGGTAGTATCTACCTTTGAAGAATCTTTCAAACAGAGAGCCATCACTATTCAAGAGTCTCCAGAATTGCTTCCCAAGTAAACACAAATTAAAATCTTGTATACTGCGAAATCCCATTCCTCCTTCTCCTTTCTTTTGAGATAAACGCTCCCAGCTCATCCAGTAGATTTTGCTATCACTTCCTTTGGGCCCCCACCAAAACTTTGCCAATATTCTTTCAATTTCTTTACAGCACTGATCTGGGAGTTTATAACGACTCATAATGAAGGTTGGGATTGCCTGCGCCACCGCTTTTATGAGCACCTCCTTCCCCGCTCTTGACAGAAAACTTTCTTTCCAACCTTTGACTTTCTTCCACACCCTCTCAATAACCAACTGAAAGACCTTTCTTTTAGACCTACCAATCACTACTAGGAGGCCAAGATACCTCGCATGGGATGTCACTCCTTTGTAGCCTAGTTTGCTGCGAATCCTCTCTCTAGTGTCCTCCTCTAAGTTCCTGCTAGAAGAAACCTCAGATTTATCAGTATTCATTCTTTACCCTGAAGCATCTTGGTAGGCCTGAAGGATATCTTTGATACGGTCAGCTTCAACTTCATTGGCTCTAGCAAAGAGGAGACAGTCGTCAGCGAAAAATAGGTGAGATATTATGGGAGCTTTCCTGGCCACCTTGACTTCATGGATCTGCTTGTTCTTCGAGGCCTCCATAAGCAAGCTGGACAAAACATCCGCACAAATAACAAACAAGTAAAGAGAAATTGGGTCTCTGGACAAAACCTTCCTTACATGGGATAGAGTGGAGATATTGCATCCATTACATAACTGCGGAAAATGTGAAGATAAATGATCAAAATAATTCAAAACAGCACACAAACTAAATTTGAATAATATCACAATCTAATTTCACATTTCAATTCAAATGCTAACAACTCAATAACACAACATCAAAATATAAACTTATAATTCAAGTCAAACCCTAAAGATTCAATTGAACGAATCTTATTTAACTATCTCCCAATTCAATGCAAATACAAATTCAGAATTTTATGATAAAATACAATTCCTAATCCACAATTACATAATTTCTGGTTAATTCAATTTAATTTCAGAATCCATTAATTTCATGAATACAAGCCTTAATCCCCAATTACATAATTTCAGAGTAGGAATTCAAATTCATTTCAAAATATATGAGTTTCATAAGATACAAACCTAATCCCCAAAGCGATTATTTCTGGTAAGATTTCTAATCAACTTCAACTTAAAATACAAATCCTTAAACCCAATTCAATAATTTATGTATAAAAAGTAAAATCTAATTGATTTTGGGAAAATATACATATTGGGACATATATGAATAATTACCTGTGAAAGGAGACGACAACATATATGACTGTTCATAACTTTACTAAATTGATTGTCCCATATTTTTTTGACATATCTAATTCTATTGATCCTATGTTTTTAATAAAAAGTTAGTTTTAGAAAAAACGGCTAACAAACAAATAAATAAATAAATAATTTATTTGAAAATACAGAAAAATGAAAATGTAAATCCAAGATAACAGTAAACCAAATGATTCGCTACAATCAAGAGCTCGCTAACAGCTCCATGCTACAGACATGCGTCGTGTTTGTATGATGTGTAACGTGTTTGACTAGTTAGTAGTCGACATACACATAATTTTGTCTTAGTATTAGTCCGTGTGATACTCATCGGTGACACGCATTTGTTTATAGTTAAAGTTAAAGAAAAATTAATAAAAATTAGTAAATATAAAAATTATAATGTATATTTAATAAAAATAGAATAAATACTCGTAGACACTGGTTGATGAAGTGTATTTATTTTAAAAAAATAAAAATAAAAAAATAAGACAATTATTTTACCAAAAAAAGATTATTTAAAAAAAAATATGTTTTATTTAAATTTGGAGCATAAATATAATTTTTTCATATATACAAATATTTGAATCAACTGTATATTTTTCAGTGTGTAAATATTAATTTTGTTTTGATATTTTTTATTAAAATATATATGCAATGATTTAGTTTTATAAATATAAAAAATAACATAGTATTTATACAAATGTTAGTAACATAAATAAGTATATTTTGCCCGTGTTTGAATTCATACATTATTTTAAATATATTTACTTTTATTTTCTTTAATTATACAAACAATGAAATAAGTCGTGCGTTCACATGGATTCTGGTCTGGATACACGTGCATTCACACGGGTATTGGTGTGTTTCGCACATTTGTTCACATATTTTTAAATAATGATTGATAATTTTTTAATTTTTAATACTTAAATGAATAGTTAAGTTTTTCCGTTTCATATTAATGAATACCCGTGCGACAATGCGTATTTGTTTTCAAAAATGATTTTTAAAAATAAATTAGGGTTAATACATATTTTCACCCCTGCCATATGAGCGTGTTTTGAAAAACCCCCATACGAAAAAAAAAGTTGCAAGATTGGCCTTAACATATTTCAAAAGTTACCATTTAGACTTTCATCAGGCCACATCATCAAAAATAATGATGTGGCAGTCATTTTTTTAATTTTTTAATGAAAAGAAATTCCACATCATTAAAAGGCTTTGTGAAATGACTCTTATACCCTCACTTTTTAATTTTTTTTATTTAGTTTTTCTTTTATTTAATTTTTTTAGATTTTATTTAATTTATAAATTTTTTATTTATTTAATTTTTTCTTTAATTATTTTGTTTAATTATATTTTAATTACACACATGACATTTTACTATTATTTTATTATTTGAATGTTGAAATGTTTAAAGATCAAAAATCAAAATTTTTGCCCTCACCAAGGATTGAACCCATGTTCTCATGGTTGAGAGGAGATACTCTTCCACTAGGCCACTTAGTCTTTCTTTTCCATTTGTTAACTTCAAATGTATATAGTGTTACCTTTTCAGACTCACTAATTCATCACCACCTACGTTTCCTTTCCTTCTTCGAAACTCACACAATGATAACTTTTGAAATATGTTAAGGCCAATCTTGCAAATTTTTTTTTCGTATGGGGGTTTTCAAAACACGCCCATATGACAGGGGTGAAAATAGGTATTAACCCAATAAATTATAATGTATGGAAAAAAATATTAGTTAGCATGGAATATAAAGATTTATAGTTATATAATATTCATGAATAAAAAAAGATCATTATATTTATAGAAAGTTAAATGAATAGAAAAGAAAAATTATATTAAAAAAAATATTTTGTTGATTGAATAATTTGTTTTGCCATTATTTATACACACAAATAAAATTGTTTAAAAAAAGCACAAAAATTTGATATGAAAAATGTTATAAGTAGAAGATGAAATATAAGTAGAATAACAATCTTTTCCCGTGTATAAATATTATTTAAAAAAAATAAGTCTAGAGTTTTTAATTGTTTTTGTATATAATTTTTTTTGGATCAACATCATTTTTTTCCCGTGAATTCACATGAGTATTGGTTTGTTAATGTCAAAATGTTTTCCAATATTTTCATAAATAATAAACTTAGTCTAGTAAAAAAATTATTAACATTCACTCATTAATTTAAAAATATTTTAAATTAATTTACAAGAGACATATATTTTTTCCCATATTTAAATATTTAAATTAATTTATAAGAAATTTTTTTTCTCATATTTGGATAAATAGTACACTTTTCCCGTAGATATATATATTTCCCTTATTTACATCAATAACATATAATTGTGAAATTTTTCTCGTATTTTAATTGATGAATAAGTATTTAATATATTGTAAATATGTTCAATTGATTGAAAAATAGCACATTTTTCCCGTATTTGAAAAATAGCAAGTTTTTTCTTGTAATTAAATTAAACTAAAAATAAAATTAATCTAAAAATTAAATATTATCTTAAATACAAATTAACAATTATTTTGTTGTAATATTAATAAAATTTTGCAGCTAATTGAAAACAAAAGTTTTATAGTAATGATTATGAATTAATTAATATGTTTAAATACACATTTTTCAATACTAACTTGAAGTATTTGGTAGTCGTCTACAGATGAAATAAGCATATTACAATAACTCTTAATTTTACATTAGATTAGTCCAAATGTTCAAAAAAAATGTCATATGTGAAGATCACATTTACATCACTTCTCAACATCTTTAAAATAATACTAAATTATAGAATTCAATTTTATTTCTATGGTATCAAACATTCTTATATAAAATCATCATAGTACTTGTAAATCTAACATAATATATCTTATGGCAATAATTACAAGCACATGCCATTTGTTTGTTTTTGACCGAAAAATAATGTTTAGTGTGTTCATCAATAGCGTCTTGACGTCTATGACTTCTTATTGGATGCAATGTCTTCCTTTTTCCAGGAAAGTCATTCATGCTATTGAGACCATTTGTAGGGCTTTCCTTTGGACAGGTGGTGATGCACCAACTAGGAAATCTCTTGTGGAGTGGAAACAGATTTGTGCTACAAAGAAAAAAGGAGGGCAGAATATTATTTCACTTGTAGAATGGAATCAGGCTAGTTTAGCAAAGTTGTTGTGGAACTTGAGCAAGAAAAAGGACACCCTCTGGATGAAGTGGATCCACTCTTTTTACTTCAAAGGTGTGAATATTGATAATGTGAAGTTGACTCAAAACATGTCTTGGGTTCTAAAAGCAATTCTGAGGAACCGAGAGCTTGTAAAAAACATGGACTGTTGGCATATGATGGTTGATAACTTTAGTATAAAAACGATTTATTTGAAACTTATAGATGATGGCCACAAAGCTTAGTGGAGTTGCCTATTTTACAACAGTTTGGCTAGACCGAGATCCTTGTTTATCCTATGGTTGGTATGCCATGGAAAGCTTGCTACTCATGAAAGGTTGAGAATATTTGGTATGATTCTGGACGATAAATGCTCGTTTTGTCAGCAAACGGAAATTACAGAACATCTATTTTTCCATTGTTCGACATTGAAGGAAATTTGGAGACAAATATTACGATGGCTTGGTATTGTGCGGGATCTGCAAGGGTGGACTGAAGAGTTAAAATGGATGATACAAAAAAGTAAAGGAAAAGGTTGGAAAGCTTGCATTCTACGTAGTCTTGTGGCGGAGGCTGTATATGAAATTTGGAACTATAGGAATAGAATTAGCTTTTGCAATACTGTGGATAACATAGACATACAGGGTATAGTTATTCATACTATTACTAATAGAGGGTGGGATAATTATAGAACAAGAAAGTATTTAGCTAATCTACTGTTAGATTAGTCTGTTTTGGTCCTTTCTGGGCGTTGTAGTCCTGTGAACTTTTCTTACTTTGGTTAATAAAGTTTCTTTATTTCCAAAAAAAAAATAATGCTTAGTGTGCACAACACTTTCTCTTACATCGCCTCATGCCAAAAATTAAGTTGCAAAATCTAGTGATGTAAAGATAAGTGTATCTAATGTTACTGTTATGGTTTAGTTAGAACTAAGAAATCTTGTATGACATATATACTGATATTAGGACAGAAGTCCTAGCTTCAACAAAAGAAAGTATTTTAAGGAACTTAGACTTGAGTCTCTATGCAAAGTTTGACGTAAAGATAAAAAAACAGATGTCACATCCGATGGTAAAAACACTGAGTACAATTTGAACATAACTTGTAAAGATCAAAAAACAGATGTCATATCAGATGGTAAAAACACTGGGTATAGTTTGAACATAACTTTTTACATTTGCATCTAGGAAAGGTATGTTGGTTGCTAAGTAGTATGATAAATAATTGCATATGTCAAAGCTTTAAAATGAATTCTCCCAAATAATTGCATAAGTCAAAGCCACTTATTTTTTCTTTTGTGAAAAGTATAAATTTTTAAGGGATTGGAAATACGTAATTGTCTTAAAGATTTAATAAGTTTATCAGCAAAACAAAGAAAGACCAAAGCAAGATTCATAAGATCACTATTCTCAAATGATAAATATCTCTGATATTATAAATATGCTCTAATAAATTGATTCTTACATATTTAACATCCAACACTTCAAAATTATATTAATCTTTTGTTCTAAACAAAATGTTACAACACCAATAATAGTAAAAAGCAATTCCAAATCTAACCCTTCCATTTAACATTGAAATTCCATGTATCCAAGAAACACAAGAAACTCCTTGGCACTTAAAGTACAAATCATTAAACTTCTCCAGTACAATCTTCACATGATCCTCTCTGACATATGCAACATCTTAGCAACAACTTCATGGTGTTTCAAAGTAGCAACAATTTCTTGCAGGCATTCGCATTCACAAATCTGATAATGTCATATTTCTCACTTAGCTTAAAAATGATAAAAATAATAGGACTGTCACAAACAAAATTAAGCTAGATTTTCACCTTCTGATTAAGTTGTTCTTGAATTTTACGATTGTCTGCTGCTTTGACCTGAATTAGCATAATATTGTGCATTAGCTAATATTGGGCTAGTAAAAAATTCATTAGCAAGTCCAAATGTTCATGCGCTAGTAATTTTAGCAGTTAAACGACTAAGATGCCTAACAATACAAGAACATTAGTATCTTGCATGATTAGAGGTAGAGCTTTTAAAACACCAATTATGTTAGATTATTGACATAATCACAAACTATCTTTGCTTTGATTGGAAAGTACTACAAAAGAATTTCATTTAAGAAATAACTATTGGGGAATTGTTGTCTAATATTTCATGAGTTAATTTATGTAATCTGTGCAGATTTGTTGCTTCATTTTCTTGTATTATTAGGACAATTTCATTGCTAGTAATATTGCATTAGTCTTAGCACGTAGTTATGAGAATGCAAGTCAATCAAATGAAGTTTTATCAAGATATAATATTACAAAATGTTTTTTTCAAGTCTAATAAAATGGACTTGGCCTCCCAGTTGTAAAATAAGGAGACTAGTGTGATGACAGAAAAGGATTTATATCAGAAATACTATTTTATATATATTGCTCTCTACTTGCTACTGCAAAAGAAAATACAATCAAGTCTTTATATAGACCCAAGATACTGCTATTCTAGGAATTAAATGAAACTAAGTTCTATTAATAAACCACTAACTCCTTGGCCTTACCACTACAAGAACTTTTGGCCTTTCAACTGACTTCTAAATTAAAACACACTTAAACTAACATTTAAAGTTTATTCAACAAAACTCCCCTGTAAACTTAAATGTTTCTACCATCCATCATGCCTATTAATTTCTTGCCTCTGTCAAAAAATTCCTTTGACAGTGGTTTTGTGAGAATATCTGCTGCTTGATCTTTGCTTGCTACATGCCTCAATTCGACACTTCTTTCCTTCACATGTTCTCGAATGAAATAGAAGCGAACGTCGATGTGTTTGCTTCTTTCATGATTCATTGGGTTCTTTGCTAACTCAATTGCTGATTTGTTGTCCACTTGTATTACTGTTGCACCTTCCTGTTTCAGCTCCATTTTACTCAACAATCTTCTAAGCCATATCGCATGACAAACACAGCAAGATCCTGCCACATATTCAGCTTCACATATCGAAAGCGTTACTATCGGTTGCTTCTTGGAAAGCCAGGTAAATGCAGTACTTCCCATAAAGAACACATACCCTGAGGTGCTTTTTCGATCGTCTATATCTCCGCACCAATCGCTGTCAGAGTAACCGATCAACTTGTAATCTTCTGTTCTTGAGTAAAACATTCCAAATGACACAGTTCCTTGGATGTACCTTAGGATTCGTTTCAATGTCTTCCAATGCGAATACACTGGCTCCTCCATGAATCGACTTACAATGTCGACACTTAATGAAATGTCCGACCTTGTACATGTGAGATAGCGAAGACTTCCTACCAAGCTTAGATATTTTCTTGCTTCGACAGAATCTCCTCCATCAAATTTCAACAACTTTGCACCTGGTTCCATTGGCGTCGAGATCGGATTACAGCTTTTCATCTTATATTTTTTCAAAATTTCTTTTGCATAATTCTCCTGTGAAATAAAGATTCCTGTTTCTTCTTGTCGAACTCCAGACTAAGAAAAAATCTCATCAAACCCAAATCTGTCATCTCAAATTCCCGTGTCATTGTGCTTTTGAATTCTTCTATCATCTGATCATTACTACCCAAAAAGATAAGATCATCGACATAGAGAGCAACAAGCAACACATTACCTTCATTCTTCTTTACATAAAGGGCATGCTCATAGGGACATTGCTTGAACCCTTTCTCCTTAAAATATGTGTCGATACGTGTATTCCATACCCGCGGTGCTTGCTTCAGCCCATAAAGCGCTTTTTTCAATTTCAGCATCTTCTTCTCTTTTCCAACTTTCATATATCCGGGTGGTTGTTCAACGTAGACTTCTTCTTCGAGCACACCATTCAGAAATGCCGACTTGACATCCATTTGAAATATCGGCCATTTGAATTGAGTAGCTTGTGAGATGAGTAATCGAATTGTCTTCATTCTTGCAACGGGAGCAAATATTTCATCATAGTCAATTCCTGTCTTTTATTTATATCCCTTTGCAACAAGTCGCGCCTTATATCGTTCCACTTCGCCTTCAACATTCATCTTTTTCTTAAATACCCACTTCACACCAATGGGTTGACTTCCTTTCGGTAATTCGACCAACTCCCATGTGTCGTTGCGGTCGATTGCCTTGATCTCTTCATCCATGGCAGTTTTCCACTTCTTGTTTCGCAGCGCCTCTTCAAAACTAATGTTTTCCGCATCTGCCAGAAGACATACAAGGATCACCTCACTTGTCGAATCATACAAATCTTGCAGACTTCGCATTCTGGGTTGTAGAGGTTCATCTTCATATTCTGAATCTTCAAAGTCTGTTGAAATGCTTGTTGGTGCAGCGACCGATGATTCTCCAACTTCGACGATAGCTTCTGTCAAATTTTTCTAGTCCCACTTGCTTGCTTCGTTTATTCGAACGTCTCTACTCACTATCACCTTCTTGCTTATGGGATCGAATAACCTGTACCCTTTTGTCTTCTCATCATATCCAATGTGTTGTACCCCAAATTTTACCCTTAGATACATTGATCTCTTGCATGTCATATTAGGTCAATCATGTTGCATAGCTAACCCTTTTATCAGGTTTGGTTTGTGTTTGTTTCTTCTTTATCAGGTGTTATCTTAAGGATATTCAAGAGGTGATTAATCAAGATTTTGGATGGAGCATTGAATCAAGCAAGTCTCTAAGAGATTGTCTCCATAACCCTAACCATGATCCTCTTTCTACCCACATTATCTACCCTCAATCATCTTTTTTTATTCCTAACCAATTTCAACAATCATCATTTAACCAATTTTATCCAATTTCTCAATGTTAATTCATTAGTCATCTTTTAACCAAATTTTCCAAATTCACCTATTATTCATCTTTTATTCATTTCCTAATCATTTTCTTTTATAACAAGAGAAAAGAAACCAATTCTAATTTTTGTTCATGAGCCCATCATCAATTGGCCCAACGTACCAAAATGTATTACAAACTACATTGGAATTGAATTCATTGCCAAGGACCAATAAGGATCAAGCATTGTTGTGTTGACTTTTCAACTCAATTTCCAACCAATGAAGAGGTGACGCGTGGACATTAAGGAAACCAAAACAACCAAAATTGTTCATTCTCCTTTGTCGTGTGTGCGAGATGCAGATTAGAAGAGAAATTCAAACATGAGCATATCAAATTCATTCAAGAAATCGTTTCAACTCAATCCTTTGGCGCTATTTTCTCTATTTAAATTCTCCAAGAGCATTGCCCGTTTAAGCTTTCAACGGTTTGCTTCACTAAAAGTGCTTCTAAAGCATTTCTTGTTTCAGCATTCAACCTGCTACCACCAGCGAACTCTTCACGCCATCCCCAATTCTTACCTCATATGATACCCCTCCATATGATAAGAATAAGGAGCTCTGAAGCAATACATGAAGTGGTGAATTGACCTGCAACCTCTGAGATTTTGTATAGCATGAGCAGCGTAATTGTCTCCAAGGGGTGGACCAACATTTGAATTCAAAAGAGACGTTGTAACCTTGGCTTCTACTCAGCACTCCAAGTGTTTGTGTTTTGGACTCACACAACCCAAGCCCTTTGGTTAAGCCTATAAAAGGGACTTACTTCTACACCTCAAGACACCAACAATTTCTTACCAACAACTCTCACAAAATACTCAAAAATCCTCTGAAGTTCCATAAGTTTCGAGCAAGCAAGTTGAAAGGTGTTCTTGGAATGTTTTGGAAGGAGAGCAATCAGTATACTTGAAGACAGTGGACATTACTCCACTTGGTATCATTTTTTGTCCCTCTTGTTAAACATGCTCATTTAATGCCATTATGTCATATGCATCTTGCTATTATTCTACATGTGTATCTTGCTAATACATGCCCCAGTATGTTGTTTATATGCTCTTGGTTTGTTTTCATAAAATAAGATGATGTTCTTCATTGATATGATACACATGTATGCTTTTCGTGATAAGTTACAATGTCTATGATTTTGTTCATTGAATGGCTACAATTGCAAATTCTCATTGTGGTATTATATTTTCAAGATTGGATGTTTGATTTTGTTAAACTACTTGGACATCATATGTGTTTAAATGTGATTTTGAAACAAAGGACTCATGAATCTTAGTTTCTTTATATAGTTCTGTTATGCTCCTAAGTCTTGGGATGTTTGAACCTATCTTTGTTGTTGGCTTAATGATTGATTGGTTTTGTTAAGTTTGCTTTTGTTAAAGTAGCACTGATTTTTCTGTCACCATCATATGTGTTTACTTTGTGCTCTTAAGTTTTGGTTTTGAACTTTATTGTTGTGGATGTTTGCTGTTCTAAGGTTGATAGCTTTTGTTCACATTTGTATGCACCACTTTCTTTGTCATTATTGATGATTGATCATGTGTTCGAGTTTGGATTGATTGAACTGTTAACATATGCAAGTTACTGACTTGTGTTACATCTTTTTGGAATGATTTTGTTTTAATATATGTTTAAGGCTTATGTTTATGAATGTTGAATTTGGAATGTGTTGCCTTGAGTTGTTCCTATCATATGCCTCAATGTTCTATGACTTGCCATACTATGCTATACATGTAAAACCATTCTATTGAAACTGTTAATCTCAGAAGCCATGTCTTTATGATATCAAGATTTTGTCCTCTATGTTAACATTGTGTTCATGATGTGTATGCTAGCCTTGTTGTGCTTAACATGTTTCCTAAGTTATGCCTTTGTGATATCATGATTTTATACATATATGTTTGATGTATGTGCTTGCTTGATGTTGCCCAAGTTGGTTCTATTATGTCATATGCTACTGCCTATTTTTAAGTGTTGCCACTTGAATGAATTTGGTTATTATATTATCTTGTAACATGTCCTATCCTTGCATACATGTGCCTGCTCTCGAACATCATGATGTTTGTGTACTTGTCACTATGTTGTACCACTTGGGTGAGTGCATGACTTTCTGCTTGTAATTCAGTTTGCTATCTATTTTTGACTTGGAATGTCACTATCATGTTGATATGTGCCTCATAATGTACTAAATGCTATGAACCTAAATAGCATGCCTTGACCTTATATGTGTTTTGGTCTGCCTTTAATCTATCTTGATGCATGAATCCCCACCATGCCCTCAACAACCATGACTGTTTATTTTTTCCTATATTTTGTTTTGATAAATGTTGGAGTTGTATGGACTATATCATGTACTTTGCTTGCTATTTTTGTGAAAATGTCTGCTGCCTTGCTTGTTAACCTGTGAACCTTAACCTCTTGAATCTTGTTGTGTTGTTGGTTGTTACGAGCTCTTCACTTGGTGGAATGTAATTGCTTTGGTGCCATGTTGTTATCTACTGCTTGTGTTGTTGATGTTGTTATCATTCTACTTAGCCTTTGCTTTAATCATAGAAATTGATCCAACCTGTCATTGTTTTACCACTCATTGTGACATGTTTTGAGTTGCTATTTGAACTTTGGAAGATATCTTTGGAACTGATTTATCACCATGCCTTGACCTATCTCATGTTTGATTGCATTTTTAACTCATAACTTTGCCAATCATTTGGTTTTAGTATTAAAACATCTTTGCTACTCTTCACTAAACATGTTAATTCTTGAAGATGTTTTTGATATACATGAAACTAACCTCATTGCCATGCTGGTCTATATCTATATGTTGTCTATTAATTGTATTCCAAGGTGTTTCCATTTCATTAAAACTGCCTTAAACATGATGTATGATTGCTGCTAGGGTTGTGTGTTAATTTGCTAGCTTACTATACTTTTATACCAATTTGTTTGTCAACATTAAACTTGTGTGTGAAACCATGCCATACTGTTTTGAATTTCATGATATGCATGTTTGTTTATTATTTGTGTTCAAGACATGTCCTTGTGTGATTTTCAATTGAGTATGTTGTATGCTTACTGATCATTACTTGCCATGGCTGCGTATAGTTTCCTTATCTTATGCTTTCAAATGTGTTTGTTTTGATGTCCAGTTTATATGGTTGAACCCTTACTTGGTAGTTAGTATGTGTAGCAATTCTTGGTTTTGCATTGACAATCATGTTTCTGCTTCATTTTACCTGACCATGTCTAATTTTGAATAGCTTAGCCTATATGCTTCCCTTTTGTGAGCAGTTGGTGTGACAGTTTGGCTTGTGATTAATTTGAAATGTGTTGTTTGCTTGTTATGCCGTTATAGTCTACATGTGTGTTTATTGCATTCGAGACATGTCCTTGTTTGATCTCCAACTGAATGTATTACATGCCTTGCTACTGTTGCTGCCATGGCTGTGTGGATTTTGTTGCTTAAACATCCAATTGTTCTTACTTTGTAGATTTATGTGTTAAGCCATTGCTTGATATTCAATATGTGTGGAATTTCATGATTTTGAGTGTAGATTACATGCCTTTGTTTCATCTGGTTTGGCAATGTTTGTTGAATGGCATATCATGGTATGGCTTTGGCTGTCTAGAGCAGTTTGAGTTCTTGGTTGGTTTGTTGTTTATTTGGAATATGCGCGCATATTTGGTTTATGTATTTATTGAGTTAGATATAACACCGGATGTAACAGCCACCCCAGTGGCAAACACACACTATCACACGCCTTACCACCTCTAGGACTGGGGTTCGAATCCCCCTCGCCACAGTCCTTTTGTTTTTTTTTTCTTTTTCGCTTCTCTTCAAATATATATGTGTGTTTCCATTATATGTCAACATGCGCGCATTGGCCTGATGGTATGAGTTTTACACTGCAAGCGAGAAGGCCTGGGTTCAATCCCTAGGTGTACCACTTCCTTACTTTTTATCACTTGTTGGTTTTATTTTATTTTTTAAGTTTATGCTTCATTTTCTAATTTCCATAACTTGCTTATTTTTCATCCTTTTTCTTCCCTTCTTTTTGCTATATTCTTCTAATTGAATTTACATTTTGAATATAAAAGAAGATTGATAAAAATATTTAATCTTAAGACCTTTATTCATGATAAGATTAGGAATACTTATTAGGGTTTTTATTGCACTTCTTTATGCATCTTACCATATTATCTTTGTTTGTCATGTTTGATCATATCTAATGTTTGACTCTAACTTTGCATTGATTTCATAAACTTTGTTTTATCTCATTATCTTATTCATGTATTTTTGCATCATCATATTTGATTTTAACCCCTTATCTTTTAGTAATTTTACAACTGTTATCTTTCCCCCCCATTTCAAAGGGAGACCTTCTTAAATTGACTCATGAAGTCACTAAACAACCACCCTACCTTATCCTTTTAGGTTTATCCTCATTTCTTGGCCTCATGAGAGCCAATGAAATCATAACTTAGAAGTAGGTTAGAGTTTTGAACTCTATGTGATTCTCATCATCATGAGAACTCACTTTCCCTTATAACTTAGATTTAGAGAGTTATCGTGAACTCTAAAATGAGCTCATAATCATTTCCCCTTGGAACTTTGGCCATAGTCAATGGTTCCTATCCTTCACCCTTAGATCGGTGAACTACAGATACTCTGATTCCACTCCCGTAAGGATACGTAGGCGCAAAGTGCGATGCTTTGTCGAGTATACGTAGATACTGACCCCTAGGGTTTCAACCTTTAACATAGCACCATTAGCAAGCGAGTAAGACATAACAAGTTAAAACAAGAGGTTCCCGTAGAGTACTACGGACGTTTAGGATGCTAATACCTTCCCTAGGCGTAACCAACCCCCGAACCTTAGATCTCCCCCTTTAGGTTTTCTCGATCTTGAACCTTTCCTTTGGATAAATCAAAGTCGGTTGTGAATTCAAAGAAATGTGATGCAAGTTAATTAATAGCTTGTTATCCGATTCTCACCACAACACAATGAATATGTACTTCTGACTTTTGTCTTCAAGCTTTGTTCTTCGTTGATCTGGTACGTGTGCATAAGCCACACTACCAAATACTTTAAGTTGAGAAACGGTTGGCTTCTGTCCGCTCCATGCTTCTTGTGGTGTTTTATCTTCTAACCTTGAATGTGGACAACGATTCTGAACATAAATGGCACATTGTACAGCTTCTGCCCAGAATTCCTTCGACATGTTCTCACTATTAAGCATTGATCGAACCATGTCGAGTATTGTTCGATTATTCCTTTCAGCCACACCGTTTTGTTGAGGTGAATATGGTGCAGTTAGAAATCTCCTTATGCCCTGCTCTTCACAATACTTCATAAAATCCGTCGAAGTATACTCACCACCTCTGTCAGATCGAACGACTTTGATGTGTCTGTTAGTTGCTTTCTCCACCATTACTTTGAACTTTTTGAACACCTCGAATGCTTCAGATATTTCTTTCAAAAAATAAACCCAGGTCTTTCGTGAGAAATCGTCGATAAAAGAAATGAAGTACCCTTTTCCACTGAAAGATTCCGGAGTGATTGGCCCACATATGTTGGTATGAATCAGTTTGAGAATATGTTTAGCTTGATATTCTGCCTTCTTTTGAAATGAGGTTCTTGTTTGTTTGCTAAGTACACATTCCTCACAAAACTTTCCTTCATAGTCCTTGTCTGGCAGCCCGTGCACCATGTTCCTCTTTGCTAACCTTCTCAGACCAGCATGATGTAGATGACAAAAACGTAGATGCCACAGTGACGCTTTGTCTTCGACATTTATTTGCAAACATTTTCCTCGAACGCTTCTCAAGTTCAGTTTGTACATTCGGTTTCTCCCCTTTTCGACTTGAGCAATCAGATGCCCTAGCTTGTCCTTCAAGTGTAATATCCGATCTTTCATGAATATCGAATAACCTTTTTCTGTGAGTTGCCCCAGACTCAAAGTATTGGTCTTAAGATTTGGTACATAATAAACATCTTGGATTGACCCAGTCAAGTCATCCTTCTGCAAGTAACAAATCGTACCTTTGCCTCCGACCTTTACTTTCGATGCATCTCCGAAAGACACATGACCATCTTCAATCTTTTGCATTTCTTTAAATAGGTGTTTGTGACCACACATATGATTACTTGCCCCTGAGTCGAGATATCACATAGCGTCATTTTCCGTGTCTACTTCCTTTTGAGTCATCAACAGAAAACCTTCATTCGCTTCGGCTTCCAAAGCTAGATTGGTTGTTTCTTCTACCTTCTTTTCGACTCGACAATCTTTTGCAAGATGTCCCACTTTACCACAGTTATAGCATTTGTAGGAGTTGCAATCCTTCGCATAATGACCAAGCTTGTTACACTTGTAACATTCAATGTTGGAGTAGTTCGATCGACCACCTCTTTGACCATGTCCTCTGCCACGCCAATTTTGCTGGCTCGACTGTCCTCTCTCAAAGTTGTTTCCTCTACCACTTCGACCACTGTCACGACCTCCACAGCCTCTTCCTCTTCCTCGAAAGTTTTGAGAGTAGAGTACCTTTTCATCTTTGATTGGCTCCTTGGTTTGATGTGCTTCCTCGACTGTTTCCTCCTTTTTTATCTTACGTTGTTCGTATGCTTCGAGAGAACCAGCGAGCTCTTCGACTGATAGCGTTGAAAGGTCCTTCGACTCTTCTATTACACACACAATATTCTCAAATTTATCTGTTAAAGATCTCAGAATCTTTTCGACAACTCGTGCATCATTCACCGTTTCGCCATTTCTAGTGAGTTGATTCACCACTGTTTGTACACGCGTGATGTAGTCAGATACAGTT
The DNA here is from genome assembly GCA_022829125.1 of Lathyrus tuberosus. NCBI lineage: Eukaryota > Viridiplantae > Streptophyta > Magnoliopsida > Fabales > Fabaceae > Lathyrus > Lathyrus tuberosus. The sequence goes on from JALAZF010000017.1 coordinate 23,515,999, forward strand.
TCTGACTCCTTCATCTGCATCCTCTCCAATTCGCGATGAAGAGTTTGGAGTCGAACTTGCTTCACTCGGTCTGCTCCTTTAAACACTTTTTCTAATGTGTCCCATGCTTCCTTCGACGTAGTCAATCCGGCAATTTTTTCAAAACCTGATTCGTCGACTGCTCGGAACAACTCTCTTTCAACGCCTTCTGTTGAGCCACCGTATATTCCGTAGTGTCTGCTGGTTCTGCGAAACTATCTTTGGTCACCTCCCACGCATCTAGAGATCCAAGAAGAGCTTTCATTTGGATACTCCAGTTTTTGTAATTTGACTTTGTTAGTCGCGGCAGCGGCATTTGACTCATCACGTTTGCCATTAGCTCTGATGCCAATTTGATGACAGAAAAGGATTTATATCAGAAATACTATTTTATATATATTGCTCTCTACTTGCTACTGCAAAAGAAAATACAATCAAGTCTTTATATAGACGCAAGATACTGCTATTCTAGGAATTAAATGTAACTAAGTTCTATTAATAAACCACTAACTCCTTGGCCTTACCACTACAAGAACTTTAGGCCTTTCAACTGACTTCTAAATCAAAACACAGTTAAACTAACAATTAAAGTTTGTTCAACATGGTGAATGTGTGTTTTCAATTGAATTCCAACTGAACTTCATGTCTATTGCAATTATATGCTGAAAAACATTAGCACGTGGTAAATAACTGTTACCTCAAGTTCAAAGGATTTATCATTTAATTGTTCCATGAGCTCATCAACAACATGCAGTACAAAACAAACAGTATTAAGTTGGATTGCAATCAATTGATATAAAGCAACAACGATGTCAAGTGAGCATACATGTGATACTCCTGATTGATCTGTCTGCTCTGAAGCTATGAAATAATTAGACATTTGCTTTTCCAACAAATCTAATTGTTCACTCTTTTCCTTAATTTCATTTTTCAACCTTTTTATCTCCACCTTTATTATTACAAATAAAATTTTCAGGCAGAACAACCACAATGCTAATTCTCATAAAAGAAAAAGGAACCAACTATATAGACAAAAAAGAGAGTAACCAACATGAATCTGAGTATTTTGAGGATTTTTTCTTGTTAACTCAGACAACCTCTTTAACGCACTTGAATGAAATGTCACTTCTCCGGATAAAATCTTGTGATGTTCCCTCAGAAGATCAATTCGATCAACTGATTTGATGCTTGTCTAGAAATAAAAAAAAAAACAAAGGTGACATCTAATAAGGTGAAAGTAGTTTATCCACATAATATACAATTCATATATCAACTATATTTCTCCGTTTATAGATAATAAAAAAGTTATAACTTCATGTAATTAACAGAGCTTTGATACATAATTCTCGAGCTGATGATAACATGTGGCAATTCTTTAGGTCAAATGATTATTACGGATGATAAGTAATAGAAGTATTTAATTAAATTAAATTAAATACACGATATTGGAAGTAATAACTTGACAGATAAAATACACGATGTTGGACACTAAAAAAACTTCTATGGTAAGAAAGGGACATTTATGCACTAAACTACACACGAGGAAAACACCTGATGCTAAATAATACACGAGGTACTAACATAATTGAGGTTGTTTGTGGTAGTTTAGAAAGAATTTAAGTAACTTTTGAGTTGAGACAATAATCACATCACCAGTTTTTACCAAAACATATGTAGGAAGTACAAACTGTCATTTGTCATGTTTAATACTAAAGTGAATATGACATTTTACAAACGCTATAACTTAGAAATTTTTCTCCAAAACAACAATAAGAAACAAAAAAACAGACATTAATTACATACCAACGTATGAAAGTTTAGCATCACTATACAATACAAATACTTAAAACAGTACACAAAAATAAACAACTAACAACAATGATAAGTGAGAACCTCTTTTATTGCAAGAAGATGATTTGAGTCAGGGCCAATATTACCATCCACATTGGTTGATGGGGTGAGTACCTGATGTAATTTTCTTAGAATAACCTGCAATCAACAATTGAATCCCTTTACTGGTATCCCTGCTTTGTGATCATATTGATTGGACCTTCTGATTCACATTTTCGGATAGTTATCAATGAATAAATAAAATTACGCTCCAAAAAATACGACATACCTCTGGTGCTATCCATCAGTAAGTTATAGTTTATGCAGTTAACATATTTTCGAATCAAATAAGTACAACAGTTAACATAATCACCAACTGGCCATGTGAATACCAAACACAACAGAATAAACAAAAAACAGATGATAATAAGGGAGAGAAAAGTAGAGTATCAAATGCTACATAACACATATCAAAGAAATGACACTAAATTCAAGAAAGGGAGAGAAAAGTAGAGTACCTTATCACCCATTTTGAAAGCAGGCCAAGCAGTCCCTGCTGCACCTAAACACATCCCTAACCCACTGTAAACCAAAGGTAAACTTTGAGAACAATGACCATGGAAGGAAAACAATAATAATCTTAAATAACATTAATGAATGTATTGTGACATCATGAAATAAAAAGATAAGAACATCTAATAATTATTATAAAATTTGAAAAACAACCTAAGTCCACATGAGTCAAGACAAAAATTCCTGTCATCAGATTATCATATTCATCCTCATTATCATCCTGAAAGAATAACACAAAATATCAAATTAACAACAAAAAATCAAAATGCTAGAAGCACCATCAAAACCCATAAAATCTAAACATTGAACCCATAAAATCAAAAAGCATAAACTGAACCCACAAAATCCCACAACAATAACAAAACTAGTCAAAACCCTAACAATCGATATTAGATCTGGATATTTTTTCCATAAAATCCTACAACAATAGATTGAGAAGATTGAGTTTCAGCACCAACATAAAATGAAGTAACCCAAACATTGACTTACTCGTCGAAACCCGGTTCAATGCTTCTTGAAAGAATAACAACAAAAATTCAAATACGAAATGGCAAGACAAATGCATTTGTAGATTTGTGAAGATACGAAATCGCATATGTAGAATCGAGATTCATAGCTTTATCGGCTTCAGTTAGGATTTTGTTAGCGAGGTGTTACTGAGTAAGGATCTAAATTTGTTATTGGAAGACCTTTGACGGTATCATAAAGAAGAGGAAGAAGGAAGAAAAAGAGGGAGAAAGAAGAAGAAAAGGGAGAAAGAAGAAGAAGATAGAGAGAGAAAAAGATAGAGAGAAAGGACAAGAGAAGATAGAGAGAGAGAGAGAGAGAGAAAAAGATAGAGAGAAAGGACAAGAGAGAATGAGAGATTGTCAGATTAAAATTTCAAAATGAAAAGATATGTTATATTGAAAGATGTAGCAAAACATAAGCTGGAGGTTTGTAAGACTATCCCTGTGGTTGCTTGTGGGAACAGAAGGGCAAAATGGGAATTTCTAGAACATAATTTGTTCTTATATGGTAGATTAGTAATACAACTCTCGGATTGCACGTAATAATCTCCTTTAATTTTTTTTAATAAAAAATAATAAGGGTTAATACCCCTTTTGCCCCCTGCCATATAGGCGAAATCCCAAAAACAACCCTGTAAAAAAAACACAGATTCCATCCCTACCATTTGTAGATTCTCTCGTTTTGCCCCCTGAGTAGATTTGGTCAACAAAATTGATGACATGGCTGCTTAGTTGGAATTTTATTTATTTTTTCTATATATTTAAATTACACGCGTGGCATTTTATTATTATTTTAATATTTGATGTTGAAATGCTTAAAATTTAAAAATTCAAAAAATTGTCCACTATAAGGATTAAACACACCCCCTTTTGTTTCAAAGCTTAAGCACCTACCACTAGGCTAGAGTCTTTTTCTTGTATTTTAATTGCTTTTAAACATACATATTATACGTTTGCATACTTGTTTTCATTTTCATCAATTATTATTATAATATATTGTAACTATATTATATATACTATAACTATTATTAGAATATAGTTAAATAACATATTGTAAATATTATACTGTAACTATAATTTTTTTACATATTATACATATTGTAACTATATTGTAGCCAAATTCTAAATATTTACTAAATATTAATATTAAAACACATTTACTAAATTATTATTTATATTTTAATAATTATTAATTACAGTAAATAATAACTAAATAATAATTTTAGCTTATTAAACTAAATAATAACTAAATATTTATAAATAGTAATTACTGTAAATAAAAGCTAAATATTTATAAATAGTTAAGATATTTGTAAAAAATAATAACTATTAGTAACTAAAATATTAACTAAATTAATAATAACTAAATAATATTTATAGTTAAAATAAATACAGTAAATAATAATAATTAATATTTTAAAAAACTGCTATTTTAAAAAAAACTGTTATTTAAAAAAAACTGTTATTTAAAAAAAAACTGCTATTTTAAAAAAACTGTTATTTTAAAAAACTCTTAATAAAAAACTAAACTAAATAAATAAATATAATAGTAGTTTTAATATTAGTAATTACTAATAAACTGAAAATAAAAATATTAGTAATTAATAGTAAACTGAAAATTAAAAGATTTTTAATTAAAATAACAGTTTTTTATATTAATAATTAATAAAAATTATTAATTAAATAAAAAAAATATTAATAAAAATGCAATCATGAGTGACAAAATTTTGACATTTTAACATGCAATCAATAAAATAATAATAAAAATGCCATGCGTGTAATTAAATAAATAAAAAATAAAAAAAAGCCAACAAAGCAGCGCCATGTCATCAATTTTGTTGACCAAATCTACTCAGGGGCAAAACGAGGGAATCTACAAATGGCAGGGATGGAATCTGTGTTTTTTTTTCAGGGTTGTTTTTGGGATTTCGCCTATATGGCAGGGGACAAAAGTGGTATTAACCCAAATAATAATTATAATACTATATAGGATATAGGTAGGGATGACAATGGGCAGGGTATGGGTAGAGTACTATAGTACCCGTCCCCATACCCGCAGTTGAAAAAAATCTCCGTACCCGAGTCCATACCCGCTTGGGTATCAAAATTGGCACCCGTCCCCGTATCCTATGGGTATATAATTGCTCGTACCCGTACCCGTTACCCGCATTTCTGATAAAAATAAATATATCAATTATAAAATATCATAATATTTTAAGTTTTTAAAAATATTAAAAAGTTTTTAAAAAATTTTATTGTTGAATAATGAAATAAATGATCACGTATATTAAATATGTAGTAATTTAAGATCGATGTTTTTTTTTTAAAATTTTATAAATATTTATTTTTATATAATAATATAAATTAAATTATATAAATATATATTGTGCGGGTATGGGGCGGGCTGGGGCTGGGTACTAAGGTGCCCATCCCCGCTTATTTAAGTGGGTAATTACCCGAGCCCGTACCCGTATCCATTTTTGCGGATTTTTACCCTACCTGTTGTGGGTAATTTTCTTGGTACCTACTGGGGATAGGGCAAATTGTCATCCCTAAATATAGGTTAGTGATTAATTTTGATTTTGATTGTATTTATGTTTTGGGCAAATATATTTTAATGACAAGTTTATTTATTATGATAAATTTGTCCTCTAACTTTCTAATCTCTTTAGAAGTTGTTATTATACACAAATGTATATCACAAAATTTATTAAATAGATAATTTAAATTAAGAAGAAAATTAAATAAAAACTAATGTATGTTTTGACACATGTGCACATTTAAAAAGCAACCAAACAATGTGTCTATTTGGACGCTAGTATATATATATATATAAAGGTGATCGTATAACTGCCGTCGGTTAGTCTTGTGTGGTGTGTGGGTGACTGTTGAATAGAAGTCAACAATCATGATTAGAACTGGAAATAGGTAAGGTTAGGCCAGACTATAGAATATATAAGTCTGATCTATAATAAATTTAAAAGACTTGAGTCTAGCCTATGGTCTATTATAGACTCTCTTTTTTTGGTCTGTCCTTTTTAAAAACTTGCTTTGTTCTGAAAATCTGTTTAAAAGTATGATTCACATTAAGACTTTCAAATAGTTCATTTTACCTATGAAATCTTATAGACCAGCCTATTTAGCATATATAAGTCATCCTATTTAGTCTAATTTCTATTTATGCATAAATTTAAAAGGTCTGAGTCTGGGCTATGGTCTATTATAGACCTTCATAAAAACAAGTGGGTCTACGTTATATATATATATATATATATATATATATATATATATATATATATATATATATATATATATATATATATATAAAGGGGATCAACTTACTCCAAATTATAGCCTTTGAATTGAATTAATCTAATGGTTAATTAAGTAAAAAAGCTAATTTAACAATTAGTTTTAATTTAATTCAAAGACTATGATTTTTTAATAAGATTATAATTAAAAGAAAACGAATCACAAAAAGAGAGAGACTATACCAGAACCCTATAAAGAGGAAACAAATCTAAAAAAGGGCAAACCAAACTTATTCTTTACCAAATCTGCCTTAATACACAAAGGTACAAAGGTAAAAAGGAAAGTGTCAGTCAACAATAAATCTAAGTTACCAAGGGCATCTACACAACTATTCCCTTCTCTAAAAATATGAGAAATTACAAAATTTCAATTAGAGACTAAATTAATACAATTAATATATATATTCATCATAAACCAAAGCACACAATACGGAGGATTAAAAGCTTTAACCACCGTCTTCGAGTTTGTTTCCAACCAAACATTGTGTCAATTCTTCTCGTGAGCGAATTCAATTGCTTGCATAGCACTCGAGAGTTCGACAATGAGAGAATTCGAGAAATCTAAAAAAGAAGAAAAAGCACCCAAAAAAGAACAACCATTGTCTCTAGCAAGGCCCCCACAAGCCGAGAATCCCGAAGTGGATGTGGAGGCTTCATCACAATTCAACTTTATCAAATCCCTTGGAGGAGGCTGCCAAAAAACCTCCAAAATATTTGGAGCATGCAAAGGCCGAATTATAACCTTAAGAGAACCTCCAAAATATTTGGAGCACGCAAAGGCCGAATTATAACCTTACGAGAACCTCCAAAATATTTGGAGCACGCAAAGGCTGGATTATAACCTTAAATCTCTTTAAGGATCCCAAAATCATGCAAACAAAGATGAGGGCCAACCTAAATAGCATTACCCATAGTTGAAACAAGCACCATAATAAAAGAAATAAAAGAAGGGATATGAGTTAAAGTCTCATTAAATCTAACCAAGTTCTGAGCCTTCCAATTCGAGTTGAAAGTGAAAATGGTGGTTGCTCTAGAGATAACCTTGACATGAGCAGCGCCTGCTGTTCCGAAAAGAGTCCAAGTTTCTGGCCAACCAATGATATAGTAATTGAGATTGAGCATGTTGTTCAACCAAATCCAAAGCTTTGAAGCATAAATACAAGTAAAGAACAAATGGGATTTTGTTTCCTCCGCCAAGCCACAAAGATCACATCTACAAGGTAACAAAAAACTTCTTATTTTCCGTTGATCATCAACTTCTTATAAAGAAGCCTTCACACCAAGAAAGACTTGGACGGAGGAATCAACTTGTTCCAAATCCATCACCAATAGTCCTTAAGAGTGCCTCTATTACGTTTAAAATCATAAGCAAATTTAAGTGATAAATATCCATTAGTAGAAAAGTTCCAACAACGCTTATCCAGACGAAGATCAAAAGGGATATGATAGTTTCTAATATGCACCTGAATAAAGAGAGGAATGTTGGAGGAGGATTTAGAAAAATCCCAGTTACCATTTACCATAATGTTACTGACCGTTTGATCAGCAATCAAAGTCGGGGAATCATCATCACGACACAAAGGAGAACCATACCAATTATCGCACCATAAACTATTTGATTTACCATTCCCAAGACACCACGATGAGTTATCAAGAACATTGTTGAGCTCTAGCTTAGAACTTGACCAAATGGAAGAGAAAACATGATGAGGGATGAACTTATTCTTACGCATAACTATTTCCCTAAGAAGAGTAGCCTAGTTGCCAGCAGAGTCTAGAGTACCCCAAGCAAGCTTCAGGTTTAAAGCTTCATTTAACTTGAAAAGAGATCTCAGCCCAAGCCCGCCTTCTTCAAATAGGCTTATAGATATTATTCCACACCACTGTAACAGTTTTTTTTTAGTGGTTTCCCACTCCAAATGAATCTCCTCACTGCCCTCTCAAGATCACAAATAATAGATATTGGCAAATCATAGATTGCCATCTAAGAGTAAGCATCCCCTTAGTAGTGGATTTAACTAACTCCACTCTACCGACAAAAGATAACAGTGAACCTTTCCATGAAGCCAACTTATTGATAATTCTATCAGCAATAGATTGCAATAAAATCTTCTTAGATTTACCTTTGAAGAGAGGAACACCAAGATAGATGAAAGGAGTAGAACCTATTTGGAACCAGAATAAGTCAGCAAGGATATTGAGACGGGAGGTTGACATGGCACCACCATAGTTGAAAGATTTTCCATAATTGACCACTTGCCCAGAGATTGCAGCATAATCTTTGAAAATAGAAATGAGATTTTTTATGTTGGAAATTTTACCTTTGCAAAAAATAAGAACATCGTCCGTCTGCGTAAAGAATATGAGATGGAACCCTGATATTCTTCGGCCCGACAATAAGATTCAATTTGCTAGAAGACACTAACTAAAGAACCCTTCTGCTCAAAACATCTTCAGCAAGACAAAACAGCAACAACGAGAGCGGGTCACCTTGTCGGACTCCACGAGTGCAGCTAAAGAAACCTTGCAAAACTCCATTAATGTTAATGGACACAAAAGCCAAATGAAGAATGGTAATAATCCACAAACAGAATTTGCTATTGAACCCAAAATTGTGAATAACTTTCAAAAGGAAATCCCAGTTAAGCGTATAAAAAGCCTTCTTAATATCAACCTTAAAAGCCACATTACCACACCAAGTTTTAGAATCCAGTAAATTAAGAGCTTCAGAAGCTAAACCAATACAATCATGAATATGTCTGTCTTGAATAAAGCCCTGATACTCATGAGAAACAAAAAATGGTCATCAAAGAAGCAAGCCTGTCAGCAATAATCTTAGATATCAGTTTAAACTTAAAATTCAAAATAGCAATAGGACAGAATAGATCCAAAGCATCAACACCCTTGAGTTTAGGAATAAGCACTGTAGAGTTGGAGTTAAACCCATGCAGAATCCAACCATAGAGAAAGAAATCCAAAACTGCATTTGAAATGTCCACCTTGACGTTATTCCAATATCCAAAATCGTCCAGACCCGACGCAATGTCTTAGTTCAGAGCAAAAACTGCAGCAGAGATCTCATCCAAAGAAGGGATCCTCGTCAGGATGGAATTCATATTATCATCAACCAAAAGAGGAACGGTATCATCCACCATGCTAATATCCTGGAAAATAACAAAGTTAGTGGAAAAAAGAGTTTTAAAGTAAGTCACAGTGCAATCAGCTATCTCCTTAGGATCAATAAGTACCTTATCTTCATGATAAAGCATAGAGATGGGCTTTAGATTATGCTTGATTTTTGTGACACGATGTAAAAATGCAATGTTACGGTCATCCTCCAGTTGCCACTCGACTCTAGATTTCTCCCTTCAAAAACACTCCTTTATTTCTAAGGCAACCAGGAGAGAATTTTGAGCATTGACTTCTTGCTGATTTAGATTATCATTAGTGCCTTCAATCTGGATTTGATGCTAAACTCTCCTAAGAAACTCCGATGCACTTCTAACATTTTCTAAGACATTCCCAAAGGTGTTTTTATTCCACCCTCTAAGCTCTATTTTCAAAAGCTGAAGCTTCTTATTTAGAACAAACATGTGACAACCAATAATCTCCTGACGCCAAACAAATTCAATCAACTCCATGAAATCCTTGTGAAGAGTCCAAGTTTTAAGGAATTTAAAATGGAACGCAACACGAACAGGATTAATGTGAAACTTTAACAACAACAGATAATGATCAGAATGAATTTTAGAAAGAGTTGAGACAGAGATGTGTTTGTAAATATCAAACCAAAGTTGGTTCCCAATGCACCTGTCCAGATGTGTCTCAATGGAGAAAAGAGAATCTCGCTTATTGGACCAAGTGAATGTGGCACCAGAAGTAGGAATATGAATGAGGTTGTTAGAATCAAACCAATTTTTGAATTCAGACATAGGACTTCTGGCAGGATCTTTCTTGCCTCGATGCTCATGAGCACCAATATCACATTAAAATCCCCTACAAAAGACCAAGGAAGAGGATGCAAGGACTGAAGGTTACTAAGATCTCGCCAGAGGTCCCTCATTTTAATGAGGTTGGTGGAAGCATACACACCAGCACAAGCCAACAAAAAGTTATCCATAACAAACAAAAAAAGCAAGAAACTACTCAGATGAAGAAATAACTGTAGGGGAGAGACCCGTAGTGCATAAACACCACAAAGACGGTTGCTCCTTAGAATTAAAAGCAAAAGATTTAAAACCTAAAAGGTTAAACTAGTTGTTAGGAAGCTTTAAAAAATCCATTTTAGGTTCATCAATGAAGATAAAGTCAGGATTCTGAATCTTTATAAGTCTCTTAAGAGCTAATCTAGAAGGAGCATTAGTCAGACCTCTAATGTTCTATTAGGGGCTCTTCATAAGGAGAGATGTTTGAGGCCTACTTGGGACTTAGTAGTGTACTGCTGCTTCTGCCTAGATGATTGCTTCTTTTTGAGTTTGGAGATGGCAATAGTGAAAAGACCATCGTTCTTAATTGACTTCTCACTTTGCTCCAGTCTTGTTGAGGAAAATTGCATCCGCAATGACGACTTCTTTTCCATTTGTTTCTTGGGTAGCATCCACAAAAACAGACATTTGAGATTCTGACTCCAAATACGGATGTTGATAGAGAATATTATTAGTTATACTTTAATATTTTAGCTTATTATTAAATTAAAGTTTTATAGTAGTTGATATTTTAATTGTTATTGAATTGGGCTTTCTCTAAGTAATTGAGCATTTTAGTAATGGTCCATTAGTATCATTATATATGTATTGTCTTTTGACACATTAGGGGGAAGAAAAAAAAATCAAGTTATCTCTTTATTCTCTTTTATCTTTATAGTTTTATTAGTTTTCTCTAATAGTTTTGTTAGGGTTTGTTAGCTTCCTAACAATTTGTGCTTTCATCCATGTACTCAAATCTTCCTATGGATTATCCTTATCATACACCTTCATATCATTCATGGAGCATTTCTCTTACCTATCCTACACAACCCTCTTTTCCAACTCCTACAACACCTTCATTTCCATCCTTTCCATGGGAACTCTTTTCCCCTTATTACACAAACCCATATGTTACAAGTCCACCACCTTGTTTATATTTTAATCATGGGTATACACCACCTCCACTTAACCCATATTCACCCTATTCAACATCTCATTATTCATACCACTACAACAATTGTCACATACAACAACAACCAACAAACACTAATAGAAGAGATTATAAGAAACATTTGCAAGTGTCTCATCTCTCTTTTAAAAAAAAATCTAAAAGAGGGTCTTCCTCTTTCTTTTCGTGAACAGGTCGTACAGTTCATACTTAAAAATAGTGGACAGAAGGATATTACTTTTGATGCTTCATTTTGTGATCCATATACCGGCTCCAATGCTTACGTACCAGGTCAACAATCACGCACATTTGATATCTCTGTGAAGCCTACATTCAAGCATATTCCTAAGAAAGGGATGCTTGTTTTTTATACTACTCAGTTTGATGGGATCCTTAAAAAGGTTGTTGAGTTCAATACTGCCTTATTATCCGACCAGGAAAAGGAGAAGTTGTCTTTGGCTGAGTTGGATGTTTCCAGACTGGATGCCATTGTTAAAACACTGAAAGATACTTCACATTATCATTCCAGTAAATTTGCAGGCTCTGAAATAGCCTTGCTACTGAAAATGTTATCTTCATGGCCAATCACAATGATTTTTCCTGTCATTGATATTGTAAGGATGTTAGTTCTTCACCCGTTTTCACATAATCCAAGTTGCTCTCTAACACGGAATTCGACAAAGAATTTTGAGTTTTCGATGAGCAAAGATGATAATATTTGGAACTGTGGTGAATGGACTAATGGTTCTGTTTATAGCAGGTTTAAACTGATAAATGATGATGTTGAATACGTGACTCCCAGACAAAATGGTGGCATACCTTTTGAAAATGGGAGCACAGACAAGGTGGGTTATGATGTTGATGGGTTTCATACATATTCTGGATCCGATGAAGAAATGAGAAACCACGATGCTGATGTAGAGGATTTGAAAGAGGGTGGTCTGGATACTGAACTCAGAGTTAAAAAAATAATAGTGGAACAATGTAATGCTTCTGATGATCCTTATAGTGATACTCAGGATGATAAATGGCATGCACCTTCAACAACAATGGGTAACCTCTGCGCTCTTCTCAAACCAACCCACCAACAACAATCACCATCTTCATCCAAAAAGCTTCGCTCAACCAGCCTCAGAGAGAAGAAAAAGCTCGACGATGCATCGATTCGTGAACAAGCTATAGCTGCTGCTTTACTGTATAAGCAGCATCAGCATCGATTCCAGGAAATTCTTTGCAATGATGAGTTTATAAGAAAACTTAATAAGGAGTGGAGAGATGAAGATCATGCTACCGATGTTCTCTCAATGTCACAACATGTACTTGGAATCGATCTTCCTATTCTTATGTTGGGTGATATTGTAATTTCTCTTGAGACAGCGGCAAGACAAGCAGAGGACAGAGGGCACACTCTTCTTGACGAGATCCGTATCCTCATGATCCATGGCTTGTTACATCTTTTGGGATTTGATCATGAAATAAGCGAAGAAGCTGAAGTAGAAATGGAGAAAGAAGAGGAACTCCTTTTGAAGAGTCTTGATTGGAAAGGGAAAGAACTAATGAAAAGTGCATATGATACTGAAACAAATTCAAATTCTCACCAAAGCAGTTCAGATGACAGGAACAAATAAGGTAGTCTTAGATTTTACAAACCAAAGTTCAGCTATATATTCTGTGATAGGGATGGAACATTGCTGAACAGCAAAAGTCAAATTTCTACTTCAACGGTCAAGGCTTTGAGAGAGGCCTCAGCAAGGGGTGTGAAAATTATGATAGCCACTGGAAAAGCTCGTCCAGCTGTGATAGATATTTTTAAGAGTGTGGATTTAGCTGGAAAAGATGGCATTGTTTCAGAATTTTCTCCTGGGGTTTTCGTACAAGGATTGCTTGTTTATGGTAGACAAGGTCAGGAAATATATAGGAGTAACTTAGACCCAGGTGCTTCTATGATGCTTGCAGAATTGGCATTGGAGGCCGGTTTGCCCGAGGGTGTCTTAAATGTTGTTCACGAAACTCATGATGTTGTGAATGCCATTTGTGATGATGACGATATTAAATCCATATCATTTGTTGGTTCTAATGTTGCTGGAATGCACATAGATTCAAGAGCAGCAGCTAAAGGAAAACGTGTTCAGTCTAATACGGGGGCCAAAAATCATGCAATTGTCATGCCAGATGCAAATGTCAATGCCACTGTAAATGCTTTAGTCGCTGCTGGTTTTGGAGCTGCTGGACAGAGGTGCATGGCTCTCAGCACAGTTGTTTTTGTGGGAGGCTCCAAAGAATGGGAATCCAAAATCATAGAGCGTGCGAAAGCTCTTCACGTAAATGCTGGAACAGAACCTGATACAGATCTTGGTCCGGTTATCAGCAAAGAGGCAAAGGAGCGAGTGCACTCATTAGTTCAATCTGGAGTCGTGAGTGGTGCCAAACTGCTGCTTGATGGAAGAAATATAGTGGTCCCAGGATATGAATCTGACAATTTTGTTGGCCCAACCATCTTATCAAATATCACTACCAACATGAAGTGCTACAAGGAGGAGATTTTTGGCCCGGTTCTTCTTTTTAAGGAGGCGTACAGTGTGCTCAAAAAGAGAGAATTAATATATATGTTGCTCCTGATTTTGGTGTTATTCCTATACAAACTTGGTATACCAGTAGTGGTTGGGATCCTATTGCTTATGGACAAGATTCAAGTATTGATTTTAGAACCTTGAGGACAAGGTTCAAGTGAACCCCGCGGTAATGATAGAGAGTATTATTAGTTATATCTTAATATTTTAGTTTATTATTAAATTAAGATTTTATAGTAGTTGGTATTTTAATTGTCATTGAATTGGGCTTCCTCTAAGTAATTGGGCATTTTAGTAATGGCCCATTAGTATTATTATATATGTATTATCTTTTGACACATTAGAGGGAAGAAAAAAAAATCAAATTATCTCTTTATTCTCTTTTAGCTTTATATGAAACGAAATTAAGAGGATTATGAAGAATGAGGTTCGACTCCAAATTATAAAGGTTCTTGTCAGCATCATGGTTGACATCCAATTGAGAACTGCCTTCCCTACTTTCACTATTAATAGCATTTTGAAAAACCTCATAAACTAAAGGTATCAAAGGGTCTTCCTGAGGTTCCGAAAGAGGTTTTAGCACATATGTTGATTTAGTTTTTGGGATTTGTTGGGTAATTGGTTTTCTCAGCAACTTACAGTTTTGCACGTCATGACCGATTCTCTTGCAGTGAATACAAAATTCAGGGATATTTTCATATGACCGAATTTTGAAAAAAAAAAACTGTAAAAAAAATAGATTTCAACCTTGCAATTTCAAGATTCCTCGATTTTACTTCCTTAGTGGATTTGGTCAACAGAATCACGTGACACTGTTTTGTTGACTTTTTTTATTTTATTTTTATTTTTTTAATGTGACGTGGACTCCAACTGAATTTTTATATATTTTTTTATTTTTTATTTTAAGTACACATGGCTTTTTTATTATTTATTTATTGTTGGATGTTAAAAGGCAAAATATCAAAACTTAAAAAATTGTCTCTAACAAATATTAAACCCATGACTCAATACTTGCAAGGAGAAGCACAAACCACTAACCTAGCTACTTCTATTAGGGGTGATCGTATCCGAACCAATTCCAAAGCAAAACCGCAAATCGAACCAATCCAAATCGAAAACCGCAAAAACCGCATTTAGTTTGGATGATTTTGGATGATTTTTGTACTGAACCGCACGGTTTGGTTCGGTTTGCGGTTTTCATTTCACAAAACCGAACCAAACCGAACCAAACCGCATTTTAAACTTAAGTTGCTAATTTCTATTATTATATTTCCAATTCCATGTGACTCACTTCCAATTCCATTCAGTCATTAGCTTTCAATACTAATATCTAATTTTTATTATCATATTAAACTTGTTTTCTTTTTTAATACAGTAATACTACTATTTTAATTTTAAATTAAACTTCAATTTCAATTTCAATTTATTGACTGCAATCTCAATTTCAATTTCGAATTGTATTTTCTTTGTTAGTGATAAGATTCCTTTCTAAAATGACTGCAGTATCTCTATTAATTTAATTCTAGTAATGTTAGTTTTATTTTTTTATTATTATTATTATTTTTTTGTTGAAGATTAACTTTTTATGGATATGTTTTATATGCGGTAACTATTACCCCTGTCAGAAAAACATGGCCATATAACTAGCATTTTTTAATAAACAATTTATTTGTAATAAATAACTTGGTTTTTATGATTGTTCTGTTTAGGAAATTATATGATTAGTTTCTTAGTTTTATAATTCCATAATCAAGAAGTCTATAAACCGCAACCACCGAACCGATTCTAACCGCATTGGTTTGGTTTGGTTTGGTTTGGATGAATTTTTAAAAATCAACCGAACCAAACCGAACCGCATGCATTTTTATCTCGCGGTTAGGATGATTTTTATGCTCAAAACCGAACCAAACCGCACCGCGAACACCCCTAACTTTTATTATTCACTTGTTTGAATCAAGTATTATATATTACAACATTTCAATTCATACAATTAAATAATAATTTTAATAAAATTGAAATTATATTCATTTTTATCATTTAATTTCAATTAATCTATTATTATTATTATTTAATTTCAATTCATTATTTTATTTACTTCCAGTTTAATATTTATTATATTTATATTTAATAATTTTTTTAAATAACAAATATTAAAATATATTTAATATTTATTTTATAAATATATATATTAACGTTTGTATAAAGTTTATATATATATATATATATATATATATATATATATATATATATATATATATATATATATATATATATATATATTCTAAAAAATATTAATTTAGTTAAAACGTTAATAAAATATATTAATTTAGTTAAAATGTTAAAAAAAATATATTACTTTAGTTAAAATGTTAAAAAATAGTTTATTAAAACTTTATTAAATATACTGTAATATTTAAATATTTTTTAATATACTGTAGTTAAATATAATTTATTAAATATACTGTAAAATGAAGTGCATAACCTGTATTAAAATATACCGTAAAATATAGTGTAAAATATACTTTATTAAACTTTAGTTAAATATACAAACTTCTAAACAAAAGAAGTGCATAGCCTAGTGGTAAGGTGTGGTTGCTAGACTCAAAATGTCACGGGTTTAACACCTCCAAAGATAATATTTTTGAATTTTGACATTTAACACCAAAACAATAAAATAATAATAAAAGATGACACATGTAATTTAAAAATAAAAAATAAAAAATGTCAACTAAGCCATCTACATAATTAAAATTAATAATAATAAAAAATAAAAAAAAATGTTGTCATGTCAAAGATTATGCTGACTAGATTTCAAGAGGGGTCGAAACAATGGAATTTTGAAATGTTAGTGTGGGAATCTAAATATTTTTTTTACGGGGGATTTTTCAAAATTCGCCCATATGGCAGGGGTCAAATTAGCGGTTAACCCTTTTCATATTCAATGTCTAGGAAATACGCAAAACCTTCACTCTCAAGCAAAATATTGCAGTTGATTGTCTGAGTTAAATCCATATCAATCAAGGCACGAACAAATTGACAGAAAGTTCTATCAACTCTGGATTTAGATGAAGCAACATCAATACAAATGGATGTTCCAACATAATTAGCAATGGCGAAAAGAATTCTAGGCATCCAGTACTCCTGTGACAACCCAAAAAACAGACCCAAGCCTCAGCAGAGGTATTGTACCGTGAAGATGGATTGAAGTCCTTCGACCAAGCAAAAAGCTTCAATGAACCAAAACTTAAACTAATTGAACCTGAATCTCTGACTCTTCTCATGTCTTCAACATTAGAGAAGGTGAAGTCGTAATACCCTTTTCCAAGAGAGAACACTCCCCAATTTTTCACATCCGGCCAAATCATGGAGAGTTTCAAACGAAGTGCTGCCACCGTGAGTAGCGTTGAACCTTTTGGCGAGAGAATTCGACCATGTAGGTTGTTTTTACATTCATTGAATCCCGTTTTGTATTCATCTTCCGGAATGGTGATGGAGGGCCGGTCTCCCTTGATAACCAGTTGAGGGAGCTATGAAATCGAAATGTAACAAACTCTCTTATGAGTTTGAGCAAACAATTTTGAAGGATTTACGGGCGAAACATTTGACGAAACAGGAACATTGATGGAGAAGGGTTTTGCTAAAGGAATAGTAATGGAAGCTGTTTCAGGAAAAAGATAGGTGTAATCCATAAGACAAATCAAAAATTCATACTGAGAAACCAAATAGGGAAGAGAAGAGCTCCGACGGCGAACTAGGGTTTTTCAAATTAGACTCGTTATCTTGGAGTAAATTGATCCCACTCTCTCTCTCTCTCTCTCTCTCTCTCTCTCTATATATATATATATATATATATATATATATATATAATTCTGTTCATGAATCAAAATTATTGGTTTAGATTCTTGATGTGGTTGCACAAATCTCCGGTGCGGCTGCGCAGGGGTGTACCTTCATGGTTAGTGCTCCAACACTCGTGTCATTGAGTGAATAAAGGGATAGAGTGAATTATGATTAGAATCCTACCTTAGACTGCACACATGGTGACTTATATATGCTGGAAGTTAATTGGGTTTACTTCGTATTGGGCTTGTTGCTGACCCAAAACAGTTGCCCCAAAGGTTTATCATGGTATGACATACAGGATGCCTTCTAAGAAATATGACCATGATCTTTATGTCGTGATCCTTGTGCTAAGAAGTGATAGAGATTCGGGGAACAATCACATTGAATTCTAGTTTCATCACTTAAACGTTTCGTAGGATTTCCTTATACGTGGCTAGGGATGGAAATAGGTTAGGTCCGACTAGACCTTATATGGTGTGAGCCTGACCTACAATACATTTTTAAGGCCTGAGCTTGGCATATGGCATATTACATGCTTATTTTTTTTGTCTGGGTCTGGCTTTTTAAAGGCTTGGCCTGCCCTGAAGCCTAATTAAAAGTCTATTTCACATTAAGGCTTTCAAATAGTCCATTTTACCTATTTTTTCAAATAGACAACACAACCTTTTTAATATTATTTAACTTATTTTCTAATAGATATAAATATATAGGTCAACCTATAAGGCTTCATAAGCTTTTTTTAATAGCCTAAGGCAGGGCTATTTAATAAAATAGACTTTTAAAAACCTAAGCCAATACTTTTTTATTAAGTAGGTTAGGCCAGACCAGGCTTAAATAAGCCAGACTATAGGCCCCTGTAAGCTGGTCTGGTCTATTTCCATCCCTACAATCAAGTGCCACTACATTTCCAAGACGAGATCTGACTGTTGTTTTTCATCTTCCAATTCCTTTTATCCTGAATGTTGATTTGTCTCCCATGTTCTCGTATATAAAGATTATTTTGGATTTTCAAACAATTTCCTCTCCTTCTTAGTGCTAAAATTTATTTCCTTATCACAAACCCCTTATTTCTTCTCTCAGCTCTGGTGATTTTAGTTTCACCATTTTCTCCTTTATACGGGTTATGCATTTATGATTCACTGTTTCTTTCAAGTATCACTTTATTTTCATTGTTCCTTCACTTTGCCTCTTTACTCATGTACCATTTCTAGCCCCACTTTCTTACATTTTGCTGATTTGTTTTCTTATTTTTACTATGGCCAACATAGAAAAAATGCTTGAGAACATTATGAATGAACCTGATGGTGGAGGTTCTTCATCATCTACAATATATTAAAACCCAGACGTTCTGAATGTTAAACCTTTAGAGGTTAACAAACCCAACCTTACTCTTGTTGTACTTAGCAATAATTTTGGGCCTGGTGAGGATTTTGTAGAGAGTGTCGATGAACCCCTTTGTGTCTTTACTAAGGGGAGTACTAACGAATCTTTTGAAGAAGCTGGAGAGGCAAATTATGATAAACTTGATATGAGGGTTGTAACCATCTGTCTTTCTTCCTTTATCAGGCCCCAAATGGATTTAGATGCGTCTATAGCGACTCAAAATTAGCGGTGGTCTCACTTTTTGATTAACACCTTTAGAACGGGGCATGGTCGAGACCCCAGTGATAGAGAAATTAGGGATTACCTTAATTTTCAAAGCCACTGTGCAGTTTTTGATCGACATTATATTTTTTATGACAACTGGAAAGACATGGTTCATAGGGGCATGTAATCATCTTTGGAACTTTTTTTTAATCATTTCACATTGTGAATACGAGGACATATAATCATTTTTGAAACTTTTTTTAAATCATTTCACTATGTCAAGTACCTCGAAGGATCATATTTGTGAATAGGGTTTGATCCCACTGCCCCATTCATCTAAAATGTTTGGCGTTTATATTGAAAGTTGGAAGAACTTCAAGGATTTTTTTCCTTCTGGAAACTCCTCAGACTCCAATGGCCCATTTAGTATTCTACAACGCCCCTAAGGGATAATCTCCTTCAACCGGACCATTTGTCTTGAATTTGTTCAATTGTAAAAGAGAAGCAAGTTTCTCATTTTCTTCACCCAGGTCCGTCTGAAGACTAACCTTGTATATCCCAAAATTTTAGGACCAATTTCACTTATCGGATTTTGATATGGCCGGTATATAACTCGAAAAAGATAAAAATTCGAGGAGTTATTACGAGGTCGTATAGTGTGCATAGCCCAAGATTTCTTATGAGACCGACAGGCTCAATTGACCGGGTCGGGAAGAAGAAATCAAAAGTCGGAAACAGTTACAGAATGCTTAATACGTCAGTTACAGGTACTTATTAAGCCGTTACAAATGATTAATGGATGGTTACGTCCATTATGGCCATGAATGGCTATCAAACCCACTGATGGTGGCTATTGAGGATCCAGGGAAGAAGAAGAGTCTTGCAGTATAAATGCAGACCTTCAGCAACATAACAGGGGGAGAATACATGTGAATGAATAACACAGAAAGGAGCGAAATATACATAATTCTTGGTCAACCAACAATGGTGGCCATGAACCCTGTTACATTACGAACATAATAAACAATCATTTAAGTCTATCCCAGACTAATAACTGAGAAGTCAACCTTTTAATATTTTTAACAAGAACATTTAGCGTCCAGTGTAGGGCCGGTAGAACTATCCTTAGCCACATAATCGTACCTTGATAATAGCCATCCCAAAATCTAGTTCTCCAAAAAAGAAAATATATCCTCCCTGAATGATTAACATCACATTATACTCCAATTTATATAACCTCAATCTTATCACAAGCGGAGGATTTGTCATTTCTAGATTCCGAAATCAAAGTGCCGTGGCGAAATCATAACTTTGGTGAAGTCGACGAAGCTCCCAAATATGATATCTCCATCACAAAGGAACGAACTAGTTAATTTGCAACGCACATGGACGGAGTTAATTGTCTTCACCACCGGGTTTGAAATCCATAAATGCCTTAAACATCACAATGAAAGAGATGATGATACCACTACCAAAGGAGAGATCTGACCTCGCATGATTGAGATGAGATCTGCAGCGTCAAGTTGCCAACATCAATTTGGATAATATGTAACATGATTGGTGAGGAGAGGCAACGTCCTCCTTCTAAAGATGTTCTCGCTTAAGTTGTTTTTGTCCTCACAATTGTCGTCGCAAACAATATGCAATTAATGTTGAAAGATTAAACTTGATTTGGGCCTAAACATATTATTTGGCTTTTAGGGCTTAGGTAATTTTGAGTAATGTTTCTAGAAAACTCTTGTAGTGTTTGGAGTGTCTAGATATTTCTTAGGGTTATAATTGTGAGAGCAAGAGTTGTCTATACGAGTCAATCTATGTTTTGATGATAACAATACATATTTGTGAAAGAACCATTTTATGTTCTAACGTGTGTTGTGTGCAGATCATATTCATAGAAGTTATCAGATCCAACAAGCACCAGCCAGATGAGCGTAATTGATAATATGCGAAGTTACTATGTGTGACACAAGTCGGAAGAAGCAAGAATGCTTCTGTATCTGATTGTGATCAGTCGGATCCAAGGATGTCGATATTGTTGTTGCAATGCTCTTGTGGATGCTCTCTGAAAGTGGTCGAGATTCTGAAGATTGCGAAGCTTCTGAAGAAGAGAACCGAAGTGCTGAAGACTCTCATGACTTAAAGTTCTGAAGGCGGAAGGCTCTGAAGACCAAGTGCAGAAAGACTCTGAAGACTTATGTGTTCTGATGGTTCGGAAGACTTGAAGAAGTAAAGGATAATGCTCTTAAAGACAAGTGTTAAAGTTCTGAAGACTGATTCCTAATGGACTTCTTCAAATGACTGAAGACTTGACGTATCAAATATCCTGTTAAGAAGACTCTACTCATGCTTCATCAATTTACCATCAGAAGCCTCTGAAGTTTGGAAGTCACATGTTACCATTGTGAGTAACTGTACACGGCGCCCAAGAAAGATATATCTCGTCACTTCTCCCACAGTAAAAAGGAGATGGGTCAGTATAGCTAGTTATTATGCAACGTCTCTTTTCCAACAGCCAACAATATTTCAAACGACTATATTTCTACTAGGCTATTTAAAGGAAAGAGTATTCGCTTCTAAAAGACGACGAAGTCCACGAATTGATTCACTCCCACAAAAGATGAATTGATCAAGTCATTGTGTGAAGATAGCAACAACGATGAGTTCTCGTTGTAACACTTAGAATATCCAAAGTTATCACCATTTACACATGGCCATTGTTGTTGAAGCTCAAAGATAATCATTCAACATAAAAACAATGAATTGGTATAGAAGTTGTTGATGAAGAAGACAACATTGTAAATCAGTCAAGTCATCAACCACCTTCTCGTCAGCGCTACATTGAAGATCTGAAGCAAGGAGTTGTTGCTCAAAGCTTGCTCACCCAAGAACACGAATAAGAAGAAGATCTACAAGATGTCAACAACTGTCAAATCTTTATACATCTGTGTAGTTTCTTAGGATAAGCAAGGAGTTGTTGCTCGAATCTTGCTTGAACACTTGCGTGTTCTTTGTACTTAAACTTAGGAGTAATCTGCTTGTTAAGAAGCATCCTTGTAACCTCCTGTAAAACTAATTCTTGGTGAATTAGGATTCCTTGAGTGGTCAGTGTGACCGGAGACTCGAGAAGACAATGGCGAGATGTCATTGTGGGAAAAGCCTGAAATAGGGTCAGTAGTGTTATATTCATTGCGATGAATCCCTGAACGTCTAGCTGTGAAAGCCTAGCAGTAGATCTTGTGAGATTGGAACCTGCAGGTTAATGTTCATTATATTCATTAAGTTGAATCCCTGAACGGTTCATTGCATGTTAGTCACAGTGCGGCTGTGCAAGTGGTTAGTCACCGGCTGTTGCCCGTGCATCTGTAATCGATATTGATTATAGTGGATTAAGACCTTGTGTTCAAGGCAAAATCACCTGAGGAGGGTGGACTGGATTAGCCTTTGTGGTGAACCAGGATATATCGTGTGTCCTTTACTTTTATGCTTAATGTTCTTATTTATGTTTCTATATTGAGTATCAGAACCTTACATAAGCAAGTCAGAACCTTGCAACTCTGATAAGCTTCTGCTCTACAAGATCTGAATGATTCACATAGTGTTCAGACTCTTAAGAGGTTCTCACGTTTCAAGCATTGACAAATCTGAATATAACTTTACAAGTCAGAGTCTCTCATTGAACTCTGATGATATCTCGGCGTCTTAACGACAAGAAGCAAAAAGTTGTCAAAAGAGTAAATACACAATTCAAACCCCCATTTCTTGTGTCTTTCTCGCACCTTCAATTAGTATCAGAGCTCCGGTTCTGTTATTGATGGATATCAAACACTTAACAGTGTCAGAAAAAGATCCAGATGCGGTTCGTAGAAATACTCTGGGTAAGATTGAAATCCACTTACAATTTCTGTAACAGTTCAGAAGATGATTGTGTATAAAATTGTAATCAATCTGAGTACTTGAGCAAATCACTGATTCTGGAAGTTTTTGCCGTCGTCAAACAACTAAACCTTCCTCACTTAAGTGTTAATGAAGATTGAAGAATCAGCTGATAAGATAGATTCATCAGATAAGAAGTAGTATCTGTTGAATGCTAATCTTGGAAGATACGTATGAATGAGCCACATATTTGCTCAAAGTTAAATCATCAGAAAACAAGAAGTCTTGTTTACTGAAGATCAATTCTTTATGAGTTTTTGAGATGTTTTCAAGAAATGGATCAGGTCCACCCTTGACTTTCTCGTATAAAAACTCATTCAGAACTTCTTCATGCAAAGAAGAAAAATTGTTGTTCTATGATTTTGAACTTTAGAGTGAAGTCTGTTGAAGTCAGAAAATCTGAAGAATTCAAACTCTTAGAAATGATTCAACATTTGAATTTTAAATGTTCAAGAAGGTTAAAAGACTCAATATAGAACTGAATATTGTTTTCTTGGAAGCAATACAGAAAACTGAAAGAATATTTAGGAAGAAGAATGTCTAGGATCCGTCAAGTACTTGATCAAGAATGAATACTTAGAGTTTTAATTAAATCAGTATAACCAAGTTCTGATAACTTAAAACTATCTCTCAAGTGAATCAAATGTTAGCAATCAGATCACTATTTGATAAATTGTTCAGAACTTCTCACGCACTGGAATCAGAAATGTCAAACCAGACATTTAAGTTCTCTACCTAAAGTCAAAAGGATTCAAGTTGCTGATGTCATTCAGAATGAAGAAATCAGATACACTGTGGACTATTCTCAAACCATTATCAGAATTTAAAAAATAGTCATAGTCTTCAGAAACCAGAATGCAAGTGAAACTTTGAAGAATCCAAGAACCCTTAGCAGTTCACTCAAAAAAGGAAAAATCAGAGTCAAGATTGGGAATGCATCCAGACACGTCTGCAAAGATCTCAGGTACCATCCTCTCTTCATTTATGACTTATTTTCATGATAACAACCAGAATCACTTTATCAAACCCTTTGGTTATGCTGTGATTGAGTTTTGTGAGAAGCGATCAGAAAAATTTTTAAGATAATATTTTGTCCTTTTCCGTATGTGTCTGCACACGCTTTTTGGAACAATCAAAGTATGTAGATCTCGAATATCAGATTCTCCTCATCATGTCACTCACTCTAGTTGACCATATCCTATAACCCATAAGTACACTCCAACTAGTAATCCTATTCCAGACCTAACTCTCTTTCTCATAAAGTCACTCCACTCAACCTAGTTAGTCTAAGAAACCATGATGTTCAATTAAATTGAATGACACACCTTAGGTTCTTTAATATATCCAAGTTTCTACTTAAGAAAATCTCAGTCATCCAAATTTCCTTGATATGCGCATATTGAGTGACATTTGCTCAGCTATGAAATAGGGAAACGTGATACCATAGCCAAAATAGCTCATTACCTAGGCAATAGCCTCTAAGCCAAGCATGGTCATATTCTGACTGGTCGGGATTCTCTCTTAATATTGAAAATAGTGAAAAATCCTTTTTGCCTGTATTCTGGGCTATGCACTGATTAATGATTAATAAATAAAAACCTTGAAACTAAAAAGCGTGTCCTTTTGTCTTCGCTTAGAATTAATGACTCATAATGCAGTTACTACATCCATCTAACTCTCGCTAAGAATAACTGCATGCATATCTCTTCGATCTTCCCTAGAACAAACGACTGCTTATCTGTCTAAGATTCCAGTATTCCTTAGTCAATCTTAGCTATTGACCTATTCAGTTCAAACTCCTTCATCCATCTATTTAAAGTCATTCCAAAAAGTATTCTCCACTATCTCATATTCTCAACCTTCCTTTCACCCTAAAAGCAATCCAAAATGACTTCAAGAACCTTTTATGGCAATGACGATCTCCTTGAAATCATCATTGAAAAATGACCAAATCCAATGGATACTGATCATGATTTTCATCTTGGTATTCACTTTCAAAATTAGAATGGATACATACATATGCTAAGAGGCTCAACCTATCCTAATCTCTTAAAATCCTTTTGGATAAATGCCTCTGTTAGCAGTAATGGTCTAACCATCTCCTCTGACATTTATGGTCTCTCAGTCACCATCAATGCCACAAAAATCTCTGAAGCCATTGACTGTCCACCAGGAGGTGTCACTCCCAACCATGCATCCATTCGATGCACCTTCAATGCTGAAATGCACTTTATGTTTGATAAAGAATCTGCCTTTGAACCTACGAAACCTGAAACACTTTTTTCCATTGCTAGAGGTTGGTACAAGTTCATCCTAACAAATATTAAGCCTCGCAATACAAACAAGGACTTTCTGTATCATGATGATAAGCTCCTCATCATGTGTCTGCTTAGGCAAATTCCTATAGACCTTTCCCAAGTAATCTTTGACCATCTCAAAGAGTCAATCGTCACGTCAAGAACCATGAACCAATCATTCATTCCTTATGGAAGAGTCCTATCAGAAGTACTCTTCAGAGCAGGAATTGTGCAAAAGATCTGCAGAGTTCGATGTGGTCCAGATACTGCTCTGGATAGGAAGTTTTGTGAAACCTTCGACAACAGTTGGTTCTCATAAAATTAGAAGATTACATATCTCAATTAGGCTAAGTTATTAGTGTGTAATGGTTCACTTGCTCATATTGTGTAATTGCAAATTAAGTTAATGAAGTATGTGTAACTTTTAATTCTTTATGTCTACGTATGTGCACTTATTAGACATATGAGATAAACATTCTTGAAAAAGGGAAAAACGTGTCTCTATATTTTCACCACTAGTTAGTGATACTACTCTTACGTATGCACTTATTGCGAATCCTTGACTCCTGTCAAGAATAAATTAGAGAAGTCTATGCGTGATCTCTTGGTCTTCCCAAGAATAATTAACTGTTGGACTCAGTGCTAGTGTTAATTCCTTAACTTAGTCATATCTAGCTTAAAATGCCTAAGAAATGATGAATCTGGCGATTGGAGTCACAAAAATTTATTTGACTCTTTCTATTCGTTGCCTATTTAAGGCACCTTGTTCAATCCTCTATCCATTATTCAAAATCATCTCAGTTAGTGTCTCCCTTTAGTATTTCCTCTAGAATGTCCACTTCTCATGCAAAACCTACTAAGAGTGAAATCTCTGAGTTAAGAATCCTAAATGAATTCTCTGTGAACCCCAGTTCTCTCAAAGAACTTGGCTTTACAAGAACTTCGTCTGAACTTAAGTGTCAAAAATGGGAAGGTTATCTTGAGATGCTTCCAGGTCTCATTTACACAGATCTTGTTAAAGAATTTTGGGAAAATGCTAATGTGTTTTTTAACGTGTATAACCAGCACATCATTCAGTCAGCTGTCTCTGGAATTCCAGTGGTAATTAAACCCTCGGTCATTGCGCAAGCAATCAAGTGCTATGAAAACGCTGACACCATTGAAGACTACAAGGAAAGGAAAGTCTTCAATGATCTCATCTACAAAATTCATTGTGGAAATGGTCCCTTCAACTGTGTCTCCACACTTATCCCATCTACAAAAATCTGGCACACGATCATGGAAACTAATTTAAGACCTAGAGAATCATGAACAAGAGTGTTGTCTCACTCAGACCGACTATTTATTTTCCTTTTGGTCTATAGAAGAAAAATAAACCTTCCTCAAACCATGTTCAATCACTTGCAGGAACAAATCCTCTTGTCTAGAAACAAGTCATCCTTTAGCATCCCATATGGAAGGGTCATATCTCGTGTCCTTGAGATTCAAGATGTAATCTCCAGATTAGGACACATTGGAGCAACTGAAGAATGTTCACCCATAAGTCATGCTGAATTCTCTGGAATTCACTGAAGAATAATAGGATAGGGTTATGATCATTTTGCTCTATGTTTTGTTACCTTGTTTCTTGCATTATGTATTTTTCTCTTGATAATGAATGGAAAATCTTTTGAATTAGGATTAAGATTATCCGATATTTTGCAACTATTTTTTAGGATTGATACTTCAATCTAATTGTCCATCCCGTATCTGATCTCTACAATGATTTATCATTTTGACCTAAATATGCGCAATGCTTATATAATAACATCTCTTGGGTCTACTAATGTTCACTATCATATTGATCTACATATGCTTAAATGCTCTATAACTTTTTGATGATGTCAAAAAGGGGGAGAAATATAGCATGATTTTGATTGATGAATATGAATGATTGAAAGAAAGAAAATCTTAAAACAGAAAGAATGCAAACTCAAACACGTAATCAATCATATAAAATGCGTTACTACTAACGTTTGTTGTTTGATGTTATTTGAGGAACTCTAAACAAGTTCACTAGGCATTCTAAGACAGGTCAAGAAAGAAGAACTTTGTTAGTCATATGACAGAAATTGTGCACTTCGTAAACATGTGTTCATAATCAGATCTACCCAGTACTGTTCAGAAGTTGAGAACTGTCTGAAATTCAAAGTTTATCTTGATCTCTGTCTCACTTGGTTCAGAAGCTGTAAGCTGTCTGAGAGTATGAGATTCAGAACGCAAGAATCAAAAGGAGAACACTCTGAAAGCAGTCAAGACAAAGTATACATCTCAAGATGCTTATTCAGAAGAATTATGCAAATCAGAAGTCAAGAACTGTCTGAAGATCCGGATTGAAGATCCAAGAAGAAGTGGTTCTGATGTCTACCAAGAACTCAATTAAGAAGAAATGATTTGGTATCAGACTAAGTCAACAAATGGTAATCAGACTCAGTATACACAAAGATTGGTATCTGACTCAGTCTGCAGTAATATCAATCAGAGCTAAGCTGTATAATGCTTTCAATACCTTTACTGGTATCAATCTCAGCACTCTAAGGAAATACCCTTTAAGTGGTATAAGAAGAATACATTCACTTGGTATCAGACTCAACTCTGGTATAAGACTCAGCACATCACGTGGTATCTGACTAAAATCAAATCATGTGTACCAGATTCAGAATCAAGCGTTGATTGATCACAAAAATTTAAACTTCAATTGGTATCTGATCAAAAAATCAAGCTTTGATGAACCACTAAGTTATGACAGTTACAAGGTTCTGAAAACGAAGACCTGTGTTCAAAAGTCAAACTCTGAAAAGTCATGATCTACATTGGTGATTAAAAACTTATCATCCTGAATTATGATTCTGAAGATCCCAATATCTGACTTATGGAAATTAGGGGGAGACTACCCAGAAGATTCAAATGATAAATCCTATAATCTTCACAAAGTCTGAAACTCAGGGGGAGTTTCTTGAAAGACAATGTCTGTCTCTGATGAATAGCGAGGCTATGTTATCAGATAAGAACTTATCTATTTATGCTTAAATGAACCTACTGAAAAGTAGAAATGCTTCAGAAGACTCTGAAGATTACAAGCTCTGATACGACCACAAAGGAACTGAGTTCTAAAGATCTGAAGATGGAAGTTCTGATGAACTAGTCCAGATGCTAAAGACTCTTTTATTTCTTAAAGACGAGATAGAGAAGTAGTCCTTTTCTATTCTTCGTTCTAGCAACTCAAGTTGTTATTCTGTATGTCTTTGGATCATATAAGATTCTAGATGACACATATAAAACTTTGAGGATAACACATTCAGGGGGAGCTGTTGTTCCAGACTCTGAATATGTTTGTTTTGGTGATTACCTTGTATAAAATGTTCAATCAAAATACTTGGTTTTGTCATCATCAAAAAGGGGGAGATTGTGAGAGCAAGAGTTGTCTCTACAAGTCAATCTATGTTTTGATGATAACAATACGTATTTGTGAAAGAACCATTTTATGTTCTAACATGTGTTGTGTGCAAATCATATTCATAGAAGTTATCAGATCCAACAAGCACCAGCCAGATGAGCGTAATTGATAATATGTGAAGTTACTATGTGTGACACAAGTCACAAGAAGCAAGAATGCTTCTGTATCTGATCATGATCAGTCAGATCCAAGGATGCCGATATTGGTGTTGCAATGCTCTTGTGGATGCTCTCTAAAAGTGGTCGAGATTCTGAAGATTGCGAAGCTTCTGAAGAAGAGAACCGAAGTGATGAAGACTCTCATGACTTGAATTTCTGAAGACGGAAGGCTCTGAAGACCAAGTGCAGAAAGACTCTGAAGACTTATGTGTTCTAAAGGTTCAGAAGACTTGAAGAACTAAAGGATAATGCTCTTAAAGACAAGTGTTGAAGTTCTGAAGACTGATTCCTAATGGACTTCTTCAAATGACTGAAGACTTGACGTATCAAATATCCTGTTAAGAAGACTCTACTCATGCTTCATCAATTTACCATCAGAAGCCTCTGAAGTTTGGAAGTCACATGTTATCGTTGTGAGTAACTGTACACGGCGCCCAAGAAAGATATATCCCGTCACTTCTCCCACAGTAAAAAGGAGATGTGTCAGTACAGCTAGTTATTACGCAACGTCTCTTTTCCAACAGCCAACAATATTTCAAACGACTATATTTCTATTGGCTATTTAAAGGAAAAAGTATTCGCTTCTAAAAGACGACGAAGTCCACGAATTGATTCACTCCCACAAAAGATGAATTGATCAAGTCATTGTGTGAAGATAGCAACAACGATGAGTTCTCGTTGTAACACTTAGAATATATCCTTTAAAAGGAAGCAAATCTTTTTTGCTTAATAACTCATTATTTTGAGTTGAACTTGAAACAGGTATGGTTTGCTCTGTGGTTTTAACTGCAAACCTGGATATTACATCAAACATACCATATTTATAAATTTGTTTAGATGGTACATATGGAATTATCCATTTGTTCAACCTGTCCAGATCTCTGGGAAATTCATTATTTTCCTCATTTTTTATTAAAGGATTTTGACAACTATTATTGTCACTTGTAACTGATTCAATACTTGAATCCATAAATGATTCAGCTAAAAAAATGTTGTGGTGAGTGTCAGATGGATAATCTTTCAAGATAACAACTAAATTTAACCCATAATCATATTAGTATACTATTCTTAACCTTGTCATCTTTGCAAACAGAAACTGTTTAACGATCAACCCGAAAAATATGGGAGTTCGACTGAGCCAAACGTCAACCCACAAGGGGATCATAGGAACATTATTGATGAATTGGTATGGGGCGTTGTTAACCTGAAGTTAGGTCTTTGGTAATTATTATTTCGAGGAACAAAATAATTCCATATCCAACAAAGGTTGGGTGCCAGGGTACAGTCTTCCAGCCAATATACCCATAAATCAAGAGATTAAAAGTCCTAAATCAAAGATGTTAGGGATATTTTTAGTAAAGTTTTCTGAAAATTGCTCAAGAACGCCCTTCTCCGGACAAAAGAGCTGCAGAAACTACTAAAAACATCTCTAAGTTTAAAAACATAAGAATAAGATACTAATATTATTACACGAAAAACTTAGTCTTTATAAATTAAGATTATCATCTGAACTACCACAACAGTGTTTTAGCTACTATTTGTCATTACAAACAGTATATTTTACCATTAAAAAGGCTCGGTGATACCAAGAATAGTAACAGGTGGCGCAACCCTGGTTATGTGGTTGTGAATTTAGAGGAATTTGGAATAGTGGAAGTTTAGGAACAGTAATGGAACGGAAGAGTATGTAAAGCAAACAAGGAGATATTATTGATAGGGGAAAATATGTTACAAAAGTGAAGCGTGCTCTCAAATGAGAAATGAAATCCCTTATATAGGGAAAAAGTTTCCTATTGATTAATCTTGCTAAAACAGGTCAAAAGAGAATCATTCAAGCCGAGTGCTCTGTGGGCCCCATCGTCACTTTAATGATTACAAACGACAAAATAAAAGATAAAAGTAAAAGTAAAAGCAGATTCTGCTACGTCCTTTTCAGCTTTAGTTGGGTGGACGTCTTTATCACCTTTAGTGAGTGGGAAACATCATTGTTGTGGGTCCCACTGGTTCTGTCCTTTTTTTAATTATTGAGGCGTTTTTCCTTTGTTGACTCTGTGAGTCATAGAGTGGATGAGAGCGTCCCAAATGTCTTCATCAGTGGGATCTACCTCTTGAGATTCCCCAGCTAGTATGGTGTCCATTGATTCTTGCGATGAACTTGTCTTCATTGAGACACTATCTTCCTTAGCTGTTGGGAAGGCACTAAAGAACTGATTTTTCATGTGGTCAAGAACTCTGACCATAATATCTTCTTCGTTCTCTTTGGGGGAACTTTCTTTGAAAATATTCCTTTAACTGAGTCATTGACATTTGAGGAGAGCTTTGGCGCTTGGTTTGACTATTTTTGTCATCATCAATCGTGGCAGTTATTAAGGCCACCTTGTCTTTGAGATCTTTAGGATCCATTTTAACCCACCATTTGCAAAAGAAATTTCTCTGCAAGATAGGAATGTTATGATTATCGCTTGAGACGGTTATAGTCCATCTCCAAATCCACGGGAGCTAAAATTTAGCAAAATAAATGAATGGGCATTGTCCAGTTATCAAAATTTTTGATAATACCTTTGAAATTAAAGGACTTTCAGTACACCAAGGGGTGTATAAATTCATTAATTCTGTTGGTAAAATTTCCAAAGATGGTCCGAATTTTAACCACCAATTAAAAAACCAATTTAGAATGGGCTTTTCCAGAATTTCTGGATTAATTGAGAAAAACCAAGAATGTTTATTCTTGGGATTCTGGTAGTAAAATGCCTTAGAAAAGGCTTGGATATAATCCCAGTAATTGTAATAGACATGCTTGCCATCAGCAATTTTTATTGCCTTTTCCCCATTTGGGTTTAATCCCCATTCTCTGGGTTGCAGTATCTTATTGATATGGTATTTGGAAAAATTTATAAAACTACCAGGATTATTATTCTGATAGTGATGAGTAATTGTGACTGATTCAGTCACAAGGAGTAATATTTCCAAATTTGGTCTAGATTTTCCAAAGAGACCCGAATATCCTCTTAATTCAAGATAACGAGTTTGGATTGACCAGCCATCATTGTTGGCGATTTGAATGTCTTTTTCCTCTATGAACATAATTTGTTCAGCAGTAGGATTTTCAAAATAGTCTGCTGTTTGTTCCTGCACAGGATTATTAACAGCAATTTCTTTATAAGAATCATTTTTCTTAGAGTTGGACGAGGAAGGTTCTTCCTTGTTATTATTTTTTGATGGTGCAGGTAATTGATGTATTCTTTGTCTATTAGGATAGACAGTTGTCCATTCTCCTATTAGGGGAATGTTTTGCTCTGGCTGGGGTAACATATTGTTACTCTCCCTTCCTCCTCGGCCAAAAGAACTGCCGCCTCTTCCCCTATAAGGGGTACTCATTTCCCTGCAAGAATTCACGAGTGAGGAAATCAGCAAGAGAATTATTTTCTCCTTTTATATATTGAATATCAAATTCGAAAGCACTTAATTGAGCTTGCCAAGAAGCAAAAATTTGCTTTGCCACAAGATTCTTAATATCTTTCTCAATTATGGACTTGGTTGAACTACAATCAATTCTTAATAAAAACTTTTGATTGAAAAAATCAGTTTGAAATTTAGAAATACATTTAATAATGGAAAGCATTTCTTTCTTCACAGTCGAATATTTAGATTGCGTCTGGTTCCATTTTCCAGAAGTAAATCTGACAAGAACTTCTTTAGAAGTCTCAGGTATAACTTGTTTAAGAATACATCCATAACCCTGGTCAGAGGCATTAGTCTCTATAATTTTAAAATAACTAGGGTTCGCTAGAGAAAGGCAAGGTAAACACTTAATCTTTCTTTTAACCTTTTGGACTGCCTGAGTATGTTTCTCAGTCCATGGTTCAGAGACCTTCTTCAACCTCTAATAGAGGATAGTTGTGTCCTTAGCTAGGTCTTTATAATAATCAGAAATGTAATTGAGACTTCCTAAAAATCTCTGAAGTTGTTTTTTCTCAGATAATATATTTGGAAATTTAGAAGCAAATTCAATGCTTCTGTTAATAGGAACAATGGTTCCCTTATTTATATCTGCGCCAAAAATGAAACTCTCTCTCTCTCTCTCTCTATATATATATATATATATATAGGGTTCATATCCTATTAGAATGCTATTTTTATGTAAGAATATGAGAATGAATATGAATCATTAGATTTTAAAATAAATGGGGGAGATTATGTGTGATTTTTGTTTTTCTCTCTCCTCCATTATTACAGTAAATGGTATAGAATTACAGAAAGTGTATTTGTTATGTTATTTACGTGTAATGAGTGGAATAAATAGGAGATACAAGTTAATGGGAATTAATTTGTTGCCAACAAATTTCCTAAAAGTAAGGCAACAAATCAACAAACATAATGACTAATTTAAATATATAATAACTATACAATATTTTCAAATTATAACTGCTATAGTTAAGGAGCTGATGCAAGGATCAAGGAAATGTTGTTATTACGTGATTGTGCTAATACGTCCCCGCAAGATGGAGGAGTGGTCAACGATGCCAATCTTGGAGAGAAGAAACTCATGACGAGGCCGAGAGAGTGGTTTCGTTAGTAAATCTGCTAGTTGGTGACTGGAAGGTACATGAGACACTTTGAGTTCACCTTTTGCAATGATGTCACGAACGAAGTGATAGTCGATAGCTAAGTGTTTCATTCGTGAGTGGAACACTAGATTTGCACAAAGATATGTTGCACCAATATTATCTGAGAATATGTTTGGCGGATGAGTAATTTTGATCCCAAGTTCCAATAGAAGTTGTTGTAACCATAAAAGTTCAGATGTAGTAGTTCCGATTGTGCGATATTCAGCCTCTGTGGAGGATCTTGCAACTGTGGGTTGTTTCTTGCAGGACCAAGAGATGACATTGGGTCCGAGATAGATTATGTAAGCACCCGTGGACTTTCGATCAACAGTGTCACCGCCCCAATCTGCATCACAAAAGGTAGTGAGTTCAAGATTCTTTGTTGCTACTAGATGGAGACCATGTGAGATAGTATGTTTGAGATATCGCAAAATGCGTTTGAGAGCTTGCATGTGAGTTGCCGAGGGTGCTTGCATGAATTGGGACAGCTTATTCACAACAAATGCCACATCTGGTCTAGTGATAGATAAATAATGCAAAGATCCAATAATGTTGCGAAAAGAGGTAGCGTCACATGGAGGTATCATCATGGGTGCCAAGGGAGCATGTAGTAGACATTGGAGTTCCTACTGGCTTGGCATCAATCATATTTCCTTTTTGCAGTATGTCTCGAATATAATGATGTTGAGACATAAAAATTCCGGTGGTTGTGGGAATGAGTTCCACACTAAGGAAATGACTTGGTCTTCCAAGATCTTTTAGAGAAAATTTTGTAGCAAGAGCAGTCTTGAATTAATTTAAGAAGTTGATATCGTTTCCCGTAAGAAGTAGATCATCAACATATACTAGGAAATAGGCAGTGATATTACCGTGATTGTAGATGAAGAGCGATGAGTCTGATTTGCTATTGAGAAATCCAGAAGCAACCAAAAAGGATTTTAATTCATTGTACCAAGCTCGTGGCGCTTGTTTTAGACCATATAATGCTTTATGGAGCTTGCATACATGATCAGATAGTGTAGGATGAACAAAGCCATATGGTTGACACATGTAGACATCTTCAGATATGGTACCGTGCAAAAAGGCATTGTTAACATCCATTTGGATTAAATTCCAGCCTTTTGAAAGTGCAATACACAATACCATTTTGATCATTTGCGGCTTAATAACAGGACTAAAAGTGTCTTTATAATCAATACCTGACCGTTGATGAAAACCTTTTGCAACAAGTCGCGCTTTGTAGCGAGCGATGGATCCATCCGGATTTCTTTTTAGGCGAAACACCCATTTGTTTCCAATGACATTAAAATGGGGTTGTGGAGGAACTAGAGACCATGTACCATTAGTCATGAGAGCTGTAAATTCTTCAGACATTGCTTGTTTCCACTCGTGGCACTGCAGTGCTTTGGATGCACATGTTGGTTCTTCAGCTGGTGGTAGTGGATGTTTAGACACAGAGAAGAGTTTCTTTGGTTTGAATATTCCCGCTTTTCCACGAGTGATCATGGAGTGATTTGGCATTACCGAAGTTGGAGCTTGGGAAGGAGAACCTGCTGCAAGTGATTGAGATGAAGATGAAACATGTACAGGTGGTGATTGAGGTGGGGAATGTATTATAGGTTGAGGAGGAGAAGGAGGAATGATGGGTTGGTTGGGAGGTGAGGTATCACTTTGAGTGAAGGAATTTGTTGGTGATTCGGATGAGGTGGGGTGGTTGAATGAGAGATTTGAGTAAGGTTAGCAGGGGTAGATTTTGAGATTGGTATTGTAGAGGTTAAAGGTTGAACATCATGATCTATATTTGTAGAAGGCTGTTTAAAGTTTGGATCAATGTGAGATATATGTGATGGTTTATTTTTGTTTGGTGAGTATGGGAAAATGTCTTCTAGAAATTGAACATGTCTAGAATGATGGATTTTGTTGTTTTTGAAATTGAAGCAAATGTATGCACTTTGTGTGAGACTATATCCAAGGAACAGACATGGTTCAGATCTTGGTTCTAACTTATTATTTGTGTATGGTTTAAGCCAAGGAAAGCATAGACACCCAAATGTTTTTAGTTTTTTGTAGTTTGGAGATGTTTTAAAGAGTACATGGTGTGGTGTGCTCATGTTAAGACCATGAGTGGGTAACCGATTAATTAGATAGGCTGCTGTTTGAAAGGCATATGACCAAAAATTGGAAGGTAGGGAGGCATGGTTTAGGAGGCAACGGGCAGTTTCAGTGAGGTGACGTTGCTTTCGTTCAGAGAGACCATTGTGTTCAGGGGTATGGGGTGGGGTGGTTAAGTGAGAGATACCATTGGCTTGTAAGAATGGTCGAATTTTTATAAATTCTCCACCATTGTCAGAGTAAAGGGTTTTAATTCTAGAGTTAAATTGTTTTTCTACCAAGTTTTTAAAAATTGGAAATATTGTTGAAACATCAGATTTGAGTTTTAGAGGGTAGAGCCAAACATACTTGGAAAAATGGTCCATAAAAATTACATAATAACGAAAACCATCAATTGAATTTACTGGAGCTGGTCCCCATAAATCTGAGTACAAAATTTCCAAGGGACTAGAACTAGAAATAGAAGACCTTGAGAATGGTAGTTTATGACTCTTATTAGAAAGACAATCTAGGCATTTATTAAAAGAACCAGAATATGAAATATTGTTTGACTTGAGGGCGTGAAGTAGAGTAGGAGGTGCAAGATGACCAAGTCAGTGGTGCCATAGTTTGAGGGAGGGGTTAGAGATTGCATAGGAAATTTGTGGGGCTGGTGCATTTGGTTAAAACCTGTACACATTGTCTTCATTCAATCCTCGCAGAAGAATCTCCTTCATATGCAAGTCTTTTACCTCGAAATGCCAAGGGAAAAATTCAATTGAAACTTTGTTAGTTTGGCACAGTTGAGAGACAGATATCAAATTTTGAGTAACATTTGGAACATAGAGAATATCAGATAATTTTAAAGAAGAACTATTTGTGGAAATAATTGTGGAACCAGTATGAATAATGGGAAGTTGATTACCATTTGCAACTTGGAGATTGTCAGTTCCATGATAGTCTTCTTTGATAGATAAATTTCTCATGTCATTGGTAATGTGGTGGGATGCGCCAGAATCGAAGAGCCATGAAGGTGGAGACAATTGAGAGGCCACTGTTTGTGCAACATGCGCAGTAGGATAACGAGGCTTGTTTGGGTAGCCATGAATCTTGTAGCACTGTTTTGCTGTGTGGCCAGAATTTTCACAATATTGACATATGACAACATTGTTGGATGTTGGCTTCTTAGTATTGGGAAAAGTTTGATCATGACCATTATAGTTATTACGACTTTGTGAATCATGATTATGGTGATGATTATTGTGGCCGGTGTGAGAGCGTCCGCGATTGTAGCCGTTGTAATGACGTTGTGCAAGGTTGGCAGTGATGGGAGCCGGTGTCGAGATCTGTTCTTCTCGCTGCAAAAACATCTCAAAATCCACCAATTTGTCATAGAGTTCGTTGAATGCTATGGATGAGTCACGAGTGCGAATAGCAGTAGTAAAGTCCCGGAAAGTCGGTCCGAGACCATTCAAGGCATGAATAACCATTTCAAGATTGTCGATAAGATGACCGATGAGGGCCAATTCATCAGCAATATTGCGGATTGAATGCAAATAGGTTGAGACAGAGGAATTCCCTTTGGTGATTGAACTGAGACGTTCTCGGAGTGACATAATTCTAGACTGCGATCGATTTGAGAAGGCACGAGCAAGAGCAGTCCAGGCGTCATAAGACGTATCTGAAGCCGCCATGACAGATCGTGCTTCGGAATCACACGAGCCAAGAAGAGCAAGATAAATTAGTTTATCTTGTCTGATCCATAAGGAATTATCAGGATTGGGTGATGTTGTTTCGCCGGTAACAATAGTAGCAGGAGGACACTTCTTTGTGCCTGTAACAAAACCTTCAAGATCACGCGCTATGAGGAGGGCACTGCACTGTTTGTACCAGGCATGATAATTGGTTCCATTTAACTTAATTGGAAGGTGAGAATTTGTGTTGAATTCCATAAGTTCTTTAAGGTTAGAGTTGTTGTTTGGTGCTGCCATGATAAGGATCGAGAAAAATGCTGTGAAGCAATGGCTATTCTGATACCATATAGAATTACAGAAAGTGTATTTGTTATGTTATTTACGTGTAATGAGTGGAATAAATAGGAGATACAAGTTAATGGGAATTAATTTGTTGCCAACAAATTTCCTAAAAGTAAGGCAACAAATCAACACACATAATGACTAATTTAAATATATAATAACTATACAATATTTTCAAATTATAACTGCTATAGTTAAGGAGCTGATGCAAGGATCAAGGAAATGTTGTTATTACGTGATTGTGCTATATAGAATTACATAAAGTGTATTTGTTATGTTATTTACGTGTAATGAGTGGAATAAATAGGAGATACAAGTTAATGGGAATTAATTTGTTGCCAACAAATTTCCTAAAAGTAAGGCAACAAATCAACACACATAATGACTAATTTAAATATATAATAACTATACAATATTTTCAAATTATAACTGCTATAGTTAAGGAGCTGATGCAAGGATCAAGGAAATGTTGTTATTACGTGATTGTGCTAATAAATGATGGATGAAAGAGAAAAAAAACTGACACATAATCTCCACCATTTATTTTAAAATATAATGGTTCAGATTCATTCTTATGTTCTCACATAAAAATGACATTCTCATATGATATATATATATATATATATATATATATTATGAATGAAAGAAGAGTTTAAGCTCATTATGTTTATTTCTAAATTTTTATTAATTGAAAAAAAAAAGTTCTCTTTTTGATAAGCAAATATTAAAAGCATACGTCAGTGTGTGATTCATGTCAATCCATGTACTACTAATTAATGATAAGTTGATGAAAGGAATGTCTGAAAAGATATGGGGTTTTGCTTTTCTCATTCCGTTTGGAACTTTTTTGACTCTGCCATTGTGATTAGATTAGGCGTAATATTGCTCTATGATATACAAGCATGTTTAAATCTTCTTTTGATTTCCCACTGGATATGGGGTGACGGTCAAACTTTGTGCATAGAAGAAAACTCTTTTTTGTGACACGACACTAACTAAATCCGGCATTATATAACATTAACTAGACAACAACAAAACTTTATGCTTTATTATCCATTTTTTTGTAACATCCTTCCACTTTTTCGTTCCTTTAATTTTATAGTAGTACAAACTTTAAATATCTCCACATATAAATATATAAATGGAAAGAAAAAAAATGACAATTCCAATAGCTTACAATATAAAATAAATAAATTTTAGTTGCTTAAGTTGAAATAGAAATCATGATTAGCATGAATAAAATGATCATATGTGTTTTGAATGAGACAAAATAGTCTCATATTGTATAAAGATAGTTTATATACAAAACTCACACACCTCAACGAGGTGTCTTTATAAAGGAATAAAGTTGTGAGAGTTTTCGCACATCACCCCTTATCTTTGGTGAGAGGAGGGAATCATCATTTTACTTGTATTTGCCGTTGTTTTAATTTCTGACCTCATCATTGCTTTTATTTTGTTTTGCAAATAAAATAAGATTGTTCCATGATGTAATGAAGGGGAAGAATACTCCTCTGCCTCCTCAAACGAATCCTAATCAATACATTGTTGGAGTAGTGCAGAAGGCGGTCCTGGAAAAAAGTGACGCCTTAAACCTTGATGAACATTGTTGACACAAGTAAGGTGAAAAGATATGTTAAACCAAGACCGATCAGCTTCAGATGATCATAGGAAGAAATCTCATGATCGACAAGGTGAAAAGCATGTGGGATGATCAAAGCCCACCAAGATCGACTTTGCTAATACAAATAGGGTAAGAACACGACTCACGAGGGACATCTTGCGAAGAGGTCTACGTCAACACAACCTCTTGGTGAGAAAATGATCACGGGTGATAACTAGAGTGTGCCTCATACTTATTCTCTACAACAAATTTTCATAAACAAGGGTCCCCTCACTATGTAGGACGTACAATCTTGCTTTACTGAAGGATATTATGTTTATTTTAAAAATTTGTCTGACACCTCCAAGCTGCAAACAATGGCAACAATGGCTTACCAAATGCATTGGGTTGCTGATTTGATGACAATTAGGGTCGCCGGTCAAGGGATGTCTTGGTCAAAATAGCATCAAAGCAACAAACAATGATAAAGTAAAAACTGCATAAGAGGGCCTTCCCACAGAAGTTTCAGTCTCATATATTCTCATTCTTTTGAGGGAAAGCATCTTCACCTTAGTGAGCTTCTTCAGGTGGCTTGATTCCTGAAACAACCTTCCTGGTATTCACACACAGAGTTCAGACTCTTTTTAGCTTGAGACTCTCCACATAACACTTCCTGGAAATTTCTTGGTCTCCTTGGATGAATCCAATCTGCCATCAAAGAATGGGTATTTCATGCACAAATATATAATGGACAAAGCGACATCCAACTGATTAAAATTTGGTCTCCGAATAATTATAATATAAGAAAAAGGGTCATCTATAACAAGATATCTGACCTTGATCTCGTTGGCTTCTTCTCCACCTTAAATGTGGTCTTCAACTCTATGTAGCCTTTCACTTATACCTGCTCCACGGAGAAACCAACAAGTGGTCCTTTGAAAGCTTTTAGATCGTTTGGGTTGAGGTTGAGCCTCTCAAATGCATCCCAGTAAAGGATATCTACAAAGATACCTTGATCTACCATAACTATTTTGATTTCCCAAGCATCACACCTCTTGGTGATGACCATGTGGTCATCATTGTGGGGGTGGATACCCACTACATCCTTTTCTAAAAAGTAAATTCCGACTTCTGACGCCTTGGTCTCGCCTTCTTTTGCCTATTTGGGGAGATCCTTTATGTTTAATACTTGGCAGACGTATCTTTTCATGGAAGAGATAGACTGTGATCCCTAGCGAATCCTCTTATGATAGTATTGAGTGTGTGGAATACGACCTTGTCGCTCTCTTCTTTGGATGGTTCCTTTCTCTTTCTAGTTCTAGAGCTTCTGGTATTGTCTTGTCCATATGAGTTGGAACCGCCTGAACCTTGAGAGGAGTTTCCTTTGACATAATTTTTAAGGTGTCCCTCCTAAATTAGGGCGCTCAATTTCCTTCTTAAGTTGGTAGTAGTCTTCTGTGTGGTATCCTTTGACTTTATGAAACTTGCGCCATCTTCCAGATTCAGGTCCCATAACATCCGCCTTTGGAACTAGAGGGGTGGGGATATCTTGCAAGTGGAGAACCTCCCGCCAGATCCGTTCACAATGAGAGTTTAAGTGAGT
Source organism: Lathyrus tuberosus (assembly GCA_022829125.1). Classification (NCBI taxonomy): domain Eukaryota; kingdom Viridiplantae; phylum Streptophyta; class Magnoliopsida; order Fabales; family Fabaceae; genus Lathyrus; species Lathyrus tuberosus. The sequence goes on from JALAZF010000017.1 coordinate 23,557,197, forward strand.
AAAGCCTTCCACAACCTTTCCACCTCACTTGAACATTGCTTTATTTCTGATGGGCAAGGTGTAGTTGTTTTTCCGTGAGTGATGAGAGCCTTCAGCGCTAAGAACACAACCTTTTACATGTCAGGCCTTCTTCATAGTGTTTCTCTCTTCGCCTTTTATGTAGAATTTTGCCATTGTGATCAATTTCGCTACTAAGGATGTTGGTCATTGGGTGAGAGACTCGTTGAAGTATCATACTTTGAGACCATTCTAAAAATCTCCCATGAATATTTCTTGTTTCGGGTGGATGACTCTTATGGTGGCTTCATTAAAATGGGCGAAGTATTTCCTTAGTGACTCTAAAAGGCCATGTCAAATGTTAAACAGGATGGTGGTTGACATCTTACTGTGTTGACTGGCTGTGAATTGGTGCATAAGTGTGTTCACCAGCTCTTGATTGTTCTTGATGGAAGCTCAGGTTTAACCCACGCACCCTCACAAGGCTGCAACTTTGAATGTTCCAGACAATAACTAACATTTTAAAGATTCAAACGCTCCGATAATGGCCATCTATGTGTTGATGCAGGTGACATTCTTGTAATGGTCAATGCTGTCATTGAACTTTATCAAGGAGGGAGGTTTGAAACCTTTGAGAAGATGTGCTTCCCATATTTTGTCTGAAAGTGGTTGGGGGTCCAACACTTTCTTCTTCTCTGTGGGGGTAACCTCTTGTTGGTGTTATTGGATGTTATGGACATATTCATCTAGACTTTGATTCTGGAGGTGCACATTTCTACTATGGCATTGGGATCATTGCTACCTCTAGTATCCTCTGGTGTGGGGGATTGTGACCTTTATGTAACCAGATTGAAGATAGTTGAGGCTAAAGATGGAGGTTTGAGTGAGCGTAGGTGCGGTGATGATAATGTAAGGTGTGAACCAGGTTAGTTTCACTGGAGCACCATTGTACTTCTCAAAAAGTACATAATGCGTGGCAAGAGGCCTTAGTGTTTTTTGGTGGTTTATAGCTTGCTCAAGGTGGTGTGAAACTTTGTATTCTTAGGGTATTTTGTGTACATAATGAGTTGTCATCCCTCATGCTAGGGATGAGATATTTATATAGGATTATAGGGATAAATTTTAGGGGACTCCTAAGAAGTGGTAATCGTTCCACCTTGACTAGGGAAGTTGTTAATTTCCTACTTGTTAGGGAGTCATGAGTATGACTTTGCACTTGTAGTTATGGACTAAGTAAATGTCATTATCCATATTTCCTCTAAGGGCGAGCCCCTTGCTATGTAAGGGTTATGCTTCAGGTAATGCGTTATGGGGTGAGCGCCTGGTGAAGGCAAGATATGTGCCTCCTCATTTGGGACTCCTAAGAAATATATCACTACATAAGTATATCAGGATCTCATTATGGTCTGTTTCTCAAATGTGGACGACATTGACTGTTTCAGTGGAGACAACCAAGTAGAGGAACAAAATTTCCCCTACAACTAGTCTAAATAACACCAGTGGGGATATAGTTTCATTTTCAGTGACACAAATGTCTGTTCACATTTCGGGGTCCAATCAAAACATGCTTCTTTTTTTTAGAAACTTGTAAAATGGTAGTCCACGTTGAGCAGACCTCGAAATGAATCTATTTAAGGTCGTGTGCATCCTGTTTAACTTCATTAACTCTTTCTTTGTGGTGGGTGCTTCCATCTTGATGGTTGCTCTTCACTTGTCTAAGTATGCTTCTATACCTATCTTTATAAGTTAGAAGCCTGAGAATTAGTCGAATCTAACTCCAAAGGTTCATTTATCTGGATTAACCTTAATGTTGTGTTACGAAACACATTAGCCAGGTACCCATCATGTCACTCTTCTTCGCTAGATTTGACAATCATATTTTCCATTTAGTTAACCGATAATGTTTCCCCTATTTATTATTCAAAGATTTTTTTCATCATTCCTGGTATGTCATTTATACATTCTTTAAGCTAAAAGGAATGACTTTGTATCTATTGTTGGCTCTCTCTATCATAAAGGCAGGTTTTTCCCTGTCCACCTCATACATGGGCATCTGATTGTATCCAGAATATGCATCTATGAATTATAATAGTTTGTAGTATGATGAGTTGCTACTAGTTTATCTATGTTTGGGAGTGGGTACAAGTCTTTTGTATAGGCTTGATGGATGTTAGTGTAGTTAACATATACTTTGCATTTCCCAGATGCATTATCGACTAGTACAACATTGGATAAGCATTTGGTATATGTTACTTCATAAATAAATTTGGTGTGGAGTTGGCCCTAGATCATATTCATGTTTGCTTTGGCCTTTATGAGGGTTTCAGTCTCATTCTCTAGGACATATACCCAGCGGAGAGGTCGATATTCAATTAATGAAAGGCTACATTAGTTAGCACTCCAACGCCAAGTCCATGAAATGTCATAAAAATGGTGATGTAAGTTACTGTGAGAACAATACTTGTGACGATGCCAAATTTTCATTTTGGTTTCTCACCTGATCTGAAGGCATGTTTTAACTCATCTCTTTTCAAGTTTTTTGATTCCTAAGTTATTCCATTTATGGATCTATATTACGATGTTATCAAATATAAAAGCATCAGTGATGTTATTCTTAATCACGATAACTTCAATATTTTTACTTCTTATACAAGAACAAAAATGTGCAACCACATATAGAGTTAGAGAGACCATTAAAGCTGGAAACGTCATAATGTAAGAGATGTCATATAAAGTATTCCTACGTGAAGACAAGGCGGTAGTGACAAATAGTGAAACTAGAGTAATGAGATAAAAGGAAAAGAGGAAAAATCAAAGGTTCAAGAAAACTATTCTTTATTCGTCTTATAAAGCTTATGCAAACACTAAGTCAAGGATCGAATGGAGATTTGGAAAACATACAAATGCAGTTGGTTCTTGTCATTCCCATATGTTGATTTTCTTTTTTTTGCTCTTATAATGTTTTTTTTTTGTATTTTCTTTTATTTTAGAATTTTGGTTATGGATTTTTATTGTTTGTTTCCTAGTTTTGAGTTTGTTGATGAACTTTACAATATGTTGAAAAGAAAAATCTAAAAATTCATTATCATTTCTTATGATAATTAATACAATTCATTATTACTCATTATGTTCATTACTCAATTAAATGTTTTTGATATATTCTGATTTTAAAATTTTAATGATGAAGTTTTATGAAGAAGAGCAAGAGGTAAGAAAAAAAGTATTAAAAAATTATTGTTTGTGTTTAATGCCACGTATAAAATGTCATTTGTCACCAATGTTGAGTTTAGTGTTAGAAAAGTGCTAACTTGGATGTCTATTCAACAAATATTTTAAACTGGTCAAAATGTACAGGGGTATGTGTTCTTCCTGCAAGGGCAGGGGGACTCAGAGGCCTTACTAGGTATATAACACTTTGGGTTGGTAAGGGATTTCCCACAATAGTGAGAAGTTGTGTATGACAGTATTTTATGGTGGTTTTAGGAGTCCCACACACGTGAGGTGAGAGGCTCTGTAGACGAGGGATATGCTTGTAGTAAGCGAGTAAGGGATATGATTAACATGTGTTATGATCTGGTTAAGCGCTATGCTTAGGGTGTAATGAAATTTCCTTCCTCTCTTGAGAAGAGGAATATTATAGAGACCTTTTGGGTCTAGGGTTTGGGTAACCCGACTGGTGGTAATCGCCCCCTCCCCCTAATCAAGAGGTTATTGACCACCTATCCTTCAGGAGTTAGTGGAGGACTCCCTCTCCTTTGACTAATGTCCTTACATGTCATCAATACCCCCAGGCGAGTCTTCAAACTTTATCTGGGCGATACAACTCCTAGGCAAGGGCGCCATAGTTTAGGACCTTCATAAATATAACACTACATATCTCCTCAAGTATGAGGGCTTTTGATAAGTGGCCAAGAATGAAGATAAAATGAACAATCGTGACACTTATAAAGGCCACGAATACAGAATCTCTGACAAAATACTGTTCCTTTGATTAGAAAATGAAAACATGACAAAGAATGGTTACTATTGATGAATACTTTGAAATTATGCAGGAAGAAGGGCTCAAAACATGATGGAAAGTCAAAAACATCAAACTTGCTCCACAAGGGCGCTGCAGCGCACTCATAGCGAGCAAATTGTGAAAACACACGAGCATGGCGCTGCAAGCTCACTGCAGCATGATAAATGCTAAAAATGGAGTTTTATTCACTGAGAAATACGATATTTATCGAATCATTTAAATATTGTTTCATGAAAATACACACTTGGATTATAAAATGATACTTCTAAAAGGGTGTGGTTGATCATTGTAGGAAATGACCAAAGGAACAAAGAAAAAAATAAAAAGACTTATTCTGTTTTGCTAAGCGAACATCAGTGAATTAGAAACAAAGGCAAATCAACCTAGTTTCGCTAGAAGCGAGTTGTAGCAAAGGAAAGTTTGCTTAGTGAGCTAGACTTCTCTAAGCAAACTATGGCAGTTTCTCAAAGGAGGTTTGAAAAGAAACTTAAAGAAGAAGAAAGGATACTTCGCCTAGCAAAGTAAGTTAGCTTAGTGAATGTTGCCAAACAGAACAACTATAAAAGGGGGCAAAATTCAGTGCAGAGGGGATAGTTTTTTTAAGAAGAATAGAATAGATTTGTCATTTCATTATATAGTCTGTAATAGAGAGTAAGGGAAGAGAATAGAATAATCGAGTTGGATACGCATCAGGAATCGAGAAATCATTGTTGATGCTCATTCATCTCTAATTCTTCATTTTTGTACAAGCCACCATAACAATGGCTAGCTAATCTTCTTCTCTTGTTGGAATTGAAAAAAATCTACCGTAATCGTATGTATATTTACTGATTATGCTTTCAATATAAACATGCCTTCATACTTATCAATTTTATCTTAATATTATTGATCACCTTACGAATTCAAACTGTTATTGAAAAATACTTTCGGATCTTGAATCAAGATAATAATCGATTAAACACTAATTACTAGGCATAAAATTAGGGTTTAATATCCACGAATAATACTTATTCTTAATGCTATTGGATTGTTTAATAGATTTATTAACCATCGATTAAACAAACCGATTGAAATATTAAACGAACGTATAAACATGTGCATTGTTGTGAATGGTGTGTGGAAGTAAGAATGAATGTTGTAGTTTGTGCAGAAAATAATCGGTAATTTACATACATGTACGGTAGAGGAAATCTAATCCCAGTAAGATCTCTTATCATTAAAACTTTGTTTACTTAAAATAGTTTATTTTGCATTCAGTCACTATTTCAACAAAACCATTCCTAAACTTGATTTGAAACGATAACGATTGTCTAAATTTTGGTAATATCGCACCACTCTCTGTGGATACGATAACAAATACTTTCTTTTGATATACTCAACATCAAAATGGCGCCGTTGTCGGGGACTGGCGTTTAGATATTACTTGCTGTTGCGATAATTTTTATCGTTTTAAGCTATTGTGTATATTGTATATATTCTTTTACATTTGCTGCTAACCACTTTTGTTGTGTTAGAATTGTGTTTTCTTGTATGCAGAATCAGGTATCATAAGAACAAGTGAAGCACAAGCAAGCTAAGAAACACCAAAAGGTAAAAATTCTGCATCAACCCTCTTCAAACAACAGTCCAAGGCTGCAATTAAAAGATCAAAATCAGAAGTAAATTACATGGAATTGTGTCAACATAGACAAGAATCATACCAATATTACCAAGGGTATCCATACGCAAACAACATAGATTATGTCCAAGATTGGAGACAGGATGCAGAACCATACCACAATTTCTATCAACAACCGCAGAATCTTCCACAACCGGATAAAATATCAAAATTGGAAGACACCTTGATGAAATTTATGCAAATGTGGGAGAACCAAAAAAGTACTGAAGCATCACTCAAGAATCTTGAAATGCAAGTTGGTCAAATAACAAGGAAGCTTGAGGATCAACACCAAGAGACATTCACTGCTATCAAACAAATCATTTCAAAGGAACAATGCAATGAAAGTACAGCTCAAAGCGTTAATACTACTGATGATGGTAGTAATAATCACTTGGAAACAAAAAATGTTGTTGTCAAGAGTGAAGCTGAAAAAAAAGAGGAAAATCAAGCAGAAATTCAAAATCAAAAGGATAATGAAGTTGGTTTCAAGAGAGATGTTGCAGATAAGATCATTATGCAAAAGCACATATCAACTCAGTTGCAGATGGCTCTCATAAAAACACTTATTTCCCTCAATATCAATAAAGAAAAACACCATTGGGATTGTTTGAAAGTAACTAAGTCAGTCAAGGGAAAACTGCTGAAACATTATGGTGACATTACAAGAATCACCATAATAAGACCTCTAAAATATCCCTAACACAGGTGTCGAGATAATGACGTTAAACAAACGCTTGTTGGGAGGCAACCCAACATTTTAAATATTTATGGTTTTCTTTTTTTTAACAAATTTCAAAAAGTGAGAAGAAAATGGCATGGCATAGCACAATAAAATTCTACAGGAAACTGAATTCTGCAGAGTTCACTCAGGAAAAATGTTGTTTTATATTTTTTGTAGTATTTAGCTGTAGAAGTGTCCTATGTCCAATCTCTAATATCTGCGCTTAATCTTTTGTCCTCTAAATTGAGTTGAAAAGGCAAAGAGTGGAAATACCAAGTTTCATGAATCAACGAAGGTGCAATGGTAGTGATACAACTTTGAAAGAATTACACAACCAAAGGTACATGTTTATTGCTTTCATAATAATTTAGCATGAATGTTAAACAAGTAGTCTGCATAAAATCAGTTCATGCATTCTTATGCAATAACATGTCTCATATGTGAATCACTTAGTTCTAAAACCAGAAAATGTGAGGTAGCTTTCCATTATTTACCATATGCTCAAGAGACTGATAAATTCTTGTTTTAACTCGTTTGATTCATGCTTAATCTTGCATTCATGTTGATATTTGTGGAAACATAGAAAGGATCAAGGCACTTCTTTGAAATTGAGCACAACCATCAAGCCAAATGTAGCCTCATTTTTCCTTGAAAGTGAGTGAGAATTTGAAAACCCTTTTAAGCCACATAACACGAATATATCATCTATTAACTAAACAAATTCATTAAGTAAACCACTTAGTATATATTGTTCTCTATCATTAAAAATCATAAAAGTTCATGTATGATAGATTCTAAAAAAAATTCAAGGATTAAAACCTTGACAATAAATTGATGTCCTTTGCAAAATTTTGAAGAGCATTTAAAGAAAAAGTAAGGTTTTGTTCAAGTTGGGGAGAAGGGAAAATTCCTTTTTCAAAAATAGAAAAACAGAAATAAGAAATAATTGAAATAAGAGATAAAAAAAATAAAAATGAAAAATGGAGAAAGAAAAAAAGGAAGGAAATAAATACCAAAAAAAGGATGTGTTCAAAGTGGGAACAAGGAGATCTAGGATGAGTAACAAGTTGAAGAAAAGCAAAAACTTTTGAATGCTCTTCTAAAAAGAAAGAAAAATCAAGAACCCATTTTATTTCCATTATCCATAGAAATGAACCTTCCTTGGTACCCAAGCCACATTACAACTAGGTAAAGACCTTAGTGATCTATGTTTCTTCATATCAACATGAGTTGCTAAGATGAATGCATGATTTAATCTAGATGTTAGCAAATTTATCATATGAGAGTTCAAAATCCCACATGATTTTCACTTATACAAAAAGTGTGATAGGTGTGATTCATGATAGACATGTTTATTGATTTAAATTGATTGACATGAACTTTGTGTGGAAGACTTATTTCATAATTATGTCTAAGTGCTAGGAAAGTGATAAGTATTACAAACTTGGATGTGCAATTTGACATTTGAACCATGTACCTTAATTACTTCTTTGCAAAAATTGATTGGTCATGTGAGCAGGGGTATAGAAACTCTTGCTTTCAACTACACTATTGCTTTGAAAGCTTTGATTGAAGACAAACAAAGATTCAAGTTGGGGAGAATCTGATAAGTGGCCAAGAATAAAGATAAAATGAACAATCTTGACACTTATAAAGGCCATGAATAGAGAATATCTAGCAAAATACTGATCATTTGATTAGAAAATGAAAACATGACAAAGAATGGATGCTATTGATGAATACTTTGAAATTATGCATGAAAAAAGGCTCAAAACATGATGGAAACTCAAACACATAAAACTTACGCCACAAGGGCGCTGCAGCGCACTCACAGCGAGCGAAATGTGAAAAATACGAGCATGGCATGCAAGCTCGTTGCAGCATGATAAATGCTAAAAATAGATTTTTATTCATTGAGAAATACGACATTTATCGAATCATTTAAATATTTTTTCATGAAAAATACACAGTTGGATTATAAATTGATATTTCTAAAAGGGTGTGGTTGAACATTGCAGGAAATGACCAAAGGAACAAAGAAAAAATAAAAAGACTTGTTCTGTTTCGCTAAGAGAAGCTGCAACAAAAGGTTCTCTAAGCGAACATCAGTGAATTGGAAACAGAGGCAAATCAACCTAGTTTCGCTAGAAGCGAACAACAGCGAAGTAATGTTGGCTTAGCGAACTAGACTTCACTAAGCAAACTATGGGGGTTTCTGAATGGCGGTTTGAAAAGAAACTTAAAGAAGAAGAAATGATACTTCTCCTAGCAAAGTAAGTTAGCTTAGTGAACGTTGCCAAACAGAACAACTATAAAAGGGGACATAATTCAGTGGAAATGGGATTTTTTTATGAAGAATAGAATAGATTTGTAATTTTATTATATAGTCTGTAATAGAGAGTAAGGGAAGGGAATAGAAGAATCGAGCTGGATATGCATCAGGAATCGAGAAATCATTGCAGATGCTCATTCATCTCCAATTCTTCATTTTTGTACAAGCCACCATAACAATGGCTAGCTAATCTTCTTCTCTTGTTGGGATTGGAAAAAATCTACCGTAATCGTATGTATATTTACTGATTATGCTTTCAATATAAACATGCCTTCATACCTATCAATTTTATCTTAATATTATTGATCACCTTACGAAATCAAACGGTTATTGAAAAATACTTTTGGATCTTGAATCAAGATAAGAATCGATTAAATGCTAATTGCTAGACATAGAATTAGGGTTTAATATCCATGAATAATACTTGTTCTTAATGCTATCGCATTGTTTAATAGATTGAGAAGTCATCGATTAAACAAACCGATTGAAATATTAAACGAGCGTATAGACATATGCGTTGTTATGAATGGTATGTGGAGTTAAGAATGAACGTTGTAGTTTGTGCAGAGGTAGAGGAAATCCAATCCTAGCAAGATCTCTTATCATTAAAACTTTGTTTACTTAAAATATTTTATTTTGCATTCAGACACTATTTCAACAAAACCATTCCTAAACTTAACTTGAAATGATAACGATTGTCTCAATGTTGGTAATATCACACCAATCACTGTGGATATGATAACAAATACTTTCCTTTGATTTACTCAACATCATCTTTGCTAAGGATGACGTGTTTTTAAGCCACTTTATCATTCAAAGTGCAACCTTTCCTTACTAGTGAGTCCCTCAACTTAAAGTCATATTAAATGGGGTGAGTCCCGTAGCTAATGGTGATTCCCACAACTGAAGATAGCTATATTTAAGGGGCGAGTCTCTTAGCTAAGGGAGAGCCCCTCAACCGAGGACAAATATTTTTAAAAGGCAAGCCCATCTAATGGGGGTTTATTTGAGTAAACCCTTAATTTGAGGGATGAGTCATCTACCAGATGTCTCTTGATTAACTAAAAAATGTTAGTCGGGAATGTCAATCAATCACTTATCTTGTCACGCTTACTTTCATTTAATGTAAGCAATGATGGTTATTTTTTTGAGACCCTAAACGTTAGTGGCACGAGTCGAAAATGTGCTGAGTTTTTCCAAAAACCATGGGGGAGTCCAAAAGATCCTTTGTGGTTTCCAATATAAAAGATTTTCTCTTTAATTTTATTTGTTCCATTTCATTTTCTTCTATTGCAAGCTTGTCTAAACTACACAGCTCCACATCTCTTTATTCACAACCTTTTTCCATGCATGCCTCTTTGTCTTGCTTTCTATAGTGAATAGGTTTTACGAGGATATAATCGAGATGGGGATTCTTTTTGGCTAAGCATGGGGTTTTAGGTTAGTTTTCCCCTCTTTTGACTATTACAATGGTGGTGGTGGTTCTTTTTGTGAGGTCGAAGATTTCAAATCCAGATATACTCCTAAATTGAATCTCCTTTCCAGATTGGGATGTGAGGTTTCGTCTTCAGAGGATGAAGATAGAGTTATTATAGAGGCTTTCTCACTGTTGGAGAGGGTGACCATGCGTGTCCCCTCCAATGCTTCTCTATAATTTTACTTCAACTTCCATTTCATCAAGGATATGGAAGTTATGTTACCTATTTCCCCCTTTTCTATGGAGTTCCTAAAAGTCCTCAATATGATGACATCCTAGTTGTTCCCAAACAATTGGGATTACATCAAGGCTTTCGGGATGGTCTTTGAGGACCTACTCATCCCCCCGAGTGTGAGAGTCTTCTTCTTCTTCTTCTTCTTTTACACCACTAAACTGGCGAAGGGGAGTGGGGTGGTTTATTTGAGTAGTCATCGTGAGAAATCCCTTTTCACGTATCATTTCAATCACTACAAGCATTGGAAGGATAAGTTTATTTGTGTGAAGGGGCGAGGTGATTCCCTCTGTGTGCAGGGAGCTAACCGCGCCCCTCATTTCTTTTATTCTAGATGAACAATATTGTGGTGATCACATGGTATAAATGTGAGTTCATCACCCCGAGGAGAGGAAGATTGTCCTTCTTTTTTGGAAATTCAACCTCATGGACTATTGCGAAGTGGTTAATCTTTGGTTGCGGACCGGAAACATCTCGACGCCTACTTAGGTAAGTTACCTAATGCTTTCCCCTTTGCGGGCTTTTTGTATAGCATCTGTGACCCTTTCATGTCATTTTGCAAATCAAATGGCAAGGATTTATGCTGAGGAGAGGAGACAGAGATGGGAGAAAATTAAATATGCCATCTCGAGTGCCAACAATCCCTAGAGTCACCCTGAGGGTTTCAATGTTAAGGGGCAAAAAATTCCAGCCATGAATCCGGATCTAGACTCGCCTATAATGAAGGCTCAAAGGTCGGAGGAAGGCTCTCTTTCCACTATTGAGGAAGCGAGCACTCATTCACCCCCTGCAGGCGAGGTTACCCTTCTTGCTACTTTGTAGAGCGGTGTTGGCTTCAACACCTTTTAGTAAAAAATTATTTCCTACCTTTCTCCAAAGAGTTCCCCGATGATTACTAGGATCTTTTCTCTAAACCGACCTTAACTATTATTAATATGAAGGATAATATTTTACTGTTGTTGCTCATGTTATAGGATATCAATTGAGAGAAGTGCGGAAAAGTTGAGAGAGAGCTGGAGTCGAAGATCTAGGAGCAAGATAAGGCTTATAATGAGAGCCAAAGGCTATTGCGATATATCAAGGACAAAAATGAAAAATGGGAGAAGAAGATGGAAGACATAAAGGTCGAGGCTAAGGAAATCTCTATTGAGAAGGAGTCACTGTAAAGATCCTTGGACGCTGCTCTCCTTTGCAAAAAGGATTTGGAGAATTTGGAGGACACCAACGAGGTGGTGTCTGCTTCTGGCGTCTATTTCAAGTGCGCCAAAGAGCATGTCCTCTTCCTCTACACTAATTTAGATTTTAGCCCACTGGATTTCTCAAAGTCGTTCGTGGTGGCGAGCTAGTGGATGAAGAGGAAGTGGTCTTTCTGAAACATGGGAACCTCGCCTCTCTCGAGCCCGGTTAGGGAGAGGGTGAGTTGAATGAGGGTGGTGAGTCTGGAGACCCTTAACTAGAGGGTGTCATTGTGTAGGAAATTCCCCAGGAGAAATAATGATGGTTTGGTATTTCGGCCCTTGGCGATTTTATATTTCTTTGCCTTTTTTTTTGGGATTTTTGTTGTACTTCTTCGTCCCTTCGGAGGATTTCGTAATTGTATTAGACAACAATGACCTTTTAAGGTGACTTTTATGTTAACCTTCTTTGCCACTATTTTTTTTTATTATCTGTGTGATTTAACCCTCTAGCATTTAACTGAGGTTGTTTGACATATCGCCCATAACGTAACAATTTGATTGACCGCGAGGGGGCTTGACAAGGATCATGCTTTAGGAAAATGATGTTGTGGTAGTTCCAAAGGGCGGAAAGGGTCCCAATTAAGGATCCATCAATCTTCACCGCCTCTATGGGCAACAAGTACCTCACATATAAATCCAACAATTGATTGCCTCAATGGGTGGCAAGGATCCCGCATAGGGATCCAACAAAATTGATCACCTCCATGGGCTACAAGGACTTCGCGTAGAGATTTAGCGATTTTGATAGCCTCATTAGGCGACAAGGATCCCACTTGAGGATCCAATGAATATTACTGCCTCAATGGGTAGCAAGGACCTCGCATAGAGATTTAATAATTAATCTCCTGAATGGGAGGCAAGGATCTCGCGTAGAGATCTAACAATATTCTCTTTGGCTTTTATGTTTCATGTAAAGAAGGGAACAATAAAACATAGATTCTCTAAAACAATAAAAAGTGAGGTGTCTCATTAAAAACCATCACCCTATGTAAAAGCGTAGAGGGAAAATAGTGCACCCCACGAACAACTTGCACTTACAATTGGCAGAGATGGAATACTCAGTTATAAAAATTATCAATAAAGCAATCTAACGATGGTAAAGAAGAATAAATGATAGCTATATTGGTGTCTCCAGAGGTCATCCTTTATGGACCTTCAATCTTTAACCTCTTTAGAGTTTGAAGAGGAAGCCTTCTTGCCTTTGCATGTTTCTCCTGGTGGCTCTATGATGGGATTTAAGAGGGGTTTTCAAACTTTTTAATCCTCTTAGCGGGACAATCCCGATAAACAAATCTTAATTAAATCATTGATAACAAATCAAACTCACCAAAATAAGGATTTAAGAATTACCTCTTGAAGTGTGTTTTATCTTTGATCACGGATGACGGAAGATACTGACGTCTCTACAAAGTCCACGCGAGTGCAAAGTGGAAGACTGTACTAGCCTTTTTCAGAGAATGACAAAATTGACAATTAGGATTGCAAGGGAATGAGCTTCTCTGTTTATAGAGAGCTACTAAAACCCTAATGCTCTTATTTTGGACTTTTCCAAAATAAACCCAATCTCATTTAATTAAACTATTTTACTTAAATAAATATTATTTATATTTAATTAAACTCTTTTAATTAAAAAAATATTAATTAAATTAAATCATATTTAATTTAATCAACTATCAATTCTAATTTATTTAGTTAAATCATATTCAATCAAATAAATTATATATGTGCTAATGTATTATACAATTTAAATACTACAAACATATAATTAAATAAAATTTTATTTATTTTAATCGTTCATTCCACTATCAATATTTTATGCGTGTGACCCTGTAGGTTTGCGTAACATTGACAATAATATTAAATTACTTATTTAATATTATAAATAGTGAGCAATATTTAATAACGCATCACTGCTACCCAATTAACGAGAATGTCGTGTGATCTTACATAACCTTTTTGTGATTATGATCATGGGTATAATTACCCTTTTGTCCTTATATCTATATTGAACACAAGACATAAAATGAGTCACCCTTGTATGTCCAATATTTTATTCTTTGATCCTCTAGTATACTTGATAATAAAAAATAAGTTCTATATCTCATATCGACTTATTTGATCACAGCGATGCATTTTACAGTCACACTCTATCAAGGGACCCATAAATATTACTCTCGTATACGTAGGAGGGGCAAATCCCATTAACGTCACCCATGTCCCTTAGCATGATTTTTAAAGTACCCATCAACCATATTTATGGTCATCCTATTACAGACAATTTTTTATTGACAATAAAGTCACTACTACAAAACGCATAAACAACGACGTCATGCTCACAACGGTTCATCCCTACACCGTTGTGACATATCTAAACTAAGGCGTGGTTGTATTTTATTTGTTTATTGAATAAAAATTATCTGTATATAACAACAGTGGATAAACCAACCATGGTGATTATCTGTATATAACAACGGTTGATAAATCAACCGTGGTGATACCATCAAGCTTTCATGTGTTCGAACCTCAGCGCCATCATATATATTATTCCTTTTATGTTAAAGCACACCTTTTATTTTTTATTTAATTTTAATTAAAAAAATTAAAAGTTATGACTACAGTTGTTTATATACACCGTTGTGATATATTTTGTATGTTTTTTTAATTTTTAATTCTAAATATAACTCTGGCGCTTTAATATGAAATATCATTATGAAAATAATATATCATAACGGTTTATATTGTTGACCGTCGTAGTAGCTTTTCAATATTCTCCAAGCTAGCTAGTTTCATTGTCTTCAGTATCCTTTTTTCCATTGAAAATAGAAACCAGGCGAAACGTTACACGATTTCAACCCTAAACCCTAACGTTCAATACTGTGAAACAATACACGATTTCAACCAAAGCTTGCATCATCAGTATCCATTTGTTGTCATTTTCGTCATCATCGTCACGATCGTGAAGAAAATAGAAGATTACGCACCTACCAACACCGTCGTCATCATCGTCACCGTCGAGAAGGAAGATAACAACAACACCGTCGTTGTCGTAAGGAAGGAAGACAACAACAACACCAACATCAACATCGTCTACTTCGTCGTCACGTTTAGGGTACGTAAAATATTTTCCCCATGCATCTACAGTAAACTCTTTTTCCATTGGTGTTTATGTTGTTGTTGTTGTTTTTGAACTTAGATGTCGACCTTGTCGAGTTCTTCATCAGAAACCAGCGAAGAAACTCAAACAAATGAAAGGTTAGCCAATGAAACTCAAACAACTGAAAGTCAAACGAAAAGATCACAAAGAGGTGTCACAATGATGCCCCAATTCACATCAGTCCGCAACTCATTTGGTGTAAAAATTCCGATCGAGTTTGATTCGCACTACAGATTACTAGATTGTCCACATTACGCTACTTTTAGAAGTTATATTGCGTTCCTTGCACGTAGCAAAGTCAGTATACTGATTGATGATTGGAGAGAAGTGGATGTTAATGTCAAAGACAGCATATGGACAGACGTTAAGGTATTTCATACTATAATTTTCATATATTTGATATCACTCCTATAGTTTCTAATTCATACTTATATATTGATTTAATGTAGTTGAATTTTGAGTTTACCGATGACTCAAAATTGAAAAGAAAGTGGATAACTTATGCCGGTGTTCGTTGGAGGGGATTTAAGTCATGGCTCACGGCTGACTACATTACGAAGCCTAAGAACGGTCTTCAACCTCCATGGATTCGGTATAGTTTTTTATCGAAGAAGGTGTGGCACAAGTTTGCAAAGAAACGTCGTTCTGAGGAATTCAAGGTTAGTACTAGTCTTATGTAACCTATAATGTTATGCTAATGAGTTATAGATACTAATCATACATATTTTTCACTATGTTAATAACAGGCTAAAAGTGAAGTAGGAATTCAGAACAAGGCGAAAAACATGTACCCCCACAGATTGTCTCGTGGGGGTTACAGGAAACTTGAGAAGAGGATAATGCAGGAAAAACAACAAGAAGAAGGAGATGGTGACATTCCATCTCCACCTTCAAGACATGATAAATGGAAGAGGGCTCGATTAAGACCTAATGGAGACTACACCTCTGAGGCTTCAAGAGTAGTTGCTGAGAAAATTGTAAGTATATGTTTTGTTTAAATGTGTTTGCTTATGTAAGTTGCTCATGAGTTGTTATTTAAATGTGTTTGCTTATGTAAGTTGCTCATGAGTTGTTATTTAAATGCATTTGATTATGTAAGTTGCTCATGTTGTGTAGGATAATTTGGTTGTGGCGGCCCGTGAAGGCACATTTGTTCCGGAAGCACGACATGACATATTAGTCGAAGCTATCGGAACAGTTGAGCATGGAGGTCGTGTCCGTGGTGTTGGAGATGGTGTCGGCTTGAGGTCATACTTTGAACCTCAAAGAAGAAGCATCGAAACGGCTGAATTTCTTGCTCAACGACAAAAGATTGAGAATGTTGAGAAGCAATTGGCAGAGCAAAGGAGGCTGTTTGAAGAGGAGAGGGAAAAAAGGGAGAAAGAAGTGGAAAAGTTACAAGAGTTGTATTCGGTATGTGTCGTAAATCGCGCTTATTTTTGTATGATATATATTGTATGTTCTAATTGAATATATTGTGCTTATTTTTGTTTTATGTTCTAATTGAATGTTATGATGTAGAGATTAAGTGAAAGCCTCGAACAACGAACTAATAATAAAGATAATCGTTGCGTTGGTGATGATCAAACTCCAAGTAGAAATGTCGTAAATCACGCTTCTACAAAAGGAAGTAATTGTACCGCCCCCTGTAGATAATCGCAATGGGATATTGGACCCTTGTCCAAATGAAATAACAAGTTTATGCTTGTCCATTTCAACAACAGACCTTGCGCAAGCTCTCCCGCTAGAACATTGTCCGAAATTGGATTTAGTGTATTACACTCCTGAAGATGTGAGGGATTTTCTCACAAGATTTAAGTGGCTTGACATAGCTATTTTGCAAGTTTGGTGTACGTAAGTATATAGTCGAATATACATGTCATTATAGAACATTATAATTTTTTGTATTTTCTCCCTTAATTTATTCATTTTCTTTGACCATTTAAGTACATTCACCGTGTTTGTATAGAATTGAATAAATCAAGTACCTATGGAATCTTGGATCCAAGTTTTATTGCTTGGGCGTATAATGATAAAAATATCAGAGAAAAGTACTTGAAAAGCCGGCTAAATGACGGAGGAAAAGAATGTTACCTTGCACCATTCCTCTGTGGGTTAGTATTGTTGTAATTTATTTCTATATTCTATATTTAATTTTGTTTAGTAACAACTAATAATATATATATATATATATATATATTCTCATGTTCATTCAGTGGTCATTGGCAATTGATCATAATATCGTTTAGGACAAATACGGTGACATTACTGTGTTCCTTGCACGATCCACTCCACAAACCAATGAAAGATCTTGTATTAACGTAAGTGCCTTTGTTTAATAATATCATTTTCTTTGGCATTAATTGTAATTAGTTTATCATGTAATATGTTTAATTCAATTTTCAATGTGCAGTATTGTGGAGCAAGTTAATATAATGAATAATGTTAGGAAAAAGCCCACATACATTGCTCCTAAAGTAAGTCGCCCGATTACCTGTTTATTTCATTTACATTCATGCATGTGTGGTTGTATTCATGTTTTTATATTCATGTAATTTGTAGACGAGGAAACAACGCGGGAGTTACGAGTGTGGGTATTTTATCATGAAACACATGTTAAACATTGTCCTTGCCGACACGGTTGATTCATGGGATACGGTATATATGCCATAAAATCTTTACATATATTAATATATAAGTTGACTATTGAATTATTATCATGCATGATCTTCAATTTTTTGCTCTTATGTAGATGTTTAACGACGAAACCCCATTCCCCGTTGAGGACTTTGTGGATCTTCGTAAACGTTGGGTGTATATCCACAATACGCTTAAGGGTTCTGCTCATGCTGTTTGATATATCAGCAACATTTTTTGATGCACATATTTTTGGCTTTTGATGCACATAATGTGAACAATAGTTTTGGCTTTTGATGCACATAA
Source organism: Lathyrus tuberosus (assembly GCA_022829125.1). Classification (NCBI taxonomy): domain Eukaryota; kingdom Viridiplantae; phylum Streptophyta; class Magnoliopsida; order Fabales; family Fabaceae; genus Lathyrus; species Lathyrus tuberosus. The sequence continues at coordinate 23,574,972 of JALAZF010000017.1, forward strand.
TGAAATCAATAATATTGGCTTTTGATTTAAACAATGTTAGCAGTTTAAATCTCTGATTCATTTAGCTTTTGATGTAAATTTCTTTTGATGTAAATTCTCTGATTCATTTATAAGGATAAAATATAGGAAGAATTGTGTTTGATGCACATATTGTGTTTGCATGTAAACAGAAGTTGTTTTGACAGGATAAAATATAAGAATAATTTGATAAGCAGATAAATTTTATATTTAAAACAGGTTGTTTTTTGCAGCAGTTATAAACCTATCCGTAGTTGTATGTCAAACGCTAATATAAATAAAAAATGTTGTTGTTGAGAATCGAACTAGATCACAGTTTAGTTATATCACAACGGTTGAGTAAACTAACCGTTGTGAAATGGTGCGCGCATACTGGAATACAACAACGGTCCCAGAACCGTCACTGTACGTACCTCATATACAACAACACTCTACATAACAACGCCTTCGGCCCCGTCATTATATGTCATTTCCAACCGTTGTTAAATGGGTTTTTCGTAGTAGTGAGTACTCGACTCCACATCTAGGGCCCATAGTGGTTTCAGGTCAAATGGCGGTATACACCCCTATCACTACGAGAATAACTTATGACACTTACATAACAAACTATGTAGTATTCTCATGGTGAGTCAATCCAATATAAATATTACTCCTAATTTAATACCTACATTAAGACTTGATATCTCATATCCATGACTTGTGAGATACACTCATTAGTCTACTCACATAATACTCTCTATGCATTACTGTTGTCCTATTTAACAATAAAGCTTGACTACAAATACTTTAAGAAAAACATCCTTATGCTTAATGAGATCTCACGATTAAGTCACACTTAATGAACAATTAAACTGCCTAACTATTCTAAGAACTTTATTATGCCATAGACAAATAACATAATAAATACACTGTGTGTGTGTGTCTATATATATATATATATATATATATATATATATATATATATATATATATATATATATATATATATATATCAAGGTTATGATGATACAAAAAATATATACAACCAATATTGATTGACTATTAGGGCTTACTCTTACACGTTATTCCTGAGTTCACCCTTCTGGATTTCCCTTATGAATTGCAGATCCTCTTAACTTGAGGCTTTCTATGTAAAACTTCCTGGCGGTCTCCTGATATCTTTGTATGACTCCAACTCGCCCATTGGTGAGTAGGTACTTCATGCACAAGTACAAATTTGACAAGGTGCCCCGAGTCGGTTAAAAGCTTACCTTGATCTATTTAGCTTGATCCTACTCTCCGAAAGTATTCCTTATGGTGATGTATCCCTTTACCAATACATGTTCTCTGGAGAATCCAACCAGCAATTCTATGAAAAGCTTCAAATCTTTTGGGTCGAGCCAAACTCTTTCAAACGCCTCCCAGTCTAGTATGTCCACAGAGCTCCCATGGTTAACAAGAACACTTTGGAGTTCCCAGTATTCACAATTAACAGTAATGACTATGGAGTCGTCGTTAAGGGGTAGATGCGAGCTACATCTTCCTCTGAGAAGGTGACTATGGTTTCCGATGTTTGGTGCTTTCCTTTGGTCTCGACTTCGGGGTGATTTTATACACTCAAGATATGACAAGCGTACCTTCTCTGTGCGTTGCTTGTTTCTCCTCCCCTGGTGAATCCTCATACTATGGTTTTGAGCGAGTGACGTATAACTTTACTTCATTCGCCTTGAGGTACATCTTTAGACTTGTTGGGTCTGGGGCTTCCAAATTTGTCTCGCTCTTGTGGGTTAGACTTTTTTGACGAATGGGAAAAGTCTCCTTTCACGTATTTCTTGAGTTGTCCCTCTTGTATTAGTCTCTCGATTTCCTTTTTGAGCTGGTAGAAATATTTGGTATGGTGCCCCTTGACTTTGTAGAACCTGCACCACCTCTCGGGTTCGAAACTCATCAAATTTGCTTTAGGAGCAGGCGACGTAGGGATATTTTCCAGGTGGAGAACCTCAGACCAAATTTGTTTATGGTGAGTATTCAGGGGCGTGAAGTTCTATGTCGCCTTACCTACCCTTTTGAATGCAATCTTGTCCTTTATGGGTGAGGTGTAATTGCTCTTCCTCTAGTGGTGAGCCTTCAATGTTGGAAACACGCTCCTTGACATCGTGCCCCTTCTATTTAATGTTCCTCTCCTTGCCCTTTATGAAGCATTATGCTCTGGTGACCACTTCTTCCAACGAAATGCCAACTTCTGGGCGAGGGACTTGTTGAAGTGTTCCAGCTTGATCCCATTTTGGAATGTCCCCACAAATATTTATTGGTTTGGTGGAACGGTCGTGATGGTGGCCATGTTAAAGCAGGCGAGGTAGTCCCTCGGTGACTCTGATGGACCTTGGTATATGTTAAACAAGATTGTGGTAGACCTTTTCCTGTGGTGAATGGAAGGGAACTTATGTACTAGCTTCTTTACTCGTTCCTGATAGCTGTTGATAGAGGCACGGGGTAAACCCATTTACCATCGTAGGGAGGCATCCCTGAAAGTGCCAGATAGTAGTTTTCACTTCAGGGAGTCAGGTGCTCCTATGATGTCCATATGTGTGTTAATGAAGAGAACATGCTCGTAGGGATCACTACGCCCATCAAATTTTGCAAAGGAGGGAGGTTTGAAGCCCTCCGGAATATGCACCCCTATATCTCGTCTGAGAGTGGTTAAGGGCCCAAAAATTCCATCTTCTTTGAGGGATCAGACTCCTATTAGCGCTGTCTAATATTGTGGACGTCATCCACCAACGTCTGGTTATGGCAGTGTAAATCGTCCATGGCGGCACGCATCTCCGCCAGGGTGTCGACATCACCGCTACAACTGGTACCTTCTGGCGTAGGAGATTGAGTTGTCCTGTTAACCATGGCTAAAAATGGCAAGGTGTCAGAGTGAAGGGTAACATCGGGCAGGGTGATGGTGATTAAGATAATATGGCCCGAGTTAGTTTTACCAGGGCCTTATGGTAGGTGCCATTGTACTGATCAAAAAGTACAATTGTGTGTTCCTCTTGCAAGGGTTAGGAGAGTCAGGTGTCTTAGTAGGTATATAACAATTTGGGGTGGTTAGGGCTTTTCCGCGATGGCGAGAAGCCTTGTATAACGATCTTTTACGGTGATTTTAAGAATCATGCTCACGTGAGGTGAGAGGCTCTGTAGACGGGGGATATGCTTGTAGTAAGTGTGTAAGGGATATGACCAACTTGCGCTATGATCTAGTTAAACGTTATGCTTAGGTGTAATGAATTGTTCTTCCTCTCTTAAGAGGAGGAATATTTATAAAGACCCTATGGGTCTAGGGTTTGGATAACCCCGATTGATTTCAACCACTTCCTCCAATTAAGATATTATTTACCACATTTCCTTTAGGAGTTAGTGGATGACTCCCTCTCCTTTGACTATCGTCCTTACACGTCATCGGTACCTTCGGGCGAGTCTTCTAACATTGCCTGAACGATACAACTCCTTGGTGATGACGCCCTAACTTAAGACCTTCGCAAATATAAAACGACATACTTAAATTTTATTTTCGGCAAAAAGTAACATAAAGGATGATGTTGACTAACTAAGATGTTTTTGAGGGATCGAATAATTATGTTTATTAACTAAGAGATTAACTTAAAACCATAAATTAAATTAATGAACCATGAGTCTATAGTCTTTATTTATTTATGTCCAAGGGCTGAAATGCAGTTTAACTTTGTCCAGAATTCCTTATCTTAAACGACCCATGCCCAACGAACTTGGACCTAATGATTTTGGGCCAGTACAAATAGAGAATACACCTAGGGTGTAAGAGAATTCATAAAGTTGTAATGAGTAATTTTTTTTCTCGAGATAGAAACTAGATTAATAAGTTGTGAGCCAATTCTTAGCTGATTTTGTTTGATTTTTTATTCAAAGATTACTACAACATAACAGTGATTAAAATAAATATATTTACTAATATACATCAAATCTAGAAGAAGTTAATAAAACTGATTAAAATAGTAAAATACTATCAAATGTTACCCAAATAAAATTACTATAAAATTAAGTCATTTTTTACTGGCTCAAATTAAGTTGATGAATGGAATGGATTTTTTTACTCAAATACCACTATCTGAAATATTAAACACTAAACTGCCACTACTTTAAAAAAAAAATCTCAATATGTCACTATTTTTGTGTGGGCTCAGCCTTCCATTGGACGACCCATTGAAGGGTTGTTGCTGCACGCATGGGCTCGGCCAATGGTTGGCCGATCCATTGAAGAGTTTTTTTTTTTTAAATATTTAAAATTTGAATAATAAATCCAAAAAAAGTTTAATATTTCTATAAATATTTAATATTAGTAATATTTCTTATATTTATGATTTTATTTAATACAAAATATTATATTATTTATTTTATTCTATATTATAAAATATTTTTAAATTTAATATAAAATTAATTATAACATTTATTTATTATTATTTGGAAAAAGATAAAAATACTTTTTTGTTTTACAAAAGAATTAAATACATTAAAATATATTAAAACTTTTCTTTTTAAATTAAAAAAAAAACACAAGGCTTCAATGGGTCGGCCAATGAGAGGGCAGCTCATTCGGCAACGAAATTGTCTTCATAGAGTCACCTAATGAAAGGGCGAACCCATACAAAGAGTGTGGCAGTTTCGTATTTTTTTTTTAAATTGTGACAATTGAGTACATATAATTTCAGATGGTGGTATATTGGTAAAGAAATCAATGGAATGGCTAAAAGGTTTCTGATTTTCTTTTCTTTTTCATTCCGTTTGAAACTTTTTGACTCTGCCATTGTGATTAGATTACTATGATTTACAGCTATGTTTGATTGACGGTCAAACTTTGTGCATGGAAGAAATTCATTCATTTTTGTAACACGGCACTAACTAAATCAAGCGTTATAGACATTAACTAGACAACACCAAAACTTTCTGCTTTATTATCCAACTTTTTGTTACATCATCCCGTAGTCCCTTTATTTAATTCCTTTACAAACTTTAAATATATATAAATATATAATGGAAAAAGTACTCTACCAATAGATATAATATAATAAATTTAAGTTGCTTAAGTCGAAATAGAAATCAATAATATATTTTGGCTTAAAATAAATAAAATTATCATGTGTTTTAGATTGGTCTAAATAATCTCACATGGTTTGAAAATCAAAATTAAAACAAGTTTATATATAACATTCATACACGTCTATTCAATGAGATATCTTTTTTAAAGAACTAGTAGAAGACTCGTGCGTCCGCACGGGTAGAAGCATCTCAACATTGGACGCACGGGTAAGAGTTTGTAACTAAACGATGTAATTGAAACAATGGCATTATGTATCAGAGAAAACACGAAGTAATAAGGAAAAAAAAGTAATTATAGTTGATACATTGTTTAAAAGATAAGTGTTGCAAACCACTAAATTTTTTAAAAAATGAAGTGAAAGAAAAAAGAATAGTAGCAATGTATTTGAAATTAAAAAACACTTCCATTATATGAAATTGAATAACTAATAATAAATTAAAATAAAAAAAAAAAGTTAGAAAGCCTTATTGTGTAATGTTGTGAAAATAACATAAGTGAAAAAGGATGGTGGGGGCCCAAAAAGAAAAGAGGTGAAGGGCCCAAAAAGTGAAAAGGATTGAGTTTAAAACAGGAAGGGCGATGAAAGTTGAAACCGTTCTGCATTCCGTACGCGAGGAAGAAAGTTGAAACCGATATTGGCGTCTTTGTGTTGAGCAACCGTTAAGAACAGAATGGCGATTAAAGAGGAAATCAAGGAGATGACAATGTATGTAGAATCGTGATTTGGTATGTGTTTTGGTAAACCATATGATATTCTGTTGTATTAGTATGTTAATGTTGATGAACGTCTCCAATGGTTGCTTGATTGGATGGTGGAGATTTTGTTGTATGTTGTTTTATTGGGTCTTTCCAATGAAGTATTATGAATGGATGTTAATTGTCCCTAACTTTAGTCTGATTGCATGTTAAATGTGATTTCCAGATGTAGTATAAAACGATTTGCATTTTGCTTTATGAATGTATATCTTCAACCCAAAAATCTGAAAAAAAATGGTGGAATGTTGTAGTAGTTAAAAATCTGAAATGAGTTATAAGTTGGGGTTGGTACTTAATATAAAATATTTGGTCATCGAAGTAGTTTAAGAAATTATTTTCACGAATGTTGTTTTACAGAGTATGGATTAATTGTAAAGAACGAATTAGTAAATTTTCATGGTTGGATGATAGAGGTTTATGTTGTTGTTGTGTAATGCAATGATTCTTTGATTTGTGTTGATACATATCTGTGGATGGTCAGAGTGATGAGGATTTGGGTAATAGGCCTAAATTCTATGTTTGGAAGAAGAAAATCTGCTCCGCAAAAACTGCGGCGAAAAACGTTCTGCTTTGTGCTGTCTACTGGTCTTATTGTTATTAGTTAAAGAAATATAGATAATTGGCATATATTGAATTTGTTTCTTGCAAATGTGTAGCAATTTCCGCAGAAAGTGATTAAGTTAGCTTTGAAAGGTGTTGAGCGAACGATGTGTTTGTATGACTATGATACGAAAGAAAGGTATGAAGCTGAGGTCCACCGTTCGCAACGAAAGTACTGCGTGGAGATGTTTATATGGAATAGGTGGAAGGAGTTTGTGAAAAAGAAATAACTCCGAAGAGGTGATCGTGTGGCATTCATACTTCGTGACCCTCCTTGCAACAGGCTGGTGGTGAAGGTGTTAAATCGTTGAAAGTCAGATGGTGTACGATGTTTGGTATAGGAAGTATGCTGGAAATCAGTTAGGAAGTTAGGACTTCTTAGTGTGGGTTAATGAAGGAATGATGGTTGCTGACTTTTTGTTTACGTAGTGGTATTGTAGGTTATGTTAAGTTTGGTGGTGTTTAAGTTATGGTACCTATATGTTATGAGTAATGAAGGTTGTAGTATATGAATATTACCTTCGTTTTGAATGATATGGTATAACTACTGTTGTATGTTTAATGCATATTATATTGGTGTTTAAATTATTATACCTTTGTATTATGAGTTGATTTTCGTATTTATGAATATAGTAATGGCTTTTTGAGCACTCATGAATGAGAATTGAATACATAAACATGTGCTATGTAGAAAAGTGGGTGTACGTTAATAAACCATTAAGTAAGATAAATACCACAATTGGTATCGTATGGGAAGTATTGCAATGTTGAGTAATAAGAAAAGAAAAATGGTATTGTAATGTGTTTGATTGTCAGGCATGTAATTGCTAGTAAACGTATTTATAATGAATAAGTTTGCAAGTGGAACCCAAGGGCATAAAATAGATGGCAACAATCTGCAAGAAACAAAATATTCTGACTCAATACACATGATGGAAGAAGTTGAACGTTATGAACATGAATCAATGTAAATGTCTGTCAAAAGTGGTTTTGCTCTCAGTTGCCCTATGCAGGTAACCTGCTGTGTCTGGCAATGTTGGGACTACAACCTTTATGTTAAGTGGCCATCTGAAGTTAAGGTTTGGTAGTGAATCTGGATGTGAATTTGGTGCTGGTGTTAGTGGGTAGAGTTTTCTTTTGTGTTGCGAGTCAGTGTGCTCTTGCTGGATTGTGGAGCTTTAAGTTATTCTTGTCTCTCTTTGTATGCCATCGGAGCGGTGATTTCCCTCGAGGCTTTTTATGGCGTCTTCTCAATTGCGCTTTATTGGTTATTGGTAGCTTGATTTGGTTTAGGCTATGGCTGCTGAAGTGTATGGACGAGCAGGAACGATAGCCTATTGATGCTGACTTTTCGCTTAAGCGGTATTGTTGAAGTTCATGAATTCCTTTCCGTGGCAGGCGTCGTCGGTTTTGAGCCTAAAAGGTTGATTAGTTTCCTGGTGGCTGGATTGGATAGTGCATTCCCTAGTGCTCCTGTGAGCCAAAATTTTCTGCATTATTCCTGTCTTAAAATTTTCTGCATAATTATTGTTTTATGGTTTCATTTTCTTGTGGTGTGGAAAAAACTATAAATCACCTAGGTCCAAAACACGGTGTAAATTATGGAACTGCATTGTGGAAAAACCTGATTATCTATCTATAGTTGATAATAGTTAGAATGCAGAAGAAAGAGGTAGACCTATGTATGTTGTATGGAGAATCCTCAAAATATTACAGCCACTATTCAGTGTTGTGATTAGACAATTAATTGTAGCGGTTCAGAAAATTCAAGAGAATATAGTGTTGGTTCCACAAGCAGAACAACAATTGGCCAGTGACTTATTCAATCAAGAGTATACTACAGCTGTGAAGCACTGGTTTGTTGAATTAATTAAATCATCTGAACTGGAGAAACAAATCCTATTACAAAATTGAAAGAGCAATGCATATTTCGATGCCACCATTAGGGGAAAAATAATCAAATTGGTATCCATAAGATACAAGATCAGAATGGAAAAGTTATCACTGATTATAGTGAGATATAAAATGAAGCTCCCATTAAAAAATTAAATGCATAAACATGTGCTATGTAGAAAATTGAGCAGTAACCACAGATATTACTGCACCATAAAGATTAGTAAACATAACAAAATAACAAAGTACATGGTTGCTACAAGAGTGTTATAAAATTTGATGCACAAGTCTCCCTTTTGTAAAGCATAGAACAAAAATTGTCATGGACAGCTACAAACAAAATTGACAACTTTTGTGTGCAGAAGAAACAGAGAAATTCAAAAATTGTGTTGAGCATGTGTAGCCTACAAAAAAAATAAAGGGTAACAGTAAGTTTAATTTGAATAATATTTGAATGAGAAGCATATTGTTAGAAAGTAAAGAGACCCCTGAATTATTAATGTTCATGAAATAGTCAAATACCTAGCCAATGTTATGAAAAACTTCCTTGTAGACCACATTGGTTGTATGACATAAATGTTTGTTGTCTTTGTCATGGATTAAGATTTTCAAACCATCCTTGCTTTTCACCCTTGACATTGCGACATAGAGTTGACCATGACTAAACACATCTTTAGGCAAATATAATCCAACATGGTCTAATGATTGGCCTTGTGATTTGTTTATTGTCATTGCAAATGAGACAATAATGGGGAATTGTCTTCTTATCAGTTTGAATGGTCAAGGTGATTGAGAAGGAGATAAGGACATTCGTGGAATGTAAATAGTGTTTCCGATATTAGTACCTGATATAATCTTTGCTTCAAGGACATGATTTGCCATTCTAGTAACGGTTAACCTTGTACCATTGCACAAACCTTCTGATTGATCCATATTCCGTATTAACATTACTGTTGTGCCAATCTTTAGTTTCATGGAATGATTAGGCAATCCAGAAGTTTTTAAACAGCTCAAGAATTCAGGTGTCAAATGTTCGTAAGCATCATTATTATTAGCCTCGGAATGATCAATGGTATCACTACTTAAAAACTCTTTACTTTCACCTGAAAATGAAGTAAAATGTATTGTAAGATGAGTATAAAGTTACTTGGCAAAATTGTCGTTGGCAAAATGGTTAGTAAGTAAACATTACCTGGAAGAAGATTTGTAATGTAATCATTAATTTCGTCAACAATCTCAATAGTGGATGCTATGATAGTTCTACTTTGTAAAAAACTTGATTCGGTGTAATTTTGAAGTAGATTTGGGTAAGTGCTTGACACGATTTTCTCAATTGGATCTATGTAATCCGTTAAAAGCAAGTCAGGTGGGATTGGCATTTCCGCATAACCATCATTTGGTTCAGAAATGAGATCGTCTCCTACTTTTAGAATCCATTCGAAGAACAATCTAATGTCATCTGAATTAGTAGAGTTTGATCCAGTTTGTAACAACATATTCTTTGTTAGTTTTAGTACCTTGCAATGATCCCAGATGTAAGAAGCATTAATGGTTGAATGCACAATATTTGACCTTGTTCCACTTGGTACAACAGGTAGGATTTGCCGAAAATCACCACCAAAAACCACCACTTTACCACCAAAAATTTCATCACATGCCACATTCTCATGACCCATAATATCTTTTAAAGACTTTTCAAGAGCTTCAAAACAGAATTTATTTTCCATAGGCGCTTCATCCCAAATAATCATCTTTGTCATTTGCAAAAGGCCTGCAAGGTCGGTTTTTTTCTCAATGTTACAAATGGATGATTATGTGCATGGTACTGGTATCTTGAATCTTGAATGGGTTGTTCGACCTCCAGGTAAAAGTAGGCTTGCAATTCCACTTGAAGCAAAATTTAGAACAATGTCTCTACTTGAACGCAAAGTCGCAGATAATGTGTTCCACATGAAAGTCTTGCCTATTCCACCATAACCGTATAAGAAAAAAACACCTCCTCTGTGCTCAGTCACAGCTTGCATGATTTCGCGAAATATTCCAAGTTGTTCATCTGTGTTCAAGAGGAAATAATTTAGTATAAGATAAGATAATAATTAGAAAAGTTAGCAACATGTTATTAAATTCATATGTTAGTTATGTAAGGGTTGTGTATTTGGCGTCAGTATAGTGCATAAATTTGTGAAATTGCTGTAACAACATTTTAGTTAAAAAGAAACAACATATTAATATGTACGAAGCAAAAAACAGGGTGCACAGAAAGACTTGATATAGCTCATTTGTTCAACAGTGTATGGAAGCAAATTCTTTCAAAGTAAATGCAGGATTACGTATTCACAAGTAGGCATGTTGGATGTCATGTAATTAGTATAGTTAAAATTGATTATTATTAATAATAGTAAAAATGATGGTATTTGTGGTGTAGTTGAGATAAACTGCGACATGATATTATTAAGTAACTTCATGAGATGATGAAACATAAAACAGAACCAATCAATTGCACAATGAAATATCATGAAAATTGCTAATAAGTATAGACTGCTATCATAAAGTGACGCAACACACCAAGCTTGGTGTTGCTCAGGAAATAAACAATGCAAGAATGGTGGAAATGTAATACCTGTTAAAGATTGGAACAAATCTTGGAATAATAGTTTCTGAGCTGAAATATCGTATTGTCGTTCATCATATATGAGTCGATTACCTAGAAAATCAAGGACGTACGCATTTAGATACGACATAGGCTTAAACTCTTTCAAGCTCCTCCTATTTTTTTGAAGTTACTTTTCTAGCTCCATCAAGGTAAGTTCTTGGATATCTTGATTAGACAAAGTTAAATCTAGAAGGTTGCCGTAGAATAGTTAGGCAAAAGTCAGCATGTACATTAGAGCAATAAAAGAAGCAAGAATATAAGATGACCTGGATTATTCGACAATCTGATTTGTTCGTAGAGAATTCCATCAGATAAGTATATCCAAGTGTTACGCCATACATGATCTGGTATATTCATGAAGCTGAAAGCAACATTGTAACAAAAAGTTTCTGAAGTAAATTACCGGAACCCCATTCATAGGCTTCTTTGATTGCTGCTATGAACTCATTGTTATCTTGTAGAAACCCCATTGCAAAACAAGCGTCTCAGAAACTTGAATGTTTAAACCCATCAACTGTTTTGAGATCATCGTAACATGTAGGGCCTTTCTTAATAGTCAACACCATCCTCATATAATATAATTCTCCAGTTGTAGGAGGTACCCAAATTAACCGGCCGATGGTGTAACCTCTTTTCTGCGGTTTCCAACATCTTTTTTTTTTACGTAAACAAATTTCGAAACAAATTGGCCATATGTCAAAAGTCTTGCTTCCTCATATTTTGTGTTAGCCAAAAACCAAGAAGTAAACATGGACTCTGTCACACTCGCCTTAAGAAGGACATTTCTGATCTGTTCAAAGTCTTTGTAGTACACAAACTTCTCACCTTCCAAGTGAAAAAACAACCTCTCTACTGTCGGTTTTCTTCCATGAATCGAATAAGAAAAAATTCTCCAACATGCCTCAGAAGGCGAAACATACCTACAATCAAGGTATTGTTTTATTTCGTCAATATTTTCATTTGTTGAAGGATTAGTTGGCACAATAACAACTGATATACGATCGGATCCCTTATTGATGTATTTGAACAGATATTTAATCAAGGTACTCTGGTTGCACCACTCCATATTGATGTGGGCCTCATATTTCATGAGCAAGCTTGGATTGTGGGGCACAACATGGCCACTATGAAGGATGATTCCATTCTTCTCGATCGTGTATCCATTATCTCGCCTTCTATAAACCGGGTAGCCTCCTTGATCAACAATGGTGACATCTTGAAATTTATTTGGAAAGTACTTGGAACACCTCCCATCCTTCATACATGGACATTTAGGATTAGCCATTCCATAAGGTCCGTGGACCATATGGTTCTTTACAAGATTATACAGCTTTGGTTGTTTCACAGGATCCGGTACTTCGGCAGATATTATCTTGTCAATATAAGAAGGTGCTGGATACTTATTAGAAGGATGCAAGAAAATTAGGATGTGAGCATGTGGCAACCCTCTTTTCTGAAATTCTATAGTGTACATATCTGCAATTATAAATAAGACCATATTAGTATGTTATTGTAGAAACATGTAATTGGAAAAATACGGTGCTATTTAGAAAACATTCCATGAAAGGTGAAAAAGTAAAAATAATAACAGTAGATAAGATTAACTTACATGCAAGAACTTTCCCCAAGACACCGTTCTTAGTAACGTCTGTTAAGAGGTTATCAAACTTCATTTTAAAAACTCGTGCAACAATATCAGGTCTATCTTGTGGCTTGAGCTTAAGAGGATTAAGAACTCTCTGAATTTCAGGCCAATTTGGGTTACATGTAAAGGTTATAAATAGATCTGGAAAGCCAACCTTACTACAAATTGCCATGCCATCTTAGTATAATTGATCCATAAATCTATGACTTCCCACATAAGAAGATGGTAATACGACTCTCTTTCCAATGCTTGAGCCTGGGTTTTGACTTTGGTCTCCCTCTTCATTAAGACTTTGAGATTTGGAGACTCTAAGTTTTGATTGGTTGTTTCGGAGCCACTTTAATCTCTCTCCCTTAAGCATGGTGTACCCATCAACCAAAAATTGCTGAAACAATCGCCTAGACGATAAAAGAGTCTTACCCTCATAATGTCTAGTTTGAATCCGAAATGCTAACCACTCTCGAATAGTAAGTTTGTTTCTTGGGTTATCATAAAAAACGTCAAGATCTCGGTGGTAGAGGTGTCAATTTAGGGGGCTGGGGCCTAAATTTCAAGGCCCCCAAAAATTGAAGGGCCTAAAATTTTAAAAATAAATGAGCCCTAAAATATATAGGCCCCCTAAAGTAAGGGCCCATAAAATTCAAGTAGGGCCTCAAAGCCCCCAACATTTTCAAAATTTGACGTTTTAAAAAAAAAAAAAAGATTTTTTCAATCAATTTTTTTAAAATCATTTTTTTTTTATTTTTGGAAAAAATCAATTTTTTTTTATTTTCAGAAAAAATCAATTTTTTTTTTATTTTCTGAGTTTGTTAGAGGGTTTCAAGGTGGAAAGGGAATCAAAAAGGTGTTGAATTATCGCGATGATGGTGGTGGTGATGATGAGATTATGTTGTCTGCTTGTTGTAAACATTTTAATGCTTATGATTTGGAGAAATGGGGACAGTTTGCTAGGTATAATTTCAATGCTGTGGTGAGTTTTTTTATACTTTTTGTTTTGGTCTATGTAGCATCAGTGCTTTAGATGTGGTTGCATATGTTTGGATAAACAAATGAATTAGTTAAGTGCTTATAAGTTATAACATAAATCTTTTATACAAGGTTTTAAATAGGGATCGCGTAAGGACTTTTGCGGTTCCGGTCGGTAAATGTTTGTGATACTGATTGCAGTCGTCGCAGTGTCAACTAATCTTTTTCGTGGCCGTGTAAAAAATGTTTTAAGATCACTATTTTAAGAAGCTAAAAGCAGAAGCTTTTGAATTGAAATTTTTTTACTTTTAAAAAGTTGATTACACCATTTCTAACACAAAATTTCTATATTTGGTTTCTTAACCAATCATCAAAGGGCATTCATTAGCATTAAATAAAGTCAAACTGTTTTAGCTGTAAGTTATAAACTGTTTTCAATGTAGTTGCATTTAGGCAGTGTTTAGATAAACAACTTAATTAAGTGCTTATAACATAAACACTTATATATTATAAGTGCTTATAATATAAACACCTATTGTATAAGTGCTTATGTATAAGCTATATTTTAAACAAAATATAAAATAAAGTCAAATTGTTTTCATATAAGCTATAAGTTGTTTTCATAATATATCATCAAGAGCTTATAGACATGTTATAATTTGTTTTCATAAGATATAATGGAGAGCTTATAGACATGTTACAAGTTGTTTTCGGAAATAATCGAGTTTTTTTTTCTTCTCAAAAAACCGGTTTTTTTTTTCAGAAAAAACTATTTTTTTTTTTGTTTTCGAAAAAGATCAGTTTTTTTTTTATTTTCTGAAAAAATCAGTTTTTATTATTTTCTGAAAAAATCGATTTTTTTTTTTATTTTTGGAAAAAATCGGTTTTAGGAAAAAAAAAACAGTTTAAAAAAAAATCGATTTTAGAAAAAAATCAATTTTATAATATAAAATATTTTATTTCAAATAAATTAGATTTTGGGCCCTTCACTTAAGCCCCATTAAAGACAAAAATATGAAGGGGCTTAAAAATAAGGGGCCAAGAAAATATTCATTTAGTAAGGGGCCTAAAAAAATGAGGCCAACAAGGGGCCTATTTATTGGGGCTTTGTCATTTAGGGCTTTTTTGACAACTCTACTCGGTGGGCTACATTTGGTCTATAACCATCTTCTCCGTAAGGAAAGATCAAAGGATATTGGTAGGCCAACTAGCTTGCATGAAACTCATCTATACGTTTGAGTTTTCCCCCCTTGTCTTTGCATGATAATGTCCCTTTCATCAGCCGTGTCAACATCACCTACAATTAAAGCAGCGACTTCCGAAACAGTTGGTTGGTTGTAGATTCTGCCATCAGTAGATCTATTTGAAATTAGTCTGAGTTTCACGTTATGGATATTGCCTTCTTTCAGCTTCTGTCTAGCCATTAGAAAACTCTTTGCATGTGTGTTATGGTTGTACAACATTTTAGATAGTTTCTTGACAATATTGGGATCAATGTTGTTTTTGTTCCTAAAAGCAAAACAATTAGTGATGCAACGGAAAATATTGTGTACCGTACATAATCATGAAAAGGGTCGTAGACAATTACCGTAGGCCTTCCATTCTGTTTGATACTTCATTTTTTGTGTCATAAATGTAAAGTTGTGCAAATTTCGGTTGTTGTCCTTCAACCGGCAACAAACTTCCAATGTGGTGACAACATTGTCCTTGGATTTGGATTGTTGGGGGTCCGCGATCATTGTTGTACTTGTTATCGAGCTTTGCACCAGGTGAAGTGAAAGCAAACATCATGTTGTATGTTCGTAGTTGTGATTGAAAACTCTTACTATCGGCCGAGTCATGATCAAAAAGCAAATGAGACAGATACCTTGGCGGTGGTTTTAAGAAAGGTAATTGAACTTTCCCATTACCACAACATATATGGTATTTTGGATTGGCTGAATGTACATGTTTGTTCATTCTTTCTTGGTACCATATCAAAGCATTACAATGTCGACACTCAATCATTGGATCAACCAAATCTGAGTAGTCTGACATTAATAAATGGAAATTAATATATGTATGGAATGGTTGTTGAGGATATATTAAAAATGTGGGAAGCAGATTGCAGGAGGTATACCTTGATTAGTAGGATTTGGTTGGTTAGCATTTGAAAATGGTGGACAATTATCATCATTGTCGAAGCTTGAATCATCATCAGTTTCATGTGCTGCTAAATAACACACGTTATTTAGGTAGTCTCTTAATAATGAATTAAGAAGCTTACACGCAGTTCTTGTTTTTCTGTAGAAAGAAGTCAGCAGTGTTACAAAAAATAGAAATGTAAACAAGGGAAGAAAGTGGTGTTTACATAGGAATGGGTCGTAATCAGAGTCATCGTCCGCGTCACTGTTGAAATCCAAGTTAACAGTCGCCATAAAAATAGGTGTTGTTGAAGGCAGGGTGGATGAGATAATTGTTGACTCATGAAATGTTAAAGGTGTTTCAATTTCTGCACAGCTGTTATTAAAAAAATACCAAATAAGGCATATATATGTTAAGTAATACTAAGTTATGTTCAAAGGAGCGAAAATGTGATGCTGACATACCCAGGGGTCACAGCAGCTTGGGGTAACATTTGTGGCTGTGGGGCGCTCATTTACGTTGTGTTAGTGCGTGGAGGACTTTTGGGACGATCAGGATGTTCGAAAATCTTCTTAGGACGACCCCTACCGCATTTCGTCTCATCGTGCAATGACTGCGTATTTTGTGTCTCAGCAATACTATACATTAAAAAATGTTCCATTAATAGGTATATATAGATGTAAATGTTCATATATAAGATACAAATTGTAAATGTCTAGCTATATCAAAGTATTTCATGCAACTTAAAAAGATAAACCATTGAACTACACAAAATCCAGCACTGTTAATAAACTATAAATCAGAAGATGCCCTACTCATCAGACATAGTAGATTGCTGTAGAACTTGTGAAGGGAAGAATTATGTCGCGTCGTTGCGACTCAGATTGTAAGCTCCGTCTGGAAATCCGAGAGGTTTCTTTGGTCAACCCCGTTGTCTTTTAAGATCATTAATCTTATTTAGTGGTCCAGGAGAACTGTGTAATGCACATTGAGTTGAAGCAGTTAGGAGTATTTTTCACTGTAACCACGTCTGCATGTGTAGTTAATATAACAAAACTTACATATGTTGTGGTGTTGACATGCTGAATTTATTTTGTGACAGGTAAGTAGGATTGATATTTTCAGTGCCATTGTTTGTAGCAACATTGGAGAATGAAGATAACAGGTTTATGCCAGCACCATGACTGTTAAATACTTTATGTGCAGTATGGATACCATTTGATGATTGCGGGGGTTGTGTATGCTGTAAAATCGAATCAATCCTTTGACCTTCCAACCTAATTCTATGTATTAGTTGTTGGTTGACAGAAGTCTGTGTAATATTTGAAAGGGGAATTCTATCGGGTGTAATTGTTGTTGAGAAAGAAGTACTTGCAAATTTACGACGCTTAGAATGTCTTTCTTTCAAAATGCAAAACCTTCTCAATATGGCTTTTTTACTTGTGAATTTCTTCCACATAATGTCAGTGTAATTAAACTTTGGTTCTTGAGTACATCCACTGCAATGTACAAGTAAGAATTATGAATATAAATTTGTTAATAGATATATGAAAGGTGGTTCCACCAAGAGTATGCATAGAAAGGTGGTTCTCATCTTGTAAAAAATAAAAATGAAACATGCCATATTCCATTGTTTTCCTAAGATATAGAAGTAATGTGAATAGTGGTAATTTAAAATGAAATCCATAAAACTAAACACAAGACTGGTGATATACAATAGGGGTAGAAGAGGATTCTTGTTCTAAATACGAAACGCAACGATAGACATAGCATAACAATGTCGTTAGTATGTAACCCCACAGATAACAAATGACTGTTTCATTAGTCAAGGTAATAAAAAAACACGTAAGAATGGTGTAGTGTTGAACCTGTTATGTTGAGTGTGACTAACATTGTCATCCATTATTAAGAGTTTTTGAAATCACTGTGAAAAAAACTGAAAAGAGATTAATATAGAATAAATAGAATGTAAAGTAATTAGGACAACAACGAATTCTGTATTATTTGGGCCTATTTAGTTGAATGAGGTGGAAAAAATTAACTAACAAATGAAGGGTTATTTGTTAGATGATGGTATGATTTGGGCTTTTGTTAAAAACATGGAAAAGTCAAAGGTTGGACATTAAATATGTGTTTCCCGTAAACTAAAAATGCATGTACAAACAATAAGCATTAAAGTATGTGGTTTGAAATGTAATGGGATGGAAGTCGAAATAAAATAAAGAAACAATGTAGAAATTCAGATTGAACAACAAAGTAGAAATGGTTAACAACACAGTGAGAGGACATCATTATGTCAGTTATGTAAAACACTTGATGGGCTACCTACATTCAGATTACACAAAAAAGGGTACTGTAATTGTACTACTTGAGACAAAGTTGTGGATGTAATGTAATAGTTTTTGAGATTTTGCTTTTAAGTCTAATATTATATTAGCTACTCTGCCTACACTTTTTAAATCACGGTATTCAATGACAGGGAAAACCAAAAGTCTTAGTAGCAGGTAGCTTGCAGCATGGGGCTGAATTGATATGCAACAGAGATAAAAACACAAAAACCAATGATGATAATGGAAAATTATAGTGGAAGTGCCTAAAAAGGTTGATTTAAGTAATATGGACTGTTGGTTACAATGTAACTTGACTATTTGAGATCATATTATTGTTTTGCATCAACGTGGTTAGGAATAATATATTTGATAACAAGTTTTTCGAAATTTGTGTTTGATAGAAATAGAATATTCTTGAACGTATAGGGATGAAATCCTGTGAAACATGTAGTAGTATAGTCGTGTGAAATCTTCAGATGAATAGTCATATGGAATGAGTATTGTGATATATATTTGTAGTAGAAGTGTAGTTATAATATTGTACAAAGGTGTATGAGATATTATTGCAGCAGTTTTGGTACTGCAATTTATGCAGATATTGAAAATTAAAGTAGAAAAACTTGACAAAATAACATTGCAAGTTCCATAGTGGAAGAAGTAGATCAATATTATGATTCCAAGTTTTATAGCTCCATAGTTCAGTAACAGGAATTGCATAAATTAAGCTTATATCCAAGCAACAAAAAGATTCGGGATACAAAAAGATTCGGGATACAAAAAGATTGAATTAATCCATCGTTTCAAAAGATAATAGGATAGCCAAAGAAACAAAGTCCCATGTCTTGTTTGGTAAGTTTGATTTCTTTATTTTGCCTTGGAATGCCTGGCACTCTTGGTTCTGGTTGTCTTTGTTGCTGAAAGCTTGGGGGTCAAGAATTCCGAAGAGGCTAGCTCGTCATTTGAATCAGTTGGAGACAACCGCTTAGACGGGGTATTGTTGAAGCTACTACCAGGGCTCCAGTTCTGAGCAGCAGATACAACATTCTAAATTTTACAAGGCAATTGGTACAATTAGGTAGACATTTATAACAAAAATTTCTATCAATATTTAAGATGAACTACGTACAAATGGATTAGTGGTTTGAGGCAAGCCCGCATTGATCGGTATGTCTTGTGTTTCAGCAATTGTTTTTCCCTTGGTATCAGCTAGAGACAACAGGTTAGACGGGGTATTGTTGTAGCTACTGTCACGGCTCCAGTTCTGGGCATCAGATACAGCATTCTGAATTTTGTAATTCAATTGGTATAATTAGGTAGACATGTATAACAAATGCATCAAAATAAATGATGAACTACGCACAGGCGGATTAGTTGAGTGGGGCAATACCGCATTGGTATGTATGTGTTGTGTTGCAACTATTGATTTTCCCTTGGTATCCCGAGTTTCATTCAGAAATTCGGCTTCATTCTATATACGAAGAAATAGTATTACCATGTATAAAAAGAAAAAACAGAAAAGTGATAGACTTTATAAATGAAAGTAAACATTATGTAGGAATGTTTATAAATATACCATTGTTGCAGAAATCGCATCTCTTAACATTTCGATGACATGAGTATCTTCAGTGAGCCTGACGACAGATGCCTGACCATAGTAAGGCTGGTACTTGACACGAAAAGCGAACGGCTTATCTAAGAGGTTGTCAAGATGTGCTGGGTAGATCTTTGGGTGATCTCCATTTGTCTAAAAGAATGGCATTGATTAGTGAGTAATATGGAATGAATATGTTGGCAAATGTGCAGATTTATGTATGACATTATATATACATATAAGTATTGGGCATCAGTGAATGTATGCATAGGCATTTCACAACGTGGATAGGGAAAGAGAATTACCCGTTTCATAATTTCCCATAAATCATGAGCAGGCATGCCAACAATAGGTATGCATTCCTTATCCCAGAACACAAAGTTTCCGACCTTGTTTTCATGCTCCACCTCAATCACAATTTTATACCTATGAAAAAGACAATTGTATTAGATCCAAAATGCATTGGTAATCATAGTACTGAGCTGAATATATGCATCACTCTAACAGAAAGTAATTCTTACTTGGTTATCGGGGGAGACTTAGTGTCACAGCAGTTGCAATCGAAGACATTGCCTGGTGATTGGTTAGTTTTGTTACATGTTGGACATATCTCATAATACCAGGACAAACGATTTCGGTTGAACCTTTTTGTAGTACCAAACGTATTGCAGAAGGTTTCCTACAAAATAGAATTGTCAGAAACAAAAAAGGATGCAAGTAATTAAAAGGGAACATTTGTGTTTAAATAAAAAGTAACTAACATCCTTTAGGCACAACATGTCTCCAATAGTAATGACATCCTTGACAAAAGAGAAAGATCTGACTTCAAAAGCCGATTGCGAAACATAATTGAGTGACAAAGCTTGAGAACTGGTTTGACTGACTTTAAACCTTGTTAGAAAAAAATGGCACCATACATCCCTGATTAGTACAACAGAAAAGGTGGGAATGAATGCATTACAGAGTGTAAAATGTGAAAACATACTGGGACTTAAAATCATTAACTTGGGGGTGGTCATAGTTGAAAAGTAACTTAGATGCGTTCCAAGCATTGGACAGGTTGAGCTTCCCAGTGGCTGCAAGGATGTATTTAAAACATGGTGAAGTGACAAATAAGGTTTCATAGTGCTAAATAATGAACATATGTAACAATGAACATTATACATGAACTTTGACGACACATAGCATGAGTTAGTATAACAATCATTGTATCGCCGTCTGATCCAAAATTCATAAACTGGTTTGCGAAAGTCTCCCAAAGGGTAACATCAAGTTCAACACCACTGTAAAAATATGAAAATGTTAGGCACGCGACTGTTAATGTAATAAATTGTACAAAACATAATGGCATCCAGTAAGTGAATGTTGATGTTAGTCACCATTCACCGGACAACGTAAGGTTGACACAAGGTTTTTTTCCAGCCCCCCCGACTCGAGTCCTCTGAATTTGCTGAACAGCTCCTATAACATCTGTCATGACAAAACGGAAGGTGAAGTGATTAAATCAAACAACCATAACTTTGTACTGACAGAGCAAAGATGAAAAATTACCGTATAAGTGATCAACATCAAAAACACCATTCAAGAAATTTGGAAATGCCTTGAATTTGAAAGTCTTAGGTGGTATATCTGGGATATCCATTGCGGTAATAGCAGTGCTTGAATTTATAAACAGCTTGAGCTTGTTGTCACACACTTTTAATGGTAGGTCATAAGTCAAAGGTTCTCCGTTGTAAATCATGTACGTCTGATGTTCCTGTAAAGTCTGCTTCTAAAGATCAAGTTTTCGGTTTCATGTAACAACGTGTATTTAAGCACCCTAATGACAATAGTAATAACATTAATGAAACTTGCATGATTACAAAACACAGCAGGCCATAATAATAAATAAGACCTTTGCATCTTGTACAATTGCCTCAACATGTTGCTGGCCGTTGCGTTCTTCACTGTCCATAGGTCAACGACGCGAATGGCAAGCTTCCAAATGTTATGCTCAGGTTTCAAATCAGCAATAAAGATGGGTGGTCTTGATATTATGAGCTACAAAACAATAGTCAATTAATGAGTTAACAAACTTAAACCAGGAAAAAATGAAGGCAAACCACAAAAAACTTTTGTGTTCATATTAAGTCACAAAATAAAGATGGGTGGTCTTGACATTATGAGCTGCAAAACAATAGTCAATGAATGAGTTAACAAAATTAAACCAGGAAAAAAGGAAGGCAATCCACAAGAAACTTTTGTGTTCATATTAAGTCACAGAATAAAGATGGGTGGTCTTTACATTATGAGTTTGGTAACATTATTCAAAGAATGAGTTATCAAACTTAAACCAGGAAAAAAGGAAGGCAAGCCACAAAAAACTTTATCTCTCATATTTAGTCACAAAATATATGCCACAAAGCAGACCTGAAGGTGGTTCACAAGCAAAAATGATGAGGAAAACCAAAAAAATGAAAAGCATGTGCAAAACAAGATTACTTGCATGCACAATAAAATGACGAGGAAAGCAACAATAAAATTACTTGTGTTCAAAGGACAGCATCAAGACTTGCATGCAAAGGACATAAATGAAGCTTTAACCGACAAATGTACAAAACTGGGTTGGGGTTCACAAGTTCCATGAAAACCAACACAGCTTTAACACGATCATGGTGAGTACAAGACAAGAGGGGAAGATTAAAAGCAAAAACAAAGGGAAGCATTACCTTGGTGCAGGGAGACGGAAACGTAGAAGCAGAGATGCAAGACAGTGTGAAGTGAGAAATGAAATATGAATGAAGTGAAAGGTTGAAGAGGAGGAGGGAAGCAAAGTGTAGGATATTTGATTGAGATGTCTTATTAACCGGTTAGTGGGATGTATCATGGATTATGTAAAATCACAAGCCAAGTGGCAAATTGAGGCATTGTAATTGGAGACTGAATTTGCATTTAGTAAAAGACGTTTAAGGGCTTTTTAATAGGGTAATTTAATTTTAATGAAAGGGTAATTAAGGGGGTTTGGTAGCATTTTCCATTAATAGTTAGGTAGTTGATAGTGTCACGAGGATTCTCACATCCAAAGCAGAACTGACTCTGCCAAGAGGGATAGAAGCAAGGACAACACACAATGAACATTCTGCGAAGAGGTCCGAGTCAACGCAACCTCTTGGTGAGAAAATGATCATGATGGTAGGTAGTGTGCCTCCTACTTACTCACTACATTAGTTTTTCTTATACAAGGGTACTAACATTGTGAAAGAAGTGCAATCTTGATTTCCTTAAGGAGATTATGCTTAGATTGGAATTCTTTTGACACCACTAAGCTTGAAACGATGGCATAAATGGATTATCAAATGTATTGGGTTGAGTCTTTGACGACGATTGGGGCTGCCGATCGGGAGGATGTCTTGGTTCTTTGTAACTCGAGGAAGA
The DNA here is from genome assembly GCA_022829125.1 of Lathyrus tuberosus. NCBI lineage: Eukaryota > Viridiplantae > Streptophyta > Magnoliopsida > Fabales > Fabaceae > Lathyrus > Lathyrus tuberosus. The sequence goes on from JALAZF010000017.1 coordinate 23,598,063, forward strand.
AGAGAGGAAAAAGACTGAGCTTTTGAAGAAACAATATGACTCCATCCAATAAGAGCAAAACACACTTCATCAGCAACTTTATGCCTTACAAAAGGACAAAGAAAAGTATGGCACCCCTCTGATTTTTCTGTTAAGGTCACTCTCTTAGAAGGGCCACTGAAAGAAAAAATGAAACCCGTTGGGGAGGTTCGGCCTTCTCTAACTAAGATTGAGAAGAATTTGGCTGATGTTTGAGGATCTGTTACTTATTCTTCAACCAAGTTAACAAAGGTGAAAACTCCCTTGAAGAATGAGAATGACACCTCATGCATAGATGATAAAGCCTATGAAGAGCGTGTGACAGAATTGTAGAAGGTACTTGAAGATGTTGTTGAGTTCCAAAATACTGTGAGCCAAGTGAAGCTGTTTCGTCTCGACGTGAATATTCCTCGAGTAGAGCTGGATATGGAGAAAAAAGTGGTGGAGGGGAAATTGGCCACTTCTAAGGATTAAAATTTCTTGTATTTAATTATAGTCGTTGTTTTTGTTGCCGGTCTCTGTTGTTTGATTTTCTAACTTGCTTTTATGATTAATGTCGCTCTTTTTCTCTTTAAGCATGATCTTGATTCATCTTTATCTCCGCAAGAGATTTTATTTCATCAGCCCACACCCTGAATGTTTTCATTTAATCATTTATTCTTGACTGATTTAATTTCATCATATATCTTGAATGATTTTATTTTATCATTTCTTTGGTGTGGTTAGTCCACCCATAAGCTTGTGTTGGTCGGGTTGAGAGCCAAACTTTTCTATGACGTCTTTGGTGATCGATCTCGACCAAGGGTCAATTCACACTCTCTCCCCATCATTAAAAATCTATTTCTAGTTTAAAATATTTGGGCTCAACCATCTACGATTTGTATCGGATAGTTACTAAGAGGGAGTAACTTAATTGTATGCCATGTTCTAGATTGGAAAACACAATCATACAACTCAAGAAAAATTATTAGATTACTTGATTCAAGGACATTACATTATAGAGTCTTCTCTGATCTGCATTCATATTATCATGGGGTGAAATATGTAGCTAAAATACTTATTGAGATTTGTAGTGTTCCATGTTCTTGGGACGGGTTCCCCAGATAAGTTTCCATACCCTACAGTGAGAAAGGCTAGAGCGATGGGTGTATGTGGCTTCTTCCCCTTTGAGGCATTTCACTAGGAGGTTGATAAGCCTATTATATATATATATATATATATGATTCCTCATAACAAAGAGTATGAACTTGCTTTAACTTCACAAGACAAAATTCGCCGTAATGGGTGATATTTAAGAGGATTGCGAGGCGCCTTTTGTAATAACCATTTCTACCTCGGGAGATTTAATGCTTGGAATCCCTAGAGTTTCTTGTTTAAATGAGTGGTTTATACCGAAGGCTCGGGTGCTCACGATCATAGATATGGCATCCACCCTAGTGTTCTTCTCCTTGAGGACATGTAAGATTTCATGTGATTTGAACTTTGATAATTTTTCCTTCGTCGGTTTGACATATTAATGGAACAATGGATCTTTGGTTTTAGCTTACCTTTTAACTTGGGAAAACAATAATTATGAGTCTATTCACAACCTAGAATTCACAACCATATCTCTACTTCCATTGTGAAAACAACGATGAATGTTTTATACTTAGCCTGGTTATTGGCAATGGAAAACTCAAAGCGTAGGGATACCTCATTTACCGTGTGAAGGAATTATTTAAGAGGAGGGTCTGTCTGGACAATGACTGCGTGTGCTAGGAAGTAACATTGTAACTTATAGGAGTCTGTTAAGGGCCAAATTGTGCATACTTTTGATTATATTTTGTGGCCCCTTCAAATGGTTTCCTTGATATTTTAGTAGTAAATATATTAGTTTTAGTGTAAATATGCAAGTTTCCGATTTTATTATAAATATTGTGAATTACGGTCATTTTGATGCTTTTTGATAGGTCTTCTTGCTTATATTTGATAATAGGAACCTATGGTGAAGAAAAGAAGGCCTAAAAGATCATTTTCGAGGCGATCGTGTCGGTAACCCACGCTTAGTGCACTTTTTAGCGCGGTTCCAACACGTTTTCACTATTGAGGCAGTAGCTAAGGCCTTCAACTGCGCTAAGCACCCTCCCACCGCGCTTAGTGCACTTTCTGGGATTTTTGCCTCTGTTTTGCTGACCGTGCTTAGTGCGCTCCTGATGGCGCTTAGCGCGGTGCCACTTACTGCACTTTGTGCACTTGCTATAAATATCTTCCTTGGAAGATATTTTCGCCAACTTTGTAACTTTTACACTTTTCATCATTTTAGAGCTTAGAAGGGGTTTTTATCTCAAAAAAGCTTAGAAACTCAAGAAGAAGTGAGAATCAAATATTTGGAGCATCAAGCCTCGATTCTTCGACTTTGATGCTAGCAAAGCTTTCTTTTTTACTTCTTGATCAAGCTACCATGGTGATGGGTAGCTAAACACTTTTGTGTCAAGATTAGCGGTAGTTAATCTTGCTATTATGTATTCCTTTTGATATTTTGTATGTGAACAAGGTTTATGATCAATAGATGATGAAGATCTTTGCTTTTAATGTTGTATTTATGGTTTGAATCACTCTAGACATAGATTTTCCAAGTCTTGATCTAATTTCTTCATCTATTAATCAACAAACTCTAGAAATTGATTTTAAAGTTAATATTTTCTTTATATCGATCTTTATGTTTATTGTTTCGATTGTTATTTCGAGAAATCATTTAGCGATTAAAATAATAATACCTACAGAGCCGCTTTATAAATAAGTGGATTCGTGAGGATACGCGATTGTATTGATCGAAACTAAGTTCACATGCTTGATTAATCGGATATGTATGAAAGGGGTTAACGAGATCTAATCTTGGCATGCTTTTCTTATAACAAAACATCCATTTTCTAGTTTACTCTTTGCTGCAAAACTTATGTTACAAAACAATAACTCTTTGAAAACCTTTCTCTTAGAACGTTAAACTATTGAACGGTGAGCATCTATATATTTGATAACACAATCCCTGCGGATACGATAAAACAACCCACCGAAAATACTTTTAAACAAAATGGCGCCATTGTCGGGGATTGTTGATTTGGATATTGCAAGCATTGCAATAGTTTAGTGATTTTAGGATATTTGCATTGTGAATCTCTTACTCCTGTAATTCTCTTGTGCTTTTTAATTTGTTTGGCTAAGTGTGCAGAATATGTTTATGCGAGGGAGTGTACCTGCATAAGAACTTCTTTTTTATCCTGAGATTGAAAGAACTACTCGTAGGCTCAATCACAGAACACGGCGGAGGCAGCAACTTGTTATAGAAAGATAAGAGCGAGGATAATTTTCTTCATCCACACCAATTAAAACACCAACCATGGAAAATCCACCACCACCTCCTGCTTCAACACCATGTACCAACAGTCCAAGGCATAATGCTCAGTTTGCGCGCAACGCCCACAATGGGAGGCATTCTGAGATGAAAATTGGAATTCTTGCGCTTCTATATCAAAATTCTTTTACCGGTATGGATCATGAGGATCATTTCACTCATCTCACAAAATTCTATGAAATAGCGGGTGCAACGGGAGCGTTAGAAGTTGAAGAAGAATCATTGTTCAAGAGACTATTTACGCATTCCTTTAATAGGGAAGACAAAAGAATGGTATCTTGATCAAGCCACTTTGGTTATGACGGACTGAAATTTGTTGGAAGAAAAGTTCCGTGAACTATTTTTTCCATACAATCGATTCATGGAAGCAAAGACGACAATTCCGGTGTTTGTTCAAGGCAGAAATGAATCTCTCAATGAAGGTTAGGAGAGGTTCAAATCCATGTTAAGAAAATGTAAAGGCCACCGTTTTGATGAACTAACTCAAGTGCACATCTTCCTAAATGGCCTCCAATCGGTCCACACGACTTTGTTGGATGCTACTTCGGGTGGATCGTTAATGTCCAAGAGCACCGAAGACGCAATTGCTATTATTGATAGGATGACAATCAATGATCACCAAGGAAATCACAATCATGGTACACCTCAACGGAAGCCGAGCATGATTGAGTTGGGGAAAAATGATGTGATTCTTGCACAAAACAAATTAATTTCACAACAAGTGGAGTTGTTGACTCAACAAATGTCAAAACTTCCACAACAAATCAAAGAAATGCAAGAAATTCCCAACAACAACAAACAAATGGCGAGTTGTGAGCTTTGTAAGGGAGATCACCCTACCGGGTATTGTCCTCTGGTTGTGGAAGAAGCGACTTATGCGAGAAATCAAAACCAAGGATATCAACCTCGACCACCGTACCAACAAGGCAACCAAGGTTACCAACAAAGAGGTAATCAAGGTTATCAACAACAATGGATGCCTCAAGATGCCGAAACTTTTAATCGTCAACAACAATATCAAAACTACACTCAACCTCCACAAGCTCCAAGTGGAAATTCAAAGATGGAAGAAACTCTCACTCAATTCATGCAAATGCCAATGTCTAATCAAAAGAACACCGATGCGGCTATAAAGAACCTTGAGACGCAAGTGGGCAATTATCCAAACAATTGGCCAACCAACACAAAGGAAGTTTTTCGGAAAATACTCAAGTGAATCTAAAAGAGCATTGCAAGTATATTCTTACTAGAAGTGGTAGAGAAATTGATATGGGCATAAGTTAGGAAGTTGTGGAAAGAGTGAGAGTAGTTGAAAAAGAAAATAAGATTAACCAGAAAGAAGTAGAAAAGAATGTTGAGGGAGAATTAGTTGAAAATGAAAAGAAAAAGAGTGAGGAAGAAGAAAAGAAAATGAGAGAAGAAAAAATTAAAAAGACTAGGAAGGGGAAGGAACAAGTGAGTACTATTCCGATTTAAAATTTGCCTTATCCTCATGCTCTGTCGAAAAAAGATAATGCGAGGCACTATGCTTGGTTTTTGGATATTTTATGCAAATGTAAATTAATATCCCATTTTCCGAGGCATTGGAGCAAATGCCAAAATACGCAAAATTCATGAAGGATATTTTCACCAAGAAGAAAAGGTACACGGATCAAGAAACGATCATGGTTGATTCTATTTGTAGCGGGATCATTCAACGGACTCTTCCGCGGAAAAAAGTGATTCGGGGCGAGTTACTTTGCTGGTTACAATAGGAAATATTTATGTTGGCAATGGGTTGATCGATTTGGGCTCTAATATCAATTTGATACTATTGTCTATTGTGAAAAGGTTGGGATATATGGAGTTGAGAGCTACTCAAATGACATTGCAACAAGCCGATAAATACACTACCCGTCCTCACGGTGTAGCGTAAGATTTGTTGGTTCAGGTAGACAAATTCTTGTTTCCCATCGACTTTGTGGTGATTGATATGGTGACGCTCCCTTAATTCTTGAACGACCTTTTATGAAGATCGCTAGAATGGCCATCGATATGGATGATAGTCTCATGAAAGTGAGAGTTCAAGATGAGGAGATTTATTTTAATCTATTTGAAGCCATGAAGCATTCGAAAGACAAAGGTGATTGTTTTAGAATTGATGCAATGGAGGAGCTGATTGAAGAAGTGACAATGCAATTACAAGTTCCTACTCCATTACAAAAAGTTCTTACAAATGCTCTTCTAAGTGTCAATGAGAATGAAGAAAAAGAAATCGAAAAGTGTTTGCGAGAACTTGAAGAATTGGATGAGACTCCTCCCTTGAAAGAAAGGGTGGAAATTTTGAAAAAGGAAAATAATGAAGAAATCAAGCTTGAATTGAAGTTTTTGCCCTCTCGTCTTAAATATGTGTTTCTTGATGATGATGGGCATAAACCGGTGATCATAAGCAAGGAGCAAACCAAAAATGAGGAGGACAAATTGATTTGTGTGTTGAAAAAGAATCAAGATGCTATGGAATGGACTCTTTATGATTTAAAAGGAATAAGTCCTTCCTATTACATGCATCGGATTCTCATGGAAGACGATTTTAAACTGGTAGCCCAAACTCAACGTCGCTTGAATCCTACCATGAAAGAAGTGGTTAGGAAGGAAGTGGTGAAAATGTTGGATGCCAAAATGATCTACTTGATTTCTGATAGTCCATGGGTTAGCCTAGTGCAAGTCGTACCGAAGAAAGAAGGGATGCCAGTAATCCGAAATGAGAAAAATGAGTTGATCCTTACAAGAACCATAACCGGATGAAGACTGTGCATTGATTACCGTAGGCTAAATTTTGCTACGAGGAAAGACCATTTCCCTCTTGTGTTCATGGATCAAATGCTCGAGAGACTTTCCGGTCAAGAATTATATTGTTTTTTGGATGGTTATTCGGGTTACAATCAAATTATTGTGAACTCGGAGGACCATGAGAACACTGCTTTCACTTGCCCTTTTGGAATCTTCGCTTATAGGAGGATGTCGTTTGGGTTGTGTAATGCACCGGCCACTTTTCAACGGTGTATGTAAACAATATTTCCAGACTTGATTGAAAAGTCAATTGAGGTGTTTATGGATGACTTCTCGGTTTTTGGACCATCGTTTGATCTTTGCTTGAAAAACTTGGATGTGGTATTGGAAAGGTGTATGGAAACCAACTTGGTTCTTAATTGGGAAAAATGAAATTTCATGGTAACATTAGGAATTGTGCTCGGCCACAAAGTTTCTTCACGAGGCCTTGAAGTTGATCAAGCCAAGGTGGACGTCATTGAAAAATTTCCACCACCATTGAATGTGAAAGGTATAAGGAGCTTCCTTGGTCATGCGGGATTTTATCGGAGGTTCATCAAAGATTTCGCAAAAATCGCAAAGCCTTTGAGCAATTTGCTCAGCAAAGATAAGTTGTTTGAATTTAATGAGTCTTGCATGATAGCTTTTAATTCTTTAAAACAAAGTTTGACTACCGCGCCCATAATCATCACGCCAAATTGGAAAATTGATTTTAAACTCATGTGTGTTGCGAGTGATTATGCGGTGGGTGTGGTACTAGGACAATGAAGAACAAAATTTTTTCATGCTATACACTACGCAAGCAAGGTCTTGAATGAAACTCAAGTAAACTATGCCACAACAGAAAAAGAATTGCTTGCGATAATGTATGCATTGGAGAATTTTTGGTCATACTTAATTGGGTCTAAGGTTGTGGTTTACATGGATCATGCGGCGATTAAGTATTTGCTTACCAATCCGGATTCAAAACAAAGGCTAATTTGTTGGGTCCTATTGTTGCAAGAGTTTGATTTAGAAATTCGCGACAAAAAGGGATCCGAGAATTTGGTGGTGGATCACTTATCCCGCCTTGTTAATGTAGAGGTGACCAAGAATGAAAGAGAGGTCAAGGAAGAATTTCCTGATGAAAAGTTGTTTATGGTTCAAGTTAGACCTTGGTTTGCCGACATGGCAAATCACAAAGCCACTGGATTAATACCGTAAGGTCTAACTCGTAACCAGAAAAAGAAATTTTTATCTAACGCCAAGTACTTTGTATGGGATGAACCGTATTTGTTTAAGCTTGGTGTCGATAACATTTTGAGAAGGTGTGTGTCAAAAGAATAGGCTAATAACATCCTTTGGCATTATCACAACTCTCCTTATAGAGGCCATTTTAATGGTTTGAGAACAGCAACTAAAGTCCTCCAATCAGGCTTTCAGAGGCCTTCTTTGTTCAAAGATGCGCACGCGCATACACAAAGTTGTGACAAGTGCCAAAGGAGTGGTGGAATTTCAAAACGGAATGAAATGCCATTACAAAACATGCTGGAGGTTGAGTTGTTTGATTATTGGGGTATAGACTTTGTCGGCCTATTTCCATCATCGTTTTCCAATGAATACATTTTGGTCACAGTGGACTATGTGTCCAAATGGGTAGAAGCGATAGCATGTGCTAAAGCGGATGGAAAAATTGTGATAAAATTTTTAAAGAAAAACATTTTTTCTCTATTTGGTACTCCGAGAGTGTTGATAAGTGATGGAGGATCCCACTTTTTCAACACTCAGCTAGAAAAAACATTGGAGAAGTATGGTGTAAAGCACAAAGTTGCAACACCATACCATCCACAGGCGAATGGGCAAGCAACAGTATCAAATCGAGAAATTAAAAGGATTCTTGAGAAAACGGTGTCGGCTTCTAGAAAAGACTGGTCAAACAAGCTCGATGATGCTTTGTGGGCCTATTAGACAACTTTCAAAGCTCTGATTGGTCTCACACCTTTCAAAATGGTCTATGGTAAAAACTAACATTTATCGGTGGAGTTGGAACATAAGGCATTTTGGGCCTTAAATTTTTTGAATTTCGATCCAACTTTAAGCGGTGAAAAAAGGAAGTTATAATTGCATGAAATGGAGGAATTGCATCTTCAAGCATATGACTCCAATAAGCTGTACAAAGACAGAGTAAAGACTTACCATGACAAAAAATTGTGACCAAAGAATTTAAGGAAGGGCAGCTGGTCTTACTGTTCAATTCGAGATCGAAACTGTTCCCTGGGAAGTTGAAATCCAAATGGTCCGGTCCGTTCCGGATTAAGGAGATCAAACACTATGCGGCGATTGTCATTGAAGACACGCTGTCAAATGAGAGTTGGACTGTAAATGGTCAGAGGTTGAAGGTTTATCTTGGTGGAGATTTCGAGCGAAATACCGCCACAGTGCTTTTTTCCGATCCTTGAGGTTGCATTGGACCTTCGAGCTCAAACAACGTTAAACAAAGCGCTTATTGGGAGGCACCCTAACATTGTAAGTATTTATTGTTTTTTAGTATTTTAAATTTAATCGGGCAAAAAAGTCGGGAGAACACAGCCTGAAGCCAAACTTCATTGGCTATGTTTCACTGAGCGCGCTGTTGAGGCCGCTTAGCGCAGTCACGTGAACATGACCAATCAATTGTGGGCCTGAGTGGAAAAAGAGGGAAGTGGGCCATGGGTTTGTTTCATTTTAAAAGGTTAAAAACCAAAAAACCCTAATTTTCCTCATTTTATCTTCTCACGGCTACTTCACTCGTGTGCTTCCATTTCATTCTCTCAACTCAACTCTTGTTATTCAAGCTCACTCACCCTTTCTCTCATTCACTACCAGGTTTGCAAAATGTTTTTTTTATTCTGATAAAGTAGATTGCATGCTGCTAGGGTGTTGTTGGAGTAATATGGATTTGATTTTTAGAGTTTGTTTTTGAAGAATATGTTCTAAACCCTTTTGACCAATGTTAGGGTTAAGTCACAAACTAGTTTATTTGCTATTTAGTGATTGTTTATGTGGTAGTTTGATAATGCATGTCTTAGGGTTCAGTGTGGGTGAATAAATTGTTAGTTGTGCAGCTCCATTTTTGTGGCAGAGGAAATTTTTTTGCTTGTTGTCGTAGGTGTGCTTAGCGCGCTATGAGCGGGCTAAGCGCGCCCCTCTTGCCCTGTTCTGATTATTTTTATTTTTCTGATGTTTTCTGTTGAAATATGTTGGGTATGTTTCTATTTGATGATTTTTATGTAGGATTTGTGTGTTTGGTGCAGGTTGGTTGCAGAGCAAATTGTGCTTGCATGCCTGACCGTGCTAAGCGCGCCCCCTAGGATCAAAATCCTCTATTTTTAATTTTTCGTCGATTGTTTGACTATTTTGTGTTGACTTGGGGTTTCTTATGATTTTTCTTGAATTTCCTGGTTGGTTGTTTAACTTGTTTGGTACTGTTTTGATCTATTTTTTCTTTGTTGCAGATGGCTCATAAGCGTCCCCGTTTTAACACTGGACAATCATCGCAACAGAGAGAGCCGCTTGTGGAGTATAATGCACACAAATTTTTGGGGGCTGAGCAGCAGGGTCAATACCTCGAGCTGACTGGAAGAAGTATTTGGACTGAGCGTATTTTCAGGATTAACCTTCAAGGGGAATTTCGTGGCTGTCAAAACATAATTGAGTCGCATGGTTGGCAAGCTCTCCTAACTCCATCAACCCTGCTCAACTACGAGATAGTGCGTAAGTTCTATGTGAACGCCATTCCGACGGAGGGTTAGATGTACACTTTTATGACTTATGTGAGAGGGAGACAGGTATTGTTCTCTAGAGATGCGATCAATGATTATCTGGGCAGCCCATTGGTTTTAGCTGAAGGTGAGCAGTGTTCCTACTATAGGAGGGTGGCTAGAAAGAACTAGAATTTGGAGAATGTGTGCTTGGCCTTGGCACATCCGGGTCAAGGATTTGAGTTGAATGTAGCGGGAAGGCCGAAGATATTGAAGAGAGGAGACATGAATACTACATCTCAGGTTCTGATGACCATTGTCCTGCATAACATCAGGCCAAAGAGTCCTACCTCCTCAATTGCGGTTGACATTGCATGTATGCTTTACTATATCATGCATGAGAGGCAGGTTGATGTTGGTTGGATTATTTCTGATGAGATACGAGCCATAGTTGCTAGAGGACATCGCTTGGGTACTAAGGTCCCTGTGATTTTGGTATTTCTAAGACTTATTATGGGCCTGTGTGCGCGAGCGGGTGTCCCAATCCCGGGTGTGGTCCACAAGACCATAAATGGGGTAGTGAAGGACACATGGATCCAAAGTCACACTATGCTGAGACTTGACCAGCCACCACCACCACCACCACCACCAGTTCACCCAGATCAGACACCATAATAGCACAGCGAGGTCCCACCCGATGATCAGGCATTTGATGAGCATGTCGCGTGCATGTACTCGTGGGATATGCACATGGATCATCATAGGGCCTTTACATTTTTGCACTCATCAATGTGAGCTTTGCATTTGTAGGTTCGTGAACCATAGGTTGAGCATCTGTTCCCGACGCAGGAGGACTTTGACGCTTATGTAGCTTGGCCTGGGGACAAGCCTTTCTATTTTCTGAGGGGGTAGGTTCCGCCTCAGGGTGCTCAGGTGCCCCATCCAGAAGCTGCTAGGGATGATGAGGATGCAGAGGAGGATGAGGCTGCGGATGATGATGATGATAGCAGGGAAACCACATGGGAGATTAGTTCATAGGCCAGTTCTGAGTAGTTGATCTTGGGTTTCTCTTATCTTTTGTTTACTTTATATTATATTTATGTTTAAATTTTCTGGATTTTTTTTGTTCTGCTTTTATTGTACTTCTGGATCATTTTATACCATCCTTGGAAGGATGAGGAACATATGTGCGACACCATTGTTTTGGGTGTTGCAAATTTTGGCTTTATGATAATATGTTTTATTATTTTGAGTAGTTTTGGCAATTGTTAGTTTGGTAGAATTTTTTTGACTTTGTGCTGTTCTTAAGATGAAAACTTGATGGAACCTTGTGACTAATGCTAAGATTGATGAATCAATGGGCAATGGAATGGTAATGATATGATCAAGTAAAGTTATCATGCAAGATACATTTTTATCGCTTTCTAAACTAAGCATGTAAATGAAACTTGTGATGGGTGTAAAACTTGTAGTCATTACTTCTTTGGAAATACTTAATCAATTATGAATCACTTAGAACATTGCCTTTGTGAGGAAGCTTTCATTGTATAATATATGCGGGATACCGACATTCTTGTTTAACTCATTCTTATTATGTTGAAATCATGCATGTGTGTTAATTTATGGAAAAGGAAGAAAAGGATCAAGACAATTTTTGTGTATTTTAAGAAAAACCACTTGAACAAATAAGAATAGCCAATCTATCTTGTGAGTGAGCGAGTATTTGATAACCCATTGAGCCTTTGTATCAAGATCCGTGTGAATAATTAAATCGTGTAAATATTGTACATGAAAAATAAGTGAATTTTGAAATGGATCTTGAAATTTTGTTGTGAAACTTTTGAACCCCAACCTTAAGTATGGTTGCTTTTGTTGTTCCTTGCCTTAGATGTGTGAGAGCATTCTTAATATCATGATTTGGTTGTGTTCAAAGTTAGGGAGAAAAAGGTAGATTGAGGTATCATGAAAAATAAAGTGGTTTGAATGATGAAAGAGCTTAAAAGAAAGAAACCAATGAAAAAGAAAAGAAATTAGGCATGAATTGCCAACAAAAAAGCTCAAAGTTTTAATGATGTCTCAAAGAAAAGAAAACAAGAAGGTTAAGGTCTTGAAGTGCTATGATTGTGAGAATTGAATGCTCTCTTAGGAATAAGCATTTTTGTTTCAATGACTTTGATAAATGACCCTTCCTTGTAGCCAAGCCAAATTACAACCCTTGAAGCCCTTGTGATTCCTTCGTTTTCACTTATTAATGCATGTTGTTTGTTGAATGCATAATTTGTTCCAGATGTTTGCAGGATTGTTTGGTGAGTGATAAAACCTCATATTTTTTTCATCCATTGATGAATGTGTGCTTAGGTGTGATTCATGTTGAACTTGTACTGCTCAAGAAGTTTTGAATTGTGTTTTTGCACTTAGCAATAGTTTCATCTCCATGATTTGTTTGGAGTTTGATAAGTTATCTTGTTTGGACTTCTACTTTTTGAACCATAAAATTGTCGTTGTTCTATTGTGTTGATTCTAATTTCTTGTGCGGGTTTTCGGGTTCATTTTTAGTTTGAGACACTTTTGTTTGAGGACAAACAAAATAATAAGTTGGGGAGAGTTTTTAAGGGTCAAATTGTGCATACTTTTGATTATATTTTGTGGCCCTTTCCAATGGTTTCCTTGATATTTTAGTAGTAAATCTATTAATTTTAGTGTAAATATGCAAGTTTCCGATTTCATTGTAAATATTGTGAATTATGATCATTTTGAAACTTTTTGACAGGTCTTCTTGCTTATATTTGATGATAGGAACCTATGGTGAAGGAAAGAAGGCCTAAAAGATCATTTTCGAGGCGATCGTGTCGGTAACCCGTGCTTAGCGCGGTTCCAGCGCGTTTTCACTGTTGAGGAAGTATCTAAGACCTTCAACCGCGCTAAGCGCCCTCCTACCGTGTTTAGCGCGCTTTCTGGGATTTTTGCCTCTGTTTTTCTGACTGGGTTTAGCGCGCTCCTGATGGCACTTAGCGCGGTGCCACTTACTGCACTTTGTGCATTTGCTATAAATATCTTCCTTGGAAGATATTTACACCAACTTTGTAACTTTTACACTTTTCAGCATTTTAAAGCTTAGAAAGGGTTTTTAGTTAAAAAAAAGCTTAGAAACTCAAGAAGTGAGAATCAAGTCTTTGGAGCATCAAGCCTTGATTCTTCGACTTTGATGCTAGCAAAACTTTCTTTTTTACTTGTTGATCAAGCTACCATGGTGATGGGTAGCTAAACACTTTTGTGTCAAGATTAGAGGTAGTTAATCTTGCTATTATGTATTTCTTTTGATCTTTTGTATGGGAACAAGGTTTATCATCAATAGATGATGAAGATATTTGCTTTTAATGTTGTATTTATGGTTTGAATCACTCTAGACATAGATTTTCCAAGTCTTGATCTAATTTCTTCATCTATTAACCAACAAACTCTAGGCATAGATTTGAAAGTTAATATTTGCTTTGTATCGATCTTTATGTTTATTGTTTCGATTGTTATTTCGAGAAATCATCTAGCGATTAAAACAATAATACCCACGGAGCCGCTTTAGAAATAAACGGATTCGCGAGGATACGCGATTGTATTGATCAAAACTAAGTTCACATGCTTGATTAATCGAATATGTATGAAAGGGGTTAACGAGATCTAATCTTGACATGCTTTTCAAAAAATAAAACGTCCATTTTCTAGTTTACTCTTTGCTACAAAACTTATGTTACAAAACAAAACTCTTTGAAAACCTTTCTCTTAGAACGTTAAACTATTGAACGACGGCATCTATATATTTGATAACACAATCCCTGCGGATACGATAAAACAACCCACCGAAAATACTTTTCAACAAAGGCAATCACCAATGCAAATATCACATTTTCTATCTTCTACTAATATGTTTCTGGTCTGACCAATGCTTTAGATATGAAGTATGCTAGGTTCTGGTTAGGGCTTGTTTCTCGGATTAGGAAGGCACTGTCTTTTTCTTTGGAGATGACCAAGTAGATGAACAAAATTTTCCCTATAACTAGTATGGATAACACCAGTGGGGTAGATATGGATGTTTACAGTGACACGAACACATGTTTGAAATCCAGATTCCAATCAAAATGTACTTCTTTCTTTAACTTGTAAAATAGTAGTGCATGCTGATTCAATCTTAAACGAATCTATTTAAGGCATGGGCATCCTGTTTAACTTCATTACCTCCTTCTTCGTGGTTGGTGCTTCCATATTGATGAGCGTTTCACACTTTTATGGGCTTGCTTTTATGACTCTCTCTTTGAGATAGAAACCCAAGAATTTTATGACTCTAACTTTGAAGGCGAATTTCTTTGGATTGAGCCTCATGTTATATTGTAAAACATGACGAAACACGCTAGCTAGTTACCTGCCGTGTCACTCTTCTTCGCTGGATTTGACGATCATATCTTCTAAAAAGAACTTTAGTGTTCCCCTATTTCTTCTTCGAAGATTTTGTTCATCATTTCTGGTATGTTTCCATTGTCCTCTTTAAGCCAAAATGCATGGAATTGTACCTATAGTTTGTTCACTCCATCATAAAGGCAATTTTGTCCCTGTCTGTCTCATACATGGGTATCTAATTGTAGCCAGAATATGATTATAATTTAATAAAAAATTTAATAAAATGTTTGACATAGTGGAAAAATTAAAACATATGTGATTGGAATGATTATAAATAATGACACGATAATCAGAGAATAGAATGTTATCACGATGATATTACTTAACAATCAAGTAGAAATTAATCTAACTTTGGATGTACATGAGAAGTGTGTTTCGAACTTATTTAATTGATATTCTACAATGACAGTTTTCAAGTTTAATCGTGAAGGAGATCATTCAGAGGCTTTGTCTAACACAAACCTATATCTGGATATTCATTATTCTACCATGGGCTAGAATAATTTATATATAGACATTAATATGCCTTGACACACACTTTTTCAAGTTTAATCATGAAGGAGATCATTCAGAGGCTTAGTCTAACATAAACCTACTTCTCGATATGCATTATTCTACCATGGGCTAGAATAAATTATATACAAACATAAATATGTGTGTCCGATGTCTTTATAGGTTGTAATGGGGTTAGGGTTAAGGTGGTATATTTTGGAAAGTAGGTTAAATCTTGGAGTTAGTGAGATTATACTCATAGACCAAAACTATTATTTTTTTTCGAGGATACTTCTTTGTTTTGCAATTGACTACTTCTGCTTCATACTAGTTGAATTTTTCTTTCTTTTAGTTTCTCTTTTTTTTTTTCTTTTTTTTTTTGTATTTGATATTTCAGATTTTCCATTTTTGGAATCACTTTATTTACTCTTTTTTTAATTTATCAATCTTCATTGATTTTTCAAATTAATTTAATTTCAGGATGAACTCAAATGAACTTAATTAAACTCAATTTTGTAATTCATGTGGATCTGTAAGCTAGAATGTATAATAACTGCAACAATCAGATGGCCTATTTGATTTTGATTATGACAACACTGTGATGTGAAGTTTTCATCTAAAGTGGTGATCAAGTCCTTGTGTTTCTGATGATGGCAACACCATGATGTAAAGTCTTCATCAGAAGTGGTGATCAAGTTATACTTCTTCGAGATCTAGAGTCAAAGTCTATCTCTAAAGGATAACACCTAATGTCAAGCATAATTTGGTGGAGTCAATGAAGATCTCGGTCAAGCAATTTTCTCTGGTGATGATATATATCAAGAAGTCTTATCAAGCCTCATTAGATAGGAGTTAAGATCAAGTCTCATATGTAGTTCTGAATTAATCAAGGGATCTTGGATCTTCATAATTGTGAAAGAGAGAAAGTTCATGCAATACCATATATTGTTAGTAAGTTTGATCATGTGATAAATTCTATCAAATGATCTTAGGATTATAAGCAATCTGTAAACTTACAAATTTAACTTACATTTGCATCTCGTGTTTTGTACATTTAAGTCTTTTATTTTTATTATTATTATTATTATTATTATTATTATTATTATTATTATTATTATTATTATTGATTTCCAAGTCAAAGAACAATGGTGTTTCTTCCATATTATTTATTTGAACGCTGCGAGTTCTTTCACGAATTAAATGTAGTTTAATAATCACATGACTATTAAACAACAAAGAGAAAATATACAACTAACATTAAATTTTGTAGGTGATGCTCATGTGACTTTTAAGATCTTTTCGTTAAATTATTAATTTGTCTAGTAAATTTAGTTGAGTTGGATAAAATAATATGTTTCATATGTTGGTTAAATAATCTATATTGTGTAAAATTAATTAAATTTACAAAAAAAGATGTAGTATGTAATTTCTCATGTGAGTTATTGTTGGTCCAAAGAAATTCACAATTTGGTAAAGTAATTGTATGCATGTGATAATAAATTTGTGATGATTATAAAATTTTTTCCATGTGGATAATGGAATGCTAAGAGGTGACTATTATTTGACCAAATTTATCATCAACATTTGATCATTGCGTTGATAGCTTGTTTGTAGTTAACTTTTACAATCCAAAGATTGAAAATTGATGTCACGTTTAATATTTTGTTAAAGTTTTATTTTATTTGTATATTGTCGCTCCCGGGATTTTCATCCAGGTACAAACGCGAAAGTGGCGCGGAAACATGGTCGTCAACAATGTGTATTTATCCCAAGAGAGGGAAAGGAAACACTGCGTAAACCTGAGGGAAAGGAAAAGCATGGTCTCACGACCAAGAGAAACGGGTAAGGGAGTTGGTTACGCGAAGGGAAGGTGTTAGCACCCCCACGCGTCCATCGTACTCGATGGGATCCACGCTTGTTGTCTATATCAAAGGGTGTCATCGTCTGGAGCTCCACTGCTACTGGAAACGAGAAGGAGCGGGAACGGAAAAGAGCGAAGAAACGGGGGGAAAAGAAAAATAAATGACTCGATACGACGTCCTCGGAGTCCTAGGCCTACGTATTCCCTCGTGCAATGGGAAAGTCAGAGTCAACGTAGTTCGGACACGAACTAAGGGGGGAGGTTGCTCGCCAAGACATCGTCGTCTTGTGCCTACGTATCCTCAATCTAACCAGAAAGAGGAAGTCAGAGCAGTCGTAGTTCGACCTAACAAGGTCTTAGTGTTTTTTATGAGCGACGTTAAGTTCGCGTCCGACAGTTAGGGTCGATGCCTGTTTGCGACGAGACGGAAGTAACGTGCCCTTTTCTGAAAACAGTTCCAAAACTTAACAATCCTGAAGGATGTAAAAGGTTTGAGTTTGTTTTGTATTTTTTAGACAAGAAGTGGATTGAAGTTAGTTTGTAACTTGCATTGCACCTAAGTCTACAACATAGGAACGAATACGTCGCGTATCGTCCCCAACAGGACGTACACTAAGTATCCTAAAAGAATGAAGGGAAACCCCCCATTCCTCATTTCCCATATACAAGGCTCATGTGCAATACACGTTAATTTTTATTAAGTGTTTTGGAGTAGTTGTGAGATGAGAAGAGAAGACTCAAGTTAAAAAGAAAACACTAAGGGGAAACTAAATTGTTCCTAATGTTATCATGCAAAGGTGGCCCTAAAGTCAAGGTTTAAGAACCTAAG
Organism: Lathyrus tuberosus; assembly: GCA_022829125.1. Lineage (NCBI taxonomy): Eukaryota > Viridiplantae > Streptophyta > Magnoliopsida > Fabales > Fabaceae > Lathyrus > Lathyrus tuberosus. Next base: position 23,615,630 of record JALAZF010000017.1, read on the forward strand.
TCTAAAGAGAAGAGAGGGATAGAGCTACCTAATGCTTATCCTACCTCACCTTAATAAAAAATTAAGGACGAGCTAGGATCCCAAGGGGATGTGAAGAAGTTCTACACAATCAGGTATTATATCATGCTATTCACATAAGAGAAAGGATAATGAAAGAGATAAGAGATGAAGGAAGAAATGAGTATGGATTAACATCCACATACTCATATGCCTTACCTCTGCCCCTACACAAAAGGTTAGTACCAAATGATTACAAATAATGAATACAAGCATCAAAAGTAAACCAAACAAATGCTAGTTGTCTTAGGAAGACAACTTAAGGAGCAAACAATGTTTAAACCAAAAGGGAAGGGCCTAAGGGTTAAGGAACATCCAAGGTCAGTAGGTACCCCTTAATGGTCTCTACTAATGTAAACAAGCCATATGAAACCAAACAAAGGCAAACTATGCACCAAACAATCATACAAATGCAAGTGAATCATGAACATGGATAAATGCACATGCGAGCACCAAGGTCAGAATTAAATGACACTTGAGAATGTGTGAATATGTCATTGAGATGGCATGATATTCATAAATGCAAACATTATTCAAGTTCCAACAATGAAGCATACTTGTAATGCAAGTAGGAAATGAAGACGTAAGATGAATAATCATGCAAATGGATACAAGGCAGTAGCTCATGAAGTTTGAAATGGCATTTAGAATTCAATAATGTTCTTACAAAGTCCATACAAGTCTCACATTGAAGCACATTGCAGAATAAGAACAACTAGGTCCAAACAAGTTCATACAAGTTCAAACTATGCACATACTAGACACAACAACCCAAAAGAAGTCATGCAAGCGAAATGAATCATGCATGAGCATCCAAGTCAGTAGCATATCACCCTTTACATGAAATGGAAATCAAAATAAGAGTCCTATAATATTCATACACAACTCATGTCATTATTTGTTAAAGGTTAAGAGCAAAACAAGTTCAAAATTGTCAAGCATGGATGACTTATGAAATGAGTGAAGATAGATGAAATTAGAATGAGTTAGAGGCATGTTAGACATGTCAAGGTCAGAGGCTATTAACCTCTAATAGGTTTCATATAATTCCTAAAAGAAATAGAAGAAATAGATCACACAAGGTTCAAACAAGGTTAACAAACAATGTTCAATTAGGAGATGACATACCAAAGTGATAATGCATGAAACAAATGGGCATTTGTGGGTCAAAAGAGTATTTACAAGTACATGGACATATTATAGGTCATATGAGATCATGTGTAATGGAATGATGCAACAAGCAAAAGCATATTACACAAACAAATGAAACTAAAACAAGTTGAGTAAGTGAAGACAATTTGTGGTCATGTGAATTCAATAAAAGGGAAATGAAGTTATAAGTCACACATGAATGGTTAGTGATGATCTAAAACAGAAAGTGAGTCAAGTTTGGATAGCTCTTAGGTCCTATAAGTCTTCATGAAGATATGCCATGCAACACATAAGAAAAATTAGACAAACAAAGATCAAACACCAAGTATCAATCCATGTTCATGTAAGTCTATACAAATCAATCAAAGTTAGGTGTTAAGGACCTATAATTTGGTTTTAGAAGACCTATAAGGATGTATAAACATGTATACAAATGAATGCACAAGTATCATGTTGAATGATTACACAATGAGCATGTAGCCCTAGAACTAGCAATCTAAACATCTACACAAACAAGATGTACTTCAACAATCAACACAAGCATAATTAAATATTGTAAAAATTCAAAGGAAACAAGTGAGATGGAGTGCAATCAGAGGCTAAACCATATACAAAATAATGAGCAAAAATTCATTTGTTATCATGTTTAAACAAGACCTATAACATGCTCTATAATCATTGAACAAACACATACAAGATGACATTCAAAAGCCAATCAAATATCACCTAAAAATTCCCAAAAAAATTACACAGCAGTACTAAATATGTCCTAATATCTCATGTCAAGTTTCATGTAAAATATCAATACCAAACTTCTTATAGAAAATGATTTGTGCACCAAGTATCACAAATTATGCTCATTAAGGTACAACACAAAGAAAATTCCAAAACAGGCATCAAAATTAATCAAAAATGAAAATAAAAAATACCAAAAATTAAAAGAGAGGGTTAGGACCAATCATGAATTTTCTCAGAATTTTTAGTAAAAAGGAACTATTTTTCAAAATCCTTTTGTGACATGCATAAAAAAAAATAGAAAAAACTAGAGAATTCCATGGGGGGTGCAAAAATAGCAAACAGTCAGTTCAAATAACGTTGGGCCCAATAAAGGGGGTGTAAAGAGCAAAGAAATGTTAGGCCCAGGGCGCGTGGGCTGATAGTCCTTACCATAGGGATTAGTAAAAAAGGTTGACTCATTGAGGCACGTTGGATTAAATCAGTCAACTACTATCAAACCCTTATGTCAATCATGTGGCTAGATTCAGATGATCATGGTAATTAAATTGGGGATCATGCACACAATCACATAAAATTCAGAAAATAAAAGAAAACCAAATAAATGAGCATGTGACTCACGCATGCCTTTTTTAATGCGCTGTCATTTTCTCAGCCACTAGATCAAGGGAAATGGATGGTCATGATTAAAACGTGCATGGCCTGAGCTGGTTAGGGTTTGGGTGAGAGAGACGCCGAAGCTCAAATCCGGTCGTCTTCTCCGGCGAGAGAGCCACCACGCACGGTGGCGAAATTTCCTGAAAAGTCACATGACTACATCAAATTAACCAGAATCACACGTAGATTAAGAATATGCCGTTATTTTCTCCTGATCATACATATTTAACTCAAATCGAAGGTATCTTTGCAAGCCCTAGAAAATCACAAAAAGCCATAGTTGCTTATCCTTTACTCACAACACCAATGCCTCTCTAAAGAGGTCCCAAGTAACCATTATTCGTGAGCCTAACAGCCTACATTCTCAAATAACAAAGCAAGAAAGTGAAATGTGATTACCTGGACAGAGTTTGCTCCTGAAACCTCCAAAAACTCGGAATCTCCTTGTGCAAGATCTTCAGGTCCACCGCAAGGCAAAATAAATGCCTGAAACGCCTCAAATATTGATGAAACTTGCCAAAGAATCTTGCACTGATGAGAACCGGATCCAACACTATATCACTCCCTTGAGCTTTTTGTAGCAAACCGAACCAGAAAAACGGATTGGTGATGATGATTGTGGAAGAAACTTGGAGAAGTCTCCAATATCGAGAGAGATTCGCAAGCTGAAAGTTGGAAGCACCAAGTGTTATTTTCTGATGTGTGTACAAAATGAGCTTCTAACTGATTCAGTTAGGGTTGGTTAGGCCTTTATATGTGTTGTTAGGAAGATTTAACTAAGGTTAGAGTGTGGTTAAGGGTGAGGTTAATGAAAGCTGGCAAAATGAGAGTGAGATCATGTTAACAACGGGTTGGGGGTTTTCTTCTTGTGCATGGAGGTACACGATGGTTGTGGTACTCCTTAAGGTGATGGATGGTGGTAATGCAAAGGGTGCAGTGTAACCAGTACAAACAAAAGCCTGCTCATTAAGTTTGTTTTTCATGGCCATATGAAGTATGTTTGGTGATGCATACATGGAGTGTCATAGAATGCATGGGCATATGTAGTAAGGGTAGCAAGGGCCGAGTTAGGTGCATGGTCCACAAGAAAAATGAAACTAACAAGAGCTTATGCATACATCATGATAGCAACTTTGGCAAGGATTATTTCTAAGGATAGTGGATGAATTGTCATGCTCTTTGGCTTTTTGGAAAGAGGGCCTGAAGTAGAGCAACATTGTTGTTGAAAACAATTGAAATGGGAGCCTCTAAGACATTAAGAAATGGTCATGAAGTTGTGTATACACAACTGCATAGGCATGTCACTCTGACTTGCCATGATCAAATCATGTGCGTGTGGGAAAATTAGTGGGAACTTACCTACTTTGATCCACTATATCTCTCCAATGGTTGCTCTGGTGAAAAAACTCCCCACGTCAATGTTGTAGAGGGGGTCAAGGGGAACAACTTTCATGTTGGACACTTTTTCATTTGAAGCTTGCATCATGGTGTAATTGGTCCCTGAAATTGAACCTAACACGCACACCACATGTTTGATCAAATTACTGCGTGCTGGCTGGTCAGGACTTGGTTGGCTGACCTAAAATGCCTTGAGATCTCTTAACTTTAACCAATCATAACTCCCTCAATTTTGATCCAATAGAGTTCTTGTTATGGTTTTGAAGCTTAGATTGTGAACTTTTGATAGGCCTCCATAAACCTTCCATTTGGAGCTTGGACCATGGAGAAAGAATGCTTCAAAGATGGGTGTGCACCTTGCCAAAGCTTGCCATATTTAGAAACCCTTAATTCTATTTTTGGAAACTTTCCACATCTTCTGATTTTTGGTGAATTCCTTAATATTTCTTGATCAAATCTTCATCAATAACCATATTTGAGGTGAGGAGCATGAAATTGACTTCAAAAAGTCAAGAGTTGACTTTTCCCCAATTCTCCTGATTTTCAATCAATTGATCAATTGAAACCCTTCCAAACCAAATTGATGGACAATTCTTCATCCCTAGCCACTTGAGGACATGTAGAATACCATGAGATCAAGTTTTTCCCAAAAATCAGAAATAAACTGATTTTATGGCAAATCCTAGTTTTACACCCTCAGTCTAGGAGAAATCAACACATCCTCAAAATCTAAATTCCTCTGAATATGAGGTACATCCTTTCAAACAAAGATGAGATATGCCATTTGGTGATGATAAAAGCTTGAGTATCTTGCCCATTGGGGTGTTATACTCAAGAATTCCAAAACCCTAATTTTGCACTGGTTAAGATGATGTGATTCCCTTGCATTCTCTTGCCAAGTTTGATCATATGATAAGGTGATGACTCAATTTAAGATTTCTTGAGGATCAAGGCTCCTTGGATTTGATTTAGACACCCTGATTCCATGCCAATGAAGCAACGAAATGCAAGGATGACAATGCAAAGCATGCAATGAAACATAAGCCAGTTAAAAAAACAAGAGGGCAAATTTTGAGGTGTTACAGCTGCCCCTATTCAAACTTCTTGGATCCGAGATTATGGAAGCAAAAACTTCCAGATGATCGGGATACACGGAGATTGAATACCAACATAACCTGGAAATTAGCAATCTGTGGGGATAACAAAAATATAATGACTATGAGAACGGCCGACGGAGGACTCAGAAAGGTAGACCGGCCGACGGTGAACAAAACTGGGGATATAAGAATAAACAAGGACGGCCGAAGGCAAACTCGAAAAGGTAGACCGGCCGAAGGCAGACTACGCTGGGGAGAAACAAGATAATATGAGGGCGACCGAAGGCGAACTCGAAAAGAAAGACCAGCCGAAGACGGAATTTCAACAACAAACGAGTACGACCGAAAGCGGACTCGAAGAGAAAGACCGACCGAAAGCGGACTCGACAACTAATGAGTACGACCGAAAGCGGACTCGAAAAGAAAGACTGACCAAAAGCGGAATTTCAAAAACAAACGAGTACGACCGAAAGCGGACTCGAAAAGAAAGACCGATCGAAAAAGGAATTTCATCAACAAACGAGTACGACCGAAAGAGGACTCGAAAAGAAAGACCGACCGAAGACGGAATTTTGAAGAAAGGATGTACCATATAGGATACCCTACTGGGGATAACAAAATAACCAAAGAGTGCGAGGACGACCGAAGGCGAACTCGAACAGAAAGACCCAACTGAAGATGGACTTTCAAAGAAAGACTAAGCCGAAGATGGACCTTCAAACCCAAGATAGGTAGAATCCACAGACCTGCAAAGATGACTCCGCTGGTGAAAAGAGAAATCTAAACAGACAACTCTGTAGGGGAGTATAGGAATGAATAACAGTAAGAAGGACAAATCCAAGATGGTCGCGGTGTAATGTTAAACCACATCACCCAAGTTATATCCCTTTCTACTAGGGAAAGAATCTGGTAGAAGGTATCAAACTTGGCTTATGCTTCGAATGCATATGTTTGAATTTTTCTATGGCGTAATGCTCCATACGAAATGGAAATGCTACGCGCTTGGGAGGATGCCATGCAAAAATGCTTATGCGATGCAAAAGGAATGTCTCAGCAAAATAAATGCTGAAGACAAAGGCAGCTCCACCAGGGATGACAAACTGAATTGTCCTTTGAATAAAAAAGACCCTGATGAGGAAGATCCTGATTACACACTCTGCTGGAGGTGAAAACTCTGAGAGAAGATCCACTCTGTTGGGGATGGATAAAAATGAGTATTGAAGGTAGAACCCAAAGAGAAATTTGTCCCTGCTGGGGATAGCCGATGCCTTCTACCGAAGATAGAACTCAAAACCTGGATCTAAAAGATGCCCATAACAATTGGACTTAAGACCTGCTGGGGAGATCAACCGCTGTCGAACAAACCACTGTGAAGATCACCACCACACTTTGCTTGGGGAGACAAGTCAATAATTCCGAACCTGCTTGGGGATATTACTGAATTCAAACCTGATGGTAGGAGATATCTGCGTCTTCACCTGGTGGGGAATATCAACCATCACTAGCAAACCTGCTTGGAGAACGGTAGATGACAACACCAACTCTGCTAGAGGATGACATCAAGCTTACTCATCTGTCGGGGATCAACCCATACCGTTGCTGGTGAGAAAACATTTCCTGACTAGCTGAGGAGAAATGGGTATACAGACCCTGTGGGGAAATAACATCTTTGTCCAAAGAAAGATATTCCATTAGTCTCTTGCCGGGGATGCAGAGATATCAACTTCTGACTGCTTGCTGGGAGAGTAATAAATCATCCACAACTCTAGCTGGGGAGTTAATCCTCTGTACTCTGCTGAGGAATGTAACAACTTGCTGAGGCGATGAAATCTCAACGTTGAAGAGATTAGCCCTACTGGGGAGAAATCCTGCTACCCTGCAAACAAAATCAATAGACAATGCAAAATGGCTATCTAGACTACCATCCTAATGACTGTTTCATGAGCAACTTCCACTGTTTTCCGATATGCTTCGCAAAGCTCAACATTTTCGCATGCAATGTTTTATCAAAAATATCGGACGTTTTCACAAACAAAATAGTAAAATATAAAATATAGATGGAAAGCTCTTTGAATGAAATGAAAATTTTATTGAATGAATTGGCATGTAAATAGGCATTTACACCCGGAAGCAATTCCTAAAAAGAGGTAATTGCGTAAAAAGAAAAAGAAAATACACATGTCGGCAATGTGGGGAACAGATATCCACCATGATTCAATTCAGCTATGACCCGTATGTCTCGCTTATCCGCATATGTTTCGACCTTTGAGGAGACTGACTGGGCTGATTCCTTTCCTTCGAAATTCCCATGTATCAAAAGTGTTCACAGATCGAACGCAGATCGTAGCCTTTTGCTTTCAAATCCCTAACTTTTGCCTGGATCGCCCTTTTCGGGTTTTCAATCCACCGGGATACCCAAAAAGTTCCAAAAAGTTCCTTGAAATTGTTGAACAATACTTTTTTAAGAATAGTAAGATAGAGACAAGCACTACTTTGTCCAAGCTCATATCAGAGAGTGAAAGTTCCTTGAAATTGTTGAATAATACTTTTTTAAGAATAGTAAGATAGAGACAAGCACTACTTTGTCCAAGCTCATATCAATGAGTTACAAAGGCAAAGGGTCCGTTATAGAAATTTCTAACCTCACAAAAAAATCATGGCATTAAAGTTAGAACTTACTAAGGATTTAATTGTTCACTTTGTTTTGATTTCTCTCCCATCACACTTTGGGCAATTCAAAGTGTGTTGCAACAATGAGAAAGACAAATGGTCCCTAAATGAGTTGATATATCACTGTGTGCAAGAGGAAAATAGGTTGCTGAAAAACAATAAGGAAAATGCCCACTTTTCTACTAGCTCTGATAATAAACGAAAAATAAATGCAAATAAATCTTCTCAAAAGAATTTGGCAAATGAGCAATCAAAGGAGTCCACATATTTCTTTGAAAAGAAATATGGCGTGCAAATAAGTGTAATTTTCTCACTTTTGTTTATTATGAAATTAATTTAGTTTATGTACCTAAAGATACTTTGTTGGTAAATTCTTGTACTACTACTCACATTAGAATGTCCACGCAAAGTTTCCTGTGGAGTCGTTCGCCAAGTGATGGCGAAAGATTAATCTATTTGGACGATGAAAATAAAGTTGCAGTAGAGGATATATTGAATTTTAGATTATTATTAAATATTATTTTTCATTTGAATTTGGTTGAGACTTTTGTTTCACCATCTATTAATAGAAATTTAATTTCTATTTTTGTATTGCACAAATTAGGTTATACTTAACCTCTTGTATGATTCAAATATTGATATTGAGCGTACCTCTAACTAGAATCACATGGTACAAAACTAAAAAAATAAAATGAAAATTATACCACTTTATGGAATAAGCAATTAAGACATATCTCTAAAGAGAATTCAAAGACTTGTGTCGAAGGATATTCTTGAAATCTTAGAATTTTCATATTTTTAAGTTTGCATCCAGTGTATTAATGGTAAACAAACAAGAAAAAAAGAATTTTGATGTCGATAGAGCTAAAGACGTCTTAAAACTAATTAATATGTATATATGTAATCAATTGCATACAAGTTCATGAAACAAACAAAGGTATTTTATTATGTTCAAAGACGACTATTATAGATATGGTTATTTGTACTTATTTCATGAGAAATATCAGTCCCTAGACATGTCAAAGTCTTTAAAAGATAAAGTTACACTTAAGCGTGGAAAGAAAATTAAGGTTGTCAAATTGGACCGTGACAGTGAATACTATGGTCAATATAATGGATTAGGGGAACATCGACCTATATCTTTTGTGACTTTCCTAAATGAGTGTGGAATCGTTATGTAATATACAATTTAGGCTAAACGTAACATAAATGAAGTTGCAGAACGATGATAACGAACACACATGGACATTGTGAAGAGTATGATTAGGCATTTGTTCATACCACAATCACTTTAGGGAGAGGCACTAAAGGCTACAATTTATATTCTTAATAGATTACCTATTAATGTAATAGCTAAAACCCCTTATGAGCTTTGGATTGGAAAAAATACTAACATTATCCATTCACACATTTAGGGATGTCTAGTTTAAGAGAGGCCGTATGGGCCTCGTGAGGGTAAGTTGGATGCAAAAAATGTTAGTTTTTATTTCATTAGGTATGTCAAACACTCTTGCAGATACAAGTTTTATAACACCACCACTAGAACAATTTTTGAAACAATAAATGTAATATTCCTTGAAGTTGTAGAGTTTGGAGAGAAAGAAACCATAAGGAGTATTGTCTTTGATGAAAAAACTATTAGTGAGTATGAACAAGTATTTGTACTTGTCATTATACCATTAATAGATAAACAAACAAATCATGATGTTATTTCTAACACCCCGCAAGATGTTATTCCTCACATCCCTAAAGATTAAGACAACATTGAGTCTCTTCCTCAAGCACCACATATGGTTCAAACTCAAAAAAATTAAGAGAAACCTTATTAAGTATACCCATTAGAGATAAGAGAAGTTCAATTTCTTATAATTATGTTGTATTTGCTCAAGAACATGAGGATGAAATTGGATGAACTGAGGAAGATCCTATCAACTTTCATCAAAATATGAAAAGTCCTAACTCTCTCAAGTGGATTGACGCTAAAAAGAATGAGATAAAATCAATGGTTGGTGATGGCATTTAGGATATCGTTAAATTAACTAAAATAAACAATATGATTGATTGTAAATGAATATTTAAAACCAAAAAAGATTTAAAGAGAAGTGTTGAAATATATAAAGTTCATATTGTCGCTAAAGGTTTTACTCAAATGGAAGTCATAAATTATAGATATACTTTCTCTCCAGTTTCATCAAAAGAACCTGTCAAGATCATAACGACATTAGATGTTTATTTTGATTTGGAGTTGCGTCAGATTGGTGTAAAAATTGTGTTTCTAAATGGAAACATGGAAGGAAAGATATATGCGGTGCAACTAAAATTTTTTGTTTCAGGAGATGCATAGCCTATGGGTTTGCAAACTTAAGAAATCAATCTATTGTCTTAAAGAGGCTTCCAGTCAACGATATTTCAAATTTCATCAAGTTATATCCTCTTGTGGTTTTGAGCCTAATCCACTTGATGTTTGTGTATACCATAAGTTCAATGGGAATACATTTATTTTATTGATATTATATTTAAATGATATCCTTTTGGAAAGCAAACACGTATGCTTATTGCAAGGAACCAAGAGATTTATGATAGGTAATTTTAAGATGAAACATCTTGGGAACACATCCTTGTCTTAGGAATCCAAATACTTAGTGACTGCTCTCGAGGTATCATAATATTATCACAAATGAGCTATATTGATACATTTCTGGATAGATTATTCATGAAAGATAGTAACCTAAGAGACATGTTGCTAGAGGATACAAATTTAGTCGCAACCATTACCTCGTTGCAGATCTTGAAAAAAGAAAAATGCATAATATTTACTTATACTTAAGTTGCATGGAGTCTAATGTATGCTCAAGTTTGCATTTTTTTTCCGACTTAGCTTTCATCATAGGAGTTCTTGGAAGATATTTAAGTAACCTTGGCATACAATATTATACAACACTGGACAACAGTAAAGCATGTTTTACCCTAAAATAGAGACTTCATGCTCACTTAGCAAAGGTTAGATAACTTATAGATTATTGGATATTCTTACCGTGATTTTGCAGGATTCCCCAACAATAAGCGGTATGCATCTGGTTATATCTTCCTTTTGGCTAGAGGAATCATCTCCTGGAAGTACAAAACATACTTTAGTGGCTCCTTCCACCATAGCAACCAATTTTGTAGCTTGCATTTAGGCATCAAATCATGTAACATGGCTTCGAAAATTTGTCACGGGTCTACGCATCATTAGGATCATCCATAGGCCTTTGAAGATTTATTTTGACAATAATGTAGTTTTACTCTACTTAAATAATAACATGAGTGCTAAAACGTCAAAATTTATTGGTATTAAGATTTTGTTGTAAGAGAAAGAGTCAATAAGAAACATATTTTGATAGAACATATATGAACAAGATTAATACTAGCTGACCCGCTAACCAATGCCTTAATGCCTAAGACATATGGGTCTTGGTTTTAAGATTATCTTAGATTAGTGAGAGTCTTACCTTTTTTTTTGTTGGGTAAATACCTATTTTACCCTCTTTCATATGGGTGATATTTGAAAGAAAAAACTGTAAAAAAAGTTTGAATTCTCTCCCCGACTTACAAAGATTCTCCTGTTTTTACCCCTCATCAAACCTAGTTACCAGAATAAATGACATGGGTGAACTTTTTTTATTTATTTATTAGTTTGTTTTAATGACGTGGATTACCAATTTTTTTTTTCAATTTTTTTTTTTGTAACTTCTACCTTAGCTTTTTTTATTTATTTATTTTTAAAATTTTTAAAATTAAAAGCTAGAAAAACCAATATTTTGTGCCCACATAAATCAAACTCAGGTTCATCACATCATTTATACAGGCACATTTCCATTGGGCTAGCCAATTTGCTTTGATTAAGTGTCCAATAAAATATACTTATTATATACCTTCATCATTTTCATCTTTTCATATCATCACCTCCATCTTCATCTTCTCTTTACTTATCATCTTCCATAACCAAGACATCACATAGAAGGATACATTGGGGTAGAAATAAGGGAGCATTATTATGTTTATTACAAGCACGTATAGACAAAACCATATCTCTAAATATTAGGTTCAACCAGATATGTTAAAAATGATTATTATAGTTAAATTCCAAAAGACACTCAAGATCAAACATTTATCTTTGGTGATTTTTACCACATATCATGGTCATCCCCAAATCGATAGTTAGTCTCTACAATTGCGTGTAGAGGATACCTGGTTTATACCAAAAATCATTTATCTTCAATAACTTTCCAGAAACCTGATAACATATTAACCATATATGATTTGGCAAGCAAAAGGTATCTTGAAATAAAAAGTCCAATTAAACACACACATAGCTGTAGTAATTGTGGAAATAAAAGTCATGCTTGATTCAACGGCTCTATAGTAGGATTGTAGTTCCAATTCAATAATGCAATACTTCAAACGCGTCCATAAAGAAAAAGGGTTCTGGGAATTTCGAGGGAACGAATCAACGCCATCACACATTTTTCTTTCTTCATTTTTGCATATGATCATGCCATGGATATGGATTATGATAAGTGGTGAGAAGATGACTATGAAGAGGATGATATGAGAAGATGAAGATAATGAAGGTATGTAATAATTCATGTTGGGTTAGATTGACAAAAATAATTGGTGTCGAATTCAACATACTTTTTAAACGTTGTTATTATACCAGCACCCAACATCATCTTCAATTTAATCCAACTTGAGCAAAAATAATTCATATTTTAGGTTTGATGAAGATGAAGATGAAGTGAAAAGATGAAGTGACGAAATTATGTAATAATTATAATTTTTGGGACATTTTAACAAATGAAATTTTCTAGCTTAGTGGTAGGTAATTTGAGATTTTCTAAAAAGTGTTGAGTTCAAACTTTGTTGGGACCAAATTTTATGTTTTTAAAGCTTTTAATATCCAAAGCTTAAAATAATAGTATAATTATAAAACTCCTATGTGATTTAAAAAAAATTGGAAACAAAATCTAACTTGGCAATCCACATCAATGCTATGTCATTTATTTTGATGATTGGATCTCCTAAAGGATCAAAATAAAGACATTTTTACGAGGAATTTTTCAAATTTCGGATATATGACGGGTAGGGCTGGAAATGAGTCGAGTCGAGTCAAACTCGCCTTAGTTCAGTTCGACTCGTTAAGAATTAGCCGAGTTCGAGTTTGAGTTCGAGTTCATCACGAACTTTTTTTTCAGCTCAAACTCGACTCGTTAAGAATTGGCCGAGTTCGAGTTCGAGTTCATCATGAACTTTTTTTTCAGGTCAAACTCGACTTGTTAGAAGTTCACGAATATCGCGGTTCAACTCGTTAAGTTTATCTTGTTAGGTTCAACTCGCTTATTTCACAGACTTAAAAGTAATTTTTTAAAGTCTATTTTTTATATATATATTTGACATTTTAAATTAATATTTTTTAAATAAAAAATATATAAATAAAATAAAAGTTATAAGATTGAAATTTATACGATGTTAATTTTATTTGTATAATTATTCGTAGAAATATTTTACTCACTTGAGAATATAAATTATCAATTAAAACCGTTAGATTAAAAGAAAATATGAGACTAAGATTTAGAACAAATCTTTAAACATACTCTTAAAGACAATATAATATATCTCATATATAATCGAATTGACTCATGAACCTAACGAATCGAACTATGTATAGTTCAAGTTTAGATCATTTAATTAACGAACTTAGTTTTTAGCTCATATTCAGCTCATTTGGTTCATGAACCTAGTTCAACGATTTAATTTTCGAATCGAATTTCGAACTATTTTCGAGTTGGTTTGGTTCATTACCAGCCCTAATGACGGGGGAAATAAATATTAACTAGTTTTTGTTTTATGTTTTGATTTAATTTTTAGAACAAACTTTTTTATATTTGAATTTGTGCAAAGATAAAGTTAATAATTATTTATTGGTAATAATATTATGTTATTTGATTAAATATTGTTGTTTTAAATTGCCTCTAAGAAATATTTGTTTTGATCTCACTTAAGATTTTAGTTGGACTAATTGGATCAACATGTTGTAAATTTTAAACTCATGCGTGTTCAAATATATGTTTATTTAGCTTCCATACTAAATCGATTATTTGTTGTATTTATTATATTGAACATGCTTATATAAATAATTATGAATTAGTTATATCAATTGTTTATTAAAAGCTACTCTGTTAGTTTAATTAAGATATGTGTTGTGAATCGATGTCAGCAAAAACAAACTAAAATATGAGAAATAGTGAGTTTTTTGAACAAATACAAAAAAAAACCTATTATGTTTTGTTGGGCTTAGTAGTCTCTTAATTGGGCCTATTGTATCATTAGGAGCTGACCTTATATTGGCTTGTATTGTATTGACATATATAAGGCATTTGCCCAAGTAATGAAATAGTAATCCACACTTTACTGTAACAATTGGTATCGTGGAGCCCAGATCCATTTTTCACCAACAAAAAATCAAACTGCAGTTTTTTTTTCAACGGTTCTAACCGTTTCGTGCTCTCGCTTACCTTTTCGATTGACTTTCCGACAACTTCCTCCGCCTTTCATGGCTGACTCTTCCAACTTCATGCAACCGGCGATACCCAAGTTTGATGGCTATTATGAGCACTGGGCAATGCTTATGGAAAACCTTCTTCGATCGAAGGAATATTTTGGTCAGATTGAACACGGTGTCACTGTCGCACCGACGAATGCTACTGCCGCTCAACTGCAAGCTGCCGCAGACAGTAAACTCCGCGATTTGAAGGTCAAGAACTATCTTTTCCAATCTATCGATCGCTCGATCTTGGAGACAATTATCACTCGTGACACTGCGCAAGATATCTAGGAGGCGATGCGAAAGAAGTATCAAGGTTCTACGAAGGCCAAGCGAGCACAGCTACAATCGTTACGGCGAGAATATGAGATTCTTGCAATGGGGGAAATGAGACGGTGAATGATTACTTTGCAAGAACGCTTGCAATTGTGAATCGGATGACAAGCCATGGTGAACGGCTTGAACAACTCACTGTGGTTGAAAAGATTCTTCGATCTATGCCACCGAAATTCAACTATGTGGTGTGCTCCATTGAGGAATCGAATGATGTTACTACCCTCTTCATTGATGAGTTGCAGAGCAGCCTACTTGTTCATGAGGGACGAATGAAGTGTCAGAAGGACCAAAGCGATGAACAAGCGCTGAAGGTAGCTGGTGCAAGCAGGGGTGTTCGCAGGGGTAAAGGACGATCCTCCTCAAGAGGAAGAGGGAGAGGAAGACAAAATAAAGAAATTGTTCAATGTTATAAGTGTCACAAGTTTGGACACTATCAACAGGAGTGCCCTGAATGGGACAATGCAAATTATGCTGAAATATATGATGAAGAAGAAATGTTACTGATGGCTAATTCCAACTGTGAAAGCACCAAAGAGGAGATTTGGTATCTTGATTCCGGATGCAGCAATCATATGATTGGCACAAAGGAGTGGTTACATGATTTTGATGATAGCTTCACAGAATCAGTCAAGTTAGGGAATGACTCCAAAATGGCAGTTATGGGCAAAGGCAACATCAAACTGAACATTGGAGGGAAGGTACATGTTATCACTGATGTTTACTATCTTCCTGGGCTAAGCAGTAATTTGTTGAGTGTTGGCCAACTTCAACAGAGGAATTTAACAATAGTTTTCAATAGGGATATCTGCCAAGTGATTCACAATGAAAAGGGCTTAATTCTCAACACTCAAATCTCAAGCAATAGAATGTATAGGATTTTTGCTCCTGTAATTCTGCCCAAGTATCTGCAAGTAAGCAAGATTGATGAATATTACTTGTGGCACCACAGGTATGCTCACCTCAGCTTCAAGGGTTTAAAAACTCTTAATCAAAAGCAAATGGTGAAGGGACTACCAGAGATGAGAGCCACAGAAGATAAATGTGAAGATTGCTTAATTGGTAAGCAACACAGAGATAACATCCCTAAGAAAGCTAGTTGGAGAGCTTCCCAAAGGCTTGAATTAGTGCACTCTGACATATGTGGACCAATTAAACCAGAATCCAATGGAGGTAACAGGTACTTTATTACCTTTACAGATGACTTCTCTAAGAAAACTTGGACTTATTTTTTGCAAGGAAAATTTACAGCTCTTGAATTCTTTAAAAAATTCAAGTCTCTAGTTGAAAAAGAATCCAATTGTGTTAGTCAATGTCTTAGAACTGACAGGGGAGGGGAATTTACATCAACAGCCTTCAATGAATTCTGTAGCTCACAAGGAATAAAAAAACAGTTGACTGCTGCTTACACACCTCAGCAGAATGGAGTATCAGAGAGAAAAAATAGGACTATAATGAACATGGTAAGGAGCATGATGTCAGCTCGAAGTGTTCCCAAAAGATTCTGGCCTGAAGCTGTAAACTGGGCTACATATGTTATGAACAGATGTCCTACCTTTGCTGTGCAGAACATGACTCCAGAAGAAGCATGAAGTAACATAAAACCCTCAGTCCATCATTTTAAAGTGTTTGGCTGTCTGGCACATGTGCATATTCCTGATGTGCATAGAAAGAAATTGGATGGGAAGAGTACCAAGTGCATTCTCCTTGGTGTTAGTGAAGAATCCAAGGCTTACAAGTTATACAATCCTACTGAAAAAAAGATTATTATTAGCAAGGATGTTGTCTTTGAAGAACTAAAAAGTTGGGACTGGGGCAACAAAGGTGGTAATAAGGAAAGAAATCAGATTGCTGACAATGAAGAGGAGCAGAATGTTGAGACACAAGATAGTCAAGATGAGAATGAAGCTAATGGAAACACTAATGCTGCAAATAAGAATGATAACAGTGCAGAAAAAGGACAACAAACTGGTGAAGAACACAGTGATAGTGACAGTGCAGAAGAAAGACCTGTTAGGACAAGGCAACCACCTAGCTACCTCAGAGACTATGTCACAGATTTGGAAGATCAACAGGACTTAGTGCAGAGTTTTGCCCTGTTTAGCTCAAAAGAAGATCCTGAGACTTATGATGAAGCTGTTAAACATGAAGTATGGAGAAAGGCAATGGAGTCAGAAATTGATTCTATTAAGAGGAATGACACTTGGGTACTAACTGAACTTCCACAAGGTGTGAAGTCTATTGGGGTGAAGTAGATTTTCAAAACAAAATACAATGAGGATGGAAGAATTGAGAAGTACAAAGCTAGACTTGTGGCAAAAGGATATGCTCAAAGGTATGGTATTGACTATAGTGAAGTGTTTGCCCCTGTGGCCAGATGGGATACCATAAGAACTATACTCTCACTGGCAGCATTTAAGAGTTTGAGTGTTTTTCAATTAGATGTCAAGAGTGCTTTTCTGCATGGTGAATTAATTGAAGATGTGTATGTGGATCAACCTTTGGGTTTTGAAACAAAAAACAAGAATCAAGTGTACAAGCTCAAAAAGGCATTATATGGATTGAAACAAGCCCCTAAGGCTTGGTACAGCAAGATAGAGTCTTACTTCATTATTGAGAAATTCATGAAGTGCTCTCATGAACACACACTGTTTGTTAAGTGTGAAGGAAAAAACAAGATTCTAATTGTCAGCTTATAAGTAGATGCCTTAATCTACACTGGAAATAATGAACAAATGATGAAGCAGTTCAAAGAATCTATGGAAGAAAAATTTGCCATGACTGATTTGGGTAAAATTAAGTATTTCTTGGGGGTTGAAGTGAATCAGACCCAACAAGGAATCTTCATTCATCAACACAAATATGCCTCTGAGATACTTAGCAGATTTGGAATGGCAGATTGTAACAAGGTGTGTAGTCCAATTGTGCTTGGATGCAAACTCATCAAAGATGAACATGGAAAGTCTACTAATGCTACTCACTACAAACAAATGATTGGATGCCTGATGTATCTGCTAGCTACCAGACCAGATATGGCTTTCTCAGTGTGTCTTGCTATAAGGTACATGGAAAGACCCACTGAACTACATGTAGTTGCTACCAAGGGGATTTTGAGATACCTAAAAGGCACTATGAGTCATGGAATTCTGTACAAACACAGTGATGAAAGAAACCTGAAATTGGTAGAATGGACAGATTCAGATTATGCTGGTATTTATGATGATAGGAGAAGTACATCGGGCTATGTCTTCACTATGGGGTCAGGAGCAATATCATGGTGTTCTAAAAAGCAGCCTATAGTTACTTTGTCAACTACTGAGGCAGAATTTGTGGCAGCTGCATCATGTGCCTGTCAAGGAGTATGACTAAGAAACATCATGAAGCAATTGCAGCAAGAACAAACTGGCAACACCACTGTGTACTGTGACAATAGCTCATCCATAAAATTGTCAAAGAACCCTGTTGTCGCTCCCGGGATTTTCATCCTAGTACAAACGCGAAAGTGGCACCGAAACAGAGTCGCCAGCAATGTGTATTTATCCCAAGAGAGGGAAAGGAAACACCGCATAAACCTGAAGGAAAGGATAGAGCATGGTCTTACGACCAAAAGAAATGGGTTCGGGAGTCGGTTACGCGAGAGGAAGGTATTAGCACCCCCTCGCGTCCATCGTACCCGATGGGATCCACGCTTGCTTGCCTCGATCAAAGGGTGTAAAGAAAGGGTACTGGAAAAAAAGAACTAAAAGAAAGAAAGGAGAAAGAAGAACAAATGTAGGGAAAATAAAAGAAGTGCTCGGACGGGCCCTACCCCACTGCCTACGTATCTCATCGGGAACATGAGAATCAGAGCGACGTAGTTCCCCTCACTAGGGATGAATTGTTTGTGTTTTTTAAAGAACGGCTGACGTTCTAGCTCAGGTGTTGCAGGCTCGCTGGTCCGAGTGCGTTACCATCTTGCAAGAGAACGAGTAGAAGCGCGTTCGTGCGTTAAGAGTGAATGAGGTGAGAAAAGAATTCCCGAAGGAAAGACGTTATTGTTTGTTTTTGTCTTTTAAGAGTTTTTTCATTTGTTTGCATATGATAGTGTATCTGAATCTTAGTCATTGGAATGTGTACATCCTCACATTCCAAGATGGAATGGGTAAGAAAGCACACTAAGAGTGAAGAAGACCCCCACACTTAGTTCCAATTGTCAAGGTTCAAACACACTAGCATACTTGTGTTTATTAAGTGTTTTGTTGATTAAGAAATGAAGAAGTGTTTTTTATTATTTGCACCTTCAACAAGTATTGCATTTAAGTCCCTCATACAAGATCAAATGTTTAACACATTGACCCAAGATGGGCTATATGCTATACATTCTAAGATTATAAGAGAAGACCCCTTATAACCTTTTCTTTATATGAAAGGCCTAAATGCAATAAATGCCTACCTTTATTATATGTTTTGAATTTTCTTTGAGATGAGAAAAGAGACTCAAGGGAGGATAAAGGTAAAAATCTATATGGACTAAGACTCAATCCTAATTGATTAGTTAAGGGAGTGATCCTAAGGTTTGTGAGGTTTCAACCTAACGTCTAAAGAAAGAATGAATTAAACAATTCACTTCTAAAGTAGAAGATGAATTGTAATTCACAAAGGGCAAGTGATGAGTTATTAAAAGAAAGCACATAAGTGCTTAACAAAACATGGAATTGTAAAAGAGAAAGGATAGAAGTTGAATGTGGATTCCTTATCCGCACTCAATTGAAACTTACCAAAACCCCTACATGGTTAGTAAACATGTATAAGAAGTATAAGAAGTAAAGAAACATGTAATGCATCATAAAACTCAAAAGAATTAAATGAGAAACCAAATCCTAGAGCTACAACCAGAATGTACATCATATGAGAACAAATGGTCATTATCAATCACACTCAAGTGGATAGGCAACAAACATCCTCCATGACATTAGAACATGATATCATAAGAAAAGGAAGAATGAAAGATGAAAGAGAAAGGAAGAAATATGCACAAATTGAACATGTAATCCATGGATCAGAATTGAAATGAAATGGAAAATGGTTTATAAACATCCCAAAAGTATTTATGAACCCACTTCAAGACATTCAAGAAGTAATACAAGAAGAATTGAAAGGAAAGTTCAAAAAGAAAGTGCAAACAATACATGTTAATGATGCACAAAGTTCAAATTGAAATGAACATGTGAAGATGACCTATAATGTGCAACAATGACCTATAATATCACTTGAATGACTCATACAACTATGCAAATGCTCATACAAATATGCACAAAAGAATTCATGCAAACATGCACTAAAGTTAAAATGACATGACATGTATTATACTTCAAATGTAATGCATCAAACAAAAACCAAATGGATCCATGAAAATTATGCCAGCATATTATTGGAATGCCTAAGTCAGAAATGCATCATACATCAAGATAGCATGTAAAAATTCAGAGCAAAATGACTTCAAACAAAGCAATTAGGTCAAATTGAAACACCATGCAAAGTGGTGCAAATATAGGCATCAAAACATGTCATAAAGTGACTTAAAAAATCAAACAAAGATCATCTAGCATGCTTCAATGTATTGGTGAATCAATGCAAAAAGAATCATGTCAAAATAGTTGGTAATGAGCAAGAACAAAATTAAACAAATTCATGTACCATGCTTAGAATGCATCTAAATGGAAATTCAAAGAAAATTATGGACCAGGGGTAAAAAGGTCATAAAATCAGAAAATAAAATCATCAAAAATTTCCTAAATGTTTTAAGAATACACATGAATTTTTTTGGAATTTTATTATGCATTTTAGTATTTTTAAAAATTGAAAATCAAACGCGTATGTAAAATGAAAATAAAAATAAAATGCAATATGAGAGGGGGGTATGAATATAGCAAATCAGCATGTTCAAATCACATGGGCCTCAAAATTGGGGGTGTGGATAGTATTCTAATTTGGGTCCAATTACGCGTAGCACACACTAACTACCATGCATTATCAGTCAAACTAAGTCAAACCATTCACCACCATCAGATCAGGTCAAGGTCAAATCTAGGTCAAGGTAATCAAGATCAACGCGCACACTTGAATGTCCATACACACTACCATGTACCATACCACACAATGTTTAAAAAAAATTCAGAAAATCACACGTGACATGCACATGTATTTTAATGTGCTGTCATCACATAAGCCACACGATTGCGCAAAATGAACGGACGAGATTAAAACAACGCAAACCCTAACAGTTGAAGTCACCGGCCGGAGAATGACCTCCGGTCATCTTCTCCGGCGACCAAGCACCACCTGTAACTCACATTTTTTCCAGAAATTCACAAGCCATATACCAAAAGAAAGCTGAACTCATGCACATCACGAATCTAGCCTTTAAATTCACAGATCAATCACGTACACAGAGAAACGAGCACAAACATTTTTGCCCTAGAAAATAATCTAAGCACCTATAGTGCCTATCACTAGCCAGAACTCACACTGCTTCTATTAAGCCTCAAATGCCATAAAAACAAGCTAAAATCTGTGAAGAAAGTGTGAGAAAATGGAACCTGAAATTGGAGAACTCTTGAATCAACAGAAAAACCAGAGAAAGGCAATTATCCTCGAGCTTCCTCAGAGCAAAATAAATGCTCTGAATCTTTGGATCTTGGAGAGAGTAAATTGAAATTCCGATTGGAGAAATTGCTGCACTTGATGGCTTGGTCTTACTTCAGCTTGTTCTTGATCAGAAGTGCTTGATGATGAACAATTGATGAAGATCAAAGTGAGAATGTGTGAAGAACTCGTGTGAAATCAGAGAGAGACACTGAGAATTCTGAGAGAAAAAAGTGAGAGCAACTTGAAGTGAGAGTGAAAAAATGAATCCCCCTTTCCAAATCTGTTAGAATTGTTTATATAGGTGTGGTTATGGTTTAACTCTGGTGGTTGATGGTTAGAACTCTAGTTAGAGTGAGTTAGTTAACTGAGTTTGAGTTAACTAACTGAGTGAGGTTGTTATGCCACGAGTTGGGAGGTTTGGTTAGAGTGTGGAGTGATTATGAGATGATATGGTGAGGATGAGAGTGAACCAGTGGTGGCAATGTTACTATCAGTGTAGCAGCCTGGCTTGTACCATAAGTTTTCTTATTTCCTCTTTGATGTAAGGCTATGTATGTGTAAGGTGGTGTTTGTTCAAATGAGGCAAAGGTTGGGAGTGTGTTGAGAACGTATGCGTGTGACTTAAAACATGATAACAACAACAACCTTCTGTTTTTTTCAATTTTGTGACAGTTTGTAACCAATGTAACAATGTAGGTTTGAGGGTGGATTTCTCTCATGTTAGTGGATGGTTTGAGGAACTTT
The DNA here is from genome assembly GCA_022829125.1 of Lathyrus tuberosus. Classification (NCBI taxonomy): domain Eukaryota; kingdom Viridiplantae; phylum Streptophyta; class Magnoliopsida; order Fabales; family Fabaceae; genus Lathyrus; species Lathyrus tuberosus. Next base: position 23,637,683 of record JALAZF010000017.1, read on the forward strand.
TGATGTTGTTGGAAAGAATGATCACAATACAACAAGTTTGGTTTGAAAATGAAAGTGAAAGGAGGTCTCAAACATGTCTAAAAATAGCTATGAACACAATGGTTCACAACTGGTTGGTGGGCGTGGCAAAAGGTTGGCTGGCAAGGCAATTGGGCACACAAAATTTCAGCACAAACAACATGACTTTGAACCCTCCAAACTATCTCATAACTTGGTTAAATCAAAATTTTCACAACATCAACATTGAAGAAGACACTACAAGGAACAACTTTGATGTTGAAAAGTTTTTCATTTGAGGCCTTTAACCATGAGAAAAATGAGTGGACATTTGGCCCACCAACTGTTTGTTAAAATGATTGCGCGCGTGACCTGAAAATCTTGGTCATGACCTAGTTTTGAACCTACTTTCCTCCAACTTTGATCAATCATATCTCTCTCAATTTTTATCCAATGGAGATGTTCTACACATGGATTTGAAGCTTAAAACAAGATCTTTCATTGAGGCAGAGTGGATTTTTCATTTGGTGCTCCAAATTTAAATGGCCTTGGTTCAAATTCTGATGCAAAATGGCCAAAACTTGCTATTTTTAGTAACCCTTCTTCATCCAAAAATGGCAACTTTCCACATCTTGATTTTTTCATGATTCCTTTGGAGTTTCTTGATCAAATTTTGTACATTGGACATATGTAACATGAATTTCATGAATTTGGCCTCAAAAAGTCAAGAGTTGACTTTTTCCTCTGATTATTTGACTTTGCCCCAATTTCTCTGATTCTTGATCTTTCTTCCAATTGAACCACTTCTAAAACCAATTGAGATGCAATCTTCCACACATGTACACTTAAGAACATGTAGAATACCATGACAACAAGCTTTGTCCAAAAAATCAAAGATTCCCTGATTTAATGGGAAACCCTAGTTTTGACCCCCTTTGGTTAGGAGGAAATTGCACATCTTCCAAATCCAAATTCCTCAGAGTATGTTGTGTATACTCTTAAAGGATGATGAGAAATGCCACTTGAGAATGATTTTGAATCAATGAGCTATCTCTTTTGAGGATTTTCCTTCAATTTTTGGACTTCTTGCATAGTGTAGGATGTAATGCTTCAATCTCCCATTGAATCTCACTTCCTTGAGGTTTTGGAAGATCAATTGAGATAGTATGAGACATGAGAGACCTCTTGGCTTGTCTAGAGCCAACTTGATTGACCTTTTTGTGCTTTGAATGATCCCTTGATTGTCCACCTTCCACCTGATCACATGCCCTGATGGTAAGAAGGATGCCATGCTTCATTTTTCTATGTTAAATGCAATGCAATGCTAATGAGATGGATATGATATGATAAATGATAATGCCATGCTATGATGCCAAAAGGGAAGAGCAAATTTTGGGGTATTACAGCTGCCCCTATTCAAGCGCTGTAGACCTGAATGCCTGAAAGCGATTGCTTTCGGACTTTCAAGGTATATAGTGATTGAATACCAAATATAACCAAAAATTTGCTCTGGATAATGAAGAATAACAGGGATATAAACCCAACGAGACTGCTGGATTGAGTCCTCGATGAAACGTCGGAGAGATCTGTCTTTTGAACGATGCCAGACGACTACTGGCTTGCCACGCTACTAGTGGACTTTAATACTGTCTTTTTGAACGACGCCAGACGACTACTGGCTTGCCACACTACTGGTGGACTTTGGAAATGTCTTTTTGAACGACGCCAGACGACTACTGGCTTGCCACACTACTGGTGGACTTTGCAGCTTCGTGCCACCCGAAGATGGACTTTTGCCAATCCACTGTTGGACTTTCGCCACCCGAAGACGGACTTTTGCCAATCCACTGTTGGACTTTGAGAATATGCCACCCTTAGATGGACTTTTGCCAATCCACTGTTGGACTTTTGCCACCCGAAGACGGACTTTTGCCAATCCACTGTTGGACTTTTGCCACCCGAAGACGGACTTTTGCCAATCCACTGTTGGACTTTTGCCACCCGAAGACGGACTTTTGCCAATCCACTGTTGGACTTTTGCCACCCGAAGACGGACTTTTGCCAATCCACTGTTGGACTTTTGCCACCCGAAGACGGACTTTTGCCAATCCACTGTTGGACTTTTGCCACCCGAAGACGGACTTTTGCCAATCCACTGTTGGACTTTTGCCACCCGAAGACGGACTTTTGCCAATCCACTGTTGGACTTTTGCCACCCGAAGACGGACTTTTGCCAATCCACTGTTGGACTTTTGCCACCCGAAGACGGACTTTTGCCAATCCACTGTTGGACTTTTAGAATATGCCACCCTTAGATGGACCTTTCGCCAATCCACTGTTGGACTTTTGCCACCCGAAGACGGACTTTTGCCAATCCACTGTTGGACTTTTGCCACCCGAAGACGGACTTTTGCCAATCCACTGTTGGACTTTCGCCACCCGAAGACGGACTTTTGCCAATCCACTGTTGGACTTTTAGCTGCTTTGCCACCCGAAGATGGACTTTTGCCAATCCACTGTTGGACTTTTGGAATTTTAAAATCGAATTACTCTCTGCCTCCGCGCCAGACATCTCTGCCGACTCTGCTGAGGAACCACAATCAATGATTTAATCTCGGAGACTCCTAAAAGGATAATATCTCTGCTGGCGAATGGATGAACAATCCGTCTGCTTCGAATTGTCAAGCTTGCCAAAAATAAATTGGACTTTAAGATATGAGGGAATGACGACTCTGGCAGGAATTATTCCATCTGTTTGGGGCTGGATTCTGGTCACAGCAACTCCGCTGGGGATGAGAATTTTTAAATGACGTCCTGCTGGGGAAATGAGCCATTAAAACTCTGCTTGGGGATTTATTCAACCCAAGATCCTTTATAGGGATTATCAACCTTCTGACCCGGCTAGGGAAAGGCTGTACCATCCTTGTTGAGGAATAGATTCTGTCGATCTGATAAACCTCTGCGGAGAGAACAACAACTCAGCTGGAAGTTGCTGACACGATTCGATGCTGACCTCTGTGGGGATACCATGACCAGAGATACGATCTTGCTGGGTATCAGGGCTACTCTGCCAGGGATATGCAAATCCTGGTTAGAACATTCTACTGCAACTTGCTAGAAAGAGTCCTTAGAGATCTGTTGGGGAAACCCAAAGCAAATCCACAGTAGTCTGCTGAAGAATATGACTGTCAAGCTTAGGATAAGTACCACAATGCCCCATGTTAGGCGAGCTTCCCTTTAGACAATTCCGTTAGGGATGACGAGTTTCTAACAAACTCTGCTGGAGAAAACTGCTTTAAAGCGTCTCGTGCTGAGGAATACCTTTTGAGAGGATTTTACAGAAGACCAACTGTCCTCGAACTCTACTGGGGATGATCAGCACTTCATGCTGGGGAAACAAACATGCCCCATGCTTGGACAAACCAACAATTTGTCCCCGAAGAAGATGTCATAAGAGGATTTTACAGAAGATTTAGCCTCTTCAAACTCTTGTGACTTCGCTGGGGATAATGACCATCAGTTTCGGTGTCGACGAGACCACTCTTTTGGGGAACCTGTGACCGTTATCGATATAGAAAAGCTTGTAGCTGTTGGAAGTACTGAATGAGAGAATCGACTTAATAAGATGCAACGGTACCCAGTTGAACTTAATTCACTGATATCGACCCGTTATGAACAATCGTCGACCGAACGATGAACGCCGATCTCCTTACCCATAATTGCCCCAGTCTTTTGCGTGGGGTGATTTATTGCTGGTCTTGTGCTTAAAATCATCTGCACCTGCTACCTGCAACAAAAGAATATGCCCACATGCCCCGAATATTGCGTGGCTAGAATCCACCATCCGGGAGTATTCAACATTCGAAGTAATTTCAAATATTTTTTCTGCGCATGTTATTGCAAGGCTGCCATGTTTTCAAATGCAATGTTTTATCAAAAATTAGGACGTTTTTGCAAACAAAGCAATAAAACAAAAATAGAAAGCTTTTTACTGAAATTCAATTTATTGACTGAGAGCCCAGAATAGGCAATTACATCTGGAAGCAATCCCTGGAAAGAGGTGATCGCTGAAAATTGAGAAAAGAAACTATCCTAATGGCAATGTGAAAACGGAATTCCACTGAGTTTCCATTCTGTTATGACCAGTATGTCTTCAAAACTCCCCGACCTTGCCTTCTGAGGAATGATCAGACCAATTCCTATCCTTCAGAACGTCAGTTGTTCAAACGGTGACAGGGTACAGATAACTCAAACCGTAGTCATTCGCTTAAATCCCTCTTTTGTGTGGACCGCCCTTTCAGGTTTTCGATCCACCAGGATACCCTTTTTTGCCTAAGTTGCCCTTTCGGGTTTTCAACTTACCGGGTGTACAAATTTTTTTTAATTATATCCCTAATTTTTGCCCGAACCTTATTCTGTTTTTGGTTCGCCGGGATGCCCTTTTTTGCCTGGATTTTTTATTTTTATTATCCAGCGGGTCTATTCATGCGAAGTATTTTTTGACTACGTCCGAGTTGACAGGGGATGAAAAGTCTTCGCCATCCATGGTTGTAAGCAATAAAGCTCCGCCCGAAAAGACCTTTTTAACCACGAATGGACCTTCATAATTAGGAGTCCATTTGCCCCTGTGATCTGTATTGGGAGGAAGGATCCTTTTGAGTACCACATCTCCGACTTTATAAACCCGAGGACGCACCTTTTGGTCAAATGCCTGTTTCATTCTGCGCTGATATAGTTGCCCATGACATACAGCCGCCAATCGCTTTTCCTCAATAAGGCTCAACTGATCAAATCTGGCTCGTACCCATTCAGCTTCATCTAGCTTAACATCCATCATAACTCTGAGGGACGGAATCTCTACTTCAACCGGTAGCACTGCCTCCATACCATATACAAGTGAGAATGGGGTTGCCCCAGTGGACGTGCGTACCGACGTTCGATACCCATGCAAAGCAAATGGCAACATCTCATGCCAATCTTTGTACGTGACAACCATCTTCTGTACAATCTTCTTGATATTTTTGTTGGCCGCTTCGACCGCGCCATTCATCTTTGGGCGGTACGGAGAAGAATTGTGATGCTCGATTTTGAAGTCCCGGCATAACTCAGCCATCATCTTATTGTTCAAATTAGAACCATTATCAGTAATGATTCTTTCGGGAACTCCATATCGGCAAATGATATCCCGTTTTAAGAAACGAGCGACCACTTGTTTTGTAACATTGGCATAGGATGCGGCTTCAACCCATTTGGTGAAGTAATCAATTGCCACCAAGATGAAACGATGACCATTGGAAGCTGTAGGCTCAATCTTTCCGATCATATCAATGCCCCACATGGCAAACGGCCAAGGCGACGACATGATGCTCAACGGATTTGGAGGCACATGCACCTTGTCTGCATAGATCTGGCATTTATGGCATTTGCGGGCATATTTACAACAATCTGACTCCATAGTCAACCAATAATATCCCGATCTTAACAACTTTTTAGCCATTGCATGTCCTCCGGCATGGGTACCGAAAGAGCCTTCGTGCACTTCGATCATCAACAAGTCTGCTTCATGTCTATCCACACATCTAAGCAGGACCGTGTCAAAATTTCTTTTATACAGCACGCCATCTTTGTTCAAGAAGAAACTACCAGCTAACCTTCTCAACGTCTTCCTGTCTTTGGACGATGCCCCGGGCGGGTACTCTTGACTTTTTAAGAAACACTTAATGTCATAAAACCATGGCTTGTCATCAGACGTTGCATCTACCGCAAACACAAATGCTGGTCTGTCAAGGCGGGATACCTCAATCTTAGGTACATGGTTCCATCCTTGCACTTTGATCATGGAAGACAAAGTGGCCAAGGCATCAGCGAACCTATTCTCATCTCGAGGAATGTGGTACAGTTTCACTGTTGTGAAAAATGTCAGCAATCTCCTCGTATAATCTCTATACGGCACTAGATTTGCTTGGTGCGTGTACCAACTCCCTTTCACTTGATTGATTACCAAAGCTGAATCACCGAATATATCAAGGGTTTTAATCCGTAGATTAATCGCCTCCTCGATCCCCATTATACAAGCTTCGTACTCTGCTTCATTGTTGGTGCATCCGAAAGTTATTCGGGCAGTGAACGGCATATGAACACCTTCCGGCGTGATAAGAACTGCTCCAACTCCGCACCCATTCATATTGACAGCCCCATCAAACATCAGACTCCATTTGGATTCAGGGTCTGGCCCCTCCTCCGGAAGTGGTTCCTCACAGTCTTTAACTTTGAGAAACATGATGTCTTCATCAGGGAAGTCAAATTTCATGGGTTGGTAATCATCAATCGGCTGTTGCGCAAGATAGTCGGACAAGATACTTCCTTTGATGGCCTTTCGTGAAGTGTACTGAATGTCATACTCTGTCAAGACCATTTGCCACCGTGCAACTCTGCCTGTCAATGCTGGTTTCTCGAAAATATACTTGATAGGATCCATTTTTGAAATCAACAAGGTCGTGTGCCTAACCATATATTGCCTCAATCGCTTAGCGGCCCATGCAAGCGCACAGCATGTCTTTTCAAGCATTGAGTATCGGGACTCACAATCATTGAACTTTTTGCTCAGGTAGTAAATAGCATGCTCCTTCCTACCTGTCTCGTCATGTTGACCGAGAACACAACCCATGGATCCTTCAAGCACTGTCAGATACATTATCAGCGGTCTCCCTTCAACTGGAGGCATTAGAATCGGAGGTTCCTGCAAGTATTCTTTTATCTTATCGAATGCCAATTGGCAATCGTCATTCCACCTGACCGTTTGATCTTTCCTTAACAATTTAAATATTGGCTCACACGTGGCTGTTAGGTGAGATATGAACCTTGCAATGTAGTTCAATCTACCCAAGAAACCACGAACCTCTTTTTCTGTTCTCGGTTCAGGCATTTCTTGTATTGCTTTCACCTTGGCAGGATCAACCTCGATTCCTCTTTCGCTCACAATGAAGCCCAGTAACTTTCCAGAACGTACCCCAAACGTGCACTTGTTTGGGTTTAATCTCAGACGGAACTTTCTCAACCTTTCAAACAGCTTTTTCAGGTTAGTCAGATGTTCCTCTTCTGTTCTCGACTTGGCAATCATATCATCTACATAACATTCGATCTCCTTATGAATCAAGTCATGAAACAATGTCACCATCGCCCGCTGGTACGTTGCCCCTGCGTTTTTCAACCCAAAAGGCATTACTTTATAACAATATGTACCCCACGGAGTAATGAACGTGGTCTTCTCCATGTCTTCAGGTGCCATCTTGATCTGGTTGTACCCGGAGAACCCGTCCATAAATGAGAACACTGAAAACTGAGCTGTATTATCGACCAGCACATCAATATGAGGTAGTGGAAAATCATCTTTCGGGCTAGCTTTATTAAGATCTCGATAATCCACACACATTCTCACTTTTCCATCTTTCTTCGGTACTGGCACGATGTTGGCTACCCATGGAGGATACTTTGTCACAGCAAGAAAACCAGCGTCCCACTGCTTCTGGACTTCCTCCTTAATCTTTAAGGCCATGTCGGGGTGAGTCCGACGAAGTTTCTGCTTGACTGGCGGACATTCTTCTCTCAATGGCAGCCTGTGCACAACAATATCTGTATCCAACCCCGGCATGTCTTGATACGACCAGGCGAAGACGTCAACATACTCGCGCAACATTTCCGTCAAAGTTTGCTTCTCATCTGCTTGCAAGCTGGCACCAATCCTGATCTCTTTTTTGGCGTCCTCGGTACCAATATTGATGATGTCTACAGTCTCCTGATGAGGCTGGATGACCCTTTCCTCTTGTTTCAACAATCTGGCCAGTTCTTCAGGAAGTTCACAATCTTTCTCATCCCCTTCTTCGGCTTGATAAATCGGATTGTCAAAGTCATACATGGCCATATCAAAATCGTTATCAGTGGTATCCGGAGGATCAAGTCTGCATGAACGGGTTCATGCCTTATTTTAGAATTTATTTTTAAGCAAAACAAAAGAAAATGAAACATTGCCATTTTATATTTTTTGTGCAAAAATAAAAACTGAAAGACAGAGAACAAAATTTGATTGCAAAACGTCCTTTATTAATGATTAAACATTGCAAATGCAACCATGGTGGCCCTACAAATGAATCTATACGCCTTGGGCAGAGCGCAAGATTTTGTCATGCATTATGGTTAGAAAAAACAAAGAAAAATTACTCTGTCTGAAGAGTAACCCGGATGACTTCTTCAACGAACCAGTTCTGCACTTGTTGTCCCGGAACATGAGGGCGTACCCAATTGTCCAGGTCACAATCACTGTCAACACTATCCTCCGTGGCTGCACAAGACTGGTCCATGTAGATAATTCCCCCACTATTGAAAGTAATGGGTCCCCTGCTCCCCGCATCTGAAGTTGTAGAGGGATGATAACCAATACCAAATTTGTCTTCCTTCATTGGGGTCTCTATCAACCTGCCCCAACCCTGGGCGTTGCCTGCCCTGACGACTTCGACAGCTTGTTTGTAAGATGAAATGGAGGTACCAGCCCCAACTGGTACAGAAGAAGACTCAGGTGCATCGTCAATATTGACTGCTTCAAATGATTGGCACAGCATCTCATGAATTTCCCCATCCATTTCAATGTACTTGAACGTGGACAAGTGACTCACAAAGATGTCTTCCTCCCCACACACTGTCACAACCTGCCCTTCAAACTCATACTTCAGCTTTTGATGTAGAGTAGAAGTAACAGCCCCGGCTCCGTGAATCCAAGGGCGTCCCAATAGGCAGCTATATGCAGGTTGTATGTCCATTACATGGAACGTGGATTCGAATACCTGTGGTCCAATTTGTACGGGCAATTCCACCTCACCAAACACAGATCGTCTGGTCCCATCGAATGCTCTGACCACCAATTCACTAGGCCTTAAGATCAAACCATCAACTTCCAGCTTCATTAATGCCTTCTTGGGCAAGACATTGAGTGATGAACCAGTGTCTACCAGTACATGAGATAACACTGCGCCCTTACACTCCATCGTGATATGCAAAGCCTTATTATGGTTTCTTCCTTCAACAGTCAAATCTCTACTTGTAAAGCCCAAGCCATGGCTAACATTAACATTGGAGATTACGCCCTCGAGCTGATTAACAGTAATTTCTTGTGGCACGTACGCACTCTTCAACACTTTCAACAACGCCTGTCGGTGCGCATCAGAGCACATCAATAGTGACAAGATTGAAATCTTTGAAGGGGTCTGATTCAGTTGGTCCACAATCTTATAATCGCTTTTCTTGATTATCTTCATAAATTCTTCCATTTCCTTATCAAAAATAATCTTTGTCTCTGCTTCAGGTGTAGGCGCATTTTCAACCACCTGTTTACCCTTAGCCTTTGCTGCAGCTTCTACCTCCTTATCACTTCTCAAGGTTTGGGGAGCGAACAACCTTCCACTCCTTGTAAAGCCCCCTACACCCCCTACATTATCAATATTTGGGCTGATGGACGGCTCAACTTCCTGCTTTTTACCTTCGTAATATACATCTGCCCCATAGTGCCATGGGATAGCCTTCGTAGACGTGAACGGAATTGGTCCTGGCACCGTGATAGTGACAGGACTGGGCCTTTCTGGCACAACACTCGCCACAGGAGCTGCATTGACCGGCACTTGAATCTCAGCGGGAGTGTAATAGATGGTCACGGTTGATATCTCATCAGTGTCTTTCACGACTCTGTCGAACTGTAGACATCCTTCATCGATCAGATTCTGTAAACCCATCTTCAACTTATCACAGCCGTTCTCCTGATTCATACACTCAAAGCAATCTTGATTACAGCCCGGGAACACCTGTCCCTTCAATAAACGATCTTTTACAACCAACAAAGAAGTTTTCACTTGACGGATATCTGTCACCAGATTCAATCTCCTCCCATCTTCAATAGCGTACACATTTGCTGCGCTATGATCAGGCATGGGATGCTGAGTAATATTAGGAGCGGGAGAGAAATTGATGGCTTTAGCATCAATTAAATCTTGTACTTTATGATGGAAAGCCCAGCATTTCTCAATGGAGTGCCCCTGAGCACCTGAGTGGAACTCACAACGAGCATTAGCATCGAAGTTAGGTGGCAGGTTTCCAGCAACCGGAGCTTTCATAGTACGGAGTTCTACCAACTTTAACTCGAGTAGCCGGGGCAACAGCGCGGCATAAGTCATAGGGAGAGGATCCATCTTACGATCCCTCTGTCTAGACCTTTGCTGGAAAAAAGGTTGTTGCTGTGGAACTTGTTGTTGGGGTTGTTGTTTCTGAACAGACGGTGTGGGGATTGTCACAGCATCTACCTGATAATAAGCTCGAGAACGCCCTCTGCCTCGTCCTCTAAACACAGCATTCGTATCACCTTCTCTTCTTTTCTGGTTACTAGCAAACGGTTTCTTCGTCCCCGAAGAGCCAGCCCCACTCACATCCTGGATCTTTCCAAGCTTTAACAGACTTTCTATTCTTTCTCCCGCAATCACAATATCAGCAAATCCAGTTGACGGACAAGCAGCTAATCTATCCAGATAGGCCCCTTGCAAGGTGCCCATGAACATATCTGCCATTTCTCTGTCTGATAAGGGAGGTTGAACCTGGGCAGCCATTTCCCTCCACCTCTGTGCATATTCTTTGAAACTCTCCTTGGCATTCTGGGACAATCCCTGCAATTGGGTGCGGTTGGGCGCCATGTCGATATTATACTGGTATTGCTTCAGGAACGCTTCTGCCAGATCTTTCCAATTCTTCACAGCAGCTCTATTCAACTTCATATACCAGGTCAAGGACGCCCCAGCCAGACTGTCCTGAAAATAGTGCATCCATAGCTTCTCGTCATCCGTATGGGCTGAAATCTTCCCAAAGTAAGCTTGAAGATGCGTTTGGGGACACGCATTGCCGTGATACTTATCAAAAGTGGGAGGTTTGAATTTAGGGGGAATTCTGACTCCTGAGACCAGCCCCAAGCTGGTAACATCAATACCCATAGAGTTCTTGCATTCTATGGCCCTGATCTTTTCTGCTAACTCCTCATACCTTCGATCACCTTGATTACCCACATCAGCATCTAGTAGAGTAAATTGGTCTTCCAGAGTATCTTCAAGGGTAACACCAGCCTGCCTACCATTTCCATTACCCCGATTGTTACCACCAGGAGGAGGGTTGCCACCGGGAGGAGGAATGCCATGTCCCTGTGAATTGTCATGATGATCACCTTCGGGCCCGTTGTCGGGACGCTCTACCAGAAGCCTCAGTCTCTCCTGATTTTGCGCCATGCCAGTCATGAGGGTCATGAACTGGTCCATACGCGCCCTCATTTCCGCCAAATCACTTTGCACTTGATCCATGATTCTTACTTGATTCCTTCGCGTCGAATATCGGTGAATATGACTCTCCGCTATACTGCCTGAAACCAAATAAAGGTTAGAGACCCTGCAACGAGTACCTGAAAAGCAAGTAACAAAAAATGCAAAATGATATGCAATGCCATGCAATGCCATGTTTGTCATTTCCGAGGTGCTTTATACCCTGATTCCAATCCAACCACAGAAATCTGAAGACCAGAAATTGTGATATAAAGAGACGTGTCGTGGTCATGTGCTTGTGTGCAGCTATCTGATAAGGAATAATTCTGAATAAAACTGCTCATACTCATTCAACAAAGTATTCAAGTACATTTAAGAAAGGTTCAGCCGCGAATGCAATACAAGGAAAAATGGATCCATCAACAAGCCTGATGGTAACCATTAACAACAAAATATAAGGAAAAGAACATCAGTCCGACAATTCCACACCCTTCAGCTTATCACTTGAGTATTTGATCTCCTCAAAAAGTATACGGGTACGCTGGTGATTCGGCTTTTCAATCATTTCTTTGATCAAGACATCCCTTTTCTCAAGAGCTTCAGTTAAAGAACCCATGTGCAGCATCAGAGCCTCGTCATCACACACTCCTTTGTGTCTCTTTATGCCAGCTTGCGTCTTGAGTATCTCCCTTTCTATCATGACTTCTTCAAGCTCTTTCTTGGTATTCTTCAACTGGCTTCTAGCTTCTTCTAGCTGTTCTTGACTTTTATTGAGACTTTCCCGATACTTTCTCCTCTGCTCATGTGCCTTTTTAAGCTCCTCGTCTTTAGTCTTCGACTGATCCTTTAACTCGGCATTTTCAATTCTGACTTCATCCCAAGCTTGACGAAGTTGAGCTAATGAATCCTTGCTTCGGGCTAAAGCCTGTTTTGTAATCTTGTGAGCCTGACTAGTGTCATCTGCTCCCAGAGTAAGTTTCCGAAAGTACCGAGCTCGGTCATCAAAATCTTCCTCTTTGTCAGCCAAGGTTTTTTCCGCTTTCAAGGCTCTCTTTTCCAACTCTTTGTTGTCAGCTAGAGCTTTCTGAAGGCATCTGCTCATTCCAGAATTCTCTATCTGCAACTCTCTGACCATTTTCTTCCACTTCTCACATTCTTCAATAGCCACCATAGTGGGTTGTTCTGGCTGTGCTGAACATAAAAGAGGTCCCCTTGAAAAGGGTAAAAGCAATTCCTTTACTTTCGTCTCAATCCACCTGTCATATTCAGGATAAGATCTACAATCTCCTTTTCCAAAAACTGCTTTTCCAATTTTGTGCTTATCTTTCCAAGCATTCACTACTTCTACCACCTTTGCATCTTTAGTTCCTGTAAAGAATAAAGATTCTTCCACATCTTGCTCTGTAGGAGGATATCTGGAAGCATACCCAAACTGTCGGATGGCCAAAACTGGATTATAATTAATCCCTCCTTTTCTGCCAATCAAAGGCACATTTGGAAAATTTCCGCATCTTGTGACAAGCTCTATTCTCAACAACCGGTGATCAAACCATACAATGTTATCAGCAGTTAAACTCATCAATCTTTTAGACCATTTCGCCACATCTTTGGTTTCCACAAAGGCACCTGTCTGAGGCAAATGTTTGAAAAACCAATGACTCAGCAGTGGAGTGCAACAACTAACAGATCCTCCCCTCCTTTTCTCATTCTTGTAATGCACGGAATGATAAAAATCTCCTAACAAAGTAGGGACTGGATTTTTAAGGACAAAAACTCTCGTTGCTTGCATATCCACAAAGTCTTGCTGATTGGGAAAGAAAACTAGGCCATATATGCAGAGAGCCAGAATGGAATTGTAAACCGTCCAATTTTTAGCACTTGCAGCCTCTTGGGCCTGTCCAGCCAGAAATTCTAAATGAAATCCGCTAACTCCATTTTTACTGCTCACACCGCTCTTTATCAATGTCTGATCCATTTGTAAAGCAGCAGCAATTTCTTTTACGCTGGGAGAACTACCAGAGAAGAATGGTATTGCCGACGTGATCGGAATTCCCAAAATAAATGAGAATTCTTCCAGTGTTGGCATCAAAATGTAATCTGAAAAAAGAAAGCACCTCAACGAAGGCTCGTAGAACTGCAGCAGAGTGTGCAAAGCATCATGCTCATACTTGGTGATTGTACGGACCATCCCAACCAAATTCCCGTAGCTCTTCTGAAACCTATCAAGAATACCCGGACCAGCCATATCTATAACTTTGAGCAATGAATCCAAGACAGGATCTGGAAACTTGTAAGACACATTGTTCTTTCTCTCGGCGACGATCTCTGTTGAACCCATGGATTGGAATCAGAAATGTATTACGCACCTGAAAATGACAAACATAACTGTTATGATATGATAATGCAATGCAAAAGGGCATGTGATCAGGTAATCAAGTGTCGGTGTCTGTATTGGACTGTGTGCACTGTGTCTCTGTACTGAATCTGGCAATATCTGAGATGAACACTTAAATCACTGTCATAGGATACAATGTCTGAAATCATCATAGAATCACGAGTAAGGTAGGTAGAAGGCTGGGTTTCCTGCAAACCTGTAAACATCCCGCCCATACTCACATGTGGTTCTTAGAAAATAAGGCTTGTCAGCTTCAGAGGTTTGAGAAGCAATAGCACATTCAGCCCGTAGGATACAATGCTATGCCAATCAAAGAGGTCGTCCACTGACTCCCCTTAGAAAATAAAGGTCATCCTATGCAAGTTCCAAAGTGGGCCCTCGGGTGCGAATGGGTTTGCCACAGAATGTGGTCTGCCATTGTCACCACTAAAGAGGGATATTTCCACTAAGGTCCTCATGATCGGTCACTAGAGTCGACAGCTCTCTAGATCTACATCCTGGAATACGCAAGATGCGTATGCCACGACGTGTCCCAAGATAGCCTCATCTAGCTGTGAATTTCGTGAACACCCAACGCACTCCAAACGGCACGTAGGTCCCACTACTCTCCACCCTAATTCTAAGTGTATACTCAAGCCTGTGTAATGGGCTTATCTCTCAGAAATCCCATCCCGCCAAACAGAAAATAGCACAGTCCAGTATAGTATAATGTATCATATGAAATGAAAATGCTAAAATACGGTAAATACAGTAATGTACAGTAAAGCAGTAAATAACCATACAATAAAACAGTAAATACAACACAACAGTAAACACCCAATGAAAGAAAAACAGACAAGCGCCAGGATTGACTCGCTTAGGGATGGACCAGCAATAGGTCAACCGCAATTGTCCCCAGCAGAGTCGCCAGCTGTCGCTCCCGGGATTTTCATCCTAGTACAAACGCGAAAGTGGCACCGAAACAGAGTCGCCAGCAATGTGTATTTATCCCAAGAGAGGGAAAGGAAACACCGCATAAACCTGAAGGAAAGGATAGAGCATGGTCTTACGACCAAAAGAAATGGGTTCGGGAGTCGGTTACGCGAGAGGAAGGTATTAGCACCCCCTCGCGTCCATCGTACCCGATGGGATCCACGCTTGCTTGCCTCGATCAAAGGGTGTAAAGAAAGGGTACTGGAAAAAAAGAACTAAAAGAAAGAAAGGAGAAAGAAGAACAAATGTAGGGAAAATAAAAGAAGTGCTCGGACGGGCCCTACCCCACTGCCTACGTATCTCATCGGGAACATGAGAATCAGAGCGACGTAGTTCCCCTCACTAGGGATGAATTGTTTGTGTTTTTTAAAGAACGGCTGACGTTCTAGCTCAGGTGTTGCAGGCTCGCTGGTCCGAGTGCGTTACCATCTTGCAAGAGAACGAGTAGAAGCGCGTTCGTGCGTTAAGAGTGAATGAGGTGAGAAAAGAATTCCCGAAGGAAAGACGTTATTGTTTGTTTTTGTCTTTTAAGAGTTTTTTCATTTGTTTGCATATGATAGTGTATCTGAATCTTAGTCATTGGAATGTGTACATCCTCACATTCCAAGATGGAATGGGTAAGAAAGCACACTAAGAGTGAAGAAGACCCCCACACTTAGTTCCAATTGTCAAGGTTCAAACACACTAGCATACTTGTGTTTATTAAGTGTTTTGTTGATTAAGAAATGAAGAAGTGTTTTTTATTATTTGCACCTTCAACAAGTATTGCATTTAAGTCCCTCATACAAGATCAAATGTTTAACACATTGACCCAAGATGGGCTATATGCTATACATTCTAAGATTATAAGAGAAGACCCCTTATAACCTTTTCTTTATATGAAAGGCCTAAATGCAATAAATGCCTACCTTTATTATATGTTTTGAATTTTCTTTGAGATGAGAAAAGAGACTCAAGGGAGGATAAAGGTAAAAATCTATATGGACTAAGACTCAATCCTAATTGATTAGTTAAGGGAGTGATCCTAAGGTTTGTGAGGTTTCAACCTAACGTCTAAAGAAAGAATGAATTAAACAATTCACTTCTAAAGTAGAAGATGAATTGTAATTCACAAAGGGCAAGTGATGAGTTATTAAAAGAAAGCACATAAGTGCTTAACAAAACATGGAATTGTAAAAGAGAAAGGATAGAAGTTGAATGTGGATTCCTTATCCGCACTCAATTGAAACTTACCAAAACCCCTACATGGTTAGTAAACATGTATAAGAAGTATAAGAAGTAAAGAAACATGTAATGCATCATAAAACTCAAAAGAATTAAATGAGAAACCAAATCCTAGAGCTACAACCAGAATGTACATCATATGAGAACAAATGGTCATTATCAATCACACTCAAGTGGATAGGCAACAAACATCCTCCATGACATTAGAACATGATATCATAAGAAAAGGAAGAATGAAAGATGAAAGAGAAAGGAAGAAATATGCACAAATTGAACATGTAATCCATGGATCAGAATTGAAATGAAATGGAAAATGGTTTATAAACATCCCAAAAGTATTTATGAACCCACTTCAAGACATTCAAGAAGTAATACAAGAAGAATTGAAAGGAAAGTTCAAAAAGAAAGTGCAAACAATACATGTTAATGATGCACAAAGTTCAAATTGAAATGAACATGTGAAGATGACCTATAATGTGCAACAATGACCTATAATATCACTTGAATGACTCATACAACTATGCAAATGCTCATACAAATATGCACAAAAGAATTCATGCAAACATGCACTAAAGTTAAAATGACATGACATGTATTATACTTCAAATGTAATGCATCAAACAAAAACCAAATGGATCCATGAAAATTATGCCAGCATATTATTGGAATGCCTAAGTCAGAAATGCATCATACATCAAGATAGCATGTAAAAATTCAGAGCAAAATGACTTCAAACAAAGCAATTAGGTCAAATTGAAACACCATGCAAAGTGGTGCAAATATAGGCATCAAAACATGTCATAAAGTGACTTAAAAAATCAAACAAAGATCATCTAGCATGCTTCAATGTATTGGTGAATCAATGCAAAAAGAATCATGTCAAAATAGTTGGTAATGAGCAAGAACAAAATTAAACAAATTCATGTACCATGCTTAGAATGCATCTAAATGGAAATTCAAAGAAAATTATGGACCAGGGGTAAAAAGGTCATAAAATCAGAAAATAAAATCATCAAAAATTTCCTAAATGTTTTAAGAATACACATGAATTTTTTTGGAATTTTATTATGCATTTTAGTATTTTTAAAAATTGAAAATCAAACGCGTATGTAAAATGAAAATAAAAATAAAATGCAATATGAGAGGGGGGTATGAATATAGCAAATCAGCATGTTCAAATCACATGGGCCTCAAAATTGGGGGTGTGGATAGTATTCTGATTTGGGTCCAATTACGCGTAGCACACACTAACTACCATGCATTATCAGTCAAACTAAGTCAAACCATTCACCACCATCAGATCAGGTCAAGGTCAAATCTAGGTCAAGGTAATCAAGATCAACGCGCACACTTGAATGTCCATACACACTACCATGTACCATACCACACAATGTTTAAAAAAAATTCAGAAAATCACACGTGACATGCACATGTATTTTAATGTGCTGTCATCACATAAGCCACACGATTGCGCAAAATGAACGGACGAGATTAAAACAACGCAAACCCTAACAGTTGAAGTCACCGGCCGGAGAATGACCTCCGGTCATCTTCTCCGGCGACCAAGCACCACCTGTAACTCACATTTTTTCCAGAAATTCACAAGCCATATACCAAAAGAAAGCTGAACTCATGCACATCACGAATCTAGCCTTTAAATTCACAGATCAATCACGTACACAGAGAAACGAGCACAAACATTTTTGCCCTAGAAAATAATCTAAGCACCTATAGTGCCTATCACTAGCCAGAACTCACACTGCTTCTATTAAGCCTCAAATGCCATAAAAACAAGCTAAAATCTGTGAAGAAAGTGTGAGAAAATGGAACCTGAAATTGGAGAACTCTTGAATCAACAGAAAAACCAGAGAAAGGCAATTATCCTCGAGCTTCCTCAGAGCAAAATAAATGCTCTGAATCTTTGGATCTTGGAGAGAGTAAATTGAAATTCCGATTGGAGAAATTGCTGCACTTGATGGCTTGGTCTTACTTCAGCTTGTTCTTGATCAGAAGTGCTTGATGATGAACAATTGATGAAGATCAAAGTGAGAATGTGTGAAGAACTCGTGTGAAATCAGAGAGAGACACTGAGAATTCTGAGAGAAAAAAGTGAGAGCAACTTGAAGTGAGAGTGAAAAAATGAATCCCCCTTTCCAAATCTGTTAGAATTGTTTATATAGGTGTGGTTATGGTTTAACTCTGGTGGTTGATGGTTAGAACTCTAGTTAGAGTGAGTTAGTTAACTGAGTTTGAGTTAACTAACTGAGTGAGGTTGTTATGCCACGAGTTGGGAGGTTTGGTTAGAGTGTGGAGTGATTATGAGATGATATGGTGAGGATGAGAGTGAACCAGTGGTGGCAATGTTACTATCAGTGCAGCAGCCTGGCTTGTACCATAAGTTTTCTTATTTCCTCTTTGATGTAAGGCTATGTATGTGTAAGGTGGTGTTTGTTCAAATGAGGCAAAGGTTGGGAGTGTGTTGAGAACGTATGCGTGTGACTTAAAACATGATAACAACAACAACCTTCTGTTTTTTTCAATTTTGTGACAGTTTGTAACCAATGTAACAATGTAGGTTTGAGGGTGGATTTCTCTCATGTTAGTGGATGGTTTGAGGAACTTTTGATGTTGTTGGAAAGAATGATCACAATACAACAAGTTTGGTTTGAAAATGAAAGTGAAAGGAGGTCTCAAACATGTCTAAAAATAGCTATGAACACAATGGTTCACAACTGGTTGGTGGGCGTGGCAAAAGGTTGGCTGGCAAGGCAATTGGGCACACAAAATTTCAGCACAAACAACATGACTTTGAACCCTCCAAACTATCTCATAACTTGGTTAAATCAAAATTTTCACAACATCAACATTGAAGAAGACACTACAAGGAACAACTTTGATGTTGAAAAGTTTTTCATTTGAGGCCTTTAACCATGAGAAAAATGAGTGGACATTTGGCCCACCAACTGTTTGTTAAAATGATTGCGCGCGTGACCTGAAAATCTTGGTCATGACCTAGTTTTGAACCTACTTTCCTCCAACTTTGATCAATCATATCTCTCTCAATTTTTATCCAATGGAGATGTTCTACACATGGATTTGAAGCTTAAAACAAGATCTTTCATTGAGGCAGAGTGGATTTTTCATTTGGTGCTCCAAATTTAAATGGCCTTGGTTCAAATTCTGATGCAAAATGGCCAAAACTTGCTATTTTTAGTAACCCTTCTTCATCCAAAAATGGCAACTTTCCACATCTTGATTTTTTCATGATTCCTTTGGAGTTTCTTGATCAAATTTTGTACATTGGACATATGTAACATGAATTTCATGAATTTGGCCTCAAAAAGTCAAGAGTTGACTTTTTCCTCTGATTATTTGACTTTGCCCCAATTTCTCTGATTCTTGATCTTTCTTCCAATTGAACCACTTCTAAAACCAATTGAGATGCAATCTTCCACACATGTACACTTAAGAACATGTAGAATACCATGACAACAAGCTTTGTCCAAAAAATCAAAGATTCCCTGATTTAATGGGAAACCCTAGTTTTGACCCCCTTTGGTTAGGAGGAAATTGCACATCTTCCAAATCCAAATTCCTCAGAGTATGTTGTGTATACTCTTAAAGGATGATGAGAAATGCCACTTGAGAATGATTTTGAATCAATGAGCTATCTCTTTTGAGGATTTTCCTTCAATTTTTGGACTTCTTGCATAGTGTAGGATGTAATGCTTCAATCTCCCATTGAATCTCACTTCCTTGAGGTTTTGGAAGATCAATTGAGATAGTATGAGACATGAGAGACCTCTTGGCTTGTCTAGAGCCAACTTGATTGACCTTTTTGTGCTTTGAATGATCCCTTGATTGTCCACCTTCCACCTGATCACATGCCCTGATGGTAAGAAGGATGCCATGCTTCATTTTTCTATGTTAAATGCAATGCAATGCTAATGAGATGGATATGATATGATAAATGATAATGCCATGCTATGATGCCAAAAGGGAAGAGCAAATTTTGGGGTATTACACCTGTCATGCATGGGAGATCTAAGCATATTGATGTGAGATACCACTTCCTTCGAGAACTGAGTAGAGATGGAGTCATAGAGCTGAAGCATTGCAAGTCTGAAGAGCAGCTTGCAGACATCTTAACCAAGGCATTGAAGCTGGAAACCTTCTGTAGATTAAGGGAGGGACTTGGAATGTGTGATCTTAGTTGTATTAAGTGATTGTACTGATTTACTTCCTTTGTTTTGTTTGTATTGTTGTCTGTTTTAGTTGATATCAGTCTGTGATATTCAACTTAAGGGAGGGTTTGTTGGGCTTAGTGGTCTCTTAATTGGGCCTATTGTATCATTAGGAGCTGGCCTTATATTGGCTTGTATTGTATTTGACATATATAAGGCATTTGCCCAAGTAATGAAATAGTAATCCACACTTTACTGTAACATGTTTTGC
This sequence comes from Lathyrus tuberosus, assembly GCA_022829125.1. Classification (NCBI taxonomy): domain Eukaryota; kingdom Viridiplantae; phylum Streptophyta; class Magnoliopsida; order Fabales; family Fabaceae; genus Lathyrus; species Lathyrus tuberosus. The sequence continues at coordinate 23,658,065 of JALAZF010000017.1, forward strand.
AAAAGAAAGAAAAAGGAAGAAGAAAAATCGTAATTGGTTAAAATTGCTTTACTATTCACTTACTTAACAAGGATTCAAATATTACAAGTGAATAACAACAATTAACCTCTCTTAACAACCTGAGAGAATTAGTCTATTTATAGATTACTAAACTAACTTAGACTAAAAGATAACTTAACAATTAAGGTTACAAGGAATGTCAAATTCGGCATGCTAACAATTCTAGCATTTCGACTACTGGAGGCTTGAGCATACTTCGATTACAGCATACATGATCAACATGTGAACAGACTTCGACTACATGATAAACCTTTGTCGAACCATGAAATTGTCCTTGTCGACACTAGAGTTCGATCCAAACACCATAACATGGATAATTAGCTAGTGTATCAAAGTTGTTAAAAACTCAGTAATATCGACATCTTTAAAAAAACGTATCATTGTTCGTATCGGTGTTGAACACCGACTCTGATATATTATAATAATATTTAATCTATTTATTTTTTAAATTATTAGTAATATTGAAGTGTCATTATCAATGTCGTGTTTGATGGGTATCTATGTTTGTATGTTTATGCTACATAGGCTGAAAATCCCTTGAATCTAATCATTTTCTTAATTCAATGAATAACATTCTATTTAACAACAAATCATTCTCTTATTTTGCACAGTTTCACTCTCATAAAGTGGAATAACTTATGCTAGGGTTGTTCATAGTACAGTACATAGAGAAAACCGTGCAAAACCAAACCAAACCATAATAAAAATAAACTCGAACTGAACCGAACCATTTCAATTTACTTAAAACCGAATCGAACCAAAGTCATTGGTTTGGTATACCGTTTAGAAATTTCGAACCGTACCGAACCGTTAGAAGACAATTTTTCCAAACCGAACCGTTTATTAAAGAACCGAACCATTAAACTGTTTTTCAAAATTTTAAAATAATAAAAATTAAAACTTGTTTTTAGTATTTTTAATTTTCAGTTTCGGTTACAGTTCGGTACGGTTCTAAATCTGTTTCGTGTAATATGGTTTGGTTCACTAACCAAACAGAAGGGTTCGATTATTTTAACTTAAATTTGATTCAGTTCAGCTGTTCAATTCGGTTCATGAATTTTCTGAACAACCCTAACTTAAGCTGCAAGCAACACAATTTTCCTTCTCGTTCTTATGTTGTCAATAGCAAAATATTCTTACACAACCACGTTGTTACCAAAACACACTTTAAAATGTATTACTCAAGTTAACCATGTCCACGAGAGACAAACACATGCGCCAATGCCCTGGCTTTGAAAAGTTATAATAATTTCTCTACTGTGAAATTAGATATTATTCGTGTTAGTATTAGTTTACTTCTTAAATTTGTTTAAGTAGAGTTTGTTCTTATATAGAGATGTCTTTATTCTTTGTATCCTAATTTTGTTATTTTTTAAAATATACATTCAAAACTTACTCGCGTTCAAAAGGTGTGTCAAAAAAGGGAGATGCCACAATTATCAGCATTCATCGTCTTTCCTGATGAGCATGCTACAAAACCGTCATCATCGCCACGTAGACATTCATGATAATAACAAAATTGGAAGACAGAATGAGTTTGAAGGTACAGAACACAGTATGAGATTCACGTGCTCACCCATTCAACTTGTCTTGCCATGGCCATTCCCACTACTAATTCCATTAATAAATTTTGAAATTTAAATATTAATTATACTATCAATTTATAAATTGATAATAATTTTCTATTAACAATTACCAGATTTAGTGTAATTTCTTACAACATGGCGAAATAAAGCTTGAATTTGACTGAAATAGTTTATTTATATTATTGATTGATAATAATTTTTCTTTTAAAAATCTTTGAAAGTTCAAATTTAAATGAGCAAGAGGAGATACTATAAAAAAAATGGTTGAATTTGATAACATGTGATGGACATCGAAGGAGCTGATTTTGTGGGGCAGAAGGGTAACATATGTCAGAGTTGCACAGTTATCCGTACATTGAGGACATGTGATATCGGCAGCTGTCATGGGACTTAGTAGAAACGTATCATATATCACCACTTCAAGGAATTTTCTGTACACTTTTTCATATTACATGCTCCATAAGAATATAATAATATTGTTTAAAGATATTATATTTTTAATAAATTAATTTATTAAATATATTAAAAATAATGTATAAAGTAATAACTAAAAGATATAATTGAAAAAAATAATAATTATTTTTTATATTGAGAAGTGAATATGACATTCATTTTGAAACAAATTTTATTTGTTAAAATAACAGTTACATTACTACAAAATACACATTCGATAATATAATATTATCATAGTCATTTCTTCCACTATTGTAATATATGAAACTGGATGCGTCTAATACTTATTTATTTTTTTAAAAGTCATTTTATCACGGTTGATAGACATAACTGTGGTGATAGAGTGAATGATACATGGTTTGAATCCTGACATCTACATTTTTTTTTTCATTTTTCCTATTACAAAAAGCGTGTGTCACTTAAATTCATAAAAAAATAAAAAAAATAAAGATTATTAAATCACATATTTAATATGCAATCGTTGTAATATTATCTGTACAACCTTTGCACTTCCCTAAAGAGAGAAACAATATTCCCACCTATAATGATTATTGAAAAAAATTTCAAGACGGTCACAATGTCATTCAAGAATATCAACCATTGGAATTCAAGCATTAAATCATCAGATCTTTCATCTTCAACCTCTTCTATAAAGGCACAGTTTCATATAATGAATTTCTAATTCTTCAAAACTATTCTTCTTAACTACATATAGCAACATGAGTTCTCCATCTGAAAATGCTAACAAAGATATCTCAACTGAAGTCACCACAGTACAACACCATGATCTGCAGTCAACTGAGGAGGTCTAGCCATCTGGATCGACTGCTGTCAGGGATACACTTAGTGTTAGGAAGACTAAGAAGAAGAAAAAGAAGAAGCTGAAGAAGAAGAAGAAGAAGAAAAAGGTTCTCAGGAAGATTTGTTACTATGATTCTGACGAGGGTAGTGAAGAGAGAGTCATAGATTATGAAGATTCCTTTGCTGCTAAGGGTTATTGTTTCGACATTGACAAAATTATGTAATGAAATAATTTATGTACTCCGCTCTCTTGGCCCTCTTAATGAAAATATTTATTATTGTTATATATACTCTTTCATTTATACAATATTATTGTTTTACAAAAAATAGTACAAGCCAGCAAAAATAAAAACAACAATCGCAACAGTAATGAAAAATAACAATAACAATAATTAATACCTCTCTAACAATTGGGTTCATGAATAAATAAAAAAATTGTGAGAGATTTAACCACGGTTTTACTAAAGAACCGTTGTAAAAGTGGTGTATTGTATCACGGTTTTTCTTTCTAACCGTGATGAAATGTGATATTTAATTTCCAAAGCTATTACATTCCATCGAATTCAAAGTCAAACTCTTTCCCATCATATCCGTCAAACGATGGCAGCTTCCAAAGCTACTCGATACATCGTCCAATGGTAATCCTTTGCAGTTGTGGAAGTGGTTAGGAATCGTATGCCTCATCCTCAAGGGATGGATGATCAACTCTTAACCACTTCTATTTTTGTTCCTCCGGTGCAGAATTTTGTCCAACCTAAGATAAATTAATGAATGCCTCAACTTCCTCCATTCCTCAGATCATTACCACAGTTCCATCTAAGAAAACCTTCAATCTGAATCTTCTACCGTCTACAATGTCCAAACGAGAAGCGCTCCCCAGATTCCAACTCTTGAAGGATAATCTTGGTCTGCAAGAAACCAACGAAATATTGAACAATGTGTATCACATGGTTCAACAACAAAACTCATAGGACTTTGAGAGCAAGCTGATTCGGATAGAATAAATTCCACACAACGCCAATCTGAGGAACAACATCGTGCAAGAGACAAACTCACACAAAACCTCGAATCTTGACCCCGAGAAGGGATCCATAAGAGGTCCAAAAATATCCAAGCCATTGATAACACAAGCATCATACTCCTTCCCTTTATCCTGAAGGAATAAAGATGCAACTATACTCCTATCGAAGTTCGTCGTCCTAGGAGGAGGGAAAGGTACGAAGAAGATGCTCCTACCCAGCCTTGAAAAAATAACCCCTTGTCCACTCACATCTTGGACAACAAGATTTTGAAGTCACTAGACAAGTATCTAAAGCTCAAAAGTTATAACGGGATAAAAGATCTTGATAAGTACGTCGAGCCTGTGAATGACCGATAATACTACTACCATGCAAAATGAGACGTGAAGTGCAAGTTATTTTCAATGACCTTAATTGAATCCTCCCTAGCCCGCTATAAGTCCATTCCAAGATTTTCAATGACCTTAATTGAATCCTCCCTAGCCTGCTATAAGTCCATTCAAAGTGGAAGCGTATATTCTTCGCCTGACCAACATAAGGCTTTCACCGCCCATTTCACTGCCAAGAAGAGACAACAACCATCATGGTCGTGCTTAACGGGGTCACACAGGGTTATAAGGAAACCCTGTACAACTATATTTATTGTTACACCAAATTGGCAGTAGTTATTGGATACCCGTATGAGAACCTGAAATTGTGGATTTTTTAGAAAGGCCTCACAGCGGACTATGCATTCTGAAAGAAGTTAGAGCACAATGAGGAATATAATCTGAAGGATTTGTTGAGTAGGATAAAACCCTACATGAACTATGAAGCAAATATGTTGTCCGGTGGAGGCAGCCGAGGGTTAGAAAACACCAAGTTTGATCAACCTTAAAAGAAAGACTCAAAATAATCCTAAGAGGAGAATGAACATAGACCCCACTTGAGGTTTGACGTGTATACTCCCTTGAACATTTCAGTGGAGAGAATCCTGAAGGAGTTTGCTAACATAGAGTTCAAAGAGGACGGGATAAATAGCCCCAATCCGGTCAGAGAGTCTACACATACTTACAAGTCCAAATTATGTTGCTTCCATGAAAGTCACAACCACAATACCAACGATTGCATCTAAGTGAAAGATGAAATTAAGGGACCAATCAAGAAGGGTCATATGCCTTAGTATACCAAGGATGGCAAGTTGAATTGAAGGAATCTCCCATGTGGAAGTAGTTCCCCAAGAAAGTTGTTGAAGTCGTGGCCGAGGACAAATTCTAAAAGGTAAGCAACAGAGAAGAATAAGAACACAATGGGATGCACTAGTACATTATTCCATTATTGTAGGTTCCCTGAGGATAAGAAACCCATCAAAGAGTGTGGGAAAGAGGAAGATTGATAAGCTAAAGGCCGTCATCAAGAAAAAATGGAGCACCTCTAATAAGATTTCTAAGTGACCTATCCTTGAATTTTGGGATATCAAGATGGTTTAGGGGTTCCCTTTCGAGATTTTTCCTTTGGTCATAACGACCATAGTCTCAAACTTTGACATCTCCAAGAAACAAATTGACGACGGTAACTCCTGCGACATTATGTACTCGGATTTCTTCGAGAATATAAGATTGAAAAAGGAAAAGTTGTGGCCATATGAAGGGTTCGATCTATAGACCTTCAATGACACTGTGACTTGTATGTAGGGGTGCATAGAGTTGATGGTCACCATGGGGACGGGGAGAGATACCATGACCATTAATTCCTAATTCTCGATTATTCCTTGCAGGAGTGTTTAGAATTGCATCCTAGGCCGGCCTTTTGCATCAAATTTGGATGCAGCAGGTTGCCTTGTCCATCTCAAGCTGAAGTACCACAACATGTAAAACGAGCCGACCATAATCAACGCCGATCTCTATGGAGCATAAAGGATCTACAAAGCGTTACATTAGGACTAAAAAGAAGGTGAAGTTAAATCCATGGAGATAAATGTGGACTCCTTGATTGGACAATTGAAAGACATGGTTATCCAGCCTCATCTGAGTATGGCAAGCCATCTCAGCCAAACAAGCAGAAGTGGAAGAATATGGACAAAGCCATAAGTAACCAATAAGCAGTGATTATTCCACTTGGTTATGTTAATATCAAGTTTTTTATAGAATCAAACCCATCATAATGTATTATAACCATTTGATTAAAGTAATGAATAATTTTTTTTTCACTAAATTATCTTTTTCCTTTATGATTGTGAAAGGTAACTATGAGTCTAGGGTACAAATATAGAGATTGAAGCTCCATCAAAAAGACTCAGAGGGTTGTCACAAAACGCCACATGTATATGAAGCAATACTCATAGGAAAATCTAAGTCCCAGAGAAATGAACCCGAGACAAAAAATAACATCATGAACCAGGTAAAATATGAATAAATAAATAAACCTAAGTGTGTATATACATTGCAAGACAAAAATGTCAAAGCAACAAATGTGCTGACTACAAGCACATAAAACAATTGAAAAGTTAGTATGTCAAAAAAATCATTTTCCCGTCCACAATAACTTGATTGAAACGAAATTGGTCCAAAGATACATGAATTTCTAGGTAAAAGTACTCCACTTGCTTCAAAGCACTCTCAAAGCACTGTCAGCGAGGAAGAAACCCTCTTGTAACAATTTATCTAGCTCATTACAAAGATCAAGGTTCTCTTGGAACATTGCACGATGACCTTCCCTGGCATTCTTATGACTTTCCGGGGACTCTTCCAGAGATTTCTTGAGTTCTTTAATCCTTTTTCAAGAAGGATATGAATATTGATTCACTTCTCCCAAAGTGTTTGTCTTGGACTAAGATTATAGAATAAAGGCCGAAATCTCATTCTTCTCAGCTACCTCCCAGGAAAGTTGTTGAAAGGTTCCATAACAGTCTCTATGGCAATGAACTTATTGGAAGAACCTTAAAACTCCTCTAAATAACTATCCCACTCGATTGTAAGATCATTGACCCATTCTTCGAGCCTCTCCCTCTATTGTCGAAGGCAGTCAGACAAGAAAATTTCTCCTCGGCCAGCAGCTCCAAAGGCCAAAACAGAGGATGTCTAGCGAGTATGCAATGCTAATTTGGCATATTCCTATTGCTAAACTTCCTCAGAAAGGCCTAAGAAATAAGCATATTCTTCATCAGAAACTAAATATCGAAACTATTTATCTATTCTTGGACCAAGACAAGCCAGCAACCCCAGATTTAACTCCACTTGAGCGGAAGACTGCCCTTATACATTTTGAAACTGGGGACGCTTCTAAGGAGGCCCTTACACCTAAATCTCTTCAATATCTGGGGTGGGTGATAACCTTACCATCGCAATTCAGACGGAAGAATCTGGAACTTCCACTCGAGAGGAATGAGTAATTAATTAAATAACTCTCCCGATGATCGGACCAGAAGGTATCCCATTAGGCATACCCGAGGCAGAGGCTCCCCTAACAAAAGGAGTATTTATAATTCCAACCTAATCAGCTGTTGTCCGGATCTCTTTCCTCAATTGTCGCATGTCATCTTCACTCTTCATCGCATTTACACAATTGAGAAAAGTAAAATTAAGAAAGGTTCAATAGAAGAACCAAGGGAATTAAAGCCTTGGAGCCACTTACCAAAGATTGCCTTCCTCTCCTCCTTTTACTTGGCATCCATTAGCCATGACGGTTTCTCAAAACACCACCAGCAAAACAAAGCTCCTTACCAAAAGCCATCAATTGATTTTTCATGTATAATTACTCCAGAGAGAGGTTTTCTTCAGTGGCCATGCCAAAAAATTATGGAAGATGTTCGAACAAGGAAATAGAGGATCGGGTTCCAAGCGGCAGATCTTTGCATGTGCCTCCTCGGTCAAAGGAGTGACAAGATAAAAATGTTCTTCAAAATCTTTCATGCTTTCATAATAAGCTTCAATGCATCAGATATGTTGCCTTAAAGAGAGAAAACCAGTACCATTTGAGTAATTAGGGATGTTTTGAATCTTAAAAAGATGGAAGAATAACATCAGAGTCGGATTACCACCTTTATACTCGCGCCACTGCAGAAAAACCTTAAAGAATTCCCAACTCAATGGATGTAATGATAAAGGGAGCGATCAACAAATAGTTCAACACGAAAACTTCAAATTCATTAAAAACAGAATACAACCTATAATGGAGAACAAGAATTCATATAAAAGTATAGTGCATCCTCCATATCGGATGTAGATCCTTTTATCTTAATTTGGGGGAAACACCCCCAATCGGTCATGAGACCCATGTCTGTCACAAATCGATCAAACACACCTTTGCGAACAAGGGTGGAGACAACCCCTTGTATAGTGTTGACTGAAATAATGTAGGTACAGTAAAAGTAAATGAATTCAAGAAAGCCTTATATTGGGAGCCCTAATGAGCAGACACGAGAATAAATAAGCGTGAACTTTGAGTTTAGTAGAAGGATCAACCTAGCATGCAAAACTATTATCAATGAACAAAATTGTTGATAATTATTTAACACAAAGGCAAAAACTCCCAAGAAAGAGCATAAGAGGAAGCAAAACACTCTCTTCACTAAAAGCATACAACATAAATGGCAAGAGAACACTTCAAAAAATCCTTTATACTCTACTCAAACGCCAAGGATCGTATGATCTACACCACACACTACCAACGATTGGGATCTTCTAAAAATTGGCACGAGGGCACTCGAGTACTCTTAAAAGAAGAAGAAACGCCATTGACTAGCTAGCGAGGAAAACATGTTCATCATTTTCGGCGCTACGTCATGACTCCCAAGAGAGGCATTTAAGGTACCTATTTCCAAGAATGGTAACACCTCGTCTAGGAATACCACACCCACAAATCCCATTGTCAGACAATAATACATGTCACAAACCTTTACCCTGAAAACAAGGTCAAGGCTTTAAAGGGGCAATTGTTCTAGGTTGTTTACAAGGCTCGTGAGGCGAAAGCCCGGTTTCAAGGAAGTAAATCATCACACGAGAAACAAGTATATCAATGTTTTTCTAGTGTTATTGAGTGCCCTTCACAGAATTAGGCATGTCATTGGGGTAGGTCGGGGACGGTTTTTATCTCCCCTAATTCTAAAACTGAATCCCCAAAAAATCCTCGTTCCTGCTCTAAGCCCCAATGGAGATGGAGAATTAAAACTCAAATTCGTCCCAAATAGGTTCAGGTTGGGTTCAGATATCATCGACCCACCATTGTCATTTTTGTCAAATCAATTTTTTAACAGAAATATTTATTTTTTCCAACATCAAATTACATTACAAATAATAAAATAAAATAATCTCAAAAAATTTCATATATACATTTCAAATGTTTAAAATAATAAATAGAAATCAAAATATTGACCACATATTTAATATTATAAATTATTAAAACTAAATAATAAAGTACATAATAAAATAAACTGAACGAGTTCGGGCGCGAGTTCGGGATGGGGACTAATGTCCTCATTACTTAACTCGTCCTCATATTTTGTAATTAGGGAAAACCTAAACCCGAATATAGTAAAAGCAGGTTTTCCCCTATCAAATTCGGGGCGGGTTCGGGTGGATATCCGTGGATACGAGTTATGTTGTCATACCTACACTAAATTATCATGCTAATCTCCCAACACAATCTAATGGCTAACCGCACTCATGTTCCACACACATTGGTTATCAGTCACATCTCATATTTAAAGAGGAAAGTGTGTCACTTCATACGTATTCAAATCATTTCTCATACAATATTTTTTCTCACTTTCTTACTAACTTGAGCGTTGAAATGTTAACCTTGCATGTCAACCCTTTCTCTTGCATATCAGAAGTTTTAAACCTCCATAATAAACAATAAATTCATCATTTTCAGTCATCATCTAATCTAGAAGAGAAAATATATATTTTCTTTGATGAGAAATATTAAAATATATTTTGTAGATTTTTAATGAACATCTAACTGAAGAGTATTATTATGTTGTCATTTAATTAGATGTATATGTAAAAAATTCTTACAACACAAATATATTCTAATAATGTTTGACATTAGTTTTCAACATTTTAAATTTTTGTAACTAAGAAGTTTTTTTTACGGTATTAAGAAGTTATTTATGATTTTTTTTTGAGAATTTTTTATTGCACCCTAGGTGTTTCTAATGCACCGTGTGAATTTTCACATATGCCCCATGATTTTGGAGATACATCTCCAGACACACCCCAACCCACACTCAACAAAGACCATTATGAGTTACGCCTTTTCTTTTGGTTTAATTTATTCTGGAGATGCACCTCTGGAATATCTCTGTCGTTACATCTCCGAACGCACCCAACACACACTCAATAAAGGACATTCTAAACTATGTCCTTTCTTTTGGTTTAATTTATTTTGGAGATGCATCTCTGGAATAATTTCGTAGTGACACCTCCGGATTCACACCAGAAATAGATTCAACAGATCCAAAATGAAATTGACATTCATAACGTAAAATTCCAAAAATTGACATTCATTACAATGATGATTTCAACAGAAAAATCAATATTACATTTCAATATCCCGGTGGACGCTTGCACATCTTCAAGATATCTTCAACCAATCTTTGTATCGTTTCTTCCAACTCGAGCAGAACTTTCTCTTCGAAACTGAAAAACGTATCCCACATAGCCCTAACATCTGCTTGCGTCTTGAGCTTAAACTTGGTGAATTGAATCTTCTCTTCGCTGTCAATCGAAGGTGAACGGTACTCGAGCTTCACAATCTTTTGATTGTCGTTGTAAAACAGGAGATTGTGGATTTCGTCTTTGATATCTTCGAGGGAGGTATACTCGGTGAGCTTGAACTTTTGTCGGGTGTAGAGCTGGAGAAGGACACATTTGCGACATACCAATAGATTTTTATTTGTGACATTAGAGATATTTTGAGCTTGTGCGAAATATAACACTAGAGTATCTAAATTTATAAAAGCCAAAGATAAATTTGGACCATTCATTAACTGACACATTGATTTCGAAAATATCTCTCTAGAAATGCACCCCATTATCTTACTCCGGAGATGCATCTCTAAAACTTCTCCTGAACAAGAACAACACAAGAACCATATAACAGAACCATTTTTTCCAATTACAACAACAAAAATGTTGTAATGGGGAATATAAAAACAACATAAAGAAAAAATATGAAGAAAAGGTGAATATATAACACTTCATTTATATTGAGACACAATTACATACAATTATTTGTTGGGTTAAACAAGAAATCAAAACAAATTGAAACACACGTCGCCGGCTAAATCTATAAGTGGTACCCCTTGGACTTTTGTGCATTCGATTATTTTTCATTGTTGTTCAATCTCTCGAATTCTTGCATCCTTTCCATAAAATGACTTGGCCACGTCTCGTCTTTTGCGGTTTAATGAGATGTCAACTTCGGTGATGTAAGTGGTATGGGGCATCCCGGTTTCAAGTAAATTTGAAAAAAATGACTTGATTTTGAAAGCCATCCAATACACATGATATGATCATTTGAATTTTGGGGTGGGATGTGCTTAATGGTAAAAAGGTTCCCGAAAAATCGTAGCATGTCAGGTTAATACACACTATATCATAAGCACATACTATTAGGTGACCCATATTAGGGAAGCTCGTCCATTTTACCTCCAGTGCCGAACCACTCAAGCAAGGAACAATAGACTCATAAACCGCATTGAATTTTTTTCTATTTTGGTACAACCGCGTGTATGATTCTTTACACGTCTTCAACTCTTGGATAAGTTGATGCCGGACAAGTGCATGACTATCTTCTCCTTTACTGATTAAATCCGAAACGACTCGATAACCACAATTACCGTCCCCCACGACATTGACGATCCGCTCGATAAATTTGTCCATAAAAACCAACATCTCATCAATGAAAGGAATCTTCAGTGGAAGCGGCATCAGAGGTGGTTTGCTAATGTCGGCTCCTTTCACAACACGTTTTTGAGATTTTGGAGTCAGTGAGTCAGGGAAAACTTTGTCAACATGTTCAAAATATGAAGGAGACCAGGTAGTCGAGTTGTAATTCGGTGTATGCTTTATTTTCTTCGGAGCACCTTTTATTTTTACCGGTTGAGAAGGAGATTTCATGTCAGTGGTTTAGGGATAGACAATCTTCCTTAATTGTTCTTTGATGTGGAGTTTCATATTGTCATCGGCCTTTGAAAATCTCTATTGTATCACTTCCCATTCGGTCAAAATATAGATATTTGATTTTCCTTCATCCATGCATTCATCATCACGAACCTAAGTCTCTTCTAATGAAAGCAAAACTTGTTCACTCTTATTGGTTCACCAAGTTTCACCTTTTTAGCAATAATACAAGCATATGGGAAACCATATGTTTTCACAATAGTGCATCCACACTTTACGCTATCGGAGCCTACATTATCAGCTCGTTTAGCCTCGTGAAAAATATAGTTCAAACCCGCCCGAGAAATGTTACCAACCAACTGAGAATATAAAGTGTGGTATTTAAATCCATGTTCAAGAACCGTGATGCTCTGACCAAATGTTGTTTGTATCTCATTATGCTGGTTTTGAATCATGTGGTTCATGGAGTCCCAGTCTCTACACAAATCCCCTTTAATATTTTCCAACCAATTTTTCAAATAGCACGGACTAAACTTTGTTAGTAATTGTATTTCTAAGGTGTCTAACATTATCAGTCCACGCACAAACTATCTTCTCCTTCACCTGATCAAGAATTAGGGTTTCAACATATTTCAACAAATTTGGATACTTTTCACACACTTTTCGAAAATGAATAACAGAGTCGACATATAGTTCTTTTGTGGAAGAATTTATTATACCATTTCATGCATCCATAATTTTTTCCACAATCACACCCGCCTTCACCAATTTTCCCTCATTGGACTGTATTTTTTTCGTCCATACTGCGGGTTTAATATGACTTCTCACATTCTTCGTTATGTGATACTTACAAAGTAATGCATAAGAAAAAGGAAATACATTTGCAACCGAATTCATCAATGTGGCATCGCAGTCGGTAACAATCGCTTTAGGCATCTCATCTTGGACCTTCAAAAGTGACCGACACACCTCTAATGCCCAAGTAAAATTGTCCTCTTTTTCACACTCAAGAAAAGTAAAACCAACTGAATATGTGTTCTCAGTTGAGGTAAAACCAACCATCTCAAATAATGGAAGTCTATACTTGTTGGTCTTGTAGGTTGAATCAAATATAAGCACAGTAGGAAACATCTTGAACACCTTTATGGAATCATGATGAGTCCAAAAAATATCTTTAACGGTAACTTCATCATCACGCGTTCGGTACCGAGACACGTAACTGATATCATCCAACAATTTCAAGAGTTGTTGCCTCTCAGTTCTATCCCCCATAATCACCTTGTTAGTGAAGTACCGAATATTATACACTTACTTGATATTTGATATATTGTCGGGTCGCTTCCATTTCAATGTTGCAAGAATATGTTTTGGTTGAACAAGATTCAAAGTCATGTCACTAGTACATTCCTTCTCTTCCGGCTTGAGCCGAGAGACACTAGGATGACCGGTTAATTTTAAACACAAATTATGGTTATGCAAACCACATATCACATTAAATCTCCAATTTTTGTTTGTCAACATGTAACCGCGAACCTTAAACGGACACTTACATTTTCTACTACTCGTGTCGTCTTTTTTTTTTGAAAACTCTGGAGAGGAGTTCGATATTTCCCGCTTCTTTCGTACACCATTGTCACAAAGGCGCATCTTCTATCCGAACCATTATCAGACCTTCTGATAACCACACCAAATCCAAGTTTAAAGGCCTCCATACAAATTCATTCAAGCATTTGATCACTAAATTCAAACTCTTACTTGTTTTTAAAGCCGTTGCCAACATATATCACCTTCACAACAACCCCTTGAATGTTCGAAGAAACAATATTCGGAGAAACAACTTGTTTTGGGAAAACATCTGGGTGTACCATATCTATTGAAAACAATTAAAACAATAACACAACATTAGTTCAACTACTGTTGTAGAATGACTGGAAAAATGAACACATACAACTTTCGGAAATGCATCTCCGGACCAGTTCATATATGTTCCAGAGATGCATTTCTGCACACAAAGTAAGTTTTTTCAGAAAAAAATTGATGATTAATGTGAGCAATGTAGAGGGAAAAGAACAATCTTTACATGAAATTCTATCTTATTTTTCTCCTTCTGATATGTTGAACAAAAAAGATGGAGATTTGGAGTGAAAAAATTGATTGAGAATGAAGGATTTTTAGAGTGAAGTGTTTGGTTGAGAATGAAGTATGACAACAATGAAGGAGTGATCATGCAACTGGAAGCTATATCAAATATTTCTGGAGACGCATCTCCTGAAATACCTGACACGCAAAGGTGGCGAAAAATTTCAAAATGTCGCCCATAATTTTAGAGATGCATCTTCGGAATATCCACTGAACTGAATAATTAAAATATTTTTCTTAAAATGTTCTGGAGATGCATTTTCGGAATATCTACTGAACTGAATAATTAAAATGTTTTTCTTAAAATGTTCCGGAGATATATTTCTGGAATAAAATTAATCCAATGTATGAGGCATAATTCAAAATGACCTTGATTGAATATACAAAAATGCGTCCATAAATATATCACCGGAACCGAAAGACATATGTGAAAATTCATATGATAATTTGCCGGTGTTGGTATTGGTTTGTAGCTAAAGCCCAAAGACAAATATATCTGACATGTACTAATCCGTGCATTGCTGTTTGTTTCTAAAATGGTTAGAGTATTTTGTAAGCCTATATTTTTATATTAATTGATTTAACAATTTTTGGGGTTCTATCAATAACTCATGGAACGTAAATATTTTAGCCACCAATTTGAATGTTAAAACATTTTAGTATCGAACATGGGGGACCTAAATTACCATTGTCACAAGTCACAAGACATGGTGGGCTATAGCTACACTACTTACACTACACTGAGGCTAAAAACAAAGCTGCGCAATGTTTTTGTTCAAGAAAGATCAATTTGAACAACCCCACAACACAGGATACCACCCCTATAGAGACTACACTCATAGTGCTGCTGCAACTTGATACTATCAAGTATCAACTTGATACAAAAGCCTGTAACATAAACATTGACCACACACCTTCAACAAGTGGTATCACATGTCATTTTTATTGCACTTACAACATAGATTTACCTCAAATTCAAATAAATACAAGAACAGGTATATCATGAAAAGGACTGTACATTACACTCTCTAATTTATGATATCGATGATTTGGTTTTGTTTTGCCTGTCAATGTCACTTTATCTTTTCTTCTGATATTGTATTGCTATAGATTTGACGAAATCATGATATTTCAATTTTGTGAGATAACAATATTTTAGTATTGTGACAAAAATGGAATTGGTTGTAAAAGTTAGTTTCAACAGTAGATTGAATAATGTGCCAAAAAGAATAAGAGATTCAAATATAAAGTTAATTGTAGTAGCAAAAATTATAAATTTCAGCTTCCAAATCAAATCAATTTAAAAATATAAAATTAATTCTTGAAAATATTCAAGCATGTTAAAAAAATCAATTTTGCAATTTCATTTTTTTTCTTTCTAAAAGTTAAACCAAATATGTTGATAAATAAGTGTTGGGAAAATTACATTGAGAAATGAAGTAGAGATTATTGTGAACATAACGTGGAAGAAGGATATTGTGGATGTGGAAAGAGTATTAAATCAAAGATAGTCTTGAAATTTATAGTGGAACAAGACACCTTTAATGTTATTTGTGTTTATGCACCTAAAATTGAGTTAGTATAACACCTTAAGGTAAACCTTTTGAAGAATTTAGAAGGCATACCTTCTGATATATCCTGAAGAGATAAGCTCTTTCTAAGAGGGATTTAAATGGAAATGTAGGAAGCGTAACAAGAGGTTTTTAGGATGTGCATAGGAATATCGTTTCAGGGAGGTAAATGTAAAAGGAAATTTCATGTTAGATTTTTGGTTGGATTTTGATCTTACGATAGCTAACATATGGTTTAGAAAAAGAGATGAGTATCTTATCACATGTAAGAGGAGTGACACGTTCTTAAATAGATTTATTTTTTATTAGGAAGTCAGATGTGAAGATTTACTTGGACTGTAAAGTTATTTAGGGAGAATGTTTGACTATCCAACATAGAATATTGGCTATGGAAGTAAGAACCAAAAGGAGAGAAAAGAGAAAATCACATAAAAGCACCAAACATCAAGTGGTGGCATTTGAAGGATAAAAAATATGGAATTTTCCAATACAACATGTTGAAGGGAGGGTTTGGACAACAACAAGGAAGTGCGAATGTTATGTGGAATAATATGATCCAAGAGACTAGAAAAGTAGCTACAAAGATGTTTGGAGAATCAAGATGTTTTGGAGTTAGGGGTAAAGAATCGTGGTGGTGGAATGAAAGTGTTCAAAGTAAAGTTAGACTTAAAAATGATTGTTTTAAGGAATGATCTAGATGTAAAAATGATAAAACTTGAAAAAAAAAGAAAACTAAGAAAAAACCCGGCAAGGCGGTGAGTGAAGCAAGGGCCTAAGAATTTTATAGATCATACCAATCTTTACAAACCAAAGAGAATCTCTCTCTCTCTCTCTCTCTCTCTATTTATATATATATATATATATATATATATATATATATATATATATATATATATATATATATGTGTGTGTGTGTGTGTGTGTGTGTGTTTGCTAAGGGAAAAGAAATAAAGATAATAGATTTGGATCAAGTGAATTGTGTTATAGATTTTGGTTGGAAGATTTGGATCAAGTGAATTTTATTTAATGAATGATATTATATCTCACTGGACTCTAACATGCTCGACATTAGAGAAGAAGATCGAAACTATAATTATTGTCGTCAGATTCAGAAACAAGAGGTAAAATAAGTGATGAAAAGAATGAGTAATAATAAGGCGGTTTTGGCCAGGCAACATACATATTGAAGTCTTGGAGATAAAAGTATTGTGGCTCACCAAACTTTTTAACAAAATTACGAGGTCAAAGCAAATTTTGGATGAATGGAGCAGAACCACATTAGTTCCAATCTATAAGAACAATGTGGGTATACAAAATTGGGAAAATTATAAGGGCTAAAATTATGAGACATACCATGAAGTTATGAAAAAGAGTGATTGAACTGAGATAAAGAAAAGAGACTCAACTCACTGAAAATCAATTTGGTTTTATGTCTGGGAGGTCGACATTTGAAGCGATCTATCTAGTATGAGATGTGATGTAGCAATATCAGATGTACTAACAAGATTTCCACTCAATTTTGTTGACTTGGAGAATGAATGTAATAGAGTTCCTAAAGAGATTTTGTTGAAATCCTTAGAGATAAAATGGGTTAAGATTTCTTATATTCGATATATCCAAGATATGTATAAAGGGGTATCGACTAATGTACATATACAAGGTGGGGAGAGAGAGAGAGAGATAGATAGATAGATAGATAGAGAGAGAGATAGAGAGAGAGAGAATTTTTCTATTACAATAGGTTTGCATCAAGGTTTAACACAAGCCTCTACCTTTTAACTTTGATTTTGGATGTACTCACGTAACACATCCAAAAGCTAGCATTATGATGCATGTTTTTTTTTTTTGCAAATGATATAGTCCTACGTAAGGACTCGAAGAAGGATTTAAATTAGAGGTTGGAGACTTCGATATAAGCTTTAGAAACCCATGGCTTTTTCCTAAGAATAAGTAAGACGAAGGATATGAAATGTAAGTCCCCGTAAAAAATGGAATGTAAGTTCACCAAAAGGAGAAGTGTTTCTAACTTGAGGTGGAAGTTAGACATATATCATCCCACAAGTCACACAGTTTAAATATATTGAATCTGTAATACAAAATGATGGAGAAAAAGTAGGGGATGTAAATCATCGAATTCAAGCTGTGTGGTTGAAATGGATGAGAGTTTCAAGGATTTTATGTGACACAAAGGTACCATGCAAGTTAAAGGGAAAATTTTATCGGACTACGGTAAAACCTGTGATGTCGTACGTGATAGAATGTTGGAAGTTTAACAATTAACACGAGAATAAAGTAAGTGTAGCAGAGATAAAAATACTGTGTTGGATGTGTGATAAAACTAGACATGATGCGATTAAAAAATAATAATATCAAAGAAAATGTTTGAGTATCACCTATAGTAGAAAAAATGATGACAAATAGACTTATATGATTTTGTCGTGTTTATAGAAGATTTATAGATTATGTGGTAAGTATAATAGATTAGATAGAAATGAGTCAAAGAGTTAGACATAGATGAAGACATAAAAAAATTATAAGAAAAATTATTAAGAAAGATATCGAGATGAGTGGTTTAGATAAAACTATAATAAAAAATAATATTCTTACACCACAATTATACACAACACCGTATTTTGAACCGTGGAGAGTGAAATAATATAATAATAAATATATTTTTTTAAAAAATATATTATTTATTTATATTTTTAGATTAAAGAATACTGATACAAAATTGTGTGATTAATCAATTTCATAACTTTATTAACTATCATTTTATATTTTATTAATGAACTTTGTTTAACTATTAAAAATTATTTTTAATATCCGAGTGTTTATTAATCAACTTATCATTTCATTAACCGATTTTTTTTATACTAACAATTATTTTTAATATCTGAACGTTTCTTAATTAATTTCATCACTTCATTAACCAATTTTCTACATTATATTAACCATTATAACTAAAAAAATATTAGGAAAAAAATTGCCTCGTAATATGATTAGACTTGATTGATGTTGTTGTTGTTTTACATTTTGTATCGTACTTTAATTTCTAAAAGTTACAAATTATTTTATTTATAAGAAAAGTCTTCAAACCAAACAATATAATGTAATATCTAATAATATTTGAATGAATGTAAGAAAATTTTTTAAAACTAAATAAGAAGTTTTAGATTCAATATAACTTTAAATTACAGTTGTATTAATTTGTGTGGGAAAATTCTTCGGTTAATCTATACAATTATTCAATGGTTAATCTATACAGTTATACATAAATACTTCAGTTGCGTTAGATACCCTATACATTTTTGATACGTATCAAGGAAAGCCAATGTATTATGTCTTCCAAACTTACTGGCATGTGAATGTGACGCAAACTCTGCATTTTGCCTTTATTATTCATCATCTTTATGCCCCAAATTTCAAATTTAAAGTCTGCGTCAAAAATTATGGATCTTTCATTTGTTTTGAATAAACAAGTTTCCTATATAAAGGCTTATTATATTACTTGTCCTTTAGATTTTGTCTAGATAATGACCTCCTATCCCCAAATTTGAAATACTAGACAAGAACATTAATCAGAGGGTGAAGCAAGCAGCTGCTTGAATTATGATCCTTTATTATTATGGACAATATGAGCAAGTGACAGTAAATTGTCACCAAAAAAGATTCTAGACTTATGTCACGAAATTAATTTATTACCAAAAATGTTTCAACTCTTTTTATTACAAATAGTGCTTTGTAAAAGTGGCGGACAGAATGTAATTATTGCCCCAACTTCTACAGAATAATGGAACCAACCTATTGAGATTGGTGAAAGAGTTGTTTAAAATCTGGTGAACATGAAGTACATTCAAGTAATTTCTGATTTTTTTACTATAAATATCATGTGGCGAAAGGTGATATACCATGAATGTTTGACAAGAAAAAAGGACATATATTGATATTGCATTAAATATTTTAAACTGTCTAAATATATCAAATATTTAATCCTGCCAATCATGAAGTAATTATTTTGAACAGGTCCTTTTCTTCAACCATATCTAGTGATACTTCATCTCACTTAAAATATCACTCTCTATTTCACAATAATATCCATTATATTTTTTATACACATATTAAGTAATATTATAGTATTTTTTTTAATTTAATTGTAATTTTAGTCTTCTAAATTTTTTAATATTTTTAAATTTTTAATCTCTTCATATTAGAATTTTATTTATTGTTTCTATATTTTAATTTTTTTTAGGGATTTTATCTCCACCTTATTTGAGTATTTTTTTATTATTTATTATGACGTGTTAATTAGGAGTAAGAATAGATTAGACTAACTAAGAGTGACCTAAGGTCTAGTTTACATAGGCCAAAACCAAAATAGACTCTTTTTTAAGTAGAAAAGACCTAGACTTTTTATAATCCTATTTAATTAAGGATATGCCACAGGTCATAAAAAGTCTTTTAAGTCTATTAGATCAACATATTTTAATAAATATAATTAAATATATTATTTTTTATATTTTATTTTGTATTTTATGATAAAATAAAAAAATTAGTGTTTAACTATCTTGAAGAACTTATGAAAATAAGTTGAAAAAACTTTATGAATAATGTCATCATTTGTTTTCACAAGTTCTCCTAAATAAATAATCTCATAAAACTTATGCTTCTATGTAAGCTCAAATAAGTCTATGTAAATAAACATTTTGTCTCATTGTATTTTTGATTCTCTAGTATATTTAAACATTAGATGAATTGCTTATTTATATATGTTTAAATGATATAGGCTTTTTAAGAAGGCTACTAGGCAAATCAGACATTCGAAAAGGACAGACTCGGGCTGAAAAATGAGTCTCTGATAGGCCATAGACCATGCTTAGCATTTTATCTTTTTAGCAGGCCAGACTTAAGCTTGGCAAAGCCTAACTCGGTCCAGCCTATTTCCACCCCTAAACTAAATTGATGAGATAGTAAATGTTGAAAGACATAATTGAAATTTCATTTCATTTATAATTTTTTTAATAATAATAATAATAATAAAAATAAAAATAAAAATAAAAATTATTATATTTAAAAAAAGAAAAAACTCTAAAATTAAATCATTATGGATTTTAAAATTATTTATTTTTTAAAAGAATAAATCGTTTTAATTATTATAAAATAGTTTATTTTTTAAAGAATAAATTAATTAAATTATGATGTATAAACTTTTTAATGGATTAACAAATTATAATTTGCAAAATAAAATTATTGGACACGAGTAGGGGTGTCAAACAAAAATGCCTGTTTTGTTTAGACCTTTCCCACAAAAGTTCGAAAAAAAATAGGGTGAGATGGACATAGTTGAGGGTGCGAGCCTAAAATTTTGTCAAGTCCCACACACAAAAAAGATGGTGGAGCAGTGCGGACACGCGTACACTTCATTTTTATCCCTAAAAATTGTAAAAATCATGTTAAGCTCGGGCCCGCAAAATCTAGCAAAAATATGGGCCGGTTTGTGCGGTCATATTAGAGGGTGCATGTATGTATTTGTCAAAAAGTACATAAGCGTGACACCCCTATGCTAGTGGGGGTGGGCAAAAGCTTTAAGGATTTTTTGTGGTTTAGGGCAAGCTCACTATGATGAGAGGCCCTATTTCGAAGGTGTTTTTGATGTGGAGAGAGAAAATTCACGTGAGATGAGAAACTTTGTATTTTGGGATGTTTGTGTGTATTCAAAATGTCCTTCTCAACCTCAAGGTTTTTGTCTTTATAGAGGCTTATTGGCTTGAATTTGGGGACCCCTAAGAAGTAATATTCTCCGAACCTTGACCAAGGAAGCTGTTAACAGCCAACTTCTTAAGGAATCGTGACTTGGACTTCTTGTACATGCGTTTATATGTGACATACATGTTATCGTCCACATTTTCCCTCTGGGAGAGCCCCCTACTACGTGAGGGTTAGGATTAGGCGACATACTGTGGGGCAGGCGCCTAATGAGGACAGATCATGTGTCACCTTATTTATAGACCATTACAAATATATCACTACACGGTATTTGAAACATGGGGATTGTAAAGGGATAAACATTTTAGACTCATCATTTTTTCGCTTGGATCTTATAGTTTGGAGCGAGTATCTTAGTCAGGGGCAAGTCCCTCAGTTAGAGGCGAGTTCCAAAGTCAACAGGGAGTCCCTTAGTTATAGGTGAGTCCGTCAATTAGGGGAGAGTCCCTCACCTAGAGTTGAGTTCTTCAGTTGGGGGTGAGTCCCTTAGTTAGAGGCAATCCCTTCATCCTAAAGAGAGTTCCTCACTTAGAGGGGAATCCCCAGTGAGCTTCTTCTGTTGGTTGTTAACCTTCATCCCCAGTGAGTCTCATTTGTGGGTGTTTGATCTTTGTCCTTTGGTGTCTTGTTTTATCTGCACTTTTACACCATTATGTCATCATATCATCATATTAGAAGTTCATAGCATGTCGGCATTTGCATGCCTTTTGCCTATCCTTAGCATATGCATTCCATCTAAGGGCAAAATTTTCGGTTTGCTATATTTAAATACCTTTTCACCGTGATTTCACAAGGATTATCATCGCTCGTGCCATCCAGCAAAGCTATTTAAATAGGGGAAACTGTTATACCCCCAAATTTTACCCCTTAGATGTCATGACATTTTACACTTGCATTAGGGTTCAATCATATATGCATTGTCAACTAACCGTCATATTTTGCTAGTTTGTTTCTTCTATTTGAAAGCTAGGTTTTGTACAAGGAAGATGGCAAGATCAATAAGCCAAGCTCTCATATGTTTCAAGGCCTCCCAAGGCACTTCTTGGCTCCATACATCCATCACAAGTGTTCACTAGGTGGTTGAGAAAGGTGTTTGAAGTCATCTGGTCAAGAAAGTCAACTGAGGCTCCAAAAGCTCAATCTTTGGTCTTGAAGGCTAATCATGAAGTTTTCAAAGCATATTCCATGGTCTCATGTGAATGAATCAAGAGAAATTCAAGAGAAACCATGAAATCAAGAGTTGTGGAATTAGGGTTTAGACCTGAGGAATTACAAAGGAATCTTGGTGTGATCAGTCAATGTCTTGATTGGTTCATCAACCAATTGAACTCACATACATTCAAGAGGCCTCATTCATTAAGAAATCAAGTGTGTTTGGCTCCCATCAAGAGTGCAATGAGACTCAAGTTCATCTGGCCCCCAAATTAGGGTTTTGTTAGGAAAAGTCAACCATGCCTTTGACTTTTGGTCAAGGCATGATCCCAAGTTTTGGGACATGATTCCATGTGTTCATATACATCCTTGGAGGCCATCTATTGGTATTTGAAGAGATTGTGAAAGCAAGATCATCAAGGATTACACAATTGAATTCCTGAGGAAATTAGGGTTTTGACTGAAAAGTCAAACCTTTGACTTTTGATATTTTTGATCCAAGATGAAGTATTCAAGCCATATTCCATCAAGATATGTTTGATTTTTAAGTTAGAACATGAGAAAACAAGATATGAGAGGTTTCTTGCAAAAAGGGCAAGGTTTGGTTCTTGAAATTTTCTAAGTATTGAAGAATTCACTCCTTGTGTGAACTTTGAAGAGTCATTACTTTCAAACCACACATCCAATTTTTGTGGTCCAAAGCTCAAATTGAAGCCCTCATTATGAACCTTAAAATGTATTAGAGGGTCCTTATCCAAAAGAGGTTTGGTTTTTAAGTTAGGAAGCTTGGAAGTTCAAGACAATTTAAGACTTAGTGAAATTTCAATCTTTTTGCCCTAGTTTTCAGCCAACTTCACCACCATTTTTCATCATGATCCCTTTAGGTCCATAACTTGGAGTGAACATGAACATTGTAGAGCATACTTGGGGCTTTCCAAAAAGTACAAGAACTCCCCAATCAGATGTGTGAACTGTGAGTTTCGAATCCATGAAGTTAGGGTTTCAAACTTGATTTTTTAGGTCATGGCATGATGTTTCAACTTGCAAGATCACTCCAAATCCTCATGATCTTGTGTGGCAGCCCTCCTTGCTTGTTAATTTGGCTTAAATCAGATAAGTACAAGTGCTTTTGAAGTATTATCCAAGTGGTTTAGGCATTGTCTCATGAACTTTTCCATTTTTGGCACAAAGTGAACATTGCCATTTACATAAAGCCACTTTTGGCAATGTCAACTTATCTTCAGCTGTGTAATGGTTCCTCTACACTCAAAAGGTTTGTAATGATCAGTCAAAAGACTCTGAACATTTCCAACCACCCTAGATCTGCATGGTACTTGGCTTGGGGAATGACAAAGTATTTGAAAATCCAAGTTACATTGCAACCGAGCCAAAAGGTGAGAAACTCAACCATCTGGTTAGCTTCAAATCTCCACACCTTGCCTATAAACAGAGGACTCAAACAACCCTCAAAACAACAAGAAACCACTCTGAAAACCTTCCCATCTCTCTCTCCCATAGTTTTTGCAAGAACTCTCCAAACTTGCAAAACCACTGTCCAGAACCAATCCACTCGTGCAACTCATAAACAAACTTCATAAACCTTCCATAAACGCCCCATAGAACTTGTTTAAACCATCAAACAAGTTCTGTAACACCTCATTCACCATCTGTCATTCTCAAACTTCCATTTGCATAAAGACATGAGTTTGAAGTTTGAGGCAGTTTCCATACATTTCAAGCACTCCAGTCATATTTCCTAGTGTCAACAAGCATAAAGGGAAGATCATTTCATCTCTACAACACCTTTTAAAGAGGCCTTGGACCTGCTCCAAGAGGTAAGTTTCTTTGAAACCCTAGGCTCAGATTCTTTGCATCTCATTGTCTCATACCTATAGCAAAATGTAGTCTACTTTGTGTACAGACGTTTGAATACTTGCTTGCTTTATTTGGTTGGAATGTATGAAGTTTTGAACAATCTTTGTTTGGTGATGTTGCACTGTTGAGGTTAGTTTTGTGAAGCACGTAGTTAGTTTTAGGACCAGACAATATGACCTTTAGATTCCTTGCAAGAAATGCTTCAACTTTGGTTTTTATAGTTTGAGAAATGGTTGAGAAATGAGTGAGTTGTGTTGTGTAGAAAATCTGAGTACAACATGAGTTTAGGGCACGAGCGAGAGAGAGAAGAAGAAAAGAAAGGAAGGAGAAGGATCTGAGTTGGAGGTGAGTTGGCATGACATGGCGCTGAGGTGGTCATTGTTATGTGTGTATAGGATATATATTATTGATTTTGGATTTGTTAACGGATGAGGGCGTAGCACCGCTGGTCAATGGAGGTTTGTGTGTTTGTTGCCATGCTGAAAGACTGGGGTTCGAATCCCCCTTGCCTCAGTCTTTTGTTTTAATTTTCTGAAAAAGACCAGGTTTCATATATATTATTCATAAACCTTTCCTTGTCACAATGCGCGCGCTGGTAGAGTTAGTAAACCTTTTAGGTTGTGAGGTTGGGTGCGTGGGGTAAACACCAAGCTAGGATATTTCCTTATTTTTTTAACACTTGGTTTTTTATGTTTCATTCACAAACTTTCAAAATTCATAACTCACTCATTTTTCATGATTTTAAATCCATTCTTTTTGTATCCTTTTAGTCTTTCTGCCTATTTTATGTTTACATTTTAAAATATCCAAAAATATTAATTTTTAGGGCTTTTATTCTCATGTGAAATATAGGTTTTCTTTTAAGGTAACTTAGAATAGTCTTGATTTTTAAGGTTATAACCTTTGATCTCCCTTACCTTTTAGGACTTGTAAAGTTTGTTTTAACATACTAAGATCAATCCCTCATGACTTAGACTTGTGTATGGTTGTAAACTTTGGTTTTAGGTACACTTGTAAGTGTATTTGGTCACCTTAGAATATATGAACCTTTGTCATCCCCTTTGAGGTCATAGATAGGACTTTACCTTTAATTAAGACTTCCCCATCATGTCTATATGACATCATGTAGATATAAACCATACACTTAGGTTATACCATATCATTTGTGCTTAGACCTCCCTTTCATAAAAGTGGACTTTAGAATGACATAAGTGATATTTCCCCTTAACACAAAGTTTAGGTCAAAGACTTTCCCCTTTGAAGGTCATCACCTACTTGTTTAAGATATTTAAACTTGTACCATGTCCCCTTAGGTATTTACCTTGAATGATTCTTGTGTGCCTATATGATACTTGTATACTTTTTGAGATACTTGCCTTGAATGTCATCACATTCACCATCCTTATTCATGTGTTATATCCATGTGCTTTTGCTATCATTAAATGTGAATATCATTGTTAACTTTATTAAGTTACCCCCTTTAAGTGAGACTAGCTTGTTAGCTCTCCTCCTTAACCCTCTTTGTCCCCCCTTCCAAAGGAAAGTCTCTCTATTGGCTTTAATGTCATAGATAGCTCATTACCCTATTGGCCTCATTAGAGCCATCTTCTACCCTTGGCCTTATTAGAGCCATACCTTTCCTTGACCTCATTAGGATCAATCCCTTGGCCTCATTAGAGCCACTTCTCCCTTGACCTAGTTAGGTTTCACCCTCTTGTAAGCACTATCATCATAGATGCTTACCTTCATCCTTGGCCTCATTAGAGCCTCTTACCGTACAACTTAGGATCCCCCTAGAGTTCTTCAACTCTATGTGAGCATCATTCATAATGATGTTCCATTTCCCTTTGGCCTTATTAGAGCCATTCACCCCTTAGAATTAGGATAAAGTTCTTAAACTCTATGTGATTCTCATCATCATGAGTATTCACTTACCCTTTATAACTTAGACTTAGAGAGTTCTTTACCTCTATGTGAGTATCATGATCATGAATACTCATTCCCCTTGGAACTTTGACCAAAGCCAATGGTTCCTCACCCTCGTTGAGGTGAACTATGAATGCTCTGATTTCATCCTAGTCAGGATACGTAGGCACGAGATGCAACGTCTTGGCGAGCATACTTAGTGTATACATACTTAGTGAACATACCTTAGGTCTTTAACTTAGCACATTTCCCTTAGCAAGCAAACATAACATAACACAAATACAAACAAGAGGTTCCTGTAGAGTACTACAGATACTTAGGGTGCCAACACCTTCCCTAGGTATAACCAACCCCCGAACTTTAGATCTCTTAGCTGTGTCTTTACATAACGCAATTAGGGTTTTCTTCGATCTGTACCCTTTCCTTTGGATAAATTAAAGCTCGGTGGTGAATTCAAAGTTTTGTGATTCAAGTTAATTAATAGCTTGATATCTGATTCTCACCACAACAGTATTCTTATCCATATGGGACTTTTTGTAAAAAAAAATGAATTGTTGTGCCTTTTAGGAGTTTTTGTTTTAACTGTCTCGTTATCCTTCTTTCAGTTTTACCATTCTTTAAGCATCTTTGTATAATTGCTCAGAAGCCCTGTTTGGGCCCTTCGTTGATATTCCCTCACAAGGCAGAACAAATCTCTTGTGAAGATTTGGTGCATCTTATAGCTTCGAAGAGGGAGGTAAGGATTCCTCCGTGAGGAACTAGTCTTTTTTATTGTCTCAAAGGGCAGGAAGGATCCCTCATAGAGGTCCATCATTTTTTAACTCCTCAAAGGTCGGCAAGGAACCCTCGCAGGGGTCCTGTGTTGTTTCTTGCCTCAAAGGGCAGAAAGGATCCCTCATAAGATTC
The DNA here is from genome assembly GCA_022829125.1 of Lathyrus tuberosus. Taxonomy (NCBI): domain Eukaryota; kingdom Viridiplantae; phylum Streptophyta; class Magnoliopsida; order Fabales; family Fabaceae; genus Lathyrus; species Lathyrus tuberosus. The sequence continues at coordinate 23,685,421 of JALAZF010000017.1, forward strand.
CAACATTTTTTATCGCCTCAAAGGGTGGCAAGGATCCCTTGTATATGTCTTATGTTTTTTATTACCTCAAAGGGAGGCAAAGATCCCTCATAGGAGTCCATCATTTTTTATTGTCTCAAAGGGCAAAAAAGATCCCTCGTAGGGATATAACACTTTTGATCGCCTCAAAGGGCATCAAGGATCCCTCGTAGGGATCCAACATTTTTAATTACCTCAAAAGAATGCCTCGCAAGGATCCAACACTTTTGATCGCCTTAAAGGACGACAAGGATCCCTCGTAAGGATCCAAATTTTTCTCGTCTCTGAGGGTGGTTTCTTGCATAGAAAGGGGAAGGCGACAATGCAAAAAAGTCAACATGGAAAAATGGGAAGCCTTGTTAAAAAGCCTTATCCCCTCATGTGGCCCAAGGTAAAAAAAGTGATTCCTTGAAAAACATTGTGTCCTTACAATTGGGATAGAAACAATACTCTCCTTAGCAAAAAATAATAGCAACAAAACAAACAAACAATGATAGTGAGAATGATTTTGGAGTTGCTTTCGGTGGTTGGACTCTATGCCCCACACTTTTGGTGTTCATGCCTAGAGTTCAGGCTTACCCATCCCCCTCCCGCGTCAGAGAATAAGTATTTCATTCATAAATATAAAGTAGACAAGACGGTCCCTAACAGATTAAAAGTTGGCCAACCTATGATCATGTTATAATAATATGGGTTGTCTATGACCAAAAAACCAATCTGGATGTTCTTGGGTTAATCTCCTACCTTATAGGTGATCTTCAATGTTAAGTATTATTTCATCTGTACTTGCTCACCTGAAAACCCAACTAGTGACCCCTCGAAGCATTTTAGGTCCACTGGGTTGAGTCAAAGCCTCTCAAATGTCTCCTGTTAGATTATATATGTGGAGCTTCCTTGATCTACCAAGAATCTTATAATTTGAAAGTCGTCGCACCTCACGATTATGACCATAGGGTCGTCATTGTGAGGATGGATACTTATTGCATCTTTCTCTAAAAAACAATCCCGAACTCTGGTGCCTTGGTCTCGTCTTCCTTTGGATCATTAAGCATATCCTTTATAGTTAATATTTGGCGGGCATATCTTCTTCGAGCGGAGTTAGCCTTTCTATCCCTAGTGAATCCTCTCGCAATAGTATTAAGCGTGTAGCGTACAACCCTACCGTCCTCTTCTTTGTATGAGTTGGTCTTACATGCCCCCTGAAAGGAGTCGCCTTTCACATATTTCTTAAGGCAGCCTTCCTGGATCAGGTGCTCTATCTCTTTCTTGAGTTGATAGCAATATTTTGTGTGGTGTCCTTTCACCATATGGAACTAACACTGTTTTCCTGGCCTAGGTTATATTACAACCTCTTTTGGAGAGGGAGGTGTAGGGATATTAAGTATGTAGATAATCTCACGCCATATTTGCTTTTGGCGAGTGTTCAAGGGCGTGAAACTCTCTAAAGCTTTTCCACTTTGCTTAAATAATGTTTTATCCCTGATAAGCAAGGCGTAGCTTCTTTTCTGGGTTGTTGCGTGCCTTCTGCGTTAGGAACAATCTCTTTCATGTTGAGAGTCTTCATATTAGCATTACTCTACCCCCATTCATATAGCATTTAGCCATTATGACTACCTATACTAGTGAAAAGGCTGGTCATTGGGAAATAGACTTATTCAAGTTCCCCGATTTGAGACCATTTTGAACGCTTCTACAAAAATTTCTTGATTTGGGTGGAAGACTCTTATGGTCGCTTTATTGAAGCGGTCGAAGTATTCCCATAGTGATTATGAGGGGCCTTGTGGAATGTTAAATAAATTGGTGGTGGACATCTTTCTATGTCAACTTGCTGCGAACTGGTGCATGAGCTTCTTCATCAAATTCTAGTAGCTGGTGATGGAAGCTTATTATAGGCCCATGTACCATCATAGGGATGCGTCTATAAAAGTACCAGAAAAAACTTGCATTTTAGAGAACCATGAGCTTTTATAATAGCCATCTGCGTGTTGATGGAGACGACATGCTCGTAAGGGTCTCTACGATCATCAAACATTTCCAAAGAGCGGCGCTTGAAGCCTTCAAGGACAGGTGCTTCCCATATCTCATATGATATCGGCTGAGGGTCTATCACATTCGCCTCCTCTTAGGGTGACCTTCGACTGACACTGTTAAATGTTAAGGACGTTGTCCTCTGTAGCTTAGTTATGACGACACAGTTTGTCCATAGCAGTATGCATCTCTGCCATGGCATTAGGATCATTTCTACCTTAAGTGTCTTCCTGCGTGGGAGATTATGGCTGTCACATCTCGAAAAATACGACCTCGCAAGCGCATTGCTGTTAAGTGTGAATATGTGTTTATTTTCATAGGTTATTTGTACACCTTTTGAGCTCTGTTAATCGCTTTAAACGAAAAACAACTTATTAATTAAGTTGGTCTGGCATTTTTGTGGCCATATGGTGCTTTGATGTGTTTGCTACTTTTTGCAGGTATTCTGGTTGTGTAATCGCTTTCAATTCGACCTGTTTTTGAAGTGGTGAAAAATTCATGTTTTTGGTCTTGGGCCTCTTGACCGCCCGGCGATGCACAGGCGGTAGGCTCCCCCAAAATTCTCAAGTTTTCATACCAAGTTCCAGTAACTTGGCACTGCTTCGCCTCTTTGACCGCCCGGCGGTACATGTCTTTCGCCCGGCGCTTGGGATTTTTCGCCCGGCACTCCACAAGCGCAGCTTCGCCCCAAATCCCCAATGTTTCATACCAAGTTCCAGTAGCTTGGCACTGCTGCGCCTCCTGCTTCGCCCGACCGTTAATTGCACTTTGCCCGGCGGTACATGTCTTTCACCCGACGCTCTTGGAAAAATATTTGTCCCACTTGTGGCTTGGTAGCTGTCACGTGAGCTGGAAAGTGTCTTTCGCCCGGCCGTCTGTGCACCGCCCGGCGCTCCTTTCTGGGAAATACCTCTAGTTAGGCTGATGTTGTTTCATTTGGAGGACACACTACATTACCTACTACTTTTCATCTTCTCACTTTGGTACTAGAGATATTTTGGAGAGAAAAACTCCATTGAAACCCATTTTCTAGTTTCTTAGTTTTTATGCTTCAATCTTTGATTCTTGAAGATTGATGCTCCAAAAACTTTGTTCATTACTTGTTGTACAAGCTACCATGAAGATGTGTAGCTAATCTCTCTTTTGTGTCAAGGTTAGATGTAGGTAAACATTTACTTTGTATGTATATGGATTGATCCTATCTTGTGAACTCTTGAATGATGAATGTATGATGATAAACCTTGATTTTATGTTTATTCTTTGTGTTGGTTCATGATTGAGAAATATGCTCCAACTCTTTACCTAGGTTTGTCATCCATCAATGTATATTGGCTAGAGATAGCAATGTGTGTTGATGTTCATAAATATTGAACTCTAATGTTGTCATTTTGATAGTTTGTGTGAGAAATCAACAAAGGATCAAAATGGCAAAATTCACAATATGTGTTAGAAATAAACATATTGGGAGGATATGTGATTGTATTTATCATTTAACCGAGTTCATTAGCTTTATCGATTATATACGTACGAAGTGGTTTGCCGAACCCTAATCTTGACATGCTTTTATAAACCGTTAAAACAATCTTTTTTTACAGCTTTTAATTAACTTTGAATGCAAACGCTACGAAAACAATCTAAAAACCCCTTGTTACTTTAAAGTTTGAAACATTACGATTGTAGAACGGCGGTAATATCACCAAACAATCTCTGTGGAACGATAACTAAAACCCTAACTCTATTTGTACTTCAACAATTGCACGCTCATGGATGACTACAGAGAAGCCACCGAATTTTATTTATTCCTAAGGAAAGGAAAAATAACGATAAAATCCTAAGGGAAAAGAAGGATAAGATGGTCATCGCAACCAAATATGGGTATTAACACCCCTCACATATGTTGTACTCAACGAGAACCTCCTATAGTTCTAAGGTTAAGAATTTGCTTAAGGGAATGTTTGCAGTGTTTTATTTTATTTATTAAGATAATTTACAAAGAAAAGAGATTTTTACAAAAGAAAAAGGAAAAAGGGTTTTTTAATTATTGTGTTTGCCAAGGTTCCAAAACCTCGTGCCTACATATCCTCAAAGTACAGTGAAAAAATTAGAGCGTCGTAGTTCATAAAAAATACGTGTGTGTTGGTTGATTTTATATGATGAGGTTTAAGTTGTTCTTGCGTTTAAACATTAACTTGTATGCTCGCACGATGGAAGCTTAAGCGCTCGTTTGTATTTCGCATAGAAATTACTTAACCTATCCTTTTGTGAAAATAAGTTTGAATATGTGCACAAGGGCACAAAAGACATTTGATGAATTTGTAGTTGAAATTAATTGTTTTGAAGTTTGAGTAATTGACCGATGCGGCGTGCGCCAACCAATCAATTACTCGAAGACGTGGCAGAGCTTATCCACCTATCCATTTTATTTACAAAAAGTTTATAATTAATTTGATTTACAAATAGTGCGATTTATGTACAAAGGAAAGCTTTATTTACAAATATAATTTATTTTTGTTTTTTATTTGATTTAAATAAATTAAAGAAAACATTTTTTGTATTTTTGATGTAGAAGAAGGATTTTTATTATTTACATAAATTAAAATGAATAACTTAAAAATATAATTAAATTAAAACTAAAATGAAATTTTTTTTAAAATTTGATTAAATTAAAAGACCAAGTTAAACTAATTTAATTAATATTAAAATAACTAAATTAAAACTAAAACTAAAAAAAGTAATTAAATTAATACAAAAAAAATATAGAAACTAAGGGGTGTACATAATAGAGTTTACTAGTTGAAAATGTAGAAATTAGGACCCAAAAACCTAGAGCACACATATACCTTTAAAAAAAATTGTTTTTGTGATGTATTTGGTCTTTCTCTATTTCACTAGTTTTATGTGCGTATCAATATTATTGATGATGAGGGTTATGGTGGAATGGTTTTAAGGAGGAGAATGAAATTTTTTACTTTGTTTTTTATCGTATCTCAATCTTTGGGTGTGTATGAGATAGTGCGAGAGAGAGGATGTTAGATGACGGGCTTCGATCTAGAAGGAGAAGAATAGATCACAAGTTAAACACTTTTGGCAAAAACTGATTTTAAAAGTTTTATGGCACAACGGAAACAATCTGAATCGAATCGTCTAACCGAACCTCTATCTAAAAGCTCTGATATGCATAAAGGTACACAAATGTATGATAATAAACACAAATTGTTCAACAACTATTAATCACAACCAATTGAATGCCAAGCCATACCTAAAGCTTATTCTCAATTATTAAAACACTTAAAAACACACTAAGGCAATTAATCAAACACCTTGTGTGCAATCGATATCGTTTGAAAATTTGTTTGGTTTTATTGATCTTAAAATCCAATCACAATCAAACGGATTGTGATTAACTCAACAACACTAATGTCAAAATGTGATAAAAAATCATTCCCAAACGAATTGATCGAACAAAAATGAATTTATTAATTTGCTAACACAAATTGAAAGAGATTGAGAGAGAGAGAGAGAGAGATAGATAGATAGATAGATAGATAGATAGATAGATAAATAGATAGAGAGAGAGAGAGAGTGTGTGTGTGTGTGTGTGTGTACACAGAGATTTGTTTAGGCAATTTCCCAGTCGACCTTTCTATGGGTACGCTTGCCCTTAATTCGAATTCGAATTGAGATAATTGTAATTAACCTTACTCTGAAAAAATGTGTATACAAGAGATGAAGAACTCTAACCCTACAAACCCTTGGTTTGATGTTGATTTGATCACCTCCAAAACCCTTGATCAAAGATTGATCAAGTAACCAACAATGCCGCTTTAATTCACCTGTTGTTGCTACTTCCTTGCAAGGCACCCCTTGTCCCAAGGATTTCACCTGATGGAATTAATCCTAAGCGCACACTTGTTAAAACCCAAGATTTACTAAGACGATCCACCGTCTCATGCTACTCCCTTACAAGACACCCTTTCTCCCAAGTCTTTCACTCAATCAGATGTGAATTGCGTAATATTGTCCAAAACCTTCAAATACCTTAACGATCTTGAAATAAAAACCTAACTGGGTTTTCTTATTTGAAACCCTCAAAGAACTCAGTCTAATTTATAGTACAAACAACCTAAATTGGACGTTATCAACACTAATCTAGATGACACCCAATCAAAAAATGATTATGTTTAGTTTGATTGTATGTGTGCATAGAAGAGAGGTAGAAGATGATGGGTATGCTTTGAAATCCTTGTTTCATGTAGGTTTACTCTATAACCTTACTAGAAATGATGCTTGTATCAAGTATTTATATGTATGCAATTATTGAAGTAAAAGGAATGCAAAAGAATGAAAACAATTGTGAATTTTGGAAAAATGCATTGTATGAGTTAACCTATGAAAGTCATGAGTCGATCTTTGAAGGTATTGTGTCAACCTGTGAAGGTCATGTGTCGACCTAAAGGAGTCACCACATGGACAGAGGCCTACAGGCTTTAATACTGCAGTGTATATGCCAATCTATAGGAGTCATCACATGGACAGAAGCCTACAAGCTTTAATACTGCAGCGTATGTGTCGACCTATGGGATCTTATGAGCCGACTTATAGAAGAAAAAAAATTTCATTAAAACTTGTTTTTGATGCATTTTTATGCATGAACCTTTTCCAAAGTGTTTTTATGCTTCCTAATGCTAAGATGCACATAGAGAATCAGAGGATATCGTCCAATATACATCAACGCTAAAGTATCCTAGTTTTGATAACATGCAAAATACATTTAACGGAAAGTTGCACTCATAAAAGATTCATATTTTTTTGGTGTATTGTGTGTTTTTCACGTGATGTGATATGAGTGTGTGTGGTGTAAAATTTGTCCCCTAAAATGTGAGAATTATGTTCTATTTATAATGAAAATAATTAGGTTAAGACTATTAATTGACAAATAAAGAGTAAATAAAAAAATAAAGTAAAAATTTAAATGTTAATAATTTCTAACCAAAATAATACATTTTCTTGATTTTATGAAAAAAATAAGATATTTGTTTTGATGATTTTTTAAATTGAAAAAAAAAATTGCCAAAATAAACAAAAAAATAAAAAATAAAAAATGAAAATTAATAATAAAATAATTAAAAAAACGAAAAAAAATATTGCTAAATTTGACTTATTATAATAATAACAAAAGAAAGCAAAATAAAAGATCAATAAACAACAAAAGACTCTAGTAGGATTCAAACCTGGGATCCTATACTTAACATTCTTACACACTACCAACTAAGCTAACTGAACCATTCGAAATGAAAAGCTTCTCAAAAATATAAAAAAGGAAATTTGACAAAATTTGAGGTATGACAGTGTCCTCCTAGGTTTAAAGAGAATAACTCTAGACTTCTTAGGGCTAATAATGCACCAAAAACCAAAAAGATTTAGGTACCCAAGGTGAATGAAGCTTTAGGTACCCAAGATCTTGGGGCTTTTGATCCTGGGTATTGACAATTTTTTTTTGGAGTGGTTCATGTCGTTCGAGTAGAAAGAAGAAGTGATTACATGGAGGAAAAGGAAAAAACAAACATTCAACCTATAGAAAATGAAGGAGTAATGAACTCCATTCTCATGATCTCTCAAGTAACTTCTTTCGCCGTTCAAAATATATCCAAGGAAGTTGTTTCCCTCACGAGGACTTGACAGCAAAAATCCATAGTTGGGAATGATGATACTGACAACGAGTAGTTGTCTCACTTATATGTTTACTTTTTTTTAGCAATTAAGTGTGTTTAATTTTCCATATTTTCCCGCTTTCTATACTTTAAATTATTTTCAATTAATAAAGTAATATTTTTTCTTATTCTTGTAAATCATGTTTGATCTATATGAACTATGTGTTTGCTTGGTTATAATTCTTTTGACAATTTTCCCCTCCTTTTTTTATTATGCCGAATAGGGGAGAAGTATACTCTCAAAGGGAGTAAAGTACACTTTCTACTCATGTGAGGGGAGTTTAACCACTCCAAAGTTTACCTTGTTTTTTTTCTTTTACCACCTCCTTGAAAGATGCGTTGTCATCATAAAAAAAAGGGATAATATAGATCTATGTGCATACAAGTATTAACAAGATTATCCAAAGCGGTGAAGTTTGCTGATAGCAAAGTTGCAATCAATTGTTAGTTTTGATTATGACAAAATCTAATATCAAATGATATCTTATGAAGTACTTATCTCTTGAAGATAAATCAAACAGACTAATATACTCTCACATGTTTATAAACATATCTTTTTGAAGATGCTCTTGAATATCAAGCTATCTCTTTGAAGTCATCTTTTTCATCCAACGATGATCAAGTGAAGACTTCTGTTTCAAGGTTCTTGGGTGGTTTGACCTCTCAACTCTCTGATGATGCTAATCAACATGAATATATTTCAAGCCTCATCAAACTAGGAGATTTAAGGTTCTTGTGTCAAACTAAAGTCAAAGATAATGATGTCAAGACTTGAAACTTCATAGTTGTGAAAGACAAGAAGTGCGAAAGCTCGTATGGTTGTGTCTAACTGAGTGACAAATGTCTTGTAAAGACACAAGAGTATTTTTGGAGCTACTAAGGAAAAATCACACACATGCACACACACACACACACACACACACACACACACACACACACACACACACACACAAACCTTTAAGAAGCCTCTCCTTTTTTTTAAACCACCTGAAAATGTTTTTAAGTTCTAGATAATTGATTGAGAGATTATTTGATCAATTTGAGGACTTCTTACAACTGGATAATCAATTATCTCTAAATCTCTAATTGATTATTTTTCCTTGTAATTCTCAGAATCAATTGGAACAAGGTTCTTATTGGCTGGTGATGGCTAAATGTCAAAACCTTCCAATTGTAGCTTGAACAAGCGATTGTTCATGTGTAATAATGTATTGGCCTAATCGATTATGGCAATTAATTCATCCATGGATTGTTTCCAAATTTAAACCACATTTAGCCTATGAATATAAATTATCTCTATCATTTCAAATCACTCACAAAACGATCTTTGATCCTACTTTCTCACTCTCTCTTCTTTTTCTATAAACGTTTCGTTTTCTCATATATATTTTACCTTAGTTCTTTGAGAGTGTTCTTGTGCTTTATAATAGGATCGTTGTTCCTATTGAAGGCATTATTGTAATTTACCAAGAGTGTGTTATCTCTTTAGTAATATATTCTTTTATAAGAAGTTGTTTGATATCTATCTAAATCAGTAAAAGCTCTTGTTTGGTTTGGAGATTATCTAAGGAAGTCTCTATTTGGTTCTTGAATATCTCTAACAACAAAAGTTCTCTTTTTGTTCTTGAAGATCTGTCAGTAAAATCTCCATAACGGTTTTCGAGCTCATCCTAGTGTAAAAGCTCTTTCGGTTTGATACTAGCCTATGTAAAAGCTCATCTTGGTTCCTGAGTGCAGTCTGGTGCAAAAGCTCTGTCGGTTTGATATTAACCCGTGTAAAAACTCATCTTAGTTCGAGATCATTATGTGTACAATCTTGATTCGATCAGGAGGTCAACCCATATAAAACCCAATTCAGTTTAGAGGGTAGCGAATATAAAACTCCAAATCTTGTTTGGTTTAAAGGATAATCACTCTAAATCTTGTTCATTGTTTTGGTTGGAAGTTAACCATTAAACTTTAAATCCTTGTAAAAAGAGGTATGTGAGCATTTCCTATTAAAAGCTTTCTAGATAATGAAAACTCTCCATAAAATTTTTTGCAGATAGAAGTAGACCAAATTAGGCTGAAACTGTATAAATATGTGGTGTCATTCTCTTTTCATTACCTTTTTACTTTATTTTCTTTCCCCCGTTTTTTCATCTGTTATTTTTTTCCTACTGCTCTTTTACTTATTTGATTTTAATCAACGTTTTTCATAGCCATAATGACCATGTTCATAAGTCAATGTTGTCTTTAGACCCATTAGCAATACATTGGTTTCAATTGAAAACAGTCCCATATATAGATTTTTAATCAGCAATCTATGACCTAAGCTCAATACCACATCCTTAAGACTATATAAACCTAAAAAATCACATCTCAAGGTACACAAAATTATAACCTTAAAAAGCCTCACATTCACTCCAAATATGAATTTAAGCAGCTAAAGTGTTATAAAGTGCACACCCTTCGCAGGAGCCGAAAATGATGATTCTAACCAACACCCCCTATCCTCTGGTCCTTTGTTGGCATTGTGAAGATGAGTCCTATATAGAGAAAGTATCAATATTAAATATATAAGAGTGATAATTTATATACTCATTGTCTTAAAAGCTTTTGAATGGAAGCACGATGTATCTCTTTCTTGTAATCCTAGATTAATGACCTATTATTACACCGGACACTCTCCATTCTCCCGAATAACCTTCTCAACAATTGGATTTTATGAGTCTATAAATCCACCCTCAATTGCACCAAAATAAATTTCCCCATTTCATTAAATGTGCTTCTAGGGTGTTTTTGTCATGTTTCGTTTTTGTTCCCACTATATGTTACTTCCACAAGGTTGGTGACAAATTTATTGCTCATACTTGAATCATTCCTTGTTGCCGACAATAAACTACAATAACAAAAGAGACCTTAAGAGAGACCTTAAAAATACACACACAATTTCAACTTGGTATTTGTGGAAGTTACGGAATGCTATTATTTTCCGTAATGAGACGTGGAACATGTTGGATGTGGTTTGGAACATAAAGGCGTTAGTGTGGAGATGGTCTTTCATCGGGAAAATTACCCGTTCCAATTATAGCTTTTACGAATTTAGTAAGTTTCCTTTGAACTATTTAGGTTAAGGCTTAATTAGGTTGTAATTTTCTTTTTGTTTCCGATGTGTACCTTGTTTTTCTGTAAGTGAGTTCGAGAACCTATTATTCTCGCTATCAATGAAATCTTTGCTTATTGAAAAAAAAAAAAACACACACACAATTTCAACTAATCATGATTGAACTAATAAACGGTTCACATTATCCAACAACATATACTATTTGTAACCTCTAAGGCAACAAGAGTCTTGTCCTTAATTTGAACACCTTTGCACCAAGTGCACGTTACACAACCATGGGACGCTCCAAATATTATAGGGACCCAAAAATCCCCACTTTAGGGCCATATATATCAAGAGTCAGAAATATCACATGGCATGGGATACTAATTACCTATAGCATGCCCATAATATATATATCAACATTCAACACCTTCATTCACCCTTTTACCAACCGGCAACCACAATAGAAAATTGTCCAACTTCTTCATAACCATTCACAATGGTTGGAAACAGCTTTTGATTATGTCCACACACATAAGTTTATGTACATTTTGACCCCTCAAATCTAAAGCAACACCTTTTGCGGTGTGCATGGGTATGTATGGAGCCCATTTTGTGAGTCTTAATCAGATTTTGTGTGCTAAGAAAAATTAAATTGTTGTATTTATTAGTTTATTCTGCTGACTTTTTTTGTTAGGTTTTAATGAGATTTAAACGTGCATCACCATTCACCACCAATTGAGGGAGAATAAGCGATTTGAAAACATCCTTTGATTTATTTGTTTGATCCATTGAAATATAGAGTGTGGAATTAAGGTTTGACTCGTGTGTAAATGGAAATGTAAAAAAATATATTTACAATTCTTATTAGATTTATAATATTTTTTATCTATCTCAATAACAAGTTATTTACAATATTAATACAATATTAATATTTTCATATTTTCATATTAATCAATCCATTTGCCTTTCAAAAAAAAAGAAAAATATTAATACAATTATTTATAATTATTTAGAATTTGAGTTGAACTGACTCAACTTTGCAAATTTAATTTAGAAAGTGAAAATTTATCCAACTTATAAATATATTATTACCATTTTATATTTTATATAATGTGAGCTTGTTAACACTTTCTTTCATGATTTTTTCATGTTCATAATTAGAGTTGAGCTAAGTGATATGATAACATAGAATTAGGCGGCGGATTACTTTTTAAAATAATTTATAGATATACTTTTAACTTTTGGCACCTTTTGACATCCACAAAATTTTTTCTCAAAATCCACCACTATAAACCTTATATATAGATATTTATACGAATTCATTTGAGTTTGAAGAAAAAATCTACTTTAGTTGAATTTAAATTATTTTATTTTTAAAATATACTAGCGTTCAGACGGGTCCGATTTTATAATGCGTAGACGGGCAAAAATATTAACGGTATTTTTTTAATGTTTATTTTTTATTTTAGTTTAAATTATTTTTAAAATTAAAAACAATGAATGAAATAAGTGTGCAAATATCCATATAACAGTTAGTAAAAGAAACGTTGAGATTTAAAATAAAAATTGAAAATAATATTATTGGAACAAAAATAGGCTATACCAAAACCAAGTTTTTCATATATATATATATATATATATATATATATATATATATATATATATATATATATATATATATATATATATATATATATATATATATATATATATATATATATATTATAGATGACATATTGAGTAATAGAAACATTAGTATTCACTTCAAATATGTCTATTTATGTTAATTTATACTTTATCATTTAGTTGTGATAATTCAGAATATTAGTCGTACAATCAATACTTTGATATTTTGATTTATGTCTTATTATTTTAAACAATTGAAATGTGATTGAAAAAAATATTTTATTTACTTTTTATATGTAATGTTGCGAAATAAACTATTTCTATTTAAAAAATAATATACAAAAATAATATTTTTAGTTTAAATAATATTATACGATAAAGATTGGAGCGGAGTAGGGATAATCGAATTTAATCTGAGTCAATTTGGGGATTGAGATACATAAATCTGACTCAAATTATTTTAGAATTGATTTAAGGTTTAACTTGTCATCTGATTCAAATTATTTTAGAATTGGTTTAAGGTTTAAATTGGAGTGTAAAACATAAATCTATCAAGAATTTAGATTTGGATTCAAGGAAGGTAAAAGTCTCTTGTTATGACAGTCTAAGTCTAATTGATCTTAGATAAATTTCAATATTACTTAGAATTTGAGTTGAATCTAATTCCACCTTTGCACAATTGATTAATCTGAAAGATTTTTTTTTTTTTTTTGGGTAAAGGGGTGGTAAACAAACAAAGAAAGGAAAAAAATATTAAGGACGCAATATCTGTTAAGAGTCTCACATCGGACAATATATGACATGAACATGTATTTATAAGTAGGGGCAATCCCCACTCTACAAACTGATTTTGTAGGGTTGAGTTAGACCCAACCACGATTTCTTAACATGATATCAAGAGTCTCGTTTAAGATCCAGTGGACCACCTTTTATGGTTTCCTCTATCGGACAACCCACACTCTACCAACCGATTTTATAGGGTTGAGTTATGCCCAACCACAATTTCTTAATAATATCTCTTTCCATCTAGCATATGCTTGTAAGGGAAGAAGAAGGTTGGGAGGAGAGTGCTCTATCAGAGTCAACGGTTAAGATCCCATCTTGGTCAATATATCAGCATACAAGTATTCTTTTCGAAGAGTGTGAACAAAAAAAACCTGCCAAAGTTGCCTCATCAAATCCTGAATCTTGGCCAATATTAATTGAGCCTATTTTATGTAAAATTAAAAATCATTCAAATTGAGAATTTTAAAGTCTAAAAGATCTAGGTTATATTTGAAATTTCAAATAGGAACCTTGTTTAAGAGTTGAGACATAATGATTCATTCAAGCTTATCCCGTATTTATTCTCCTTACTATCTACCAATTTTGTTCCCTGTCACTCTCTATTAATACAAAAACACATGCTGTGGAGTAAGAGTCAAGAAAATAATTAGTACTTGGTTATTTCCTACTCAGAATCTCACGAGAATTTCTCTCTCTCTCCTACCACGCCTAACACTGTGCCATCACATTAACACTACTTCTATTTTTTGGTACATCTAGATACTACTTCATCTCTATGACCACAACATAAATTCTTTTGTTGCAAGAAAATTGCAAATTGCGTAAAGAATATTTCATGCATGATAGATAAAAAATATTCCTTTTGTTAGTATTATTCTCAATACATGCTTAACTTAAAAAATAAGTAGACTTAAAATTTCAAATATTGATAATGTAGACTTTTTTGTGAGATTTTTCGTTTTTTTTTTCAAATGCTGACGGTAATTACGGAACATGGAGAGTGCAAATTTATTAAACAATGGTCAATCTTTTTAACTTTATAACTTTATAACTACAAATTCTTATTACATATAAACTAAAATGAAATAATTAAAATGAATTGAAAACTTTTTGGTCATCATCACTGATTCAACATTCTTAAACTTGATATCATGGCTAGGGTCGTCGCAATTATAACGCCACTAGGCAAATAGGTACTTGTGTCTTGCATTGTCTCACTTCTTGGCGATTCTTACATAAAATCACCCTTTTTTAATGAAAAAGCAATCAATATAAAATGTTTGTATTGATAGTAAGAATTAAAAAAAAACTAGGTATATATTTTTAAAAAAATACTTCTATTTTAAATTCTTTGATATAGAATGCAAATTCAAATTTTCTATAAAATGCATAGAGAGACAATAGATTTTAAAAATTTAGGCTGAAGGAATAAAAATATAGGCTGAAGGGCATTTTATTCATTGCAATACGTCACAATACTCTATGTCACTCAATAAGTCAATATAGCAAATGGTCCAAAGAAAAGTCTATTGTGCCATTATATATATATATATATATATATATATATATATATATATATATATATATATTTAAGTCAAAGGTCGTCAGATCTATCAGATAGATTTCAAAATATTTTTGGAAGATTTCTTATTACACCACTCATGTTTTTTAAGTACCACGCGAATTTTCCTTTTTTCCCCCAGTTTCCGGATATGCACATCCGGACGCACCATTTTTTTTAAAAATGTTGATTTGTTCTAGATGTGCATATCAGGAATAATTTCTGATGTGCAAATCCAGTACCATTTCTTATAACTTGGCGCCAGAGCTTCTCCCCCCTCATTCTTTACATTTTTACATTCCAAACTATCAAACTCTCTCAAACTCTCAATTTCTCATTCGCACAAATCCCAACTTTTTTCACTCGAGTTCGGCGCAGAGCAACTTCTACAACGATCAAGAAACTCCAAATCCTCTGTATCTCAATTTAATCGGTAAGTTTTCGAATTTTAGAGTTTCGGAGTTATTTTCGAGTAATCGATTTAGAGTAGACATTTAGGTGTAGAAATTGTTAGGTAGTATGAATAACATAGGTTAGAGACAATGTAGGTATTGTTTGCTGCTTCAAACGGACGATCAGGGCATTAAAATACCCTTTTCTATGGTATAGTAGCCATGGCTACGTTTTTAAGAACTTGAAATACGTACCGGATGTGCAGATCCAGAAATTTTTTGACGTTGATTGCTTTCCTGATGTGCACATCCGAAAAAACCCAACGTTAAATATTTTGAGTACTTCCGGATGTGCATCCACGGAAGTTTTCCTGATGTGCAAATCCGGAAGCATCTTGATTTATATATATTTTTTTTTATTGTTTGTTGTTTTTTAATTATTTTTAAAAAATTCTAATTTATTTATTATGCTTTGCAGATTACATGGCTGCCAGAGACGATCGTATCATACATGGACGAACAACTCAGCATGCATCTGTCCGACGTGAGCGGACACAGTCTACAGCAGAGGCAGTTCCAGTAGCCCCTACAGCTGAGGGACATCCTTCCATATCACAGGTTCAGGCCACTCCCCAGTCAGTTGCCGTTTCTCATCTCGGAGGCGTCGGGGTGCTACTGCTGGTTCATCAGGGTCCCCGCCCGCACACAGGCGTCGTCGGGAGACTCCAGTTCCATCACCTGCTCCTATTCCATCCCCTGTTCCTGTTCCTGAGGGTGATCACCCAGCACATGAGGGTGGTGACGGCGATGACGATTTCGATGAGCTGGAGGGTTACCTCGGGGGACCGTTTGATATGTCCCTACTCCTGGGGTACTCTGAGCATACTGCCAGATATGTCTAGCTAGGACAGGTAACCTTTCTCGGTTTATTTATAGAATGGTTTTCGTTGAAAATAATTTCATTTGTAACATTGTTTTATTTGGAAATTTTCAGGAGAAGGATTCCCAGAAGTTCTATAACCATGGGGGCAAGGTTATAGACATGATTGCGGAGCTTCCAGGGGATGAGTGGTTCTAGTATGCACTTGCTACCTCTGGTCGCGGAGGCCTTTCTAGGATTGGGTATCCCCAGATCATGTACGGTATGCTGATGGCCTTTGTTGAGAGATGGCACCCTGAGACATCCTCATTCCATCTACCGTACGGGGGAGTGTCGAGGGGTACACTGAGGATATGTCGCGTGCTGCTGCATTTCTCCTGCTCAAAGAGAACAGGCGCCCGACCCCTACAGAGTTTATCTTGATCAGATGGCTGCTGAGGACATTTTTTATCACGCCTAGGCCGATCACCGTGAGATGCGCCCGTTCGCCGAGGTTTCGCTGTTCTCAGGATGGTTGGCATGCAGTTCGACCATTACTGCTCAATACCTTCCGGAGCGCGTCTTGCGTCAGTTCGGTTACACGCAGACGATCCCCAGGATGCCTCATAAGTCTGCTCCTCTAGGCTTGACCCGTACGAAGATAGATGAGATATATGCTGACTTCCAGTCCCACTTGGCACCGAAAGAGGCTCGGGCGACCAGAGCGCCGAGAGATTGGAGCGTTGCTTCCGGGTACATCATGTGGTTCTATACCGTCTCACACCCATGCATGGTGCCTACTGCTGAGGGATCGCCACCCAGACCTACTCATCAGGAGATATTAGAGGAGCGGCAATCTCAGTTGGACCATACTCAGGATGTCCTACCTCGCTGTCGTGAGATAGAGGAGATAGCGCGGGCGACCATTGTAGACGGTCACCTCCCTGAGGGCTCTGGTGGCAGACTTGCGATGGATATGATTATTAAGCTTGCTCGGGGGGACGCTTTAGCACCGCGGACATCGAGCCAGGACGACGGGTAGGGGCAGAGGAGCAGGGGAGCCAGGAGAGATCCTTCAGCATACACAGTAGTTTTTTGTTTGATGTATTCTATTTTTATTACATTTATGTACTGTATTTTGACAGGAGTATTATTATGTATATATATCATTTTATTTTTTATATGGATGTTTTTGAATGTATATTAAGTTGCGACGATATATTAACATCTGCGACTAACCAACAAAACTGATTTTGAAAAAAAAATAAAGTTATGCTATTTTTTCGGATCTGCAGATCAGGAATTATTCTGGATATGCACATCCAGAACAAATCAACGCTTTTTAAAAAAAAATGGTGCGTCCGGATGTGCACATCCGGAATCAGGGGGCAAAAACGGAAATTCGCGTGGTCCCTAAGAAATTTGGGTGGTGTAATAAGAAATCCTCTATTTTTGGTAAGATATTTGGCAGTGAACAAAGTAGAAAGATTGAGGACCACAGAATGACCTTGCTCTTGCAACGCAGAAGAGAGATGTGGATAAAGCGATATAGATCATTGAATTTGAAGATCAAAGTAATAGAGTTCGACCTGACTTGCCTTTACAAATTCGCCTTGTAAGGTGAATAGGTTTCACTCTATATAAACTCTTTGAAGGCCCTATCTGTAATCAATGTGGGACTTTGGATTTTTACAATACACCCCCTCATGCCCAACACTCTTTTTGGGCTTAGTGTGTGGATATTAAAGATGTGATGCTCGGTCGAAAGACTCTGATACCATATTAGAGTTAGGCCAAACTTTAACATGGTATCAAAGCCTATCAATTGAACCAAGGACCACCCACCGTTAACATCCACGCACCAAGCTCAAAAGAATGTTGGGCGTGAGGAGGTGTATTGTAAAAATCCAAAGTTCCACATAGGTTATAGATAGAGCCTTGAAAAAGTTTATATAGAGGGACACCCCTCCCCTCACCTTACATGTCAGTGTAAGAATGAGTTAGATTAAACTCTCTGATACCATATTAGAGTTTGGCTAAACTCTAATACAAAGAATACAGAGGTCACCCCTCTGACATCACGGTGATAACATCACTCATTTAGAGGAATTATTCACGAAGAAAGTTGCAACAAAACATAGCTTGAGACAAATTTTCCCTAAAATGATACCTATTCATAGCAATTAGAAGGAGAAAAATCGTCAGATCGTACTTTGAAGTATTATCTTACATCTTTTCTTTCTTACAACAATCCAAAGAAAAATGTTCTAGGTCCTAAAAATTGTAGATCTCTACTATAAGCACACAATAAAGTCGTCACATCAAGCTACACATTATTCTAACCCTAAAACATCTCACATTTAATTATCTTTGACTTAGACATCAGAATGTTTACAAGCACTTCTCTCTATCGCCACCATACCAGAATGAAAATGCACTTCTCTCATGACAGTCTCTGGCCAGTGAGATCATCAGAGTCACTCATGAGCTCCCAAATGGAGAAATGGCATCTTCATCACCCTAGTGAACGCCATTACACCCTCATCCACTAGCAATTACTTTACCGATTGATGGTTTCCCACCGCAAATGATTTATTTACCAGTTGAAAGCGTTCAACAAATACCTTATAATGTAACATTAAATGGCGATACTTAATCATCAACAACCGTTTTGGCCCCTTTCTCTAACGAAGAAACAAACATATTTCTAAAATGACTATTGGTTGTCATTTAAAGGCACTCGACATTAATATTGCTAAATAATGAGAGGCTCCGACAAATTAAAATAGTTGATTTCAAACATCAAATACAAGTGGTGCCATGAATGACATGTTGAGGACTGATAGAAGTGAATGAAAATTTGTAATAATCTATGATGAAGACTAAGCACAATCATCTCGCTACCATATACCTCAAATCCATCAGAGGCACATATCTCACTCTTTAATGCCACGACGACGTCTTTTCTACAAGGCAACTACATTGCCTCAATCACAAATAAAAACATGTGGATTCATCTCCTTTGAATTCTTCCAAGAGGTCTATGGATGAATAAGACGGTCCCAATAGACATGCCTTCATCCAAAGGTTAAAAGATAATCATGCTCAAAGGTAGCTCAAGAATCCGCTGAGGAAGAATACATATGATGGGAAGACATATGTCATACCCCAAATTTTGACCACTAAGATTCCCATCATTGTGCAAATCATCATCACAATATGGATGAACCATCATACCTCATTAGTCTCCCCAAAGATGGGTGAGCATCCACTACAATCAAAATTAGGGTTTCAAGCCTTCTCAGAGCTCTTGGACAAAGGATCAATCCAGGAATGACATGATCTTCAACTTGTCTAACCTCTCAAACATATACAAAGGATCAAGAGGACTCTCATATCAAGGATCAAGCACAAGACTGCTCCCTTCTAAGTGGATTAAGCCTCAAGATTGCCAGTGTCACCAAATTAGGGTTTTGGTCGACCAAGGCCTCCAGATGGAAATTCTCCTCTGGGAATGAGCCAATGCTTCAAGGCATAACCTATGATGCTCCAAGGAACATCATGAACCCCATCATCAACTCAATTTAGCCTCAGGGGATGCATTCACCAAAAATCAGGAATTAGGGTTTCTTGACCTAATTCACCCCTAAGTTGACTTTTGGGACAAAACATGAGCCAAGACCTCAAGAGAGGATTTGAGGGTCTCTAATACACTACATTCATCCATTTACAACAATGGATTGATCCAAGAAGCTTGATTCACAAGTTTCAATTTCATCTGAACCACAATTAGGGTTTTGCGAGAAAAGTCAACTATATCTTTGAATTTTGACCAGGTCATGCTCCCAAGCCCTAGGACATGAATCAATATACCCTATAAAGCCCATGGAACATGTCCATCAAGTTTGATTTAGGTCAAGGACATGATTTCCTAAAGGATTGCACAGTTTGGAATTCATCTGATAAAAAGTCAACTGTGCACAAAAGTCAAACTTTAACTTTTTGAGATTTTTCATAAAATTGGTTTTTTAACCCTAAAATGATGTTAATATATGATTGGAATCATCATTCATCAAGAAAAATCGAGAAAAGTGGGATAACTTGCAAAAGGGGTAACCATAAAAACTGAGAAATCTTTCTAAGTTATGAAACAAAGTGGCTAGGGTACCAACTTTGGAGGATCATAACTCCAAAACCACAAGGCCATTTTTCTCCATCCAAAGCTGGATTTGTAGCTCTCATTACCCTCTACAAAAGCTCCAACTACACCTTACTCCAATTCATTGTGGATTCTGAGTTATGATTGGGCCAAAATGGCTAAAACATAAAAATACATCATTTTCCAACACTTAGAAAAATTCTGGCCAAGGCAGATTTTGTTGAAAACACCAAAACTTGTGAGATCTTTTCACATAGTTGCAAGCTGAATCCAGTCTAAAGGTAAACATCAATGTTGTTGCATATGTTTATAAGAATCCAAAGAACCTCTCAGCATGAATTAATTCAACTTGAGCCAAGAGGAATCCATGCCCAAAGTCATGCTGCTACAAGCTGTTTTGGAAAAATCAGTTTGCATGTTTGCTTGCCACACACGATTTCTGAATCAAAACCAAGGATCATTATGCCACATGTACTTAAACCAATCACAATGCATCTGATCCAACCTACAAAGCTGAGTCACAAAGCCAAGGAATCTTCCAACTTGAAGTTCATGCATTTTGGCACATTTTACCTTGAATTCAAAGGGCAATAATGTGGAATAGTGCATTGTCAAGATTCTCACTCTCCTCAGTCAAGTTCTCTGATTAAACAACAATTAAAATGACTGAGGAATGTGATTTCAGTCAAGGCATAGCTGATCTATTTGGAGCAGTTGTTACACCTAATGCAAGATAATGCAAGAGGCATTTATGCCCAACCAATCCCTTTGAAGGTGATCTGATACAGCAGCCATTCACTATTCCTCCAAGACAAGAGTTGATCACCTATAAATAGAGGTTCCAATGGATCATTCAAGGCACACCAAAGCACCTTATAGCACTGCTTTCTCTCATTCTCTCTTAAGTGCCAATTTTCTTTGTTTTTGAGCAACCACCATCGGGTTTTGAGTTGTAGCCCTAAGCAATCCATTCCAATTGCTCAGACACATCACATATGATGTATTTGAGGTGTCCAAACACTTAAACACCAACTGTAACACCCCTAGCTCAAAATCACCCTTCAACCAAGCCATTATGCCTCAATTATGCAGTTGGAGTTCTCCAACTTGATCCAAAGGTTTGCAGAGTGTTCCAAAGCTTGCAACACACTCCACAACATCCATTGAAGTTGTAGGGATCATCAAATCGCATCTCGAACACCATCTGTGCAGAGTTCCATTTCAGCTTGCATCAAGGTAAGCCTCAAAACTACATCTTCATGATCCATGCATATTTCCTAGCATGATATTTTTGCCAATTGTTTGCCATCATATGTTGAGTGTTTTCTCTCAAAAAATTAGATCATAGCCCTCATAACCATGTCTGCACGACTGCTTTTGCAAAATTAGGGTTCATACGATTGTGATGATATAACTTGCTATACACTGAAAATAAATGAAATCAAGTATTGACATCTTGTTCCTTGTGAAAAAACGCATGAGTTTGGTATTTGAATCATGTCAAATGGTTGAGAGATGAGTGAGATAGGGGGCTTCATGCACGAGCTCGAGGAAGAAGATGGCCATGGCCCCATTCTTCAGGTTTTCCAACCAAGTTCTGTATATATTTTTCATTTGCCATACTATATTTGAATTGGCATTGCGCCCCAGTGGCTGATCAACTGGTTTTGTGTGTATTGGCAAGCGAGAGGTCTGGGGTTCGAATCCCCCTCGCCCCAGATCTCTTTTTTACCACTTTTTCTTATTTTTTGTTATTTTTCATATTTATTTTAAATGATTTGAAAAATTAATAACTCACTCAATTTTAATTATTTTTGATTGGTTCTTTTAGCAAAAAATCACAAAAATGTTGAAATATTTTATTCCACAAAAAAATTAGATTTATATTATTTATTTAATATAATTAGTATTTTTGTGAATAAATTCATTTTTATTGTTTTTAAACCTTTTAAAAATAAATATTCATGTTGGAAAATCAACACCAAATAGGTTTTAATTCATCTTGTGATTAAAACCTCAACTTTCAAACCTAAAACCAAAATCACAAGTTGTTTATTCAAACTTATTTGGAATTTGGGTCATTTTAATTAATTTTCTTTGAATAATTACTTTAAAAATGATGAAATTAGGGTTTTATTGATTTTCACCCTATCAAATTTTTCTAAACACTCATGGGCCTCTAATAGAGTGTAAGACCCAAGCCTTTTTGTAAAATAAACCCATTTTGGGCCTCACTTATTGTATAAGTCCCTCTGTGTATTTTCAAAAACTTCGGCGAGATCGTCGCTTTCAAACAAATAACCCTGGGCCTACCCTCGAGTAATAAGACCCATTTCTTTTCCTAAAACTCACTTGGGCCTCTAATAGAGTGTAAGACCCAATCCCTTTTTGAAACCAAAAACTTTTGGGTCTATTCATTGTATAATACCCACGGTGTTTTCACAACCTCGGCGCGATCGTCGTCCTTTTTAAAATTAACTATTGGGCTTCTCCTTGAGCTATAAGACCCATTCAAAAATCATTTTTGGGCCTCTTGAGAGAGTGTAAGACCCACACCTTTGTACAAAACGACAGTGCAATCACTGATGAAACCATGGGCCTCTCCTTGAGTTGTAAGCCCCAATTTTCCTTTCAAAGCACTTTCTCCTTTGATTTTGTAATATACTATTTTCAACTTTTCTTTGTTAAACAACTAACAATACAACATGGAAGCTCTACAACCGAGTAAGTGTTTACCCACTTTCATTTACCGCTTTCATATATATATATAACTGTATTGTGGGGCTGTTTCATTGTAAGTCTTCTTTCATAAACTCATATCAATTGTGTAATAATAGTATAGATATTCAGAGTTTCCCCGACAACTATGTCTAGAACTAGGCAAAACCTCATCTCTTTACCTCCGAAGTTCACCCGGATATACCTTAACCATGAGAATTTTCTTTTACAACAATTTTAGATAACTAGATCTAAGAAATCTCCCCCTTGAACAATTCATATACAGAAGGCCAATGTTCCAAGTGAAACCCCTTCTGGAACTGTTCATCAGCCTCCCCTTGGGCTTAGTGCAAGGACCCAAAGGCTTCCTAAAAGTATCCCCGCCTCCTCTTGGGCGTTGTACAAGGACCCGTCGGCTTCTTAGAAGTTTTCACAGCCTCCTCTTAGGCTTTGTATAATGATTCTTCCTCTGGGAAGATAGCCTCCTCTTGGGCTTCATACAAATTGTCCCTCGGCTTCTTAAAAGTTTCCAGCCTCCTCTTGGGCTTCGTACAAATTATCCCGACGACCTCTTAAAGGTATAGGAACAGAGATTAGTCATCTTAATAGAACAGTCTTTCAAAGAGTCTAGATCTTTCTACCGCAAACGTACTGTTACTTAATTTCTCTTAAGCATAGCACAAAAGATAAAACTCTAGACTTGGACAGTCTAAGACCCTTGAGTCTCAAAGACATTCTCAAGCCCCTTTCAAGAATGGGAAGAACGCCCGTAGACTTGGACGGTCTAAAACCCTTTGGATTCCCCATTTCCTTAGAGAACAGGAAATAATCCCAACCCTCAGATCAAGTCCATGAGTACAACATTACTCATATAAGAACTGATTTTCTCTTTTAACCAACCTACTGGACCTGTCACTCAACTGAAACAGTTACTATAGCCTCCTCTTGGGCTTTGTACAATGATTCTCCCCAGCGGAGTTAACCCTTTTAGCCTCCATCTCGGGCTTCGTACGAGATACAAAAACACTCTCTTGTTGAGTATAAAATACTCTCTTGTTGAGTCACCCATCCTTCAGCCTCCGTCTTGGGCATCGTACAAGACACAAAAAACTCTCTTGTTGAGTATAAAAGATTCTCTTGTTGAATCACCCCTTTAGCCTCCATCTCGGGCTTCGTACGAGATACCAAAACACTCTCTTGTTGAGTATAAAAGACTCTCTTGTTGAGTCAAACAAACTTTTAGCCTCCGTCTCGGGCTTCATACGAGACACCAAATCACTCTCTTGTTGAGTATAAAAGACTCTCTTGTTGAGTCAAACCCCTTTGGCTTCCGTCTTGGGCTTCATACAAGACACACAAAAGACCCTCTTGTTGAGTCAAACCCTTTTAGCCTAAATCTCGGGCTTTGTACAAAAAGCACATTTTCCCCGGAAAAGTCATCCTTTTAGCCTCCTCTTAGGCTTTGTATAAGGAAACCCCGGTTGAGACAATCAACCTTTTAGCATCAAATCATGCCTTGCTCACATCATGCAAACATCAACAATATCCCCTTTAGAGATGACAAATTCTCTCTAAAGTCAAAACCCCTTCAGCTTCACATCTTGGGCTTTGAACAAGATACAAATAAATCACATTTAGCTTCACGTCTTGGGCTTTGAACAAGACAGCAAAACACCGTTTCCTCCCATAGAATAGGAGGAACTACGATCGCTCTGATTTCCCTGTTTCGGTAAACGGGAATACGTAGGCATAAGATTGAAATAAAAATCTTAGCGAGCACACTAATCAAAAACCCAAAATCCCGTACCTTCACACATCAATTGAAAAGCATCAGTCCTAACATCCTACCAATAGCATAGTCCCGTCATTTCAGCCTTAACAAAGTAAGCAGAAAGAGCCCCCACTTCCATATAGCATCCGTAACCTAACAGACCGCTGTTTAAACTCAGTATGCAAGCAGGGTTAGTTGGAGACATCTATTTCTCTTCCTTTATCAGCTTCAATAGGATAAAAAAATGAATCGACCTGTAGTACCCCCAAAGAGCGACAATGCTTAAGAACCACGTCCAAAATCGCTCGCTACAGAAAAATGGCGCCCACCGTGGGGCCCTTCTTTCTTTCTTACAAGCTAGGGTAAAAACCTTGGACAAGTTATTTTCATGACGGTTTCATCGGGAAATGTCACTCTTGCTAGGATCGGCCCTCACTAGGATCGTAGGTCAAAACATTTAAGTTGGGAAAGTGCCACAGAATGGCGACTCCGCCGAGGAGCCATTTTCTGTCAGGAACATAGGATTCATAGCTCTTAAAAGTCTAGGACATTAGGACAAATATATATACTGCTTTTCCTAATTGATATTTTTGTTTATTTTTCTGCTAATGGGAATGCGTGTGATGCCGCATGTGGAAAGATTGAGTATACACCTAGGAAAAACCTCTTTCAGTTGTGCGGAAGCTATTGGAAATAGTTGTCACGCGATACTACCCTCTTCTGAGGTTCTTCGAAATAACATCACCTAGCAAGGTTCCCGGCCCGCTGATGTTATCTCGACAAGAATAAATGATTTTGAGAGACAGGTATAAAAATCACTAGTATAAACCTTTGGGATGGGTAGAGCCTTGACTTCATGACACCGACCCTTTGACCTCATGATTTTTCTATGTTTTTTGTGCTGCATTCATGCATTCATTTAAAAAACATTAAACAAAGAAAATTTTCTCTTCTAGTCTCTCTTTTTCAAATTAAACTAAAATAATGATTGCAAATGTCAGAGAGAAAAAGATTGCGCTCATGGATTTCGGTAGAATGAGAACTCATAAGTACACCTTCAAGGTTCTAAAGTTAGAGGATTTGAGAGGTTTGGCAAGGATGATCACAAACCGTGAAGCTTTCAGAGCCAAGTACGGAGGTCTGCTACCTCTGTTAAGGGTCCATGTGATTGAAAGAATCATGGAGACACTCATTCAATTTTACGATCCAGTCTATCACTGTTTTACATTCCCGGATTACCAGCTCGCACCAACGCTGGAGGAGTATTCTCACCTGACTGGTTTACATATTACTGATCAAGCTCCCTTTTTGGACTGGAAGAAATTCCAAAGGATCAAATCATTGCAAGAGCAATTTATTTGGATGAGTCAG
Source organism: Lathyrus tuberosus (assembly GCA_022829125.1). Lineage (NCBI taxonomy): Eukaryota > Viridiplantae > Streptophyta > Magnoliopsida > Fabales > Fabaceae > Lathyrus > Lathyrus tuberosus. The sequence goes on from JALAZF010000017.1 coordinate 23,711,512, forward strand.
AAATCAAGACTCACATGGCCACCAAGGGAGGAATCCCAGGTTTACCAGCCAAGTTTCTGGTATAGAAAGCTTTGTACTTTGCTAGTATAGGGAACGTGACTACTTTTGAAAGCATCTTTGTTTTACTCACCTACGGGTTATTTTTGTTTCCCAACATCGATAACTTTGTAGATATCAACGCCATTAAGGTTTTTCTCATTGGAAACCCTGTACCAACTTTGCTCGCAGATGCGTATCATTCTGTACACTTAAGGAATTTTTACAGTGGAGAAATAATCACATGTTGTGTGCCCCTGCTATATAAATGGTTTATTTCCCATTTTCCTAAATCTGCCGCTTTTTGGGATCATAAGAGTGCCTTATGTTGGTCGCATAAAATCATGTCTCTTACCAACTCTGACATAGATTGGTACAATAGGATCTACGACGGGATCAGGATCATTGACCGTTGTGGAAACTTCCCCAACGTACCCCTTATAAGAACTAAGGGGGGAATCAATTATCATCCCGTCTTAGTTCGTCATCAATTTGGATACCCGATGAGGCATTGTCCCGCGTAACGCTCATATGGAAGGTCTTTTCTTCAAGGAAGGAGAAAATGACAGGGCACTAAAGATGGAAACAGTGCACGCTTGGAAACATGTTCATAAGAAAGTACGGGAGTCTCTAGGAAAATCGGATTGTGTCTCGGTGGAGCCTTATCTCCAATGGGTACAAACTAGAGCTCTCAAGCTAAAGATGCCTTATCCTCGTCATAGAGTTCTTCCACCAAGGGAATCTGTCATGTACTTCATGACTGAAACGGAAAAACTTCAGGTTACTCTCAACAAAGTTCAACAGGAGAGGAGGTCTTGGAAGAACAAGTACCGCATTCTCAATGTGGAATGTACCAAAATACAGCAACTGCTGAAAGATAAGGATGCTCTAATTGAGATTTTGGAGCAACATGTTGTAGAAAATCAGGATGATCAAAGGATTTTGCTCGCTCCTTTCACTTGGCAAAGGAATGACAACCCGACAACGGCCCAAGAGCCCCGGTCCAAGAAAAGGAAAGTACCATAATCAGCACCCGAGTTCTCCTCAGAGATGACTCGAGACCCATTAGCTTAGGTTTTTGTTTCCAGACCTTGTAATTTACTGTATTTTCATTTCCGCAATCCTTCAAATTCAATAAAACGGGGTTTCCCCACTGTTTGATATTCGCAATCTAATTGTCGAAGTTTATTTTTGATTAAACAAAAAAAAATTAATATAATCATTGCATTCATCATTCTCATGTCACGTATTCTTCTTACCTACAAATCTCACGTTTGTGTCTCGGTTCTAGAGTCAAACTGTCTCATTCGTACAATACTTGGGCCAATTGTCAGAAAAAGATGGATAATCTCGAGGAAGAGAATAGAAAGTTGAAAGAAGAGATCAACACTCTGAGAGAGGATATGAGAAAGCTTTGTAACGACATGCAAGCCATGGCAGAAGCGCAGCTACAAAGAACTGTGATCTCCGAGATCACCTCAACGCCCATAGTGGAGAAGTATGATCCTAGGTATCAAATGCCAAAAGATCGTCCCTGGAGCATGCCTGTTATCTATATCCTGGAAGGATATGTTTCGCCGATCACTGAAGATCAGGGAATCATAGCAGAAGCCGCTGGGCCTAAAGATTACAAACTTCTGGAAAACGAGGATGCCAGAGGCATAATGAGGACTCTTGAAGGTTACTGTTGTAGTAACGGTACCACCCCCTGTGGTGCACACTGTCCCGGAAGGACAGATTCCACAGATACCTTCTGGTAGAAAGGAAAGTATGTTCGATAGAATGGATGAATTCCAGGAGCTGTTCCTGGAAATGCAGAAGGAACTGCAAGCTATTCGCAGTCAGGATTTATTTGGAAAGAACGCCGCAGATCTCTGCTTGGTCCCCAATGTGAAAGTCCCACACAAGTTCCAAGTGTCCGATTTTGAAAAATTCAAGGGTAGCTCTTGCCCTCAAAGCCATTTGGTGATGTACGCTCGGCGAATGTCAGCTCAGACAGAGAATCAGGATCTACTGATTCACTACTTTCAGGATAGTTTAACCGGTGCCACATTAAAATGGTACATGGGTTTAAACCGCGCTACGATTATCACTTTCAGAGATCTTGGCACTGCCTTTGTCCAACAATATAAATAAAATTTGGACATGGCACCAGACAGAAATCAACTCAGATCAATGTCGCAAAACGACAAGGAAACCTTTAAGGAATACGCTCAGAGATGGCGTGAAATTGCCGCTCAAATTTGTCCACCTCTTGAGGAAAAAGAGATGACAAAGATCTTCTTAAATACCTTAAGCTCATTGTACTACGACCGAATGGTTGCCAGTGCGCCCATCGACTTCACCGAAATGGTCGGTATGGGAATACGTCTCGAGGAAGCCGTTCGAGAAGGACGTCTAGTCAAAGACACTGGGTCGACAAGCGGTACTAAAATATACGGTAGTGCTCTCCCTAAGAAAAAGGAGCAAGATATTGGGAATATCTCTCTTAGAAAGCAAAGGCAACAGTACCAACCAGTAGTAGCTGTAACTCCTGATATTATTCCTGCGCCTATTTCTACGTATCAATCTCAGGTTGCTCAAAGCCAACCACATTCGCAGCAATTTCAGCAAAGGACACAACAGCCTCTTCAGCAGGCTCGTCCTCAATACAACAACAACCGTACAACACGGGCACCAGGATTTGATCATATACCCGTATCATACGCAGAACTATTTTCGTTACTACTGGCCAAGGGGCATGTCCAGACTAAGTCTCCTCTTACAGTACCGGAAAATCCGCCTTTTTGGTTTAAGGTGGATCAAACTTGCCCTTACCATCAAGGAGGACCAGGGCATAACATAGAGAACTGTCTCAGTTTCAAATCCGACGTGCAAAAGCTTGTTAGGAGCGGGGTCTTATCTTTCAAAGATACGAATCCGAATGTTCTCACGAACCCGCTGCCTTAACACGAGAAAGCTACAGTCAATTTGATAGAGGGAGAGTCTAACAACATCTATCAAATTCATGAGGTACTCTTGTTAAAGGCCAACTTAGGTTAAGATGAATTGTTGACAGAGTGGATATGGCCATGTGCCACCTCATAATTATCACCAGTGTAATATCTGCTCTAAAAGCAATCGAGGATGTTCTGTGGTGCAATCAGCTCTACAGGAACAGATGGATCTCGGATGGATCCAAGAGCACCGAGTTCGTGGAGTTAACATGGTTTATACGAATTCCAACATCATTCAAAACCACGATATCTGCGCAATGAAGGTCAACTTGGTGGCAATGCACTCAAGGCAAAGCCAGTATCATAATCTGTCGCGTCACGATTATAATTCCTGTCTGACTTGCTCGGTAAACAAACAGGGATGCTCTTTTGTACAAGAGGCCCTCCAGCGTCAGATGGATCTCGGATGGATCCAGGACTACCATGATAGGAATCATTATCAAATCAACATGGTTCAAATCTTTGATATTCGCTTGATGAATACCAGCCTGGTGGAGTTACATGCTAAACAAGTCCGGCTCGGGTTCCTGGTACCACATGATTATCAGGGCTGTAAAGCGGGTTACAAAGACGATCAGGGCTATTCCCTTGTCCAGGAAACACTTCAGTACTTGTTGAACCACTGGTGGCTTCCAATCTATATGGACGAAGACACCCAGCAGATTAGTATCACTAATGGAAATCCTACTAGATATCAAGGTCAGGATGTTCGGTCGATGGAAACAGACCTCGTCAGGTTACACTGTATTCAAAGCGGACGTGGCCAGGTGCCACTACACAACTATGAGCGGTGTGGAGTTTGCTCAGTGGATAATCAAGGATGCTACCTCATGCGAGCAGCCCTTCAAAGTCAGTTGGACCGCAAAGAGATTCAACCATGGTCAAGTCTGGATCAGTCAACTACCTCGCAGATCAAATTGAGGACGTTGTCGTAATCTCTGATCATCATAGGGCTAGGGATGTTTGTGCCATCATCCCTCTACTTGACGAATCGAGAGTTCCCAACCATGAACGGATCGAAATTACTTACGATGGTCAGAAAAATCAGAAGGCTCCCATAGTCATCTATTTCTCGGGACCACTACCGTATGAATCAACTAAGGCTATTCCTTACAAGTACGGTGCAACAACAATTGAGAATGGAAGGGAAATTTTTTTACCCTCTGTCGTGAATATTGCAGACATTAGTCGAGTAACACGGAGCGGTCGAATCTTCAACAGGGGAGTTGGAGAACCCAGCAAAGAAAAGGAACCTCAGACGGAAGTTCCCAATCCACCGGTCGGTCAGTCGAGTAATCCCGACCTTTCAAAAAGGAATGATGAGATGCTGAAGCTCATCCAGAGGAGTGAATACAACATTGTTGATCAACTGTTACAGACTCCTTCAAAGATCTAGTGTTATCACTATTACTTGGTTCAGAAGCGCACAGGGAGGCTCTGCAGAAAGTCTTAGAGCAAGCCTTTGTGGAACAGGATGTAACAATTAGACAATTTGATAGCATTGTCTCTAACATCACTTCCTGCAATAACTTAGGATTTAGTGATGAGGAATTACCTGAAGAGGGTCGCCGTCATAATATGGCACTCAATATTACAGTCAACTGCCAGGACGATGCTTTAGCCAGCGTACTGGTAGACACAGGGTCAGCCCTGAATGTTATGCCAAAGTCCACTTTGATGCAATTATCATTTAAAGGACACCCGATGAGAACCAGCGAGGTCGTTGTCAAAGCATTTGACGGATCCAGAAAAACGGTTATCGACGAAGTCGACCTTCCCATAACTATCGGTCCTCACACTTTCCAAGTCACTTTCCAGGTCATGGACATCCGGGCAACATACAGTTTTTTTATTAGGAAGACCTTAGATACATCAGGCTGGGGCGGTCACTTCAACTCTCCACCAAAAGCTAAAGTTCGTCTAGAACGACTAACTCGTCACAGTCTATGGAGAACAGGCCTTGCTCGTAAGCAATTTATCGTCGTCCATTTATGTAGAACCGGAGGGGGTAATTGGAACTCAGTTCCACGCGCTTTCGCTACACAAGGACAATCAATCCGAAGGGGGAACTTCAATTTCCTCGTACAAAGATGATATCAAAGCGGTCGAGAGTGCCAATACAACAGGATGGGGGCAGCTTGTCATTCCTAATGATAATAAAACAAAGAAGGGTCTTGGTTTTTCCTCAACCTGTACTCAGACTGCTACTAACAATGAAAGTCTTCATCCCATTCAGGACTTCTTCCACAGTGGAGGTTTCCTTCACCCAGTGTCTCAAGAAGTGCATACCATCAACGAGGGTGACTCCTCCGATACAGATGAAGAATGGAAGTCCTATCTTAACAAGGACGGTTATATGTCTCAGGGCGAAACACAAACTCCCTTTTGCTTTCCTGCACAGAGCCCGAGATCTATACCAAGGTCAGACGTTGAAATGGTATACGGAGATTGTGATTCGGAAGGATTCCGTGCTCCACCAAATTCGTTAGAGGAGGACACTCTGATGAAAGACGACTTTGACCACGACTACTATGGCCCGATGGATGGCCTGCCAATTTGGCAGCCTTACCCAGGAAACTTGGGGCAAGACAGTCAGCCGAACAATGAAAATCAGCTGAGCATCATTAAACAGAATACCTGTGTCCCCGCCATGTCATGGGATCGACACCCAGGTTATCCTGAAAGCACCCAGCATGACGATGAATTTGCAACGTTTGCAGGACTAGAGTTCATCAACTAGGCTTTTCCCGAGGTCAACGTCATCGAGAGAGATGACTCCTCCAGCTCCAAAGAAGTGTGGGACACCTTGGGACAACCGAGTGGAAAATTCGACTTCATGGTCAAACACATCGCTCCTAAAAGCTCTCGTATCAGATTCGAAGACATCCAGCAACCTGGATGGGGAGATACAACTGAGAGTACAAATACTATGCAAAATACAACTGAGGAATCCTCCTACGACAACTCTGCCTAGGAGACAGATTCCAATGATCCTGCTCCACCAGAAATCAATGTTATTTCTGAAGACAAATCAAGGAAGGTACCAGACTTTGTGATTCACCGAGGAGTTCGCCGCCAATGGGTCGTTGTCGATGTTCCGAAGATTGTTCATAAGTCAAAGTAATTGCCATATTTACTTTAACCTTTCACCTTGCCCAGGTGAAACAGATGTTTTGATAGGGCTCGCTTTCTGTAAATTTCCCCTCTTCGCTTCGTCCAAAGCGACAGATTTTTATTTTATAGGGCTCTAGTTTCAAGAATCGACTTGTTCATTAATAAAATAACGTCGTTCTGTAATTTCCGCATTTATTGTTGTTTTCTCTTTTTGCTTTTCTTAGAAAATGGTAATCCTAAAAAACAACTCAATAATAAAAACAAGTAGTAAATAAAAAATACACTGCACACACTTGCATTCTCTCTATCTCTTCTAAAAACAAATCATCACATCATGCAGATTGCTTGTTTTAAACCCCGTTGAAACATACGATCCAATGCCTTCTCCCAATTTTGAGTTCCCGGTATTTGAGGCTGAAGAAAATGTTGACAACGAAATTCTAGAGGAGATCTCCCGACTACTCAGACAAGAGGAAAGGTCCATTGAACCTCACAAAGAGCCGTTGGAAACGGTCAACTTGGGTTCGGAAAAAGAGAGAAAAGAAATCAGGATTAGAGCACTGCTCAGTCCAACTGCCAAAGAAAGTTTGATGAAGCTTCTCAAAGAATTTCCCGATGTATTCGCTTGGTCCTATCAGGATATGCCAGGGTTGGATACCAGCATCGTGGAACATCTCTTACCGTTGAAATTGGAATGTCTGCCAGTAAAACAGAGGTTGAGACGGACTCACCCAGACATGGCCATCAAAATCAAAGAGGAAGTACAGAAACAGATTGACGCGGGTTTCCTCGCCACGTCAGAATATCCTTAATGGTTAGCCAACATCGTACCCATTCCGAAAAAGGACGGAAAGGTCAGAATATGTGTAGACTACAGAGATCTAAACAAGGCTAGTCCGAAGGACGACTTTCCTTTACCACACATTGACATGCTGGTAGACAGTACAGCAAAGTTCAAAGTTTTTTCCTTCATGGATGGATTCTCGGGCTATAATCAGATCAAAATGGCGCCGAAAAACTTTTCCTTCATGGATGGATGGATGGATGAAAAACTTTTCAGCGTCAAAGTGGTTCCTTGCCATGCCCTCTTCAATATTGATGTTGGACAAATTTTGATTTGATCAAGTTATGATGGAGATATATTGGTCCCAAGTTGGTGTGATCACACTGAAATTTCATGCACCACATTGCCATGCCATGACTTGTCTTGACACGCTCACAAGTCAGTTCCAAACCTTGGTGTTCCAAGCTATTTTGCACCAATCTCCAAGCCTTAATTCAATCCAAAATCAACATCAATCATGTTCTATGATGTTCTATCTTTCCAATGATCCCAAAACCTCATCAAACCATTCACCAAATTGAGAGATTTCCACTTGCAAACCACCCTATTCTTCATTGATGCATTAACAGCTTTGCACACGATTTGGTTCAGGCATCCATCAAACAACTCGTATGCTTTGTTTCCTCATTTGAACACACCATTCCCCTTACACACCCTTGCCATAACCTATACCTTACACAAGAGAGGAAAAGATGAAAGCTTGCGCAGCAAGTTCCTTCTGCAGCTGCTACATCAGTGCAATCACCACCATTCTTTCTCAACCTCACCCTATGTACGATGAACACACTACACCATAGCATAACCTTTCCTCACTCGCCCTAACTAACTTGACTCAGTTAGTTAGGGATAACTCACTTTAACCATATTAACTCACCCTAACTCACTCACTTAACCACAGGTTAACATATTAAACTCAACATATAAATCAAAACTTCACTCACAAATTGAGTTTTCAACTTTCATTTCCCATTTTCACTCCCAAACACTCTCATATTCTCTCAACATTCTCTGAACTTTTTCTCTCTCTGTGCACGAATCTTTAGCAAGCTTCATCTATATTCCACCATCATCATTATCAGGAAGCATTCTTGAAGCCATAACACATCGCATCAACATCTTTCTCCAAGTGAAACTCCATTGGAAATTTGATTTTTGCCTCTGATCTTCAAGATATCAAGATTCAGCTGCATTTATTTTGCACAACAAGTCTAAGAACTCAAGACACCTCTGGTTTTCTCAACACTTCAAGCCTCTCCACATTTTCAGGTTTTGATTTACTCAGTTTTAATGCTTCATATTGAGGTGATTTAAACTTGTTTCATGGTGTTTAGAGCTTATTAGAAGCTATGCGTTACTCCTGGCTAGTTGATAGGCTCTTTAGGAGCTTAGGTGTGTTTTTAGGGCAAATTGTTTTGGCTCGGTTTGTGTTGTGTGCACATGATCTATGAGAAATAAATGTGTATTCTTGATCTCCATTACTTCCTCTTCATTTTGGTATGCGAGTTGTGCATTTATGTGAAAATTGACGTTTGCAGGTGGTGGTTGTTCGCCGAAGAAGATGACCGGAGGTCCTTCTCCGGCCGGTGAGATTAATTTTAGGGTTTTTGCATGTTTGAATTATGACCGTTGGATCTGTGCATCGTGTGGTTGATACGTTGCCAACACATTAAAATCATGTTATAACCTGATCCGTTCATCATGTATGATTGATTCTCATAAGATTAATCCAACGCCATGTATGTTGCCAACGCATTAATGAACCATGTGCATCACGCGTACAATTTATTTTCAATCTGAGTATTCTGTTGAGTGCATGTGCATGGTTGCTTTGGTGCGCGTGATATGTGGTGCGTTGGATCATGTGATTTGATTCGTTGTATGGATATGATTGCATCCTCATGGTGAATGAGTGTACACTGCATCACACGTGCACATGTTTTTAATTAGATTGGGCTCAAATTAATATCTGCACCCCCATTCTGAGCCCATTGTGACTTTTGAACGTGAAAATTACTCTGAATACACCCCTTCTCATTTCTTTTATTCTTTTAATTTCTTTTTCACATCTGTTTGGATTTTGATTTTTAAAAATAGTAAATGACCTCTAAAAATGCTAAACTAATTCATGAATCATCTTCATAGTTTTATAAAAAATTTTCAAATTTTATTTTTTTATTTTTCTATTATTTTTTGCCTCTGAAATAATTGTTGCTTGAATTTCTTTTTGAAGTGGTTCATTTGTGCATACTAGATCTTGTTGATTTTATTTCTCATCATTGGTACATAGTTTGATCCTCATTCTTTTTGCATATTTTAAAGGACACTTTGAATCATGTAAAAACATTTTTGTCATATTTTTAAAAAACATCTTTGCATCATTTTGAGTCATTTCTTTGTGCATGATCATGTGAAACCTTATTGACTCTACCATGTTTGTTTGATTAAGTTTCTTTGCATGAGTTTTTGGTATGATAGTTGCTTCTGGTTGAGGTCTCTTGAGACCTAATTTGATTATTTTTAAATCATGTTTGGTATTTGTTTGTTGACTCTTATTTGAGGTGTTCTTTTGTGAACTTCTTTGACCATGTTTGTTTACTTGCCTAAGAAGGCACTTGCGCCATTGTATGATATCATTTCTTCTTGACTTCTTGAGCCATGTTTAGATCATTATAGGTCTTGTGAGTGAAATTATGGGTCCTTGGTTTGAAGTTAATGTCTTTTTATGTACATGTTCAATACTTGTTTCACATGTTTCCTTTTGACTTAATTTCTCATCCTTTTTCATCTAAGTTCCAACTTGAAGTGTAATTGGTTTATTTATGCCATGCCATACTATCCATTTGCATTTCATATGAAGTATGCCTCTGACTTTAAAGCATTGCCTTCATTCCATATTTCACTTATGTCTTACTTAGCATACTTGAACATGTTTCATCCAAATGCATGTTTCTTTTCTTCTAGCTTATAAATGACTTGTAATTGCTTGAATGTGATTGATTTGTGAATCTTATCCTCATCCTAACATGTCATACCACTTCTGACCTTGATACTTGAGTTTCATATTGAACTTTTGTAGGTTTGACTTATGTCATGAATGTTTTCTTTCCATGTTAAATTCATATTCATATCTTCTCACTTCTTCTCATAAATACTCCTAATGCTTGGATACTTGTTTGTATGCCTCATGTGAGATTTGTACATCATGTTTAGACACATGTTTAGGTCATCCATATTCTGACTTTGACATTACTTGAAGCATTATTGCATGACCACTTTGCATATCCATTCATTCTTCATCCAATTCTTTCATAATGCGTTTCTTTGTGATTTAAGGAAGTGTATGTGTGCATTTGATTTGTGTTTGCTCTCATATTATTGGAGAACATTATTATGATGTGCATTCTGACCTTGTGCCTCCCTTAACCTTTAAGATGCTCTTACTTTGTGTAGCGAGCGATTTTGGACGCGGTTCTTAAGCGCTGGTCGCTCTCTGCGGTTTGAGCTTAAACTACAGGTCGATTCATTTTTTATCCTATTGTGAGCTGAATAAGGAAGGGAAATAGATGTCTCCAATTAACCCTGCTTGCATACTGAGTTTAAACAGCGGTCTGTTAGGTTACGGATGTTATCAATGTGGGGGGGCCTTTGTACTGGTTATTTGTATTTTCGCCAATACTGTTTTCTTTTTCTTTTTTCCTGGGCAGAAGGTTTCTGGCGGGGAACAAGGATTAGGATGTTAGGACTGATGCTTTTGAATTACTGATTTTTTTGATTGATGGAGATATGGGATTTGGATTTTTTGTTGATTGCGCTCGCTAAGATTTTTCTTTCAATCTTATGCCTACGTATTCCCGTTTACCGAAACAGGGAAATCAGAGCGTTCGTAGTTCCTCCTATTCTATGGGAGGAAGTGGTTGTTTTTGGTGTCTTGTTCAAAGCCCAAGACGTGAAGCGAAAGGTGATTTGTATCTTGTTCAAAGCCCAAGATGTGAAGCTGAAGAGTTTATTTGTGTCTTGTTCAAAGCCCAAGACGTGAAGCTGAAAGACCTCGACTTTAGAGAGAATTTGTCATCTCTAAAGAGGGGGAAGGAGAATTACTTTAACTGGGATACGCGGATCCGAGCAATGCCATAATTTCTGAAGAAAGGGTTTTAACCTGAAGGAGAAGACTTTAACTCAGTGTAGAGCAATGCCATCTTTCCTTAGGAATTTCTCATGCTAAAAGAGGGACAGTGGCATGGATATAGATGATCCAGAGGCTTGCCGCTTACAGCGATTAGATGAAAGGAAAGGAGTTGTTGATGTTTGTGTACTGTGAACGAGGCACAGCTTTGATGCTAAAAGGTTGATTGGATCAACCAGTGGTTTTCTTGTACAAAAGCCTAAGAGGAGGCTAATTTCTGCTAGAAAAATCATTATGCAAAGCCTAAGAGGAGGCTATTTTGTGTCTCGTACAAAGCCCGAGAGAGAGGCTAAAAGTTTTTGACCCGACGATAGAGTCTTTGTGTCTCGTACGAAGCCCGAGATAGAGGCTATTGTTTGTTTGACTCTGCGAGGGAGTCTTTGTGTCTCGTACGAAGCCCGAGATAGAGGCTAAAAGTTTGACTCAACAAGAGAGTCTTTGATACTCAACAAGAGAGTGTTTTTGTATCTCGTACGAAGCCTGAGATGGAGGCTAAAGGTTTGTTTCAGTTGAGTGACAGATCCAATATGCTGATTTTAAAAGAGAAAATCAGTTCTTATATGAGCAACACTGTACTCAGGGATTTGATCTGAGGATCAGGGATATTTCCTTCTCTTTGAGGAAACGGGAAATCCAAAGGGTATTGAGACTGCCCGAGTCTGCGGGTTTCCTTCCTATTTAACGAAGGGGTCACTTGAGAATGGCTTTGATACTCAAGGAAGTTAGACTGTCCAAGTCTAGAGTTTTTTTTCTTTTGTACTATGCTTTGAGAAACAGTAGTAGACTCTATGAAAGGACTGTTCTATGAGGATGACTAGGTTCTGTTCCTATACAGGAGGTCGTCGGGACAATTTGTACGAAGCCCAAGAGGAGGCTGGAAACTTTTAAGAAGCCGACGGGTCCTTGTACGAAGCCCAAGAGGAGGCTATCATTCCCGGAGGAAGAGATCATTTATACGAAGCCTAAGAGGAGGCTGTGAATACTTCTAAGAAGCCGTAGGGTCCTTGTACGAAGCCCAAGAGGAGGCGGGGTTGCTTTTAGGAAGTCGGTGGGTCCTTGTATAATGCCCAAGAGGAGGCCGATGCTTTTAAGAAGCCCGTGGGTCTATCATCTCCTTTCCATTAGGAGAGATAACTCTTTTAAAGATAAAAACCACTGGTAAACGTGCGAGGTTTACTATCCAGCGACTTTTAGCTTTTAAAGAGGGTTCCTTAGTTAAGGTCCAAGATTATGACCATAGTGGGTACCCAAACCCCGAGACATTCAAGGCAAGCTATCCACAAGGAATAGATCAAGTCAGGAAAGTTCGAGAATTTGGAAGAAACTCAAAGATGCCATTCACGGAGAATACATTCATCTTGGGGAGTAGAGTTTCTTGACGATTCCTAAGGAGGACAGCCGAAGAGAAGACTGTATCTGGTGCTCCTATTGGGGATCTAGGCGTCTATTTCTACGAATAAATGAAACGACGTCACCTAGTTCTAGACGTAGTTCCCGGGGAAACTCGAAATATCTATACTATTATTACACAGTAGATATGAGTTTATGAAAGGAGACTTACAGTGAGCAGCCCCACAATACAGTTTATAATATGAAAGCAGTAAATGAAAGCGATAACCACTTACTCGGTTGTAGTGCTTCCATGCTGTTTGGTTAGTTGTTCAACAAAGAAAGATTGAAAACAACAGTATATTCAAAATCAAAGGAGAAAGTGCTTCGAAAAAGAAAGATTTGGGGCTTACAGCTCAAGGAGAGGCCCAGGGTTTTATCAGTGAGCACACTGTTTGAATTTGTACAGAGGGACTTATACAAGTGACTGGGGCCCCAAAAAGGTTTTCTGTACAAAGGGATGGGTCTTACACTCTCTCAAGAGGCCCAAAAAAGGTTTAAAGAAAAGAGAGGGGCTTATAACACGAGGGTAGGCCCAAATGATTTTTCGTTTAAAAATGGCGATCGCGCCGAGGTTTTCTTTTAACGCAGAGGGACTTATACAATAAGTGAGGCCCAAAATGTTTTAGTTAAAAGGGGGATTGGGTCTTACACTCTAATAGAGGCCCAAAAGTTTTGAATGGGTCTTATAGCTCGAGGAGAGGCCCAGGTTTTTTTTATTTTTAAACGGGCGACGATCGCGTCGTTTACTTGTACAGAGGGACTTATATAATGAGTGAGGCCCAAAAAGTTTTTGTACAAGGGGGGATGGGTCTTACACTCTCTCAAGAGGCCCAAAAAGTTTTGAAAATGATTTATGAGGGTTGAATTAATCCAAAACCCTAATTTGTTTTCAAAATGTATTTAATTGAATAAAAATTCAATTAAAATGATCAAAAATTGTTTAACACATGGAAAATAAATTGTGATCTTGGATTAATGCTTCAAAAATTAAGTATTGACCTACAAAATAATTAGAAAGCATTAAAAGTTGCAAAATCAATGTAGAAAAAATATTTAAAATGTCAAAAAACAATTAAAATATTAATTCTTTGCAAAAATATCAATTATATGAAATAAATAATTTTTTTAAGATTTTTTGTGAAAATAAAATATTTTAACATTTTTGTGAATTATTAAAAAAAGAATCAACTCAAAATCATTAAAACTCAGAGAGAAATTAATTTTTGAATCAATTAAACAAAATCACAAAATTCAAATATTTGAATTTCTAAAAATGGCGCCAAGAACAAGCTGAAGAACACGCGCGTGTTCTTGGTTTCTCAGATTTGCATTTTCTATCCAATCTCCATGAATACCTAATCATATCATGCAATCCACATATCATTATGCTCGCCTCAACCTCACGATCATGTCTATGTACTTTAATTTCATTTAAATTAAACATACAACAAGAAATCACGAAGAGACCTCAAGAACCCTAATTTCTGCATGAAGGCTAGGATTTTTGATACACGATTCAAACAATGCAATTAATTGAGGGAAACATTTCATGCATGATTATGAACATATGGCCAAATTATTGTGCGAGGAAATATGCATAGATTGAGAGATGACCAAGTATGTGCTTACCTCCAAGTCGTGACAGCAAGTTCAAAGTGATTTTTGATTTGGAGGTGTTACAGATGAGTGGTGATGATCTGAACAGCTTCCCTACACCCTATGGATTGTGTTTGGATGGTTGGACTTGATTGAGATTGGCTGGATCATTTTGTGGTACCTCAGCTGCACTTTGGTTGAAACCTTGAGCAACCAGCTGGTGATTTTGTGAAATTGATGTTTCAGAAGTAATCTAAGTGTTTGATCAGCTCATATGTGATGTATGTGAGGTGTGTGAGTGTTTGGTTTGATTGGAATTGCTCTCAAACTCAAAACCCGATAGTGACTTGCCTTAGAAGGCAAAATTGGAGTGAAAGAAGAGATTTTGAGGAAAGCATCTGTTAGATGGCTTTGGTGTACTCAAACTGACCACAATTGAGCTCTATTTATAGTAGAGCAAGTTTGTTTTGCAAGGAATAGTGCATGGCAGCTGGTAAGTAGGTTTGGCCAATGTTGGCAAATGAAAATCCAAGTCTCCTCTAGCCATTGACTAGAGGTTAGGGCACAGAGCTTTGGTTCCCTTGGTCTTGGATAAGTCTTGACTGATTTCAGATGAGAATGGCTCAGTCCATGCCACCTTGATGCTTCCATTGAATGCCTCATTCCAAATTTGAAGTCTTGTCCCTATTTTGGCCATTCTAGGTTCAACATGCTATTTCTTGTTCCATGGACTTTAGAGGCTTGGCTCAGTGATTGTCCCCTTTAGATTCAATCCTCTGAGGTGTCCAAGTGGATAGGAGCAATTAAATTTGGCTGATTTTGGCAAATCGACCAAAGTTGCAAATTCTGCCTTGCCTTGACAGATTTCAGCAAGGCAACTTGGCAATGTCATATCTCATGGTGTAAGTTGAATTTGGCAATGTTCTTGGCCATTTTGGAAAGCTCTTACATGATACAACAACTGTTTGAACAAGTTTGGTTTTGATCCCTTTTGATTCCAAGTGAAAAATCCCCCTACATTTGGCAAAAAGTGAGGCAGAATCTGACTTAGTGAAAATTTCACTAAGTGTTGGAAAAAGTGACATTTTCACTTTTCAGCCACTTTGATCACTCCATAACTCAAAATCCTTAATGAATTGGAATGACTTGTAGTTGAAGTTTTTGTAGGTGATAATGAGGGCTACTAATCCATCTTTGGATGAGAAAAAATGGCCTTGTGGTTTAGGAGTTATGGTCCTCCAAAGTTGGTACCTTTGTCACTTTATTTTTAACTTAGAAAAATTTCTAAGTTTTATGGTTACCCCTTTTACAAGTTATCTCACTTTTCTTGATTTTTCTTGATGAATGATGATTCAAATCATACATTAACATCATTTTAGGGTTAAAAATCCATTTTGGTGAAAAATCTCAAAAAGTCAAAGTTGACTTTTGTGCACAGTTGACTTTTTATCAGATGAATTCCAAACTGTGCAATTCTTCAGGAAATCATGTCCTTGACCTAAATCAAACTTGATGGACATGTTCCATGGGTGTCATAGGGTATATTCAATCATGTATTAGGGTTTGGGAGCATGTCTTGGTCAAAAGTCAAAGTTACAGTTGACTTTTCTCTTAAAACCCTAATTGTGGTGCAAATGAAATTGAGACTTGTTGCTCAAACTTCTTGGATCAATCCATTGTTCCAAATGGATCAATATGGTATATTAGAGACCCTTAAATCATGTCTTGAGGTCTTGGCTCATGGTTTGTCCCAAAAGTCAACTTAGGGGTGAATTAGGTCAAGAAACCCTAATTCCTGATTTTTGATGAATGCATCCCCTGAGGCAAAATTGACTTGATGCATGGGTTCATGAGGTTCCATGAAGTATATTAGGTCATGTTTTGGATCATTGCCTTGTGCCCAGATGAAAATTTCCCATCTGGAGGCCCTGGTCGACCAAAACCCTAATTTGGTGACACTGGCGATCTTGAGACTTGATCCACCTAGAAGGGAGCATCCTTGTGCTTAATCCTTGAAGTGGGAGTCCTTTTGATCCTTTGTAGTTACTTGGGAGGTTAGACAAGTTGAAGATCATGTCATTTCTTGATTGATCCTTTGTCTGAGAACTATGAGAGGGCTTGAAACCCTAATTCTGATTGTATTGGATGCTCACCCATCTTTGGGGAGACTGATGAAGCATGATGGTTCATCCATATTGTGATGATGATTTTCACAATGATGGGAAATCTAAGTTGTCAAAATTTGGGGTATTACAGATGCCCCTATTTAATCTTCTTGGACCCGAAGGTGTGAATGACGAAGGGATTCGGGCATTCGGGGTGCAAGAGGATTAAATATCGGAATACCCGAAATTTTGATGGTGGTTATGAATGGTAGCTTACGCATTCATCTTCTTTAGCTAAGCAATGATGCTTAGAAAAGGTAAACTTCCCCTCGATCCTGGTCTCCTACCAAGGAACTGGTCTTAGTCTCTTTTGAAATAAACTTCCCCTCGATCCTGGTTTCCTACCAAGGAACTGGTCTTAGTTTCTGATTTAAACTTCCCCTCGATCCTGATTTCCTACCAAGGAACTGGTCTTAGTTTCTGATTTAAACTTCCCCTCGATCCTGGTTTCCTACCAAGGAACTGGTCTTAGTTTCTTTTGTCAATAAACTTTACTGACAAGGGACGCTATTCGTAGCGGCTTTCCTTCAAACTTCTCGCCGAATTTTCCTGGGGAGATGCCATTTGAGTGGAAAAAGTTTTGATGTCAGACTTGCTGGGGAACCCATTCGTCTGAGTTGTAGAGGTACACAAACTTCTCTGTTTTGGAGATGCCATTTGTCGATTCTACTGGGGAAAGTGAGTCTCTTGAGAGACTATTTTCGTTTGGGGTTACATCATACTTTTCTCGGGATCTTCCCGGAGAAATGCCATATGATGGGATCCAATTTTGAGGTGCCAGTGACCTTCTCATCAGTGGTTTTTCGGAGCAAAACTGGCGTGCTGCCGAATCTCTGATCACGAGGCTTTCTCTGTGGATTTTCCTTAATCCGGGAAAGCAAGGATATCATCTTCAATGGCGAAGAGTGATACTTATTGAAAGTTTTCTCTGGCTTTTCAGAGGTTCAAGTTATCAAGGTGGTCAAGGACCAACTTCTTTCCAGAATTAAACTGGAAGTGAGGTTGTTCAAACACAGTATTTCCTGACGAGGCAAGAACTGACAACTCGATTGAGAGGACTTCTACCACTAGGGGACAGGACCGACTAGAGTGATAGTGATGCAATATGAAATGTGAATGCAAATAAAAAATGCATGATGTATGTATGTATGTGCTGACAAAACAGACGCAACATACAGACTAAGAGATGAACACAATTGGATACTCGGCCATCGCGGGGCGAAGAAGTACCGTTGATTCAAAATAGCAATTCCACCTTGCTTAGGAGAGATAGTCACGTTGGGAGCTATGTTGATCGGGCTTAGGAGATGAGAACTCGTCCGAGGATGTCAGACGAAACAAGGTCTCTGACACAGTTGATCCCTTCATTCAGGCGAACTGGTTTAGAAGGAGTACTTTGATTCTGCACTTTGAAGTTCGCTTACTTCGGGAGAAGCGATCGATGTTCTTCTGATGTTCAATAGTCAAAAGAAATGCCATTTTTAATTTAAAAGCAGAAAAAGTTTAACAAGTAAATTTATTTTTGTTTTATTTCAAGAATCGCTGATTAAGTTTAAACAACGTCGTTCTGTAAAGCTAAAACAAGTAAAGAATTACAAACAAAAGCACAAGGGCTCAAATTTTATTGATAAGATGGAGATCAGCCAAACGCGTGATTCCAAAGAGTATATACAAAGTTAGAAAATGGTAATTTACAGGGAAAAGGGCTACGTTGAAACATAACGACCACTATCCTTCTACCAACTTTGAGTTCGGGACATTCTGAGCTTCCGTCGAAGATGACCTTTGACTGGAGATTTCCTCCGATAGATGATGCTGTAACTGCAGCTGAGGGACTTGCCTCTGTTGAACATAGTTACTTGCCATTATCCCTAATTTTTGCCTGGATTGTACTATGAGATTTCCAATCCATCGGGATGATTTTTCATGTCTCTAACTTTTGCCTGGATCGCCCTTTCGGGTTTTCAATCCACCAAGACGTTTTTTTTTTATTTTTTTTTTTAGGCGAAGTATTTCTTGACTACATCAACATTCGTGGGGTAGGCAAATTCCTCTCCGTCCATGGTTGCAAGTCTCAAGGCGCCGCCTGAGAAAGCTTTCGTGACCACATAGGGGCCATCATAATTTGGGGTCCATTTGCCCCGAGAGTCAGTGAGAAATGATTGTATCTTCTTGAGCACGAGGTCTCCTTTTCTGAAAATACGAGGTCGGACCTTTTTGTCAAACGCCCTTTTCATTCTCTGTTGATATAACTGACCGTGGCATAGTGCCGTTATTCTCTTTTCTTCGATCAGATTCAGTTCATCGTGTCGACTTTGACACCATTCAGCTTCGGTGAGCTGAGCTTCCATCAATACCCGGATTGATGGGATCTCTACTTCTATGGGGAGCACTGTTTCCATGCCATATACTAGAGAGAAAGGGGTTGCCCCTGTTGAAGTGCGGATAGATGTTCGATAACCGTGAAGAGCAAAGGGTAGCATTTCGTGCCAATCTTTATATGTTACAACCATCTTTTGAACGATCTTCTTGATGTTCTTGTTAGCCGCTTCTACCGCTCCGTTCATCTTGGGTCGGTAGGGAGATAAGTTATGGTGTTCGATCTTGAACTATGCACACAACTCTCTCATCATCTTATTGTTCAAGTTAGATCCATTATCAGTAATGATCTCGCTTGGAACACCATAACGGCAGATGATATTGTTTTTGACAAATCAGACCACCACTTGTCGGGTTACATTGGCGAATGACGCTGCTTCGACCCACTTGGTGAAATAATCAATGGCTACCAGGATGAACCGATGTCCGTTTGAAGCCTTGGGCTCAATCATACCAATCATGTCGATTCCCCATATGGAAAAGGCCACGGGGAAGAAAGAACTTTGAGATGTGATGGCGGTACATGAATTTTGTCGGAGTATATCTGACACTTGTGACACCTCCTTATGTACTTGTAGCAGTCGAATTCCATGGTCAACCAATAATACCCGGCCCTGAGAATTTTTCTTGCCATTGTGTGTCCGTTGGCATGAGTGCCAAAGGATCCTTCATGAATTTCTTTCATGAGCATGTCTGCTTCTGGTCTGTCGACGCATCGGAGCAAGACCATGTCAAAATTTCTCTTATAAAGAGTGTCACCGCTCAGGAAGAAGTTTCCAGCCAATCTTCTGAGGGTTTTCCTGTCTTTTCTGAGTGCCCCAGATGGGTACTCTTGTTTCTGAAGGAAGCATTTGATATCGTGATACCAAGGTCTGTTGTCTATGACTGCTTCAATCGCGAAGATGTAAGCGGGCCGTTCAAGGCGCATGATGTCGATCTTAGGTATGTCATTCCATCGACCTACATTAATCATGGAAGAGAGAGTGGCTAATGCATCAGCCATGTGACTCTCATCACGAGGGATGTGATGAAAGTCGACTCTGTTGAAGAAGGGTAACAACCTCCTTGCATAGTCTTTGTAAGGAATCAATCCTGATTGGTATGTGTTCCAATCTCCTGTGATCTGATTGATAACCAAGGCTGAATCGCCGTATACGTCCAAGTTTTTGATCCTTAAATCAATTGCTTCTTCGAGACCCATAATACAAGCTTCGTATTCGGCCTCGTTGTTCGTACATTTGAACGTAAGTCTGGCAGTGAAAGGAATGTGGGTACCCTGAGGGGTAACAATGATTGCCCCAATTTCGTTTCCATAATGATTGACTGCTCCGTCAAAGATAAGTCCCCACTGGGAACCTGGCTCTGGCCCTTCACTGGGTAGCGGTTCATCGCAATCTTTCATTTTCAGATACATGACATCTTCGTCTGGGAAGTCAAACCCGATTAATTCTTGATCGTCAATCGGTTGATGAGCCAAATGATTGGCTAAAATACTTCCTTTGACAGCTTTCTGAGCATGGTACTCTATGTCATATTCTGATAGTAACATCTGCCAACGGGCAATTCTTCCCGTGAGAGCAGGTTTTTCGAAGACGTACTTGATTGGATCCATTTCGGAGATCAACCAAGTAGTATGAAGAATCATGTACTGGCGAAGACGTTTGGCTTCCCAAGCCAAAGCGCAACAAGTTTTCTCAAGCATTGTGTACCGAGTCTCGCAGTCGGTGAATTTCTTGCTTAGATAGTAAATGGCAGACTCTTTCCTTTTAGTTTCGTCTTGTTGGCCAAGTACACATCCCATTGAGTCCTCTAGGACTGTGAGGTAAATGATCAGTGGTCTTCCTTCCACTGGAGGTGATAGGATCGGAGGATTCAACAGATATTCCTTGATACTGTCGAAGGCGGTCTGGCAATCTTCTGACCAAACACAATCCTGGTTCTTTTTGAGTAATTTGAAAATCGGCGCACATGTCGCGGTCATAAGGAATATGAATCTGGAGATGTAGTTCAAACGTCCCAGGAATCCTCTGACTTGTTTTTCAGTTTTCGGAGAAGGCATTTCTTGAATAGCCTTGACCTTGTCAGGATCAACTTCAATTCCTTTCTGGCTGACGATGAACCCTAGTAATTTCCCCGAACGGACACCGAAGGTGCACTTGTTAGGATTCAAGCGGAGCTTGAATTTTCTTAGACGTTCGAACAATTTTGACAGATGTTCAACGTGCTCATCCTCTGTTCTTGATTTTGCAATCAAATCATCGACATATACCTCGATTTCTTTGTGTATCATGTCATGAAACAGAGTAGTCATGGCCCTTTGATAGGTTGCCCCGGCATTCTTCAAACCGAACGACATTACCTTGTAACAAAAGGTACCCCATGGGATAATGAACGAAGTTTTCTCCATATCTTTCGGCGCCATTTTGATCTGATTATAGACCGAGAATCCATCCATGAAGGAGAATACTTTGAACTTTGCTGTGCTGTCAACCAGCATGTCAATGTGTGGTAAAGGAAAGTCGTCCTTTGGACTTGCCTTGTTTAGATCTCTGTAATCAACACACATTCTGACCTTTCCATCCTTTTTGGGAACGGGTACGATGTTGGCTAACCATTGAGGATATTCAGATGTAGCGAGGAAACCCGTGTCGATCTGTTTCTGTACCTCCTCTTTAATTTTGATGGCCATGTCCGGGTGAGTCCGTCTCAACCTTTGCTTTACTGGCGGACATTCCGATCTTAGCGGTAAGTGATGTTCCACGATGCTGGTATCCAACCCTGGCATATCCTGATAGGACCAAGCGAATACATCGGGGAATTCTTTGAGAAGCTTTATCAAACTTTCTTTGACAGTTGGACTGAGCAGTGCTCCGATCCTGATTTCTTTTCTCTCTTTTTCTGAACCCAAGTTTACCGTTTCCAACGGCTCTTTGTGAGGTTCAATGGACCTTTCCTCTTGTCTGAGTAGTCGGGAGATCTCTTCTGGAATTTCGTTGTCAACTTCTTCAGCCTCGAATACCGGGAACTCAAAGTTGGAAGAAGGCATCGGATCGTATGTTTCAACGGGGTTTAAAACAAGCAATCTGCATGACGTGATGATTCGTGTTTAGAAGAGATAGAGAAAATGTAAGTGTGTGCAGTGTATTTATTTTACTGCTTGTTTTTATTTTTGAATTGTTTTTTAGGATTACCATTTTCTGAAAAAGCAAAAAGAGAAAACAGCAATTAATGCGGAAATTACAGAACGACGTTATTTTATTAATGCACAAGTCGACTCTTGAAACTACAGCCCTATAAAACAAAACTCACTCGCTCTGGGCAAAGCGAAGAGGGAAATTTACAAAAAGCGAGCCCTATCAAAACATCCGTTTCACCTGGGCAGGGTGAAAGGTTAAAGATGGCAATTACTTTGACTGATGAACGACCTTCGGAACCTCGACGACAATCCATTGGCGGCGAACTCCTCGGTGAATCATAAAGTCTGGCACCTTCCTTGATTTGTCTTCAGAAATGACGCTGATTTCTGGTGAAGCAGGATCATTGGAATCTGTCTCCCAAGCAGAATTATCGTAGGAGGATTCCTCTGTTGCATTTTGCATAGCATTTGTGCTCTCAGTTGTATCTCCCCATCCAGTAGACTGGATATCTTCGAGCCTGATACGAGAGCTTTCGGGAGCAGTGTACTTGACCATAAAGTCGTATTTTCCACTTGGTTGTCCCAAAGTGTCCCAAACTTCTTTGGAACTGGAGAAGTCATCCCTCTCGATGACGTTGACCTCAGGAAAAGCATAGTTGATGAATTCTAGTCCTGCAAACGTTGTGAATTCATCTTTATGTTGAGTAGTTTCCGAATGACCTGAGTGTTGATCCCATGACATGGCGGGGACACGGGTATTCTGTTCAATGACGCTCAGCTGAGTTTCATTACTCGGCTGACTTTCTTGCCCCAAGTTTCCTGGGTAAGGCTGCCACATTGGCAGACCATCCATCGGGCCATAGTAATTGTGATCAAAGTTTTCTTTCATCAGAGTGTCTTCCTCTAATGAGTTTGGCGGAGCACGACATCCTTCCGGATCACAATCTCCGTAGATCATTTCGACATCTGATCTTGGTATAAATCTCGGACTTTCTGTAGGAAAGTAAAAAGGCATAGGCACCTCTTCCTGAGAGATATAGCCGTCCTTGTTAAGGTAGGACTTCCATTCTTCATCTGTGTCAGAGGGATCTTCCTCATTGATAGCATGAACTGCCTGAGACACTGGGTGAAGAAAACCTCCACTGTGGAAGAAGTTTTGAAGGGGATGAAGACTTTCATCGTTGGCGGCTGTCTGAGTACAGGTCGCAGAAAAACCAAGACCCTTCTTTATTTTATTGTCAATGGGAATGACAAGCTGTCCCCATCCTGTCGTATCGGTACTCTCGACCGCTTTGATAGCATCTTTGTATAAAGAAATTGAAGTTCCTTCTTCGGATTAATCGTTCTTGCTCACCGATAGTGCTTGGAACTGAGTTCCAATAACCTCCTCGGGTTCTACACAAGCAGATGATGATAGGTTACTCACAAGCAAGGCTTGTTCCCCACAAACCGTGACAAGTTGATCGTTCTTGACGAACTTTAGCTTTTGGTGGAGGGTTGAAGTAACCGCTTCAGCCTGATGTATCCAAGGTCTTCCTAATAAACAACTGTATGTTGCCCGGATGTCCATGACCTGGAAAGTGATTTGGAAAGTGTGAGGACCAATAGTTATGGGAAGATCAACTTCGCCGATAACTATTTTTCTGGATCCGTCGAATGCTTTGACGACGACCTCGCTGACTCTCATCGGAGGGCCCTTAAATGATAATTGTGTCAAAGTGGACTTCGGCATAACATTCAGGGCTGACCCTGTGTCTAACTGTACATTGGCTAAAGCATCGCCCTGGCAGTTAACTGTAATGTTGAGCGCCATGTTATGACGACGACCCTCTTTAGGTAATTCCTCATCACTAAATCCCAAATTGTTGCAGGAAGTGATGTTAGAGACAATGCTATCGAATTGTCTGATTGTTACATCCTGTTCCCCAAAGGCTTGCTCCAAGACTTTCTGTAGAGCCTCTCTGTGTGCTTCTGAACTGAGTAACAGTGATAATACTGAGATCTTTGAAGGAGTCTGTAACAGTTGATCAACAATGTTATATTCACTCCTTTGGATGAGCTTTAGCATCTCATCTTTGTCTTTTGAAAAGTCGGGATTACCAGATTGACTGACTGGTGGATCAGGAATTTCTGCCTGAAGTTCCTTTTCTTTGTTGGATTCTCCAACCCCTCGGTTGATGATTCGACCGCTCCGTGTTACACGACTGATGTCTGCAATATTCACGACGGAGGGTAATGGAATTTCCTTTCCATTTTCAATGGTTGTTGCACCGTATTTGTAAGGGATTGCCTTAGCTGATTCATACGGTAGTGGCCCCGGTAGATAGATGACTATGGGAACCTTCTGATTTTTTTGACCATCATAAGTAACCTTGATCCGTTCCCGGTTGGGAACTCTAGATTTGTCAAGTAGAGGGATGATGGCAAAAACATCCCTGGTCCTGTGATGACCAGAGATCGTGACAACATCCTCAACTTGCTCGGCAAGGTAGTTCGGCGACCAAATGATGGGTCCTGAACCTGGATATGGACGAATTTCTCCATGATCGACCGGACCCTGAAGAGCTGCTCTCACAAGGTAACACCCTTGGTTACTTTCCGAACAGACGCTGCAACTGTCATAGTTGTGTGGTGGCACCTGGCCACGCCCACTTTGAATACAATGTAACCTCACTAGGTTATCTTCCATTGATCGGACATCCTGACTTTGACGACGAGTAGGATTCCTGTTATTGATACTAATCTGCTGAGTATCTTCGTCCATATAGATTGGCATCCACCAGTGATTTAACAAGTGCTGAAGTGTCTCCTGGACAAGGGTACAACCTCGATCGTTTTCGCAACCCGCTTTACAGTTTTGATAATCATGTGATATTAAGAATCCGAGTCGGACCTGCTCAGCATGTAACTCTACCAGGTTGGTATTCATCACGCGAATATCAAAGATCTGAACCATATTGATTTGATAGGGATTCCTATCATGGTAGTCTTGGATCCATCCAAGATCCATCTGACGTTGGAGGGCCTCTTGTATGAAAGAGCATCCCTGTTTATTTACCGAGCAAATCAGACAGGAACTGTAATCGTGCCGCGGCAGATTATGATACTGGCTTTGCCTTGAGTGCATCGCCACCAAGTTGACATTCACCGCACGGATGTCGTGGTTTTGAATGACGTTGGAATTCGTGTAAACCATGTTAACTCCACGAACTCGGTGCTCTTGGATCCATCCAAGATCCATTTGTTCCTGTAGAGTTGTTTGCACTACAGAACACCCCTGGTTGTCTTTAGAGCAGATATCACACTGGTGATAATTATGAGGTGGCACATGGCCATATCTACTCTGTCTACAATGAATCTTGACCATACTGGTCCCCAATAAGAGTACATCGTGAATTTGATAGACATTGTTAGTCTCTTTCTTAATCAGATTGACTGCAGCTTTCTCGTGTTGAGGCAGCGGGTTCATAAAAACATTAGGATTCGTATCTTTGAAAGATAAGAGCCCGCTCCTAACAAGCTTTTGCACGTCGGATTTGAAATTGAGACAAGTCTCAATGTTATGCCCTGAACCTCCTTGATGATAAGGGCATGTTTGATCCGCTTTAAACCAAAAAGGCGGATTTTCCGGTACTGTAAGAGGAGACTTAGTCTGGATGTGCCCCTTAGCCAGCAGTAACGGAAACAGTTCTGCGTACGTTACGGGTATAGGATCAAATCCTGGTGGCCGTATTGTACGGTTGTTGTTATATGGAGGACGAGCCTGCTGAAGAGGCTGTTGTGTCCTTTGTTGGTCAGGTTGGCTCTGCGCAACCTGAGGTTGATACATAGGAACAGGCGCGGGGCCGATAGCAGGAGTAACAGCTGCTACTGGTTGATAACGTCGCCTTTGCTTTCCGAGAGAGATATTCCCAATATCTTGCTCTTTTTTCTTAGGGAGAGCACTAATGTATTTTTTAGTACCGCTCGTTGATCCAGTATCTTTTACCAAACGTCCTTCTCGGACGGCTTCCTCAAGACGTACGCCCATGCCGACCATCTCGGTGAAATCACTGGGCGCACTGGCAACCATTCGGTCATAGTAAAATGAGCTTAAGGTCTTTAAGAAGATTTTTGTCATCTCTTTTTCCTCAAGAGGCGGACAAATTTGAGCGGCAATTTCACGCCACCTTTGAGCATACTCCTTAAAGGTTTCCTTTTCCTTTTGCGACATTGATCTGAGTTGATCTCTGTCGGGTGCCATGTCCAAATTGTATTTGTATTGTTGGACGAAGGCAGTACCAAGATCTCTGAATGTACTGATCGTAGTACGATTTAAACCCATGTACCATTTGAGTGCGGCACCGGTTAAATTATCCTGGAAGTAGTGAATCAGCAGGTCCTGATTCTCCGTCTGAGCTGACATCCGCCGAGTGTACATCACCAGATGGCTCTGAGGGCAAGAGTTACCCTTGTATTTTTCAAAGTCGGGCACTTGGAACTTGTGCGGGACTTTCACATTTGGGACCAAACAGAGGTCTGCGGCGTCCTTTCCAAATAGATCCTGACAGCGAATGGCTTGCAGCTCTTTCTGCATTTCCAAGAACTGCTCCTGGAATTCATCCATTCTGTCAAACATAGTTTCCTTCTTACCAGAAGGTGTCTGTGGAATCTGTCCTTCCGGGACAGTGTGCACCACAGGGGGTGGTACCGTGACTACGGCAGTAAGTCTTGGCGTTTCCCGAAGTTTGTAACCTTTAGGAGTCTTCAGTATGCCCCTGGTATCTTCGCTTTCCCGAAGTTTCTAACCTTCAGGCCCAACGGCTTCTGTTGCGATTCCCTGATCTTCAGTGATCGGCGGAACATATCCTTCCGGGATATAGTTAACAGGCATGCCCCAAGGACGATCTTTCGGCATCTGATACCTAGGATCATACTTTTCTATGATGGGCATTGAGGTGATCTCTGAGATCACAGATCTTTGTAGCTGAGCTTCTGCCATGGCTTGCATGTCGTTACGAAGCTTTCTCATATCCTCTCTCAGAGCGTCGATCTCTTCTTTCAACTCTCTGTTTTCTTCCTCAAGATCATCCATCTTTTTCTGACGATTGGCCCGAGTATTATACGAATGAGACAGTTTGACTCTAGAATCGAGACACAAACGTGAGATTCGTAGGGAAGAAGAATACGCGATGTGAGAATGATGAATGCAATGATTATATTAATTGTTGTTTTTTGGTTTAATCAAAATAAACGTCGACAATTAGATTGCAAATATCAAACAGTGGGGAAACCCCTTTTTATTGAAATTCAAAGGATTACAGAAATGGAAATACAGTAGATTACAAAGTGCAGAAACATAAACCTAAACTAATAGGTCCCGAGTCCTCTCTGAGGAGAAACCGGGTGCTGATTCTGGTATCTTCCTTTTCTTTGACCGGGGCGGTTGGGCCGTTGTCGGGTTGTCATTCCTTTGCCAAGTGAAAGGAGTGAGCAAATTCCTTTGGTCGTCTTGATTCTCTACAGCATGCTGCTCCAAAATTTCAATCAGAGCATCTTTCTCTTTTAGTAGTTGCTGTATTTGGATACACTCTACGTCGAGGGTGCGGTACTTGTTCTTCCAAGATCTTCTTTCCTTTTGAACCTTGTTGAGAGTAACCTGAAGCTTTTTAGTTTCCGTCATGAAGTACATGACAGTTTCTCTCAGCGGAAGAATTCCGTAACGAGGATAAGGCATTTTTAGCTTGAGAGCTCTGGTTTGTACCCAATGGAGATAAGGCTCCACCGAGACACAGTCCGGTTTTCCCAGAGACTCTCGTCCTTTCTTATGAACCTGTTTCCAAGCTTGCACTATTTCCATCTTTAGTGCTCTGTCATTTTCTCCTTCTTTGAAGAAAAGACCTTCCAGATGAACACCCAGTGGGATGTGTCGCATCGGGTATCCAAATTAACGGAGAACCAATACCGGATGATAGTTGATTACTCCTTTAGTTCCTATGAGGGGTACGCTGGGGAAGTTTCCACAACGGTCAATGATTCTGATTCCCTCATAAATCCTATTACACCAATCTATATCGGAATTGGTGAGAGACATGATCTTCTGCGACCAACGTAAGACACTCTTGCAATCCCAAAAAGCAGCAGACTTGGGCAAGTGAGAGATAAACCATTTGTAGAGCAAAGGTACACAGCATGTGATCTCCCCTCCGCTGTACAAATTTCCCAAGTGTACAGAATGATACGCATCTGCGAGCAAACTTGGCACAGGGTTTCCAATGAGAAAAACCTTAATAGCGTTGATATCGACGAAGTTATTGATGTTTGGAAACAAAAATAATCCGTAGGTGAGCAAGACAAAGATGCTTTCAAAAGCAGTCCCGTTCCCTATACTAGCGAAGTATAGAGCCTTTTTTGTCAAGAACTGGGCTGGCAAACCTTGAATGCCACCCTTAGTAATCATGTGAGTCTTGACCTCAGACTCGTCCAAATGAATTGCTCTTGCAATAGTCTGATTCTTTGGAATTTCTTCCAGTACAGAAAATGGAGCTCGATCAGTGATATGTAAATCAGCCAGATGAGAATACTCCTCCAGCGTTGGTGATAGCTGGTAATCCGGGAATGTGAAACAGTGATAAACCGGATCGTAGAACTGAATGAGTGCGTCCATGATCCCCTCAATCACATGGACTCTTAACAATGGTAGCAAACCACCCTGCTTGGCTCTGAAAGCCTCTGGGTTAACGATCATCCTTGCTAACCTTCTCAAATCCCCTAGTTTTGGAACCTTGAAGGTATACTGGCGAGTTCTCCTTCTACCGAAATCCATTAGCGTAATCTTTTTCTCTGATATTTGCAATCACAGTCTTAGTTTAATTTGAAAAATAGAGAGACTAGAAGAGAAAGTTTTTTTTTAATGTTTTAATGTTTTATTAAATGGATGCATGAATGCAGCACACAAAAACATAGAAAAAACATGGGGTCAGAGGGTCGTTGTCATGAAGTCAAGGCTCTACCCATCCCCAAAGGTTTATGCTAGGGTGATTTTTGTACCTGTACTCATAATCATCAGCTCCTCCCAGGAAAGCAAAACAACAAGCGGATCGCCAGCGAGTTGTGTGCAATCTTAGAGTAAGTGCTATTCACCGAGACTAGATCACCAGCCTCAAATGAGGGTAGTATCGCGTAACAGCTATTTCCGATAGCTTTCGCACTACGAAAGGGTTGGCTTTTCTAGGTGTATACTCAATCTTTCCACATACGGCATCACCCGCATTCCCATTAGCAGAAAAATAAACACGTATAGCATTTAGGAAAAGCAGTATATATATTTGTCCTAACCATCCTAGACCTTTAAAGCTATGAATCCTAAGTTCCTGACAGAAAATGGGTTCCCCGACGAAAGCATTCTGACTTTGACATTACTTGAAGCATTATTGCATGACCACTTTGCATATCCATTCATTCTTCATCCAATTCTTTCATAATGCATTTCTTTGTGATTTAAGGAAGTGTATGTGTGCATTTGATTTGTGTTTGCTCTCATATTATTGGAGAACATTCTTATGATGTGCATTCTGACCTTGTGCCTCCCTTAACCTTTAAGATGCTCTTACTTTGTGTAGCGAGCGATTTTGGACGCGGTTCTTAAGCACTGGTCGCTCTCTCCGGTTTGAGTTTGACATTACTTGAAGCATTATTGCATGACCACTTTGCATATCCATTCATTCTTCATCCAATTCTTTCATAATGCATTTCTTTGTGATTTAAGGAAGTGTATGTGTGCATTTGATTTGTGTTTGCTCTCATATTATTGGAGAACATTCTTATGATGTGCATTCTGACCTTGTGCCTCCCTTAACCTTTAAGATGCTCTTACTTTGTGTAGCGAGCGATTTTGGACGCAGTTCTTAAGCGCTGGTCGCTCTCTGCGGTTTGAGCTTAAACTACAGGTCGATTCATTTTTTATCCTATTGTGAGCTGAATAAGGAAGGGAAATAGATGTCTCCAATTAACCCTGCTTGTATACTGAGTTTAAACAGCGGTCTGTTAGGTTACGGATGCTATCAATGTGGGGGGGCCTTTGTACTGGTTATTTGTATTTTCGCCAATACTGTTTTCTTTTTCTTTTTTCCTGGGCAGAAGGTTTCTGGCGGGGAACAAGGATTAGGATGTTAGGACTGATGCTTTTGAATTACTGATTTTTTTGATTGATGGAGATATGGGATTTGGATTTTTTGTTGATTGCGCTCGCTAATATTTTTCTTTCAATCTTATGCCTACGTATTCCCGTTTACCGAAACAGGGAAATCAGAGCGTTCGTAGTTCCTCCTATTCTATGGGAGGAAGTGGTTGTTTTTGGTGTCTTGTTCAAAGCCCAAGACGTGAAGCGAAAGGTGATTTGTATCTTGTTCAAAGCCCAAGATGTGAAGCTGAAGAGTTTATTTGTGTCTTGTTCAAAGCCCAAGACGTGAAGCTGAAAGACCTCGACTTTAGAGAGAATTTGTCATCTCTAAAGAGGGGGAAGGAGAATTACTTTAACTGGGATACGCGAATCCGAGCAATGCCATAATTTCCGAAGAAAGGGTTTTAACCTGAAGGAGAAGACTTTAACTCAATGTAGAGCAATGCCATCTTTCCTTAGGAATTTCTCATGCTAAAAGAGGGACAGTGGCATGGATATAGATGATCCAGAGGCTTGCCGCTTACAGCGATTAGATGAAAGGAAAGGAGTTGTTGATATTTGTGTACTGTGAACGAGGCACAGCTTTGATGCTAAAAGGTTGATTGGATCAACCAGTGGTTTTCTTATACAAAAGCCTAAGAGAAGGCTAATTTCCGCTAGGAAAATCATTATACAAAGCCTAAGAGGAGGCTATTTTGTGTCTCGTACAAAGCCCGAGAGAGAGGCTAAAAGTTTTTGACCCGACGATAGAGTCTTTGTGTCTCGTACGAAGCCCGAGATAGAGGCTATTGTTTGTTTGACTCTGCGAGGGAGTCTTTGTGTCTCGTACGAAGCCCGAGATAGAGGCTAAAAGTTTGACTCAACAAGAGAGTCTTTGATACTCAACAAGAGAGTGTTTTTGTATCTCGTACGAAGCCCAAGATGGAGGCTAAAGGTTTGTTTCAGTTGAGTGACAGATCCAATATGCTGATTTTAAAAGAGAAAATCAGTTCTTATATGAGCAACACTGTACTCAGGGATTTGATCTGAGGATCAGGGATATTTCCTTCTCTTTGAGGAAACGGGAAATCCAAAGGGTATTGAGACTGCCCGAGTCTGCGGGTTTCCTTCCTATTTAACGAAGGGGTCACTTGAGAATGTCTTTCATACTCAAGGAAGTTAGACTGTCCAAGTCTAGAGTTTTTTTTCTTTTGTACTATGCTTTGAGAAACAGTAGTAGACTCTATGAAAGGACTGTTCTATGAGGATGGCTAGGTTCTGTTCCTATACCTCTAGGAGGTCGTCAGGACAATTTGTACGAAGCCCAAGAGGAGGCTGGAAACTTTTAAGAAGCCGACGGGTCCTTGTACGAAGCCCAAGAGGAGGCTACCATTCCCGGAGGAAGAGATCATTTATACGAAGCCTAAGAGGAGGCTGTGAATACTTCTAAGAAGCCGTAGGGTCCTTGTACGAAGCCCAAGAGGAGGCGGGGTTGCTTTTAGGAAGCCGGTGGGTCCTTGTATAATGCCCAAGAGGAGGCCGATGCTTTTAAGAAGCCCGTGGGTCTATCATCTCCTTTCCATTAGGAGAGATAACTCTTTTAAAGATAAAAACCACTGGTAAACGTGCGAGGTTTACTATCCAGCGACTTTTAGCTTTTAAAGAGGGTTCCTTAGTTAAGGTCCAAGATTATGACCGTAGTGGGTACCCAAACCCCAAGACATTCAAGGCAAGCTATCCACAAGGAATAGATCAAGTCAGGAAAGTTCGAGAATTTGGAAGAAACTCAAAGATGCCATTCACGGAGAATACATTCATCTTGGGGAGTAGAGTTTCTTGACGATTCCTAAGGAGGACAGCCGGAGAGAAGACTGTATCTGGTGCTCCTATTGGGGATCTAGGCGTCTATTTCTACGAATAAATGAAACGGCGTCACCTAGTTCTAGACGTAGTTGTCGAGGAAACTCGAAATATCTATACTATTATTACACAGTAGATATGAGTTTATGAAAGGAGACTTACAGTGAGCAGCCCCACAATACAGTTTATAATATGAAAGCAGTAAATGAAAGCGATAACCACTTACTCGGTTGTAGTGCTTCCATGCTGTTTGGTTAGTTGTTCAACAAAGAAAGATTAAAAACAACAGTATATTCAAAATCAAAGGAGAAAGTGCTTCGAAAAAGAAAGATTTGGGGCTTACAACTCAAGGAGAGGCCCAGGGTTTTATCAGTGAGCGCACAGTTTGAATTTTTACAGAGGGACTTATACAAGTGACTGGGGCCCCAAAAAGGTTTTCTGTACAAAGGGATGGGTCTTACACTCTCTCAAGAGGCCTAAAAAAGGTTTAAAGAAAAGAGAGGGGCTTATAACACGAGGGTAGGCCCAAATGATTTTTCGTTTAAAAATGGCGATCGCGCCGAGGTTTTCTTTTAACGCAGAGGGACTTATACAATAAGTGAGGCCCAAAATGTTTTGGTTAAAAGGGGGATTGGGTATTACACTCTAATAGAGGCCCAAAAGTTTTGAATGGGTCTTATAGCTCGAGGAGAGGCCCAGGTTTTTTTATTTTTAAACGGGCGACGATCGCGCCGTTTACTTGTACAGAGGGACTTATACAATGAGTGAGGCCCAAAAAGTTTTTGTACAAGGGGGGATGGGTCTTACACTCTCTCAAGAGGCCTAAAAAGTTTTGAAAATGATTTTTGAGGGTTGAATTAATCTAAAACCCTAATTTGTTTTCAAAATGTATTTAATTGAATAAAAATTCAATTAAAATGATCAAAAATTGTTTAACACATGGAAAACAAATTGTGATCTTGGATTAATGCTTCAAAAATTAAGTATTGACCTACAAAATAATTAGAAAGCATTAAAAGTTGCAAAATCAATGTAGAAAAAATATTTAAAATGTCAAAAAAAAATTAAAATATTAATTCTTTGCAAAAATATCAATTATATGAAATAAATAATATTTTTGGGATTTTTTGTAAAAATAAAATATTTTAACATTTTTGTGAATTATTAAAAAAAGAATCAACTCAAAATCATTAAAACTCAGAGAGAAATTAATTTTTGAATCAATTAAACAAAATCACAAAATTCAAATATTTGAATTTCTAAAAATGGCGCCAAGAACAAGCTGAAGAACACGCGCGTGTTCTTGGTTTCTCAGATTTGCATTTTCTATCCAATCTCCATGAATACGTAATCATATCATGCAATCCACATATCATTATGCTCGCCTCAACCTCACGATCATGTCTATGTACTTTAATTTCATTTAAATTAAACATACAACAAGAAATCACGAAGAGACCTCAAGAACCCTAATTTCTGCATGAAGGCTAGGATTTTTGATACACGATTCAAACAATGCAATTAATTGAAGGAAAACATTTCATGCATGATTATGAACATATGGCCAAATTATTGTGCGAGGAAATATGCATAGATTGAGAGATGACCAAGTATGTGCTTACCTCCAAGTCGTGACAGCAAGTTCAAAGTGATTTTTGATTTGGAGGAGTTACAGATGAGTGGTGATGATCTGAACAGCTTCCCTACACCCTATGGATTGTGTTTGGATGGTTGGACTTGATTGAAATTGGCTGGATCATTTTGTGGTACCTCAGCTGCACTTTGGTTGAATCCTTGAGCAACCAGCTGGTGATTTTGTGAAATTGATGTTTCATAAGTAATCTAAGTGTTTGATCAGCTCATATGTGATGTATGTGAGGTGTGTGAGTGATTGGTTTGATTGGAATTGCTCTCAAACTCAAAACTCGATAGTGACTTGCCTTAGAAGGAAAAATTGGAGTGAAAGAAGAGATTTTGAGGAAAGCATCTGTTAGATGGCTTTGGTGTACTCAAACTGACCACAATTGAGCTCTATTTATAGTAGAGCAAGTTTGTTTTGCAAGGAATAGTGCATGGCAGCTGGTAAGTAGGTTTGGGCAATGTTGGCAAATGAAAATCCAAGTCTCCTCTAGCCATTGACTAGAGGTTAGGGCACAGAGCTTTGGTTCCCTTGGTCTTGGATAAGTCTTGACTGATTTCAGATGAGAATGGCTCAGTCCATGCCACCTTGATGGTTCCATTTAATGCCTCATTCAAAATTTGAAGTCTTGTCCCTATTTTGGCCATTCTAGGTTCAACATGCTATTTCTTGTTCCATGGACTTTGGAGGATTGGCTCAGTGATTGTCCCCTTTAGATTCAATCCTCTGAGGTGTCCAAGTGGATAGGAGCAATTGAATTTGGCTGATTTTGGCAAATCGACCAAAGTTGAAAATTCTTCCTTGCCTTGACAGATTTCAGCAAGGCAACTTGGCAATGTCATATCTCATAGTGTAAGTTGAATTTGGCAATGTTCTTGGCCATTTTGGAAAGCTCTTACATGATACAACAACTGTTTGAACAAGTTTGGTTTTGATCCCTTTTTATTCCAAGTGAAAAATCCCCCTACATTTGGCAAAAAGTGAGGCAGAATCTGACTTAGTGAAAATTTCACTAAGTGTTGGAAAAAGTGACATTTTCACTTTTCAGCCACTTTGATCACTCCATAACTCAAAATCCTTAATGAATTGGAATGACTTGTAGTTGAAGTTTTTGTAGGTGATAATGAGGGCTACTAATCCATCTTTGGATGAGAAAAAATGGCCTTGTGGTTTAGGAGTTATGGTCCTCCAAAGTTGGTACCTTTGCCACTTTATTTTTAACTTAGAAAAATTTCTAAGTTTTATGGTTACCCCTTTTACAAGTTATCTCACTTTTCTTGATTTTTCTTGATGAATGATGATTCAAATCATACATTAACATTATTTTAGGGTTAAAAATCCATTTTGGTGAAAAATCTCAAAAAGTCAAAGTTGACTTTTGTGCACAGTTGACTTTTTATCAGATGAATTCCAAACTGTGCAATTCTTCAGGAAATCATGTCCTTGACCTAAATCAAACTTGATGGACATGTTCCATGGGTGTCATAGGGTATATTAAATCATGTATTAGGGTTTGGGAGCATGTCTTGGTCAAAAGTCAAAGTTACAGTTGACTTTTCTCTTAAAACCCTAATTGTGGTGCAGATGAAATTGAGACTTGTTGCTCAAACTTCTTGGATCAATCCATTGTTCCAAATGGATCAATATGGTATATTAGAGACCCTCAAATCATGTCTTGAGGTCTTGGCTCATGGTTTGTCCCAAAAGTCAACTTAGGGGTGAATTAGGTCAAGAAACCCTAATTCCTGATTTTTGATGAATGCATCCCCTGAGGCAAAATTGACTTGATGCATGGGTTCATGAGGTTCCATGAAGTATATTAGGTCATGTTTTGGATCATTACCTTGTGCCCATATGAAAATTTCCCATCTGAAGGCCCTGGTCGACCAAAATCCTAATTTGGTGACACTGGCGATCTTGAGACTTGATCCACCTAGAAGGGAGCATCCTTGTGCTTAATCCTTGAAGTGGGAGTCCTTTTGATCCTTTGTAGTTACTTGGGAGGTTAGACAAGTTGAAGATCATGTCATTTCTTGATTGATCCTTTGTCTGAGAACTATGAGAGGGCTTGAAACCCTAATTCTGATTGTATTGGATGCTCACCCATCTTTGGGGAGACTGATGAAGCATGATGGTTCATCCATATTGTGATGATGATTTTCAAAATGATGGGAAATCTAAGTGGTCAAAATTTGGGGTATTACACTTTTGTTCTTGATTTGTTTAAGTTTCATTTGTTCATCTTAACTTGTTTCTTCATTTGCAAATAATTGTACTAACCATTTCAGGGGCTAATGGTAAGTCACTTAAGTGTGGATATACATCCACATTCTAATTTCTTCCTTCATCTTTTAATCATTCAATTTGTGTGGTTTAAGCATTTAATAATGCTTTGTTTTCATAATCTTCTTTCTTCCCTCTTAGAAATAACTTAACTTCCATCTTGGAAGTAAGTTGCTTTCTACCTTCTTCTTCTCCTTTCTTTTAGGGTTAGACTTCTTAAACCACATTAACCATAGGGTCTCCAAGCATGCTAACATTAGGGTGAGTCTTAGTCCCCTTTAGTTTTTACCTTTACTCCGCTTTTGAGTCTCTTCTTCTCATCTTCAAACAAAAGTAAAAACACTTAATAAAGGCAAAACAAATATTGCATTTAAGCCTTTCATGTGAGAATGAGATAGTGAGGGATCTTCTCTCATTTTCTTAGAATGTTTAGCGTACGTCCCATCTCGGGTCGATATGCGAAGCATTCGATCTTACATGAGGGACTTAAATACAATATGCGTTGTAAACACAAAAACAACTACAAAAACACTTCTTTCTAAAAAAGACAAAAACAAACAATAACATCTTTCCTTTGGGAATTCTTTTCTCATCTCACTCATTCTCAACGTACGAATATGCTTCTCCTCGTTCTCTTGCAAGACGGTAACGCCTAAGTCTCCATACAGCGAGCTGCAACACCTGAGCTAGAACAGTAGTCGTTCCCTAAAAAACACAAACAATCCATCCCTAGTGAGGGGAACTACGTCGCTCTGATTCTCATGTTCCCGATGAGATACGTAGGCAGTGGGGTAGGGCCCATTCGAGCACTTCTTTTATTTTCCCTATATTTGTTTATTTTTCTCTCTCCTTTCCTTTTCCAGTTCTCCAGCTAGCAGTTCCTTTTCCAGTATCCTTTCCTTACACCCTTTGATCGAGACAAGCAAGCGTGGATCCCATCGGGTGCGATGTACGCGCGGGGGTGCTAATACCTTCTCTTCGCGTAACCGACTCCCGAACCCAGTTCTCTTGGTCGCAAGACCATGCTCTTTCCTTTCCCTCAGGTTTATGCGGTGTTTCCTTTCCCTTTCTTGGGATAAATACACATTGTTGGCGACTCTGTTTCGGTGCCACCTTCGCGTTTGTACTTGGATGAAAATACCGGGAGCGACAGCTGGCGACTCTGCTGTGGACCGAACCCAGAATCTCTGGTTTCCTTAGCGAGTCAATCCTAGCGTTTGTCTATTTTTCTTTCATTGGGTCTTTACTGCTGTACTGTATTTCTATTTACTGTATTACTGCTTTACTGTATTTTATTGTATATTACTGTATTTACTGCATTTTAGCATTTTTATTTCATATGCTATATTATGCTATACTGCTGTGCTGCTTTGTCTGGTTGGCGGGATGGTGTATTCTGAGAGATAGGCCCAATACACAGGCCTGAGTGCACTTATGTTTAGCGTGTTTCATGTCCTCTCGCGTTCCATCTCGGTTCGAGGAGGGAATATGAAACACAATCTGGATGTGGTTCTCTTTAGAGAATTCTGCGTTGTGGATCTTCCACGATGGTAGAGCTATCTGGAAGAGCTGTTAAGTCTGGATTACCTTTTAGGATGACCCCTCTTTATTTTGAGGTGAATCAGAGGACGATCTCTTTGTTTGGCGATAGCATTGTATCCTTCGGGCTGAATGTGTTATTGCTTCTCATTCCGAGATTCGAATTTGAGGATCCTCACCTTCTAGTACATACATGTGAGATAGGGGGATTGTTTACAGGTGTGCAGGAACCCTTGACCTTCAGAATACCCGGCTTTCTTTTTGTTATGGATTTGTTACTGAATCTGTGATCCTGATCAGCTCACATTTTGTTCTGGATTTGTTATTGGACTTCTTATCCTGGCTTTGTGTATCTCACCAAATTCAAATTGCAGTACAGAGGATTTAGCTTTATTGGTGCAGCACTGATCACATGCCCTTGCATACATAACATCATTAGCATTCTTTCATTTAACCTTCATGTTTATTCATTTACAGGGTATACTTCCTTTCGATTCCAGTTGACAGTTCCCTTTTGCAGCTATGGAGATTCCCAGGAAGAACAATGTGCATTACACTTTCTTTGACACAAAGGTGGGACAGTTACGAAAGATGGTTTCTCTTATTACTCCAGACCATGTGGGTATGTTCCGAAAGGCTTATGGGGAGATTATTACTGTGGTTGTTGACTTGAATGCTTCAGAAAGGAGTGTCATCCATACATGCTTACAGTTTTATGACCCACAGCTAAGGTGCTTCACTTTCTCGGATTTTCAGTTAGCCCCGATGCTAGAAGAGTATACCCTGCTTCTAGGTGTGCCTCTCAAGTACCAGATTCCTTTCAACTCTGACATGCGCTCTCCAAAGCCTGAAGAGATAGCTAAGGACCTCCATCTGAGCGTACCTATGGTAGCAGATAATCTCGCCACCAAAGGAGGTTTATCTGGTTTTCATTTGGACTTCTTGGTTGCCAAAGCTGAAGAATGTGTTGCTAAGTCTCAGTGGGAAACCGTTTGTGCAATCCTGGCTTTGAGCATTTATGGAATTATGTTGTTTGCTGATGAACCTAAGTTTGTGGACATGAGTGCAATCCATATTTTTGTGCTAAAGAATCCTATACCTACACTCCTGGGTGATTTGTACTATTCTGTGCATTTTAAAAATGAGAAGAAACGAGGAGGGTTGGTTAGATGTTGCGCACCTCTGTTCCATAAGTGGCTCATAAGTCATTTACCAAATTCAGAGGCCTTTTTGGATCCTCATCCTGCAAAGAATTGGGCTAAGAGGATGATTCAGTTGACAGCAAAGGACATTCGTTGGTTCAATCAAAGGACGGTGGGTGGAGATTTTGTTAGTAGCTGTGGAAGACATCCTAATGTGCCACTCTTGGGAATAAAGGGTTGCATCAATTATAACCTTATTATTCTCAGGAGACAGTTAGGATTTGCCTTAATAGAGCCTCCGAGGGACAGTGATTTGGAAGAATCTTTCTTTTTCCCTGTGAAGGATAATCTTTTGTTGGTAAGGCAAGCGGCTGGAGCTTGGGGCAATTTGCAAACGAAGGGTAAAGTTGTCTTCGGAAAGTGCAACAATGTGTCTTCTTCTCAATATGATGTCTGGTTGAAAGGAATAGTTCATATCACTCTTTTGTCATTTTCTCAGGAAAGACCGTCAGATCCAGTTGCTGTAGAACCGGTGACCATGATAAGCGTTGCTGAATATAACAAGCTTAAGGCGGAGATGGACAAGACAGTCAAAATGAATAAGAAGTTAAGCGAAGGACTCAGAAAGACGCTTTGTGAAAAGCGTAATGTTGAATATGAATTGCAAAAGCTGACTGAGCGTCATGAGGCGAATGAGAAAAGAATGGCTGAAGACACCATCTATATTCGCAAGGTCAAACAGAATGAGATGGCACTAAAAAAGCGTGCAAGCGCATTAATGAGCAGTTGACCAAGTCTGAGAATGCCCTTGCCAAAAGACAACAGAGATGGGATGAGTTTTCTGAATGCCGGAGAGAGATCGAGGCGAGAATCAGGGCTGAAAATGACGAGTTGAGGAAAATTTTGAAGAGCAAAGAAAGTGAATTTCTCCAGCAACTAAGTGCAACTAATCAAGAGATCGAATATCTAAAGATCCGCGCTGGAATAAAGGGAGCCAAAGAGCTAGCTGTTAAAGATCAAATCCGAAAGCTAGAAGAAGCTGTCAAGTTAAGGAGTCAACTGATTAGAAGTCTTACCGAGCGCCTAAATGATCCAGTTACTGAAGCGCTTCTCAAGGAGGTCCGGGAAGATTTATATGGGCTCACTGTTTGAGTTGTTGTTATTCTGGGGAATCACTATCAGGCTTGTTGATGGGTTTTCTTTTGCTTGTATTCATGACTATTCAGTTGTATTTGTTCCGGAACAATTTGTATTTGACTACTCCACACCTGGCTGTGGGTTTTTATTATTTATGTTATTGGCTCTGTTTGGTATTATTGAGGTGGATCCTTCGTCAAGTTATACAATGATTCACACACTCACTAGGCCATTTGATGGGTATTCTGAATTATATGCACCTCTGATGTTTTGTCACTGTTAGCAATTGCAGGAGTATGCACTGTTCCCTTTCGGTCAAACTGGAATCGAAGGAAGGAATGCCTTAAAATGAATAAACATTGCATTGCATTGCATATCATTTTGCATTTTGTTGTTTGCTTTTTCAGGTACTTGTTGCAGGAGATCTCTAACCTTTATTTGGTTTCAGGCATTATAGCTGAGAATCACGTACACCGATACTCAACTCGAAGAAATCAAGCAAGGATTATGGATCAAATGCAAAATGATTTAGCTGAAATGAGGGCACGCATGGACCAGTTCATGACTCTCATGACTGGTATGGCACAAACTCAAGAGATATTGAGGCTTCTGGTCGAGCGTCCAGAGACTACGCCAGGAGGTAATCTGGTTGATAATTCACAGACTCATGGCACTCCTCCTCCAGTCGGCAATCCTCCTCCTGTTGGTAATCTGGGTAATGGAAATGTCAGAAATGCTGGTGTTGTTCAGGAAGATGCTCAGGAAGACCAGTTCACCCTAGTGGATGCTGAGATGAGTAATCCTAATGACAAAAGGTATGATGAGTTGGCTGAGAAGATACGGGCTATGGAATGCAAGAATTCTATGGGTATTGATGTTACCAGTCTGGGTCTAGTATCGGGAGTCAGAATTCCTCATAAATTCAAGCCACCTACCTTCAACAAATATCATGGCAATACGTGTCCCCAGACACATATTCAGGATTATTTTGGGAAGATCTCGGCCCATACTGATGACGAGAAGCTATGGATGCATTATTTTCAGGACAATTTGGCTAGAGCATCGTTGACCTGGTATATGAAATTGAACAGAGCTGCTGTGAGAAGTTGGAAGGATCTGGCAGAAGCATTCCTAAAGCAATATCAGTACAATGTCGACATGGCGTCCAACCGCACACAACTGCAAGGGTTGTCACAGAATGCTAAGGAAAGTTTCAAGGAATACGCTCAAAGGTGGAGAGAGATGGCTGCACATGTTCAACCTCCTTTGTTGGATAGAGAAATGGCAGATATGTTTATGGGCACCCTGCAAGGGGCATTCCTTGATAGATTGGCTGCTTGTCCATCAACAGGATTCTCTAACATCGTGATTGCGGGTGAAATGATCGAGAGTCTGTTAAAGCTTGGAAAGATTCAAGACGTAAGTGGTGCTGGTTCCTCTGGAATGAAGAAACCGTTTGCTAATGGTCAAAAAAGAAGAGAAGGTGATACAAATGCTGTGTATAGAGGACGGAGAAGTGGACGTTCTCAAGCTTACCATCAAGTAGGTGCAGTGACGATCCCAGCACCAGCAACCCCAACAACAGGTTCAGCAGCAACAACCTCCCTTCCAACAAAGATCTAGGCAGAGGGATCGCAAAATTGACCCTCTCCCTATGACCTATTCAGCACTGTTACCCCAGTTACTCAAATTAAAGTTGGTTGAGCTTCGTACTATGAAAGCTCCTGCTGCTGGAAACTTGCCACCTAATTTTGATGTCAACGCTCACTGTGAGTTCCACTCAGGTGCTCAGGGGCATACCACTAAAAAGTGTTGGGCGTTTCAGAACAAGGTGCAAGACTTGATTGATGCTAAGGCAATCAATTTCTCTCTGCCTCCTAACGTTCTCCAGAACCCCATGCCTGATCATGGTGTGGCAGATGTGCATGCTATTGAAGATGGAAAGAGGTTAAATTTGGTAACAGATATCAGTCAGGTGAAGACTCCTTTGCTAGTGGTGAAGGATCGTTTGTTAAAGGGACAGGTGTTCCCGGGTTGTGATCAAGATTGTTCTGAATGTATGAGTCAGAAGAATGGTTGTGATAAGTTGAGAATTGGTTTGCAGAGTCTGATTGACGAGGGACGTCTATAGTTTGACTGGGCTGTGGAAGAAACTGGTGAGATGTCAACTGTGACCATTTATTATACTTCTGCGGAAATTCAGGTGCCTGCAAGTACGACTCCTGTAGCAAGTGTTGTGCAAGAAAGACCCAGTCCTGTTACTATCACGGTGCCAGGACCTGTTCTGTTTACATCTACGAAGGTAATCCCATGGCACTATGGGGCAAACGTGTACTACGAAGGGAAAAAGCAGGAAGTCGGGACATCAGCCAGTTCAAATATTGATAATGTGGGTGGTGTAGGAGGCTTTACAAGAAGCGGAAGATTGTTTGCTCCCCAAACTTTGCGTAGTGATAAAGAAGTTGAGGCTGTAGCAAAAGCTAAAGGAAAACAGGTGGTTGAAAGTGTGCCTGTACCTGAAACAGAGACAAAGATTACCTTTGACAACGAGGTAGAAGAGTTCATGAGGATAATAAAGAAAAGTGATTATAAGATTGTCGATCAACTGAATCAGACGCCCTCGAAAATCTCAATCTTGTCATTGTTGATGTGTTCTGACGCGCACCGGGAGGCTTTATTGAAAGTGTTGAAGAGAGCCTATGTTCCACAGGAAATCACCGTTAATCAGCTTGAAGGTATGATCTCTAATGTCAATGTCAGTCACGGATTAGGGTTCACAAGTAGAGATTTGACTTCTGAAGGAAGAAACCACAACAAGGCTTTGCACAT
This sequence comes from Lathyrus tuberosus, assembly GCA_022829125.1. Classification (NCBI taxonomy): domain Eukaryota; kingdom Viridiplantae; phylum Streptophyta; class Magnoliopsida; order Fabales; family Fabaceae; genus Lathyrus; species Lathyrus tuberosus. Next base: position 23,753,922 of record JALAZF010000017.1, read on the forward strand.
TACAATGGAGTGCAGGGGTGCAGTGTTGTCTCACGTATTGGTAGACACTGGTTCCTCACTCAATGTCTTGCCTAAGAAGGCGCTAATGAAGCTAGAGGTTAATGGTTTGATTTTAAGGCCAAGTGAGTTGGTTGTCCAAGCGTTCGATGGAGCGAAAAGATCTGTGTTTGGTGAAGTGGAATTGCCTGTGCAAATTGGACCGCAAGTGTTTAAATCTACATTACATGTGATGGATATACAGCCTGCGTATAGCTGCTTATTAGGTCGCCCTTGGATTCATGCGGCCGGGGCTGTTACATCCACCTTACACCAAAAGCTGAAGTACGAGTTCGAGGGACAAATTGTGACTGTGTACGATGAAGAAGACATCTTTGTTAGTCATTTGTCCACATTTAAGTATATTGAGATGGATGGGGAAATTCACGAGATGCTTTGCCAGTCGTTTGAAGCGGTAAATATTGATAATGTGCCTGAATCTTCCCTTACACCGGATAGAGCTAGTACCTCCATTTCATCTTATAAGCAAGCTATCGAGGTGGTTAGAGCAGGCAATGCCCAGGGCTGGGGCAAGCTGATAGAGACACCAATGAAGGAGGACAAATTTGGTATTGGCTATCGTCCCTCTATGACTTCAATTACGGAGAACAGTGGACCTATCACCTTCAGCAGTGGAGGAATCATTTACCCAGACCAGTCTTGTGCAGCTACAGAAGATGGTGTTGACAGTGACTGTGACTTGGACAACTGGGTACGTCTACGCGCTCCGGGACAACCATTACAAAATTTGTCTGTTGAAGAAGTCATCCGAGTTACTCTTCAAACAGAGTAATTTTCTTTGTTTTTCTAACCATTATGCATGTTAAAATCTTGCGCTCTTCCCAAGGCGTATAGATTCATTTGTAGGGCCACCCTGTTTGCATTTGCAATTTTAATCATCAATAAAGGACGTTTTGCACTCAAATTTTGTTCTCTGTCTTTCATTTTTATTTTTGCACAAAAATAATAAAATGGCAATGTTCTTTTCTTTCTTTTTGCTTTGAAATAAATTCTAAAATAAAGCATGAACCCGTTCATGCAGACTTGATTCTCCGGATTCCATTGATAACGGTTCTGCTATGGCTATGTACGACTTTGACAAACCGATTTATCAAGCAGAAGAAAGGGATGAGAAAGGTTGTGAACTCCCCGAGGAACTGGCCAGATTGTTAAAACAAGAGGAAAGGACCATCCAGCCTCATCAGGAGACCATAGAGATCATCAATATTGGCACCGAGGATGCCAAGAAGGAGATCAAGATTGGCACCAACTTGAAAGCAGATGTGAAGAAAGCTTTGACTGAGATGTTGTGTGAATATGTTGATATCTTCGCCTGGTCGTATCAAGACATGGCAGGGTTGGATACTGACATTGTTGTTCACAGGCTACCATTGAGAGAAGAATACCTGCCAGTCAAGCAGAAACTTCGTCAGACTCATCCCGATATGGCCATAAAGATCAAATAAGAAGTTCAGAAGCAGTGGGATGCAGGGTTTCTTGCTGTGACTAACTATCCTCCCTAGGTTGCCAACATTGTGCCAGTGCCAAAGAAAGACGGAAAGGTTAGAATGTGTGTGGAATATCGAGATCTTAACAAAGCTAGTCCGAAAGATGATTTTCCACTACCCACATCGATGTGCTGGTTGACAATACGGCTCAGTTTTCAGTGTTCTCATTTATGGATGGTTTCTCCGGGTACAACCAGATTAAGATGGCGTCTGAGGATATGGAGAAGACCACATTCATTACTCCATGGGGTACGTACTGTTATAAGGTGATGCCTTTTGGGTTGAAAAACGCAGGGGCAACGTATCAGCGGGCAATGGTAACATTATTCCACGACTTGATTCACAAAGAGATTGAATGTTATGTGGATGACATGATTGCCAAGTCGCGAACGGAAGAGGAACATCTGATTAACTTGAAAAAGTTGTTTGAAAGGTTGAGAAGGTTCTGTTTAACGTTGAATCCAAACAAGTGCACTTTTGGGGTGCGTTCTGGAAAGCTGCTGGGTTTCATCGTGAGCGAAAAAGGGATTGAGGTTGATCCTGCCAAAGTGAAAGCAATACAAGATATGCCTGAACCGAGAACAGAAAAAGAGGTTCGTGGCTTTCTGGGTAGATTGAACTACATTGCAAGGTTCATATCTCACCTAACAGCCACATGCGAACCAATATTCAAACTGCTAAGAAAAGATCAAACGGTCAGGTGGAATGACGATTGTCAATTGGCATTCGATAAAATAAAAGAATACTTACAGGAACCTCTAATTCTCATGCCTCCAGTTGCAGGAAGGCCTTTGATAATGTATTTGACAGTACTTGAAGGTTCTATGGGTTGTGTTCTCGGTCAACACGACGAGACAGGTAGGAAAGAGCGTGCTATCTATTACCTGAGCAAAAAGTTCAATGACTGTGAGTCCCGATACTCAATGCTGGAAAAGACATGTTGTGCACTTGCATGTGCCGCTAAGCGATTGAGGCAGTATATGATCAGGCACACAACGTTGTTGATTTCAAAGATGGATCCTATCAAATACATTTTCGAGAAACCAGCACTAACAGGCAGAGTTGCACGGTGGCAAATGGTTTTGACAGAATATGATATTCAGTATACTTCTCAAAAGGCCATCAAAGGAAGTATCTTGTCAGACTATCTTGCGCAACAGCCGATTGATGATTACCAACCCATGAAATTTGATTTTCCTGATGAGGACATCATGTTTCTCAAAGCCAAAGACTGCGAGGAACCACTCCCGGAGGAGGGGCCAGACCCTGAATCCAAATGGAGTTTGATGTTTGATGGGGCCGTCAATATGAATGGGTGCAGAGTTGGAGCAGTTCTTATCACGCCGAAAGGTGTTCACATGCCTTTCACTGCCCGAATAACTTTCGAATGCACCAACAATGAAGCAGAGTATGAAGCTTGTATAATGGGAATTGAGGAGGCAATTAATTTGCGAATTAAGACCCTTGATATTTTTGGTGATTCAACTTTGGTAACCAATCAAGTGAAAGGGAGTTGGTACACGCACCAAGCAAATCTGGTCCCGTATAGAGATTATACGGGGAGATCGCTGACATTTTTCACAACAGTGAAGCTGTACCATATTCCTCGAGATGAGAATAAGTTTGCTGATGCCTTGGCCACGTTATCTTCCATAATCAAAGTGCAAAGATGGAATCATGTACCTAAGATCGAAGTATCTCGTCTTGACAGACCTGCATTTATGTTTGCTGTTGATGCAATGTCTGATGACAAGCCATGGTTTCATGACATCAAGTGTTTCTTGAAAAATCAAGAGTACCCGCCGGGGGCATCTACTAAGGATAAGAAGACGTTGAGAAGGTTATCTAGTAGCTTGTTCTTGAATCAGGATGACTTGCTGTACAAACGGAATTTCGACATGGTTCTGCTCAGATGTGTGGATAGACACGAAGCAGACCTGTTAATGCAGGAAGTACATGAAGGCTCTTTCGGTACCCATGCCGGGGGACATGCAATGGCTAAGAAATTATTGAGGTCAGGATATTATTGGTTGACAATGGAAGCGGATTGTTGCAAGTACGCCCACAGATGTCACAAATGCCAGATTTATGCAGATAAAGTACATGTTCCTCCAAACCCGTTGAGTGTCATGTCCTCGCCTTGGCCCGTTTCCATGTGGGGCATTGACATGATCGGAAAGATTGAACCTACTGCTTCAAACGGTCATCGCTTCATCTTGGTCGCCATTGATTATTTCACTAAATGGGTTGAAGCAGCATCTTATGCCAACGTCACTAAGCAAGTGGTAGCTCGTTTCTTGAAACGGGATATCATTTGTCGCTATGGAGTGCCCGAGAGAATCATTACTGATAATGGTTCTAATTTGAACAACAAAATGACGGCTGAGCTGTGCCGGGACTTCAAAATTAAACATCACAATTCTTCTCCATATCGCCCAAAGATGAATGACGCTGTGGAGGCGGCCAACAAGAATATTGAGAAGATTGTGCAGAAAATGGTTGTCACATATAAAGATTGGCATGAGATGTTACCATTTGCGTTGCATGGGTATCGAACGTCAGTACGCACGTCCACTGGGCAACACCATTCTCACTTGTATACGGTATGGAGGCAGTGCTACCGGTTGAAGTGGAGATTCCATCCCTCAGAGTCATGATGGATGTCAAGTTAGACGAAGCTGGTTGGGTTCGCGCCAGATTTAATCAGTTGAGCCTTATTGAAGAGAAACGGTTGGCAGCTGTGTGTCATGGGCAGTTATACCAGCGGAGGATAAAGCAAGCATTCGACCAAAAGGTGCGTCCTCGGGTTTACAAAGTGGGAGATATGGTACTCAAAAGGATCCTTCCTCCTAGTACAGATCACAGGGGCAAATGGACTCCCAACTATGAAGGTCCATTCGTGGTTAAGAAGGTCTTCTCGGGCGGAGCCTTGTTACTTACAACCATGGACGGCGAAGACTTTTCATCCCCTGTCAACTCAGACGTAGTGAAAAAATACTTCGCATGAATAGACCCGCTGGACAAAAAAAAAAGAAAAGTCCAGGCAAAAAAGGGCATCCCGGCGAACCACAAAAACAGAATAAAAGGTTCGAGCAAAAATTAGGGATAAAATAAAAAAAATCGTACACCCGGTGAGTTGAAAATCCGCAAGAACAACTCAGGCAAAAAGGGTATCCCGGTGGATTGAAAACCTGAAAGGGCGGTCCACGCAAAAGAGGGATTTAAGCGAATGACTACGGTCTGAGTTATCTGTACTCCATCACCGTTTCAGCAACTGACCTTCCAAAGGGTAGGAATCAGTCTGATCATTCTTCCGAAGGCAAGGTCGGGGAGTCTTGAAGATATACTGGCCATAGCAAAATTGAAACTCAGTGGAATGTCGTTTTCACATTGCCATTAGGATAGTTTCTTTTCTCAATTTTCAGCGATCACCTCTTTCCAGGGATTGCTTCCTGATGTAATTTCCTATTCTGGGCTTTTCTTCAATAAATTGAATTTCAGTAAAAAGCTTCTTATTTTGGTTTACTGCTTTGTTTGCAAAAACGTCCGAATTTTTGATAAAACATTGCATTTGAAAACATGGTGGCTTTACAATAACATGCGTAGAAAAACATTTAAAGTTACTTTGAATGTTGAATAATCCTAGATGGTGGATTCAAACCACGCAATATCCTGGACCACGTGTGCATATTCTTTTGTTGCAGGTAACAGATCCAGATGATTTCAAGCACAAGAGGCTTTTCTCCTAGACGAGTAGTCACTTATTCCCACGCAGCAGACTGGGGCAATCATGTTCGGGGAAGGATTCTCTTGTCACCCTTTTGTCGCAACGTTTACTAATTGAGTCCATCATCTGGTCGGCTGTCGGTCACGACGTTTCGATGTCGGTAAATTGAGTTCAACTGGGTATCGTTGTATCTTATTAAGTCGATTCTCTCATTCAATGCTTCCAACAACTACAAACTTTTCTGTGTCGATAACGGTTGCAAATTCTCTAGCAGAGTTGCTTCGCAGACACCGAAGTTAATGGACAATCCCTAGTGAAGTCGTCAGGAGTTTGAAGATGCTTAATCTTCTGTAAAATCCTCTTGTGACATTTTCTTCAAATCAGTCTTGTATCATGGGGCAAAGGCAAGTCGTTGATCATCTCAAACATGGGGCATATTGAATTTCCTCAGCAAAAGATGTTCTAAATCAGTATCCCCAGTAGAGTTTGAAGATGTTTAATCTTCTGTAAAATCCTCTTAAGAGACATTCCCCAGCACGAGACACTTTGAAGCAATTCTCCCCAGCAGATTTTGTTATGAACTCATTATCCCCAGCGGAGTCGTCAAACGGAAAGTTTGCCTAACGTGGGGCATTGTAGCACTTATCCTAAGCTCGACAGTTTTGGTTCCTCAGCAGACTACCGTGGAAGTTGTTTTGTGTTTCCCCAGCAGATCTCTAAGGACCCTCTCCCAACGTGTTGCAATAGAATGTCTTCTAACCAGGATTTGTGTATCCACGAAGGAGTAGTTTTGATCCCCAGCAAGATTGTATCTCTGGTAGTGGTATCCCCACAGAGTTCATCATCGAATCTTGCCAGCCATACTCCTTAGCTGAGTTATTGTCCTCCCTGCAGAGATTTATAAGATCAACAGAATCGCTTCCTCAACATAGTGGTAGTATTTTCTTTCCCCAACTGAGTTAGAATGCTGATGATCCCCACAAAGGATCTCGAGTTGGGTAGATCTCCAAACAGAATTTTAATGACTTGTTTCCGCAGCAGAATGTCATTCAGAAAATTCTCATCCCTAGCGGAGCTGCTATGACCAGAATTCATCCCCAAGCAGAGGAAGTAATTCCTGGCAGAATCATCACTCCCCTCATATCCCCAAAGTCCAATTTATTTTTGCCAAGCGTGACAATTCGAAGCAAGCAGATTGTTCATTCATTCTCCAACAGAGATACCATCCTTGCAGGAGTCTCTAATGGCAACCCATTGATCATTGTTCCTCAGCAGAGTCAGCAGAGATGTCTGACATACATGCAGAGTGTAATCCAGTATTGGAATCCTCAAAGTCCAATAGCAGATTGGCAAAAGTCCGTCTTCGGGTGGCAGATCATCAAAGTCCAACAGCAGATTGGCAAAAGTCCGTCTTCGGGTGGCAAATCATCAAAGTCCAACAGCAGATTGGCAAAAGTCCGTCTTTGGGTGGCAAATCATCAAAGTCCAACAGCAGATTGTCAAACGTCCGTCTTCGGGTGGCAAATCATCAAAGTCCAACAGCAGATTGGCAAAAGTCCGTCTTCGGGTGGCAAATCATCAAAGTCCAACAGCAGATTGGCAAAAGTCCGTCTTCGGGTGGCAAATGAGCAAAGTCCACCAGCAGCGTGGCGAGCCAGTAGTCGTCTGGCATCGTTCCAAAAGACATTGTTAAAGTCCACCAACAGCGTGGCGAGCCAGGAGTCGTCTGGCGTCGTTCCAAAAGACATTGTTAAAGTCCACCAACAGCGTGGCGAGCTAGTAGTCGTCTGGCATCGTGCAAAAAGACATTATTGAAGTTCACCAGCAGCGTGGCGAGCCAGTAGTCGTCTGGCGTCGTTCCAAAAGACATTGTTAAATTCCACCAGCGGCGTGGCGAGCCAGTAGTCATCTAGCATCGTGCAAAAAGACATTATTGAAGTCCACCAGCAGCGTGGCGAGCCAGTAGTCGTCTGGCGTCATTCCAAAAGACATTGTTAAAGTCCACCAGCAGCGTGGCGAGCCAGTAGTCGTCTGGCGTTGTGCCAAAAGATATTGTTAAAGTCCACCAGCAGCGTGGCGAGCCAGTAGTCGTCTGGGGTCGTTCCAAAAGGCAGTTCCTCAGTATTATTCTTTTCATCAGAGTTTTATCCAAGTAGTGTTTATATCCCTTTTCTTCTTCTCCATAGAGTGCAAATTTTTTGTTATTCTTCGGTATTAAATCCCTCCATACCTTGAACGTATGAAAGCAATCGTTATCATCCATTCAGGTCTACAGTGATTGAATAGGGGCAGCTGTCATACCCCAAAATTTGCCCTCTCATTTTCTTTGCATCATTTAGCATGAGCTTTCATTTCATTGCATTACATTCAAGCATAGAAGAACAAACATCAAGCATTGCATTGCATCTTGCATAAGGGCATGAGATCAGGTGATTCTCTAAGGTGTTGATAATCCAAAGCAAGAGAATAAAAGCCAAGGGTTTCCCACAAGCCTAAAAGGTCTCTTGTGTCAGGTATTATCTCAATTGGTCCCACAAGGCATGTGAAGAGGAGAATTCATCAAGAAGATTGGGCAGTGCATTATTTCCTACACAAGGCAGTCAAAAATTGGGATTTAACCCCCAAATGGGCAAGCTCTTTGAGTTTTTATCATCTCCAAATGGCATATCTCATCTTTGTTAGACAAGATACACATCATATTCAGAGGAATTTGGATTTGAAGGATGTGTTATTTTCTCCTAACCAGAGGGTGCCAAAATTAGGGTTTGACCTAAAATCAGTTTAACTTTGATTTTTTTGGGTAAGACTTGATCTCATGGTATTCCTTGTGTTCTTAAGTGTATATGGATGGGAAATTGCTCTTCAATTGGTTTCAGAAGGGTCTCTATTGATCAGTTGCTTGTTAATCAAGAAATTGGGGAAAAAGTCAACTGTGCAGTGAAAAAAGTCAACTCTTGACTTTCTAAGGTCAAATTCATGGAATTCATGTTACATATGTTCAATGGACAAAATTTGATCAAGAAATGAAGGAGGAATGATGAAGAATCAAGAATGTATAAAACTGCCAAAAATAGAAACTGTAAGGTTGCCAAAAATAGTAAGTTTGGACCACTTTGTACCCTACTTTGAGGCTCTTTTTCTCCAATATAAAAGCTCCAAACCTCAGGCCTAAGTTGAGCCAATTAAATTTCATGTTCTAAGCTTCAAATCCATATAAAGAACTCCTCCATTGGATAAAAATTGAGTGAGTTATGGTTGATCAAAGTTTGGCAAAACTAGGTCACAAACCAAGTCATGACCAAGCATGCCCAGGCCCCACGCGCCATAATTTTAACAAACACATGGTGTTCCAAAAGTCAAGCTTAATCTCCAAATGAAAAAAATTTCAACATCAAAGTGGTTCCTTGCCATGCCCTCTTCAATATTGATGTTGGACAAATTTTGATTTGAGCAAGTTATGATGGAGATATATTGGTCCCAAGTTGGTGTGATCACACTGAAATTTCATGCACCACATTGCCATGCCATGACTTGTCTTGACACGCTCACAAGTCAGTTCCAAACCTTGGTGTTCCAAGCTATTTTGCACCAGTCTCCAAGCCTTAATTCAATCCAAAATCAACATCAATCATGTTCTATGATGTTCTATCTTTCCAATGATCCCAAAACCTCATCAAACCATTCACCAAATTGAGAGATTTCCACTTGCAAACCACCCTATTCTTCATTGATGCATTAACATCTTTGTACACGATTTGGTTCAGGCATCCATCAAACAACTCGTATGCTTTGTTTCCTTATTTGAACACACCATTCCCTTTACACACCCTTGCCATAACCTATACCATACACAAGAGAGGAAAGGATGAAAGCTTGCGCAGCAAGTTCCTTCTGCAGCTGCTACATCAGTGCAATCACCACCATTCTTTCTCAACCTCACCCTATGTACGATGAACACACTACACCATAGCATAACCTTTCCTCACTCGCCCTAACTAACTTGACTCAGTTAGTTAGGGATAACTCACTTTAACCATATTAACTCACCCTAACTCACTCACTTAACCACAGGTTAACATATTAAACTCAACATATAAATTAAAACTTCATTCACAAATTGAGTTTTCAACTTTCATTTCCCATTTTCACTCCTAAACACTCTCATATTCTCTCAACATTCTCTGGACTTTTTCTCTCTGTGTGCACGAATCTTCAGCAAGCTTCATCTATATTCCACCATCATCATTATCAGGAAGCATTCTTGAAGCCATAACACATCGTATCAACATCTTTCTCCAAGTGAAACTCCATTGGAAATTTGATTTTTGCCTCTGATCTTCAAGATATCAAGATTCAGCTGCATTTATTTTGCACAACAAGTCTAAGAACTCAAGACACCTCCGGTTTTCTCAACACTTCAAGCCTCTCCACATTTTCAGGTTTTGATTTACTCAGTTTTAATGCTTCATATTGAGGTGATTTAAACTTGTTTCATGGTGTTTAGAGCTTATTAGAAGCTATGCGTGAGTCCTGGCTAGTTGATAGGCTCTTTAGGAGCTTAGGTGTGTTTTTAGGGCAAATTGTTTTGGCTCGGTTTGTGTTGTGTGCGCATGATCTATGAGAAATAATTGTGTATTCTTGATCTCCATTACTTCCTCTTCATTTTGGTATGCGAGTTGTGCATTTCTGTGAAAATTGACGTTTGCAGGTGGTGGTTGTTCGCCGGAGAAGATGACCGGAGGTCCTTCTCCGGCCGGTGAGTTTAATTTTAGGGTTTTCGCATGTTTGAATTGTGACCGTTGGATCTGTGCATCTTGTGGTTGATACGTTGCCAACACATTAAAATCATGTTATAACCTGAGTGCTTGAGTGTATGTGTTCTATGGTTATTATCGCGTGTATTCAATCTGATACGTTCATCATGTATGATTGATTCTCATAAGATTAATCCAACGCCTTGTATGTTGCCAACGCATTAATGAACCATGCACATCACGCGTGCAATTTATTTTAAATCTGAGTATTCTGGTGAGTGCATGTGCATGGTTGCTTTGGTGCACGTGATATGTGGTGCGTTGGATCATGTGATTTGATTCGTTGTATGGATATGATTGCATCCTCATGGTGAATGAGTGTACACTGCATCACACGCGCACATGTTTTTAATTGGATTGGGCTCAAATTAATATCTACACCCCCATTCTTAGCCCATTGTGACTTTTGAACGTGAAAATTACTCTGAATACACCCCTTCTCATTTCTTTTATTCTTTTAATTTCGTTTTCACATCTGTTTGGATTTTGATTTTTAAAAATAGTAAATGAGCTCTAAAAATTCCAAACTAATTCATGAATCATCTTCATAGTTTTATAAAATTTTTACAAATTTTATTTTTTATTTTTCTATTATTTTTTGCCTCTGAATTAATTGTTGCTTGAATTTCATTTTGAAGTGGTTCATTTGTACATACTAGATCTTGCTGATTTTATTTCTCATCATTGGTACATAGTTTGATCCTCATTATTTTTGCATATTTTAAAGGACACTTTGAAGCATGTAAAATCATTTTTGTCATATTTTTAAAAAACATCTTTGCATCATTTTGAGTCATTTCTTTGTGCATGATCATGTGAAACCTTATTGACTCTACCATGTTTGTTTGATTAAGTTTCTTTGTGTTTCTTTGCATGAGTTTTTGGTATGATAGTTGCTTCTGGTTGAGGTCTCTTGAGACCTTATTTGATGATTTTTAAATCATGTTTGGTATTTGTTTGTTGACTCTTATTTGAGGTGTTCTTTTTTGAACTTCTTTGACCATGTTTGTTTACTTGCCTAAGAAGGCACTTGTGCCATTGTATGATATCATTTCTTCTTGACTTATTGAGCCATATTTAGATCATTATAGGTCTTGTGAGCGAAATTATGGGTCCTTGGTTTGAAGTTAATGTCTTTTTATGTACATGTTCAATACTTGTTTCACATGTTTCCTTTTGACTTAATTTCTCATCCTTTTTCATCCAAGTTCCAACTTGAAGTGTAATTGGTTTATTTATGCCATGCCATACTATCCATTTGCATTTTATATGAAGTATGCCTCTGACTTTAAAGCATTGCCTTCATTCCATATGCCACTTATGTCTTACTTTGCATACTTGAACATGTTTCATCCAAATGCATGTTTCTTTTCTTCTAGCTTATAAATGACTTGTAATTGCTTGAATGTGATTGATTTGTGAATCTTATCCTTATCCTAACATGTCATACCACTTCTGACCTTGATACTTGAGTTTCATATTGAACTTTTGTAGGTTTGACTTATGCCATGAATGTTTTCTTTCCATGTTAAATTCATATTCATATCTTCTCACTTCTTCTCATAATCACTCCTAATGCTTGGATACTTGTTTGTATGCCTCATGTGAGATTTGTACATCATGTTTAGGCACATGTTTAGGTCATCCACATTCTGAATTTGACATTACTTGAAGCATTATTGCATGAACACTTTGCATATCCATTCATTCTTCATCCAATTCTTTCATAATGCATTTCTTTGTGATTTAAGGAAGTGTATGTGTGCATTTGATTTGTGTTTGCTCTCATATTATTGGAGAACATTCTTATGATGTGCATTCTGACCTTGTGCCTCCCTTAACCTTTAAGATGCCTTTACTTTGATTCTTGATTTGTTTAAGTTTCATTTGTTCATCTTAACTTGTTTCTTCATTTGTAAATAATTGTACTAACCATTTCAGGGGCCAATGGTAAGTCACTTAAGTGTGGATATACATCCACATTCTAATTTCTTCCTTTATCTTTTAATCATTCAATTTGCGTGGTTTAAGCATTTAATAATGCTTTGTTTTCATAATCTTCTTTCTTCCCTCTTAGAAATAACTTAACTTCCATCTTGGAAGTAAGTTGCTTTCTACCTTCTTCTTCTCCTTTATTTTAGGGTTAGACTTCTTAAACCACATTAACCATAGGGTCTCCAAGCATGCTAACATTAGGGTGAGTCTTAGTCCCCTTTAGTTTTTACCTTTACTCCGCTTTTGAGTCTCTTCTTCTCATCTTCAAACAAAAGTAAAAACACTTAATAAAGGCAAAACAAATATTGTATTTAAGCCTTTCATGTGAGAATGAGATAGTGAGGGATCTTCTCTCGTTTTCTTAGAATGTTTAGCGTACGTCCCATCTCGGGTCGGTATGCGAGGCATTCGATCTTACATGAGGGAGTTAAATACAATATGCGTTGTAAACACAAAAACAACTACAAAAACACTTCTTTCTAAAAAAGACAAAAACAAACAATAACGTCTTTCCTTCAGGAAATCTTTTCTCATCTCACTCATTCTCAACGTACGAACGGGCTTCTCCTCGTTCTCTTGCAAGACGGTAACGCCTAAGTCTCCATACAGCGAGCTGCAACACCTGAGCTAGAACGGTAGCCGTTCCCTAAAAAACACAAACAATCCATCCCTAGTGAGGGGAACTACGTCGCTCTGATTCTCATGTTCCCGATGAGATTCGTAGGCAGTGGGGTAGGGCCCATTCGAGCACTTCTTTTATTTTCCCTACATTTGTTTCTTTTTCTCTCTCCTTTCCTTTTCCAGTTCTCCAGCTAGCAGTGCCTTTTCCAATATCCTTTCCTTACACCCTTTGATCGAGACAAGCAAGCGTGGACCCATCGGGTACGATGGATGCGTGGGGGTGCTAATACCTTCTCTTCCGTAACCGACTCCCGAACCCAGTTCTCTTGGTCGCAAGACCATGCTCTTTCCTTTCCCTCAGGTTTATGCGGTGTTTCCTTTCCCTCTCTTGGGATAAATACACATTGCTGGCGACTCTGTTTCGGTGCCACCTTCGCGTTTGTACTTGGATGAAAATCCCGGGAGCGACACATGTGACCCACCTGTCAAAACTATTCGAGCGGCTGAGAAAGTACAAACTCCGTTTGAATCCCAACAAATGCACTTTTGGTGTTCGTATGGGGAAACTCTTAGGGTTCATCGTCAGCCAGAAAGGAATTGAGGTTGATCCTGACAAGGTCAAGGCCATTCAAGAAATGCTTTCTCCGAAAACTGAAAAACAAGTCAGAGGATTCCTGGGACGTTTGAACTATATTTCTAGATTCATATTCCTCATGACCGCGACATGCGCGCCGATTTTCAATTTACTGAAAAAGAAACAAGACTGCGTTTGGACATAAGACTGCCAAACCACCTTCGACAGTATCAAGGAATACCTGTCGAACCCGCCGATTCTATCACCTCCAGTGGAAGGAAGACCACTGATCATATACCTCACAGTCTTGGAAGACTCAATGGGTTGTGTACTTGGCCAACAAGACGAAACCAAAAGGAAAGAGTCTGCCATCTACTATCTGAGCAAGAAATTCACCGACTGTGAGACTCGGTACACTATGCTTGAGAAAACTTGCTGCGCTTTGGCTTGGGCAGCCAAACGTCTTCGCCGGTACATGATTCGTCACACTACTTGGTTAGTCTCCAAAATGGATCCAATTAAGTATGTATTTGAAAAACCTGCTCTCACGGGAAGGATTGCCCGTTGGCAGATGCTGTTATCAGAATACGACATCGAGTACCATGCTCAGAAGGCCGTTAAAGGAAGTATCTTAGCCGATCATTTGGCTCACCAACCGATTGTCGATCAGGAATCCATCGGGTTTGACTTCCCAGACGAAGATGTCATGTATCTAAAAATGAAAGACTGCGATGAACCGCTACCCAGTGAAGGGCTAGAACCAGATTCCCAATGAGGACTTATCTTTGACGGAGCTGTCAATCATTACGGAAACGGAATTGGGGAAATTATCATAACACCTCAGGGTACCCACATTCCTTTCACCGCCAGACTCACATTCAAGTGCACAAACAACGAGGCCGAATACGGAGCTTGTATCATGAGTCTCGAGGAAGCGATCGACTTAAGGATCAAAAACTTGGACGTATATGGAGACTCAGCCCTGGTTATCAATCAGATCAAAGGAGATAGGAACACATACCAATCAGGATTAATTCCTTACAAAGACTATGCAAGAAGGTTGTTACCCTTCTTCAACAGAATCGAGTTTCATCATATCCCTCGTGAGGAGAATCACATGGCTGATGCATTAGCCACTCTCTCTTCCATGATTAGCATAGGTCAATGGAAGGACTTACCTAAGATCGACATAATGCGCCTTGAGCGGCCCACTTACATCTTCACGATTGAAGCAGTCATAGACGACAAACCTTGGTATCATGATATCAAATGCTTCCTTCAGAAACAGGAGTACCCACTTAGGGCATCCAGAAAAGATAGAAAAATCCTCAGAAGGCTGGCTGGCAGTTTCTTCCTGAGCGGTGATACCCTCTATAAGAGAAACTTCGACATGGTCCTACTCCGATGTGTAGACAGACCAGAAGCAAACATGCTCATAAAAGAAATTCACGAAGGATCCTTTGGCACTCATTCCAACGGACACACGATGGCAAGAAAAATTCTGAGAGCAGGGTACTACTGGTTGACCATGGAATCCGACTGCTACACGTACATGAGGAGGTGTCATAAGTGTCAGATATACTCTGACAAGATCCATGTAGCGCCAACGCATCTCAAAGTTCTTTCTTCCCCGTGGCCTTTTTCCATATGGGTAATCGACATGATCGGTGTGATTGAACCCAAGGCTTCGAATGGACATTGGTTCATCCTGGTAGCCATTGACTACTTCATCAAGTGGGTCGAAGCAGCGTCATACGCCAATGTAACCCGACAAGTGGTGGTCCGATTTATCAAAAACTATATCATTTGCCGTTATGGTGTTCCAAGCCAGATCATTACTGATAATGGATCTAACTTGAACAATAAGATGATGAAGGAGTTGTGCGCTGAGTTCAAAATTGAACACCATAAATCATCTCCCTACTGACCCAAGATGAACGGAGCGGTAGAAGCGGCTAACAAGAACATCAAGAAGGTCGTTCAAAAGATGGTTATAACTTATAAAGACTGGCACGGGATGCTACCCTTTGCTCTTCACGGTTATCGTACATCTGTCTGCACTTCAACAGGGGCAACCCCTTTCTCTCTAGTATATGGCATGGAAGCAGTGCTCCCCATAGAAGTAGAGATCCCATTAATCCGGGTATTGATGGAAGCTAAGCTAACAGAAGCTGAACGGTGTCAAATTCGACACGACGAATTGAATCTGATCGAAGAAAAATGGATGACGGCACTATGCCATGGTCAGTTGTATCAACAAAGGATGAAGACGACGTTTGACAAAAAGGTCCGACCTCGCGTCTTCAGGAAAGGAGACCTCGTGCTCAAGAAGATACAATCATTTCTCACTGATTCCCGGGGCAAATGGACTCCGAATTATGACGGCCCCTATGTGGTCAAGAAAGCTTTCTCAGGCGGCGCCTTGAGACTTGAAACCATGGACGGAGAGGAATTTGCCTACCCCACAAATGTTGACATAGTCAAGAAATACTTTGCCTAAATAAAAAAAAACGTCTCGATGGATTGAAAACTCGAAAGGGCGGTCCAGGCAAAAATGAGAGACATGATCAAAAATCATCCCGGTGGATTGGAAACATCACAGTACAATCCAGGAAAAAATTAGGGATAATGGCAAGTAACTAAGTCCAACAGAGGCAAGTCCCTCAGCAACAGTTACGTCGTCCATCAGAAAAACTCTAGTCAAGGTCATCTTCGACAGAAGCTCAGGATGCCCATAATTCAAAGTTTGTAGAAGGATATTGGTCGTTATGTTTCAATGTAGCTCTTTTCCCTGTAAATTACCATTTTCTAACTTTGTATATACTCTATGGAATCACGCGTTTGGCTGATTTCCATCATATCAATAAAATTTGAGCACTTGTGCTTTTGTTTGCAATTCTGATTTGTTTTAGCTTTATAGAACGACATTTTTAACATGATCAACGATTCTTGAAATAAAACAAAAATGAATTTACTTGTAAAACTTTTGCTGCTTTTAAAATAAAAAGATGGCAATTTCTTTTGACTGTTGAACATCGAAAGAACATCGACCGCTACTCCATAAGTAATCGAGCTTCAAAGTGCATAATCAAAGTACTCCTTCTAAACCAGTACGTCTGAACGAAGGATCAACTGTGTCAGAGACCTTGTTTCATCTGACACGCCCCGACAGAGTTCTTATCTCGTAAGCCCGATCAACGTAGCTCCCCGCAGGGACTATCTCTCCTAAGCAAGGCAGAATTACTATCTTGAACCAGGGATACCTTTTCATCTCCCACCTTGGCCGAGTATCCAGTCGTGCTCCTTAAGTATGTATGCGGTGTTAGTTTTGTCAGCATATACATACATGCCTCATGCATTATTGATTTACATTCATATTCATGTTGCATCACTATCACTCTAGTCGGTCTTAGCCCCTAGTGATAAATGTCCTCTTGTCAATCGAGTTGTCAGTTCTTTCCTTATCAGGAAATGTCGTGTTTGAACAACCGCTTCTCCTCTTTGCTGTTGAACTAAAGTTGGTTCTTTGACCACTTTGAAAACTTAAACCTCTGAAAAGGCAAGAAAACCCTCAGCCGATGTCACTCTTCACCATTGAAGATGATATCTTCGTTTTCTCGGATTAAGGAAAATCCCCAGAGAAAGCCTCTCAGCTAAAAAACTTTCAGCAACGCATTGATTTTGCTCTCCGGAGAGTCGATGTTAACAAGGTCATCGGCACCTCAAAATTGGATCACATCATATGGCGTTTCTCCGAGAAGATCTCCGAGAAATGTATGATGTAATATCCCAAACGACAACAGTCTCTCAAGAGACTTGCTCTCCCTAGTAGACTCGACAAATGGCGTCTCCAACAGAGAAGTTTGTGCCTCTCTACCATCAAAACTTTTTCCATCAAATGGCATCTCCCCAGGAAAATACGGCGAGAAGTTTGAGGGGAACCGCTATGCATAGCGTCCCTTGTCAAGAAAGTTTATTGACAAAACTAACTAAGACCAGTTCCTTGGTAGGAAACCAGGATCGAGGGGAAGTTCATTTCAGTAACTGAGACCAGTTCCTTGGTAGGAAACCAGGATCGAGGGGAAGTTCATTTCAGCAACTGAGACCAGTTCCTCGGTAGGAAACCAGGATCGAGGGGAAGTTTATTTCAGAAACTGAGACCAGTTCCTTGGCTGAGGACCAGGATCGAGGGGAAGTTTCAACCTTTTCTAAGCATCATCGCTTAGCAAAAGAAGATGAATGCGCAAGCTACCGTTCATAGCAAACCATCAAAATTTTGGGTATTCTGATATTTAATCCTCTTGCACCCCGAATGCCCGAATACCTTCGTCATTCACACCTTCGGGTCCAAGAAGATTAAATAGGGGCATCTGTCATACCCCAAATTTTAACCACTAAGATTCCCATCATTCTGCAAATCATCATCACAATATGGATGAACCATCATACCTCATTAGTCTCCCCAAAGATGGGTGAGCATCCACTACAATCAAAATTAGGGTTTTAAGCCCTCTCAGAGCTCTTGGACAAAGGATAAATCAAGGAATGACATGATCTTCAACTTGTCTAACCTCTCAAACATCTAGAAAGGATCAAGAGGACTCCCACATCAAGGAACAAGCACAAGGTTGTTCCCTTCTAAGTGGATTATGCCTTGAGGAATGTAATTTCAGTCAAGGCATAGCTTATCTATTTGGAGCAGCTCTTACACCTAATGCAAGAGGCATTTATGCCCAACCAATCCCTTTGAAGGTGATCTGATCCACCAGCCATTCACTATTCCTCCAAGACAAGAGTTGATCACCTATAAATAGAGGTTCCAATGGATCATTCAAGGCACACCAAAGCACCTTATAGCACTGCTTTCTCTCATTCTCTCTTAAGTGCCAATTTTCTTTGTTTTTGAGCAACCACCATCGGGTTTTGAGTTGTAGCCCTAAGCAATCCATTCCAATTGCTCAGACATATCACATATGATGTATTTGAGGTGTCCAAACACTTAAACACCAACTGTAACACCCCTAGCTCAAAATCACCCTTCAACCAAACCATTATGCCTCAATTATGCAGTTGGAGTTCTCCAACTTAATCCAAAGGTTTGCAGAGTGTTCCAAAGCTTGCAACACCCTCCATAACATCCATTAAAGCTATAGGGATCATCAAATCGCATCTGGAACACCATCTGTGTAGAGTTCCATTTCAGCTTGCATCAAGGTAAGCCTCAAAACTACATCTTCATGATCCATGCATATTTCCTCGCATGATATTTTTGCCAATTGCTTACCATCATATGTTGAGTGTTTTCCCTCAAAAAATTGGATCATAGCGCTCATAACCATGTCTACACGACTGCTTTTGCAAAATTAGGGTTCATATGGTTGTGATGATATAACTTGCTATACACTGAAAATAAATGAAATCAAGTATTGCCATCTTGTTCCTTGTGAAAAAACGCATGAGTTTGGTTTTTGAATCATGTCAAATGGTTGAGAGATGAGTGAGATAGGGGACTTCATGCACGAGCTCGAGGAAGAAGATGGCCATGGCGCCGTTCTTCAGGTTTTCCAACCAAGTTCTCTATATATTTTTCATTTGCCATACTATATTTGAATTGGCATTGCGCCCAGTGGTTGATCAACTGGTTTTGTGTGTATTGGCAAGCGAGAGGTCTGGGGTTCGAATCCCCCTCGCCCCAGATCTCTTTTTTACCACTTTTTCTTATTTTTTTTGTTATTTTTCATATTTATTTTAAATGATTTGAAAAACTAATAACTCAATCAATTTTAATTATTTTTTATTGGTTCTTTTTGCAAAAAATCACAAAAATGTTGAAATATTTTATTCCACAAAAAAATTAGATTTATATTATTTATTTAATATAATTAGTATTTTTGTGAATAAATTCATTTTTATTGTTTTTAAACCTTTTAAAAATAAATATTCATGTTGGAAAATCAACACCAAATAGGTTTTAATTCATCTTGTGATTAAAACCTCATTTTTCAAACCTAAAACCAAAATCACAAGTTGTTTATTCAAACTTATTTGGAATTTGTATCATTTTAATTAATTTTCTTTGAATAATTACTTTAAAAATGATGAAATTAGGGTTTTATTGATTTTCACCCTATCAAATTTTTCTAAACACTCATGGGCCTCTAATAGAGTGTAAGACCCAAGTCTTTTTGTAAAATAAACCCATTTTGGGCCTCACTTATTGTATAAGTCCCTCTGTGTATTTTCAGAAACTTCGGCGAGTTTGTCGCTTTCAAACAAATAACCCTGGGCCTACCCTCGAGTAATAAGACCCATTTCTTTTCCTAAAACTCACTTAGGCCTCTAATAGAGTGTAAGACCCAATCCCTTTTTGAAACCAAAAACTTTTGGGCCTCAGTCATTGTATAAGACCCACGGTGTTTTCACAACCTCGGCGCGATCGTCGCCCTTTTTAAAATTAACTATTGGACTTCTCCTTGAGCTATAAGACCCATTCAAAAATCATTTTTGGGCCTCTTGAGAGAGTGTAAGACCCACACCTTTGTACAAAACGACAGTGCAATCACTGATGAAACCATGGGCCTCTCCTTGAGCTGTAAGCCCCAATTTTCCTTTCAAAGCACTTTCTCCTTTGATTTTGTAATATATTGTTTTCAACTTTTCTTTGTTGAACAACTAACAATACAGCATGGAAGCTCTACAACCGAGTAAGTGTTTACCCGCTTTCATTTACCGCTTTCATATGTATATAACTGTACTGTGGGGTTGTTTCACTATAAGTCTTCTTTCATAAAATCATATTAACTGTGTAATAATAGTATAGATATTTAGAGTTTCCCCAGCAACTACGTCTAGAACTAGGCAAAACCTCGTCTCTTTACCTCCGACGTTCATCCGGATATACCTTAACCCTGAGAATTTTCTTTTACAACAATTTTAGATAACTAGATCTAAGAAATCTTCCCCTTGAACAGTTCATATACAGAAGGCCAATGTTCCAAGTGAAACCCCTTATGGAACTGTTCATCAGCCTCCTCTTGGGCTTAGTGCAAGGACCCAAAGGCTTCCTAAAAGCATCTCCGCCTCCTCTTGGGCGTTGTACAAGGACCCGTCGGCTTCTTAGAAGTTTTCACAGCCTCCTCTTAGGCTTTGTATAATGATTCTTCCTCCGGGAAGATAGCCTCCTCTTGGGCTTCATACAAATTGTCCCTCGACTTCTTAAAAGTTTCCACCCTCCTCTTGGGCTTCGTACAAATTGTCCCGACGACCTCTTAAAGGTATAGGAACAGAGATTAGTCATCTTAATAGAGCAGTCTTTCAAAGAGTCTAGATCTTTCTACCACAAACGTATTGTTCCTTAATTTCTCTTAAGCATAGTACAAAAGATAAAACTCTAGACTTGGACAGTCTAAGACCCTTGAGTCTCAAAGACATTCTCAAGCCCCTTTCAAGAATGGGAAGAACACCCGTAGACTTGGACGGTCTAAAACCCTTTGGATTCCCCATTTCCTTAGAGAACAGGAAATAATCCCAACCCTCAGATCAAGTCCATGAGTTCAACATTACTCATATAAGAACTGATTTTCTCTTTTAACCAACCTACTGGACCTGTCACTCAACTGAAACAGTTACTATAGCCTCCTCTTGGGCTTTGTACAATGATTCTCCCCAACGGAGTTAACCCTTTTAGCCTCCATCTCGGGCTTCGTACGAGATACAAAAACACTCTCTTGTTGAGTATAAAAGACTCTCTTGTTGAGTCACCCATCCTTCAGCCTTCGTCTTGGGCATCGTACAAGACACAAAACACTCTCTTGTTGAGTATAAAAGATTCTCTTGTTGAATCACCCCTTTAGCCTCCATCTCGGGCTTTGTACGAGATACCAAAACACTCTCTTGTTGAGTATAAAAGACTCTCTTGTTGAGTCAAAAAAACTTTTAACCTCTATCTCGGGCTTCATACGAGACACCAAATCACTCTCTTGTTGAGTATAAAAGACTCTCTTGTTGAGTCAAACCCCTTTGGCTTCCGTCTTGGGCTTCGTACAAGACACACAACAAGACCCTCTTGTTGAGTCAAACCCTTTTAGCCTAAGTCTCGGGCTTTGTACAAAAAGCACATTTTCCTCGGAAAAGTCAGCCTTTTAGCATCCTCTTAGGCTTTGTATAAGGAAACCCCGGTTGAGACAATCAACCTTTTAGCATCAAATCATGCCTTGCTCACAACATGCAAACATCAATAACTCCCCTTTTAGAGATGACAAATTCTCTCTAAAGTCAAAACCCCTTCAGCTTTACGTCTTGGGCTTTGAACAAGATACAAATAAATCACATTTAGCTTCACGTCTTGGGCTTTGAACAAGACATCAAAACACCGTTTCCTCCCATAGAATAGGAGGAACTACGATCGCTCTGATTTCCCTGTTTCGGTAAACGAGAATACGTAGGCATATGATTGAAAGAAAAATCTTAGTGAGCACACTAATCAAAAACCCAAAATCCCGTGCCTTCACACATCAATCAAAAAGCATAATTCCTAACATCCTACCAATAGCATAGTCCCGTCATTTCAGCCTTAACAAAGTAAGCAGAAAGAGCCCCCACTTCCATATAGCATCTGTAACATAACAGACCACTGTTTAAACTTAGTATGCAAGCATGGTTAGTTGGAGCCATCTATTTCCCTTCCTTCATCAGCTTCAATAGGATAAAAAGATGAATCGACCTGTAGTACCCCCAAAGAGCGACAGTGCTTAAGAACCACGTCCAAAATCGCTCGCTACAACGTACCTTATTGATCATATCGAACTATTGGAGGTATTTTTGAACGTTCATGTAGTAGGTGGCCTAGAAAAACGGAAGTTAGTCACCCTCACTCTAGAAGCGAGGGTCATGACATGGTTATAAAGTTTGAGGGCTAGATCCATTGATTTATGGAGTAATTTGTGCATGCACTTTCACAACCCATTTTTTTACATCAAGAAAGTGTCCAAAATTGATGGAAAATTTGAGGTTAATAAGGTAGAAGAAAGAAGAACCCCTTACAACCCTACATAGAAAGATTTAACGACAATATTGTTTTGGTGAAAGAAGTTGAAGACAAAATGACAAGTTATTTGTTGAGCCTATGACTTCAGGAAAGAATGAAGTTTGCGGAACATTAGGATTGAGGAATAAAAAACATTCAATAGTTTTCTAGAAAGGACCAAGAAATACAGACAATATGAACAAAGGATGGGCATATATAGAGTTGCTTTTGGAGGCCGTCAAAAAAAGGTGAAAGAAGAAAAAAACTCGCTAAATATAATAGGGATGATAGAGAAAGAATTCAATGAACACCTTTCTATGTCAAGATATCAAGACAACATGCCAATGAACATATACAAGGAGGATATTTGGCAAGAGTGTATCAACACAAAGTTTCTTGAGGAGGTGGTCGAGTTTTCCAAGAACGTCATGGAACACCTTGACCTCGACAAATTAAGGTATTTATTTATTTTAAAAGCAAAATAAATCAAGGTATTTGTGTTTTCATAAGACTAACGACCATAATGTAGGGATTTAAGAAGAATTTTCAAAAATTTTGATCCTCTTAGCGGAATAATCTCGATAAACGGATCTTAATTAAATCATTAATCACAAATCAAACTCAGGAAAAATAAGGATTCAAGAATTACCTCTTGAAGCATGCTTTATCTTTGACACGAACAGAGAAAGATATCAGGGTCTTTACATAGTCCACATGAGTGCAAAGTGGAAGACAATACTAGTCGTTTTCAGAGAATGAAAAAATTGAGAAATTAGGATTGCAAGGGAAAGAGTTTCTCTAGTTATAGAGATGTTTCTCTATTTAAAGAAAGTTACTAAAACCCTAATGCTCTTATTTTGGACTTTTTCAAAATAAGCTCAATTTTATTTTATTAAACTATTTTAATTTAATAAATATTCATTATATTTAATTAGTCTCTTTTAATTAAATAAAATGAAATATTATTTAAATTAAACCATATTTAATTTAATCAACTGTCAATTCTCATTTATTTAATTAAATCATATTTAATCAAATAAATTACATATGTGCTAATGTATTAAATAATTTAAATACTATTAAAACATAATTAAAGTAAATCTTATTTAATTTAATTGTTGATTCCAATATCAACACATACTCTATGCATGTGACCCTGTAGGTTCTCGTAAGGTTGGCAATAAGACTAGATTGCCTATTTAATATTATAAACAGTGAGTGGTATCTAGCAACACATCACTGCTACCCAAGTGACGAGAATGTCGTGTGATCTGACATAACCTTTCCATGATAATGACCATGTATACAATTACCATTTTGCCCTTATATCTATATTGAACACAAGACATAAAATGTGTCACCCTTGTATAGTCAAAGGGTGCTATACACCACTATCACTATAAGAATAACATAAGACACTTATATAACAAACTATGTAGTATTCTCATGGTGGTCAATCCAGTATAAATTTTACTTCTAATATTTATACCTACGTGAAGACTTTATGTCTCATATCCATGACCTGTGAGACACATGCATCACTCTACTCACAGAATAGTCTCTATGCATTACTCTTGTCTGGCAGTAAAACTTGACTACAGATACTTTAAGAATAATGTCTTTATGTTTAATGAGATCTCAGGATTAAGTCAAACTTAATGGATCATTAAACTGACTATTTATTCTAAGAACTATATTATGTCATATACAAATAATATAATAAATACAATTCCATATATATATATATATATTTATCAAGATCATGATACAAAAAACATATACAACCAATATTAATTGGCTATTAGGGCTTACTCTAACAATCTCCCACTAGCACTAGAGTCAATCAGATATTAACTTAACATCTATCTTCCCATTGTGTGCATAAAGCATCGTCTAAGAATGATACTTTATTAGGGTATAAGGAACTTTTTCCTATGTTGGTAATATACACCTCTTTCAATTTCAACTTTCGATCTTCTATCGAAATAAATTAAAGTGTCAAAATATATATACATGGATCACTAGTGAGATCTAGTTTTATGAACTTTCAAGATTAACCTATTATCATCGTGAATGAGACCAATAGGATATGCAATACAAGAAACACAACTTTCTTCCTAAGAATTATCAAAGTGATCCAAATCATGTATATGACCTTTGTACTAGAAACGACAACTGTCTGAAGCCTTTTTCAACTTATACAGTATTCATACAAGCATGTCATTTAATTTATAATGTGATATGAATATATAGTTCATAAATTTTGGAATAACATAATTGTAACTCCTTTACAATGATTATTCCCATCTACTCTCAAGAAAAGGAACACCAAGTACTTTTAAGAAATCCATACACCTTCTTGATAGTGATCTAGTGATGAACACTTAAATCATTTTGGTACTTATTGTTTATGCTCATAACATATTTTGCATCTAGTGCAATATATATCATGATATCTTTTTTCTAATCCAATGAGGTAAGACATTGTCCATTAGACAAAACATCATTCCACACATGCAATAATCTTTTTGTGAGATTATGCATATAAGGTGTCTCAACACTTCGTCAGAATATGTACTTGTGCTAGGATTGAGATTCATCAATCATATATCTCTATAGATTTTGATTCCTAACCTTTTAGAAAACCTTACCTAAGCATTTCATCAAAACCATTTCCTTAACCATGTCCTACATTGGTGTTGTTTCTCTAGATCTCGTGTTACATGTATCAATGGTCTAACAACAACCCCCTTGTTCAATTGGTTCATATTATATTCTCATGAAGATGTGTATTTTATAGTGCTTGAATTTCTTCAAGTTCTACATCACTCTTATTGGATTCTTTAGATATATATTATCTCTAATGGAAGACTCCAGTTTTAGCGGCAAAATAATTTTGTTCCATAAAGTGTTATAGAATAGGTGTCCCTAATTTTCATAAGGATACATCCATAAATACATCTTCATCTAGATTGTGATCAATTTTACTTAATAAACCTTACAAGCCAAATGATCATAAAGACAAATTAGGTACTCTTACCTCTATATCAAATATGGTGTCTCTACGACTACTTTAAATGGTATTGGTTATGGATAGGATCAATTATATGTAAAACAATTTATAAAGAAGAGTCACAAAGATATAATCAAATTATATTAGGTCGAACAATGTCAAACATGATACGATTTACATGGTCATTATATTCTTTATATAAGTATTTACCACAACAAACAATTTGTATGATCTTAATACATTTTCGATGTGTTTCCTTCTACTTCATTCTTGAACTCTTATCAAAAGAATTATAACTCGTGTCACATGCACAACTCCATAATTACTGAGTTTATCAGTAATATAAATGAAGTAAGAGAAACAAAATCTATCTTGAAAATATGTTTACATGTACATATACATAACACATGTATATAATCAAGATATATCATGTGTCCTTCACTTTCGTTGATGATTTGGACTAAACATGATGATTTGCATCTATTAAATGATATAAAACCAAATGAATCCAAATATATGTTTTATAGACTTTAAAAATATATCTCTCACTTATTTGGACTAAACATTAATGTCATTGATATAAACAATGTTCAAATCTTATTTGATCCATCCTAAATTTGTTATACATGAGCTTATCAAGATTGAGAACTCAAATCTACTACTTGATTTAGTATTGAAACCAATGTTTTGGATAATAATAATAACACTTATCCATTATCAAAAGATGCACTCCTCGACTTGTCAATACATGAATTAGAATTAATGTTTCTTTTACTAAATGAAACTTAACAACAATTATTTGGCTTCGTTCCAAGCTCTAATCTAAGTCTAACCATAAGCTCTTATAGTCAATAAAAACCCGTTGTTCCATTCTAGACGCAAGATGACTCAAGTTATAATCAATCTCCTTCTTTTTTCAAAACTCGTCACATTCTTATAATTTAAAATTAATATCTGGTATCACATACCCATGATGTAGATGTAGACAATTTGACATTCTATAACTAAATACATGAAGAAAAAGTCTTACTTATTTCTTCCACTTTGACTCTTTTGATAACCATTATCAGTTTTTTTTCTTTTAACACATGAAATTACTATCTTCCTTTAGAACCATATTTTTCTACCAATATTCAAAAGGATATAAATTGAATCTTATTTCTTTTATAATTCAGATATTTAGAATCACAAACTACTTTTTTTTTTATTTTCAACAAGATGTGATATACATATATATATATATATATATATATATATATATATATATATATATATATATATATATATATATATATATATATATATATATATATGGAAATGCTAACATACACCCAAAATTGGTGGGCACCACACAAAAATACACTACATCTATTTTCTTTCTATTTTTTTCTTCATCTTTTTAATGTGGGTCCCATCCAAAATTAGTGGGTCCCACACAAAAATACACTAAGGTGTATGTTGCTAATGCACACCTACATGGATGTGCATTAGCATAACCCATATATATATATATATAATTTATTCATAATGAATCAAAATAGATCTATCCGAGACAGTCTCAAATAGAACTTGTGACCAACTATTTGGTCTATATGAAATCCAAAATTTAAATCTCAAAACTATTTTAGATCTATTTGGATTCCTAATTTGTATAGAAAAGACCTTGGAAAATTTTACATTTATGTTAAGTGCAAATTTTGACTTAAATTGAACCATCTTTCTTGACACTTTTCAACTAAATTCTCATGTTTTCATAGATTTAATTCATGTTCTAGTGTGATTATTTAATTACTGTGAAAATACCTTTGGTACTTGTAATTTGTATGTTATTGTGCAGAAAAAGACATTAAGTCATCAAAGAAGTAAGACACAAGAAAAGTGAAGCAAGCTGCCAAAGGAAATGAAAAAACTTCAGAAAGTTCGCTTTGCGAACTTTCCAGCGAATGTTCACTTTGCGAACTTCCCAGCGAATACTCCCAGACTTGAGGCAGTAAGAAAAGGCACCAAAGTTCGTATTGCGAACTTTCTAGTGAATGTTCGCTTTGCAAATAAAAGTTCGTATTGCGAACTTATGCAGAATCGCAGAGGCGGTTTAACTGTTCCTGAGGCACATCAGGTGCCTAATTTAGTGTTTGCTGGGCGAATAATTTGTTCGCAGTGCGAACATGACAAATTTTGAATGTATTATATAAGTATTTTTCATCATTTTTTAGCCATAACTTGTAATTTTAGGATCAGAACTTTATCTCTCTTCAAAGCCAAATATATTCTAGTGAGAGAAACTCAAACCCTAAGAGGGAGAAGGTAAGATCTTTGATCTCTTGTTGGGGTTTGGATGTAACCTTTTTATACCTTATGTATTTCATCTAATGTATGTTTTTGAAATAGTTTTGATCCTCTATTGTTGATTGTCTTTGATTGCTTATTTGTGGGTCTTGACAAAACCTATTTCAAATCCTTGATCTTGGATTTTCATCTATCAATGAGTAAACTTTTGACACGGTTTTGTGAGTTGATATTCATTTTATCTTTTATTGTATTGTTTAATTAGTAGCATGAACAGCATGAGTAGGATCGATGTGGTATTGCGAGGATGCGTGATAATAGTGATAAAGAATGATATTCACATACATTTGGCCAATTAGTTGAATGCATGTAAAAAGGATTAATCATATGTATGTATTCTGATCATTGCTTTGTATATGAATTACTCATTAGTTTGATATGGATGTTATAGTAATATATGTTGGGTCTAGATGCCAGAAATGGAAGTAGGCTTAACATTCATGTAGGTTTTAAATACTTTGTATTGATTGGTAATGCGCGAGAGCAATTATTGATCAGTACAAAATCACTCACAATATGCGGGGACCGAGAGGATCTGTATGTCGTGAGTGATACGTGATGATATTAGACGAACAAATGATTTATGTATAAAATGATTAGAAGAATGCATGTGTTATCAATTGATGAGATCCAATCCAAACAAGGCTCCGTTTATAATTCAGTCTTTACTTTATATTTCCAGTCTTTATATTTTATGCCTTTAATTTTGGTGCCTTAAATCTTTTAAACCAAAACTTTCGCACCACAAGCTTAGAAATGTAGAGACCGTTGAACGACATTCTTTCTCACACGGATCCCTGTGGAGACGACAAAACTGGGTACTTAATTAATTTTTGCTTGCTGCTTTACCGCTTCAACAATTTCTCATATCTTGTATTTTTTTATTTAAAAGAAAATCCTCTATGTTAATGATCATATCATTCTCTCGGACGACTACAATTATGAAATATATTAAATCTAAACATTCGACTTGATCCTTCTCATAAGTATCATTCTTTGAATCTAGTTATATTCAGTTGTTAGAAATTGGGTGCGTGAGAACATATAACTTTTCTCGTGCTTGAGAACAATTCTCAATTTATATACCAACTCATAAACTCCTTTATGATGCTTACATCCTTCATAAGGACATTTCACAGTAAAATATAATATAAAATACAAATGAAAATCTAACTACAAAACATGTAAAAAATTTATCAAACTAAAGTCATTCTAATAAGATCTTTTGTTAAAATGCTCCCACTATTTTACTCGAACCAAATTACCCTCAACATTTGATTCGGAAAATCTAGTTGAAAGATTTTCTAGTGGGTCGAGATCCATATTTCACTTTGTTTTAACTCTGCGTTGGCTGATTACACAAAACTCTGTTAATTAGGTAGGAACTCTTTTCAATTGTATCTAATACAATTCTCAAATTTTATCAGTTGAGTGAATAACACCTTATTCTAATCCATCATATGGATTATTCTCAACTCTTGCTTATAAACATGTATAATCCTATTATAATTAGTTTAGTTAAGTCAAACCCGAAAGTTTAGCCGTTGGATATTACATTTATCCCATCGTACCTTACTAATATAAACATGCATCTCTCGTTGGACGAAACCTACATTATTCAATACTAGTCTTGATGAGTGCTAAAATTTTAGAAAGCAATTAAATTAATATTGAATCGATGGATTTTTCTTAAGTTTTCTCTCACTTATTTGTGTATCTCATACACTCCCATATAATTATACATTGTATGCATCACATATATAAAATAAAAGTTGGTAATACAATTATGATCACCTGAAATGCAAGAATTAAATAAACCACTTAATTACAATTCTTTGACCCACAATCAAGCTTCTCCACCAGCTTCATTGTTTGGCGTTGTCTTCTTTTCAACTCTTGAACTCGAACAATTATAATATTTAATTAAATAAAATAAATATGTAAAATGGAATGACACACATGTCGTATTTAGTTAAAATAAATCACAACATGCATACCGTATTTAAATAAAATAAATCACGACATGTTGGCAGTATTTAAAATAAACAAATGCCAAAATCTAAGGTCATAATCGTATATCAATTTATTTAATAATAAATAATTAAATAATAAATAATAATAATAATAATAGATTATCAGTTTATAAATATTAACGCATCAACTCTTGATGCTTTTTGCGAACCCTAATGGCATAACTCTATGTGCCTTCACAAACCATAATGCATAAGTGTTCATACCATCAAAACGTAATGATCGGTTATCAATATGATTGATCAAAATTTCATTGCTTCACCTTACAAATGTCAGATTCCGAACCAGAATGCACATTGATCATTCAATTGTATTACAATCATTACACTAATTGAATGGACGAAACAAAATAGTGTATCAAATACACTAACTTCGCATTAGAAATGTTTATATCATATATAAATTTATCAATTATATTTGTATCACTTATAGATGATCGAAGAATCGTTGTTTCACGATACAAATGTCAAATTCTAAAACATAGTTAATATCGAACATCCAAATTATTCAATCACATGATGTCAATATTTAGTATTAAATAATAATTACTTTTATTTTATTATTATTATTTATAATTAGTTAGTATAAAAGACTCCAAATCACTCTCTTGTTGA
Organism: Lathyrus tuberosus; assembly: GCA_022829125.1. NCBI lineage: Eukaryota > Viridiplantae > Streptophyta > Magnoliopsida > Fabales > Fabaceae > Lathyrus > Lathyrus tuberosus. The sequence goes on from JALAZF010000017.1 coordinate 23,784,226, forward strand.
GTATAAAAGACTCTCTTGTTGAGTCAAACCCCTTTGGCTTCCGTCTTGGGCTTCGTACAAGACACACAAAACGACCCTCTTGTTGAGTCAAACCCTTTTAGCCTAAGTCTCGGGCTTTGTACAAAAAGCACATTTTCCCCGAAAAAGACAGCCTTTTAGCCTCCTCTTAGGCTTTGTATAAGGAAACCCCGGTTGAGACAATCAACCTTTTAGCATCAAATCATGCCTTGTTTACAACATGCAAACATCAACAACTCCCTTTTTAGAGATGACAAATTCTCTCTAAAGTCAAAACCCCTTCAGCTTTACATCTTGGGCTTTGAACAAGATACAAATAAATCACATTTAGCTTCACGTCTTGGGCTTTGAACAAGACATCAAAACATCGTTTCCTCCCATAGAATAGGAGGAACTACGATCGCTTTGATTTCCCTGTTTCGGTAAACGAGAATAAGTAGGCATAAGATTGAAAGAAAAATCTTAGCAAACACACTAATCAAAACCCCAAAATCCCGTACCTTCACACATCAATCAAAAAACATCAGTCCTAACATCCTACCAATAGCATAGTCCCGTCATTTCAGCCTTAACAAAGTAAGCAGAAAGAGCCCCCACTTCCATATAGCATCTGTAACCTAACAGACCGCTGTTTAAACTCAGTATGCAAGCAGGGTTAGTTGGAGCCATCTATTTCCCTTCCTTCGTCAGCTTCAATAGGATAAAAAAATGAATCGACCTGTAGTACCCCCAAAGAGCGACAGTGCTTAAGAACCACATCCAAAATCGCTCGCTACAACGTACCTTATTGATCATATCGAACTATTGGAGGTATTTTTGAACGTTCATGTAGTAGGTGGCCTAGAAAAACGGAAGTTAGTCACCCTCACTCTAGAAGCGAGGGTCATGACATGGTTATAAAGTTTGAGGGCTAGATCCATTGATTTATGGAGTAATTTGTGCATGCACTTTCACAACCCATTTTTTTACATCAAGAAAGTGTCCAAAATTGATGGAAAATTTGAGGTTAATAAGGTAGAAGAAAGAAGAACCCCTTACAACCCTACATAGAAAGATTTGACGACAAGATTGTTTTGGTGAAAGAAGTTGAAGACAAAATGACAAGTTATTTGTTGAGCCTATGACTTCAGGAAAGAATGAAGTTTGCAGAACATTAGGATTGAGGAATAAAAAACATTCAATAGTTTTCTAGAAAGGACCAAGAAATACAGACAATATGAACAAAGGATGGGCATATATAGAGTTGCTTTTGGAGGCCGTCAAAAAAAGGTGAAAGAAGAAAAAGACTCGCTAAATATAATAGGGATGATAGAGAAAGAAGTCAATGAACACCTTTCTATGTCAAGATATCAAGACAACAAGCCAATGAACATATACAAGGAGGATATTTGGTAAGAGTGTATCAACACAAAGTTTCTTGAGGAGGTGGTCGAGTTTTCCAAGAAAGTCATGGAACACCTTGACCTCGATAAATTAAGGTATTTATTTATTTTAAAAGCAAAATAAATCAAGGTATTTGTGTTTTCATAAGACTAACGACCATAATGTAGGGATTTAAGAAGGATTTTCAAACTTTTTGACCCTCTTAGCGGAATAATCTCGATAAACGGATCTTAATTAAATCATTAATCACAAATCAAACTCAGGAAAAATAAGGATTCAAGAATTACCTCTTGAAGCATGCTTTATCTTTGACACGAACGGAGAAAGATATCAGGGTCTTAACATAGACCACATGAGTGCAAAGTGGAAGACAATACTAGTCGTTTTCAGAGAATGAAAAAATTGAGAAATTAGGATTGCAAGGGAAACAGTTTCTCTAGTTATAGAGATGTTTCTCTATTTAAAGAAAGTTACTAAAACCCTAATGCTCTTATTTTGGACTTTTTCAAAATAAGCTCAATCTTATTTTATTAAACTATTTTAATTTAATAAATATTCATTATATTTAATTAGTCTCTTTTAATTAAATAAAATGAAATATTATTTAAATTAAACCATATTTAATTTAATCAACTGTCAATTCTCATTTATTTAATTAAATCACATTTAATCAAAAAAATTACATATGTGCTAATGTATTAAATAATTTAAATACTATTAACACATAATTAAAGTAAATCTTATTTAATTTAATTGTTGATTCCAATATCAACACGTACTCTATGCATGTGACCCTGTAGGTTCTCGTAAGGTTGGCAATAAGACTAGATTGCCTATTTAATATTATAAACAGTGAGTGGTATCTAGCAACACATCACTGCTACCCAAGTGACGAGAATGTCGTGTGATCTGACATAACCTTTCCATGATAATGACCATGTATACAATTACCATTTTGCCCTTATATCTATATTGAACACAAGACATAAAATGTGTCACCCTTGTATAGTCAAAGGGTGCTATACACCACTATCACTATAAGAATAACATAAGACACTTATATAACAAACTATGTAGTATTCTCATGGTGGTCAATCCAGTATAAATTTTACTTCTAATATTTATACCTACGTGAAGACTTTATGTCTCATATCCATGACCTGTGAGACACATGCATCACTCTACTTACAGAATAGTCTCTATGCATTACTCTTGTCTGACAGTAAAACTTGACTACAGATACTTTAAGAATAATGTCTTTATGTTTAATGAGATCTCAGGATTAAGTCAAACTTAATGGATCATTAAACTGACTATTTATTCTAAGAACTATATTATGTCATATACAAATAATATAATAAATACAATTCCATATATATATATATATATATATATATATATATATATATATATATATATATATATATATATATATATATATATCAAGGTCATGATACAAAAAACATATACAACCAATATTAATTGGCTATTAGGGCTTACTCTAACAATCTCCCACTAGCACTAGAGTCAATCAGATATTAACTTAACATCTATCTTCCCATTGTGTGCATAAAGCATCGTCTAAGAATGATACTTTATTAGGGTATAAGGAACTTTTTCCTATGTTTGTAATATACACCTCTTTCAATTTCAACTTTCGATCTTCTATCGAAATAAATTGAAGTGTCAAAATATATATACATGGATCACTAGTGAGATCTAGTTTTGTGAACTTTCAAGATTAACCTATTATCATCGTGAATGAGACCAATAGGATATGCAATACAAGAAACACAACTTTCTTCCTAAGGATTATCAAAGTGATCCAAATCATGTATATGACCTTTGTACTAGAAACGACAACTGTCTGAAGCCTTTTTCAACTTATACAGTATTCATACAAGCATGGCATTTAATTTATAATGTGATATGAATATATAGTTCATAAATTTTGGAATAACATAATTGTAACTCCTTTACAATGATTATTCCCATCTACTCTCAAGAAAAGGAACACCAAGTACTTTTAAGAAATCCATACACCTTCTTGATAGTGATCTAGTGATGAACACTTAAATCATTTTGGTACTTATTGTTTATGCTCATAACATATTTTGCATCTAGTGCAATATATATCATGGTATCTTTTTTCTAATCCAATGAGGTAAGACATTGTCCATTAGACAAAAAATCATTCCACACATGCAATAATCTTTTTGTGAGATTATGCATATAAGGTGTCTCAACACTTCGTCAGAATATGTACTTGTGCTAGGATTGAGATTCATCAACCATATATCTCTTTAGATTTCGATTCCTAATCTTTTAGAAAACCTTACCTAAGCATTCCATCAAAACCATTTCCTTAACCATGTCCTACATTGGTGTTGTTTCTCTAAACTCGTGTTACATGTATCAATGGTCCAACAACAACCCCCTTGTTCAATTGGTTCATGTTATATTCTCATAAAGATGTGTATTTTATAGTGCTTGAATTTCTTCAAGTTCTACATCACTCTTATTGGATTCTTTAGATATATATTATCTCTAATGGAAGACTCCAATTTTAGCGGCAAAATAATTTTGTTCCATAAAGTGTTATAGAATAGGTGTCCCTAATTTTCATAAGGATACATCCATAAATACATGTTCATCTAGATTGTGATCAATTTTACTTAATAAACCTTACAAGCCAAATGATCATAAAGACAAATTAGGTACTCTTACCTCTATATCAAATATGGTGTCTCTACGACTACTTTAAATGGTATTGGTTATGGATAGGATCAATTATATGTAAAACAATTTATAAAGAAGAGCCACAAAGATATAATCAAATTATATTAGATCGAACAATGTCAAATATGATACGATTTACATGGTCATTATATTCTTTATATAAGTATTTACCACAACAAACAATTTGTATGATCTTAATACATTTTCGATGTGTTTCCTTCTACTTCATTCTTGAACTCTTCTCAAAAGAATTATAACTCGTGTCACATGCACAACTCCATAATTACTGAGTTTATCAGTAATATAAATGAAGTAAGAGAAACAAAATCTATCTTGAAAATATGTTTACATGTACATATACATCACACATGTATATAATCAAGATAAATCATGTGTCCTTCACTTTCGTTGATGATTTGGACTAAACATGATGATTTGCATCTATTATATGATATAAAACCAAATGAATCCAAAAATATGTTTTATAGACTTTAAAAATATATCTCTCACTTATTTGGACTAAACATTAATGTCATTGATATAAACAATGTTCAAATCTTATTTGATCCATCCTAAATTTGTTATACATGAGCTTATCAAGATTGAGAACTCAAATCTACTACTTGATTTAGTATTGAAACCAATGTTTTGGATAATAATAATAACACTTATCCATTATCAAAAGATGCACTCCTCGACTTGTCAATACATGAATTAGAATTAATGTTTCTTTTACTAAATGAAACTTAACAACAATTATTTGACTTCATTCCAAGCTCTAATCTAAGTCTAAGCATAAGCTCTTATAGTCAATAAAAACTCGTTGTTCCATTCTAGACGCAAGATGACTCAAGTTATAATCAATCTCCTTCTTTTTTCAAAACTCGTCACATTCTTATAATTTAAAATTAATATCTGGTATCACATACTCATGATGTAGATGTAGACAATTTGACATTCTATAACTAAATACATGAAGAAAAAGTCTTACTTATTTCTTCCACTTTGACTCTTTTGATAACCATTATCAGTTTTTTTTCTTTTAACACATGAAATTACTATCTTCCTTTAGAACCATATTTTTCTACCAATATTCAAAAGGATATAAATTGAATCTCATTTCTTTTATAATTCAGATATTTAGAATCACAAACTACTTTTTTTTTATTTTCAACAAGATGTGATATATATATATATATATATATATATATATGGAAATGCTAACATATACCCAAAATTGGTGGACCCCACACAAAAATACACTACATCTATTTTCTTTCTATTTTTTTTCTTCATCTTTTTAATGTCGGTCCCATCCAAAATTAGTGGGTCCCACACAAAAATACACTAAGGTGTATGTTGCTAATGCACACCTACAAAATAAATCTATTCGAGACAGTCTCAAATAGAACTTATGACCAACTATTTGGTCTATAAGAAATCCAAATTTTAAATCTCAAAACTATTTTAGATCTATTTGGATTCCTAACTTGTATAGAAAAGACCTTGGAAAATTTTACATTTATGTTAAGTGCAAATTTTGACTTAAATTGAACCATCTTTCTTGGCACTTTTCAACTAAATTCTCATGTTTTCATAGATTTAATTCATGTTCTAGTGTGATTCTTTAATTATTGTGAAAATACCTTTGGTACTTGTAATTTGTGTGTTATTGTGCAGAAAAAGGCATTAAGTCATCAAAGAAGTAAGACACAAAAAAAGTGAAGCAAGCTGCCAAAGGAAATGAAGGAAATGAAAAAACTTCAGAAAGTTCGCTATGCGAACTTTCCAGCGAATGTTCACTTTGCGAACTTCCCAGCGAATACTCCCAGACTTGAGGCAGTAAGAAAAGGCACCAAAGTTTGTATTGCGAACTTTCCAGTGAATGTTCGCTTTGCGAATAAAAGTTCGTATTGCGAACTTATGCAGAATCGCAGAGGCGGTTTAACTGTTCCTGAGGCATATCAGGTGCCTAATTTAGTGTTTGATGGGCAAATAATTTGTTCACAGTGCGAACATGACAAATTTTGAATGTATTATATAAGTATTTTTCATCATTTTTTAGCCATAACTTGTAATTTTAGGATCAGAAATTTATCTCTCTTCAAATCCAAATATATTCTAGTGAGAGAAACTCAAACCCTAAGAGGGAGAAGGTAAGATCTTTGATCTCTTGTTGGGGTTTGGATGTAACCTTTTGATACCTTATGTATTTCATCTAATGTATGTTTGTGAACTAGTTTTGATCCTCTATTGTTGATTGTCTTTGATTGCTTATTTGTGGGTCTTGACAAAACCTATTTTAAATCCTTGATCTTGGATTTTCATCTATCAATGAGTAAACTTTTGACATGGTTTTGTGAGTTGATATTCATTTTATCTTTTATTGTATTGTTTGATTAGTAGCATGAACAGCATGAGTAGGATCAATGTGGTATTGCGAGGATGCGTGATAATAGTGATGAAGAATGATATTCACATACATTTGGCCAATTAGTTGAATGCATGTAAAAAGGATTAATCATATGTATGTATTCTGATCATTACTTTGTATATGAATTACTCATTAGTTTGATATGGATGTTATAGTAATATATGTTGGGTCTAGATGCCAGAAATGGAAGTAGGCTTAACATTCATGTAGGTTTTAAATACTTTGTATCGATTAGTAATGTGCGAGAGCAATTATTGATCAGTACAAAATCACTCACAATATGCAGGGACCGAGAGGATATGTATGTCGTGAGTGATACGTGATGATATTAGACGAACAAGTGATTTATGTATAAAATGATTAGAAGAATGCATGTGTTATCAATTGATGAGATCCAATCCAAACAAGGCTCCATTTATAATTCAGTATTTACTTTATATTTCCAGTCTTTATATTTTATGCCTTTAATTTTGGTGCGTTAAATCTTTTAAACTAAAACTTTCGCACCACAAGCTTAGAAATGTAGAGACCGTTGAACGACATTCTTTCTCGCACTGATCCCTGTGGAGACGACAAAACTGGGTACTTAATTAATTTTTGCTTGCTGCTTTACCGCTTCAACAATTTCTCATATCTTGTATTTTTTTATTTAAAAGAAAATCCTCTATGTTAATGATCATATCATTCTCTCTGACGACTACAACTATGAAATATGTTAAATCTAAACATTCGACTTGATCCTTCTCATAAGTATCATTCTTTGAATCTAGTTATATTCAGTTGTTAGAAATTGGGTGCGTGAGAACATATAATTTTTCTCGTGCTTAAGAACAATTCTCAATTTATATACTAACTCATAAACTCCTTTATGATCCTTACATCCTTCATAAGGACATTTCACAGTAAAATATAAAATAAAATGCAAATGAAAATCTAACTACAAAACGTGTAAAAAATTTATCAAACTAAAGTCATTCTAATAAGATCTTTTGTTAAAATGCTCCCACTATTTTACTCGAACCAAATTACCCTCAACATTTGATTCGAAAAATCTAGTTGAAAGATTTTCTAGTGGGTCGAGATCCATATTTCACTTTGTTTTAACTCTGCATTGGCTGATTACACAAAACTCTGTTAATTAGGTAGGAACTCTTTTCAATTGTATCTAATACAATTCTCAAATTTTATCAGTTGAGTGAATAACACCTTATTCTAATCCATCATATGGATTATTCTCAACTCTTGCTTATAAACATGTATAATCCTATTATAATTAGTTTAGTTAAGTCAAACCTGAAAGTTTAGCCGTTGGATATTACATTTATCCCATCGTACCTTACTAATATAAACATGCATCTCTCGTTGGACGAAACCTACATTATTCAATACTAGTCTTGATGAGTGCTAAAATTTTAGAAAGCAGTTAAATTAATATTGAATCGATGGATTTTTCTTAAGTTTTCTCTCACTTATTTGTGTATCTCATACACTCCCATATAATTATACATTGTATGCATCACATATATAAAATAAAAGTTGGTAATACAATTATGATCACCTGAAATGCAAGAATTAAATAAACCACTTAATTACAATTCTTTGACCCACAATCAAGCTTCTCCACCAACTTCATTGTTTGGCGTTGTCTTCTTTTCAACTCTTGAACTCGAACAATTATAATATTTAATTAAATTAAATAAATATTTAAAATGGCACGACACACATGTCGTATTTAGTTAAAATAAATCACAACATGCATACCGTATTTAAATAAAATAAATCACGACATGTTGGCAGTATTTTAAATAAACAAATGCCAAAATCTAAGGTCATAATCGTATATCAATTTATTTAATAATAAATAATTAAATAATAAATAATAATAATAGATTATCAGTTTATAAATATTAACGCATCAACTCTTGATGCTTTTTGCGAACCCTAATGGCATAACTCTATGTGCCTTCACAAACCCTAATGCATAAATGTTCATACCATCAAAACATAATGATCGGTTATCAATATGATTGATCAAAATTTCATTGCTTCACCTTACAAATGTCAGATTCCGAACCAGAATGCACATTGATCATTCAATTGTATTACAATCATTACACTAATTGAATGGACGAAACAAAATAGTGTATCAAATACACTAACTTCGCATTAGAAATGTTTATATGATATATAAATTTATCAATTATATTTGTATCACTTATAGATGATCGAAGAATCGTTGTTTCACGATACAAATGTCAAATTCTAAAACATAGTTAATAACGAACATCCAAATTATTCAATCACATGATGTCAATATTTAGTATTAAATAATAATTACTTTTATTTTATTATTATTATTTATAATTAGTTAGTTATAATAACAAACAAAATTAATACTATCGCAATAAAATTTATGTATTGCAAAACATATACTATATAATTCATTGCCACACATATACTAGAGATTAGGGGTGGAAAATGGGTTGAGCCCGTCCGTTTAAGCCACCACTTTTTGTGGGTCTGGACGAGGTTTTCGACTCGATGTATTAAGTTGCCCCGCCCCCACCTAATCCGCTTTTAAAATGGGGCAAGGGTGGCACGGGACAGGTTTTTCTTGCAGACTTTTTGTTAAAAAATTTATTTTTTACTTGGAATTAAAACAATATTAACGTGGTCTGCAGTAGACCCACTTTTAAAACAATCTTCAATTTTTCAAACTCTAATATTCATTTTTCACATAACCACAAGCACCTCATTTTTATAACATTAACTGTTCTCTGCTTTGTTCTTCAGCTTCACTTATAGTAGAAAAAGTCTTTATTGTAAAACATAGAGAATACATTCTTTTCTCTTTTCTATTACTCGTTGTCATTGGAGTTGAGTTCTAAAGCTTTTAAGGTATGTTTTGCACATAGGGGTTTGTTTCTCATTATGATAATAAATTTTTGGCAAAAATATTGTCTAGGTCCTTTAAGTTATTTTAAAATAACAGGTTAGTCCTTTAAATTTTTTTTGTAACGCTTTGGTCCTTTATATTAACAAACATTTGCGTTGTTGCCCTTTTCAAAAATTTTCGTTACAAAAACGCATATGTGGCACAAACGGAGCACATGTGGCATTTAACTGAGATGATGTGTTATTTTATTTTATTTTTTATGTATTTTTTAATTCCACGTGGATTTTAATTTTTTTATTTTTTATTTTTTTCCTGAATTTTGATTAATTCTTCATCTTCTTCCATAATTTTCCTTGTGTAAAATCAATATCCTCCATAAAACTTTTATTGTGAACCAAATATTTCATAATTTGCAAGAAATGGAAAGATTCATGTAATTTTGAATTCTATACTACATAACATTGAAGTTGTTGTGAGTTCTGCAAGAGGAATCTCATAAAACCAAAACAAAAAATAAATAATGCCAGATTAAGCCAAGAGCAGGGATCAAATCTGGATTTTGCTCACACATGTTCATCACTTTCACAAATGTTCATCATATTTAACAATATTCATGAGCAAAAATCTGGAAAGTACAAAAGCAATGAAATAAATTACAAATTATATACTGTTGGACTTGGATTTTCACCCTGAATCCAAATTTGCAATCAAATTTATCAAACAAGTTATGGTTCATGAGAATCAGGGAAAAAAATGGACGAAATACATAATGAAAAATAGTTTGATCCGACAAAAATACACAATCAAACGCAAAACTAATTACATATTTGTGATCAGCGCGAAAAACCAGTTCTAATGGTATATGAGTTTGCAATTTATTGTTGAGATTCAGAGTTTTGCCATTTTTGTGTTTATGAGCTCATGAGTGTTCTTGAAATGTATTGAGTTTAGAGTTTTGAAATCCAGAAATATAAGAAACAACAAGACAAAAGTCAAATCAGCAACCTTCAATGCCAACTCATCTCAGTTAAATGTCACATGTGCTCTGTTTGTACCACATATGCGTTTTTGTAACGAAAAATTTTAAAAAGGGCAACGACGTAAACGTTTGTTAATATAAATGACCAAAGTGTTACAAAAAAAACTTAAAGGACTAACTTGTTATTTTAAAATAACTTAAAGGACCTAGACAGTATTTTTACCTATATTTTTTATTTGTATTTTATTCTATTTGAGTTCTCATTCATTTATTTTTTTGATACAAAAATGCTCAACTAAGTGCTTATTATTTGTCTTGATAATTATTAAATAATGAATCTTTGATAAAGCTATTGATTTTGATGTTGTTGATCTTGATAATTATTAAATAGTGGGTGACGATGAGGAGAGAGATGGTTGAAGGTTCCACCCAATGGCTACGATATCAACTGAAACTTTATATGTTCATGACAAAAATGATGATTGATGAAGTGTTTGTCATGGAGCCTTTAAGATTGGTTTTTTTTGTTGGTTCTTGGTTGTCTTTGTTTACCTTGTGCTAGTTTGTTTTGTTGATTTGTGTCCCTAGATGTTCTTAACTGGGTTGTACTTGTTGATTATTTAAACCAAAAGGATTATTTTGGGGGTTTTAGTGTGTTTGTTTTAAGTTTTTGTATTATAGTTACGTAGTTTTTTTATGTTGAAGAATATGACATTTACATTAAGACTTGTTAAAGTTTAATTATGTGCTATTAAAATTTGTCAGCCTCTTTGATAATGATTAACAATTTTGTAAATTTATGTAGTAAATCTAATTGTAAAAAAAATGTTTGGCAGGCTGTTAGGTGCAGATTTGACCTAAATTTGGATTATCATTCTTTGCACTTTTTCTACTCATTTCTCATGCTTTCATTCGTTTTAGTAATGATTGTTGTTATTCTTCTAACCTTATGAATATACCTTTGGTGCTTGTAATATGTGTGCTATTATGCAGAATATAGGCATTAAACATCCAATGTTGTAGGACACATGAAATGGTGCAAGCTGCCAAAGAGAAGAAGAATGATAGCAGGGTGTTCGCAGTGCGAGTGGGAAGGCGAATGCCAGTGAGCGTTCGCAGTGCGAACTGCAGCGAGTGAGCCAGCGAATGGTGGCAGAATTGATTTGAGGAAAAAGGAGACAAAGTTCGCAGTGCGAACGGGAAAGCGAATGTTCGCAGTGCGAGCAAATCCTTCGCAGTGCGAAGTAACGAGAATCTTCTGGGGCGGTTTGATCAGCAGAGGCACCTGAGGTGCCTATTTTTAGCCATTCGTTGTGCGAATGAATGGTTCGCAGTGCGAACCTGTGAATTTCAGAACTTGTATAAATAGAATTTGCACACTTTTTATCATGATCTCTTAGTTTTTCTTGGAACATAACTTGTAGAAAAGATCAGAACTTTGCATTTCTTCATTTCCAAGGGAAGAAAGGTAGGATCTTTGATTTCTTGTTGGAGAGGGATGTAATCTCTTGATACCTTTTGTATTTCCTCTAATGTATGTATGTGAATTGAATTCAGATTTTCTATTGTTGTTATCTTTGGTTAATTGTTTGTGGTTTTGACAACACCTTTACAAATCTTTGATCTTAGATGTTCATCTATCAATGAGCAAGCTTTTGACATGGTTTTGCAAGTTGATATTCATTTTATCGTTTGTTGTATTGTGTTGATTAAGTAGCATGGCTAGCATGAGTAGGATCGATACAATATCGCGAGGATGCGTGATAATAGCGATGAAGAAAGATAGTCACATTCATTGGGCAAATTAGTTGAATACATGTAAAAAGGGTTAAGCGTGTGTACGTATTATGATTTTGTTTAATACGAAGAAATCATTTATCTGTTATGGTTGTTATAGTAATATCTGTTGGGGCTAGACTCTAGACATAGATTTAGACTTAACACTTGCATGAGTATCAGTTCTTATTCTCTGTGTTGGTTGAGTTGCGTGAGACATCACCAACGAGACAATACGGTTTTTCTCTCGACGTTGCGTTAGACATAACCTCTGTTGTGAGTGATACGTGAGGATATTAGACAAATGATTGATTTGTGTTTACTTGATTAGAAGAATGCATATGTTATCAATTGATGAGATCCAATTCCAACAAGGCTCCATTTATATTTTCCTTCTTTACATTTTTGGCATTTGCTTTTGGTTCGCTTTAAACCAGAACTTTTGAATCATAAGTTTAGAAATATAGAAACCGTTGAATGGCATTCTTTCCCTCTCACTGATCCCTGTGGAGAACGATAAAACCGAGTTACTTATATATTTTTGCTTGCTGCTATTCTAGCACCAACAAAATGGCGCCGTTGCCGGGGAACGGTGTTTAGATATTGAATCGCATCGCATAGTTTCTATATTTTTAAGCTTTGTATATTTGTTAATATTATACGCATTTGTGTTCCTTTAATGTTTTCTCTAGTGTGATCAGGAATGATGAGAACTCCTAGATTGGTTGCTTTGTGTATAAAAGTATTCAATGAAGCTTCGACCAAGTCTGGATGGATGCTTGAGCGTTGAAAGTATGCCTGGTAAATTGTACTGCTTTATAGAATGTTAGAATGATTTAAGAATTTTGTGCTTTGTGCAAATATGTATTCTTGTTTCATTTTGCAACTTGTTTGATTGCTTGTTTCACTTAGGTCCAAAAGCCACAAATTGTGAGGAAACCTCCATTGTTTACTAAATGCTTGGATGACTGATAACTTTGTTAATTCGTTTGATTCATGCTTTATCTTTTGATTATTGTGATTTTGTGGAAGCATTAGAAATTATCAAGGCATTTGTTTATATTGAGCACAACCGTATCCAAAAGTATCTTACCCGTGAGTAGTGAGAATTCGTTAGCCCCTTTGAGCCTAAACAGTTTAGAACTCACTTTAGTGATGAACTTGTTTTATGTACATAATTTGCAAAATTGGTTTATCATTGAAGTTGGTGAGTTTCTAACGATTTCTTCTTGAACCTTTGAACATTGGTGTAATTTGATTTCCTTGCCTTAAAAAAGTAAGGTTCATTCACTTGAGGTTTGGTTGAATTCAAGTTGGGGAGAATGAAAAAGAAGATGGTAGGGTGCTTTCAACTTTTGAAAAATTTCAAACAGGCATGAAATGAAAAAGTGTAAATATGAATGTGAAAAACAAAAGAAAAAGAATGCTTGTTTGATGAGAAAAATAGAGTGAAATAATTGCGCATAAGGAAGTTTGAGAAGGTTGGTGGTAAAGGAATGAGAATGGTGAATGAAGTTGTAATGAGTAAATATCATTTATCGGCAATTTCGATTCAATGACCTTTAGAAATGTCCCTTTGTTGTGAACCCGACCAAGCTACAACCTTTAAAATCCTTTGTGATCTTTTTGCTTCCATGTTTTCATTCTTGATTGTTAGATGTTGTATGAATTGATTGTTATTTGCATTGTTTGTCGGGTGAGTGAAATTTCCCCGCGGTTGCAAACACGTCAATTTCTTCATTATTATTTTGAAGAGGAGTGTTAGAGTGAACCAAGTATGAAAACTTAGTTGTTCTTTGAACCATGATGATATTTGTTTTAAGAACTTAATTATTTATCATTGTTCGATTCTATTGAGTGGTGAACGTTGTTTGGGCGCATTTTCGTGCTTGTCGCATTTATCTTGTTTTGGTTGAATTAAATACTTAAGCAAATCCTCTTGTTTTTATGAGAGGCATACTTTGCTTGAGGACAAGCAAAAGTTTAGTTGGGGAGAGTTGTTAGGTGCAGATTTGACCTAAATTTGGATTATCATTCTTTGCACTTTTTCTACTCATTTCTCATGCTTTCATTCGTTTTAGTAATGATTGTTGTTATTCTTCTAACCTTATGAATATACCTTTGGTGCTTGTAATATGTGTGCTATTATGCAGAATATAGGCATTAAACATCCAATGTTGTAGGACACATGAAATGGTGCAAGCTGCCAAAGAGAAGAAGAATGATAGCAGGGTGTTCGCAGTGCGAGTGGGAAGGCGAATGCCAGCGAGCGTTCGCAGTGCGAACTGCAGCGAGTGAGCCAGCGAATGGTGGCAGAATTGATTTGAGGAAAAAGGAGACAAAGTTCGCAGTGCGAACGGGAAAGCGAATGTTCGCAGTGCGAGCAAATCCTTCGCAGTGCGAAGTAACGAGAATCTTCTGGGGCGGTTTGATCAGCAGAGGCACCTGAGGTGCCTATTTTTAGCCATTCGCTGTGCGAATGAATGGTTCGCAGTGCGAACCTGCGAATTTCTGAACTTGTATAAATAGAATTTGCACACTTTTTATCATGATCTCTTAGTTTTTCTTGGAACATAACTTGTAGAAAAGATCAGAACTTTGCATTTCTTCATTTCCAAGGGAAGAAAGGTAGGATCTTTGATTTCTTGTTGGAGAGGGATGTAATCTCTTGATACCTTTTGTATTTCCTCTAATGTATGTATGTGAATTGAATTCAGATTTTCTATTGTTGTTATCTTTGGTTAATTGTTTGTGGTTTTGACAACACCTTTACAAATCTTTGATCTTAGATGTTCATCTATCAATGAGCAAGCTTTTGACATGGTTTTACAACTTGATATTCATTTTATCGTTTGTTGTATTGTGTTGATTTAGTAGCATGGCTAGCATGAGTAGGATCGATACAATATCGCGAGGATGCGTGATAATAGCGATGAAGAAAGATAGTCACATTCATTGGGCAAATTAGTTGAATACATGTAAAAAGGGTTAAGCGTGTGTACGTATTCTGATTTTGTTTAATACGAAGAAATCATTTATCTGCTATGGTTGTTATAGTAATATCTGTTGGGGCTAGACTCTAGAAATAGATTTAGACTTAACACTTGCATGAGTATCAGTTCTTATTCTCTGTGTTGGTTGAGTTGCGTGAGACATCACCAACGAGACAATACGGTTTTTCTCTCGACGTTGCGTTAGACATAACCTCTGTTGTGAGTGATACGTGAGGATATTAGGCAAATGATTGATTTGTGTTTACTTGATTAGAAGAATGCATATGTTATCAATTGATGAGATCCAATTCCAACAAGGCTCCGTTTATATTTTCCTTCTTTACATTTTTGGCATTTGCTTTTGGTTCGCTTTAAACCAGAACTTTTGAATCATAAGTTTAGAAATATAGAAACCGTTGAATGGCATTCTTTCCCTCGCACTGATCCCTGTGGAGAACGATAAAACCGAGTTACTTATATATTTTTGCTTGCTGCTATTCTAGCACCAACAAAATGGCGCCGTTGCCGGGGAACGGTGTTTAGATATTGAATCGCATCGCATAGTTTCTATATTTTTAAGCTTTGTATATTTGTTAATATTATACGCATTTGTGTTCCTTTAATGTTTTCTCTAGTGTGATCAGGAATGATGAGAACTCCTAGATTGGTTGCTTTGTGTATAAAAGTATTCAATGAAGCTTCGACCAAGTCTGGATGGATGCTTGAGCGTTGAAAGTATGCCTGGTAAATTGTACTGCTTTATAGAATGTTAGAATGATTTAAGAATTTTGTGCTTTGTGCAAATGTGTATTCTTGTTTCATTTTGCAACTTGTTTGATTGCTTGTTTCACTTAGGTCCAAAAGCCACAAATTGTGAGGAAACCTCCATTGTTTACTAAATGCTTGGATAACTGATAACTTTGTTAATTCGTTTGATTCATGCTTTATCTTTTGATTATTGTGATTTTGTGGAAGCATTAGAAATGATCAAAGCATTTGTTTATATTGAGCACAACCGTATCCAAAAGTATCTTACCCGTGAGTAGTGAGAATTCGTTAGCCCCTTTGAGCCTAAACAGCTTAGAACTCACTTTAGTGATGAACTTGTTTTATGTACATAATTTGCAAAATTGGTTTATCATTGAAGTTGGTGAGTTTCTAACGATTTATTCTTGAACCTTTGAACATTGGTATAATTTGATTTCCTTACCTTAAAAAAGTAAGGTTCATTCACTTGAGGTTTAGTTGAATTCAAGTTGGGGAGAATGAAAAAGAAGATGGTAGGGTGCTTTCAACTTTTGAAAAATTTCAAACAGGCATGAAATGAAAAAGTGTAAATATGAATGTGAAAAACAAAAGAAAAAGAATGCTTGTTTGATGAGAAAAATAGAGTGAAATAACTGCGCATAAGGAAGTTTGAGAAGGTTGGTGGTAAAGGAATGAGAATGGTGAATGAAGTTGTAATGAGTAAATATCATTTATCGGCAATTTCGATTCAATGACCTTTAGAAATGTCCCTTTGTTGTGAACCCGACCAAGCTACAACCTTTAAAGTCCTTTGTGATCTTTTTGCTTCCATGTTTTCATTCTTGATTGTTAGATGTTGTATGAATTGATTGTTATTTGCATTGTTTGTCGGGTGAGTGAAATTTCCCCGCGGTTGCAAACGCGTTAATTTCTTCATTATTATTTTGAAGAGGAGTGTTAGAGTGAACCAAGTATGAAAACTTAGTTGTTCTTTGAACCATGATGATATTTGTTTTAAGAACTTAATTATTTATCATTGTTCGATTCTATTAAGTGGTGAACGTTGTTTGGGCGCATTTTCGTGCTTGTCGCATTTATCTTGTTTTGGTTGAATTAAATGCTTGAGCAAATCCTCTTGTTTTTATGAGAGGCATACTTTGCTTGAGGACAAGAAAAAGTTTAGTTGGGGAGAGTTGTTAGGTGCAGATTTGACCTAAATTTGGATTATCTTTCTTTGCACTTTTTCTACTCATTTCTCATGCTTTCATTCGTTTTAGTAATGATTGTTGTTATTCTTCTAACCTTATGAATATACCTTTGGTGCTTGTAATATGTGTGCTATTATGCAGAATATAGGCATTAAACATCCAATGTTGTAGGACACATGAAATGGTGCAAGCTGCCAAAGAGAAGAAGAATGATAGCAGGGTGTTCGCAGTGCGAGTGGGAAGGCGAATGCCAGCGAGCGTTCGCAGTGCGAACTGCAGCGAGTGAGCCAGCGAATGGTGGCAGAATTGATTTGAGGAAAAAGGAGACAAAGTTCGCAGTGCGAACAGGAAAGCGAATGTTCGCAGTGCGAGCAAATCCTTCGCAGTGCGAAGTAACGAGAATCTTCTGGGGCGGTTTGATCAGCAGAGGCACCTGAGGTGCCTATTTTTAGCCATTCGCTGTGCGAATGAATGGTTCGCAGTGCGAACCTGCGAATTTCTGAACTTGTATAAATAGAATTTGCACACTTTTTATCATGATCTCTTAGTTTTTCTTGGAACATAACTTGTAGAAAAGATCAGAACTTTGCATTTCTTCATTTCCAAGTGAAGAAAGGTAGGATCTTTGATTTCTTGTTGGAGAGGGATGTAATCTCTTGATACCTTTTGTATTTCCTCTAATGTATGTATGTGAATTGAATTCAGATTTTCTATTGTTGTTATCTTTGGTTAATTGTTTGTGGTTGTGACAACACCTTTACAAATCTTTGATCTTAGATGTTCATCTATCAATGAGCAAGCTTTTGACATGGTTTTACAAGTTGATATTCATTTTATCGTTTGTTGTATTGTGTTGATTTAGTAGCATGGCTAGCATGAGTAGGATCGATACAATATCGCGAGGATGCGTGATAATAGCGATGAAGAAAGATAGTCACATTCATTGGGCAAATTAGTTGAATACATGTAAAAAGGGTTAAGCGTGTGTACGTATTCTGATTTTGTTTAATACGAAGAAATCATTTATCTGCTATGGTTGTTATAGTAATATCTGTTGGGGCTAGACTCTAGAAATAGATTTAGACTTAACACTTGCATGAGTATCAGTTCTTATTCTCTGTGTTGGTTGAGTTGCGTGAGACATCACCAACGAGACAATACGGTTTTTCTCTCGACATTGCGTTAGACATAACCTCTGTTGTGAGTGATACGTGAGGATATTAGGCAAATGATTGATTTGTGTTTACTTGATTAGAAGAATGCATATGTTATCAATTGATGAGATCCAATTCCAACAAGGCTCCATTTATATTTTCCTTCTTTACATTTTTGGCATTTGCTTTTGGTTCGCTTTAAACCAGAACTTTTGAATCATAAGTTTAGAAATATAGAAACCGTTGAATGGCATTCTTTCCCTCGCACTGATCCCTGTGGAGAACGATAAAACTGAGTTACTTATATATTTTTGCTTGCTGCTATTCTAGCACCAACAAAATGGCGCCGTTGCCGGGGAACGATGTTTAGATATTGAATCGCATCGCATAGTTTCTATATTTTTAAGCTTTGTATATTTGTTAATATTATACGCATTTGTGTTCCTTTAATGTTTTCTCTAGTGTGATCAGGAATGATGAGAACTCCTAGATTGGTTGCTTTGTGTATAAAAGTATTCATTGAAGCTTCGACCAAGTCTGGATGGATGCTTGAGCGTTGAAAGTATGCCTGGTAAATTGTACTGCTTTATAGAATGTTAGAATGATTTAAGAATTTTGTGCTTTGTGCAAATGTGTATTCTTGTTTCATTTTGCAACTTGTTTGATTGCCTGTTTCACTTAGGTCCAAAAGCCACAAATTGTGAGGAAACCTCCATTGTTTACTAAATGCTTGGATGACTGATAACTTTGTTAATTCGTTTGATTCATGCTTTATCTTTTGATTATTGTGATTTTGTGGAAGCATTAGAAATGATCAAAGCATTTGTTTATATTGAGCACAACCGTATCCAAAAGTATCTTACCCGTGAGTAGTGAGAATTCGTTAGCCCCTTTGAGCCTAAACAGCTTAGAACTCACTTTAGTGATGAACTTGTTTTATGTACATAATTTGCAAAATTGGTTTATCATTGAAGTTGGTGAGTTTCTAACGATTTATTCTTGAACCTTTGAACATTGGTATAATTTGATTTCCTTACCTTAAAAAAGTAAGGTTCATTCACTTGAGGTTTGGTTGAATTCAAGTTGGGGAGAATGAAAAAGAAGATGGTAGGGTGCTTTCAACTTTTGAAAAATTTCAAACAGGCATGAAATGAAAAAGTGTAAATATGAATGTGAAAAACAAAAGAAAAAGAATGCTTGTTTGATGAGAAAAATAGAGTGAAATAGTTGTGCATAAGGAAGTTTGAGAAGGTTGGTGGTAAAGGAATGAGAATGGTGAATGAAGTTGTAATGAGTAAATATCATTTATCGGCAATTTCGATTCAATGACCTTTAGAAATGTCCCTTTGTTGTGAACCCGACCAAGCTACAACCTTTAAAGTCCTTTGTGATCTTTTTGCTTCCATGTTTTCATTCTTGATTGTTAGATGTTGTATGAATTGATTGTTATTTGCATTGTTTGTCGGGTGAGTGAAATTTCCCCGCGGTTGCAAACGCGTCAATTTCTTCATTATTATTTTGAAGAGGAGTGTTAGAGTGAACCAAGTATGAAAACTTAGTTGTTCTTTGAACCATGATGATATTTGTTTTAAGAACTTAATTATTTATCATTGTTCGATTCTATTGAGTGGTGAACGTTGTTTGGGCGCATTTTCGTGCTTGTCGCATTTATCTTGTTTTAGTTGAATTAAATGCTTGAGCAAATCCTCTTGTTTTTATGAGAGGCATACTTTGCTTGAGGACAAGCAAAAGTTTAGTTGGGGAGAGTTGTTAGGTGCAGATTTGACCTAAATTTGGATTATCATTCTTTGCACTTTTTCTACTCATTTCTCATGCTTTCATTCGTTTTAGTAATGATTGTTGTTATTCTTCTAACCTTATGAATATACCTTTGGTGCTTGTAATATGTGTGCTATTATGCAGAATATAGGCATTAAACATCCAATGTTGTAGGACACATGAAATGGTGCAAGCTGCCAAAGAGAAGAAGAATGATAGCAGGGTGTTCGCAGTGCGAGTGGGAAGGCGAATGCCAGCGAGCGTTCGCAGTGCGAACTGCAGCGAGTGAGCCAGCGAATGGTGGCAGAATTGATTTGAGGAAAAAGGAGACAAAGTTCGCAGTGCGAACGGGAAAGCGAATGTTCGCAGTGCGAGCAAATCCTTCGCAGTGCGAAGTAACGAGAATCTTCTGGGGCGGTTTGATCAGCAGAGGCACCTGAGGTGCCTATTTTTAGCCATTCGCTGTGCGAATGAATGGTTCGCAGTGCGAACCTGCGAATTTCTGAACTTGTATAAATAGAATTTGCACACTTTTTATCATGATCTCTTAGTTTTTCTTGGAACATAACTTGTAGAAAAGATCAGAACTTTGCATTTCTTCATTTCCAAGGGAAGAAAGGTAGGATCTTTGATTTCTTGTTGGAGAGGGATGTAATCTCTTGATACCTTTTGTATTTCCTCTAATGTATGTATGTGAATTGAATTCAGATTTTCTATTGTTGTTATCTTTGGTTAATTGTTTGTGGTTTTGACAACACCTTTACAAATCTTTGATCTTAGATGTTCATCTATCAATGAGCAAGCTTTTGACATGGTTTTACAACTTGATATTCATTTTATCGTTTGTTGTATTGTGTTGATTTAGTAGCATGGCTAGCATGAGTAGGATCGATACAATATCGCGAGGATGCGTGATAATAGCGATGAAGAAAGATAGTCACATTCATTGGGCAAATTAGTTGAATACATGTAAAAAGGGTTAAGCGTGTGTACGTATTCTGATTTTGTTTAATACGAAGAAATCATTTATCTGCTATGGTTGTTATAGTAATATCTGTTGGGGCTAGACTCTAGACATAGATTTAGACTTAACACTTGCATGAGTATCAGTTCTTATTCTCTGTGTTGGTTGAGTTGCGTGAGACATCACCAACGAGACAATACGGTTTTTCTCTCGACGTTGCGTTAGACATAACCTCTGTTGTGAGTGATACGTGAAGATATTAGGCAAATGATTGATTTGTGTTTACTTGATTAGAAGAATGCATATGTTATCAATTGATGAGATCCAATTCCAACAAGGCTCCGTTTATATTTTCCTTCTTTACATTTTTGGCATTTGCTTTTGGTTCGCTTTAAACCAGAACTTTTGAATCATAAGTTTAGAAATATAGAAACCGTTGAATGGCATTCTTTCCCTCGCACTGATCCCTGTGGAGAACGATAAAACCGAGTTACTTATATATTTTTGCTTGCTGCTATTCTAGCACCAACACAGGCCGACCCACAAACCCGCCAACTCGTTAGTAAAAGGTGCGACCTTGACTTTTGAGCTCGAACACCTAAGTTTGCCCGCCCCGCCCCACTTTTAAACGGACTTAAACAGGGCAGGCCACCCGCTGTGCCATCCCTACTAGAGATACGACGTTGCAGCAACTGAACCTAATATATGTGGAACAGAATTCACATAAAACTTGGCACTTGAATAACATAACAATTAACAAAAGCAATAAACGTGAACCAAAAGAAACAATTCGTACAGTATTACTTCAACTAATGTAAGAGTATCACAATACATTCTCAAAAGAATAATCACAACAAATGCATATTACTATAACAATAATTTTATTATCAATTAATTATTATTATCTATAAATCATATTCTAATTTAATGACTTAATCAGAATCGGAGCTCTGATACCATGTATGCATTTAAGAGGTGTTTTTCAAACTTTTTGATCCTCTTAGTAGAATAATCCAGATAAACGAATCTTGATTAAATCATTAATCACAAATCAAACTCACAAATATAACGATTCAAAAATTACCTCTTGAATGTACTTTATCTTTGATCACGAACGATGGAAGATATCGGTGTCTCTTCGTAGTTCACGCGAGTGTAAAGTGGGTGACAGTACTAGCCGTTTTCAGAGAATGACAAAATTGAGAAATTAGGATTACAAGAGAAAAAGATTCTCTATATAAAGAGAACTATTAAAACCTTAATACTTTTATTTTAGACTTTTCCAAAATAAGCTCAATCTTATTTAATTACACTATTTTAATTAAATAAATATTTTTTATTTTTAATTAAACTCTTTTAATTAAATTAAATTAAATATTAATTAAATTAAATCATATTTAATTTAATCAAATGTAAATTTTCATTTATTTAATTAAATCATATTTAATCAAATAAATTATATATATGCTAATTTATTAAACAGTTTAAATACTATTAACGCATAATTTAATTAAATCTTATTTAATTTAATCGACCATTCCAATATCAGTACTCTATGCGTGTGACCCTATATATTCTCGTAACATTAGCAATAATACCAAATTATTTATTTAATATTATAAATAGTGAGTGGTATCTAGAAACGTATCACTATTATCCAAGTGAGGAGAATGTCGTGTGATCTGATATAAATTTTCTATGATAATAATCATGTGTATAATTTCCCTTTTGACCTTATATCTATATTAAACACGAGGTATAAAATGTGTCACCCTTATATAGTCTAATATTTTATTTCTTGATCTCCGAGTATACTTGATAATAATAAATAAGTATAATATCTCATATCGACTTATTTGAGTATGACCATGAATTTTGCAATCATACTCTATCAAGAGGCCTACAAATATTACACCCGTATGTGTAGGAGGTGCAAATTCCATCTCGGACTCTATGATGTCATATATATATATATATATATATATATATCAAGGTTATGATACAAAAAGCATATACAACAAATACTGATTGACTATTAGAACTTACTCAAACACATAACACTAAAAAGCACATTCAATTAAAGGATGATATTAAAGACCTAATTATGCGAGGGATTGTTTCAAGGTTTGCAACACAAGAAAAATGGATAGCAAAAGACATAAGGGGTGTGGATAAGAGTTCCTAAAAGAGAAATGTCGAGGTTTCTCGGGTAGCAAAGGAGGAAAAGAAATATGAAAATGATTTACATGTTGCTTATGCCATTGTGATCAAGACTTTAGAGGTAGTGTCAGGTGATTTCCCAATTCTAAATGAGCCTTCTAGAATTCTATGGAAAGAAAGCGATAGGAGATGTTGGAACCACTAGAAAAGAAGGACCCGATGTCGACGAAAAAGTGTTAGCCTCCAAAATTGTTTATAACGAGGATATGATTAATGGAACCCCCATTTATCACATTTATCTCATAGCGAGTATTATGTTGGAAAATTATGATGTATGTCTATTTTTAGTCAACAAAGGTAGTTTATGTGACATCATGTATGTCAACCTTTTCGATGTTATGCAATTGGCTCGTGAGGATCTTATACCCTATTTAGGGAGTAATATTTAAGGTTTCAAAGGATTATATTCCAAATGTTTGGGCTTCATATAACTAATGGTATCCTTTGGACAAAAGGATATGCAAATATTGAAAACCTAGTATTTCAGTGGTTGATTATAAGTCAATTTACAACTACATCTCCACCCTCAGAGATGTATATTTGACAGTCCATATAAAAATGAAGTAACACACATAAATGGATTTCATAGATATTGTTGAAGTTGTCCTAAAAGTGTGCAAGGGATTGTTGAAGACAAGATCAGTTTTAGGGGATTGGATGTCGCAATTGTCAAGGACTAGGACACTCTTTAGAAAGAACATAACATTATCAAGCCCCTAAACATCAACCTTAATTACGTATGGGGCATGTGCAACACTAATTTAGGGGAATCAACAAACCACAACAAGGTAGGAAAGAAAGATCGGGAGACGAAGAGAAATACAAAATATACCAAATTCAAAGTTATGTCACCACAACAATGGTTGAAAAAACATTTATTAATTTAAAAGTTTAAGTCCATTTAAATTTGAAATGTTTGTTAATGCTCAATAAACTTTCTTTGAAACACCTTCTTTATTTGGTCATGTATCTTTAACAAGACTCCATCAAAGTAGTCCTCTTTATGTCCAAGGCTATAGTTTGGAACACGGGAAAATGTATGACTCCCCATGGGGGGGGGGGGGGGGGGTGGTTCTTATTCAAGAAGCACATGAAAGAGATAAAATCTACCAATAGGGTAGAAATCGTGCATACAATAAAAACAGTATACATATAAAAAATTAAAAATAATTACCTTTCAAAGAAAAAATATAAAGTGAAAAAATTATATCAACCACAATATTACAAAGGGAAAGTCGGGTAAAAACACTACATCTTCCTAGATCGAGTTCTCGCACCTAGATCAACAATTACTAAATCTTCCTAGATATTATGTCTTTCAACACATTCATGCCATTCATATATAAGTCCGGGCAAGGATTTAAAGCATGAATATACACAATAGCATTTTCAAAACTCTAATTAACGAAAACAACTATATCTATCTCATATTCAACATATAACTTAGTAAGAGCAACATTCTTAATATTCTTAGCCTCTTAAAGTCGAACTTCATCATAAATTCTCTTGAGTTCAACAATCTTTATGGTAAAGGGTTTCATCTTTCATCCTCCTCAAGGAGACAACCTTTGTCAAAAGACCATTTAGCTTCATATAGTATATGTGACAAGAAACGAGATTTTCTTCTCGGTCCCTCTACTTGAACTTGAGTTTTTCCAATCCACCTTCTCATGCACAATATTATTGAACTTAGTGTGTAGATATAAACGGTGAATGATATGAATTATCAATATATGTGTCCGACTTGTAATATGAAGGGTGTCGTTATATTAAAAATCCTTTTTAACTTGAATTTTTTTCCATATATTTCCTCACACAACACTATTGAACTTGATATGTGTATATAAACGATGTGTGATATCAATTATCAATATGTGGGATTTGGGTTGGTGTATATATAAATGATGGGTAATCTGAATCGATGGGCTATTGATAACATATTAAAATTGGAATTTGGCATAATTCGTTTCTATAAGGTAAGAAATGTAACTCTATATAAACTTTTTTGTAACTTTATATTTAACCAATGTGGAACTTGAATATTTGACAACATAATTCCCTTTCATTAAATTTTCAAAGTTAATTTTTGCATTTCAACATTTATCTATTGAAATAATTTAATTTAAAATCTACTATTGATTAGTTCCTATTATTTTATTTTATTGTATATAATTATTTATTAAATAATTTAAATTTGAATATTTTAGATGCATTTTAACTTATAGAGAATTGCACTCTACTTTTTGAGACGGATATTAATTTAGAGTTCTTCTTTAAACTTTGACTTTTAATATATATATATATATATATATATATATATATATATATATATATATATATATATATATATATATTCTACGTACAACTGCAATTAATCTTTCGAGCCGTGTAATCTTAAATAGACATAATTTAGATATGTATTTAATGATGGTGTGTTGTTACTAACTAATGTGTACATCAAATCATTTGTTTTTAATTCACTAAATTAAATTAAATTAAAAGCATGTTTGTATTTGTTTGAATGTATTTGTTTTTAATTAAAAAAGGAAAAGATATTGTATCTACTTATTTAAATATAAACGTATAATTAAAGAAAAGATCTTCTGATATGAGGAGCTTAATGTTCTTTTTAATAAGATATCACAGGAGTTACTTTTCTCTTACACTGAAAAACTACTTTTTGTTACCAAAAAATAAAAATAAAAACTACTTTTTCTTTAAAACAATTTATTATATTTTTATCTAGACTTTTTTCATATTTACTTTTTATTTAGAAGTTAAATGCAAACGAAACAAATCAACCTTAAAAGTGACCGTACAGATACTAGGAATCTTCAATTGTGTCAATTTCAAGCTTCCTGTTTTGTCTTTTATATTATGTTTTTCATCTACGAACAAGTGCTCATACTTTTTTGTCCTTGAGAAAATTATATTTGTTAGTTATTTTCATTGTCATTGCATTTTTATATATTTTTCCTCGAAAGTTTTAGCATTCATTCTTACTTTTTAAGCTAAGAATAGCATGAGCATGCTAAAACATTTTACCCATTCAAATTTGTTCCCGGTCAAATTAGGATCGATTAGAAAGTGAGGATGTAAAGTTTATTGTCTTGAGTTTGAGTTTTTGATGTGATCGAGAAAGGTGATCTCTAAGATTAATACTCAAACACTCAATTCTTTTTTTTTATAGTATCAAACACTCAATTTATAATGAGAGTGAAAAGTGGTGTTTGAATGAGAGAGAATTTAAATACTTAAGAAATAACGTGCTTGATTCTTTAAATAATGGAAACAATTGGCAATTGAATGAGTGTGACAATGCGTTGATTGTGGTCATTCGTCAGATTGATTTAGACGATTTGCATGTCCTCATGAGAAGGATTGTTTGTACAAAAGAAAGGAACCTACGTGTCATGCATCATATGCTATGTTGCTTCTTTACCAGGCATTCACTCTTTGAGCCTTGTGGACAGTCTGAAACCGTTGCCCCCTAACCATTGACTTTGCTATGCAAGATGTGGTTTCATGACATGTCTTCCTATTTGACCACATAATTCGTGGACGTGAAAGATTCGATGGAACGTCGCTAGTCTCGGAACGGACGCAATTAATGCTTTTCTTATAAGCAGCAGTGTTTCGCATAAAGTAATTCACATGCCTCCCTAGGCTAGCTAGTAATGATGTTTCCTCTTCTTTAGAGTACTAAATTGTTTTTATCCGTTTTTCAGGAGATCACAACCATTGGTGGCGCGGGGTGATTGTACGATCCTTAATGTTCGAATAGGATATTAAGGGTTTTTGAATTATCGTTTTTACCCTTCCAATTGTTGACGATCTGCAAAAAAAAATATTTATGCTTCCTTTATCATTCTTCTCTGAGAGCGTTCTTGTTCTAGCTTTAGATCAAGTTCAGATGATTTTGTTTGTGGGTACTAGTCTTGCATATATGAGTGCTCCTTCCTATGAGTCCTAAAGTTCAACATTTTTCCTTTGCTCTTGTTCCCATTTCTAGTGTTTGTAAGATAGTAAGTGTTTGATATTTTTATTTTTTTTTCCTAGGAAATTTCCTCAATTATTAGCGTTTTTCTCCTAAGTGCGACACCAGTTGAGCTTGCTTCCTTGCTACAATGAACCTACATTCATTATTCTTTTACAACACATTTTAATCATTGAGATTGTGTAAACCTCGACCAAGAAAGATGATAAGGATATTTCAGGCGACTGGATGGATCCAGATATACTAGGGGATTATTTTCGCTTTTGTTTGTCAAGATGTTTTTAACCAAGATTTGACTTAAGTGGGTCCTGCAACTGACTAGGGAATGTTTCCCCAAATGGATAAAAGATAATCTTTTACCAATACAGTGTGTGTGTGTGTGTGTGTGTGTGTGTGTGTTTGTGTGTGTGTGTGTGTGTGTGTGTGTGTGTGTGTGCGCGCGTGTGCGCCATCCCTTTTCATGAATACTGAAGGTGTGAGAAAACACAAGAAAGGGGAGGTTTGAATTGGGTTTTCAAAAATGAAAGCTTTTTGTGAAACTCAAACAAAGATCACAAAGATACTAACAAGAGAGAAAGACACACGATATATCCTAATTCACTTGAAAACTATCAAGCTAATCCAGTCCACCCGCCAAGGTGATTTCGCCTTATACACAAGGACTTAATCCACTATAATCAACTGATTAATGAAAAAACAATGTATTTTGATGAAACAATTTTGTACATAAATAATCAATAGGCATTGACAGAGATAAGTTTAGAAATAACTTCCCTTTATCAAGCTCCCCCTGAATCTTAGACTTAAGAAAATCTTATCAGATTTGGGATACCAGAGCCTGATTATAAAGATCTTATCAGATCCAGAATAACAGAGCCTGATTATAATGGTAATGGAGTTTGATTATATAACATAGCCTGATTGGTCTAATCAGAGCCTGACTGCCAAAATATCAATATTGTTCTTGAAAAATATTCTAAGAAAAATCGCGTGTATTTAAAATGTTAGAATGTCAGAATTATGATTCAGAGACAAGATATTTTTATCAAAATAATTTTTCCATTAATACTCCCCCTTTTTGTCATAATAAAAAAGGTAATCAAAATAAGATAAACACAAAAAGACAAAGAAAATAACTAAGGGGTAGCCTAAGGAGTGTATAAGGTTGAGGAGGAGGAGGGAGCCTCTGAAGGATCTGAGAAAGCACATTCTGAATGCTGGAAGTGACTTCATGTTTCCTGTCCATTCTTGTTCTGAATAACTCTTGCTCCTTCTGAATGTTTTCCAGAGTCTTCAACACTGGATCAGAGGTAGAGTTATCAGAGCGTTCAACAGCTTTCAGAGCATCTTCTTGATTCTTCAGTTCAGCTTATCTCTCAGCTAAATCTTGAGCTTCGTTATCTTTCCTTTCATCTTCTCTGTCAAGAGTTTCCTTAGCTAACCTTTCAGCTAATTCCCTTTCAGCAGCTAGCTTTTCTTCAGCCTCCCTCTTAACTTCCAATTTCTTTTCAGCTTGCTGGACAAAGTATTCTTTTGTCTGAACAGAGAGATTTTTGATCTTCTTAAACTCCACTGACATCCATCTATTGAATCGATTCCAGGGAGCACCCAAAGCAGAAGGGTTTTTGCTAGAACTCGATTCATCAGAAAGTGTCTTGAATCTCCTAACTAAATTGTCTTTAAAAACAGAAATGACTTCATTAAGGTTAGGAGGAGGAAGATCAGAAGGTTGATTTTCAGGGATTTGTTGGGTTTCTTCATTTTCAGGATATGTTTTTGGTGAAGAAGGTTCAGAATTATCTGATATGGTTAATGCATTTATTTGTGGAGAGGTTGATGATGTGGGTGATTGAGGGTTGGTTGTTTGAATAGGTTCATTAGTACTTTCTCCAGAATTTGTTGTAGGAATAGGTTCTGTAGGAGGTTCTTCAGAGATAGGTTGAGTGATTAATGGTAAGAAGATAGTAGTAGTTAGTTGTACAGATATGGTGGGAGTTTGAGTGATTTGAGATATCTGAGGTGGGAGTTGTGTAGAAGGTGTAGAGGATGGGATTATCTGAGATGCTGGTTCAGAAATAAGTATGGGTGAGGTTGTAACTAAGGTTGAAAATAGTGGTGGTGGTGTTGGGATATATGAAGATACATTTTTATTAGTAATAACAGATGCGGTCATAGAAGATTCAGAAGACTTACTAATCTGTTCTAGATAGTATGCCAGTGAAATATTCTTTGAGTTGGCTTCACCTTGAAGCACATCTTTCTTCTGCTTCTTAACACTTTTCTTCTGAGGTGTTTTGGTGTGGGGTCTCTTATTATGCATCAGATCAGGAGGATTATCTAGTAGATCTTCAATCCTGAATCCAGACAGATCATAACCTTCAGCTTCTCGAAGCTTTATGTATGCCTCTATAACCTCCGGATTGTCATGCTTGGTGAACAGAGGAAATCCATTTATAATCATCCTTCTTGACTTCAAGCTATTTAAATATGTTGCTATGATGGGTTCAACTCTGATTTCATCTATAATCTGCATCCTCTTCAGATTTTTTTTGTTCAAAGGAGTTCTAGTTATGATAGCCAAATCATCTTTGACATTCAGCTTTGCCATATTATCGATCATTCCACTCTCAATCAGAATGTTTGAAATGAGTCTTCCAAGAGGAATGTAGTTTTTGAGCTTCTTTGAATTGTTTCTGGTTTCTCTTACATAGTCTCTGAGGTATCTGAAGAGAATAGAAGGGAGGCAGATCTTTTCACCTTTCATCAGATAAAACAACATGTACTTCTGATCAGTGTTTATGAAGTCAGATGAACTTGAAGCAGGTCTGTGATGGATACATCCCAGAATGATCTTGAGCCAGACGCAACGCTCCTTAGATAAATCATGACGCTTGAAAGGTGCTTTTCCATCAGATGATTATGTGAATATTGTTGGGTTTATCACATCAGAGAGAAACTTGGATTTTGAAGTCATCTTGTAGATACGCTTTCCACCAGATTTTTCCATTCCAAGTAATGTGGCTATGGATTTCTCCGTGATGATGAACTTGTTTCCCAAAACATGTGACACGATGAAGTGTTCATCAGCGTCAGCGAATCTCTAGAATTCCTTGATGAGGTTGGAAAAGATGGGACCGCAGAGACGATCAAAGTAAGTTCTCCAACCTTGAGCATTTAGTTCCTTGAATAAATCTATTCCATTTCCAGCAAGTTGTCAAAGTCTACAAGCCATTCACACAGAACTTCTAGTTCTGAAAAAGGAGTAGCAAGATGAATATGAGGTGGACGATCCACAATGTGAACTTCAGTTGGTTTCTGGAATGTGGATAGCGATTGAAGTGGCGATGTTGATTCAGTTTGAGCAGTAGTTGAAACAGTTTGAGACGATTCTGCAAGTGATTGTTGAGAGAATTCGTATACACTTTGTTTTTGAGGGTCCATTGATGAAGATGATGGAGTTTACAGAACACAAAAGGTTTTAGGGTTTTAGGGTTTCTAAGAAAAAGTGTGGGAAGTGAAGAGTAGCGTAAGGTGTGATGGTGAAAGAGTGAGTATTTATAGAGAAAAAATTAATGATTATGAAAAAGTAGGAAGTAATAGGGAGTAATTATTTGAAACCTAGTCTCACAAATTCACAATGCTCGAGGTGTCTCTTCAACAGTAAGATATGATTTGATATTGGACAAGTGTCACAAGAAAATCATAGCCATCTGTTTAAGAGAACACGTTTGATGTTCCTAAAGTCAAGAACACCAAGAGGTATCTGACTAGACAAGTTTCTGATCAAGACATCTTCTATCATGTAGAAGTATCGTTAATCAGAAAGACATTCAAATAAATTAGAAAAAAAGTTTGCTTAACGTCAGAATCTTATTTCAGAAATTCTGGTGACTTAACACATCAAAATTTCATCTACTCATTCTGGACACGGTTTTATAAATAAATTTTCCAGAATGAATACGAATCTATCCTCGGCAAGGGGTTTTGTTAAAATATCAGGCCACTGGTGGTCTGTATCCACAAATTTTAGATGAAAAATGCCCATCTGAACATAGTCACGTAAAAATGATGTTTTATTTCAATATATTTAGCCCTAGAATGGAAAATAGGGGTCTTGGATAGATAAATAACATAAGTATTATCACAGAAGATAGGAATGTTACTCTCGTGTATCTGAAAATATTTTAGTTGATTCTTCATCTAGAGTATCTGAGTACTACAAAGTGACGCTGAGATGTATTCTGCTTCTGCCGTAGAAAGTGCAATGGTTGATTGCCTTTTTCTTGCCCAAGGGACGAGGTTGTTAACCAGAAACTGACAGTTTCCAGAAGTAATTTTCCTTTCTAATCTGTCTCTAGCATAATCTGTATCACAATAATAAGAAAGCTTGTACTCTGATGTTTTCTTATACATCAAGCCATACACTAAGTGAGTTTCCCTTGGATCTGATTGGAAACGAGCACAAAGACATACACTAAACAGAATATTTGGACTAGAAGCAGTCAAATACAGAAGAGAGCCTATCATACCACGATAGAGCTTCTGACAAACCTTTTGACTTACTTCTTCTTTCTCTAGAATACATGTCGGATGCATGGGAGTTTTAGCAGGTTTACTTTCTGACATCTTAAACTTCTTCAGAAGTTCTCTTGCATACATGCTCTGATGAATATATGTTCCTTCTGGACGTTGATCAATTTGAATTTCCAGAAAGAATCTGAGTTCTCCCATCAGACTCATTTCAAATTCTGCCTGCATTAACTTAGAAAATTCCATGCACAAGGAAGTATTAGCAGAACTAAATATAATATCATCAACGTAAATTTGCACAACCAGAATGTCATTTTTATTGGTTTTGCAAAAGAATGTTGTATCCACTTTTCCTCTGGTAAAGTTATTTTCCAAAAGAAAGTTACTTAGCATTTCATACCAAGCTCTGGGAGCCTGTTTCAGACCATATAGATTTTTTAAGTTTGAAAAAGAAATCTGGGTTTTCAGAACTTTCAAAACCAAGAGGTAGGTGCACATACACTTCTTCAGAAATATACCCGTTTAAGAATGCACTCTTTATATCCATTTGATATAAAGTGATGTCATGATTTACAGCAAAGGAAATTAAGAGACGAATAAATTCTTACCTGGAAACTGGTGCAAAGGTTTCTGTATAATCTATTTCTTCTTGCTGACTATAACCTTGTGCTACCATTCGTGCTTTGTTTCTTACAATCTCACCTTTCTCATTAAGCTTGTTTCTAAATACCCATTTTGTTCTAATGACATGGACACCTTTTGGTTTCTGAACAAGATCCCAAACATCATTTATGGTGAATTGATTCAGCTCTTCTTGCATGGCCAGAATCCATTCATTCACCATAAGAACTTCATTAACTGATGTTGGCTCTATCAGAGACACCAAACCCATAAGAGTTTCTTCATAAGGTTTGAATGATGAACGAGTTCTGACTGGATCAGCTTTTTCTCCCAGAATTAATTCTTCAGAAAGAGAAGTCCTTAGTCTGTTCTTTTGATGAGATAGACTATTCACAGTTTCTAGTGAAGTTGTATCTAATTCTGTAGTTTCTGCAGCTTTGTCTCCTTCTTTAGAATCTTCCTCCTTGGATTCTGATAAGGTAATCTTCAAATCTGCAAACTTTTCAACTAGCTTTGACTTTTCAGGGTCAAGCTTATCATCGAATCTGACATGAATTGATTCCTCAACAATTCGTGTTTCTGTGTTATAGATTCTGTAGCCTTTAGAGCGTTCAGAGTATCCTAACAACAAACACTTTTGAGCTTTGGAGTCAAACTTGCCGAGATTCTCTTTAGTGTTCAACATAAAATAAATACATCCAAAGGGATGAAAATACGAGATGTTGGGTTTTCTATTCTTCCATAATTCATAGGGAGTCTTACCCATAATAGGTCTGATAGAAATCTTGTTCTGAATATAACATGTTGTATTTACCATCTCTTCCAAGAAGTGCTTAGCCATGTTAGTTTCTTGGATCGTGGTACAACCCATTTCTTGCAAAGTACTATTCTTCCTTTCCACTACTCCATTCTACTGTGGAGTTATGGGATAGGAGAAATCATGGGAAATGCCATGGGAATCAAAAATATTCTCAAAGTATCTGTTCTCTAATTCTCCACCATGATCGCTTCTGACTCTGACTATTTTGCAATCTTTCTCTGTTTGCACTTGTGAGCAAAAGGTAGAGAACACGGAATATGACTCATCCTTGTGTTTCAAGAATTTTACCCCTGTCCAACGACTATTGTCATCTACAATGTCTAATCCATATTTCTTACCATTGATAGAGGTAGTTTTCATTGGACCAAATAGATCAATGTGAAGAAGTTCTAATGGTCTAGAGGTAGAAACATCATTTTTAGCTTTAAAAGAGGTTTTGGAGAACTTGCCTTTCTGACAAGCTTCATAAGGAGCATCTGAAGAATACTTCAGATTAGGTAAGCCTATGACTAATTCAAGCTTATTTAGCTGAGAAATCTTTCTCATGATAACATGGCCCAAACGTCTATGTCATACCCATTGCTCTTCATTTACAGACATTAGACATTTAACATTCTGGTCCTTAAGATCAGAAAGTCTGAATTTGTAAATGTTGTTTTTCCTCTTTCCATTAAAAGTGATTGAGCCATCCTTCTGACTAATAGCCTTAGAGGACTTTTGATTAAAAATGATATCATAACCATTGTCACTAAGTTGGCTAATTGACAATAAGTTATGCATCAAACCATCGACCAGAAGAACATTAGTAATAGAAGGAAGTTTACCATTACCAACAGTTCCAGAGCCAATGATCTTACCCTTCTGGTTTCCTCCGAAACTAACGAAACCTCCAGGCTTAAGTTCCAGATGTTGGAACATATGGCTTCTTCCCGTCATGTGTCGCGAGCAACCACTGTCCAGGTACCATGATTGGTGTTTCAACTGAGCTGCTAATGATATACGCAACATAGATTATCTTATCCTTAGGTACCCACATTCTGGGTCCTCTTTTGTTAGTTTTCCCAGAGATTTTTACGACTTTGGGTTTCTATGCAACAGGATAATCAAGTGGAATTTGTGCCTGATATTAGGTTTAAGATCATATTTCTGTGTCTGTGAAGGTGCTTGCACAAGCTCAGAACAATCAAGTTCAGTGCCAGAAGGCACAAAGAGGTTTTGGTTTTACAAGCTGACTTTCGTCAATTTCAAATGTTTCAGTACACCCCAAACCTTTCTTGCCATTTCTACTAACTCCATAGATCTTGGAAGCTATCTTGCTTCTATCTATGCTTTTAGCCAGAAAGTGCTGGAATGCTCTATCATACTTCTTGACACAACTAGTGTTAGAGATATTAGAGACTAATTCTTCTTCAAGTTTAGAAATTTTGCTTTTCAGAGCACAATTACTATTTTTTAAAGAAAAAATATTTTCACTCAGAGAAGAATTTTTCCGCTCAAGCTTATCTCTAGCTTCAGAAGTAATTACATGGGATTTTTTAAGATCCTTGTATTTACTTTGAAGAGTTTGATATCTTTCCAGCATTTCTAAAAGACATGACTCTAATTCACAACGAGAGAATTTAGATAATACCTCTGAGTCAGAGTCTGAATCTGATTCTGGTTCTGATATCATTTTGTCTTCTGGTTCTCCAGAGACTTCAGCGTTGATTGTTGTTGCCACTAGCGCAACATTTGCCTGTTCTTCATCAGAAGCTTCTTCTTTAGAATCAGAGTCAACCCAAGTTACCATGAGTCCCTTATCGGCTTTGGTGAAGTTTTTCTTAAGCTTCTTGTCTTTCTTAAGCTTTGGACACTCGTTCTTGTAATGACCTGGCTCATTACACACATAGCAGATGACTTCTTTTCTAGAGCTCTGCTTCTTTTGTCCAGATGTTAAGTCAGAACGACCATTGTTCCTTATTGATCCTCTAAACATCCCTTGCCTATGTTTACATAGTTTGTTGATCTTTCTGGAGATAAGTTATAGCTCATCTTCTGAGTGTAGCCATCAACTACAAGATCCCAGAGATCTATGTCGTAACCAAGAAAGAAACTTTCAATTCTATCTTTCCAGTAGTCAAACTTTTCACCATCAAAAACTGGTGGTTTGGCACTGTAGTGATCTTTCTCCTTTGGAATAGGGTTAGCATTAGCTGCAGCCATGATATCTCACACAAATACTGGATCGGTACTAAACACGGTTAAGTGTTGTTAAAACTTTTATCACAATCAGAACCGGAGATATGATGCCAATTGAAGGTGTGAGAAAACACAAGAAAGGGGGGTTTGAATTGGGTTTTCAAAAATGAAAGCTTTTTGTGAAACTCAAACAAAGATCACAAAGATACTAATAAGAGAGAAAGACACACGATATATCCTGGTTCACTTGAAAACTATCAAGCTAATCCAGTCCACCCACCAAGGTGATTTTGCCTTATACACAAGGAATTAATCCACTATAATCAACTGATTACAATTTGCACTAGCAACTGCTGGGACTAACAACCACAAAGGCCAACTGTCTCTTCTTAAGGATTCTGACCTAACTGGTCCCTTAAGGAATTACAAACAACTGTTTGAAAAAATAGATGTTTACAAAGATATGCTTCTATACAAGCAGATATAAACTCTATGAATAACATAAATGACTTAAAGAAAATTTACACAGTATGAACAAAGTTCTTGCGTTGTATTGTAGTGCTTTACTGTTCTTGCTTCATTTTCGCTTTTTTTCTTCAAGTAGTCAAGTCCTTATATAACTAGTAAAAGATTCGTTGGAGGGAAGATCTAGAATATCCTTGAGAGAGCCGGCGACTTGAAATAATGTCGTTACGTAGGGATGAAAATCGTACACAAAAGTTTTCCTTTGTACCACCAAATCAGGGTAGTGGAATGATAGTGGAATGGAACATTTTTGATACGTACTATGTACTATTTTCTCTCGTATACTTTTGATCTTATCTTCTATACATCAGAGGCTTCTGAATGGAGATGGTTGAAGCATGAGTAGAAGAGTTGATCACTGGGTCTTCAGAGTTTTAAGTCTTCAGAGTCTTCATAGTCCTCAGAACTTGTTCACCAGAACCTTGTCTTCAGAATCTTTAGCACTTAGTCTTCAGAACCCTTGGTCTTCTAAAACTTAAGTCTTCAGAGTATTCAGAACGTCGTTCAGCAGAACCTTGTCTGCAGAGTCTTCAACACTTAGTCTTTAGAATCTTCAGACCTTTCTTCAGTAGAACCTTGTCTTCAGAGTCTTCAGCACTTAGTCTTCCGAAGATAACGACTTTAGAAGCTAGAAAGCCTTTGAAGTAAATCATCAGAGTCACGCTCAGAGGCAGAATCCAAGCCAGCATTGCTGCAGCAACATATTGTTTTCTTATACTATTTTTGAATGTGAGTAGATCAGAAGTAATCTTGCTTCATTAGCGTAGAAGCGACTTTTGGTCAAACCAGATTGACGTTGCACATGGTCTCTGTCAGAGTCATAGCCTTCTCTATCAGAGTCAGAGCCTGTTTGTCAAACCTTCAGAAAAACAAACATTAGAGTACCAAAATTGTTCTCACACAAATACTACTTTGTTATTATCAAAACTTAAAGATATTTAGCATAACCAAATCTTGTTCTAACAAATACATATTCCCCTTCATAGGTTATCATTTTCCTTTCGATGAATTTGAAGTATGCGTATTGAACCATTTTCTTATTTCCCCTTCACAATCACATATAATGAGTTGAGAATTTGTTAAAGTTTTCCAGCACTGGCGCGGGTATAAAGGGGTAAGTCAATTGTGATGTTTTTCTTTCATATTTTTAAAACTCAAAACAACCCTAACTACGTGAACGATTATAGTTTGCTCTCCTTGAGGCAAAACATCAGATACTTCGAGACTTATTTCAATAGCATGAAGAACCTCAAGAATCTCTTTTACACAGTTATTCCTTTTAATGAATAAGCACATGAGAAGTCCTTTCACTTAGAAGTTAGTCTTCCACCCGTATGCATGGATGTCTTCCATTAGTATTAGACCCAAATTCATTACTTAACAGGGACAGGATCATATGTTTACAAGGATGGTCCTGTCTCATGAGGAGTTATACTTGAAGAACTAGTTAGTGGTCTTATTTAATGATATTGACAGCATTGCTGGAGTCGTCCCATCTAAAGAGGCATCGAGAAAATAACAA
The DNA here is from genome assembly GCA_022829125.1 of Lathyrus tuberosus. Classification (NCBI taxonomy): domain Eukaryota; kingdom Viridiplantae; phylum Streptophyta; class Magnoliopsida; order Fabales; family Fabaceae; genus Lathyrus; species Lathyrus tuberosus. Next base: position 23,821,709 of record JALAZF010000017.1, read on the forward strand.
AAAGAGGTGCATTAAGACCTACTGATTGGTGGATGCAAAATCGAATAAGGAAAGAAAGAAAATAGTTGGTGAGTAACACAAGATCCTTATTTTCCCTGTTTCATTTTATAGAATCTTATCTTATGTCTCCTTTTTTTTTTATTGTGTAGATACGATGAAGATCAAAGATGCCATGCGACTAGTAAGTAACAAGATTTGGGATGCTTCTATTTTGGTCAAAATTCCAAGTATGCCTTCTATTAGGGGAGCTTCTTCCTCAGGTATACCCGCAGGGATACCTTCATGTCTGGTTGTTGGATAGGTTGTTCAGAGTGCCATTCCCCCTACTCGAATGAAATTCTAGGTTTCCTCTAATTGTATCGTGCTAAATGAAGTCTTACCATCTCCAAGAAATGAGGGTGAGGAAGGGTTAGCTTCAGTCTTGGAGTTATAAGAAATTAAGGTTTAGATACTTCCTAATAAGCATCCATAGCATAGATTTACAAAAGGATAGACTTCCATTCAAGTGGAGTCAAATCTCGTGTTGTTAGCCCGTCCTAGCCTTAGGACTTATAAGGAATTTTGGTCTTCAGTTCGGGTAAAGATTACAATTACTTATCAAATCTATCTAAGGAAGATCGATAGAAGGAATTGACATTATTGGCTTAACATACTCATCAGGCGTCAACCATTCGGGAATTCAAAGTTGTTGGTCGGGGAGAACTTTTTACTCGTCTATCTTTGAAAAAAGAGGGAAAATCTCAAGGAACAGGTTAATGAGCTTATTGTTGAACGAAATCGCTATTTAAAGGAGATTTAAGGTGCTTCGAACTCATTTCTGGCTATGAAGCCATTCTGATAGAAGCGAGGAATGCTTCTATCCTTCTTGGTTCTTCTTCTTTTTTCTCATTGTTTCTTTTTTAAAATCCATGTTGAATCTTCAACTACTTATATAGCAGTTTCAGAGGAAAAGCCGCTGGAACAGATAACTTGTACAAGTGTCTTTGTTACTCCATAGTACAAGAGACGTTGATGATAGATACACTAAAAGATCTTGATCCTTTGTGTAACTTGTTTAACCATTGTGTCTTTCATGTGATCTTGTACTATAGATCTGTTGAGAGTAGATATCCGTAAAGTATGTCAACTCTTCTTGAGCCTTGTGAACACAGACTCTAGCTGATAGCAGATTTGGCAATGTAGCTTGCTTTCTACAATACGGATAACTTTAGCTTTATCATTGGTTCTGAATGATCACCAAAAGCTGATACATTTAATAAGCATAGAGATAATATATTTCTCTTCTGATGCTGAGGCCTTCAGCTTCAGAGTCTACACAAACCTATATTATCACTATTTACTTAAAGAACGTTCTTCAGATTCTGAGCCACTAGAAGCCTGTAACATAGCTTCTCTCAAGTGCGTCCTTATATCAGATCATGAATATAATCTTCTTTAAGCTTTAGAACCTACACAGTTAGAACACACATTAGATAACACCATTGTTCTTTCAATATTTAGTTATCATCAAAATCCAAAGGATATATGTCATGAACAAATCTTGTTCTAACAATCTCCCCCTTTTTGATGATGACAAACATATGTATCTAAAGAACAATGTTAGACTATTTTAATTTTCTTGGCAATGTTAGAGTCTGAGGTTTGTAAGTTCCCTCTAAGTCTAATAGTCAAAGGTTGAGTTTTGTAAGCCCTTCCTAAGTTCTATATTCAATAAAACTAAAATATGTCAATGTTGGGCTATTTTAATTTTTGAGCAACATCAGAGTCTGAGGTTTGTAAGCTCCTTCTGAGTCTAATAGTCCAAGGTTTTTGTAAGCTCCCCCTTAGTTCTATATACAAGAAAACTAAAATATATTTTAATTTACGTGGCAAATTCAGGGTCTGAGGTTTGTAAGCTCCCCTTGAGTCTAATAGTCCAAATGTTGAGCTTTGTAAGCTCCACCTAAGTTCTACTATCAAGAAAACTAAAATATTTTCCCCAGGTAATAATAAAAAAACATAAATAACAGAAATTTAAATAATTAAAATAAACAACATTAAATTAAACAACATTAAAACAGAATGGATTCAGATTCTCTATTAAATACTTCTATATCTTTCTCCCCCTTTTGTCACATCAAAAAGAAAAAAAAAAAGAAACAAAAGAAATACATTCATAAATGCAAAGCAGATCATCATTCCATGATCGATTTATAATTGATGGTTCATTCTAGTGGAAGACATATGATTGATGTTGTTTATATGTCTAATTCCTATGTGTATTTAATTGTTTTAAATAATGATCGGTTCATGAGTCATGGAATAGTCTCGTTAATTTCTTGCTTCCTATTTTATTTTGCATATGCATTCTAGTGGAAGACATATGAGTCACATAATTGATGGTTCATTCTAGATATAGCCTTATTTAATACTTTTTTTTTTCAGGGATTGGAATCACCTGCTGATGGTAGACGTTCTTCTGAGTCTAGCTACTGAATTGCAGATAATGGATCATCAAGAATGACAAATTAGACTTTGCTATGAAGTAATTATATGATGAACTTTCCTATGTATTTTTGGCATTATGATATTTATTTTTATAAGATTAGGATTTGATATGTTTTTTGTTTTTTTACTACATGACATGATTATGGAACTCGCATTTTTTTGATTGGAATTAATTTTACTATGTTAAAAAGTGATAGATAATAATATAAAAAGACAAAGAAATATTAAAAAAGAATAATACCACAAATAAAAAAATTAGTAGAAATAATTTAAAGAAAATAAATAATATTGAAAAAAATAATATTATATTTACAAATATTTTAGTAGATACTAATTAAAATAAAAATATACATATTATAAATAAAATAATACTAAAAACAAAATTACGACGTTTTGAACTGTCAGGATGTCGAACTCACGACAGTTTGAAACCATTGCAATCAAAAATAAAAACAAAAATAAAATTGAAAGTTACGATGGTTGGTAACCGTCGTAATCAACAATTAAAACAAAAATCATTAAGAAAATTATGACGGTTGGTAACCGTCGCAATCAACACTATGAACATGAATCAAACGAAAAGTTACGACAGTTGTAACCGCCGCAACCAACAATTAAAACAAAAATCAAATGTCGTAAAAGATAACGACGGTTAGTGTGACGATTTTGACAACCGTTGCAATACGGCATCGCGACGCACGTTTACGCGACCGAACTGCAACCGTCGTAACTTACAAATTGTGACGGTTATAACCGTCGTAACTTGCCAAAATGAACCGTCGTAATTTGCCAATTTTATTTTAGTGGGAAGAGAAAATGATTCAAGTAGTAGTGAGCATTAAAAGTTTGTACAATGCATCTTTAATAGTTATTGGTCGTAACAGTTCCAAGAATCAAGAAAAAAGGATTTTATTCCATCCTTTGAGTTACCCAGACTCCACTATAAAACAACCTAAGCATAGGTCATAGTCATCAACATCCTTCAACACAACTTGGAGTCCTCAACTGAATGTATCAACATCTCTATCATAACAGAGATATCAGAAGTTGCTAAGAGTCTGGAGGTGCAAAGTCCTCAGAAGCCAGCAAGTTCTAAAACATCTTAAGCTGGTTCTTAGTCTTCTGTACTGAAATCTTTTGAAGAGGGTTCATCCTTAGCTGTAATGAGACCTTCTGAAGCAGGTCCATTGCCTACTAATTTTAAACCAAATAAGAAATCAATGAAGAAGAAGAAGATCAGAGACGAGATATTTTATCAGTTGATTATCTCAAATTCAGAGGATGAGGATGTGGATGAGGATGAACCTGACATTGATTGGGGAAACTGGATGGGTCCTAATGCATTAGAGGAGTTAGATTGATTGTAATCTTTAGTACTCTCCAGTCCCTTCTCTTTTTTTTTGTAATCCTTTTCTCTGAATAATGAAAATCTATTTTGACCATGTTAATTTGCAATAGTACAATTCTTTACTTTTCCCTCTGATTTTCTGACAAGTACATAAACGAAGTAAAAAGATGAACAAATAAAATGATAAAACCAACAGATAGTTGTTAAGATGACATTTACATTTTTCTTAAGAGAATATTTATTAGGATTATATACTAGACATCATTTCCCAAGAGTCGGACATTAAAAGATTGATTTGACTAATCAATATTGAAACTTTAAACACTTAAGATAATGAATAAATAGTTACTATAAAACGTTCAGCAAACCATCATTCTGAATCACTTAATCTTTAGAACACCAAAAAATGTATAAGTAGATGCAAATCTTTGTTCCAAAGAGAGATTTTATAAAGGCAGTAATACTGAATGCAGCAACTTAAGCAAACTAGAAGAATGTAGCAACTAAAGCATCTTCAAGAAAGAGTATTCCTTCAGAGGCACATACATATCTAGTAACCTTTGTTGAGATACGGAAAATATAAACAACTTCTAGGTCAAAACGTAGGAATCTTCTGAGGAAGGAAGTTGTTGAGTTTTCAAAGGAAGATTGAGAAGATTATTTAAACAATCTTGATATGTCAGATGAGCCTAGGGAGTTCCTTAGAAAATATCTGAATGTCTAGAAATTTTTTCTTTGATAATATGTATTAGCTTCCAATATTTCAATGAGTATGTTACAAGTGTTTTAAGTTAAAGTCATAATTTTTATTCTCGAGACAACGTAAAAAATGCACATATAATAGTTAAGACACACAAGAATATGAACAAGAACAATGAACAATTTTCAACAACAAGATTTCTTAGTACAAGTTATTTAACAATTACAAGGCATATATATATATATATATATATATATGAAATTCTTGCATTGCAGACAACAGATGTCCTAACACATGTCAAGACATTGTTTTGTATAAACTTTTAAACAAAGAACAGAACAGCAGACTAATACCTTGAATATCAGAACTGCAGAAACACAGATGTTACGACATCTGATCCAACATGTTAATTAAAACTGAACTGTAAATAGTAGAATTATAAACAACACATAATATGATGACTCAGTTCGGTGCAACTCACCTACATCTAGGGGATACCAATCCAGGAAGAAGACTTCACTATCTGTAGTAAAATCATAAAGTTAAACTCCCCCGTTTACAACTTTATCTCCTAAATACTACCCTATGAAGACTTTACCAAAGAACACTCTCTTTGATATGAGATACCCCACTCACTCCCTAAATCACAACCTGTGATTATCTAACAGTTAATACCTCTTAATTGTATCATCCCTATTGAAAGACACCCATTCCAATACAAAGTTCAGTCAAGCATCATTGACTAACAAGTTAACTTGGATTTGCTTCAAAGCTTCATCCAATAACAATATTAGATTCATTACCTACGGGTTTCTGAATCTATACAAGTACCTATGTCTACCACACTGCATCAAATCAATACAGATGGAGACTTACAAGAGAAACCTACGACTCTCAAAACCTAAACCCTACTTTACAAAATAGGATTACTAAGTCTATGTCGTCCTCTCTCTCTTTTTGCCTAGGTATTGGTCTTATTTTATAGTCTTCTGCTTTGTTGGGCTTCATATCTTTGATCCTTGATCCACTGCCAATCGCGTCTTGAATCTTGGAACAGATTTAAAACAAGCCTACTGTGATAGTCATGATGTCGAGTCTTCATGCTGGGACATTTCATTCAACATCTTCAGTTTGGGACAAAAACTTTCATGTTGGAACATCTTTCACAACATTATGTTTTACCAAAATTTAGTCAAACTCTTGGAGCTTTCAATTTCCCCGTTTTGACAAATTTTGGCTAAAACATTCTTCAGTTTGATGGTGCATGCAGTGGGAAAACCTGAAGCAAGTGTCAAGAAAGAGGGAGAAGATAATCTCTAGACCCTCTTCTCATTAATGAGGGAGAGAAAAGATAATTTCAAGTTCCCCTCCTCATTCGCCTTGTGATACTGAGTACATAGAGAATATAACTTAGATCACAAAATACAACTTGCTTCCTAACTCTGATCACAAAACACAACCTACCTAAGATGTTAGAACCCAGAACGTTAGAACATCCTTTGAGACATTTTTTCAGATCAGTAACTCAAACTCAAATGCACACAACCATTCCATAGCAACAACATAGCCATTCTCCCCCTTTTTAGCCAAAAGATGGCAAAAGTGACCCATGCAGACCCAAACCCAAATAATGCTTGCCCACACACGAACAAAACTCATTTGATCTCAACCTAAGAAAGATGTTCTAGTTCGATCTTACTTAAATATTAAGAAGTTATGTAGGTAGAGCAAATCTAAACAAAAGACTAGTCAATGAGTGCAATAACTGCTGGTCAAGTTAGTTTCGAAAGATTCCACTTTTTCTGACTTGTCCTCGAAACTGCTTCTGAACAGTGTCCTGATACTTAACCTGATTTTGACAGACTTATGGCCCCTATAGATAGGACTTTCTTAATCCAGATTTATCAAACTTGATTACAACAGAATTGGTTCATTTATCTTTCCATTAGCAGAAAACTAATTTCGTCCAGACAGCAACAGAATTTCCCAAGATACTTGTACCACTTCTAATTCTATCCATTGACACCCAATGACAGAATCAGAATAACCTGACAAGTTCACCCAGAACTCATACCAGTAGAGCAATGTCAGGACATCTCGTCTGACATATCAACCTCACCAGAGGCAATCTATCACAAACTGCTTGAGACCACAAACAATCTTGATAAACAATCTACATCACTACAGTAATACATCTTAGATCAAGGAGCAACTCCCCCTATCTAAGAGAACTAGTGCTCCTCCAATGAACACTTATGTAGATGAATGGAAAACATAAGACGCATCTTCATGTCTTCAAGAGCGAACCCTCTGTCCAACCTACCTGCTGAACACAATCATCAACTGTACTTATTGCTTCTTCTGATAAGAACCAATAATCACTCACACATAAACACTATCATGCTTCCCGTGAGATCACATTAGGATCAACATCCTAAATTAACAAACTCTTAGATTGAAATCAAAGCTCCATTGATCCCTCTCTTCTTGAACCCATTTATACACCACACGAATTCCTCTTGAATTCTCATGTACAGACCTCGATGTTCCTTGAGATAAAACCCAATTGATCCGGAATGCTCCACAGTCCTCAAAGAGATACCTTACCTCTTAGTTTGTTGTCTTCTTAACGATGTCAGATATCATATACATGCTCCAGAACTTCTCAGTCCATTTGCTCAACAAGCACCAAACTGATCCACTTCTAGCATGTCCCATTCACATCAGATTTCCAAGACAATCCTTTACCCATCATTCTCATGTATGATAAGATAAATACCTCTTAGATAAGATGTGAGTGTCAAGTTCTGCACTCAGAACTTAGCATCCTACTCCAAGGATAACCAACCAAGAAAATGTTCTACCATCAGTTAGGACATCCTTCACATATCACTGACACCAACCAAAATGGTTCTTAATATGCTCCACCACTGGACTTACTATTTGCATAGTAATCCAACTGAAGATCTTCAAACAACACTACGCCACCAGCTTGATCAACAAGAACTCCAGATAACCAAAGATAGAAATAAACTCTCATCCACCAAAAGAAGGTAATCTTCCATCCTCAACTTAGAACTTCTACCACAAGCTCCAAGATAGACTAGAACCTCCTTACGTTTTCAACCAACTACCCTTCTGCCCAAGAGTAATTAGTTCCAAGCACCTTGCTTGAATGCACACTAAAGATAAACCAAATGCCACTTTTTGACTGATCTCATTCTTCTTCAGAACTCCCACAAGATACATTGATCCATAAATGAAATCTGGTCTTCAAGTTACATGAACTACTTGCTCCATGGCAAGACATCTGGGATCCACCAAGCCTTTAGACATGTAACATCTTCTCAATCCACAACTCCCGTAAACTGCATGAGATAGACCTTTTTGAAACATCCATAACTTCCATTCTCCTGTAGATCTCCTTATCTTAAGCTGATGTGCCACATCACCAGCTGAGACTCTGATGTTAAGCTTGATGTCAGAACATTCTGATACGACATCCAGCTGCTGAATTCAGCTCTTCCTTCTGCCACTTAGAAGAACCTCCTCCTGATTATAGAACAAGAGTTCCATGCTCCCACAGACTTGATTCAACAACCAAGTTTGAGTAGACAACTTACATCCTGCTTAAACTTATCACAGGTATTCCATTCAAGCTCACACCTTGATGAATATCTGCTTTGAAACTCTAAAGAACTCACACATGCCACGTCTGAATCTTCAGAAGAGAAAGTAGTCCTCGACTACACCATAGCCATACCAAAGAATGCCACTTTCCTTAGTAGAGCAATCTATAGAAAGTCAGGGATAACTGCCATTTAACCTTGACCTCCAAAATGAGCAAGATCTCATGCTCCTAAGTACCTAGATCTGAAATAAACTGATCCAAACATTGTCATCACCAACACTCCAATCTGAATAAGTCTCTTGCCAGGACACTTTCCAAATAAACACCAGATGTTTCTAGTAACAACTTGAACACACTTGTTGCACTCCAATACTCCTAGATTAGAAATAAACTGATCCAAGAACAATCCATCAAGATTGTGATGTCTTCTTATTCATCTTCCACATCACCATTGTCTAGACCAGTTTCTTGCCAGGAAACTCTCCAGAGATCAGATGCTTCTGCCACAACACACTGAAGCATATTCTTAGGTCAACACCTAAGAGAATTAGATCCAAAAGCTTATGCAGTACCCTTCCTATTATTCTGCACAAACCAGACGAAGAGATGTTCCAACATCGTGTTGAACATCAATAATCTTAAATTCCACATACAAGAATAATTAATAAAATACTTGTGAGCAACACAAATAGAAATTGATCTTAAATCCTTGTTCAATAATCCTGTTTCACTGTTGAAGCCAAACTCCACCAGATCACTTCATGAACATTAATCAAGTATTCAATCTTTTGCAAGTATCTTCTTTGACACACAACTTGTTGAGATACCAAGGCTGCCACCCATTACCTCAACAATTCTGAAAACTCCATTCAGATTGGATCCTCTATTAGGATTAAGAGGGATGAATCCTTCCTTGCTGTTTTGGATGGTGAAAATAAATCACCTCCACTTTCTTCAGGTTTGTGTTTCACAGAAACACCTTCTAGTCAGAAGAATAACTAGAAAACTCCATATGCACGACTGAGACGCCTTTATGAGTGGACTTGAGAGAATTCTCAAGTATCTTTGATAACTTAGCTGATCAATAATTTATCAAACTCCTAGAGCAAGAACTTGATAAACCTAAACTCAACTCCTCTCCTCTTCAGCTGACTTCAAACTGCACCATGGAACCAAGCTTCCAAGTACCAAGTCACCATAACAGACATCTTCCAACAACTCCCTTCATTCCATCTCTCCCGACTCTGGAATAAAAAGATGCAGATATCTTCAAATATAGAGGCTGATGATTGAGATCTTCCACCATCTGTCTTCAGTAACAACTCCAGAATCCCATAATTCCAAAGCTCTTCCATCAGAAACATATGCAGCGGGACCACCAAGGAACAAATTCTGCTTTCCCTAATAAGATGTCATAACATCTTATAAGACACCTCAACAGAAGAACTAGACACTTCTCCTGCAGTTGTTGTAGAACCTCCTCAGCAACAAGAACAACCATCAGATTGTTACCTTCGATCCAAAACATCCATCCCATCCATTAATACCCATGAGTATGTCTGAGTTGATTGATCTGATCTTCAAAACTCCTCCTTGTTTAAACGTCAGAAAGTATTGTGAGAACAAGATTTGGTTCTGCAATATTATCTCTAAGTTTTGATGATAACAGATGAATATTTGTATGAACAATTTTGTGCAACTAATGTTGTTATTTGTGAGAACCTAGCAAACAGGTTCTGCTTCCGTGAATTGGCGCAATGCTTAATGAAAGATGCTTTGAAGAGCTGAACTCAATTCGAAGATAAGACAAGATTCACATAACTCTGATACGAAAGGAAAAAAGAATGAGTTCTGAAGATCAAAAGACAACGGTTCTGATGGAACGAAGTCCAAATGCTGAAGCCTCGTGTTCTCTGATCAAGGTTCTGAAGACCTACCCAAAGTCGACTCTCATGCTTCAATCAAATATTATCAGAAGCCTCTGAAGATATAAAGAAAGTAAATTAAAAGAACAAAGTTCTGAAGGCAAGTTCTGAAGATTCTGGAAGCGCAGAGCTGATGATTCGAAGACTTGATAATCTTAAGAACCGAGCAATGTTTTCCCTTCTTACTCATGCTCACAAAAAGCCTCTGTAGTTGAGAATCCAAGAAAACGTGCCACACTGTACAGCTGTACCATATTACAATGTTAAAATTCTTGAAGACTGTGCGAAATACAAACTGACACAGACAGGACACGCAGCATGCAGAAGACTTTGTACCTGTCCTCACGCTTCTAGTTGTAAGCCTACTTAGCTATCATGATTTCATCTCAACGACTCTTTCCACTCGGCTATAAAAGGAAGCTCAAAGACTTGAAGAAAGATACACACGCAACCTGCTACAATATCTTATAACTATGTTCTTTCTTAAGTCATTCTTGATCCAAAAACTAGTTTACATTATCAGCTTGATAAGAAGCAATTTTCTGTAAACCCATTGTACTTAAACTTAAAGTTGTATTCCTTAAGAGAGTCTTAGTGATTAGATCTCTTGAGAATTCTAGGACGTGTGTCTTAGAGATTGTACCTTAAGTAAGACCTGTGTGGTTGGATTACTTGAGAAGTCTAGAACGTGTGAGTTTTAGAAGTTGTTGTTAGTCACCAGCTGTGGTAGCTCGTGCAGTGTACTATTTTGTTGAAATAGTGGATTAAGACCTCGTTGAGAGAGGCGAAATCACCTTGGCGGGCGGACTATATTAACTTGAGAGGTTCTCAAGTGAACTAGTATAAACATAACTTGTTTATATCTCTTTGTTTGACCAAGTTGTTTTTCTTTAGAAAAGGGGTAAAGTTGTAAAGAGAAAGTTATTTTAAAAAGAAACTATTTATTTTGAAAAACCAATTCAAACCCCAATTTCTTGCGTTTTTCACACCTTCAAGTATCTCCCAAAGATCTCATCCAGAAACAGACAGGATGCATACTCTGATACCAATTGAAATTCTGGCATTGCAGATAGCATATGTCCTAACACATGTCAAGACATTGTTCTACATAAACATTTAAACAAAGAACAGGACAACAGACTGATACCTTGAATATCAGAACTGCAGAAACACGGATGTTACGATATGTGATCCAACATGTTAATCAAAACTGAACTGTAAATTGTAGAATGATAAACAACATAGAATATGATGACCCAGTTCGGAACAACTCACCTACATCTGGGGGATACCAATCCAGGAAAAATACTCCATTATCTGTAGTAAAATTATAAAGTTAAACTCCTCCGTTTACAACTTTATCTCCTAAATACTACCCTATGAAGACTTTACCAAAGAACATTCTCTTTGATATGAGATACCCCACTCACTCCCTAAATCACATCCTGTGATTATCTAACAGTTAATACCTTATAATTGTATCATCCCTATTGAAAGACACCCCTTCCACTACAAAGTTCAGTCAAGCATCCTTGACTAACAAGTTAACTTGGATTTGCTTCAAAGCTTCATCCAAGAACAATATCAGATTTGTTACCTACGGGTTTCTGAATCTATACAAGTACCTATGTCTACCACACTACATCAAATCGATACAGAGGGAGACTTACAAGAGCAACCAACAACTCTCAAAACCTAAACCCTACTTTACAAAATAGGATTCCTAAGTCTATGTCGTCCTCTCTCCCTTTCTGCCTAGGTCTTGGTCTTCTTTTATAGTCTTCTACTTTGTTGGGATTCATATCTTTGATCCTTGATCCACTGCCAATCGCGCCTTGAATCTTGGAACAGATTTAAAACAAGCCTGTTGTGATAGTCATGATGTTGAGTCTTCATGCTGGGACATTTCATTCAAAATCTTCAGTCTGGGGCAGAAACCTTCATGTTGGAACATCTTTCACAACATTATGTTTTACCAAAATTTAGTCAAACTCTTGGAGCTTTCAACATATATATGCGAAAATTTAACATCAGAATCTCTCATAGATAGCTTCAAGCTTTTCTCTCCAGATTTTAGAAGAATCATTCTCAGAACTTATGAAAACTCTTTGTTGGATCAGCAGTTTAGAAAGAACTCGTCCGTAACGAATGAAGAATGTTTTTCCTCCGTGAAAATATGAAAGAGTCTTCTTTAGATAGACAAACATAATTTGAGGAAGATCAATATGTAAGTCTGAATCGAGAAGAAGTAGCAAATATTTTTCAATAGAGTCCACAAGGTCTAGATCCTTGTCCTTAGGAGGTTTTAGTTCAGAATCTGATTCCGAATAATTGCACCAAGACGAATATTTTAGACCAGAGAAAGGTTTGATGGATCTACAAAAGTATGCCATGTAGGAAGATATCATTCCCAAACAAGAGTACCTAAGATTTCTCCAATTTCCTCACAGTTGATTACATTAGCAATCATCTTAAAAGTTACTGTTATAGAAACACCAAAAACCTTGGAAAGAATAGCATACTCAGAACTTAACTCAACAATGGAAGCATTAACCCAAAACTCTTTGACAAGATTTGGATAAGTAAATACACAAAGCATATTAAAGTATCCATTCCAACTTTGTTCAGAAATAGTCTTCCAAAAGGTAAAACCTTGCTTAAGCAGCTCTTCAAAATTCACAAACTTTTCATTGATGACTACTAGTTGATTCGGTGAAGAATTGACTAGAGGATTCATCTCAAGTTTGGTTTGATCAACAGACAAAAGAAAAACAAGTAACAAGAAAGGAAATGAACAAGATTCTGACCAAAGAGGAATAAGAATCTTGTTAGAGGGACAAAAAAGGTGACACGAAATAATGTTTCACAAAGGCAGGGGATCGAGATCATAGACGTATAAAATAAGAAAATATCATTACCCAAGGGTCCTTACCTAGTAGACTTCTTGAATACACTAGATGATTTTCAACTTTATGGAATTTTAAGTAAGACAAGGGTTTAAAAATAATTCTTACTTAAACTACTTCATCAGAAGTAAAGATACCTTTTTTGGATCTCAGAGACTGACTATTTTTTTGAAGCTATCTGTCATTAGAGTCTAGTAAGATTTGACTTCGAGTGAGTCATCTTCTGTTTAATTATCAGTCTTTGATGTTTTATTCAGAGTCAAACATTTTCTCATAAAACTAGAGTCATGCTTGATTTATGAATATTGAATTGGTTTCCTTGATCACTAACTAGCAGCAGTATTATCACAAACGGTGAGAATACTGCTTCCATAAAAATGACCATCTTCTAGTTAATGACATATTCAGTATAGCCAAATACAACATAGTTTCTTTTCAAAGATTTCTGAAGATCCTTTTGTTATTAATAAACATAACTTCTCTAGAGATCTAATCAGAGATTTTGTATCCAGTTATACTTAAATTGTTCATTGAGTCAAGAAGTTTGCAAAAGTGGAGGAACAGAACGTACCTTTTTTTTTGTTTTTCTTGGTCAGGCTTCAGATGAATATTCAGATTTGACCATGGAATATGAATTCTATGGATTCTGATTCAATAGCAGCCAAACCAATTATTCCAGTTTCTTCTCTAAACTCCATACATTTACATCCTTCAGCTCTTGAGTTTGGTATGTAGGCATTTCTTCCATCAAATATTGTAAAAAAAACGTTGATCAAATATCATGGAAGATGCCTTGGAACCCATATTTATCTGGGTCCACAAATGTTAGTCCTAACAGGCTTTCTCTTACATCATGCCTTGGTCTAATGGAAGTAACTAGATTCATTCTAGAACATAGTCTAGGATGAATTATGGTACTTAACAAAATCTTGTTCTTAGCAGAGTCTTTGATTTCATTGTCTTGGACTAAATCTATTGACTTCATAATCCTTGATTTTAAAATTTTTTACTAGCATAGAACCAGATAGTGTTTGCTATCAGAGGTTGGCATGAGATAAGTTTTGAGCACTGTCTTAGTATTGCCAGAAAACAGAAGAATAAATGAAAGGTTTCTCACAGAATCGTCCTTTAACACAAATTCTGTGATAGCCTTCAATTTCCATAGGAGCAATGAAGTCACTTAAGATATTATCTTGAGATGCAGACTCCTGATTATTAATATTGAAGCAAGATGGATTAGTTAATACCTCTTTCTCTTCAATAATTGATTTATTCATGGATTCAGATTTTTTTCTTCAGAAGAAGTAATGTCCAACAATGCCATATTACTTTTTCATCGAATTCTGAATCCTCAACTATGTCAGGTTCATTAGAATATACTTTGAAGATCTCTGACATTTTCCTTTTTGGGTTTATTTTTTGTTTGGTAGTTTTTATCCTTCTTAAGATTGGGATAATCAATTGATATTTCAAAAGCTTCTGAAGTTACTCTTCCATCAATAGACATCACACTCCATTTATCCAAGTGATAGAATCTTTTGATAAGGAAGGCCAATTCCTCATCATCAGACATTCCATAGGAATTTTCTTTAACAGGCTTGAGGAAAGAGTGATCTCTCTAACAACTTTTCTTCATCTAATTCCATTTCTTTACTTTGAAGAATTCTAATTAAACCTTCAAGACTCAGTCTATTCAAGTTTTTGACTTCTTGAATAGATGTGACTTTTTGGTTTAACACTAGCAAGTAGACTTCTCAAAATTTGCTTGGAAAGATTAGATGAAGTGTAACTCGATAAGCTTCTACCTGATTCCCCTCAAATTTGAACACATGGATTCAAAGATAGTCTTGGGCATTATACAGATCAATGATGTCGATATACTCAGAATGAGATAGAGCACCTACCAGAATGCATCTAACTCTAAGAAAATTTCCATAAAGCTTCTTCTGAGCCGGTGTGAGAGATTTTCAATCTTTGATCATCCCTACATCATCAACTTTTATAGTAATACCTTTCTCAAGGGTATTCTATAGACCTTCATGTAAACCCTTTATCAAGATCAATGATTTAAAAATATCTTGCTTTTCCATCATTTAAATTTAGTGGAGTCACCCTTGAATATGGGAGGATTAGCAAAGTGATATTGTTCATATGGTACTTGATTCCTTCTTGAAGGAAAGTCTTTAATAGACACATTTTTCTCATTGGATCTTTATATGCACCACTGTTAAGTGTTATACACAGACCATGCTCTAATGTTGTTACACTGGATTTTTTGACTTGACTACAAATGGCAAGTACTCATGAGCCTAGCCATAGATATGCCATGTGGAAGAAGGAAAGAGAGCGAGTCCACATGACAATTAACTCAAGGTCGGGTCCACATAGGATTATACCAGTCGAAGGTGGCGTGGTCGAAGAACGTAGTGGAGAACTTGGGGGACTTAGTGAAATTGAATACTATGCTATGTTGGCTAAGGTTAGAGCTTATCACTATAATGAAAATAATGTGGACTCAGCCACCATACGTAGAGTCCATCACTATAATGGATAATCCGATGGAGCATCCTAACTTGACATAGTCGACGTTGAAGGCCTCGAAGGGAATAGTTAGTCCTTGGCGCCAACAAAGCAGTTGAGAAATTCAAATGGTAGAACAAGGTGGGAATTACGTCAGTGTTGACGGTTACTTAGAAAACGTGGGACACGGGGAAAACCGCTACATGAACTTAGGACGTTCATCATGGGAGTGATTTATCATTCTTGGACAGTTATTTTAGAGTAGTATATAAGGATACTTATGTTCATTTTGTAAAGGATCCGCAATTGTACACATTTCTATAATACTCAAAGTACATGCGTTGTGAGAAATGAGTAAGGAAAGATGTACACATGTGTTCCATCGTTTTATACATTTTCAGCAATTTTACCTTAAGTCTTTATTTTATGCCCTAAATTTCCTTTTTCGACTCCCTTTACTTTTTATGTCATTTTATGTTACCTGCAACCTTTTCCTTTCTTTCATTTTGTCCTTTTAATTTCAAAGTATTTTTCTTTACTTTACTTGCATTTTGTTTACAGTTTCTTCGGCCTTTGATTGTTTGTCTTATTCACAAGTAACCACAACAAGCTTCTTGTCAAAGTATTTTTTTAAGAAGTTTACTTTAACTTCGATAAGGTTCTATGCTTTCACGAGTAATACACACACACAAACATGCCCGGGAGATTTTCGATTTTGATCCCTTAAGTATTAATATAAACTTCTATTTGTTTACCAAATTTCACAGTAAATAGATGCCAACTGAAGGTGAGAGAAATACACAAGAAGGGAGGGTTGAATTGTGTTATTTATTTTCTTTACGTTGCTTTTGAACAGAGTTTAGATTCTAAGTCACTGTTCAGATTCTGATAATTAATTGCAGCAGAATAATAACAGAAGAAAATAAATAACAACAGAACACACAGAGATTTATATTGGTTCCTCTCAAACTGAGAGTAGTCCAGTCCCCTTGAAGTACAAGAGATTTTCCACTATAATCAAATCATGATTACAATTGCTTTTTCCCTCAGCACAAGACTTTACTGCTCAGACCCTCAGCCCGAGACTTCATGCTTAGACCCTTAGCCCAATACTTCATACTTAAACCCCTTAGGTTCAATACTTCCTTTCGTAATCTCCTCAGGCTCAAGACTTCTGCTCATACCCTCGATCCAATACTTCCCTGCTTAGATTCCACGAATCTAAGACTTCTGCTTAAATACCATAGATTCAACACTTCTGCTCATACCCTTCAGGTACAAGACTTCCCTGCTCAAATTCCACGAATCCAAGACTTCTGCTCATACCTGCAATCCAAGACTTTCTTTCTCAATCAATAACTGATTAATACTTCAATGCTCTAGCACGTAGCAGGAGACTTACTTGGCTCAAGCTTCACAGCAAGAGACTTTGATTCTCAAGCACATAGCAAGAGACTTTATCTAAACTACTAAATAACTTGTTTAGCATAATAGAAAACTGTTGTTAGTTCAGCTAGGTGGATTATTTTATCGTAGTCGCGAGGATTGTTCTGATATGGGATGCTTGTCGTTCAATAGTTTATCGTTTCAAGAAAAGGGTTTTCAAAGTTTGTTTCATAAATTGTAAAGTTTTAGTTTCACTTATTTTGGTAGCAAAGAGTAAAGTATAGAAAGATGTTTGTTTTAAGAAAAACACCTCAAGATTAGATTTCGTTAACCCATTTCATACATATCTGATTAATCAAGCATGTGAACTTAGTTTAGATCAATACAATCACATATCCTCTCAATTCCGTTTATGTCTAAAGCGGCTTCGTGAGTATTATTGTTGCAATCACTAGATGATTTCTTAAGCTAACAATCAAAACAATAAACATAAAGATTGATACAAAGCAAATATTAACTCTCAAATCTATGTCTAGAGTTTGTTTGTTAATAGATGAAGAACTTAGACCAAGGTTTGGAAAATCTATGTCTAGAGTAATTCAAATCATACATATATCATTAATAGCAAAGATCTTCATCATATATTGATCATCAACTTT
This sequence comes from Lathyrus tuberosus, assembly GCA_022829125.1. Lineage (NCBI taxonomy): Eukaryota > Viridiplantae > Streptophyta > Magnoliopsida > Fabales > Fabaceae > Lathyrus > Lathyrus tuberosus. The sequence continues at coordinate 23,839,271 of JALAZF010000017.1, forward strand.
GTTCACATAAAAAAGGTCAAAAGAAATACATACTAATAAGGTTAACTACCTCTAATCTTGACACAAAAGATATTTAGCTAGCCATCAACATGGTAGCTTGATCGATAAGTAAGAAGGGAATCTTTACTAGCATCAAAGTCGAAAGATCGAAGATTGATGCTCCAAATTTTTTATTTTTATTTCTCTTAGAATTTCTAAGCTTCAAACCCTAAAATCTCTTAACAAAATCTGAAAAGTACATAAAAATGAAGTGTGTTTCAAAATATCTAGCAAGTGCCCATTTATACAATTCCAAAAAGGTGCCTTTAAACGGAACCGCACTAAGCGCAATTAGAGCGCACTTAGCGCGATTAGTTCAAAGGCGACATATTTCAAGAGAGTGCGCTAAGCGCGGTTAGCCTTCATTTTCTATTGCCTCTGGTCCCAAAAGCGCGCTGATCCCGCGCTAGAAAACACGCTAAGCGCGATTTGACGTCAATTTTGCCGAAAACTTTCACTTCAAAACTTCCTTTCATCGTCCAAATTCTCCAAGCATCAAATCAAGCAAGAAAACCTATCAACAAGCATCAAAATGATCACGATTCAAGATATTTACATGCATAATCGAAAACTTGCGTATTTACACTAAAACATATGGATTTACTACTAAAATACCAAAGAAACAATTGGAAAGTGCCACAAAATACTATCAAATATATACACTTTTTGGCACTTAACAACTCTCCCCAACTTATTATTTTGTTTATCCTAAAACAAAAGTTTGCCAAACATAAACGAACCCAAAGCAATGCACAAGAAATCGGAATCAACAAGTTAGAACAACGACAATTTCATGGTTCAAAAAGTAGAAGTACAAATAAGATTGACGTACCACACTAAAAAAAATCATGGAGATGAAACTATTGCTAAGTGCAAAACACATATCAAAACTTCTAAAGCAATACAATTCCAACATAAATCACACCTAAGCACACATTCATCAAGGGATGAAAACATTATGAGGTTTTATCACTAACCAAACAATCCCGCAAACATCCGGATCAAATTATGTATTTAACAAACAACATGCATTAATGAGTATAAAAGAAGGAATCACAAGGACTTCAAAGGTTGTAATTTCGCTTGGGCTAAAAGGAAGGGTCATTTATCAAAGTCATTGAAAAAATGCTTAATCCTATGAGAGAATTTAATTCTCACATTCATACATAATCCAAGACCTTAACCCTCTTGTTTCCTTTTCTTTGATGCATCATTACAACCTTGAGCTCATTTGTTGGCAATTCATGCCCAATTTTCTTTCTTTTTCATTTTTATCTTTTCATTGTTTCTTTTTCAAGCTCTTTCATTATTTACAACCACTTTATTTTTCACAATACACCAATCTACTTCTTTTTCCCCAAGTTTGAATACAACCAAAATATGGTGTTAAGAATGCTCTCACACATCTAAGGCAAGGAACAACAAAAGCAACCATACTTAAAGGATGAGGTTCGAACGTTTCACAAAAATCAAGATCCATTCCAAAATTAAATTATTTTTTTCATGTACAATATTTACATGATTCAATTATCCACCTGGATCTTGATAGAAATGCTCAATGGGGCTAACAAATGCTCGCTCATTCACAAGGTAGATTGATCATTCTATTTGTTCAAGTGGTTTTTCTCAAAATACAAAAAAAAATTGCCTTGGTCATTTTCTTCCTTTCACACAAATCAACACACATGCATGATTTAAACATAATAAGAACGAGTTAAACAAGGATGTCGGTTTCCCGCATATATTTTACAATGGAAGCTTCCTCATAAAGGCTATGTTCTATCTGATTCACAATTGAACAAGTATTTCTAAAGAATTCATGGTATCATGTTTTGCATAAATCACAAGTTTCATATTCATGCTAAGTTTAAAAAGAGATAAATATGTACCTATCAGTTGTACCTCTAATCAAGCATATCATCACCACTCAATTGTATGTCGATTCATCAATCTTGACATAATCACAACGTTCTTTCAAGTTCTTGAACTTAGGAACAGACAACACAAAAAACAAAAAAATTTCTACTAAACTAAACAATTGTATACTACTCAACGTAATAAAACATATTTATCATAAAATAAAATGCAACACCCAAAACATTGTGCAACAACAAGTTCACAAAACCTCGTCCTAAAAAGGATGGCACAAAATATCTAAAAGAAACAAGAAAACATAAAAACACACCAAGTCTTAACAACTCAATATTACACAAGAGGAGCAAAACTATAATTAATGTGGTCAAATTCAGAAACAAGAGGTAAAATAAGCATTGTCGACGAATTCAGAAACAAGAGGTAAAATAAGCATTAAAAATGATGAGTAATAATATGTTGATAACGGAAAATCACATAAGCATTTTGACCCGATTAGCATGCATTTTAGTGTCGCTTTTATTTTTTTTTTTGTAGTGTTATGTTGGTATTATCTTTGCATTTCAGGAGCGAGATAGTCAGAGACTTGTGCAAGTGAAAAAGGTAAGAAAGCGGCAAGAGTGAAGAAAACAAGTTTCTGAAGACCTGACGGTCGTCAGCTTGGCCAAAGATGGGAAAAAAAGAGTGGACGCCTGTAAACCCCAGGTGACAACCGTCAGGCAGCCCAAAATCAAATTTACTCCCTCACTCCTCTAATTCAGTCTCCCACTTCCCATATTTTTCTCCACTACTTTTCCCATTATCTAGCAGTTATAAGTACGAGTTTTAAGTCTGTAAATAGGATTTTTAGTTTTAGCTTTCATCATCCAAGCTTTTAGTATTGTATTAGGCAGAAATTATAACATTTGTAAAACACTTATTTGCTCACATTGAGTGATAAGTGCAACTTTAGAAGTCAAATTTTGGAGAAATTTCTGACACTTAGATCATTTTCTATTCAATACTGTCAGAATAATTTGTTCAGAGTTTAATTCAAACATTTTATTGTCATTGTTCTACATTACAGGTTCCTTCAATTTACCAAATTTCTTCTATTGTTTTCGTTTTAGTTATATATATATATATATATATATATATATATATATATATATATATATATATATATATATATATATATATATATATATATATATATATATTACTATTATTATTATTATTATTGTTATTTTTGTTTTAGTTTTATATATATATATTACTATTATTATTATTATTATTATTATGTTTAGTTTAGTTAACATGCAATTCAATTATTGTAATTTAATTGCTTTAGCTATGTCCGGTTAATATATTAGAGTCTGGGATGTGAGAACCGTCGTCCCGATGGTACCTGTCTATAAGTCATAATTTAATTAATTAATTGAGAATTTGTCTAAGGGTTGATTTTAAACTATTTTTAAATTGAATTAATTATTACGAAAGCTGTAATTTAGAGATAACAGTTCGCGTTTGAAAGAACGGAACTTGTATCAGACTCGAGTAGAAAATCAGTTTTTTATCAACTGCTTTGCGAAAGTATCAACTTGTATGGGAAAGAGTGATTGAAAGAAGACTAAGGAAAGAGACTCAAGTCATTGAGAATCAATTTTTTTTTGTTTGGAGGTCGACCATGGAAGCGATCTATCTATTAAGACATGTGATAGAACAATATCATATGGACCAACAATATTTGAACTTAGTTTTTATTGACTTGGAGAAGGCGTATGATAGAGTTCCTAAAGAGAATTTATGAAAATTCCTAGATAAGAAAGGGGTTATGATTCCATATATTCCAACTATCCAAGGTATGTATGAAGGGGTATCGACTAGTGTACAAACAAAAGGTGGAGAAATGAGTGGTTTTTCCATTACAATATGTTTGCACCAAGGTTCATTTCTAAGACCCTACATTTTTACTTTAATTTTGGATGTACTTACAGAGACATCTAAGAGCTAGCACCAAAATGCATGATTTTTGTCAATGATATAGTCCTAATTCGAGAGTCGGATGAGGATTTAGATGAAAGGTTGAATACTTAGTGACGATCTTTAGAAATGCATGACTTTCGCCTAAGCAGAAGTAAAACAGAATATATGGAATATAAGTTTAGAAAAAGGAGAAACGTTTCTAACCTAGAGGCGAAAATTTGAGACCATATTATCCCACAAGTCACGCGATTTTAATATCTTGGACCGAAAATAAAAAAGGCTGAGGAAACAGAAGTAAACCATCAAATTTAAGCTGCGTGGTTGAAATGGAAGGGCCTTCATAGATTTTATATGACAAAAAGGTACCGCTAAAGTTGAAGGTAAAATTCTATCGGACTGCTCTAAGACCTGTAATGTTGTATAAGACAGAATGTTGGGGGCTTAAGAATCAACACAAGAATAAATTAGATTGTCATACCCCAAATTTTACCCCTTAGATGTCATCATTATTTGCATGAGCATCATAGGTCAATCATCCTTGCATAACTAACTAACTCTCAAGCTTTGTGGTTTTATTTTTCTTGTGGAATTAGGGGTTTTGCTTCAAAGGGCTTAAAGGACTGATCAATCAAGATTGAGGGAGAAATAAACCAAACAAGTTCTCATGCATTTCAAGGTTTCCCAAGATGTCTTTTGATTCAATACAACTCATGTCAAGGATTTTCTGAATGATTGAGAGAGTTGAAGTTTTATCTGATAAAAAAATTAATTGTGGCTTTACAAGGGCAAAGTTTTGGGTTGTTGAGGTCAACCATGAACATGCCCTATCCTCTCAAGTGTTCTCATGTGTTGGGATCAATAGAAATTCAAGGGAAGACATAAAATCAAGATTTCTTGAGGATTAGGGTTTTGAAGGGAAAGTTTCTAAGTGTAAAAACCCTAATTTCTAGCCATCTTGCAATATCCATAACTTTTTCATCCTTGATCCAAATGGAGCAAACTAGCTATCAAATTGAAGAGGACACCATGTACTACAATATTTGAAGAAAGAAATATGTTCAAAAGATTCACGGATTTCAAGATATAAAGGCCTAAAGCTAATGAAAACAAGATTTTATAAATTTGTACTTAGAAATTTTTCTAAGTATAGAATTTCAACATGGAGGGTGACTTTTCAAGGCATTCTTTCATCATGATCCAAGCTTCATCTCAATTTTCTTCAAACATGAAAGTTGTAGAGCATTCTTCTGGATTTTGTTTGAGTACTGGAACTCCTCCATTGGATGTGTAGAACTCAAGTTATGAAGTCATCAAGATAGGGTTTTCATTATGTCAAATTTGACAAGGTTTTGGCAACTTTGTGGACCAATATTCTAAAGGATTTTTCATCATGATCAAGACCTCGTCTCAATTGTATGTAAACATCAAAGTTATAGATATTTCTTCAAGATTTCCAACCTTTACAAGAACTCTTTCATTGGACAAATAAATCTCAAGTTATGTTGCTTCAAAGATGGTGTCACAAAATTGTCAATTTCCATAACTTAGAATTTTTCTAAGTTCTTTTTAGTGGCATATTGGTGGAAATGATTTCATTGCAAATTTTCTCCACTTTCCAAGTCCTATTTCAAGTTCATGTCCAAATGAAAATTGTTGTATGATCTTCATACTTTGCATTGGATCAAAAAATTCATGAATTGGAGCTAAGTTCATCAAGTTGTGATTGTTCAAAGTGAGCTTCATGGTATTGTGTCTAAGTATGTTTTCTTGCCACATTGCCATGCATAATGTCAAGTTACATGCATCACATTTACCTCTCATTTTCACTCGCAAAAACCTTCAAATTTTCACTCCAAATATCACTCTAAACATTGCTTAAAGTAATCCAACAAGTCATGTACCTTTTCATTCTTCATAAGCAAGTGTTACCAAACTTGGAAAGATGACAAATTCTTCAAAACTTGCTCAACAAGGGTTTATGTTCCACTAATCCACTCAGAGCATTTCCTCAACCATTATCCACACGAGATGACAAGAACATCTCACCTACAACCATGCATTCATACCATGTCTCATCCCTCCATTTTTTTTTCAAATTTTTCAAAAACTTTACCCCAAGTCTTTAACCTCAGTAACATTTGTTTTTACCACACCAAAGCCTCATATTTAAACTTAATGATGAAACCCTAGGGTGAGAACTCATTCTCAGCAGCATAACATACTCCACACTCCATTTTTTCACTTTCAAAACTTACTCTCTTCGAATTAGCTTCCTTAAGTTAGTTTCATCCCTTTTCTCATCACCTTCACCATCTTTGGAGCTCAAGGAAGCAAAAAAAAGGATTGGTTGGAAGATTAAGGCAAGACAGGAAGCACACAAGTTCATTGTTTGGTAAACTTTCTCTCCCTATTTCTCTAACTTTTAACGTGTGCATAAGCTTGTGTTTGTTATTTTTGGAATCCTTAGAGCATGTAGATTAAGTTTGATACCTTGTTGTGTTGATTTTTGTGAGTTTCAGTTTGTATGTCAAACCTTCATGGTTGGTTTTCACTATGTTAGAGATGTTGTTTTGAAAATATAAGGTTAGATTCATGATTCTCATGAAATTTCGTGCAAGGCAGTGTGTTCGTTTTTCATTTTTATGAACTTTTACAGTCGCCGCCGGTGAAGCTCACCGGGGAAGACAACCGGATCTAGGGCTCCGGCATCTGAGGTGTCTGCTGAGGTGGCATCGTTGAAATCCTTGACTTGCTCGCGTGGCTTGGTTTTTGACCAGTTGACCTATGAAGTGTGAATGAAACACACCATTTCATTTAAGTGCTGAGGTCCTTTGTTGTCTTTTCTGGGTTGGGCTTAGCACTTTTGCTACCCACACCCTTTACTTTGAAGCCCAAATGTGTTGTAACTAAGACCTTCCTTTAACCATTTTACTGATTGCACCCCTCCTATATTTGTTCTCTTTTATTTTCTTTTTTTATTTTTATTTTCGTATGCTTTCATTTTATTAAAAATACTTATTTTTATCCAAAAATTCCAAAAAATTTCATGTTTACATTTTAATGTCTTATTTAATTTTATATGAATTTTATTTTTATTTTTACTTTGTTTTAGTAATTAATCCTGATTTTATAATTCAAGGTGTCCATTTTGACCTAGTTTTGAACTTTTGCTTTGATTGAGGTCCTTCCTAATTGATTCCTGAGATGGTTTTTTAAAGTGTTTTAACACACATTATTAAGATGATTTGAATGTGCTTTATGACCTTGGTTTATATTATTAGGTGGGGTTTTCATTTTCTTATTTGTGGTCCTCGACTTGTGCTCGATTCTTATGACACTCTTCCTTGTTTATTTATTTAGTGCTAGCTCTTGTGCTTTTCTTGTGACAATATTTTGTACACACACACACTTGAGTATATAAACCTATGTTTGAGACATGATTTGTATTTTATTTGTTCATTTTCCTATTTTTGAATGCCATGTCAAGTTGATCATCTTTTGTCCATGTTTTCATGCTCACTTTGACCTAGTTTCTTAGGCATGTTTCTGGGATGTTTGTATTGATTGAATATGTGTTTATGTGTGGTTTGAAAAGCATGTTCAATTTATGACTTCATGGTGCAAAGGTGTTCTTGTTTGCCCATTTGATCATTTGTACATGTTTTGTCTAGTTTGAACCATTTCATGATGTTTTGGCTTGTTACTTGCATGTGACTTTGCTCGTGCCTAAATGTGATTCTTGTTGGTGTTTCTTTTGAAATCTTAATGTTGAACATGAGATTTATGAGATGTGTATGCTACTGCCCTTTTAGTTCATCAGTTGTAACTTCTATGTTGAACCATTCTCTTCACTTGTCTTTGTGTGGTAGAACTTGTAGCAAGTATGCTTGATATTTTGGTGTGTGTTTGACTTTGTTCATGAGAACTTTGGCATGTTGAGCATGATATGATGTAGTTGCTGCCCTTTTTGATCTATGATCACACTTAAATCTTTTGGCTTTGATCCATTGATTGTTATCATCTTTATATTAAAGCTTCTCATTCCAAAACTTGTTATTACAAGTAGTTTGTCCCTCATTCCAAAGGAAAGTTATCATGTTGACTTATGAGTCATTTTTTCTAAGATAGTTTAGACCTTTCTCTTTTCACTTCCTTGACCTTATTAGGATCATCTCCCTTGGCCTTATTAGATCCACTCTTCTCTCTTCAACCTAGTTTTAGGTTAGGGTTTTGTTAACCCTGTGTAAGTACTATCATCATAGATACTTAATTTCCTTCCTTGGCCTTATTAGAGCCATTTTTCCTTACAATTTGGATTTAGGTTTGGAGTTTTTGAACTCTATGTGGGTACCATTATGATGTGTACTCATTTTCCCCTTTTGACTTTGTTTAAAGTCAACCTTTAGGTTAGTTTCTCAACTTAGACTTAGAGAGTTTATTAACTCTATTCGAGTACCATAGTTATGAGTATTCACTCCCCTTTGGAACCTTAATCATTATCAAGAGTTCCTCAACCCTAGTTAGGTGAACTACGAATACTCTGATTCCATCCTAGTCAGGATACATAGGCACGAGATGCGATGTCTTTGCGAGCATACTTATTGTACATACCCTAGGTCTTTACCTTATCACTTCCCTTAGCAAGCAAACATTAGCATAACAGAAATACTAACAAAAGGTTCCTGTAGGGTATTACAGATACTTATGATTCTAACACCTTCCTTAGGTATAACCAACCCCTAAACCTTAGATCTTTTAGCTGTGTTGTTACATAGTGCACTTAGGGCTTTCTTCGATCTTTATCTTTTCCTTTGGATAAATCAAAGCTCGGTGGTGAACTTCATGATTTGTGATTCAAGTTAACTAATAGATTAATATCCGATTCTCACTGCAACAGAAATTGCGACTACACTAGGGAAAATCCCCTAAGAGGGTTAAGCCTATCTTGTTTGTATTTGTGTTTGCTATATGTTTGCTTGCTTGTATATTTGTATATTTGTGAATATCTGTATATATATCTGCTTGTGCTTGGGTTTTTTGTATGTTGGGTGTTTACTTTGAGTGGTGAGGATAAGTCCTATACCCGGACTTGAGTGCACGTATGATAGGAAGGTGGTATATTCAAGGAGACTTTGAGGGAGTTTATTCCTGAAAAAGTTGACTTGAGAAACCACCACTTAGTGGAGGCCCTCTTGGGAGTAGTTGTGTTGAACGAGTATTTGTGAAAACATCTCTACTTTCGACGTAGGAGCCTGTGACACTGATGACCTTTAGTCACCTTTTTACCCTTTTGGCCTCTTAGGATGTAGTGCGATGACTATGACCGAGTATTCTCGAAATATTTGATACGCGATACTACACTCGGACGGGACTCTCTTGAGAATATTATTGACTACCGATTTATTTGGGAAATTGGTAATATCCGAAAGATGGGTTTTTGAATCTGGGAACTTTTTGGAACCCTGTTCTATGGATTGAAAACCCTTAGCACACACCTATTGGGATGGGTAGACCATGGCTCCACGCTCGTGACCTGTGAACCTAGGCCCTTGTCTGTTTATTTGTAAATATGTGTATATGTGAACTGGTGTTTGTTTGTGTTTGTGCATACATGCATACATGAGCATTATTTCATAAAAGTTTTGTGGAATTTGAACCTCTAATTGTAAACAGCGTAAGGTTATCATGGACAACGAAAATAAGAAACCTTGAAGTATACTTACAAGAGTCTTGACTTGGACGTCCTAAGGAGGTTGGGGACCTTGGTGACAGATCCAGAAGGGTTCAAGAGAAGATATGGGAAGTTGTTGTCTTTATTGAAGATGAAGATGGATAAGGGGCTCCTTTCCACCCTACTTCAGTTCTACGATCTAGTTTACCATTGTCTCACTTTCCCTGATTACCAGCTCGTACCTACACTTGAAGAATACTCCTACCTAGTTGGTTTACCTATTCTTGACAAGTCTCCTTTTCCTATCTTCGAGAAAGACCCCAAGGAGAAAGATATTTCTAAGTCCACACATTTGGGATTGGTTGATATTTAAAACAATATGACTACCAAAGAAGGAGTTTTTGGATTGACTGCAGAGTTTTTGGTTGGGAAAGCCCAGTATTATGCCGACCATTTGAGCATGGATGCATTCGAGGCTATCTTTGCTTTGCTCGTCTATGGTATCTTTCTATTCCCTATCTTTAAAGACTTTGTAGACCTCAATGCTATCAAAATCTTCCTAAAGAGGAACCATGTGCCTACTTTGTTAGCTGACGCCTACCATTCCGTTCATCTGAGGAATTTCCACAATGGAGGGATGATCACTTGCTGTGTTCCTTGGTTATACAAGTGGTTTATTTCACACTTGCCTAAGGCTAATGCTTTTTGGGATCCTAAGAAATATTGGTAGTCAAAGAAGGTCATGGCCCTCACCCACTCAGACATTGATTGGTACAATCGTGTCTACGATGGTGTGATGATTATCGACAATTACTGAGATTTTGGGAATGTTCTAGCCAAAAATGGCCAGAACAGCAAAAGTGCTAGTCTCTTCCTTTAGGGCAGAGAAGACTACGTTGTCTATACTATGGAGTATGATGTGATGGATATTTGGGGATTTGAGGGCTATACAGGTGTTGTATGCTGCCTCAAGATGAATGTCTTGCTTAACCCTCATGCAGGAGCCCCTCAGTATGTAGTGTATATGTCTGCTTTATGAACGTCACCCAGTCCCCCTTCTGGATTCCTAGAGGACCCTTTATATAGTGTAATTCTTGGTCTAATGGCCATTAATTCCCTTAATAACGTTTGTATCCGCTAACCATTAATTTAGTAACAGACTCTATTTAACCAAGTCTAAATGTCCCATTAATGGTTCGTAACCGACGTCTATTGAGTTCTGAACCGGATAACCAACCAACCCGGCCAACGCAACCCGGCCAAACACAACTCGGCCAGATAGCTAGGCCTAGTACACAACTCGGCCAGATAGCTTGGACAGGTACTTAACTCGACCATATAGCTAGGCCGAGTACTGAACTCGGCCAGATAGCTAGGCTGGGTACTGAACTCGGCCAGATATCTAGACCTAGTACACAACTCGGCCAGATAGCTGGCCAGGTACTCAACTTGGCCAAATAGCTAGGCCAGGTACTCATCTCGATTTATACCCGGTCTTGGTCGACTATACAGCTCGACTAGGAAAATATATTTGGCATGTACAAGGAATGTGCCTCTTCTTGGCACCAAAGGAGAGATTAGATATAACTCAGTCCTAGCTCGTCGACAGTTGGGATATCCTTTAAGGGACAAACCCTTTGGTGTTCACGTGGAAGGTATCTTTTTCAAGGAGGATGGAGATAATAAGGAGCTAAAGGAGAAGATCTTGAATGTTTTGGGGCACTTGCACAAGAGGGGTAAAAAGGACATAGGAAAGCCTAATTGTGTCTCTTTGGAACCCTATCTCTAATGGGTTTGAAAAAGGGCTATCGAGCTGAAGATTGCCCTATTCTCGACAAGAGCCTATGGTCCTGAAGGAGGAACCCACCTAAATCTTCATGTTTAAAGCAGAGGAGCTGCGAATCACTTTGAACAAATCCCAACAAACAGGAGATGCTTGGAAGCATAAATACTAAGTGGTTGCTGAGGAGAATGCAGAACTCCAAAGGCAACTACAGGCGAAGAATGAGGAAGTACTCTCTTGTAAGAAGAGGAAAGCACAAGAGGATCCATGTTCCTCTAGCCCTCAGTCCACCCCATGGAAGCTGATTGTAGATAAGTTTATTCTTGAAAAGACTCAAATGGAAGAAGAGATCAAGAAACTCAACAAGAGACTGCTAGGAGAAACTCCTTAGGTTTTTTGTTAGCTTTTATTTAGCTTTCTGTTAAGACTCTTGTAAAAAATGCTGATGGCTGTAACCCGTTTTAGTGATTAATGAGAATGAGTTTTTTCGTATCCCTTGATGTTTATAAATACTCAAGTTCCACGAAGCTTTTGCATTGCATTCTTGCATTTTTCTTTTATTTCAAGGAATTAAAAATTATTTTGCAGACACTGTAAAATGGATTTTGGAAGGAAGAAAATACCACAGTACACCTTCATGAGCCCGAAACTGGAAGAACTAACAGAACTAGGAAGTCTGATAGAGGATCCTCTGACATTCTCAGATATGTATGGAAGAATCCTTCCACTGTTGAGACTCCAGATGGCTGATGGACTTCTAGCTACACTCATCCAACTCTATGACCCTATATATCATTGTGTTACATTTCCATATTTCCAACAGATGCCCACTTTGGAGGAGTACTCTGCTCTGATGGGACTTCCCATCACTTCTCAGCCTCCATTCTCAAGAGCGGAAGACGCGCCAAGTGAGAAGGACAATGCCAAAGCTACGTGTTTGAGATTGTCTGATATTCAAGCTCATATGACCATCAAAGGAGGACTCCTTGGACTGTCGGCCAAGATCTTGTTTGAGAAAGCTCAATATCTCGCTGACAATAAGAACACAGAGGCTTTTGAAGCTACTTTCGCATTATTGGCTTATGGGCTATTCATGTTCCCTAATATTGACGACATTGTCGATATTAATGCCATCAAGATCTTCATGCTTAAGAATCCGGTCCCTACTTTGTTGGTTGATACCTATCACTCTATTCACTCAAGAATTCTTCAAGAAAATGGGGGGGGGGGGGTCAGATAACTTGCTGTGTTGCTCTCCTCTATAGGTGGTTTATTTTGCACCTACCAAGGTCTGCAACTTTTTGGGATCCTAAGAAAGGTTGGTGGTCACAGAAAATCATGTCGCTCACTCACTCAGATATTGAGTGGTATGATCCAATATATGGGGGAATTATCATGATCCATAGCTGCGGGGATTTCCCTAATGTGCCTCTTCTTGGCACTAAAGGATATATCAATAAAAACCGTGTTCTTGCCCGTCGTCAACTTGGGTACCCGATGAAGGAGGAACTCAACCCTGTCTATTTGGAATGACTTTTCCTTAAGGATTGAGAGAACCCTAGGCTCAAGGCCAGAATCGTGTACGCCTGGCGTCGCATAAATAGAAAGGGGATGACTGCACTGGGATGTCCCGATTGATCTATTTCTGAATCTTATCTGTTGTGGGTGTGAGAAAGAGGTCTCACAATAATGATACCCCATCCTCGTCAGGAGTCCATGTCTTTGGCTTCAAGTGAAGAATGAAAATTGAAGATGGTGCTGGAAGAGCTTACTTTTGAGAAAGCAAGGATGCAGAAACAGATTGACGAGCTTGAGAAGGAACTTCATGGAGGAGAAGGGTCTTCGTCACGAGGATTAGACTTTTAGTTTCCTTTATTTTGTTATTTTGTATTTTGACTTTATTGTAATTGGCTCTTGAAGATGTACTGTTGGCTTTGTAAAACTTTCAGTCTTTAATTAATGTAATGGACCTTTTGGTTATTCAAGTCGAACTCCCCGTTATTACAGTGTTTGCAAATTTTAATTTTAAGTTCCTTGATTGCTTTTATTTTTGCATTTGCATTTGCATCCCATACATTCATGTCATGGCATGTGCATTTTTTCTGTCGTGGCTCATCTCGTCTTCTTGTCTCCAGCTGTCACACTGAATTCCCAACATCAGTACAACACCTGAGCCCGAGCTCATCAAAGAATGGCTGAACAGAACATGACGTTTGACAGAGTTAACAATGAATTAGAATATTTGTGCGAAAGTGTGGGGAAGATAATGGAAGTGTTGCTGATGATCAAAGAAAAAATGGACACTCAACCGTAGTTTCTAAAATTACCAACGCGACTATAGCACCACCACCAACGATTGTTAATGCTGCAACTGTTCCACCTTTTGGGTTACCTCCAGGTTTTGTGCCTCCGCCTATCACAGTGGTAACTACTCAACAAGCTATTCCTTTGGGATCAGAAATCCCTCAAGCTATTCCAACTTTTGTGCCAGCTACTATGCAAGCTCAAGTACATCCTATTTTCCATAATCCACAACCAGTGTGTATGATGTCCTCGATATGTCTGAAGATGGAGATGAACGTCACGAAAGGTTGAAGGAGAGTGTAAAGACTATTTAGAGGAAGGAAAGGGCCATGGAAGGAACACAACATCTTTGGTACGGATGCCAAAGACATGTGTTTAGTGTCTGGGCTAGTGATCTCTCCAAAATTCAAAACTCTCAGTTTCGATCAGTACTCAGGCGCAACTTGGCCAAAATCGCATTTAATCATGTATTACAGGAGAATGGCTGCTTATGTGGACAATGATAAGTTGATGATCCACTGCTTTCAGGACAGCCTGAAAGGAGCCTCAGCCAAGTGGAACCTAAGTCTGGACCAGTCCCGCATTCACAGTTTCCAAGATTTATCTGATGCTTTTGTTAAGCTCTATGAATACAATATGGATTTGGCTTCGGATAGAAGGCAACTCTTAAGTATGTCACAGAAGAACTAAGAATCTTTCAAGGAATACGCACAGTGCTGGAGGGAGACTGCCTCCCACGTGGAACCTCCACTGACTGAGAAAGAGTTGGGCGATTGGTTTGTGGACACAGTGAGACCTGAATTTTATGAGAGGATGATCAGTAGTGTTACAGTCAACTTTGCAGACATTGTGGCCGAGGTGTAAAGGTGGAGTCAGGTTTGAAAAGTGGTAAAGTGACTAGCGCTTCTGGTAGCTCAAGCAACAACAATACCAAGAAGCCTTCTAGTAGCTTTCACAAGAAGAATGAGAGAGAGACAAATGCAGTTATGGCAGAAAGAAAGAATAACCAGTCATGGAAACAACATCAACAACCTCACCAAGGTTATGTTCAGCAATCCGTGTACCCTGTACAGTATGCCCAACAACCATACGTGGCAGCTGTTACACCCACGTTCAACCATCAAGTTCCAGCATATCAACCAGTGCTACAGGCACCGATTTACCAACCAGTTCAACAACAACAAAATCACCAACAAGCGTCCAACGCTCTAGTGTATCAGCAACAACAAAGGACACATGCTCCTCACCCAAATGCTCCTTACATAAGACAGTGTGGGAAACCTTCATTTCCTCCTATCTCGATGACATATACAGAACTATATCCTTCTTTGGTACAATAGGGTTTGATCATAACAAGACCATTGGGTCCTCCTTCAGAGAAGCTTTTGCCTTTTCATAACCCGAATTTTCATTGTGCATTTCATCTAGGTGCTCCCGGCCATGATTTAGAGGGGTGCCTTGCATTGAAACATGTCGTAAAGAATCTGATGGAAGGGAAAATTTTGTCCTTTGGAGACTCTCAACCGAATGTCAAAAGTAATCATCTGCCCACCCATGGGGCAGTGAATGCCATTAAAGATGGGTCTGATGAGATGTTGATTATGGATGTTACTGAGATCAAGACTCCACTCCAAGATTTTCATGCCAAGTTAGTAAAGGCTGGGTTAACTGCAGTTTTCCATTCAGAATGCAGAGATTGTGTTGACAATCCAAAGGGGTGTGTGTTAGTTCAGAGAGATGTGCAGAATTTGATTGATAGTGGTTTCTTACAAGTGACTAGTAGAGTGAAGAAGGAGGAAGTGTTAGTAATTGAACCGATATTTAATCTTCCAAAGTCAAATGACAAGGTACCAGTGTTCAATTTACCAGAGTTAAGCTCTCCCACTTCGGTTTTCAATAAGCCGAAGCCAATTTTCAACATCACAAAGCATGTGAACCCACCAGTCAGTTAGTCTAAACCAGTGTTTGCTCAAAACCCTAGTCCATTTCGTTTCCAAGACAATACTACAGTGCCATGGAAGTATGACGTATCAGTGAATGATAAGGAAACTGGAAAAGCTATCCCGAAGAAAGATGAGAAAGGTGGTCAGAAGGATGTGACAAATATTACTGGAACAAGCAGAATGACCTGAAGTGGCCATGTTTATCAACCAGTGGTGAACATAGTTCCTCCAAGAGAAACTGTTGATGCTGCACTTGCCAAGGATAAAGAGGTGGTCGTAAATGATGATGAAGATGCAAAATTTTTAAGAATCATAAAAAAGAGCGACGAAAAAGTTGTTGATCAACTCCATCAGACTCCATCAAAGATATATATCTTATCTCTCTTGATGAACTCCCCTGCTCATAGGGTTGCTCTACAAAAATTGTAGGCTCAGGCCCATGTGGCTCAAGGCATTACTGTTGGTCAGTTTGATTCTGTGATCACGAACATCACTGCATGTAATACTCTAAGCTTTAGCAATGAGGATTTTCCTGTTGAAGGAAGAAATCACAACCATGCGTTGCACGTGTCTGTGAAGTATGAGGAAGATGCTTTGGCTCGTGTTCTTGTTGACACAGGATCTTCATTGAATATTCTGCCTAAAAGAACCCTTGCTAAACTTACTTATAAGGGGACGGAGATGAAAGCTACTTGATTGATTGTTAAAGCCTTTAATGGTTCTCGTAGGACAGTGATTGGAGAAGTGGAATTACCGATATTGATTGGTCCACAAGTCTTTGATATCACATTTCAAGTAATGGATATCAACCCAACTTACAGCTGTTTGTTGGGAAGACCATGGATACATGCTGCTGGCGCAGTAACCTCCATACTTCATCAGAAAATGAAGTTCGTTGTTGATGACAAGTTGAGTATATAAACTTATGTTTGAGACTTGATTTGGATTTTATTTGTTCATTTTCCTATTCTTGAATGCCATGTCAAGTTGATCATCTTTTGTCCATGTTTTCATGCGCACTTTGACCTAGTTTCTTAGGCATGTTTCTTGGGATATTTGTATTGATTGAATATGTGTTTATGTGTGGTTTGAAAAGCATGTTCAATTTCTAACTTCATGATGCAAAGGTGTTCTTGTTTTCCCATTTGATCATTTGTACATGTTTTGTCTTATTTGAACCATTTCATGATGTTTTGGCTTGTTACTTGCATGTGACTTTGCTCATGCCTAAATGCGATTCTTGTTGGTGTTTCTTTTGAAATATTAATGTTGAACATGAGATTTATGAGATGTGTATGCTACTGCCCTTTTGGTTCATCAGTTGTAACTTCTATGTTAAACCATTATCTTCACTTGTCTTTGTGTGGTAGAACTTGTAGCAAGTATGCTTGATGTTTTGGTGTGTGTTTGACTTTGTTCATGAGAACTTTGGCATGTTGAGCATGATATGATGTAGTTGCTTCCCTTCTTGATCTATGATAACATTTGAATCTTTTGGCTTTGATCCATTGATTGTTATCATCTTCATCTTAAAGCTTCTCATTCCAACACTTGTTATTACAAGTAGTTTGTCCCTCATTCCAAAGGAAAGTTATCATGTTGACTTATGAGTCAATTTTTTCTAAGATAGTTTATACCTTTCCCTTTTCACATCCTTAACCTTATTAGGATCATCTCCCTTGGCCTTATTAGAGCCATTATTCTCTCTTCAACCTAGTTTTAGGTTAGGGTTTTGTTAACCCTGTGTAAGTACTATCATTATAGATACTTACTTTCCTTGGCCTTATTAGAGCCATTTTGCCTTATAATTTGGATTTAGGTTTGGAGTTTTTGAACTCTATGTGGGTACCATTATGATGTGTACTCATTTTCCATTTTTGACTTTGTTTAAAGTCAACCTTTAGGTTAGTTTTTCAACTTAGACTTAGAGAGTTTATTAACTCTATGTGAGTACCATAGTTATGAGTACTCACTCCCCTTTGTAACCTTGATCATTATCAAGACTTCCTAAACCCTAGTTAGGTGAACTACGAATGCTCTGATTCCATCCTAGTCAGGATACGTAGGCACGAGATGTGATGTCTTAACGAGCATACTTAGTGTACATACCCTAGGTCTTTACCTTAGCACTTCCCTTAGCAGGCAAACATTAGCATAACACAAATACTAACAAGAGGTTTCTGTAGAGTACTACATATATTTAGGATGCTAACACCTTCCCTAGGTATAACCTGTTCTAGCCAAAAATGGTTAGACCACCAAAAGTGCTAATTCTCCTTCTCTTTGGATGAAGAGAGTTATGATGTCTATTCTACTAAGTGTGTTGAGATGAATATCTGGGGATTTGAGGGCTATATAAGCGTTGTATGTTGCCTCAAGATGGATGTCTTGCTTAACCCTCGTGTGGGAGCCCCATTATATAATCTGTTCTTTAATTCGAGCCATTAAGAGAAGCCTCTTGGACTTTTGGCGTTATGTGGCCATCATTGTCGTAACCTTCATCCATGACTACAAGCTTTGAAGCCCTTGATAACATCCGTATTGATGCGCCTCCGCCGTTACAAAAGATGGAGTGACACCTTACGAGCATGTGTCCTGCATCGATGTCGGGTAGAGTGAAGTACCTGGCCTCGTGATAACTCAGCATGGTGGGAATCAGGCTCCATGCTCGGTCCGGGTTGTGCACGAGGCTTGTCTAGCTCTCTTCATTTGTACGATTTCTCCTGCTACTATCGTCTGGTCCATGTTCACACTTATCCGACTACTCAACTCGACATCAAATATATTTGGCATGTACATAAGCCCCCCGAGTACTGTATCCATCCATAAGGATGTAGTACTCGACAGTGACACAAGCCCGGATATATTTGCTAGGTACCGAGTTGTAGATCGGCCTTTCTTCTCAGGTCCTTAGGATTCAAGAATTTCTTAGGAGGTCGTGTCCTTTTAGTTTCCCCAATATAATGATGACTATTAAAGGCTACTCCCTAGCTACTCTCTAGCCTTTTATCAAAGTCCTTCTTTCTCTCTTCTCATTTCCGAATCGCCTTCTTTCTTCATCAACCAGAACATCTTCCAATCTCTAAGGCTTCTTTACTCGCAGGTATCCTTTTAACACTTCTAATTTCAATTTTATTCTTCAATTTTGTTTCTATTCACTATGGTAGTTTTTAGTAAGCAAGAAGGTGAGGGTAATAGTAACGAAGTCCGTATGAACGCCACGGAGAGAAAGGAGTTGTGAGAACAATGCATGTGGGAAATAGAAAGCGCTTTAGGGCCAGAGAAGTATAGACGAGTCATGAACAAAATCTATGGCGATGTTCTTACTTCTGGGAATAATTTTGATTCTAGCTCATCTTCCTCAGGTTTTGTAGAGGTTTCAATGACGGCTACTGCTCCTTTTGATCTTGAAGTCATGAATCATAAGACTAGTACCTTTGATGATGTAGAGTTCGTGAAACTCCGATCCTTAAGACAAATATCTTCAACTGGGTCTGAAGATGACGTTGTCTTGGAATCATTGATTCCCGGAGAGTGCGTTTGTATACTTCGCCCCAAAGGAGTTAAAGAATACTTTTTCTACTTCTATTTCGGGGTTCTAGAAGATTTCAATATACAAATACCTTTTTCTGACTTTGAAGCGGACTTGTGGAAAACTGTGAATATAGCTCCCTCTCAACTTCTTCGCAACAGTTAGGGTTTCATAAAGTCTTTCGAGCGGGTTTGTGAGGTCTTAGATATCATCCCTACAATTGGTTTGTTCTTCTCTTTCTTTGAAGTGAAAGGAGTTGATAAATATAGTTGGATACAAATCAGTGGGATTCCCTGACAGAGTTTTCTCCGTGCATTTACTTCTAATTATAAAAATTATAAGAAATGTTTCCTGAGGGTAAAGAGCGGACCGAGATGTCCACAAGTGTTGTACTCTCTGGATAGCCAGCCTCGTTTCCCCTTCTATTGGGCAGGGAACCCATTGTCGATCACTGGTTTCAACTTTGAGAAACTGAGTGAATTGGAAACCCAATCTTTGATTGTTCTTGACTCCTTCCGTATGATGAAGGTTAAGGAGTTGTTACCTTTGAGCGACGAGCAACTACTCGCCTACCTGGGTAATTGCTTACTTAGAATTCATACATATGATTTATCATCCTCATTTTGACATTTATTACTTTTTCTGCAGATACCATGACTAAATTGTCAGTAGCTGAACATAAGAAATTAATGTTGGAAGCTCGTGCTGCTTGGAAAAGATCCGGAGAGGTTGTTCCCTCTAAGTCGTATATTAGTGGGTTGGAAATACGACAACCAAAACGGACCCGGGGGTACCAGTGCAAAGGCTACCCCAAGTAAGAATGAACCTCAACCTTGTGCTCCTCCGTCCCAGGAAGAAACTTCACAAGGTGCTCCCAAGAGGTTGAAAACCCTTATAATCGATGAAGTTTATCGGGCTGACATGGAGATCAATTTCCTCATGCGAGTTCCTGAGGAAAGTGTTGCATCTGGGGAGTTTAAGTTCTGGTCTAACAGCTTTGACGGGCTTAGGTTCTTGTACGACCATCTCAACGCAACCGAGGACGTTAATAAAGTGAAGTCCATTGGCCTGCAGAAGATTACTCAAAATATTAGCTCCTACCTTATGCGGTGTGCCGTTCTCGCCAGGGGTCTGTTTGAATCTAGCGACGATTATGAGGTGGAGAAGCTTAGGTTGAAAGAAAAGGCTACCCGGTTGCAGGAAACTCTCATGGCCCAATCAGAAAAACTTTCTGGTTTAGAGAAAAACTTGGCTGACGAGAAGAAGAACATAGAGACCCTTGAGTCTAAACACAAGTTGGCTTTGTCCAAGGCTACTGAGGAGTTGGGGCAAGTCAAAGCTTCCTGTGCTAAGCTCACTGAGTCTCTTAAAAAGACTCAGATTGAAGTTCTCTCCGCTGGTGATGAGTTTGATAAAGCAAAAGAGCAAGTTTTGGGTCTTCATCCCGGGCTAGATCTGTCTGAAGTCGAATACTTCAAGGTGGTGCAGGATGGCCGCCTTATAAATCTAGCCGAGCTCGAAAAGAATAATCTGAAGAATACTCCTGCTCCTGATAATGACGGGAATGAGACCCTTGATGGTGTTGGCGTTGATGGTACCCCGGTTGTTGAATGATTTCTTAATCTTTCCTGTGTTTAGTTAGTCATCGTTCTGGATGCATTTTGATGTATTTTGGGAAGGGAGTGTGGTGTTATCCCCCCTTATGCTTATGAATATTTAGCCCTCCGCCTTTGTACAATTTATTTTGGCCCTTCTGAGCTTTTGTTTATGTCTTTTCCGCTTATCGCATTTCTTTGCAAAATGATCCCGTATATATCCAGCCCCTCGGACACTAAGTTAGAATAACTTAATGTGTCCGACTATAGATTACCGGGTTTTATTTTTGCTTTCGCCTTTGCCTTATTGTTAAGGGGCCTTTTAGTTATCTTGAGTGTTCAATCTTCACACTCTCGAGAGTTCTGGACTCTTATAAGCATAAGAGCTGATTATGGTATGTACCCGGGCGCATTAACAAGATTCGCGTCTTTCTTGTCAGCAATTTTCCCCTTTATGATTCTTTAATTACAAGCTCCTAGTATCTTTCGACATGCTTTGAGCTTAGGCGTTTCATCATCTTTATATCAGATTGTCCGTCTTTTGTGCACGGAGTTATCAAACATATTATTCGACCCGTTTATGAGCGACCTATGTACACGGAGCAAGTCGACACGTTTATAGGGTTTTAATCAACCCGTTTATAGGCGACCTATGTACGCAGAGCAAGTCAACGCGTTTATAGGGTTTTAATCAACCCGTTTATGGGCGACCTATGTACGCGGAGCAAGTCGACGCATTTATAGGGTTTTAATCAACCCGTTTATGAGCGACCTATGTATGCTGAGCAAGTCGACACATTTATAGGGTTTTAATTAACCCGTTTATGGGCGACCTATGTACGCGGAGCAAGTCAACACGTTTATAGGGTTTTAATCAACCCGTTTATGGGCGACCTATGTACGCGGAGCAAGTCGACACGTTTATAGGGTTTTAATCAACCCGTTTATGGGCGACCTATGTATGCGGAGCAAGTCAACACGTTTATAGGGTTTTAATCAACCTGTTTTTGGGCAACCTATGTACGCGGAGCAAGTCGACACGTTTATAGGGTTTTCCGAGCTGTAACTCGCCATTTCCAGCCGATGACCTATAAACAAGACATGACAATTTTTTAAGTCCAGGTGCCTTGTTAAAAACCTTTGCCCTTGCAATGGAAACGAGTGCAACCCAGATCTTTTATTCATTATTGGATTACATAAAATTCAGCTGAAATACAACCTAAGATTGGATACATTCCATGTCCTAGGTATTTCTATTCCTTCTAATGTTTCCAGCTTGTATGCTCCGTTGTTTAGCTTTCGAACCACCCTGAACGGACCTTCCCAATTGGGGGCGAGCTTTCCCTTTTATTTGGGTTTGTTATTTTCTTCAAGACCAGGTCGCCCTCTTGGAACTCTTTCTGTCGGACTTTTAGGTTGTACCTTCTTGCCACCCTCTGTTTTGCAGCAGCTTCTCTGATCCGTGTTATTTCTCTGATTACTTCTATCTGATCGGCCGAGATGTTCAAATTCTAGATGTTGATGATTTCATCAAAATGCTCGTGCCTCTAAGTCGTGGTGTTGATTTCCACTGGTATCATTGCATCAACTCCATACACCATCCTGAAAGGTGTTTCATTAGTGGTAGAATGCAGTGTTGTAAGATATGACCACAAGATCTCTGGCAAGTACTCGATCCACATTCCTTTTGCTTCCTCCAGCTTCTTTTTTATGCCGTTTAGGATAACCCTATTGGCGGCTTCAGCTTGGCCGTTGGCTTGTGGATGTTTAACCGATGTGAACCTGTTCTGTATTCCATAATCCTTACAAAAATCTACAACCAATGTGCTCGCGAACTGAGCTCCATTGTCTGAAACTATAACTCCTGGCAAACCAAATTGGCATATGATGTTCTTCCAATAGAACTTATGGACTTTCTCAGCAGAGATCCATGCAACAGCTTCGGCTTCTACCCATTTTGTAAAATAATCGACTGTGACAATTAAGAATTTGATCTGTCCTGAAGCAACTGGAAATGGGCCTAAGATATCTGCTCCCCACTGGTAGAACGGCCATGGGGATGTTATCAGATGATGCGACTCGGCTGGCAAGTGATTGAGTGGAGCAAATACTTGGCATTTTTCACACTTACTAACGTATTCGGTGCAGTCTCGCATCATATGTGGCCAATAGTACCCGACTCTTAGAATCTTTCCGGATAGTGTTCTCCCACCGATGTGGCTACCATAGCCTCCTTCATGGACCTCTTTAATTACCAGCTCTATCTCAGACTCTGACACACATTTTAGCATAGGTGTCGAACTTCCCATCTTATACAGCGTGCCCGAGATTATGATATACCAGGAAGCTATCCTTATAATCATCTGAGCTTCATTAATGTCTTCTGGTAATACTTCATGTGTCAAATAAGTGATGATGAGTCTTATCCACCCTTGAACATCCTCTAGGGTTAATACTTCTTCTGATTGAATGCTAGGTGCTTCGAGAACTTCTTGAATCATGGTCTTATTTATTCCTGAATTCTTTGAGCTGGCTAGCCGGGCTAAGAGGTCGGCTCAGGCATTATCTTCTTTTGGGATGTGGACGACTTCGAATTCCAAGAACGTTTTGAAAATTCCTGAAGCTTTTTGAAGGTATTTTATCAGGATGGAATTCTTTGCCTGGTACTCATTCTTCATTTATCCGACCACTAGCTGAGAATCAATTTTGACCAATAAGTTTGTTACTCCGACTTCTTTTGCCAATTTCATTCCTGCAATCAAGGCTTCATACTCCGCCTGGTTGTTACTAACCTGAGAATTAAAACATAAAGAGTATTCTAATGTTAGCTCTCCGGGTCCTTCCAAAATGACCCCGACTTCACTCCCCTTGAGATTTGAAGATCCATCTACATAGAGGATCCGTCTGTTTGAGATTTCATCTCCAGCCGGTGCACTTAACTCAACCAAAAAATCGGCCAGCGTCTGTGACTTAATACTGGTCAGGGGTATAAAATTGATGTCGTATTCGGAAAGCTCTATCCCCGAGGAGCTGCGCGTGAACGACATGCTCCCAGACCTTACAGACAGCCATACAAGCCAATCAGGGACCTCACCCCGCTAAATACAAGCAGGGGAGACATCCTCAAAGAAGTCGGCCACATGAATCTGTTACATGAGCCTCAACGTCCCAAAAGAGCCAACGTAATCATGGGAAGGCAGCTTGAGGCTTGGCGTAACTACCACCGTATACGGGGACATCACACCGAGGACTGCCAGTAGCTGAAAAAGGAAATTGAAGCCCTATTCCAAAGGGGACACCTCTTAGCGTACATGAAGGATTCCCGGCCACAAAATAACAAAAGAAGTCATCGCCAAGATGATCGGGGAACAAAAAAAGTATCCTGGAAGAAAAATTCAGACGCTGAAGAGGGTCACGAAACAAAGACAGCCTGACACATCCTATACACCATTTCCGGGGGGCTCGCTGGGGGTGAAGAAACTAGTTCAACCAGAAAGAGGTATGCTAGAGCAGTTATGCATATTGACCAGAAATCCCCAGAGAAAATGGAGGGTGACTTAGATGCTGTAACATTCTCCAAGCAAGACTCCTTATGAGTCTTGGCGCATGAGAATGATCATATGGTTATCAAAGTACAGATAAGAGATTGGAGCGTGAAAAGGGTACTGATAGACCCTGGGAGCTCTGCTGACGTACTGTATTGGGATGCATTCAGAGGAATGGGGATTGATGCGACCGAGTTGCTACCATTCAAAGGCAGACTAGTAAGATTCTCAGGAGAACAAGTTCAAGTGCTCGGACATCTAGCATTACCGACCACCTTTGGCAACACGACAAATGCAAAGACCGTCCGAGTAAGGTACTTAAATGTCAATGTTGCTTCACCCTATAATATCATTATAGGCCGACCGTCATTTAACGCCTTGGAAGCCTCGCTTTCAACCCTATATCTGAAAAATCAATTCCCACTTAGAAGGGGCCGAGTTGGAATTGTCAAAGGCAACCAGGGGCAGCCAAAAAATGTTACAAGGACATCTTGAAGTTGAAAAGAAAAGAGCCGAGAGAAGAAGCAGATCCCAAGAGTTCCCTCAAAGTCAACTTGGTCGACATTGATCCACGTGATGATACAGTTGAAGAGAATATAGTCCCCAACGAAGAAACAAAGCAAGTTCAGATTGGGCATTTGCCCTCCCATGTTACACATGTTGGAGTCAATTTGTCCCTGGAAGAAGAGAAAGAGATCGTCTAAGTACTAAAAGACAATGTGGACCTTTTCGCATGGAAGCCCTCAAACATGCCTGGGATATATCCCAATTTCACATGTCATCATTTGGCAATCCACCCAGACATCAAGACGGTCTCTCAAAGGAAAAGAAATGGTGGTGATGAAAAAAGGAAGGCAATAGCAGAGGAAGTCGAGAAGTTGTTACAAGTCGGGTTCATCAAGGAGATCAAATATCCAACTTGGTTATCCAACGTAGTGATGGTGAAGAAGAAATCCGAAAAATGGCGAATGTGTGTGACTTTACGGACCTCAACAAAGCATGTCCTAAAGATCCATATCCACTGCCAAATATTGACCGACTAATAGATACTACCTTAGGTTTCCGTCTACTTAGTTTCATGGATGCATATTCCGGGTACAGCCAGATCCACATGAACCCCATTGATGCACTAAAAACCGTTTTCATGACCCATCAGAGCAATTACTACTATGAGGTCATGCCGTTCGGACTCAATTTTATACCTCCTATGAAGTCCTGCTAAGTCGGGCTTCCTTAGTATCTGTTTGATGGGGTAGTTCGTCTTTACTGTGATGGGATGACCTTGAAAATAATGTCTCAGTTTTCAGGTTGTAATGACTACTACCAATGCAAAACGTTCAATCTTTTGGTATCTTAGCTCCACTCCTTTTAGGACTTTGCTGATAAAGTATATAGGTCGCTCTCCATCTTCTCCATCTTGTACCAAAATTGAGCTCAAGGCTTTATTAGTGACTGACAAATATAGGACAAGAGGTGTATTTTCTTTGGGCCTTACTAGGATAGGAGGCGAGGACACGAAATTCTTTACTTCTCGAAAAGCTTATTTGCATGCCTCTGTCCATTCGACTCTTGGGATCTGCTTCTTCTCTCGGCTCTTTTCTTTTCAACTTCAAGTTGTCCTTGTAACATTTTTTGGCTAGCCCCTGGTCGCCTTTGACAATTCCTACCCGGCCCCCTCCAAGTGGGAATTGCATTGTTAGATATAGGGTTGAAAGCAAAGCTTCCAAGGCGTTGAATGACGGTCGGCCTATAATGATATTATAGGGTGAAGCAACATTGACATTTAAGTACCTTACTCGGACGGTCTTTGCATTTGTCGTGTTGCCAAAGGTGGTCGGTAATGCTAGATGTCCGAGCACTTGAACTTGTTCTCCTGAGAATCTTACTAGTCTGCCTTTGAATGGTAGCAACTCGTTCGCATCAATCCCCATTCCTCTGATTGCATCCCAATACAGTACGTCAGCAGAGCTCCCAGGGTCTATCAGTACCTTTTTCATGCTTCAATCTCTTATATGTACTTTGATAACCATATGATCATTCTCATGCGCCAAGACTCATATGGCGTCTTGTTTGGAGAATGTTACAGCATCTAAGTCACCCTCCATTTTCTCTGGGGATTTCTGGTCAATATGCATAACTGCTCTAGCATACCTCTTTCTGGCTGAACTTGTTTCTCCACCACCAGCGAGCCCCCCGGAAATGGTGTATAGGATGTGTCGGACTGTCTTTGTTTCGTGACCCTCTTCAGCGTCTGAATTTTTCTTCCAAGATACTTTTTATGTTCCCCGATCGTCTTGGCGAGGACTTCTTTTGTTATTTTGTGGCCGGGAATCCTTCATGTACGCTAAGAGGTGCCCTTTTGGATTAGGGCTTCAATTTCCTTTTTCAGCTGCTGGCAGTCCTCGATATGATGTCCCCGTATACGGTGGTAATTACGCCAAGCCTCAGGCTGTCTTCCCATGATTGCGTTGGATCTTTTGGGACGTTGAGGTTCATGTAACAGATTCATGTGGCCGACTTCTTTGAGGATGTCTCCCCTGCTTGTATTTAGTAGGGTGAGGTCCCTGATTGGCTTGTATGGCTGTCTGTAAGGTCTGGGAGCATGTCGTTCACGCGCAGCTCCTCGGGGATGCTCCTTCCTCCTGTTCGACACCTCTTTTTTGCTTTTTGTATTTTTATTATCATCCCGAGCTCTTTTCTCTTGGTTACTCTCCTCCCCTTTGATGTAACATTCGGTCCGGGTAGTGATCTCGTCCATGCTGATAGCCAGCTTCTGAGCCAAGGACTCGTTGCATTGCCCGACACGCAATCCATGTTGAAAAGCCCCCACAAACAGCTCCTGATTTGGATGAGATACTTTGAGGGTTTCCTCGTTGAACCGAGCCAAGTGTTCACGTAACGGTTCCGCCTACTTTTGTCGAACACTGAACAATGTAGTCGTGGACACCTTCCGGCGTTTTCTTGCCGAGAAGTGTTGTACTAGCTTCTTAGTTAGGTCCTGGTAGCTTGTGATAGAGAGTCGAGGAAGGCTCATGTACCATCTTAGGGCTACGTCCTTCAAAGTTTCGGCCATGAGTTTACATTTCAGTGAGTCCGAAGGGGCAACTATGGCCATCTGATTGTTGATGGCAGTGACATGCTCCTGAGGATCTGTTTTCCCATCATAGGAAGTTAATGATTGTGCTTTGAAGTTTTCGGGTACGTGGTCGTCCCAGATCTCTTGAGAGAGAGGTTGAGGTTCGAGAACCTTCTCCTCACTATCAGCGTCAGCTTGAATTTGATGTTGTAGCTCTTGTATACTATCTTGCAGTGTTTCATTCTGTTGTCTCATAGTTTCCATCATGGCTAGTAGTTGAGCCATGTCTGGAGGGTCTCCTTCAGAAGTCATGTCGTCGGTAAGGGGTGTGGCCTGAGAATGTTTTGCCTAGGCCCCACGATAGGCGCCAAATGTTCTAGCCAAAAATGGTTAAACCACCGAAAGTGCTAACTCTCATTCTCTTTGGACGAAGAGAGTCACGCTGTCTATTCTACTGAGTGTGTTGAGATGAATATCTAGGGATTTGAGGGCTATACAAGTGTTGTACGTTGCCTCAAGATGAATGTCTTGCTTAACCCTCATGTGGGAGTCCCATTATATAATTTATTCTTTAATTCGAGCCATTAAGAGAAGCCTCTTGGACTTCTGGCGTTATGTGGCCATCATTGTCGTAACCTTCATCCATGAATACAGGCTTTGAAGCCCTTGATAACGTCTGTATTGATGCGCCGCCGCCGTTACAAAAGATGGAGTGACACCTTACGAGCATGTGTCCGGCGTCGATACCGGGTAGAGTGAAGTACCCGACCTCGTGATAACTCGACATGGTGGGAATCGGGCTCCATGCACGGTCCGAGTTATGCACGAGGCTTGTCTAGCTCTCTTCATTTGTACGATTTCTCCTGCTACTATTGTCTGGGCCGTGTTCACCCTTATCCGACTACTCAACTCGACATCAAATATATTTGGCATGTACATAACCAATCCCCGAACCATAGATCTTTTAGTTGTGTTGTTACATAGCGCACTTAGGGTTTTCTTCGATCTTTACCCTTTTCTTTGGATAAATCAAAGCTCGGTGGTGAACTTCATGATTTGTGATTCAAGTTAACTAATAGCTTGATATCCGAATCTCACTGCAACATAGATGTAGTAGAGATAAGAATGTTGCATTGAATGTGTGGTAATATTAGTCATGATAAAATTAAAGAGAGTGTTGAGGCAGCGCATATAGTAGAAAAGATGGTAAAAAATAGACTTCAGTGGTTTGTGCATGTAGAGAAGAGTTATAAATTTTGTAGGAAAGAGAGTAGATCAAATGAAGAGAAGTTAAATAGGTAGTGGTAGAGAAAGACATAGAAAAACTACAAGAGTTATTAAAAAAAATCTCAAGATAAACAATTTAGATAAAAATATAACTTAGATAGAATATTATGACAAAAATTGATCCATATAACCCTAACTAGTGGTGTAATAAGTTTGGTTGTTGTTGGATTGTTGGATTTCAATCAAAGTATCATCCAATAATGATAGTATGAATACATTTTCCCTTGACTACGAGAATCGTTATCTTATATTGTAATGATGATGGTTCCCGATAGATTGGTGTAAAACACGACACAATAATCTTTTCCCTTATAATACTATATGGAATATTAGTGTAAAACATGATGCAGCAATCTTGTTACTTGGTATCTAAATTCTCATTGCAGTCTAATTTTAAAAAAATTCATATTGCCTCACTACTTATTATTAGAATAATAATTTATATTTTATTTTATATTCACAAACTTAGTCATTAAGTTTGTTAGAGGGTATTTTAGTATTTTAATGTTGCTTTTGGTAACCCTAATTTTAGCTTATAAATAGGGTAGTTCTCATTCCAATCATTTGTATTCTTTTATCCTTTTGTAGCCGTCATTCAATATAATATATTCTCTTCTTCATCTTCATTATTTTCACCTTGTACACCAACAATTGGTATCTAGAGCTCCGGTTAGGATCAACGGGAAACACGAGTGAAAACGTGAGGATTTTTCTTGTGTGATTGAATTTTGTTCTTGATTTGTGTTGAATCTTGAACGAAGTTCTGATCGGAATCATAAATTTGTGATTCTGTGTGTTGGGAAACACTGTGTGCGGTGAGATTCTGAGCGTACTGTACAAGAAGGTTGAAGATGATGAACGGCGGCGGCGGCATGAACACCAAGCTTCCAGTATTTGATGGCAAAAACTGGAATCGTTGGATGATTCAAATGCGTGTACTGTTCGGTGCTCAAGATGTTCTAGATCTTGTCACCGAAGGTTATGTTCCGGTAGCAGCAGATGCGACGGAGGAACAGAAGAACGCGCAGAAGGATACAAGGAAGAAAGATCAGAAAGCATTGTTCTACATCCATCAGTGTGTGGATGCGAATGTGTTTGAGAAGATTGCAGATTCAACGACGGAAAAGGCGGCATGGGACACACTGGTCAGATGTTACGGTGGTGACGCATCAGTAAAGAAGGTGAAGCTTCAGTCTCTACGTAAGCAGTACGAGAATCAGAACATGAAGAACAATGAGAAAGTTTCTGAGTACATCTCTAGAGTGATTGTGATCACTAATGAGATGAAGGCGTGTGGAGAAACTCTTTCTGAACAAGTAATCATTGAGAAGGTATTGAGATCCCTTACTCCTCAGTTTGATTACATTGTGGTAGCAATAAAACATTCTAAAGATCTGAGCACCATGAGAATTGAAGAGCTGCAAAGCAGTCTAGAAGCGCAAGAG
Source organism: Lathyrus tuberosus (assembly GCA_022829125.1). Lineage (NCBI taxonomy): Eukaryota > Viridiplantae > Streptophyta > Magnoliopsida > Fabales > Fabaceae > Lathyrus > Lathyrus tuberosus. The sequence goes on from JALAZF010000017.1 coordinate 23,869,328, forward strand.
TTGCGTCTGACTGAGAGAACTTCTGAAAGGGAAGTAGAGCAGCAGGCTCTGAAAGCAGTTTCTGATAGGAAGCATCAGAAGCAGTCAGAAGCTAGGAGAAGATCTGATGGTGGTCAGAAGTCAGAAACCTCAACTTCTGATAGGCAAAAGAATGCTCAGAAGGGAAAAGAGAAGTATGACAAGAAGAAGATCCAATGTTACTGTTGCAAGAAGTTTGGTCACTTTGCTAGAGATTGTTGGTCAAACAAAGAAAGGAAGTCAGAAGAAGCAAATATAGCCAGAAGTTCTGATGATGAATCTGTGCTACTGATGGCTTCTGAATCTGATGATCAGAATTTGACAGACTGGTGGTATATGGACACTGGCTGCTCAAATCATCTTACTGGAAATAAGAAATGGCTGGTTGATTTTGACTCTGAAAAGAGGACAAAGATCAGATGTGCTGATGACAAATATCTTAACGCTAAAGGTATGGGAAATGTCAGAGTTGTTCTGAACAATGGGAAAACAGCATTGATTCAGAATGTATGGTATGTACCTGGCATCAAAAGCAATCTGATGAGCGTGGGACAATTAATTGAGAAAGGTTTTTTAGTTACCATGAAGGACAATCTTCTGAAGCTGTATGACTGTAATCAGAAGCTGATTATGGAGTCAGAACAAGGAAGGAATAGAACATTCAAAGTGAATGTCAGAACTTCTGATTCTGAATGTCTTAGTGCAACAAGTGTTGTGAAAGAAAGTGAGTTGTGGCACAGAAGATTTGGTCATTTGAATTTCAGAAGCTTAGAACATCTGAATTCGAAGAAGCTGGTACATGGAATTCCTACAATTAAGAAGCCTGAGAAGTCATGCAGAGTGTGCATGGAAGGAAAGCAACCAAGATTGCCATTTGCGTCAGAAATTGCTCCAAGAGCAAAACATGCCTTGGGAGTAGTACATTCTGATGTGTGTGGTCCATTTCCAGTAGAATCGTTCGGAGGGAATAAATACTTCGTGTCATTTGTTGATGAATTCACAAGAATGATATGGGTATCCCTTATTAAGTTCAAACACGAGGTTTTTAGTGAATTCAAGAAGTTCCGAATGAAGGTTCAGAATCAGAGTGGTCAGACTCTGAAGATTCTCAGAACCGATGGTGGGGGTGAGTATAACTCCAAAGAGTTTCAGAAGTTCTGTGAGGAGAATGGAATTGAGCATGAGGTTACTGCTCCTTACACTCCTCAACACAATGGTCTTGCTGAAAGAAGAAATCGTACTTTGCTTGATATGGTGAGAAGCATGCTGAAGGAGAAGAAGCTTCCTCAGAACTTCTGGGGAGAAGCTGTTGCCACTGCAGCATATGTGCTCAATAGATGTCCAACAAAGAAGCTGAAGGAAATAGTTCCTATTCAGAAGTGGACGGGAGAAAAGCAAAGTGTTAGTCATCTGAAGGTTTTTGGTTCTGTTTGTTACAAACATGTTCCAGAAGCTAGAAGACAGAAGTTGGATGATAGAAGCAAAGTAATGTTACTGGTGGGGTACCACAGTACGGGTGCGTACAAGCTTTATTGTCCAGAAACTAATAAAGTTGAGTTCAGCAGAGATGTTATTGTGAAGGAATCAGAAGTTTGGAATTGGGATAAGTCTCAATCTGATCCTGATGTTAGAACTTCTGAAGAAAGGTCAGAAATAAGAATTTCTGAAACTGATGGTGATTCTGATTCTGAAGAAGACTCAGAAGATGAAGGTGATTCTGATGATCCAGATTCTGATGATGATCAAGATTCTGGTGGTGATTCAGATTCTGGGAACATGCCAGACTCTGAAGGTGGTCAAGGTTCTGGAGGAAGTCCAACTTCTGAAGCAAGAACTTCTGAAGGAGAAACTTTTGAGGACAGAATTTCTGAGGTTCAAGCATCCGGAGAAAGTTCTGAACGAGGTCAGAGGCCACAGAGAATCAGAAACATTCCAAGAAGATTTGAAGAGTTTGACATGTTGCAAGACACTGAAGTAGATTCTGAGGGAGAGATTATTCAGTGTGCCATGTTAGTAGACTCTGAACCCGTGAGTACAGAAGATGCTCTCAAGCAGAAGTTCTGGCTAAAGGCCATGAAAGAAGAACTTGAGGCCATAGAGAGAAACAAGACTTGGAAGCTGTCAGAACTTCCAAAGGACAAGAAAGCCATCAGCGTCAGATGGGTTTTCAAGCAGAAGCTAAAGCCAGATGGATCAATTGGCAAATACAAAGCGAGGTTGGTAGCAAGAGGATTTCTACAGAAACCTGGGCTGGATTATTCTGAAGTGTTTGCACCTGTAGCGAGACATGAAACAATCAGATTGGTGATTGCAATAGCTGCTAACAGGAATTGGCCTCTGATGCATTTAGATGTGAAATCTGCATTTCTGAACGGTCCATTAGAAGAAGAAGTTTATGTGTCACAACCTCCTGGATTTGTGAAAAAGAATCAGGAAGGGATGGTGTACAGATTACATAAAGCTTTGTATGGATTGAAGCAAGCGCCCAGAGCTTGGAATCAGAAGATCGATTCATTTTTCAAGAAGCAAGGGTTTCAGAAATGTGAGATGGAATACGGTGTTTATGTTCAGCATATTTCTGAAGGAAATATGATTCTGGTGTGTTTGTATGTTGATGACATACTGTTGACCGGAAGTTCTGAACAAGAATTAGCTAAGTTCAAGAAGGTGCTGATGAATGAGTTTGAAATGACTGATCTCGGGAAAATGACATACTTTCTAGGGATGGAGTTCAGATATTCTGAGAAAGGTATCATTTTGCATCAGCTGAAGTATGAACGAGAACTTCTGAAGAGATTTAAGCTGCAGAATTGTAAGGCTGCTATCACACCTGCAGATACAAATCAGAAATTAGATTCTGATTCTGATGGTGAGGATGTGGATGCTACAACCTTCAAACAGTTGGTTGGTTCTCTGAGATATTTGTGTAATACCAGACCTGATATTTGCTATGCAGTTGGAATGGTTAGTAGATTCATGAGTAAACCTAAGTGGTCCCATTACCAAGCTGCTGTCAGGATTCTGAGGTATATCAAGGGAACTCTGAAGTATGGAGTGTTGTTCCCTTCTGGATGAAAGATTGAATTAGAACTTCTGAGTTCTGGAAGGAAGATTGAATCAGAACTTCTGAGTTATTCAGATTCTGATTGGTGTGGAGACAGAGTTGATAGAAGAAGTACTTCTGGATACTTGTTCAAGTTTCTGGGAGGTCCTATTTCTTGGAGTTCTAAGAAACAACCTGTTGTTGCGCTATCAACCTGTGAAGCTGAATACATTGCAGGCGCTGTTACTGCATGTCAAGCTGTGTGGATTCTGAACTTGCTGGAAGATCTGAAGATTAAAGTTGACAAGCCTCTGAAGCTGATGATTGATAACAAGTCTGCGATCAACCTTGCCAGAAACCCAGTGTTGCATGGGAGAAGCAAGCATATTGAGACAAAGTATCACTATCTGAGAAGTCAAGTTCAGAATGGAGTGTTAGAAGTTCTGCACTGTAGTACCCAGAAGCAGTTGGCAGATGTTCTGACGAAGGCTATCAAGACTGATCAATTCTTTCGCTTAAGGGATGGAATTGGAGTTGTTAGTTTTGAGGAAATATAAATTAAGGGATGGTATTAGAATAATAATTTATATTTTATTTTATATTCACAAACTTAGTCATTAAGTTTGTTAGAGGGTATTTTAGTATTTTAATGTTGCTTTTGGTAACCCTAATTTTAGCTTATAAATAGGGTAGTTCTCATTCCAATCATTTGTATCCTTTTATCCTTTTGTAGCCGTCATTCAATATAATATATTCTCTTCTTCATCTTCATTATTTTCACCTTGTACACCAACACTTATAGTATACGGTATGATTCAGTATTGACTCATGACTTGTTGTATTGTAGTCCATTGCAGTCATACAATATGTTAACAGAGAAAGCCGTAATATAAACCAAAACAAGTTTCGTCTCGTCTCGTGCACTGATAAAGTCCAAAAACCCGACAATTAATACGCTCTTCTGCAGCTCTGCTTTTGATGTACACTATACACACGCACTCCTTCTCTTTTAAACTTTCTTTTCAGCATGGGACCTAAAGCTTCCAACATTTCATTTTATACTAACCCCGCGTGCGCTAACTACAATCCTAATAACGTTTTAAACATCACAAAAAACACAATTAAAGTCTCAATTTCATATTCATTAAAAAACAAAACAATCTTCTTTAACTACCTACGACCCACCGCCAAAAACCGCAATCACCGTCCCCCCACCACCATTCCTGCCATTCAACATTGACAATTCTCTATTCTCCAAATCAAAATTCAAAATTGATTATCTCTTAATTAAGAACTTAATTAAACAAAACTTCATTATACACACATTAATATGCCTCAACAATCCTAATTATTAGACAAAAATTAAAAGTACTGTTACAAGTAGAGAATTTAAACAAAACTTCACACAACCATCACTCTTTAGAGTGTACTATAAAACAAATCAGAATAAAATTAACTAATTTTATTTTATATTTTTTTGTTGTTGTTACAACCAACGAAAACCTTGAAAGATGAAACCATGAGTGTGTACTGTGTTCTGTTGTCAAAGAACAACTAGAGGATCTGAGCCTAACAAAATATCTTGGAAGAAATCATCCACTTGGCATAAAGATGAAGAGGGTGAAGAGAAACAAGCTTTGTCGAAATCTATGAGTGAGTCAGCAAGAACAATGCTGTCGTTTAATTCTTGTTCACACAAAAACGGCGTCGTGTTTTCATCAAACATGATGTTTTGTTCTTCTTCAAACAACATAGGAAAATCTGGTGTTTCGAAGTTGAACACATCGTCCCAAGAAGGCATAGGAAACTCAAAAAACGACGCCGTTTCGTCTAACAAGTTTGTCTCACCTTGACATTCTCTGAATACTTCGCAAGCTTCGTTTTGTTCCTCCGATTGCTGTGACACGCCGGAGTTAGTTCGGAAATTTAGAACTGAAGTAGGAGAAGAGAGAGGAACACAACGATCTTCGCCGGAATCGTAACCGGAGTTACCAGACCCGGAGGCTTCTGCTTCTGCGTCGGCGTCGAGGTTGGGGTCTGCATCGACGATTACTTTCAATTCGGTTTTCACGGCGGAGGGTTCTACTTCTACCGGTTTTTCTCTCTGCGGCGGCGTGATAAAGTTTGTTAAAGCGTCGGGTCCACGAAGCTTAATGGCGGCATTGTCGTACACCATAGCAGCTTCTTCTGCAGTTTCGAAAGTACCTAACCAAAGCCGTACTCTCCGAGCAGGATCGCGAATCTCAGCAGCCCACTTCCCCCATGGCCTCTGCCGTACACCACGGAACTTTCTACCACTGGTGATAGCAGGAACTTTCGCCGGCCTTTTAACCGTCGATGTTTCTCCGGCAGGTCTTTTTCTGTTGACGACGCCTTTAGCGGTGGCTTCGATTTCAACACGGTGGATATAACGCTTTGTTCTTTTTCTTGAGAAACTTTCTTCCTCGTCGCTGGATGAGTCAGTGGCATCTGGGTCGGTGACGGATATTTGTACGACTCTTGGGTATATGGTTGAGTTTGTTTTGTTGCTGTTAGAGGTTTTCTTGGTAGTGATGAGTTTCTTTGTAATAGTGTGATGTTCTGTGAATTTGCATAGGATACTCTTACTAGGTTGTTTTTGTTGATGTTGTTGTTGATGATGTTCCATTGTGTCTCCTAAGAGAAAGAAATGAATGTGTTTGGTTAAGGAACAAATAGGCCCGGTTATGGAATATAAAGAGAACCGTGAAGAAGAAGAGTAGAACTTTAGGTTGGGTATTCCAAAGGCTTTTTATGGGGAAATCTTCCAAAAAGAGATGAAAAGTTAAGGATTTAAGAGGAAAAAGAGAAAGTAAAAGAGGATAAAATTTAAAAATGGAAAGAAGTAAACATGGTGGTAGAGAGTGTGAGGAGGAATAAAGAGTAAAGAAAAGCTTTTAACATGATGGGCTATGAGAAATAAAGAAAAGGAATTATTGAGAAGATGGTGATTCTTATATTGAAGATTTGTTTCTTGATGAGAGTTTCGTTGAAACTTCTCTTTGGATTCAAAGTGAATTCAAAGTGAACAAGAGAGAAAAATGGTATAGATTCTGTTGGGTGAAGAGTGATATGTGTTGTTAATGTCACTGAATGGGTAAAGAGGCTAGTAGTTGAAGAGGAACAAGAGTTCAGTGTTTTCTGAGAGGACCAAAACACTTAAAACCCGTTTTATAGGATCCAACAGCCGAAATTAAAACATTGAAAAATATCATCACTCTATTAAATTAAATAAATTAATAAATATTTTTTTTGAGTTTTTTTTTCATTAATTCAAATTTTGATTTTCCCTTGGAAAAAGGAGAAATGAAAAAAGTTGGAGTTGATAGTGAGAAGACAGAATCTACGACTCGCCGCATTTAATACGAGATTTTAACATGTTGCTGAGATGTTTTCACATAAAAGAGATCTCAACCAGTGAGACAAGATCTAACGGTCCCTATTCGAGTAATCACATGCCACCACAACGTTGTTCGTTTTTGTAACGCGAGTCACGTGAGACCCAAGATACACGGTCAAATTCGTTTAACCCAAGATGTTACCGAAGAAATTAATGTAATGAAAATTGAAAAATGGAGAAATAGAAGAGGGTAAAATGGTAATGTGATAGGGATGGTAATGTGGTCGTAAAAACACAACATTTTGTGCTGGCGACTGACCAGGGTGAGGTGGGTGGGTCATGTGTTAATAATAGTAGTAAGTTTTATTTTAGCAGTGATAAGGTTTGTGGCATTTGTTGTTTCTTTTGTGTGATTATGTTTTTTTGGTGAAACGGTTTGCATTATAGAAATGAAATTTTTACAGCTAGTGGTAGAATTTAACGTGGCGAGCAACCTAGAATTCGCGGCCATTTACAAATCGTTTCTGTACGTCTCTGGGTTTTTCTGCTCACTGTTGTTACTCAGAGAGAGATACAATACAACTCCACGCGCTCATTTCAATCGTCGCTCTGATGGGTACCAAATGAGTAATATTTTTTTAATGTGAAAAATAAAAATATATAAAAGGGAAAAATATATACTATAAGTTTTACAGTTAATAAATTCTATTTAAGAAGAATAGTTGAAAAGAAACCAAAATCAAAGCTTTTGTTCTTGACCAACACACATTAAATTTCATTATGGAGAGAATTTTTTTGTAAAAACAGGATAATAAAATTTATTTTGTTGAGAATCCTAAGTAATATAATTTATTACTAATTAAATTAGTCAAAAAAACATCATATTACCACGAATATACAATACCAGGAGTAGTTTAATGTTTTAAAACTATGGATGTTGTGAAAATTAATACTATTTTCACCAACTAAATATGAACTGTTCTATAAAATGGGTAGTAAGTAACTTAATTGATAATTTTTTATTGCAGATATTTCATTTATTCACTTCTAAAAATGATAAAAATTTATAGTTTGTTGAACAAATATGAATTGAAATTTATGGTGCATTTGATTTATTTAAAAATAAGGGATTAGAGTAAAAATTTAATTATGGTGCATTAGACATGACAACATTTATTGTATCCTATTTGATGTAAAAATTAATCAAACAGATTACAAGTGACAAATGTAATAAAAAAAATTACAAGTGAATGAACAAATACATGAATTTCCTGTTCTTCAAAAAATCGTAGAACAACTTTTTATCCAAACACAAATTATCAAAAACAAAAAATAATAAAAAATACACATACAACAGTACATCATTTCATTAAAACTAGCAAGAGACCCGTGCGTTTACACGGGTTGTGCAAATGTAGTTATAAATTATATAATAATTGTTAATAAATTTATATAAAAGATACATAAATAAATAAAAATTGATATTATAATTATTATATAAATATTAATTTAATCTACCCGTACGTTCGTACATTTGATATTATATGTATCAATAATACATTTTTTTCCATTTATAAAAATATTTGTATCAACAATATACTTTTCATGTTTATAAAATATTTGGATCATCAATATATATTTTTTCCGTTTATAAAATTATTTGTATAAAACGTAAACTTTTTCCATTAATAAAAATATTTGTATCAACAATAGACTTTTTCCCGTTTATAAAATTCTTTGTAATCTTTTTTTTCCGTTTATAAAATTCTTTGTATCAATCGTAATCTTTTTTTTCATTAATAAAAATATTTGTACCAATAATAGACTTTTTCCCGTTTATAAAAATATTTATATTAACAATACACCATTTTTGTTTATAAAAATATTTGTATCAATAATAATTTTTTTCCCATTTATAAATCATAATTAGTAGTTTCAAAAAATGTTAACTTCAAAAAAATGTTAACTTCATAATTAGTAGTTTTCCCGTTAATTTGAAAATTTTTGACAGGTTAGTAGTTTCAAAAAAACGTTAACTTTTATTTTTCATAAGAAATTTATATATTTATCAATCATAATTATCTCATGTTTTTTTATTTATAAACATAGATATTTGTAGTATTTTTTTTTTGTGATTGTCGCATGTATTTTTTCCTGATCGTCTCATGTCTTATGCATTTTTTTCATGATTATCTCATGTATTTTTTCGTTATTGTCTCGTGTTTATTAATAATGAATATATTTTCATAAATTTAAATTTGAATATATTTTTATGGATTTGGAATCGTGTCTTATTTTCTCCCGTGTATGTTTGATATTTGCATCAATTCATAAGTGTTCAAATAATAAATTATAATTTTAAAACAAAAACGTAAATATGTTCGATATTTACAATCTTGTCATAAACTATAATTTTAAAATTATTAACTATATATTTTAAAGTCAAGGAATACAATCTTGTCATAAATTTTTAATTATATTCTAAATAATAAATTATAATTTTAAAATTATTAATTATAAAATTGAATTAGATTAATTAATTAACTCTACATTTAATTTAGTTATAGTAATATGGAAGATATTTTTACAAATATATAAATGCAAATATTTTTACCATATATATAGGAAAATGTGACTTGAAATATACATTTAAGTGTTATTATAACACATTTATTTTGGATCGACTATGTTTTGGAATATATATCTAACATAGTAATTAGATATTATTATTATGCTGCTTTTTTTTTAATAAATAATAGAGCCTAAGTTCGCATGTAGCATTATGATTTTTTATGATTTTTGAATAATAAATCATTATTTCTAATGATTCTAATATCAATAATGAATCCTTATAATTTTAGGGTTTAAAGTAAATAAATAAGAAATTATAAAAAGTTTATTGAAAAAACTAAAATTTTAAGCATTTAAATGACAGTTGTTATAGAATTTTATTAATTAATTTTCACTAAAAAGGAAAAATTACTCTTTAATAACAAAAATCTTGTTTCCATTGGAATATAATTGTTTTTCAATGTTTAATTTCATTTCCTTTATAAACTCAACGCATTATTTTCAACTTCTTCACAATAATAATTATTATTAATACACATTAATCACACTCAAACACATTTATAAAAAAAATCAAGGAGAATAACGATTCATAACACAGTACATTTTGGATAATTTGACAATTGTAATTCAGTAAGTAGACTATATAAATTATATAATTTAATCATTCAAACTTTCAAACTAATAGAAAATACAAAATTATATAATTTAATCATTCAAACTTTCAAACTAATAACAAATAACAAAATATAAAATTAGTGTGATGTAGAAAGAATGTATTTGAAAGAGAAGTTAAAATGCAAGCAATGTTCCATAAATCTCCGAAAGAGAGTAAGAACATGAAAGTTGATCTTAATGTGTGGTGAAGAAATACTCCTATCACCTGCATTGAACAAAAATGAATAATAAAAAAGATAAATAGTATAAAAAAACATACCAAATCATATAGGTAAGCAGTATCATTTGTTAATATGTTGCTAACAAAATCATAAAATTTCCTATTTTACTAACTATTTTCAAGGATTAATTGAAGCCAAAAATTAATTAAAACAGGAATCATGTCTATTTGGAAATAAAAATGAAACACATAAACAACATGCAACCATTTCTACTGTAAAATTTTGTAAAATAATTGTTGAGTTCATATTGTTCAAATCTGATACGAACCATCAAGAACCCTTATAGAAGTGATTACTGCAACAAAATCATTTTGTCCATCCATTTCAAAGTTATATAATAACTTTAAAATTCAAAAATCAAAAGAACCAATTTTGATGACAGTGAAATTGCACGAAATTGGAAGAAACTCCTGCAGCCTCCTTACGCCTGACTCTCGTCTTAAACTCAGCAAGGTAATTGTGGTAATCTCCATTCATCCATTCATCTTTAAGGTAGAAAACATTAGAATCTCAAGAGAAAGTATAACCATTTCAAAAACCAAGTTATTATCCAATGCAATATAAAATTTATTGAAAAATTATCTAACCAAGTTATTTGTCATTTTATTGAAAACTCTATAAAAAACATTTGCATCAAGCGATCCTTCTTCTCCAAGGTAATAGACTTTGGATTAAAATTTGCAGAAAACTGACCATTAATAATTTAATAAGTTAGTTCAAGAATAATTCATAAATATATATAATTGTAATGATATAAAAAAACAAAGAGTGGCCCCTCTTAATGAACATAACACTCTAGAGAGTTTCTGTATCACTCTTGAAATATTTACCGCGTAACTCTTCTAGATCATAAAATATTGCAGCAGCAACAATCAGAGGTGTTATAGCTTCCCTGCATTCCTTAGGGCATCCATTATAAAAGATTTGAATTAGTTTAAGTACATGAGGAATATTTAGACACATCATGTGTCCAAAATTATACATCAGCATGCAAAAATCTAAGACCATACAAATAATAAGCAAAATAATCATTGTAGTAGCGTAGAAATACTAAGTCAGCCTCCTTGTAACAAAGTAGTTAACAATATTCAACTTCAAAGATGCAGAAAAACACAATAAGCTTTGGTTCATACAATTCAACAGACACTTTGTGGACAGACTATCAAAATAACTATTTGTCAAGCATTTTCTTCACAATAGAAGCCAATATCATCTATTAAATAGCAGATGATACAATAGGAAATCAAATCATACCAAACAAAAAGAAAATAAATCGACGAAAATTGTTGCAGCGACGGCGAAGTACGGTGAAGGACAACGCGACGTTGGATGATGATGGAGGCACAATTTGAAATTTCGAGTTGTGGTGCAGTGGTCTTGGGCGTTCTTGGCTCGGCGACTCAGTATTTTTGAGGGGGAGAGGAAAATGAAACCTTTAGGGTTCCCAAAAGAGAGTGTTGATGAATGGTAAAGGATTTCTCATATTTAATCATGAGGGTTTTTAATAAGAGAATATGAAGAAGGAATTTTGAATGATGGAAGTGAAAAAGATGGTTCATTGTTCCGATGCAAATTTTTTGAAGAGATAAAATGTTAAACATTGGAAACGAGTGGAAACTGCTAGTATTGAATGTATTGCGTATGAATTGGTTTATTTAGGTCTATAATGATTAGGGTTACGAAATGACGTTTAAGAGCATGAAATTAAGCCCTTAATTTAATTTAATTAGGTTAATAAAATACTTTTGGTAGTGCTTTACTTTCTTATATTAGTAATAGATTTCTTTTTTTTATATTTCAAACATGTTAATTTTTTTCTTGATCATGTATATATCTAATTTCTTGATCATGGATATATCTAATTTCTTGATCATGGATATATCTAATATTGCTCTTTATATAAAAAATGTACAACACAAAAAATTATGCAACAAATATAACTTCATTCATTTAACTATAAACTAAATTAATATATATATATAAAGAGTTTAATTACTATGCACTGACAGTGTAAAAAGTTTTACACTGTCAATACATCACCATCATCCGTTTGAGTTACTTTATAGATTATTAAATTAAAAGTCAAACTCCTCTTTACATCCAACGATTATAATTAACTGACAGTGTAAAATTCTTTTACACTGTCAGTGCATTTCAATTAATTCCATATATAAAAGAGTTTCAAAACAAAACAAAAAATAGAACAGCTTAATCTTTATTTTATTTAATTGATGAAGAAAATATAAAGAAAACATATTGAAGAAAATGTAGTGATAGCCAATAAAAATTAAAAGGCTGAAAATCAAATCCATCAAATAAAAACATAGCGCGGAGATTCACATTTAAAATATTGTAATAACATTTTCGAATAGCAATGACTTTAACGTACGGTGTGCGAATAGATCCTACCTCAAATCTCCCAAATAATGTCTTTCAAACAATCATATACTTAGAGACTTATGTCTTCTAATACAATAAAATGTGTTCATTTAGTTTACCACTTTGCCACCAAATTAACTCAGTCTTAAATTGGTTGACATTTGAAAACCTTAATCTATTAACAATTTTTTAGAGGATAAACTATGAACGTATTTACGTTATGTGTAATTGATGCAGCATTTTAAATATTTTCTTGTCCACACACAATCCAAATCAAATATTTTATAAACTAATTCGTGAAAAGTTGCTTAAAAATTTATAGAACTGAATCGAATCATATAACCGAATTGAACTGTTATCTCTAGATTGTGAATCTAACCACAGTTTATCAAATAGTTTGATAATTAAATTGAATTGCACTCAACCGAACCAAAAGCTTAGTTGAACCGAACTGCAATTATCTAAGCATATGGTATTAATTGGTTATGTTGGTACTTGGTTCATATTTTCTTTACATTAATTTTTAACATAAAAGCTTATTTTAAATATGAAAATTAATTAATTTTTAAATAAAAAATATTTCAAACAGTAATAATATTTAATTTTTTCAATGGATGATAAATGTCATAAAAAAAATAGACCGAACATTCAATAAATTTTGTAAAAATAAAATCATTTTTCACTCAAATATTCAAATTAAAGATAATATGTTAACAATAAAATAAATTATTGATAATAATAATGTTGTTTTGGATAAAAATGTTGTTTTGAAGAAAAACGGAGTTTAGAGAATTCTAACTTTAAAATAAGTAACAAAAGTTTAGAGTATTCAAGCCAACAAGAATACAGTGTAAATGAAATGTTATTGGTTGGTTTTGAAAAATGTCATTAAAGTGGAATGTTATTATTGCTTGGGTTGGTTGACAATATACGTGTTGATATATTTTATTGTGGAATATGATTGTCGATGAAGACAATGAAAATTTATGTATTATTTTCAATCAAGGTGAAGATTGTTGGGATTTGTTGAAAATATACATATTCAAGAAATCTCACATCGCTTAGTTTTGTGAATAAAGAGAGAGCCCAAGACTATATTTAGAATACAAGTTCTTTGAAGTCTCACACTGTTTAGTTTTGCGAATGAAGAGAGAGTCGAAACTATATATAGAATACAAGTTCTTTGAAGTATTACATCGCTTAGTTTTGTGAAGGAAGAGAGAGTCCAAGGCTATATATATGATTCAAGTTCTTCATTAAAAAATGTACTAGTCAAAAGCACTTTAAGTTTATATTTGACTTTCTTTGTTCTCTTCTACCCTTGTATTATAATGTTGTGAGATGTAGTTAAATATTTGTTTTAGAGGGTGTGAGTGTACTGGAGATCTGGGTTAGTTGAGGGTATATTATGTGTTGTAACAATTTTCAGATAGTGTTATTTTCTGATCGTCTATTGACAACGGTCGTGGTTTTTTCCTCCGGTTTTAGAGTTTCCACGTTATGTTTTTATGTTCCTCTTTTTTCTCTATGTTTTTTCAATAACAACTAGTATTAGAGCTTTTGGTTCGATCTGGGGATAAATGTTCTCAACATGCTCCGTGCTTGCAGTTTTGTCTGATCTTCCACATCAAAAAAGAAGGGTAATGTTGTGAAAGAGTTGTTTAGTTGCAGTAAAAATTTCCACTGTGCAGTTTGGGCTAGAGAAAAATGATGGAATTTTTTTTTTTTGACTTATGGAAAGTTCAAGTCAAAGATGTGTTGATATAATCAATATTACACAAGGTGCAAAATTATGTCGGTGGTTGAAGGGAAATGGGCTACATTGAAACGCATGACCCCATGGAGCATTACACAGATGTGTTGATATAATCAATTAGGGCTCAAATTTTATTGATAGAATGGTAATCAGCTAAACGCATGACCCCATGGAGCATTACAAAGTTTAGAAAATGGCAATTTAAAGGGAAAGGGGCTACATTGAAACATAACGACCATTATCATTCTACCAACTTTGAATTCTGGGTATTTTTGAGCTTCAGTCGAAGATGACCTTGATTGAAGTTTTCCTGACGGATGACGATGCCGCTGAGGAGCCAATCTTGTCGGGTGTAGTTACTTGCCATGAATCCCTAACTTTTTCCTAGATTGCCCTCTCGGGTTTTCAATCCGCCCTTTCGGGTTTTCAATCTAGCGAGACGTTTTTTTATTAGGCGAAGTATTTCTTGACTACATCAACATTTGTGGGGTAAGTAAACTCCTCTCCATCCATGGTTGCGAGTCTCAAGGCACCGCCTGAGAAGGCTTTCTTAACAACATAAGGGCCATCGTAATTTGGAGTCTATTTGCCCCTGGGATCAGTGAGAAATGATTGGATCTTTTTTAGCACGAGTTCGCCTTCTATGAAGACACGAGGCCGAAACTTTTTGTCGAATATTTTCTTCATTCTCTGTTGATATAACTGGCTATGGCATAAAGCCGTCATTCTCTTCTCTTCGATTAGATTCAGTTCATCGTGTCGGCTTTGACACCACTCGGCTTCTATTAACTTGGCTTCCATCAATACTCTCATTGATGGGATCTCTACTTCTATGGGGAGTACTGCTTCCATGCCATATACTAGAGAGAAATGGGTTGCCCCTGTTGAAGTTCGGATGGACGTACGATAACCATAAAGAGCGAAGGGCAGCATCTCATGCCAATCTTTGTAGGTTATAACCATCTTCTGAATGATTTTCTTAATGTTCTTATTAGCTGCTTCTACCGCTCCATTTATCTTAGGTCGGTAGGGAGATGAGTTATGGTATTCAATTTTGAACTCAGCACACAACTTTTTCATCATCTTGTTGTTCAGGTTGGATCTATTATCTGTAATGATCTGGTTTGGAACACCATAACAGCAGATGAGATTGTTCCTGATAAATTGGACCACCACTTGTCTGGTCACATTGGTGTATGATACCGCTTCGACCCACTTGGTGAAGTAGTCAATGGCTACTAGGATGAACCGATGTCCGTTTGAGGCTTTGGGCTCAATCATGCCAATCATGTCGATTCGCCATATAGAAAAAGGCCATGGAAAAGAAAGAGCTTTGAGATGTGTTGGCGGTACATGGATTTTGTCGGCGTATATCTGACACTTGTGACATTTCCTCATGTACTTGTAGCAATCAGATTCCATTGTTAGCCAATAATATCCTGCTCTCAGATTTTTTCTTGCCATTGTGTGTCCTTTGGCATGAGTGCCAAAGGATCCTTCATGAATCTCTTTCATTAACATGTTTGCTTCGTGTTTGTCTAAGCATCTGAGCAAAACCATGTCGAAGTTTCTTTTATAGAGTGTATCATTGTTCAGGAAGAAGTTTCCAGCCGGTCTTCTGAGAGTCTTCCTATCTTTTCTTGATGCCCCAGGCGGGTATTCTTGTCTTTGAACGAAGCATTTGATATCGTGATACCATGGTTTGTCATCTATGACTGCTTCAACTGCAAATATGTAAGCAGGCCTATCAAGGCGCATTATGTCGATCTTAGGTACATCGTTCCATCGACTCACACTAATCATGGAGGATAGAGTAGCCAATGCATCAGTCATGTGGTTTTCTTCACGAGGAATGTGATGAAACTCAATCTTGTTAAAGATGGGCAACAACCTTCTTGCGTAGTCTTTGTAAGGAATCAATCCTGATTGATATGTGTTCCACTCTCCTTTGATCTGATTTATAACCAAGGCTGAGTCTCCATACACATCCAAGTTCTTTATCCTTAAGTCAATAGCTTCTTCGAGACCCATGATGCAGGCTTCATATTCGACCTCATTGTTTGTACATTTGAATACCAATATGGCGGTGAAAGGGACATGGGTACCCTGAGCTGTTACGGTGATTGCCCCAATTCCATTTCCATAAGTGTTGACAGCTCCGTCGAATATTAGTCCCCATTAGGAACCTGGCTCTAGCCCTTCGGTTGGTAGTGGTTCATTGCAATATTTCATTTTTAGGTACATGGCATCTTCGTCCGGGAAGTCAAATTTGACTGATTCCTGGTCGTCAATCGGTTGATGAGCCAAATGATAGGCTAAAATACTTTCTTTGACGGCTTTCTGAGCATGGTACTCGATGTCGTATTCTGATAACAACCTTTGAAAACGGGCAATCCTTCCTGTTAAAGCAGGCTTTTCAAAGACGTACTTGATCAGATCCATTTCGGAGATTAACTAATTAGTGTGACAAATGATGTACTGGTGAAAACGTTTAGCTGACCAAGCTAGAGCGCAACAAGTTTTCTCGAGCATAGTGTATTGAGTTTCATAGTCTGTGAATTTCTTGCTTAAGTAATAAATGGCGGATTCTTTTCTTTTCGTCTCGTCTTGTTGGCCAAGCACACAACCCAGGGAGTCTTCCAAGACTATTAAGTAGATGATCAGTGGCCTTCCTTCCATTGGAGGAGACATGATCAGTGGATTCAGCAGATATTCTTTGATGTTGTCGAAAGCCTTTTGGCAGTCTTCTGTCTATATACAGCTTTGATTCTTTTTTAGTAGTTTCAAGATTGGCGCGTAAGTCGCATTTGTGAGGATATGAATCTTGAGATGTAATTAAGACGTCCCAAAATTCCTCTTACTTGTTTTTCAGTCTTTGGTGAAGGCATTTCTTGAATGGCCTTAACTTTGTCAGGATCAACCTCAATTCCTTTTTGGCCGACGATGAATCCTAAAAGTTTTCCTGAATGAACACCGAATGTGCATTTATTGGGATTCAAGCGAACTTTATATTTTCTCAGGAGCTCGAATAGTTTTAACAAATTTCCACATGTTCTTATTTTGTTTTAGATTTGGCAATCATGTCATCGACATATACTTCAATCTCTTTGTGCATCATGTCGTGAAACAGAGTTGTCATGGCCCTTTGATAAGTCGCCCCTGCGTTCTTTAGACCGAACGACATTACTTTGTAACAAAAGGTGCCCCATGGGGTGATGAATGAAGTTTTCTCCATGTCTTCGGGCGCCATTCTGATTTAATTATAGCCCGAGAATCCATCCATGAAGGAGAATACTTTGAATTTTGTTGTGCTGTCAACTAGCATGTCAATGTGTGGTAGGGGAAATCATCCTTTGGACTGGCTTTGTTAAATCCCTATAGTCTACACATATTCTGACTTTCCCGTCCTTCTTTGGAACGAGCACTATGTTGGCTAGCCATTGAGGATATTCTGAGGTGGCAAGGAAACCTGTGTCGATCTGCTTCTGCATTTCCTCCTTAATCTTGATGGCCATATCTGGATGAGTCCTTCTCAATTTTTGTTTGACTGGCGGACATTCTGTTTTCAGTGGTAAGTGATGTTCCACGATGCTGGTATCCAACCCTGGCATGTCCTGGTAGGACCAAGCAAATACATCTGGAAACTCTTTGAGAAGTTTTATCAAGCCCTCTCTAACAGTTGGACTGAGCAGTGCTCCAATCTTAACTTCTTTCATTTCTTCTTCTGAACCAAAATTGACCGTTTCCAATAGTTCTTTGTAAGGTTCAATGGACCTTTACTCTTGTCTGAGTAGTCAGGAGATCTCTTCTGGAATTTCTTCATTTTCTTCTTCTTCAGCTTCAAATACCGAGAATTCAAAGTTGGGAGAAGGCATTGGATCGTATGTTTCAATGGGGTTTAAAACAAGTAATCTGCACGACGTGATGATTCTTTTCTAGAAAAGACAGAGAGAATGCAAAAGTGTGTGCAGTGTATTTTTTTTTGAAAACGCTTGTTTTTATTTTGTTTTGTTTTTTTATTACTATTTTCTAAAAAAGCGAAAAGTGAAAATAACAATAAATGCAGGAATTCAGAATGACATTATTTATTTAAGATTTGTCGATTCTTGAAACACAACCCTATAAAACAAAACTCTGTCGATTTGGGCGAAGCGAAGAGGGACATTTACAGAATAGTAAAACCCTATAAAACATCAATTTCACCCGAGCAAGGTGAAAGGTCAAAACAAAGATGCGACAATTACTTCGATTTATAAACAACATTCGGGACATCGACCGCAACCCAATGGCGACGAACTCCCTTGTGGATCACAAAGTCCGGTATCTTTCTTCTCGGTTTGTCTTCAGTAATGACACTGATTTCTGGCGGAGTGGGATTATTGGAGTCTTCTTCCCATGCAGAGTTATCGTAAGAGGTCTCTTCTGTTGTATCCTTAATATTATTTTTACTCTCAAGAGGATCTTCCCATCTAGTTGGCTGGATGTTCTCATATCTGATGCGAGAGCTTTTGGGAGCAGTGTACTTTACCAGAAAGTCATACTTGTCGCTTGACTGCCCCAAGGTATCCCAGGTTTCTGTGGGAATAGATGAGTCATCTTTTTCAATGACGTTGACCTCAGGAAATGCATAGTTAATAAATTCTTGTCCTGCGATCTTTGCAAATTCATCAACATGGTGTTGGGCATTTTCGGAATATTCTGGGTAAGGATTCCATGATTCTGGGAGAACAGGCGTATTCTTTTCAAGATCATTCAGCATATAGGCATTATCCAGCTGACTCTTTTGCCCCGAGTCTTCCATGTAAGGCTTCCAGATAGGCAAATCATTAAGGGGATCATAAGAATCGTAGTCAAAGTTGCCTTTCATCAGAGTGTCTTCCTCTAATGAGTTGGGTGGAGCACGACATCCTTCGGGATCACAATCTCCGTAGATCATTCTGACATCTGATCTTGGTATATATCTGGGACTTTTCTTTGGATAACAGAATGGTATCTTGGTATATATCTGGGACTTTTCTTTGGATAACAGAATGGCATGTATGTTTCTCCCCGAGATATATAACCTTCATCGTTAAAATAGGATTTCCACTCTTCATCTGTATCAGAAGAGTCGTTCTCCTCGATGGTGTGGACTTCTTGAGATATCTGGTGAAGGAAACCTCCATTGTGGAAGAAATCCTGAATGGGACGAAAGCTTTCATCCTTCTTTGTAGTCTGGGTATATGTTGGAGAAAAACTAAGACCTTTTCTCGTTTTGTTATCAGCAGAAATTATAATTTGCCCCTATCCTTTTATGTTACCACTCCCCATTACTTTGAGAGTGTCTTTGTATGAGGAAATCGACGTTCCTCTTTCTTGGTGATTCTCATTGCTCACCGAGAGTGCTTGAAATTGAGTTCCAACAACCTCCTCTGGTTCTAAATAGGATAATGATGATAGGTTGCTCATGATTAAAGCTTGTTCTCCACATACTGTGACCAACTTGTTATTCTTGATAAACTTCAGCTTCTGGTGAAGTGTCGAAGTGACTGCCCCGACTTCATGTATCCAAGGTCTTCCTAATAAACAGCTGTATGCTGCTCGGATGTCCATGACCTGGAAAGTGACTTGGAAAGTGTGGGGATCAATGGTTATGGGAAAGTCGACTTCGCCGATAACAGTTTTTCTGGATCCGTCAAAGGCTTTGACGATGATCTCACTGCCTCTCATGAGAGTACCTTGAAAAGATAGTCGTACCAAAGTTGACCTTAGCATGACGTTCAAGGATGAACTCGTGTCTACCAGTACGCTGGCTAAAGCATCGTCCTGGCAACTGGCTGTGATATTGAGTGCCATGTTATGGTTCTTGCCTTCCTCTGGAAGTTCTTCATCACTGAATCCCAAATTGTTGTAGGAAGTGATGTTGGAGATAATGCTATCGAACTGACCCGTTGTTACATCTTGTTCTACAAAGGATTATTCTAGAACCTTCTGCAGAGCTTCTCTGTGAGCTTCTGAACTAAGTAGGAGATATAACATAGAAATTCGAGAAGGAGTATGCAACAATTGATCCACAATGTTGTACTCGCTTTTTTTGGATGAGCTTTAGCATTTCATCGTTGTTCTTTATACGTTCCGTGTTGCTGGATTGACCTATTTGTTGATTAGGAACTTCAGCTTGAGGTTCCTTTTCTTTTGCAGGTTCTCCAACTCCTCTGTTGAAGATTCGATCGCTCCGGGTAACTCAACTGATATCAGCGATGTTTACAATGGATGGCAGTGGAATTTCTTTTCCATCTTCTATGGTAGTCGCACCGTACTTGTACGGAATAACCTTTTCTGACTTGTATGGTATTGCGCCTGGCAGGTAGATAACTACAGGGGCTATTTGGGTCTTTCGACCGTCATAGGCAGCCTCAATCGGCTCTAGGTTGGGAACTTTTCTACTCTCAAAAGGGATTTTTGACTCATTGAGTAGAGGAATTATGGTGCAAACATCCTTGGTAATTCCATGATTGGCAGGTTCTCTTTTATTGGAGACTATGACAATGCTTTTGTCTAGTAGTCCTTGGTCCTTATTTTGAACAGGGAGGCAACCTTGTACCATGTTGATTGATTGAGAATTCAGGCATGGTTGAGTTCCCTTTCGGTCCAACTGATGCTGGAGAGCTGCTCGCACGAGGTAGCACCCTTGGTTATTTCCTGAACATATTCCACAACGCTCATAATTATGAGGTGGTACCCGACCGTACCCACTTTATATGCAGTGCATCCTTACCAGATCTGTTTCTAGTAAGCAGATATCACAACTTTGGTGTCTATCAGGATTTCCATTAGTTATGCTCACTTGTTGCGCGTCTTCATCTTGGAGATCGGGAGCCACCAGTGGTCCAATAGATGTTGAAGAGTTCTTTGTACAAGTGCACAACCTTGGTTGTTTTCGGAGCATTCTTTGCAGTCTTAATAACCATGCCGGGACAGGAAACCAAGTCTGACCTGCTTGGCATGCAACTCCACTAGACTGGTATTCATTAAGTGAATGTCAAATATTTGAATCATGTTAACCTGATGATCATTCCTTTCATGGTAGTCTTAGATCCATCCAAGATCCATTTGACGCTGGAGGGCCTCTTGTACAAAAGAGCATCCCTGATTGTCTTTTGAGCAAATCGGGCAAACGCCGTAATCGTGCCGCGACAAGTTGTAATACTGACTTTGTCTTGAATGCATTGCCACTAAATTGACATTCATTGCACTGATGTCATGATTTTGAACAATGTTTGGATATGCATGGGCCATGTTTACTTCAGAATCTTGTGATCCTGAATCCAGCCTAGATCCATTTGCTCTTGAAGAGCTTCTTGCACTATGGCACATCCTTGATTATTCTTGGAACAGATATCATACTGATGATAGTTGTGAGAGGGCACATAGCCGTACCCGCTCTGTCTGTAATGCATTTTTACCAAATTTGTTCCCAGTAAGCGTACATTGTGTATTTGATAACTGTTGTCAGGTTTTCCTTCTACCAAATTCACCGTAGTCTTCTCATGTTGCGGTAATGGGTTCGTTTGAACATTCGGATTAGTATCTTTGAAAGATAAAACCCTGTTTCAGACAAGCTTCTGTACATCAGATTTAAAGCTGAGGCAATTCTCAATGTTATGTCCAGATCCTCCTTGATGGTAAGGGCAAGTTTGATCTGCTTTGAACCAAAAAGGTGGATTTTTTGGTACTGTAAGAGGATTCCTGGTTTGCACGTGCCCTTTGGTCAGCAGAAGTGGAAATAATTCCGCATATAACATTGGTATATGGTCAAACCCTGGTAATCATGTAGTACGATTGTTATTATTATACTGCGGGTGAGCCTGCTGAAGAGGCTGTTACTGCCTTTGCTGATACTGTTATTGATTTGGTTGGCTCTGAGCAACCTGAGGTTGATATGTCGGAGCAGGCGCTGGGTTGATAGCGGGAGTTACTGATACTACCTGCCGAGGTATATACCTTCGTCTTTGCATACCCAGAGAGATATTACTGACATCTTGCTCTTTCTTCTTTTGGAAAGCACTACCGTATCTTTTATCACTGCTGGATGGCTCTGCATCTTTGACCAATCTTCCTTCTCGAACTGCTTCCTCAAGGCGTACCCCCATGTTCACCATTTTAGTGAAGTCACTAGATGCACTGGCAACCATCCGGTCATAATAAAACGAGCTTAATGTTTTTAGGAAGATCTTTGTCATTTCTTTCTCCTCAAGAGGAGGACAAATCTGGGTGGAAATTTCACGCCATCTTTGAGCATACTCCTTGAAGGTTTCTTTATCTTTTTGGGACATTGCTCTGAGCTGGTCCCTATCTGGTGCCATGTCCAAGTTGTATTTATACTGCTGAACGAAGGCTGCCCCGAGATCTCTGAAAGTGCTGATCTTGGTGCGGTTTAAACCCATGTACCATTTGAGCGCGACATCGGTTAAACTGTCTTGGAAGTAATGGATTAGTATTTGTTGATTTTCTGTCTGGGTAAACATTTTCCGAGCATACATTACTAGATGACTTTGAGGGCAATAGTTGCCTTTGTATTTTTCAAAGTTAGGCACCGTGAATTTGTGCGGTATCTTTACATTAGGGACTAAATAGAGGTCAGCGGCGTCCTTGCCAAACAAGTCTTGTCTACAAATGGCATGCAGTTCCTTCTGCATTTCCAAGAACTGTTCCTGGAATTCATTCATCCTTTCATATACTTCTTTGTTTCTTCCAAAAGTGGCCTGGAGAATATGTTCCTCCGGGATAGTGTGTACCACCGGTTATGGTATAGACATTACGGAGGTAACTCTAGGTGCTTCAGTAACCTAAAGTTTGTAACCTTCAGGAGTTTCTGTTGTAACCTTTACCTCTTCATTTACCTGAAGTTTGTAACCTTCAGGTCTGGCGGTTCCTGCTACGGCTTCCGGGTCTTCAGTAACCGGAGGTATATATCCTTCAGGTATAAAATTGAAAGGCATGCCCTAGGGAAAACCTTTAGGCATGTTGTACTGAGGATGACTGCCAGGTGTTTCAAATGCTGGTGTAGACATAATCTCCTAGATCGCAGTCCTTTGAGGTAGTTGATCCTGAGTTGCGGGTAGGGATTCCATCGTGTTGTGGAGTTTCTCCAAACTCTCATTTATAGCATTGATTTCTTCTCTTAGCTCTCTGTTCTCTTCATCGAGATCGTCCATTTTATTTTTTCGATTAGCCCGAGTGTTGTATAAATGAGACAATTTGACTTTAGAGTGCGACATATGTGTGAGACTCAATGACAAAGATGTGTTATGTAAGAATGATGAATGATATGCAAAGAATGAAAATGATCTTTTTTTTAGTTTTTGTTTTCAAAATAGCTTTTAACAATTATATTGCAAATATCATACAACGGGGGAAACCGTTTTATTGAACTCGAAAGATTGCAGTATTTTACAGGGAAAAGTACAGTATTTTACAAAGTGCGGGAAGGAAAATTAAGCCTATGGATCCTGAGTTTTCTTTGAGGAAAGCTCAGATGCTGGTTCTTGAATTTTTCTTTTCTTTGATCGAGTCTCTCCAACTGTTGTTGGGTCGATGATCCTTTTCCAAGTGAAAGGAGATATCAAATTTCTTCGTTCCTCCTGACTTTCTATAGCATGTTGCTCTAATATCTCAATCAGAGTGTCCTTTTCCTTCAGTAGTTCTTAAATCTTTGTGCACTCCAAATTAATAATCTGGTACTTGTTCTTCCAAGAGTTCTTCTCACGTTGGACTTTGTTAAGAGCGATCTGGGGTTTTTCCGCATCATACATGAAATAAAGGACAAATTCCTTTAAGGGAAAAACTTCTTGACGAGGGTAAGGCATCTTCAATTTGATAGCTCTAGTTTGTACCCAGTGGAGGTAAGGCTCTGCAGAGATGGAATTTGGCCTTCCTAGGGCCTCTCTCCCCTTCTTGTGAACATGCTGCCAGGCATGCACTATTTCTTTCTTTAGTGCCCTGTCATTTTCTCCTTCCTTGAAGAAAAGACCTTCCAGATGAACATTATGTGTGATATTCTTCATCAGGTATCCTAGTTGATGGCGAGCTAAAATTGGATGGTAGTTGATTCCCCCCTTAGTGCCAATGAGGGGTGCGTTTGGGAAACTTCCACATTGGTCGATGATTTTTATTCCGTCATAGATCCGATTGTACCAATCTATGTCAGAATTGGTAAGAGACATAATCTTCTACGACCATCACAGAATACTCTTGTGATCCCAAAAAGCAGCAGACTTGGGTAGGTGAGAAATAAACCATCTGTAGAGTAATGGTACACATCATGTGATCATCCCTCCATTGTACAAATTCCTTAAGTGTACATAATGATAAGCATCTGCGAGCAAGGTTGGGACTGGGTTCCCAATTAAGAATATCTTAAAAGCATTGGTGTCGACGACGTTGTCGATGTTGGGAAAGAGGAATATCCCATATATAAGCAGAACAAAGACATCCTCGAAAGTGGTTACATTTCCTATACTGGCAAAGTATAGAGCTTTCTCCATCAGGAATTTAGCCGGTAAACCCTGGATTCTTCCCTTGGTGGTCATGTGAGTCATGATATCCGACTCTTGCAATGAGGTTGCTCTTGCAATGGCTTGATCTTTTGGAATTTCTTCCACTCCATAAAATGGATCTTGATCAGTGATATGTAAATCAATCAGGTGAGAGTACTCTTCCATTGTTGGTGTAAGTTGATAATTCGGGAATGTGAAGCAGTGGTATACTGGATCATAGAACTGAACCAGTGTAGACAGGACCACTTCAACCATGTTGACCTTTAGAAGAGACAACAGTCCTCCGTGCTTAGCTCTGAAAGCTTCGGGATTAGTAATCACCCTTCCCAATTTTCTTAGGTCTTCCAGTTTTGGAACCTTGAAGGTGTACTTGTGCGTTTTTCTTTTACCGAAATCCATAACGTAAATTCTGATATTTGCCATTATTGTTTCAGTTCTTTTAGAAAAAAGATTTTTTTTCTTGTTTTAAAAGGAGTTTTTTAATGAATGCATGGATGCATGAATGCAGCAAACAAAAACATTTGAAAACATGGGTCTAGGGGTTCATCGTCACGAGCATGGAGTCATGGATCTACCCATCCCCAAGGTGTGTACTAAAGGTCAATTTTTGTACCTGTATAACGGGTTCTAACAAAGGTTCCCAAAATCATTGACCCCTCTTAAGAATATTAACAGCAAACCAACTGACTCACGAGAGTTGTAATATCCCAAAATGAATCTCCTTTGAGTGTAGTATTGCGTATCAACTATTCCCGATAGTTACTGCACTACCTAATGGTCAAATGGTTAAATGCTTACTAATCCTCAGTTTCAAGGGTATCCAATGGGAAAAAACAATGCTTTCACGACTTGCTCGTTCAACATTGGTAATTCCACGAGCTTGGTCGGGACTCACTCCCTATAAGCCTTCCTGAATACGCCACCACTTATCTTAATGTTCTCTCGGACTCACCACATGCGTGTTAATCGCATTCCCAGATAACAGTAATTTAAATAAGTACATCAAGTAACATGACAACATATGATATATAAAAAATGAGAAAGCAAGTAAAAATAGAAGAAAAATAAATGCAAATCAAGGCCTAGACCTCTTAGGAAATCTAATTCTAATACTTAAATCCCCAGCAGAGTCGCCATTTTTCTGTAGCATCGTTTTTTGGTGACGCGACCACCTACCGCATTTGGGTGCTACTTTTGTGAAGCTTAAAAGGAAGGGGAATATATCTTAAACTAGTCCTGCACGCACGTGTTTTCTTTAACAAATGCTAAGAGATCGGGGATCGGGGTCTGGTTATACAAAGGGAATCTATTAACACCCAGAGTATCTATAGTAATCTATAGGAACCTTCTTTTGCATGTATTTCTACTATTTGAAATGCTTTCTTGTGTTTATCTGTTATGGATTGGGAAAGTTTCTCCTTTGAGAGGGTTAAGAGAATGTTTTTGTTGTTTTTGGATTTTCTATTGTTTTTGGGAAGGTACTGGACCTAAGATTTTTGATTTGTGTGCTCGCTAAGATTTCACAATCTTATGCCTATGTATTCCCATAAAGAGATTTGGGAAATCAGAGCAATTGTAGCTCCTCCTATTTCTATGGGAGGAAATTGTTTGGGTGTCTTGTTCAAAGCTCAAGATTGAAGCTAGCAGAGTATTTGTATCTTGTTCAAAGTCCAAGATTTGAAGCTAAAAGTTGACTGAGAGAGAGAATTTGTCATATCTAAAGGGAGAAAACTCACATATTCATCGCAAATGTTGAATAATTGGTTATAAGGGAAATTACTTTAACTGGGATGTGTGGAATCCAACAATGCCATAATTTCCTTTATAAGAGAGATGTCATGAAGGAAGAAACTTTAACTCAGTGTAGAGCAATGCCACTTTTTCCTTTATGAATCCTTCATGCTAAGAGAGGGACACTGGCTTGGATATGTAGAATCCAGAGGCTTGCCACTTATAACTGTTAGATGAAAGAGAGATTTTAGCCAGGATAAAGGAGGGACTCCAACTTGGATTTTGAATAAACAAGTGTGCCACTTACAACAGTTTATCTGGAAAAAGGGTTTTGATTGTTTATTTTGACATGTGATGTATAAAAGAGGTATCTTCCTAGAAAGATGACTCATGGTCTCATCTGAGGGGATGTTGTTTTTTGTGTGCCTTATTCAAAGCCCAAGGTTGAAGCTTGAAAGAAAATGACTCCTCTGGGGAGTGTTATATCTGTCTTGTACAAAGCCCAAGATTGAGGTTGACTGGGGAAATTCTTATATGAAGCTTAAGAGGAGGCTGACTCTTGCTGAGGATTATTGAAATCCAGAAGAAGGTCTAAATTGTATTGGGGAATCCAAAGGGAAACTAACTCTTGCTGGGGAATCAGGGAAGAGTTGAAGCACCAGATGCCATGAGGTTCTGATTCTGTTAAGGATTTGTTGATGGTAAATTGACCCTGGCTGGGATGTTCATGGTGAAAGTTTAACTTGGTTAGGGGTCAAAGAAGTTTAGAGGTGAGTTTGAAAACCTTGGAGGTTTCAAATCTCATGGGAATTGATGTATTGGTAAAGTGATCAGGATCTATCCCATGCTTTTAGGAAGCCTGTGGGTCCTTGTATTAAGTCTAAGAGGAGACTATGATAATGAGACTTTCCAAGTCTACTTGTATGAAGCCCATGAGGAGGTTGAGACTATCCAAGTCTCTTAAGAAGAGGTAGGCTATGTTTGGAGAGAGATCTTTGCATGGTTCCCAAGAGGAGGCTGTTAGTTTAAGGGATGAAGATCAACCTTGGAATGATTGGGTATTCTGGGGTTTTGACTTTCCTGAGGATTGAACTAGCAGAGATGTCTAAATTCTTATCCTATGCTTTTAGGAAGCCTTTGGGTCCTTGTACTAAGCCCAAAAGGAGGATGGGGAACTTCTAAGAAGCCTGTTGGTCCTTGTACTAAGCCCAAGAGGAGGTTGGGGATGCTTCTAGGAAGCCTGTTGGTCCAAGCCTAAGAAAAGTTCAAGAAAGGTTTCACCGGGAATTAATCCTTTCTTTGTTGAACAGTTCTAAGGTTTGAAGAAATTCAAAAGAGGTTTCACCGGGAATTAATCCTCTATGGGGAAATGAATTTATTTTATATATGTCTAAGTTTTGACAGTTTTGAGAAAAGTTTCACCGGGAATAATGCATTTCTCTGTTCCATATTGAATAAATCCTAAGAGGAGGCAGACTCTATTGATGGGAGTTTCCTATGAGGGAACTAGTTATTGACTATGTTAGAAGTAACCTCTGGTTTGACTTAAGTATAGACCTAACTGCTGGGGAAACTCTAAACAGATATGCATAAGTATATAAAGACAAGTGTATTAACAGGTATATAAACAAGTATGCATTGAATTGAAAAGATGTTGGGTCTTACACTCTGAAAAAAGGTCCAAGTGTATTGTGATTGATTGTATGATTAGGGTTTTAAGAAATTGAAGAAAGTTTTGAGAAAACCTTAAATTTGAATTTAAACTAAAAGAAAGTTGTTTAAAAGAAAAGA
The DNA here is from genome assembly GCA_022829125.1 of Lathyrus tuberosus. Taxonomy (NCBI): domain Eukaryota; kingdom Viridiplantae; phylum Streptophyta; class Magnoliopsida; order Fabales; family Fabaceae; genus Lathyrus; species Lathyrus tuberosus. The sequence goes on from JALAZF010000017.1 coordinate 23,897,409, forward strand.
ATGTTTGGGGCTTATAACTCAAAGAGAGGCCCAAGTGGTCTAAGAGCAGTTTCACCGGGAATAATGCTCCTCTTAGTACCAGTTTAAAATAGACAGATGATTTTGAAAACAGGTGTATGAGGCTTACAACTCAAGGAGAGGCTCATAGAGGTTGTTTATTGTTTAAAACAAATTTTATGTACAAACGATTGAGGCTAATACTCAAGGAGAGGCCCAAATGACTTATTTTGAAAATAGGGATCGTACTGCGATACCGAAAGACGTTGTGGGACTTATACTATAGCAGAGGCCCAAAAATTTATTTATGTACATAGAGGTTTGAGTCTTACACTCTATTAGAGGCCCAAACTGTTTGTAAAGAAAGAAAAGTTGGGCTTATACTCAAGGAGAGGCCCAGATGAAAAGTAATGAACGTGCCATTATTTTGAAAATCGCACCGGGACTTATACTATGATAGAGGCCCAGGAATTATTTATTTACAAAAAGGGTTGGGTCTTACACTCTATTAGAGACCCAAGTGTATTTCAAATGAAGTTTGAAAATTTAAAATCAAGGAAAAACCCTAATTTTTTATTAAAATACATTTTTCAAAGAAAAATTAAATAAAAATGATATAAAATATCAAATATATTCAAAAACATGTTGTGAACTTTGAAAAATGTTTGAAAATAGATTTTTTAATCCTCAAGATGATTTGAACTCAATTGATTTTGAAAAATCAAGAAAAATAATTTATTTAAAAATGTTTAAAACAATTAAAAAGAAATTCTATGAAAAATTCAAAAATATATCAAATATAAAATTTTTTTTGTGAAATAAAATATTTAAATATGCAAAGGATTTTATTTTTAAAAAATCATTTTAAAAAGATTAAAAATGAGAGAGATATGAATTTTTGAAATTAAATAAGAAAATATCAAAATATTTAAAAATTCAAACTTTTTGAAAAAAGGCGCCAAAAACACCTGTTCTTGCTTGTGCCACTCTGTTTTTTTCCAGATTTGCAAAACCCTCTCAATCTCACTCAAAACGTAATGAAATCAAACGAAATAAACATCAAACCTGCTCGATTTTGAACAAGGAACACGATGGTACCATTTAATTTCATTTATTTTGAGTGTGGAGTGAGATATTCCGTATGAACACAGAAACCCTAGTTTTTGCAAAAACCATAGTTAAATCTTATACATGAAAGATAACATGCAATTGATTGAGGGTTATCACTCTATAAACTACCAAAAACATGTTGATAACTTGAAAATAAATTTATGATGGATGGAGTATAGAGTTTGAGAGCTTCAGGCTTACTTGTGCAAGAGGAATTTAAATTTTGATGTAGAGGTGTTACAGAAGTTGTGGGATGATCTGAACAATTTCAATGGACCTTATGTAGTGTGTTGAGAAGCTTGAAATGGATTGAAAACACCTGGATCTTGTTGTGGCACCCCAACTGTAATTTGGTCCAAGTTGGATTTTAAGGTTGTTGATCCTGATGTTACAGATAATGGAGAAGTGTTTGGATAACCTCTATATGATATATATGTGTGGTGTTAGGATCATTGGTTGTGGTGGAATGGCTATCTATTGAAAAATTAGCATGTTACTTGCTAAAGAAGCATTTTCTGGTTTTGAAGAATGAATTAGAAGAAAACATGAGTGGAGATGTTTTGGTGTGTGTTAATCAGTCACAAATGACCTCTATTTATAGTAGAAGAAGTTTGTTTTGCAAGGAATAGAGAATGGAGGCTGATCACTATGTGTAGCTATGTAGCCATTGACTTGGATGTTTCAAAGTGCCAAGTCTTCTCTAGCTTGACTCAATTCAATTTCTACAGGTTTGAACACTCAGAGCTTGTAATGAATCTTGACTGGTTTGGATTGATATGGCTTGGTTCATGACACCTCAATGCATTGCATTAATGTAACATTGCCAAAATTGGATTTCAAAGTTCATGTCATGATGGATTTGCACATGCTTAAGTGGAATTCTTATCTCTTTGATCTAGTAACAAGTGAGTCATCAAGAATTGTGTTTTTGGAAGATGGCAAAGTTGGCAAAGTGACAAAATTTGAAGGAGGAAATCGTGTGGCACAAGTCATGCACCAATGTTGTCTTGAAAAACCAGAATTTTATGTCATGTTGCAAGGCTTGGAACTTCTTGCTCAAATTGAATTAGGATGAGTTCTTGTACTTTTTGGAAAGCCCATATATCATACTTCAACTTTGATGTTTAACTTTGGTCTTGATTCATCTTGGATCATGATGGGAAATGCCTCCAAAGTTGGACAAAACATGAGACAGAGTTTGCCTCAAATTTTTCTAAGTGTTTAGAAATGGTCCATTTCTTAATTTTTGTAATTTTGATCAATCCATAACTCAAAATCCATGAAGATTTGGAATATGGTGTAGTTGACAATCTTGTAGTATGTAATGAGATCTTTCATTTGAGGTTTGGATGAAAGAAAAAGGTTGCTTGGATCACAAGTTATGGTCTTGCAAAGTTGGGTAAAAATCACTTTTTTTTCATAACTTAGTGAAATTTTAAGTTTCTTAAGGTTGCCCCTTTTGCAAGTAACCTCACTTTTCTTGATTTTTATTGATGGATGATGATCCAAACCATAAGTTAACATTGTTTTTGACTTGAAGAAGTCATGTTTGCCAAAAAATCTTAAAAGTCAAACTTGGTTTTGGGCACAATTGACTTTTTATCAAATGAATTTCAAACTTTGTGATCCTTTATGAAATCAAGTTCCTGGGCTAACTCAAACCTAATGGATGGATTCCATAGGTGTTTTAGAGTGTCTTGAATCATTTCCCAAGGTTTGAGACCATGTCTTGGTCAAAAGTCAAAGATATGGTTGACTTTTTTCTCAAAAACCCTAGTTTGTGGTCCAGATGAATTTGAATTTTTATATTGTTCATGAACCAAGTTCTTTGTGTCAATTTAAACTTGTAAGAGGATCAATATAAGATATTTGAGGTCTTCAAAATATTTCTTGATGTCTTGGCTCATGTCTTGCTCCAAAAGTCAACTTAGGGGTGAATTAGGTTAAGAAACCCTAATTCCTAATTTTTGATGAATGCATCCCCTGAGGTTATTTTGAGCTTATGATTGGATCCATGAGGTCCCTTTGAGCTTCTTGGATCATGTTTTGAAGTAATGGCTCATGCCCAGATGAAAATTATTTTTCTCTGGAGGCATTGGTCGATCAAAAACCCTAATTTGGTGACACTGATGATCTTGAGGCTTGATCAACTTGAAGTGTTGCATTCTTGGGCTTAATTCTTGATGTGGGAGACCTCTTGATCTTTTATGAATGTTTGAGAGGCTTGACAAGTTGAAGATCATGTCAATTCTTGATTGATCTTTTGCCTGAGTGCTCTGAGAGGGCTCAAAACCCTTACTTCTTGATTGAGGTGAATGCTCAACAATCTTTGAGATGATTGATGAGGTATGACGGTACATCCATATTGTGGTGATGATTTGCACAATGATGGGGAATCTTGTGGTCAAAATTTAGGGTATGACAACACCGTTTGCCAATATTTGATGAAAATGACTACTTTGATTATATTAGACAACGTAAGGGACCAATTTGAAACTTTTAAAAGAAAGATGACCAAAATGGACCCAGAGACATACGTAAGAGACTAAAAAGGGTATTAAGCCAATTTGATTCAAAATATCACAATATACATGCTCATTTATTTATTTTATTCCGCACTAAAGCATATATTATATAAAACATGTATAAATGAGATTTATTGATATTAAATTAATTTCAACATATATCACTTGCTATTAAAATTATAATAAATTTTACTTGTAAATACGACAAGAGAAATAAATATTTTATTTATAAAAAAAATATTAAATAACAAAATTTGAGAGTTTATATTAAATAATTTGAAATTATTGAAAATGACAATTAGAAAATACATATTTCATATATATATATATATATATATATATATATATATATATATATATATATATATATATATATATATATATATATATATATATATATATATATATATATATATATATATATATATATAAATATAATTGGAAATTAACTTATTTAAAGAGGAAAGTTTTTTAATTTACTCTAAATTATAGTTTTTGAATTGAATCTAACTTAATAGTTAATTAAATAAAAAACTAATTTAATTAAAAATTAGATTCAATTCAAAAGTTATGTTTCGTACTAGATAATAATAGGCTTAATTATAATTTTAGTCCCCTTATTTTATTCGACTTACAAAATTGGTCATTCTATTTTAAATTTAAACAGTTTTGATCTTTCTATTTAAAATTTAAACAGTTTTGGTCTCCCTCTCATATTTTTGAATTTATAATTAACAATATTTTCATTTTTCAAATGACAATTAACATGTAAAACATAACAAATCATCGTATATATATCTATTATTGAACTTTGTAGATAAAAATATAAGTTAAAAAACAAAATTTTCATCGATTTTTTATGGAAAAAATTTAAGAGAGACTAAAACTGTTTAAATTTAATATAGAGGAATAAAAACTGTTTAAATTTAAAATATGAGAACTAATATCGTGAATCAGATAAAATAGGAGATCAAAACTGTAATTTAGTATAATAATAATAAGTAATACAAAATATTAAATGTAAATAAGATTAAAAAACAAAAAACAAAAACACAAAATTTGAGTATAAGACAACGTACGCTATATCCCTTGGCATCATGTGATAGAGATAAAAAGGTGTCAATACAACTTGTTTTGAACAAGTGGGTGCGCTTGATATTTTCCCAAAATATTCCGACAAATCAAAGGTTTCTCATCTTTGCATTAAACTCATTTCCTAACTTTGTAAGGCTTTTTCAACTTTATTTATGTTCTTTTTATTTGGTATTCAACTTTACATATGTTCTAACACCTTTGGTATATAAAAACAAAGAAAAATACGTACGTTTTAGGTTGAGTTATGATTATTTTTAATTAATGATTCCTTTTGGTAAAAATAAGTTCACTTTTTTACGAAATAAAATACTTAAATGTTAATACAGAAAATAATATTAGAGATTTGTTTTTACATCATTTATTTAATATTATATGTAATATTGTTGAGTCAAGCTTTACATTTATAATAATAAAAAATAAAACAATATTTAGTATTTAGTAACATTAAAAACTACTAATATATTTCCTTTGGTTATACTGTTTTTTCTTAAAATTAATTTATGAGAAATAGACAAATGTGTACTTACTATTGGATGAGAATTATAAAAAATAGTATATCTTGAGAAGTTATGTGTTTGATTTTGGAGTTTTTGAGTCACGTAAAACTAAAACTTGTAAGTGTTGTGTTTGTGTGTTTTGAAAGATCCTATGACATAGGATATATGGCCAAACCACAAAATGAAATGTATATATGGATCGTGAAAAGCAAAATCAATGTTGTGGGGAAATTTTGAGAAATGGTCCTATTCACTCTCTCCTCCATTGTCATTGAGCCAAGTAATATACAGACCTTGGACCAAGACACAGCCAAGAACGCCAAGTTCGACAAATCACAAGGTGTACTACACTACGTACAAGTTGGAGGTTGATTTAAAACAAAATCATTATATATTAAAAAAATAGTGACACTCATTTTATGATATTTGTCTTTTGTTGATATGTACTATTATATATTACTTAATATAAGAGCGGATAGTATGAAAACAATTCATACACTTTGAGTTAAACCGATGTAATGATCAATTCATACAAATAAAAAATATTAATTAGAATCGAGGCAATTCAATTCTAGAGAGAGTGATTTAGTGTATATTTGTATATCAAAATATTGAATTATGATTGATTCTTCAAAAATAAGAGATACTAAGAATATTTTATATTTTAATACACTTTCGTAGTCAAAATTGAAGATCGATGAATATTAAGATTATTAAATTGCATCAAACTGCAACCGATGACGTTTTATAAAAATGTAAGCTATTTGATAACGTGAAAGAACATGTAGAACACATATTTAACCATGAGCAATTTTTTCACGTGCAAAGTGAATATTCATCTCAATGTGATTTGTGTGGTGGTGTTGAATGAGATCAATTGATAAGTATACAACACTAACATTGTCACTTGATTAAAGTGGTTTTTGTGATAGGACACTGAAGTTTTAAGAGTAAATTTCTAAGGCAAGGAGATTAAAAAAACGCTAGCAACACCACAATACTCTAGTTCAGCACTATAATGAGATAAGGTTGGTTGTCATTTTGCAGACTAAAAGTTGGATTGTCCCCAAGATAAACATAATAATTGAATGTGGATCTTTTAGTGTTCGAACATCGTTCCAAGTCAGCATCAATATATGTGACGAATTTATCAACCAAGTTGCACAACTTGAGTAATTATACCTTTAATGTATAGAATAATTTGTATTAAGGAAGTCACATGATGCATTCTTGATTCACGCATAAAAATACTTAATGCTGAACGACATAAGAAATATCAAGTCTTGTTAAAGTTATATATATATTACAATGCTCTGACAAGACTTCAATATTTAGAGGGACCATGATATAGGTTACATGAGGTCCGCTAAATTTTGTTTTTGTTACCACTAGAATAGAAGTTGGCTTGCAAGAAGACATGACAGCTTATTCAATGATTTCTTCGACCTATTTATGTTGTAAGATAAAAATGTCATATGTATGTCTTGTATTCGAGATACCTAAAAAGTAAGTTATATGACCCAAATCTTTCATAGAAAATTCGAAACTTAGTTTAGACATGATGGACTAACGAAGGGTGTCTAATGACGCGGTAAGAATAATATCATCCACATAAAAGAAGAATGTAGAATATGTCATTTCTACTATTCTAGATGAATAAAGAGTGATCACATACACTATTAGAAAAACCCAATGTAACAACAAATTCAATAATGTGTTGGTACCAAGCACAAGGTGTTTGTTTGAGATCATATAAATACTTCTTCAACAAACACACATTTTTAGGATGTCGAGGATTGCAAAAAGTGAGAGGTTGGTACATGTACACAATTTCATTGATATTTATATGTAAAAATGCATATTTGACATCTAATTGATAAAGACACCATTATTTTGAAAAAGGAATACTCAGAACTGTATGTATAGTTATTGGTTTAACCATTGGACTAAAAGTTTCACCATAATATACACCAACTTGTTGATTAAATTCATTGCCTACTAAATGAAGTTTGTATATCTCAAAGGAAACATCATATTTCTTCTTATGCCTAAAAATCAACAAACTTAGAATAATGTTAGCATTAGAGGGACATGGCACTAAATCCCACGACTAGTTTTCAATAAGAACATCATATTTGTCTTTCATAGCCATTTTCTAATTATGATCATGTAATGCATTAATGTGATTGGTAGGCAAAATGAGAAATTAAGGTTGTACTAGAGGTGTGGCGATTAAAGTGTTGACATGGGCTAAAGATGTTATGTTATGCTCAGGTGTTCTTTTAAGGAGAAAATGGATGATTGACTAAAGAATTAGTAGGTGTAGGTTTTAAAGAGGAGAGAATGTGTTAGTTTAAGGGAGGGTAGGAATGGTGTTTGTAGGAAAAACTTATGTTTGTTGAGGTATAGGTGACAATGGTTATTGTGAGACTGTGGTGTTCGGAGAGGTTTCAATGAATGATGTTGATTATGGCGTATCATATTGGTGTCAAGTTGAATGAGGGAGGTATGATCTTTATAAGAATGAGGTAATGTAGGTTCAAATTGAGAATAGAGAAAAGCATAACGCTTGTATCCAAAAAAATCATATAATGAGAATTCGCGAGTATTTGAGTTTAAAAAAGAAAAATTATTTTCATCAAATACAAAAAAAAAAAAATTTCATATTCTAATTTATGATTGAGTGTTTCATGTATTAAATAGATGAGAGATTGAGTCACAAATTAGTAGAAATTAGAAAGTGTTCTTATGAACTTTTTAAGTTATTTTTTATAACTCATTTGTAAGGTCTTGTTGAGACTCTTTTGATTAAGAGTGAATAAAAAAATTGTTCTTTTCTCCCTAATATATCTTTAAGATTTTAAGTGAATAACCAATTTTTCTAAGGGGAAAGTGTCACTCTATATAAATCTTTTGTAGGCTCTATCTTTAACTAATGTATGACTTGAGTTTTTCCCAATACGCTCTCACGTCCAACACTATATTGGGTTTGGTATGCATATGTAAACACTATATTGGGTTTGGTATGCATATGTAAATGGCGGGTGTTTTGAATGGATAGACTCTTGATACCACAATAGATTTAGAGTTTTACCTAACTTATCCTCGCTGGGGTTTGTTTAAATTATACATATTAAATAAGTTCCACATCACTTAGTTTTATAAGGGAAGATGGAGTTCAAGACTATATAAAGGATTCAAGTTCTTCTTTACAAAATATATTGGTCAAAAACACTTTAAGCTTGTAACTTTCTTTTTCTTTTCTCTTATACTATTGTGTTAGATTATTGTGAGATGTAGTTAAATATTTGCTTTTAGAGGGGCGTGTGTGTGCGCGTGTGTGTACCTGTGTATGTGTATGTGTGCGCGCGTGTGTGTGTGTGCGCGCGCGCGCGTGTGTGTGTGTGTGTGTTTACGCGAGCGTGCGCATGTGTGCGTGTGTGTGTGTTTGTGTGTGTATTGAGGGTCTGAGGATGGTTGAGAGTAAATTATGTGTTGTAACAAATTTTACATGGTTGTATTCATTTGTTGTCATTTGACAATGATTATGGTTTTTTTCTAGTTTGGAAGTTTCCACGTCATGTCCTTGTGTTGTTATTTTGTTCTTTTATTTTCTCTTTGTCGATTTTATCTATCAACTAGTATCAAAGCTTTTGGTTTAATCGAGGAATAAGAGTTCTTAGTTTGTTATGTGGTTACAACTTTGTTTGATCTTCCACGTCTGAAAAGCTGAGTAGTGTTATGAAAAAGTTATTGAGTTACAGTTAGAAGTTTTGCTGTGTAGTATGAGCTAGAGGAAATTGTGAAATAATTGTTTTTACCAATGGAAAGTTCAAGTCAAAATGTGTTGATACAATCAAGATTAAGAAAGATGTTGGTTAGTGGTTAACACATGAGTATTGATTGACATTGGTGCAAGATGTACTATGAGATTATGTCAATGGTTGAAGAGCTTCCTGCATGCCAACATGGAAGTTGCACCATAAGTTTTCCGCCTAATTTTCGACATTATTTTGTTCTTTTATTTTCTCTTTGTCGACATTTCCCAACAACTGGTATAAGAACTTTTGGTTCCATCCAGGAATAGGAGTTCTTAGTTTGATATGTGGTTGCAGCTTTGTCTGATCTTCCACATCTGAAAAAGATGAGTAGTAATATAAAAGAGTTATCGAGTTGCAGTCACAAGTTCTGTTGTGCAGTATGGGCTAGAGGAAATTGATGAAAGAATTATTTTGACCTATGAAAAATTCAAGTCAATGTGTGTTGATACAATCAAGATTACATAAGGTGTTGGTTAGTGGTTAGTACATGAGCATTAATTGACATTGGTACAGATGTTCTATGATATTATGTCAATGGTTGAAGATCTTCCTGCTTGCCAATATGAAAGTTGCACTATAAGTTTTCCGCCTGATTTTAGCATGTGAAATTCTTGGAATGATTTAGCTCTAGGTGAAATATATTCTTTATTATAAAGTATATGATTGTCGGTGATGATAGTGTGAAATTCTTGGAGTTATTTAGTTTCAAGTGAGATATATTCTTCATGGAACAATATATAATAGTTTTTGAACTATGATGTCGTGAAGGTAATGTGAAAAATCTCAGAGTGAGATCGTTTCAAGTGACTATACTCTTTATGGTGAAGTATGATAGTTCTTTATGAACTATGGTTGTCAATGAAGTCAAATCGGTGAAGACAAAGAAAATTGGTGTATTATTTTCAATCAAGGTGGAGATTGTTAGTTTTGGTTGAAAAATATACATGTTAAAGAAGTTCGACATCGCTTAGTTTGTAAAGGAAGAAGGAGTCAAAGACTATATAAAGAATTCAAGTTATTCATTACAAAACGCAACGGTCATAAACACTTTAAGCTTGTATTTGACTTTTTATTTTTTCTTATACTCTTGTGTTAGAATGATTTGAGATTAGTTAAATATATACATTGAGGAGTATGAATGTACTCGGGAACTGAAGATGGTTGAGGATAAATTATGTCTTATAACAATTTTTCACATAATGTTATTCCTTTTTTAATTGTCATTTAACAACAATTGTGATTTTTTTTTCGATTGTGACGTTTCCAAATAATGTTTTTGTATTGGGATTGTGATTTTTTTAAAATTTTTTCTATGCTATTTTTTCCTGCAATTCTAACAAAATCAGTTTGTAATGTGAAGAATATCACTTAGACTCTTTTTAAGCAATATGCTCCTTAAATTTTTTTCCAATGCATATTACTATTAATATATAGATTAATTATATTTTGTGTTTTAATTTTTGAGTTTAATTTCTCAAGACTTTCTTTCTCAACGTTAACCGGCCATATGACGTAAATTACTCCTAACATTTTTGTTTTAATACATCAAGACTATTGTACATGTTACTGTAATAAATTCGAAAACATAAACTATTGAAATTATAGTTAGATATATTCTAAAAAGGAGGGCCAGTAGCGACATAGTAATTTGAAGCTTAAATTAGTGTCATGTCGGTCTTAATATCTGTGTCTTGTTTGAGACCAAACAAGGAAGCTCGTATTTCCATAGAAGATAGTTTAACGGTAGGCGCAGAGTGACGAGGTTTTAAATAACACAACGGTAAGTAATAACGCAAAGATGGAGTAATGTTGAATTTTCATTCTCTAGTCTTCACTAGAAATTAATGCATTCATAAACTTCTGTCTTAAGCAAGAAATGTTGGTTTTGTGTGTGTCATGATTTGAACTGTATTAAAAATGAGAACATTACAGTGGTTGCAAGGATTGGTTTTCTTTGCTTAGGAAGTTAATTTCTATCACGTGATTCTACTTATTTCTCAAATACTACCCGTACAAGTACAGTATACTATATATACTATTCCCTCCGTCTTATAAAAGTGTCTCATTTGTATTTTTTCTTTGTCTCAAAATAATTGTCTATTTACATTACCAATGTATTATTTATTATTATTTTTCCACTACTATACCCCTATTCATTAACTTTCACTTTATTCATCTATTTATTAACTACATTTATAAGGGTATTCTAGTAAATGACATTAGTTTTTTCACTAAAACCAACACATCTAATCATTTTCTTAAGAACCGCGTATTGCTCAAATATGACATTTTTTATGAGATGGAGGGAGTACTTATAATCAAATGGAAAAAATTCCTTATTAAAAGCAATCATAGATTTTTGGAATAATGCGCTACATGATTGTTAGGTTTGGGCTCCTTCTTATTATTAAAGTTTGGCCTAACACAACCGTACGAAACCGGTTGGTAAGGTGAGAGGTGTTACTCTATATAAACTATTTCAATATTCTATATTTAACCAATGTGGGACCTTAGAATCTTCCTAACACACCCCTCACGCCCATCACTTTTTTTTGGGCTTGGTGCGTGGAGTTAAACGGTGGGTTGCCCAAGGTTCGATCGATAGGCTCTGATACCATATTAGAGTTTAGCCTAACACAACCTTACAAAACCGGTTGGTAAGGTGAGGGGTATCACTCTATATAAATTATTTTAATGCTCTATCTCCAACCAATATGGGACTTTAGGATTTTCCTAACACTTATGTAGAAAAAGACACAAATATAATTAGTTTATTTGTCTCACTTATTTAAATGGAGATGATCAATTTAGGGTTGAGAGAGATAGAGAAAAAATAAGGATTCAAAAGAGAGAAAAAAAGAGTGAAATTCATTCTCGTTTTTCTACAACCAGTCTCACTAAATCGACGATTCCCGATTCGTTAACCGTTAGATCAAGCTCAAATTTGAAGGTCAGGTTCATAACACATATATCTAACTTTTGACAGTTCAGAATTTCAAAACAACGTCTGAGGTTAAAGTTATTTGCTTCGCACTGGAGATGCAGATTTGGGAAAAAAATTTCAGCTTTTTATTCTTATTTGTAAGCTAGTTTGCTTTGTGATTTGCGGTTGTTGGCACTAGTTTGTGAATCACTTTAAGACTCTCTTGTACCCTTAATTAATTATAGTGGAATTATTTCTTTGGTCTGGACGACTCGTGGTTTTTACTCTCATATTAAGGGGTTTTCCACGTTAAAAATATCAGTGTTCTTTTGTGCCTTTATTTGTTCGATTTGTCGTCTTATATTTGTTGTTGATCCTCAAGGTTCCTACAAGTTTGGGGAGTTTTATATTCGCTGCGTATTGATCTATTATTGTGTCTTGATTCCCATCAATGATTTCTCGGCAAGTATACCTATAATGTCGCAGTAATAAAAAAAGATCGATGAACTAGTTTTTTTCTAAATTATGGGATACGATGATTTGATGTAATATGGTAGTTCGTGATTGAGATCATTAAGGATCTGCTTCTTAGTTCTTCTCCAATGGGAGTTTTTATCTATTAATTGCTCAATGGTGACTTCTTCATCCTCTTGGTCATTCTGATATTTACTCATCTCTTTTTTCAGTTCTCACTTCTTCTTTTTCCATCAACTACTCTTCCACTATTTCATCTTCACCCATGTTGGTAATCACCTCATAACCTATTTCTATAGACTTGCAAGACTCATTCTTAGGATTATCTATAGTATTACCTGTGAATCCTCCACTCGAGCTAGGTAAAGCATCTATTTTTCTAGATAACCGACCAATCTGCATTTCCAAATTTTTAATAGACGCATCATGGTTCATACTCATTGTCTCATGATTTTTATTCACCTGATCAAAACTACTCTGAGTGACCTTAATGAAGTTTTGCTGGGTCTCTTCCAGCTGTGTGTCATACACCAAATTTTGACCACTAAGATTTCTCATCATTGTGTAAATCATCATCACAATATGGATGGACCATCATACCTCCTCAGTCTCCCCAAAGATGGGTGAACATTCACTACAATCAAAATTAGGGCTTCATGTCCTCTCCGAGCTTTAGACAAAGGATCAATCAAGAATTGACATGATCTTTAACTTGTATAACCTCTCAAACATCCACAATGGATCAAGAGGACTCCCACATCAAGAATCAAGCACAATGTTGCAGCATTCTAAGTGGATCAAGCCTCAAGATCGCCAGTGTCACCAAATTAGGGTTTGGTCGACCAGGGCCTCCAGATGGAAAATTTCCTTTGGGCATGAGCTAATGCTTCAAAGCATAACCTAAGATACTCCATGGGACATCATAAACCCAATCATCAAGTCAATTTAGCCTCAGGGGATGCATTCATCAAAAATCAGGAATTAGGGTTTCTTGACCTAATTCACCCCTAAGTTGACTTTTGGGACAAAACATGAGCCAAGACCTCAAGACATGATTTGAGGGTCTCTAACCCACTACATTGATCCATTTTCAATAATGGATTGGTCCAAGAAGCTTGATCAACAAGTTTCAAATTCATCAGAACAACAATTAGGGTTTCGCGGGAAAAGTCAACTGTGCCTTTGACTTCTGACCCATGCATGCTCGCAAACCTTGGGACATGATTCAATACACCTTATAACACCTATGAAATCAATCCATCAAGTTTGATTTAGGTCAAGGGCTTGATTTCATAAAGGATCACACAATTTGGAATTCATCTGACAAAAAATCAACTGTGCACAAAAGTCAACTTTGACTTTTTGAGATTTTTCACAATTATGGTTCTTTGACCCTAAAATGATGTTAATGTGTGATTGGAATCATCATTCATCAAGAAAAATCAAGAAAAGTGGGATAATTTGTAAAAGGGGTAACCATAAAAAAACTTAGAAATTTTCTAAGTTATGGAACAAAGTGGCTAGGGTACCAACTTCCAAGGATCATAACTTGAGATCCAAGCAACCATTTGGGCTGATCCAAAGATGGATTTGTAGCTCTCATGGCATACTTTAAAAGTGTCAACTACACCTCATTCCAATTCCTCATGGATTTCAAGTTATGGAATGGCCAAAATCACAAAAAGTGAAAATGTCACTTTTTTCCAACACTTAGTGAAATTTTCACTAAGTCAGAATTTGCCTTCACTTTTTTCCAAATGTAGGGGCATTTTTCACTTGGATCCAAAAGGTATCAGAACAAACTATGATCACACATATGTTGTATCATATGAGAGCTCTCCAAAATGGCCAAGAACTCCATGGAATTCCACTTGAGCCATGAGATATGACCATGCCAATATGCCTTGCTGCAAACTGTCATGGTAAGGCATATTTGTGCATTTTGCTCGATTTGCCAAATTTGTGCAAATGACAAACAAGTTTATCCATCTGAACACCTCAGGGGATGGGGGACCAAGGAGGGACAAACACTGATCCATAAGCCTCCTAAGTCTTTGGAACTAAAAATAGCATGCCAAACCTAGAAATCCCTAAAGAGGGGACAAGACTCCAATTTTGGTTTGGAGCATTTAATGGATGCACCAAGGTGGCATGGATTGAACCATTTCCAACTGAATTCAGTCAAGACATATCCAAGAACTAGGGAACCAGCAGCCTGTGCTCTAACCTCTAGTCAATGGCTAGAGGAGACTTGAGATTCTAAAATGCAACCATTGGCCAAACCTCTGCTGCAGTTGCCATTCACTATTGCTTGCAAAACAAACTTGCTCTACTATAAATAGAGCTCATTTGTGCTCAATTTGAGTACACCAAAGCCATCAAACAGATGCTTTCCTAAAAATCACCTTCTCACTTCCAAATTTGCCTTCTAAAGCAAGTCACTATCGGGTTTTGAGTTTGAGAGCAATTCCAACCAAACCAATCACACACACACACCTCATAAACATCATATAGAAGTGATCCAAACACTCACAAGTGACCCGTAACACCAAAATCACAAAGTCCCCTTTCAAAACCTCAAAATAGGGTCTTTTTGCATTTTTCAAGCCATGTCTTGATTTAGTCACTTTTAAAACCAGATAAAGCCTCAAACACACTCCAAATATCATCCTTGAACTATCCCAAATGGTTCCACACATCTGGAACATCATTTGAGAGAGTTGCTATTTTGGCCACTTTTGCCCTTTTTGCAAGAAAGGGCCAATTTCCATTCCTGAGGTTTCCAGCTGATTCCAATCATCCTAAAAGCTTCTAAGGGATCATTTGAGAGTGTTTAAAGCACAAAACATTTATGGAACAAAGCACTTGGCAGATAGCCCAAAAAGCTCCAAGGGAGGTAAGCATCACAACTTGAACTCTTTAAAATATGCCTTGCTTTGAGGTCCACTGATCATGCATCTCTTATACATGTTATATGTGTTGTGTTTGAACCAATTCATCATGTAATTCATGGCTGTACCAAGAGGTAGCACAGAAAATGCACATTATGGCCTATTTCAAAACCACTATCGGGTTTTGAGGAGGATTGATTTTCTAGAAAAACCACCACCACCATTGGATTCCTTGTGAAATTCTAGGCCAAATGCATATAAATTTTGTCTCTATCCATGGAGAAATGAGGAAGTTATGATCTTCACGTTTCTGACCAAAAACCTTGCATTGCCTTGCCTTGGCTAGGCCAAGAACAAGGCAAGCCTTGTATATTTATGGCTGGGGTTTGATACACGGATGTATCACCACCACAGTGGTAAGGCGCGCATGCTGCACACAAGAGGTCTGGGGTTCGAATCCCCCTCGCCCCAGACCCCTTTTTAATGTTTTTTTTTCACTTTTTTATTGTTTTTCATATTATTTTTAATGATTTAAAAAATTAATAACTCCCTCAATTTTAATTATTTTTTATTGGTTCTTTTTGCAAAAAATCACAAAAATGTTGAAATATTTTATTCCACAAAAAAAAAAATCAAATTTATATTATTTATTTAATATAATTAGTATTTTTGTGAATAAATTCATTTTTAATTGTTTTTAACATTTAAAAGTGAATATTCATTTTGAAAATCTAAACCAAATGAGTTCTAAATCATCTTGTGATTAAAACCTCATTTTTCAAACCTTAAACAAAAATCACAAGTGGCTTATTCAAACTTATTTGGTATTTTTATCATTTTTATTAATTTTCTTTAAATATTTACTTTTTGAGGAAAACAAAATTAGGGTTTCTTTGATTTTCACCCTCACAAATCTTTTTAAAACACTTGGGCCTCTAATAGAGTGTAAGACCCAACCCCTTTGAAAACCAAAACATTTTTGGGCCTCAGACATTGTATAAGACCCACTGCGTTTTCAAAAATCTCGGTGCGATCGCCATTTTCAAACAAATAACCCTGGGCCTCTCCTTGAGTTGTAAGTCCCATCTCTTGTACAAAAATAACTCTTGGGCCTCTAATAGAGTGTAAGACCCAATCCCATTTTAACCAAAACAATTTTGGGTCTCACATATTGTATAAGTCCCTCTGTGTTAAAAGAAAAAAACCTCGACACGATCGCCAGTTCAAAATATAACCCTGGACCTCTCCTTGAGCTGTAAGCCCCATCACGGATACAAAAACACTTGGGCCTCTAATAAAGTGTAAGACCCAACCCCCTTGTACATAAAAACCTTGTGGGCCTCACATATTGTATAAGTCCCTCTGTACAGTTTTCAAAACAACGGTGCGATCATCGTTAAAACTTGTTCTTCTCCTTGAGCTGTAAGCCCCGACAATCTTTTCAAAGCACTTTCTCCTTTGATTTTGAATATAATATTGTTATCAAAGCTTTCTTTGTTGAACAACTAACAAAACAACATGGAAGCTCTACAATGGGTAAGTGTTTATCCGCTTTCATTTATCGCTTTCATATGTATAACTGTATTGTGGGGCTGCTTCACTGTAAGTCTTCTTTCACATCCTTTATATACTTGTCATATATCCACTGTGTAATACTAGTATAGTTATTTAGAGTTTTCCCTGGCAACTATGTCTAGAACTAGGTAAAGCCTGTTGGTCACTCTTAAATACAAACAAAACTAGATCCCCCATAGGATTACCAGACACAGTCTTCCCTCCTCTTGGGGTTAAACAATATGGAAACCTGAAAGGCAGCATTCTCGGTGAACCCTTTCTCAGACTGTCACTCTTAGAAATTGTCAAAGAAACTCTACTCCCAAGAGTTGATCTATTCTCCGTGAATAGCATCTCTTGAGTTTCTTCCAAATTCTCAAACTTTCCTGGCTTGATCTATTCTCTGCGAATAGCATGTCTTGAACTTCTCTTGGTTTAGGGACCCACAGGCTTCCTAAAAGCATCCCCGCCTCCTCTTGGGTGTTGTACAAGGACCCTTCGGCTTCTTAGAAGTTCTCATGCCTTCTCTTGGGCTTAATACAAGGACCCTAACGACCTCTTAAAGGTATAAGACAGAACTTAGTCATCCTTTGCTAGAGCAGTCTTTCCAGTGTCAAAACTCCGGCCGTTGTAGGGTTGATACCCATCCCTTAATACCCGTGCCTCCTCTTGGGCATAGTACAAAAGATAAAACTCTAGACTTGGATAGTCTAAGACCCTTGAGTCTCAAAGACATTCTCAAGTTCCCTTCAAAAATAGGCAAAAACCCGGTCTCTCTCATGAGAGTTCCCCACACTTGGACTCGCTTCAGGATCTCCAGAATCCACAGCGGTAAGATAGCCTCCTCTTGGGCTTTGTACAATGATTCTCCCCAGTGGAGCTAACCTTTTTAGACTCTCTTGTTGAGTATAAAAGACTATCTTGTTGAGTCAATCCCCTTTTAGCCTCCATCTCGGGCTTCGTACGAGATAGAAAAACACTCTCTTGTTGAGTATAAAAGACTCTATTGTTGAGTCAAACTTTTAGCCTCCGTCTTAGGCTTCGTATAAGACAGATAAAATCACTCTCTTGTTGAGTATAAAAGACTCTCTTGTTGAGTAAATCTACTTTTAGCCTCTATCTCGGGCTTCGTATGAGACATCAAAACACTCTCTTATTGAGTATAAAAGACTCTCTTGTTAGGTCACTTCCCTTTTAGCCTCCATCCCAGCCTTCGTACGAGACACTAAATCACTCTATTATTGAGTATAAAAGACTCTCTTGTTGAGTCAAACCTTTTTAGCCTCCGTCTTAGGCTTCATATAAGACAGATAAAAGACTCTCTTGTTGAGTCAACCCTTTTAGCCTATATCTTGGGCTTCGTACGAGCACCCTCTTGTTGGGTCAATCGCCTCCTCTTAGGCTTTGTATAAGGAAACCTCGGTTGAGTCAATCAACCTTTTAGCATCAAACCTGTGCCTTGCTCACAGCCTATAAACATCAACAACTCCTCTTTAGAGATTTTAGCTTCACATCTTGGGATTTGAACAAGATACAAATCACCTTTAGCTTCATGTCTTGGGCTTTGAACAAGACACCAAAATAACCTTTTTCCTCCCATAGAATAGGAGGAACTACGATCGCTCTGATTTCCCTATTTCGTTAAACGGGAATACGTAGGCATACGATTGAAAAATCTTAATGAGCATACTAATCAAAAACTCAAAATCCAGTATCTCCGTCAAATCAACCTAAAAGCATCAAATCTAAACACATTACCAAAAACCTCACAAATAGTCCAGACACTGTGTTCTTAACAAAATAACCGAAGAGGGACCCACATCTTAATAGCATCTGTAAACTAACAGTCAGCTGTTTAAACTCAGTTTGCAAGCAGGGTTAATTGGAGACATCTATTTCCCTTCCTTAATCAACTTAACAGGATAAAAAATGAATCGAACTGTAGTACCCGAGCGATAGTGCTTCAAGACCACAAAAATTGCGCTACACTGTGATGGTTTTCTCTGGATGGGAGCTTGTTGGTTTTATTGCATACCTTGATTAACACTTGTATTTTGGTTATTGCTCAATCGAAAATTCGGGTGATCCTTCCATCCTGGATTGTAAGTGTTGGAAAAAATGGTTATTCTTATGGAAATTGACAAATTTAGCTTCTTCACTTGACTCTTCCAAAGAGCACCTTCCGTTTGCGTGTCCTCCTCCACAGAAATCACACCTAAGTGCTTGTACCTGACTCAAGTTAGCTTTACTTAAGCTTGAAGGCTCTAAGATTTGAATAAATTTTGGTAAAACATGATGTTGAACAAGATGTTTTAATATGAAGAAATCTGTAAAGAACAACATGTTGGATAAGATATCCTATCTTGAGGACTCGACATCTTGGTCCGATACATCAGGTTTGTTGCAGATCTGTTCCAAGATTTAAGGCGCAATCATAACATGGATCAAGGAATGGTTGGACAGAGATTTTGAAGCCCATGGACAGCTGAAGATTATAAAAGGAAGACTAATACCTAGGGTAAATCACTAGTCCTTGTTTAGACTTTTGAAAAGCAAAAATAAGGGTTTAGGGTTTTGAGAGTCATGTGCTTTTCTTGTATTGTAAGTCACCCTTTATATCGATTTGATACATTGTGTAGACATAGTTTTTCATATTCAGAAACCTGTAGGTAATGAATTGTATATTGTTCTTGGATGAAGATTTTAAGCAAATTCAAGTATTAGTGTTAGTCAAAAGTATTGACTGAATATTGTGTTGAAAGGGTTGTCTTTCAATTAAGCAGTTTGATACAGTCACCGGAGGTTATGACTGTTAGATATCACTGAGGTGATTTAGGAATTGAGATGAGTTTCTCTTATCTAGATGGGTTTCTAGGTAGAAGTTGCACTGGGTAGGGAATTAAATGATAAGTTACCGGAGGTTGTATACTTAGAATTAATACTACTGATAGTGAATTCATTCTTGGCTTGGTAGCCTCCAGATGTAGGTGTTGTTGTACATCGAACTGAGGCATCAAATCTTGGTTTTATTTATCATTATGCTATGTATAATTCACTCTATTCTTATGCTCTAAAATATATGTCTTAACAAATGTTGAAACATCTGCCATGACACTGTTATGACTTTGAGATATCAGAATGTTCTTGTTCTGTCATTGTTTAGTAAAGCAGAGATCAATGTCTCAATATTTCTTTGGACATATGTTATCTGTATACCAGAATTTCAAAGCTTCTTTCAGTTAGCTATTTATTCAATAATTCAATTTGAGATAAAAGTGCAGTATGAGTATCAACAGCTAACATACATTTGGGTGTGCCCACAATTTCAATTTTTGCTGACCTTTCACTCTTTGAACAATATTCATTTAAGCACATCTTTTCGATCAGGTGTTTAACTTGTGGTTCTGTCATTGTTCTGATCGTGCCTCCCGCTGAAGCATCTAACAATATGCGTGTTTGACTAATGAGACCTTTGATAAAATTCTTCATTTGCTCCATATTATTCATATTATGATTCGGACACCTGCGTAGTAAAAATTTAAACCTTTCCCATGAGTCATACAACGATTCAGTTTCATGCTGCTCAAAATTTACAATTTCTGCTTTTCACTCAGGAAACTGAGTAGTGGTGAAGAATCTTTCTAAGAATTTGTCCTCCAACTCCTTCCATGTTTGAATTGTTCCATTTGGAAGGCAAAACAACCAATCCTTAGCCCTTCCAATTAGTGAGAAACCAAACACCGTAGGTTGAGTTAGTCTTCTGAGACATCATTTGGTTTTCACATCGAAGCTATTTCGTTGAAGCGTGCAAGATACGCCCACGAGTCTCTAATCGTGTTTCTGTCAAACAGATTGTCTCTTAAACCTGAAAGCACAAAATTCTTAATAACAAAGTTAGTGGGGTCTTCCAGTACAAACCCTCTAGAAATTTGTCCTTCATCGGTTCTTTTGCAATGTTCCCGTATAGTTTAAGGTGGTGCAGCTGCCATGGTGATTTCCTCTTCATTGTCCGAAGAAATTAGTGCTTGGTCTTCTACTAAGATTCATTAAGCTAGAGTTGCTTCTCTAACTTCTCTCCTGATAGCACACGTGGTTCTTTGAATTTCTGGATTAAACAGGGTCAATGTCGATCCTGAGATACGCATACACAAACAGGAAATACCTCATTAGCACTATAATTAACAAGAAAATAAAACCAAAACAAAAAACAAAAAGTTTCACAAGCGGTGCCTTGTTGAAATATCAATAGTCCCCGACAACGACGCCAAAAACTTGATGACTTCTCGGCAAGTGTTCCGATAATATCACAGTAATAAAAAAGATCGAATCCACGAGAACTGCTATTTAACAAGACAAAATTTTGCAATGCGTGGAAAATACTAAATTGGATGGGGGGTTTTCGAGTTTGAATTGCGAAAATAAAATAAAGTGTTTGGACAAATTCACTAAAGCGGTCAGGTTGTGTATAGAATCCCCTATTTCTCTATTGTTGATGTTCAATACATTACATGAATGATATTTTCACTATAATCTCACAGAGAATTATCAAAATCGTTATAACCAATCCCTTGCGATATGGCTCAATAATCACTACTTAGAGTGTTCAATCCCTAGTCCACCGGTATAAGCATGATTAGGCAATGCAACAGAGCATTAATTCACTAGCCACTACTCGGGATCTCATATTCCTATTCAACCAGCGTAAGCACAACAATTTCCCTAGGTCCAACACATAGACTCATGGTCAGTATTCCTTATGTGCCCAAAATCATACTAAAAGAGTATCTCACATAAAAAGCATTAAGAACAAGGTGCAATTGAATAAAATTATATATCAAATTACTCATGCAATATCAAATCAAACACATGTTCCAACAATATCAAAATAAGTTCATCAAACACAACCTAACCTAGAGAGATTTAGCTACTCGTAATTCAAATTACAAGACCAAAATCAATTAAGAAGGTTTGCATAAGAATTCCCTTAAAGGATTGGCCTTCAATGGCTTCAAATGCTCTCAAAAATCACTTTTGGTGCTGTAAACTCGTACTTGCTGTGTAGAAATTCGTAACCCCTGAAAAAGTGTCAAAATCCCTTTTAAAAATCCTTCAGAATGGATTAGAACGCGTTAGAAAAGCCCTAAAAATGTGCGTGATGCAATTGATACATCCCTGTCGCGCGCACGATGATGTGTGTGATTATTTCAGTAGCTGCACACTTTTGCTCCCCTTTTCACCTGATTTTCACTAAGTCCCTATTTCTTCACACTTAGCTATTTTTTCCTCATTCTTTGGTCTTTATTCTTCATCTTTGCTCCTCTTTAACTTGTTTTGATCATTTTCTTCGATCGAAATCATGCAATGGCGAAATTTCATCAGTCATGTTCACCATTAGGGTTTTAAACTGTGTGCCTCCACCGCCACATATACATTCTGGCAGCACGGGGCCCTTAGTGTATGCTTCTGCGTTTTTTTGTTTGTGAACTATTAATTGTAAATTAGATAATGTTTAGATCGAATATAAGATAATGATTAAATAAGTAGACAATGATTTTCATTTAAGTTAAAAAATGAGCTAGATACAAGCATTTATAGGAGTACAAATAAGTAATCAACTTTTAGATAATGAACAACTTATATTAAATGTCTTAACCATATGCATAACTAACTTATAACCCCTTTAACTAAAGGCTAACAAATCGTAACAAAATTTCAATAAAAGGATAACTTGTTACGCATGTTATTCAATAACTTCCTTTATTCTTACTCCACAAGTTAGAGGGTGGAATGTTTGCTAACTAGAGCATATAATGGTTGTGGGTTTGATGCTTTGGTGAAAATTTCAACCACTTGTGAAGCAGATGGTGTCGTAACCCAAAATTTGACATCCCTTTTGCCCTTTGCATAAGCATGTGCATTCGCATCGCTGACATACACAGTAGCACATTTTTCTCTGTGGTTTTGTTGCAGGAATATTCAGGTTTTCAAAGCCCGATTAATCACATCCTCACAAGGTCATCACATCATCAAAACAAGCACAAAATAAGGGTTTCCATGCCTATTCATCAAAGCAAGAGTTGGAAAATCGAAACCGGAGCTCCAACACTTGTTCCTAAGCAATTTGGGCAAATTTTTCCTGTGGTAATTGATTACCATTTTGCTAGGCAAAATAGGGTAATCGATTACCCTGTGTAATTTTGCTGTTTCTGTTGCATTTTCATGACAACAACTTTGCACTCTCTTTTCTCTTGTGTTCTACTTGGTTCTAGCATTGTGTGGAATATTCTAGACAGTTCAAGAGCATTCAAGACACTCCACTTACATTTATTCCAATACATCACTTTGAATTAAGTCCACAATGTTACTTAATTTCCAAGCATGTGAGCCTTTGATTTGGATTTGCATTGGGATTACTCCACTGAGTTAACCAACTAACTAACTGAGTCAACTTTCGACTCAGTGTGTTGAGTGTAACTAACTCCAAAGCTCACTCCAAAGCACATTCCAAACCTAGCCTACTCCAAAGCTAGCCTCTATATAAACAAAGCTCCACCATTTCACAAAGGATCCACAATCATTTTCACAATTCCTCACTCTCTTCAGTCTTAATTCTCTCATTTCTCTCTGTATTTTTCTGCAAGTTCTACACATTCATCTTCATCTTCTTCCCCAAACCACACTAGAGGTCAATTCCACCATTGAAGAGAAGCAAATTTCACACTGAAATTGCTTATCTCTCGAGTTTAAGCCTCCATTCATCTTCAATTTTGCTTGGATTTCTGGAATAACAGCAAGTTCTACTTCAATTCAAGTGATTACTCCAATCGTTTCGGTACAAATTTGATTTCGGAGTTTTATCGCAGTTTGCTCGGTTTTGCTATGGTTCGAATTACAAGTGCGGAATTATCTGGTTTTCTTGGCTTTTTCTCTCTACATTTCACTCACAACAATCACCAAGCCAATTCTCCGGCTTGTAGGTTGGTCAATTCTCACTCAATTTACTGTTTCGATCGCTTTCGTACATTTATGATATAGTTTCGATAGCTTTTCGGTTCGATGAATCATGTGATTGTTGGATCTTTGATCTGCATGTTTAATGCTTTCAATTTGTGTTTAAATTCTCATACATGATGTAATTTTCGTGCACAAATTCATATCATAGCATCTGGTGGATTGGATAAGTGATTAGGTGCTGAAAGTGCTTTTTGAAAAGCTGTTTTTTGCCACTGTTACAGTGGTAATCGATTACCTATATGGGGGTAATCGATTACTCTGCTCAAATTTTCACTAATTTTGCTATTTTCAAGCAGATAATCGATTGCCTGCATGTGGTAATCGATTACCACTATAACAAAGTTCCATTTTTGTGCATTTTCAAGCTTGTTTGACATCCTTTCCTTATCTAACTTCCATGGCTTGATATGCTTGATATTTGTGGATGTTTTAGGTACTGTTTAGCCTCTGTTTGAAGCATGCTTACAATATTTCGATGCACGATTTGTCGATTCTTGTAATTATTTGCATTTTGGCATTACATTGAGCATGATGCTTCTTGCACACTTTTGTTCACATGATAATATGATTTGTGATGCATGCTAATTGACATTTGGTACTGCCTTGCAATTTCATCCTTGATCACATTAAGTTTGTTCTTTATTGGGCAAATTTAATCATGTACCATCATTAACTCGCACGTTGCTTTGACGATCTTTCGATTCGTGAAAGATTGTTGGCTTACTCACTCTTTTTGATCGATTAATCGAAACCATGTTTTGATTAGTTGATTCTCCCTTTCCCCTCTCTTTAGGATCCTTTAGAGCCTTGTTCTCTTGATTCCCTGCCGAGTCAGAGATTCGTATGACGCACTGGAGCACTGTATAAATTGACGATGTTATGCTGTTCGTTTCAATTTCTGCACTATACTTTGGTGTTAGAGAAGGGATGAGAGTGGAGAATTCCTACACTCTTCTTAATTACTTTGGGCAGGGGACTAATGACCCTGTGCCTGGAATAATCGTTTATATCTCCAAGCTGTAGTGTCTCTCAATCCTCAGTTGAGTCGATCCTTGATCACTCTTTCCCATTTAAATCTCTCTTTTGATCTATCACAATTTTCTTGGTTAAAGATCTTCATCACTTTGGGTTAGCAACCTCCTTTTGGTTCAACACCTTTTCTTCTAATCAACCGTTGTTCATTGATTCCCCACCAGAGTCATGATCATTTGTCCTTTGGTTAATCAGAGTCATACTGTTAATACCAATTCTCTTTTTCCCCTGCAGTCGCAATCCTTTTCTTCGGTTAAACATAGTCTTCCTATTAAACATCAAAACCTTTGCGGAGTTCGCAACATTCTCTTGGTTCTTCTCCCTTTGATTGGTTAACCACTACCTGTCATTTAAAACACTAATTCACACTTTTTCTCATTTAACCACAGTCTACCTGTTAACATATTGAGCACATTTCGAGTTAATCACCTTCTCTTGGTTAATCACTTGTTTCTTTTTGGTTAATAACAGTCTTTCTGTTAACACCGAATCCCCAGCAGTTAACAACTTTCCTTTAGTTCAAGTACTCGTACCTTTGGGTTAGTAACTTTCTTTTGGTTCCAATACCCTTTTCGTTGGTCAAGTACTACTTGTTCAGTCAGTACCAACATCCCCAGTGGGTCACAACCTTCGCTTGGTTCTACACCTGTTCCTTTGGTTGATCACAGTCTATCTGTTAAAACCTTTCTCCCCGCGGAGTTTCAATCTTTTTCTTTCCTCGGTTAACCACTGTTTATCATTTAATATGCCGAAACCCCTTCAGAGTCAAACACCTCTTCTTGGTTCAGTACTCTCTTCTTTTGGTTCATCACAGACTGTCTGTTGACACCAACCATTTATCCCACAAAGTCTTTCTCTCTTTCTCTCCGGTTAACCACTGTCAGCCAGTTAACATACCGAATCCTTATTCTCTTGGTTTCAACATCGTCCCTTTTGTTTGGTCCCTAGCAGGGTCGCTAACCCGCTGATCCCCTGCACAGCCACCATGTTCTCTTACTCTCCAGTTGAGTCACTGTTATCCTTTTGCTCCTTTATCTTCATGGTTTCGACACCATTCTTGCACTTTATCCTTAACACATTTACTTTTTTTCCTTTGCCCTTCTTCCTTGGTTTTGACACCAATTCTGAAAGCTCCTAATGTTTGACAAAATTTTGGTAAAACCTAACGTTAAAGAAATAACTAAAGAAGTCAAAGATGTCGAAGAAGATGTCCTGACATCCTGATTATTACTTCAGCAGGTTTAATTCAGTAACAAATCTTTTCAAGATTTGTTTTGCTCCTAAAGACTGGATCAAAGACAGAGATAGAAAGCCCAAGACAGAAGATTATATATGAAGACTTAGACCTAGGGTTAGTTGAGACTATACATTTTGTATCACTTGTAACTTTGTAACCTAGTTCCTTTGTGTTGAATAAGGGTTTAGGGTTTGAGAGTCGTTGGCTCTCTTAGGAGTTGTAAGTCTCCACTCTGTATTATGGGATGCAGGGTGGAAGGCATAGGTATAGAGACACAACCAGAAACCTGTAGGTAATGGTTGTTGTACTGTTCTTGGACGAAGCTTTGAAGCAAGTCCAAGATAACTTAAAGGTCAAGAAACCGCGACAATTCTGAATTGGTAGAAGACAGAGATATCACGAGTTGTGATTAGGGTGTGAGTGGGGTATCTCATATCAAGGTTGTCAATCATGGAGTTTAGCCTTGGTCAAGATGTTCATGGGGTAGATGTTAGGGATAAAGTTGTAAACGTGGGAGTTTAACTTTGTAACTGTCTACACAATAGTGAAATCTTCATCCTGGATTGGTATCCCCCAGATGTAGGTGAATTGCACCGAACTGGGTTAACAATTACTGCCTTATTTAACATTCTGCAGTTTACAGTTTTGTTAATGTTCTTGACTGACATGTTAGATAAGATGTTGTGACATCTGAGAGTGTGCAGTTCTGATATTCAAGGTATCAGTCTGCAGTTGTGCCTCTAAGTTTAAGAGATTATGTAGCACAATGTCTTAACATCTGCTGTCTGCATAGGCCAGAATTTCAATTGGTATCAGAGCATGCATCCTGTCTGGTTCTGGATGAGATCTTTGGGAGATACTTTCTGGCATTTAAACAAGGAGGAGTTTTGGAGATCAAATCAATCAACTCAGACATACCCAAGGGTATTAATGGATGAGATGGATGTTCTGGATCGAAGGGAGCAACCCGGAGGTTGTTCATGTTCTAAGGAGATTCTACAACAACTATAGGAGAAGTGGCTAGTTCTCTTGTTGGTGTGTCTTATAAGATGTTGTGACATCTTATTAGGGCGAGCAGGATCTGTTCCTTGGTGGTTCCGCTGCATGTGTTTCTGATGGAAGAGCTCTAGAATTATGGGATTTTGGAGTTGTTACTGAAGACAGTTGGTGGAAGGGCTCAATTGTCGGCCTCTTTATAGTTGAAGATATCTGTGTTCTTTTATTCCAGAGTCGGGAGCGATGGAATAAAGGGAGTTGTGGTTAGATATCTGGTATGGTGACTTGGTACTTAGAAGCTTGGGTTCTTAGTGCAGTTTGGAGTCAGTTGAAGAGGAGAGGAGTTGAGTTAAAGTTTATCAGGTTCTTGCTCTAGGAGGTTGATAAATGTTTGGTCGGCTAGGTTGTCAAAGATACTTGGGAATTCTCTCAAGTCCACTCATAAAGACATCTATGTCGTGTATCTGGAGTCTTCTAGTTACTCTTCTGACTAGAAGGTGTTTCTTTGAAACACGATCTGAAGAAAGTGGAGGTGATTTATTTTCACCATCCAAAAACAGCAAGGAAGGATTCATCTCTCTTGACCCTAAGAGTGGATCCAATCTGATTGAAGAGTTGTTGAGGTAAATAAGACTTGTTCAGAGAAAGTCTTAGTTACTTGAGTCAAGGGTGGCATCCTTGGTATCTCAACATTTTCCTTTGAAGAAGATACTTGCAAAAAGGATTGAATACTTTATAAGTGTTCATGACATGATCTGGTGGAGCTCAGCTACAACATTGAAGAAGGGTTATTGTACAAGGATTTAAGATCAATTGCTATTTGTGGAATCCACAAGTATTTAATTGATTATCCTTGAAAGTCAAGATTGAGGATGTTCTATCAGATGTTCTAACATCTTTTCATCAGAGGTTTGGAGAATCATGGGAGAGGTTCTACATTCGCTCAAAAGTCACCTAGGTGTTGACCTGGGATTATTGTCTTAGCATCTGTTCCCTGGAAAGTATTGTGAATGACTTGTCCAGATGGTGATGCTGTTGAAGATGGAGATGGAAGACTATGAAGACATCATAATCTTGATGGTTACAGCTTGGGTCTGTTTATTTATGATCTAGGTGCTTTAGAGCATAATGTTTGCTCTGGTTGTGAAGGTCGAGGATAAGTGGCAGTTATCTCTGGCTTTCTATTGACGGCTCTACTAAGGGAAGTGGCATTCTTTGGTATTGCTATGGGGTAGTCCTGGACTACTCATTTTCTGAAGATTCAGACGTGGCTGGTTTGAAGTCTTTGGAGTTTCAAAGCAGAATGGAGGTTGTCTACTCAAAACTTGGTTGTTTGAATCAAGTTTGTGAGAGCATGGAAATCTGTTTCTGCAAAGGGAGGAGGTTCTTCTAAGTGGCAGAAGGAAGAGCTGAATTCAACAGTTGGATGTCATCATGTTTTGACATCTAGCTTAACATCAGAAGTCTCAGCTGATGATGTGGCACATCAGCTTAAGATATGGTGATCTACAGGAGAATGGGAGTGATGAATTCTTCAAAAAGGTCTATCTCATGCAGTTTGCGGGAGCTGTGGATGAGAAGATGTTACATGACTAAGAGGCTTGGTGGATCCAAGATGTCTTGCTATAGGGCAAGTAGTTCGTGTGACTTGAAGATCTGGTTTCATTAGTAGATCAGGGTATCTTATGGGAGTTTTAAAGATGAGTGAGGTCAATCAAAAGGTGGCATTTGATTGGTTTCACAATGTGCGTTCAACCAGGATGATTGAAACTGATTGCTCTTTTGTAGAAGAGTAGTTAGTTGAAATTATTGAAGGTTTTGGTTCTCTGGGAGCTTGTGGCAAAAGTTCTGGGTTGATAATGGAAGCATACCTTCTTGGTGGATGAGAGTTTATTTCTCTCTGGGTTTCTGAAGTCTTCTTTGTTCAAGCTGGTGGTGCAGTATTGTGTGAAGATCTTTAGTGTGGATTACTATGCTGATAGTAAGTCCAGTAGTTGAGCATATCAAGAACCATGGTGTGTGGGGTCTGTGATGTGTGGAAGATGTCCTAACTGATGTTAGAACATCTTTAGGTTAGTTATCCTTGGTGAAGGATTTCAGGTTCTGTGATGAACTGGTTACTTCCATCATGTCCAAGAAATATCTACACGATCATCCGGGAGAATGATGGAGTAGAAGGGTCCCTTGGAAAGAGGATGTAAGTATTTGTGAAGATTGAAGTGGATCATGTGTTGATTGCATGGAAGTCTGTTTCCTGAATGCATTCAGAAGTAGAGATTTACCATAAATCAGAAGTATTACAGGTTATTATACGGGAGAATGATAGGAATGACTGTCTTAGATTGCGGGGTTTATCTCTATTGCTGGCCTGGTGAGGTCAGTGGAAAATCTTGCATACGGCATTGGAGCCCTTGGAGCAAGTCATGCTAGTAGTGCATCAATTTAGCAGCTGTGAAGTTCTAGAGCATGCATACGATAGCTGACATCGTTATAACAAACTAAGGGGCCCTGTGCGTCTCTTTGAGGAATGTGAAGCATTCTAATTCAATTGGTTTGTGCCTCAAGCAGCTGGAGGTCTATACATGAGAATTCAAGAGGAGTTCGTGTGGTGTGTAGATGGTTGCAGGATGAGGGGGATCAATGGGACTTTGATCTTAAGCCAAGAGTTTGTTATGGTTGGTATACACTTCCTCACAGGTAGCATGATAGTGATCATGTGTGAGTGATTATTGTTTCTTGTCAGAGGGAAAAATAAGAGAGTTAATGGTTGCGTTCATCAGGTGTGTTGAACAGAGGGTGCGCTCTTGAAGGCATGAAGATGATTCTTATGTTTTCCAGTCATTAGCTTGGGTGTTCAGTGGAGGAGCACCAGTTACCTTAGTCAGGGGGAGAGGCCTCTTGATCTAAGATGAAATTCCAATTTGCATTTGTGCGTCAAGCAAACTGATATGTCAAGAAGGATGGCTTGGCATTATTGTTGAAGTTCCAGTTTGCATTTGTGCGTCAAGCAAACTGAGATGTCAAGGAGGATGGCTTGACATTATTGTGGAAAGTCCAGTTTGCATTTGTGCGTCAAGCAAACTGAGATGTCAAGGGGGTTATCTTGACATTAGAGTATTGTTGCAAGTTGTGGGAAACTTGGCAATGCATACTTGAATGATTCTTATTGGATGCTTAAGAATCATTGGCTGAGTCTGGTAGAATTTATTTGTCTCTTGCAGACTGGGATCATATATTTGTGACGATTTCTCTGTATGGTCAAATCAGAAGAAGAATCCTGGAAGAATAGACAATGTCTGACATGATGTCAGGACATTGTTATAAAATAAGTCTGCATGTAATGGGTTCTTTGGTCGGTGTTCTTAAAAGAAGAAACAGTCAACAGTCTTGGCCGGTGCGCATGTAGTAGAGTTATTGGCGCTTTGAATTGACCAGCGTTTTGTTCGATGGTTCGTTTCTTTCAAAGGCGATTGCTTGCTATAAATAGGTTTGTTGTGACACTTCTTGGTCTCATAATTCTTTCTCTTCAAGTGAGTGTTCGATGCCATTTTTCAAGATCTGGATGAGTTGCGTCTGGATATGGAGCTGTCTTGGGCACTTTTGCCAAGTTTTGGCTAAAAAGGGGGAGAATAATAGTGTTCTGGTGTTTGGGTTCATTCGAGCAGTGGCGGTGCAAGAATGGTGGAGGAAGATGTTCTATCATCTTAATTTACAAATTTTTGTTTTTGTGTCTTGTGATCTGAGTTGTGAAGCAGGTTGTGTCTTGTGACCTGAGTTACATTTGTTGTGTACTCTGTGTTATGAACTTAAACTTCGCTTCTTATCGTGGGTTCTCTTATGCCTTAAGGAAGACAAAGAATTGAGGGGGAGTATGTTACAAATTTACAAATTCCTTCTCATACATATCAACAGGCAGTGAAATATTCAGGGAGATGGTTTTAGACAAAATTTGTCAAAAGGGGGAGATTGAAAGCTCCTAATGTTTGACAAAATTTTGGTAAAACCTAACGTTAAAGAAATAACTGCAGAAGTCAAAGATGTCGAAGAAGATTTCCTGACATCCTGATTATTACTTCAGCAGGTTTAATTAAGTAACAAATCTTTTCAAGATTTGTTTTGCTCCTTGTAACACCTCAAAATTTGCCCTTTTGCTTCTAACCTAACTGGTTTATGCTTCCTTTCATTTGCATTATCATTCCTGCATTTGCATTGTCCTTTTGAGCATGGGATCGAGGTATTCTTTCAGCAGCTCACGACATCATCAGTTCTAGTACGATTCTTAACAGTGTTCAGAGCCAAACAGATAGCTTTCCAAGTATTTTGAGCATTTATTTTGCTCATTAAGCGACTAGATGATCAGAAACTCCGGCAGTCAATTTTTGATCAGTTATTCAGCACCAGACGGTTGTGATCGGCAGTTCAATCCGAGTGCGAAAAACATTTCGCAGCATATTTCAAGTGTATTCCAGTGGTAATATCAGTTGGCAAGTTTCAGAGGTCTATCATGGTCCAGAACAGGTGGAACTGGGCGAATATCCAAGTTTCCCTCCTTTTGGCGCCAATTTTGAATTTTTGAACTGAATAATCGATTACTCAAAGTGAGTAACCGATTACTCTGGGCGAAATTGCAAAAATGTGGCATTTTCAACACTGCAGAATTTTGGAGCATTTTGTGGTCATGTGCTTGGCTTGTGCATGTGTGGGAAGGATCTATAATTGATCTATTTCATCATTTTCCACCCAAAATTCAAATTCTCTCCATCACTTTTCCACTCTAATTCCTCATTTCATTTCCTAATCCATTTTCACCCCAATTTCCACTCACTTAACCTCACTCCCAACCCAAATTTAACTCCTAACCTAGGGGTTATTTAAACCAATTCATTCCAAACCTCTAAAAGACCTAGATCATTTTCACTTTCCAATTTTTCAGAATTTCTCTCAATTCTCTCTCACTTTTTCCACTTTTCATCTTCATCTTCAACCCCTCACCAAAGCTCCATATCCATAGATTCACAAATTCTTCATTGGAATTTGTGAATTCTTGAGCTAAACCTGCATCACATCATCATTCTTGGTTCAATTCTGATATAGCTACTGGTTTGGATCTTGGAATCACTTTTGGGAGCAGCTTTTGATTATTTGGAGTGTTCTTGCTTGGATCTTGAAGTTTCTTGCTAGGATCTTGAAGATTATTGTATAGATCTCTGGTTTTCTTGCTTGGATTCACCAATTTTCATGCTCAATAATCACCAAGGCAAATCTCAGCCTTGTAGGTTAGTTTTCCTTAGATCTATGTTTGATTTAGCTTTATTTCAACTTATGCAATGTAGATCCTTGGTTTGTGATGTGATTTGATCTATTTGCTTGATTTGATTTGTGATCTTGTTGTTTGATTGATGAAATTGGTGTTTGATTACTGATATTTGATGTGAATTTCATGATTAATTGATTGCATGATCATTTGGATGTTTGCATAAGTGATTGGATGCTGAAAAGTGCTTTTCAAAGTTGATTTTCTGCTTCTGTTTCAGTGGTAATCAATTACCCTAACAGGGTAACCGATTACTCTGCCTAATTTTCACGTTTTTGGTCAAATTTCAACTGAGTAACCGATTACTCAAAGTGAGTAATCGATTACCACTGCTGCAGAGTGATATTTTCTTGCATTTTCTTGGTTGTTTGAGATCCGATGCATGCCTAAACTTCATGGATTGATGTATTGATGATTTGCGGACTATTCTTGAGCTGTTGCACCTCACACTAGGGCATGAATATGATTTTGTCGACACACGATTCTTGGTTATCACTATTGAATGTTCATGCTTGTGTTGTTGATTTCTTGATGCTATGAACACCATACACACACTTCTTTGAGCATGTTGATTGTGATTAAATGCTTATGTTGCTGGAATTGTGTTATGCATGCCTAAGTGTTTCTATTCCTTGAGATGCATGTTTGTTCCGATTTGTGCACATGCTTAATGTTATGAATACCTTCATGATGTACTTTCTTCCATGGTGTTTTCAAGATTGTTTACCATGATGTATAATGTGTTTGTAATCATAACGCATGATGTTTGATGCGTGTTTACTTTGCCACGCTTGATTCGTATTCAAATGTATCGCATGCTGCCTTGTTTCTACAGCTGTCTAAGTGTATGTGTGCTGTTGTATATGCTGCTGGCTGACATTTTACACCCTTTCTTGTGCTGAATTGTATGCTGTTGTAAGTTGTCTTGCTAGTGTGCTGCTTTTTACCGCTGTTTTGGTGCAGGAACGTTGTGGTAGTTGCTATTTTTGTTTTCGTTTCTTTTCCTCCCTCGCCTCCTTCACTCTTTTCTTCCCTTGGATCTCAAGACTTGTTTAAGTCTTGGATTCTTTTCCCCTTAGAGCTACCTAGTCCAACTTAATTTTCGATTAAGCTTGGAGTAGGATTAGCATTAGGTCTTAGGTAGTTGTTTCTCGCCTAAACTTCACTAACCATAGGACCACCCTTTTGCATGACAACAATAGGATAGTGATTCCCTTAGAGTCACCCGTCTTCCTTGTGTCTTCTCTTCTTATCTCATAACACTTCTAAAACACTTAATAAATATAACGAATATTGTGCTCGATCCTTAAGTGTAGGAAGTGAAGAACGAGGGGTCTCCCCTCCTCTTCTAGAGTGTTTAGCATACATCCCATTTGGGGGCGACCATGCGATTCACTCGTTCCCGCATGGTAGACTTTGGTGCAATGTGAGTTACGAGCTAACTTCAATCCACTTCTGTCTAAAAAACACAAAAACAAACTCAAATCTTTTCATCCTTCGGGATCGTTAATTTCAAATCATTTTCAGAAAATGGCACGTTACTTTCCGTCTCGTCGCAAACAGGCATCGACCCTAACTGCCGGACGCAAATCTAACGTCGCTCATAAAAAACACTAACCGACCTCGTTAGGTCGAACTACGAATGCTCTGATTTCCTCTCTCTAGTCCAATTGAGGATACGTAGGCACAAGACGGCGATGTCTTGGCGAGCAATCTCCCCCCTTGGTTCGTGTCCGAACTATGTTGACTCTGACTTTCCCATTGCACGAGGGAGTACGTAGGCATTGGACGAGTGATGTCCTATCGAGTCACTTCTTTTTCTTTTCTTCGTTGTTTCTTTGTCGTCTCTTCGTCCTTTTCTGTTCCCGTTCCTTCTCGTTTCCAGTAGCAGTGGAGCTCCAGATGACGACACCCTTTGATCGAGACAACAAGCGTGGATCCCGTCGAGTACGATGGACGTGTGGGGTGCTGACACCTTCCCTTCGCGTAACCGACTCCCTTACCCGTTTCTCTTGGTCGTGAGACCATGCTTTCTCCCTTCCCTCACGTTTACACAGTGTTTCCTTTCCCTCTCTTGGGATAAATACACATTGCTAGTGACTCTGTTTTCCGCGCCACTTTCCCGCTTGTACCATGGATGCAAATCCTCGGGAGCGACAGTTGGCGACTCTGCTGGGGATAGATAGACCTCTGGCTGGTCCATCCCCTTTTGCGAGTCAATCCTAGCGCTTGTTTGTTTTATTTCATTGGGTGTTTATTGTTGTGCTTTATTTTTGTTGTATATTATTGTATATTACTGTTTCACTGTATTTACCGCATTTATAGTATTGCATATTATTATTGCTGTACTGTTCTGCTGCTGGATTTTCTGTTTGTAGGGTGGGGTGGATTCTTGAGAGAAAAGCCCAATACCCAGGCTTGAGCATACACCTATGATTAACGTGGAAAGTAGTGTGACTTGTTTGGCATTTGGCCAGACTTAGTATACATGAAAACTCCACATCCAGACGAGGTTTTCTTGGTAATATTCTATCCTGCGCATTTGGGGTAGACGATGGGATAAAATCGGGAAAACTGTCGACTCTGCCGACCATCTCCCGAGGACTCAGCAACGCCTCTCCTCCCGGCATGTGATAATGGTAATCCAGAAATGGCATACCCATTACACTTGTCGATCCGAGGACCCAATGCTGAGAACTTACCATAGGATGACCTTTTTTTTTGGGGGAATCAGTGGGCGACCTCTTTGTTTGGCGATAGTATTGTACCCCGAGGGGTGAATGTACTATTGCTTCTCAAATCGAGAATCCGAGACTGAGGATCCCGTCTTCTAGAACCCACATGTGAGAGGGGATGGGTGTTTGCAGGTCTGCAGGTAACCGAAACCTTCAACCTACCCGGTTTTCTGGATTTCTCATCGGCGTACTGTTATTATCCTGATTTTCTGGCAGTTTAAATGGGCTGTTATTCCGGACTTCTGGTTTTCTGATATCTGGGGTTTTATTCAGTCAGCAGAACAACAACAGTTTTGAGCATCATGGATACCTTGATCCCATGTTTGCATTTGCATCATCATTTTGCATTCTAACATGTTTGTTCATTTGTAGGGTTGCATCCTAACTTTGATTCCGGTTGTCCGAAGACTGTCCATGATGAATACTGGCATTGAAGAGAGGAAGAATATCATCCCGTACAAGTTCCCGGAGCTTCATTTAGATGTTGTGCACAAGATCTCGACTATGGCGAAACCTGGGGTATTGGCAGACTGTAGAGGAGAATATGGGAGGATTCTGAGTTTCGCCCGAGATGTTACCAACTATGAGTTCAGGGGTCTGCACACCCTGATGCAGTTCTATGACCCTCACCTGCGGTGTTTTCTGTTTGCGGATTATCTTTTAGCTCCGACATTGGAAGAGTATGCTCTCATTTTGGATGTTTCTGTCAAAGAAGAAGTCCCCTTCTATCCTTCTAAGGAGTTTCCCGATCTGGAAAAGGTTGCTGTTGCGTTACGCTTGGATCAGTCTTTGCTGAAGAAGAATGTTGCGAGTAAAGGAGGTTATAAAGGCTTTCACATGAATTTTTTGATCGAGCAGGCTGCTATTTGTGCTAAGGCTAAGTGTTGGTCGGTGTTCAATGCAATTCTAGCTATGTGTGTTTATGGAACAGCGTTGTTCCCTAACGTGAAAGATTTTGTAGACGTGCACGCTGTCCAGATATTCACCATGAAGAATCCGGTGCCTACTTTGCTTGGGGATCTGTATTATTCAATGCACTATAAGAATGAGAAGAGGAGAGGATGACCTCTTTACTTTTGTGCTCCAGTACTCTACAAGTGGTTTGCCGATCGCCTTCCCAAATCTGGGGTATTTGAAGACACTAAAGAAACATTGGACTGGTCAAGGAGATTGATGGGATTAAGGGCTGACAACTTGATTTGGGTCAATCGTGATTTGCTGGGCCAAGAGATCCTGATTAGCTGTGGAGGTTACCCAAACTTACCTTTAATAGGAAGAAAAGGGGGAATTAATTATAACCCTATTCTTACTGTTAGGCAATTTGGGTATGCTTTGAAGGAGCCGCCAAAGGACCAAGATGTTCAAGAGTCTCTATACGTGAGTGGAGAAGCCAATCTGGAAGTGTTAAAGGAAGCTGCAAATACTTGGGGAGACCTCCACAAGAAAGGAAAGACTTCTTTTAGAAAGTGTAACAACAAAGCCTTCCCTGCATACGATGACTGGATTCAGAGGAGAGTAGAGAGTGTACTTCTACCTTTCTGCAGAGAACCTCCATCTTACTCCCTGCTGATTGAATCTCTGACCACAATTGAAATAGAGAAGTATAATAAACTGTGGGCTAAAAAGGAGAAGCTTCGAGAGGAGAACGGTGAGCTGCAAAGAGAAGTCTACCAGTTGAAACACGAGCGAGGTGAAGCTGTTCATGCCGCCAAGTTAAAAACAGAATTGCTTGCTAAGAAAGAAAAGGAGCTGGCTGAGGAGGTCATAGCCAGACAAAAGGTAGGACAAGCTCTGAAAAGTGTTAGCAGGATCCTCAAATCCAAGAAGAAAGATCTAGCCAAAGCTTGGTCAAAGATTCACAAGTTCAACGCTTACCGAGATACTGCAATAACAGCCAACAAGCAGAAAGAAGATAAGTTCCTGGATCAGATCGAGAGTTTGAAGACGAAGCTCAAGAAGAAAGACGAGGAGATCTTATCAGGGACGTTCCAGAGACACGCAGTCGAGGAGCGACTGAATGAGGCCATAGCGACCATAGCAGAGCTGAAGATACGAGCTGAGGTGAAGAGGCCTAGGGGTGAAGGTTCTAGCTCAGGCAGTGGGTGATACTCTGTAGTTTATTTTTCTTTGTATCTCGGGTCACCACCAGAATTATTGGCTTGGATCTTTGCTTCTTTTGTTTTCAGACTTATTATTGTTATTTTGGGTTGTAATCTCTGACGGTGATTTTTCTCGGATTTATATATGAGCAGCAGTTTCATCCTATCTTGTCTTTAAACTGGAATCAAGGGGTGGATCGCCCTGCAAATATTCAAACATGTTCATTTGCATTTGCATAATCATAATCATTTTTTGCATCGCAGGTGTTCGTCTCGGGTTTTCTCTAACCTTTATTTGGTTGTAGGCAGGATTGATAACCAGCTGATTCACCGGTATTCTACTAGATCAAATCAGAAGAGAATTATGGAGAAGATGCAAGCTGATATGGCTGCCATGCAGGCTCGTATAGACCAATTCATGGAACTGATGCAAGGTGTTGCCCAAGGGCAAGAGCAATTGAGGACTTTGGTCCAACCCTTAGTGGCAAGGGTGGATGAAGATGGGGTTCTTTTTGGCGGAGTTCATAATGGCGTTGGTGGCAACGGTGCCCAGGGAGGTCCTATGGGTGTAGAGATCCCCATTCCCGGTGTTGGGATCCCTCCGGGCGGAGGAGAGTAGCTTGTGGTTCCTTCTGTTGTGGGAGGAGGAAGTGTTTGTGCTGTTCATGGTCGTCGTTTCGAAGACCAACAAGATGACGTTTTCTCTCTGCCAGGCGGGGATACTGGTCCTCAGGCTGACAATGATCAAAGGTTCAGACTCATTGAAGAACAACTAAGGGGAGTGGTGAATCAGAATTATGTAGGAATGGATCTGGAGGATTTGGGGCTGGTTCCCGGAGTTGTAATTCCACATAAATTTCAGGCGCCCACTTTTGAGAAATACAATGGTACCACTTGTCCCAAGACGCATGTCAGGGCATACGCGAGGAAGATAGTCGCGTATTCTAAGGATGAGAAATTACTGATGCATTTTTTCCAGGACAGCCTGTCTGGGGCATCCTTGGAATGGTATATGCAACTAGAGAGATGCCATGTCCGTAATTGGAGAGAGTTGGTCGAGGCCTTTATCAAGCACTACCAATATAACACTGATATGGCTCCTAACAGGACCCAACTACAGAATATGTCCCAGAAGAATAATGAAAGCTTCAAAGAATATGCGCAGAGATGGCGTGAACTAGCGGCAAGGGTGCAGCTGCCCATGTTGGAAAAAGAAATGCTGAATTTGTTTATGGATACTTTGCCGGGACGTTATTATGAGAAGCTGTTACCTTGCGCGTCAGGCAAGTTTGCTGACTTGATCATGGTCGGGGAAATGCTAGAGAGTGGAATTAAAGCGGGGAAGGTAGCAGGTAGTGATGGGTCGTCTTCAGGTCAAGGGAAGAAACCCTATGCTAATTATAAGAAGAAGGAAGAAACAAATTCTATGTCGTCTCACCGAGGTAAAGGAAAGCAGCATCAGAGTTATAACCAGCAGGTAGCT
Organism: Lathyrus tuberosus; assembly: GCA_022829125.1. Taxonomy (NCBI): domain Eukaryota; kingdom Viridiplantae; phylum Streptophyta; class Magnoliopsida; order Fabales; family Fabaceae; genus Lathyrus; species Lathyrus tuberosus. The sequence goes on from JALAZF010000017.1 coordinate 23,936,206, forward strand.
TTAGTGACAATTCCTGCAGCGCTTCCACCTCAGTAGTAGCAAAATCAAGCTCCTCGCCAGTACCAGCCAAGGCCTAAGCATAACCGACATTTTGATACTCCACCTCTACCATATTCACAGTTGTTTCAGCATTTGCTACAGTTGCAGTTGATCCAGAAAAGGACTCTAGCTCCTCCCACCGGTAATCCACCTCCGGGTTATAATCCTAATGCCCACTGTGACTTTCATGCTGGGGCACCCGGACACTATATTGAAGACTGCAAAGCTTTTAAGTACGCAGTCCAAGACTTGGTGGATTCGAAGGCCATTAATTTTTCAAATGACGGGCCAAATGTCATCCAGAATCCAATACCGAACCATGGAGGGCCAAGGGTTAACGCTGTGTTAGAGGAGAATGAATCTTTGAATTTGGTTACCGATGTTAATGAATTAAGGACTCCTCTGATGGTGGTAAAGGAGAGGTTATTGAGGGGTGGGGTGTCCCCCGGATGTGATGAGAATTGTTCAGAGTGTATGACACAAGGGAATGAGTGTGATTTGTTAAAGTAAGGAATTCAAAAGCTGATAGATAAAGGTCGATTGCAGTTTGACCGATGTGACCAACGGAAAGAGGTTGTTAGCAGGAAAAATGAAGTTGCTACCATTACTATCCCATTCAAAACAATCACTATTTCAGGGCCAGTCAGACCAGCACCGGTTATTATCACAGCTCCCGGACCCGTGCCATATGAGAGTACCAAGGCTATTCCTTGGAACTATGGAGCCGAAGTGTTTGTTAATGGACAGAAACAAGAACAGGTGGGAACTTCTGTATTGAACTCTTGTGTTGAAAGCAGTGTTGAGGCAGGGGCTATCACGAGAAGTGGTAGGGTCTTTACCCCTTCTAATGATTAAGCTGGTAGTTCTAAACAAGACAGAGGGAAACAGGTTGTAGGTAATTCTGTGCAAGCACCAGTAGTGAATGACTCCACGGCAGGGTCGGTTAATAATTCTTTCTCCGAGAACGTAGAAGAATTTATGAGATTAATCAGGAAGAGCGACTACAAGATCGTTGATCAGTTGCATCAAACTCCGTCAAAGATCTCCATCTTGTCCCTGTTATTGTGTTCCGAGGCACACCGAAATGCATTGCTAAAAGTACGGAATGCTGCTTACGTACCTCAAGAGATCTCTGTTAATCAGTTAGAAGGAGTAGTGGCCCATGTCAATGTAGGCAGTGGTCTAGGTTTTACTGATGTTGACTTGACTCCAGCTGGGAGAAACCATAACAATGCCTTGCATATTTCCGTTGAATGCCATGGATCATTGATGTCTCATATGCTTGTGGATACTAGGTCCTCTTTAAATGTTCTACCTAAGAAACCCTTGATGAAGCTGGACACCCGAGGGTTGATATGCACACCTAGTGATTTGGTGGTTCGCGCTTTCGACGGCTCAAAGAGGTCTGTTTTTGGTGAGATTGTGCTACCAATTAAGGTTGGGCCAGAAGTTTTCGATGCTACCTTCTACATCATGGACATCCAACCTGCCTACAGCTGTCTACTGGGTCGTCCATGGATTCACAGTGCTGGGGTTGTGACGTCTACATTGCATCAGAAGTTAAAGTATATGGTAGACGGGCATGTGGTGACGGCTTGTGGAGAAGAGGATATTATGATAAGCCAGCTATCTACTTTCAAATATGTGGAGGTAGATGGCGAAATACACGAAACTCTATGTCAGGGTTTTGAAGCAGTGAAGATCACTGAGAAGCCTCTCAAAGAAGGTAGCCAATCTGAAGTGGTTCAGCCTACAGTGGTACATCAGCCGGAGATTTCTATGTCTTCTTTCAAAGATGCTCGGGCCGTGGTTGAAGCCGGCGGTTCACAAAAGTGGGGTCAGATTATTGATGTCCCGGAAAAGCGGAATACTCATGGGCTGGGTTATAAGCCATCTAGGCGTCCTGGAGAGCCTCCCAAGTTCTATGACCCAGTCCGTTTCACCAGTGTCGGGGTTTTCTTCGACAGAGTTAATGCGATTGAGGAGGATGAGGATAGTGATTGTGATATGGATAGTTGGATCCGCCCATGTGTCCCAGGTCAAAGCCTTCTCAACTGGTCGTCGGAGAGAGCCATTCAAGTGATTGGACCAGAGTAATTGCTCTTGTTTGTCATCTCTGTTAATCCTACGTTCTGCCCAAGACGTAGTGATTCTTGCTTGTAGGGCTTGAATGTTTTTGTATGCTTTTCTTTATCATTAATAAAGGACGTTTTCGCATTCAAATGTTTAGATCCCTGTTTTTATGTATTTGTTTTTGCATTAAAATCACAGCAAAATGGCAATGTGTTTTGTTTGATGCATATATCATCAATCATGCAGGTTTTCTTGTTCAGATTCCACCCATCATGATTCAGCTATGGCTCGATATGACTTTGATAATCCCATATATCAGGCTGAAGAGGGGACTGATGAAGATTGTGCCTTACCAGAGGAATTAGCCAGGCTGTTAAAACAAGAGGAGAAGGTTATTCTGCCTCATCAGGAGGAAATCGAGGTTGTTAACTTGGGAACCGAGGACGCAAGGAAAGAGGTACGGATTGGGGCTGCTTTGGAAGACACTGTCAAGGGAAGATTGATTGAAATTCTCCGAGAGTATGTGGATATCTTCGCATGGTCTTACCAAGACATGCCTGGGCTCGACACTGACATCATGGTACACCGGCTGCCGCTCAAAGAAGGATGTGTTCCGGTTAAGCAGAAGCTGAGAAGGACGAAACCGGAAATGACCGTCAAGATTAAAGAAGAGGTTCAGAAACAGTTAGATGCTGGGTTTCTTGCTGTAACGAATTATCCTCAGTGGGTTGCTAATATTGTACCTGTACCTAAGAAGGACGGAAAGGTCAGGATGTGCGTTGATTACAGAGATCTGAATAGAGCAAGCCCAAAAGACGACTTCCCGCTTCCTCACATTGATGTGTTAGGGGACAACACCACTCAGTATTCTGTGTTTTCCTTCATGGATGGCTTCTCTGGGTATAACCAAATCAAGATGGCCCCAGAGGACATGGAGAAAACAACGTTCATAACACCGTGGGGAACATTCTGTTACAAAGTGATGCCCTTTGGATTGAAAAATGCTGGGGGCAACATATCAGCGAGCGATGGTGACTCTCTTTCATGATATGATTCACAAAGAGATCGAGGTCTATGTTGATGACATGATTGCGAAGTCACAGATGGAGGAAGAACATCTGGTTAATCTTCAGAAATTGTTTGAGAGGTTGTGAAAGTTCAGACTGAGGTTGAATCCGAACAAGTGCACCTTTGGGGTGAGATCTGGAAAGTTACTGGGCTTTATTGTCAGCGAAAAAGGTATCGAGGTGGACCCTGCTAAAGTAAAAGCCATTCAAGAAATGCCTGAACCAAGAACAGAAAAGGAGGTTTGTGGTTTCTTAGGGAGGTTGAACTACATTGCTAGATTCATCTCTCATCTTACAGCCACGTGTGAACCGATATTCAAGTTGCTAAGAAAAGATCAAGAGGTCAGGTGGAACGAGAATTGTCAAAAGGGGTTCGAAAAAATAAAAGAATATTTGCAAGAACCTCCGGTCCTTATGCCGCCACTGCCAGGAAGGCCATTGATTATATATCTTACGGTTCTTGAGAACTCAATGCGGTGTGTGCTCGGTCAACACGACGAGTCAGGTAGAAAAGAGCATGCCATATACTACCTGAGTAAGAAATTTACTAATTGTGAGTCAAGGTACTCGATGTTGGAGAAAACATGTTGTGCACTCGCTTGGGCAGCTAAGCGTTTGAGGCAGTATATGTTAAACCACACAACCCTCTTGATTTCAAAGATGGATCTGATCAAGTATGTGTTTGAAAAGCAGGCGCTTTCTGAAAGAATAGCCCGTTTGCAGATGGTTTTGACAGAATACGATATTCAATATGTTTCCCAAAAGGCCATCAAGGGAAGTGTTTTGTCAGAATATCTCGTTGAACAACCAATTGAGGATTATCAACCGATGAAGTTTGAATTTCCTGATGAGCACATTATGTATCTGAAGATGAAAGACTGTGAAGAGCCTCTACCTGATGAAGGGCCAGAAATCGGATCCCAATGGAAGCTGGTCTTTGATGGGGCTGTCAACTCATATGGTAACGGAATTGGGGCAGTCATTACAACTCCAAAAGGTTCTCATATACCTTTCACTGTCCGATTGGCATTCGTATGCACCAACAATGAGGCGGAGTATGAAGCATGCATTATGGGGTTGGAAGAAGCGATTGATTTGAGAATCAAGAACCTCGATGTCTATGGTGATTCAGCGTTGGTGGTTAATCAGATCATTGGAGAATGGGAAACTCGTCAAGAGAACTTGGTGCCTTATAATAACTATGCCAGAAGGTTGTTACCTTTCTTTGACAGAGTTGATTTCCATCATATGCCCAGGTTGGAGAATCAGATGGCCGATGCGTTGGCAACATTGTCTTCGATGTATCAGGTGAATCGTTGGAACGAAACTCCTTCGATCAGAATCATGCATCTGGATATACCAACTTTTGTGTTTGCCGTGAAGGTGTATCAGATGGTAAACCTTGGTATCATGATATCAAGGTTTTTCTAAAGAGTCAAGAGTATCCAGAAGGTGCATCCACCAAAGACAAGAAAACTCTGAGGAGGTTGGTGGGAAATTTCTTTCTGACAAAAGACGATGTACTATACAAGAGGAATTTTGACATGGTCTTGCTACGTTGTGTTGATGAACACGAGGCAAACCTGTTAATGGAGGAAGTCCATGAAGGATTTTTCGGTACTCATGCCAATGGGCATTCTATGGCTAGAAAACTGCTGAGAGCGGGGTATTATTGGATGACTATGGAATCTGATTGTTTCAAATACGCCCGAAAATGTCATAAATGCCAGATTTATGCTGATAAGATGCATGTACTGCCGACTCCTCTGAATGTGTTGTCATCGCCTTGGCCCTTCGCCATGTGGGGCATCGATATGATCGGAATGATTGAGCCGACTACTTCCAATGGGCATCGTTTCATTTTGGTTGCCATCGATTATTTCACGAAGTGGGTGGAAGCAGCCTCGTTTGCCAACGTCACCAAACAAGTGGTAGCCAGATTTATCAAGAAGGACATCATCTGCCGGTATGGAGTCCCGGAGAGAATCATTACTGATAATGGTTCAAATTTGAATAACAAGATGATGAAGGAGCTATGTAAGAGCTTTAAGATTGAACATCACAATTCTTCTCCCTATCGTCCGAAGATGAATGGGGCTGTTGAAGCAGCAAATAAGAACATCAAGAAGATTGTGCAGAAAATGGTAGTGACCTATAAAGACTGGCATGAGATGCTACCTTATGCTTTACATGGTAATCGTACTTCGATACGCACATCGACTAGGGCAACTCCTTTCTCACTGGTATATGGTATGGAAGCAGTTCTACCATTAGAAGTTGAGATTCCTTCTTTAAGAATTCTGGTAGACGTGAAGCTTGATGAAGCTGAATGAGTGCGTTCTAGACTGGATCAGCTGAACCTTATTGAAGAGAAAAGATTGGCAGCCATTGCACATGGTCGGTTGTATCAGAGCAGGATGAAGAAAGCCTTTGATCGGAAAGTGCGTCCTCGGTGTTTTCAGGCTGGTGAATTGGTTTTGAAAAGGATCCTTCCTCCTCAAATAGATCGCAGGGGCAAATGGACTCCAAACTACGAAGGCCCATATGTAGTAAGACAGGTTTTCTCTGGTGGAGCCTTATTACTCTCAACTATGGATGGCGAAGATTTTACGTCCCCTGTGAATGCAGACGTAGTAAAAAAATACTTTGCATAAAAGAGACCCGCTGGACACAAAAAGAAAGTCCAGGCAAAAAAAGGGCATCCTAGCGAACCATAAAAAGAAAAAGGTTCGAGCAAAAGTTAGGGATAAAAAGAGAAAAAAAGAATAAACCCGCAAAGTTGAAAACCTGAAAAGGCAACTTTGGCAAAAAGGGGTATCCCGGTGGATTGAAAACCCGAAAAGGGCGATCCAGGCAAAAATTAGGGATTTAAAAGCAAGAGGCTACGATCTGCGTTCGATCTGTGAACACCTTTGGTACATGGAAGTTTCGAAGGAAAGGAATCAGTCCAGTCAGTCTTTTCGAAGGCCAAAACATCTGCGGATAAGCGAGGCATACTGGGTCATAGCTGAATTGAATCATGGTGGATATTTGTTCCCCACATTGCCGACATGTGTATTTTATTTTATTTCTTTTTTGCAATTACCTCTTTCCAGGAATTGCTTCCAAATGTAAATGCCTATTCACAGGCCAATTTCATTCAATAAAATCTTCATTTCACTCAAAAAACTTTCCATTTGTGTTGTTATTTTTGCTATTTTGTTTGTGAAAACGTCCGATATTTTGATAAAACATTGCATGCGAAAATGTTAAGCTCTGCGAAGCATATCAGAAAACAGTGGGAATTGTTTAGGCAACTGTCGTTGTATTGGTAATAGAGGTGATCTTTTTGCGTATAAAACTTCTTGTTGATTGTGTTTGCAGGACAACAGGTTTGTTCTTCCCCAGTGGAGTCGCCTCCCCCAGCACTGAAAGTTCATCATCCTCAGCAGAACCCATTCCCCCCAGCAAGCAGTTTAAAGTGGATTACTCCGAGGTGAGTGTGGTTGTATCTCCAACAGGAGGTGTGTTGGATGTCTTTGAAAAGACTTTGTGTTCCCCACAGATCCTGGTAGTCACTTTCCTCAAGAGGTCAGGAAGCGTAGTTCCGTTAGCAAAGGCATGCTCTAATCCCCAGCAGGGTAGGATCTGTCTTCCAACAACAGGTCAAGCTCAATGATATACCTTGGCAGGTTTCATTGATTTTTCTCCCCAATAGAGCTAGTCTCCTCGATGTTGAAAAGTTCATCCAACAGCAGCAGGTTGTTATTTTTCCTAGCCAGAGTGTCAAGAATTATCTTCTTCAGCAGAGTACAGAAGATTAACTCCCCAGCTAGAGTTGTGGTTGATTGATTACTCTCCTAGCAAGCAGCCAGAGGTTGATGTTGTTGCATCCCCAGCAGGAGACTTATTTAATATCTTCTTGGGACAAAGATGTTATTTCCCCACAGAGCCTGAGCACTCATTCTCCTCAGTTAGTCGAGAAATGTTTCCCTCACCAGCAACGGTATGGGTTAATCCCCTCAGATGAGTAATCTTGATGTTATCTTCTAGCAGAGTCGATGTCATCATCTACCGTTCCTCAAGCAGGTCTGCTAGTCATGGCCGGTACTCCTCAACAGGGTAAAAGTACTGATATTCCCCGGCAGGGTAAAAAGGAAAGAGCATCTTCCAACAGCAGGTTGAGTTCGGTGATATCCCCAAACAGGTAAGGAACCGTCGATTTGTCTCCCCGAGCAGAGTTTGGTGGTGATCTTTATAGTGGTATGTTCAACAAGGGTTGATATCCCCAGCAGGTTTTAAGTCCAATGGTTATTGGCATTCTTTCGGATCCAGGTGGAAGTCATTGGTAATCCCCAGCGGAGAGAGTTTCTTTTCGGATTCCATCTTCAATTGTTCATTTTTATCCATCCCCGACAGAGTGGAATTTCTCTCAGATTTTTCATATCCAACAGAGTTTGTGAACAGGATCTTCCTAAGCAGAGTGAAGTCTTCCTCAGCAGGGTCTCTTGGATTCAGAGGACAATTTAGTTTGTCATCCCCGGTGGGGTTGCCTTTGTCTTCAGCATTTATTTTGCTGAGGCGCCTCTTTTGCATTTCATAAGCATTTTTGCATGGCATCCTCCCAAAAGCATATCATTCCTTTGATATGGAGCATTACGGCAAAATTCAAACATATGCATTCGAAGCATAGGCCATGTTTGATATCCTTTACCAGTTTCTTTCCCCAGTAGAAAGTAACAAAAGTCAGGAGACATTGTTTTACACTACACCGCAACCAGTGGATTCGTCCTTCTTGTTGGTCCTTCCTATACTCCCCCGCAGAGTTGTCTGTTTAGATTTCTCTTTTCCCCGGCGGAGTCATCTTTGTGGAACTGTCGATTCTACATACTGTTGTTTGAAAGTCTACCCTCGGCTTAGTCTTTCTTTGAAAGTCCACCTTCGGCTTGGTCTTTCTCGTTTCTCGAGTTCGCCTTCGGCCGTCCTCACACCCGCTGTTATCTTGTTCTCCCCAGTAGAGTTATCCTGTTTGGTATAGCTTTTGTTTGAAAGCCCACCCTCGGCTTGGTCTTTCCTTTTCGAGCTCACCTTTGGCATGGTCTCGTATCCTTTGTTTGAGATTCTACCTTCGGCATAGTCTTTCTTTGAGAGCCCACATTCGGCTTGGTCTTTCTTTTTCGAGCCCACCTTCGGCATGGTCTCGTATCCTTTGTTTGAAAGTCTACCTTCGGCATAGTCTTTCTTTGAAAGCCCTCATTCGGCTTGGACTTTCCTTTTCGGGCCCACCTTCGGCATGGTCTCGTATCCTTTGTTTGAAAGTCTACCTTCGGCGTAGTCTTTCTTTGAAAGCCCTCCTTCAGCTTGGACTTTCCTTTTCGGGCCCACCTTCGGCATGGTCTCGTATCCTTTGTTTGAAAGTTTACCTTCGGCATAGTCTTTCTTTGAAAGCCCACCTTCGGCTTGGACTTTCCTTTTCGAGCCCACCTTCGGCATGGTATCGCATCCTTTGTTTGAGAGCTTACCTTCGGCTTGGTCTTTCCTTTTCGAGCCCACCTTCGGCATGGTCTCGTATCCTTTGTTTGAAAGTCTACCTTTGGCACAGTCTTTCTTTGAAAGCCCTCCTTTGGCTTGGACTTTCCTTTTCGGGCCCACCTTCGGCGTGGTCTTGTATCCTTTGTTTGAGAGTCTACCTTCGGCATAGTCTTTCTTTGAAAGCCCACCTTCGGCTTGGTCTTTCTTTTTCGAGTCCACCTTCGGCAAGGTTTCGTATCCTTTGTTCAAGAGCCCACCTTTGGCATGGTTTCGTATCCTTTGTTTGAGAGTCCACCTTCGGCATGGTCTCGCATCCTTTGTTTGAGAGTCTACCTTCGGCTTAGTCTTTCTTTGAAAGCCCACATTCGGCTTGGACTTTCCTTTTCGAGCCCACCTTCGGCATGGTCTCATATCCTTTGTTTGAGAGCTCACCTTCGGCTTGGTCTTTCTCTGTCGAGCCCACCTTCGGCATGGTCTCGTAACCTTTGTATCTCCCCAGCGTGGTCCGCCTTTGGCCGGTCCACCTTTTCGAGTTCGCCTTCGGCCGTCCTCGTTTAACCCGGTATCCCCGGTTTAGTCCGCCTTCGGTCGGTCTGCCTCTCCGAGTTCGCTTTCGGCCGTTCTCGTATTCGCATTTTTTCATCATCCCCGCAGGGTGCAAAATTTTCAGGTTATTTTGGTTTTCAATCTCCGTGTATCCCGATCGTCTGAAAGCTGTTGCTTCCATACCCTCGGATCCAAGAAGTTTGAATAGGGGCAGCTGTAACACCTCAAAATTTTCCCTTTTGCTTCTAACCTAACTGGTTTATGCTTCCTTTCATTTGCATTATCATTCCTGCATTTGCATTGTCCTTTTGAGCATGGGATCGAGGTATTCTTCAGCAGCTCACGGAATCATCAGTTCCAGTACGATTCTTAACAATGTTCAGAGCCAAACAGATAGCTTTCCAAGTCTTTTGAGCATTTATTTTGCTCATTAAGCGACTAGATGATCAGAAACTCTGGCAGTCAATTTTTGATCAGTTATTCAGCACCAGACGGTTATGATCAGCAGTTCAATCCGAGTGCGAAAAACATTTCGCAGCATATTTCAAGCGTATTCCAGTGGTAATATCAGTTGGCAAGTTTCAGAGGTCTATCATGGTCCAGAATAGGTGGAACCGGGCGAATATCCAAGTTTCCCTCCTTTTGGTGCCAATTTTGAATTTTTGAACTGAGTAATCGATTACTCAAAGTGAGTAACCGATTACTCTGGGCGAAATTACAAAAATGTGGCATTTTCAGCACTGCAAAATTTTGGAGCATTTTGTGGTCATGTGCTTGGCTTGTGCATGTGTGGGAAGGATCTAGAATTGATCTATTTTCATCATTTTCCACCCAAAATTCAAATTCTCTCCATCACTTTTCCACTCTAATTCCTCATTTCATTTCCTAATCCATTTTCACCCCAATTTCCACTCACTTAACCTCACTCCCAACCCAAACTTAACTCCTAACCTAGGGGTTATTTAAACCAATTCATTCCAAACCTCTAAAAGACCTAGATCATTTTCACTCTCTAATTTTTCAGAATTTCTCTCAATTCTCTCTCACCTTTTCCACTTTTCATCTTCTTCTTCAACCCTTCACCAAAGCTCCATATCCATAGATTCACAAATTCTTCATTGGAATTTGTGAATTCTTGAGCTAAACCTCCATCACATCATCATTCTTGGTTCAATTCTGATATAGCTACTGGTTTGGATCTTGGAATCACTTTTGGGAGCAGCTTTTGATTATTTGGAGTGTTCTTGCTTGGATCTTGAAGTTTCTTGCTAGGATCTTGAAGATTATTGTATAGATCTCTGGTTTTCTTGCTTGGATTCACCAATTTTTGTGCTCAACAATCACCAAGGCAAATCTCAGCCTTTTAGGTTGGTTTTCCTTAGATCTATGTTTGATTTAGCTTAATTTCAACTTATGCAATGTAGATCCTTGGTTTGTGATGTGATTTGATCCATTTGCTTGATTTGATTTGTGATCTTGTTGTTTGATTGATGAAATTAGTGTTTGATTACTGATATTTGATGTGAATTTCGTGATTAATTGATTGCATGATCATTTGGATGTTTGCATAAGTGATTGGATGCTGAAAAGTGCTTTTCAAAGTTGATTTTCTGCTTCTGTTTCAGTGGTAATCAATTACCCTAACAGGGTAACCGATTACTCTGCCTAATTTTCACGTTTTTGGTCAAATTTCAACTGAGTAACCGATTACTCAAAGTGAGTAATCGATTACCACTGCTGCAGAGTGATATTTTCTTGCATTTTCTTGGTTGTTTGAGATCCGACGCATGCCTAAACTTCATGGATTGATGCATTGATGATTTGCGGACTATTCTTGAGTTGTTGCACCTCACACTAGGGCATGAATATGATTTTGTCGACACGCGATTCTTGGTTATCACTATTGAATGTTCATGCTTGAGTTGTTAATTTCTTGATGCTATGAACACCATACACACACTTCTTTGAGCATGTTGATTGTGATTAAATGCTTATGTTGTTGGAATTGTGTTATGCATGCCTAAGTGTTACTATTCCTTGAGGTGCATGTTTGTTCCGATTTGTGCACATGCTTAATGTTATGAATACCTTCATGATGTACTTTCTTCCATGGTGTTTTCAAGATTGTTTACCATGATGTATGATGTGTTTGTAATCATAACGCATGATGTTTGATGCGTGTTTGCTTTGCCACGCTTGATTCGTATTCAAATGTATCGCATGCCGCCTTGTTTCTACAACTGTCTAAGTGTATGTGTGCTGTTGTATGTGCTGCTGGCTGACATTTTACACCCTTTCTTGTGCTGAATTATATGCTGTTGTAAGCTGTCTTGCTAGTGTACTGTTTTTTACCGCTGTTTTGGTGCAGGAACGTTGTGGTAGCTGCTGTTTTTGTTTTCGTTTCTTTTCCTCCCTCGCCTCCTTCACTCTTTTCTTCCATTGGATCTCTAGATTTGTTTAAGTCTTGGATTCTTTTCCCCTTAGAGCTACCTAGTCCAACTTAATTTTCGATTAGGCTTGGAGTAGGATTAACATTAGGTCTTAGGTAGTTGTTTCTCGCCTAAACTTCACTAACCATAGGACCACCCTTTTGCATGACAACACTAGGATAATGATTCCCTTAGAGTCATCCGTCTTCCTTGTGTCTTATCTTCTCATCTCATAACACTTCTAAAACACTTAATAAGTATAATGAATATTGCGCTCGAGCCTTAAGTGTAGGAAGTAAAGAACGTGGGGTCTCCCCTCCTCTTCTAGAGTGTTTAGCATACGTCCCATTTGGGGGCGACCATGCGATTCACTCGTTCCTACATGGTAGACTTTGGTGCAATGTGAGTTACGAGCTAACTTCATTCCACTTCTGTCTAAAAAACACAAAAACAAAGTCAAATCTTTTCATCCTTCGGGATCATTAATTTCAAATCATTTTCAGAAAAGGGCACGTTACTTTCCGTCTCGTCGCAAACAGGCATCGACCATAACTGCCGGACGCGAATCTAACGTCGCTCATAAAAAACACTAACCGACCTCGTTAGGTCGAACTACGACTGCTCTGATTTCCTCTCTCTAGTCCGATTGAGGATACGTAGACACAAGACGGCGATGTCTTGGCGAGCAATCTCCCCTCTTGGTTCATGTCCGAACTATGTTGACTCTAACTTTCCCATTGCACGAGGGACTACGTAGGCATATGACGAGTGATGTCCTATCGAGTCACTTCTTTTTCTTTTCTTCGTCGTTTCTTCGTCGTCTCTTCGTCCTTTTCCGTTCCCGTTCCTTCTCTTTTCCAGTAGTAGTGGAGCTCCAGATGACGACACCCTTTGATCGAGACAACAAGCGTGGATCCCGTCGAGTATGATGGACGTGTGGGGTGCTGACACCTTCCCTTCGCGTAACCGACTCCCTTACCCATTTCTCTTGGTCGTGAGACCATGCTTTCTCCCTTCCCTCAGGTTTACGCAGTGTTTCCTTTCCCTCTCTTGGGATAAATACACATTGCTAGCGACTCTGTTTTCCGTGCCACTTTCGCGCTTGTACCATGGATACAAATCCTCGGGAGCGACACTCCTAAAGAATGGATCAAAGATGGAGATAGAAAGCCCAAGACAGAAGACTATATATGAATACTTAGACCTAGGGTTAGTTGAGACTGTACGTTTTGTATCACTTGTAACTTTGTAACCTAGTTCCTTTGTGTTGAATAAGGGTTTAGGGTTTGAGAGTCATTAGTTCTCTTAGGAGTTGTAAGTCTCCACTCTGTATTATGGGATGCAGGGTGGAAGGAATAGGTACAGAGACACAACTAGAAACCTGTAGGTAATGGTTGTTGTACTGTTCTTGGATGAAGCTTTGAAGCAAGTCCAAGATAACTCGAAGGTTAAGAAACCGCGACAATTATGAATTGGCAGAAGACAGAGATAGCACGAGTTCTGATTAGGGGGTGAGTGGGGTATCTCATATCAAGGTTGTAAATCATAGATTTTAGCCTTGGTAAATATGTTCATGGGGTAGATGTTAGGGATAAAGTTGTAAATGTGGGAGTTTAACTTTGTAATAGTCTACACAATAGTGAAATCTTCATCCTGGATTGGTATCCCCCAGATGTAGGTGAATTGCACCGAACTGGGTTAATAATTACTGTCTTATTTAACATTCTGCAGTTTACAGTTTTGTTAATGTTCTTGACTGACATGTTGGATCAGATGTTGTGACATCTGAGAGTGTGCAGTTCTGATATTCAAGGTATCGGTTTGCAGTTGCGCCTCCAAGTTTAAGAGATTATGCAGCACAATGCCTTGACATCTGCTAGGACATCTGCTGTCTGCATAGGCCAGAATTTCAAATTCTTTTAAATCCCCAGCGGAGTTTTCTCTCTTTATTTTCGTTCTTGGTTTTGACACCACTTTCCCTTTCCTTTTCCGTCTTGGTTCCCCGAACTACGTAGGCTTTGAATTCCTGATTGCACTATGAGGATACGTAGGCACGAGATTGTGAAATCTTGGCGAGCCACCTTCTTCCATTCTTCTTCTCCTTCCATGGTTCCTTGAACTATGACACTCTGATTTCCTCATTGCACTATGAGGGTACGTAGGTACGAGGGCCCTAATCCTCCGTGAGCACTTTATTTCTTTCTCTTTCTTTTTTCTCTTCTCTCTCCTCTTTTAGCTATAAGCCTTTAGATAGATAACCCATCCAAGCCTAGAAGCAAGTGAAATGGTTCCCGTCGAGTACGACGGATGCGTTAGGTTCTAATACCTTCCTTTCGCATAACCGACCCCCTTACCCGTTTCTCTTTCCTTGGGTTTTATCGATATTTTCCCTGTCCTTTGGGACTAAATAAAGTTCGGTGGTGACTCTGTTGTATCTTTGAGTGTGCGATTCACTCAGGTATAATCCTGCTAGCTTTAGCTGGCGACTCTGCTGGGGAGTCCTTGCTCTTGCAAGTTGGGGTCTCACATATTTTTGTTTGTTTTCTTGCTTGTTTGGGTGTTTATCTTTTGCGCTTTACTCGCTTTATTTTTATGCTTTACCTCGCTTTATATTTATGTTTATTTACTGCATTTGTTTACTTCTTTGAATATTCATATGCTGTATACTCTAGATATTTGCTATATTTTCTACTGTTGTTGGGATGGGTAGATATTATTGGAGAGAAAAGTCCTAACACCGAGCTTGAGCATGTACATAGGCTAGAACGTGGATAGTCGTGAGACCTGTGTTTTGCGCGTTGGGTTATCACTAGAGCCACATCCTAGATCGTGATTCACTTGAGAATACTTCTGTCCAGTGAGAATTCGCTACGGCGGGGGTTTTCATTCTGATTCCTATGGTTTAGGAGACCTTTCTAGGGACCACCTTGTTGAGTCTAGATCACACCTGTGAGTGGGATTATGGGTTTTTCAGGAAAACAAGCCTCTTCATACCTTTGTTCTCTCAGGCACATCAGATTATGTTGCACCGACACAGAATTATATATGCAGATATCCAGATTGTTCAGATTTGATTGTTCAGACTGTGATGGCTTCTTGATTCTTGTGTTGCATATCATTTCATCATGTAAATTAATTTTTGCATGTGCATTTCCAGGTTATTCGAAGGCTTATTCTTTGTTGACATTATCATAGAGATTAGTACTGGTTACCGAGGTATCTTTAGTTACAAGTTTGTGAATCCTAAGATGAAGAATTTGAGAGGTTTAGTATCCCGTGTGGTTGAAGATAACAAAGGGGTTTTCAAAGATGATTATGGTAATCTGTTGGCCATCCTTAGCACTGAAGTTAACATCACTGCCATTCATACACTTATTCAGTTCTATGACCCGCCACTTAGGTTCTTCACATTTTAGAATTATCAGTTAGCACCTACACTTGAGGAGTACTCTCATATCTTGGGGTTTGAGATCAAGAAGCAGGTTCCTTTTGTCTATACCAGCGGTTGTCCGAAGTTTCCCCTTATTGTTGAGGCTCTTTGCATCAGTAAAAAGGATGTGGAAGCTAATCTCAAGAGTAAGGGGAATGGTATTCGAGGGTTTGCTTCAAAGTTTCTGGTTCACAAAGCCACTTCCTTTGCTGAAGATGGAAACTGGAAGGCTTTCAACGCCGTTCTTGCTTTACTAATATATGGGATTGTCTTGTTTCCAAACATGGAGGCTTTTGTGGATCAGGTTACCATCAGTATCTTCTTGTCCAAGAACCCTGTTCCGACACTTCTTGTTGATACCTATCATTCTATTCATTTGAGGAATGAAAAGAAAAAAGGAACTATTGTCTGTTGTGCTCCTCTGTTGTACCGATGGTTCATGTCTCACCTTTCACAGAAAGGTCCCTTTGTTGAAAATAAGGGTAATCTCAAGTGGTCTCAACGAATACTAAGATCATTCTTCATTGTGGTAAATTCTCCAATGTGCCTATCTTAGGTACAAAAGGTGGAATTAACTAGAATCCGAGACTTTCCTCCCGTCAGTTGGGATATCCTATGGTTGCCGAGCCAGATCCTAAGGTAATGGAAGAATTCATCTTTCATGAAGGGGTTGATGACATGGGATTACTGAAGAGGTTTAGTGCTGCTTGGACTCAGATTCACCTTGAACAAAGAACCGATTTGGGTAAGAAGAATTGTATAGCCAAGGAAGCTTACACACTTTAGGTCAAAGAATGAGTCAAAGAGATCTTGTTGCCATTTCCTTCCGAGCCTTCCATGAATGTCAAGCTTCATCAACTTGCCATTGTCTCTCCATCTGAAGTCGACCAACTCAAGCGGACTATTGAGATGTTGAAGAAGGAGAATGATGATCTTCATCTCAACCTTGATAGAGTCAGATCCGATAAGGAAAGCCTACAGATTAAGCTCCATCAAAAGCGCGAGCGCATACTCAAAGAGGTGGAAGTTGAACAGAATAAATGAAGGAAAGTGGGTGATGCTTTGAAGAGTACCTATGATGGACTTAACTCAAAGAAGAGACAACTCGCCGATACTCAGTATCAATCCTATAAGGATGAGTTGAGTTACAAGAAACAACTTGAAGAGCTTTGAGGGAAGTTATCAGAGTATAAGACAAAGCTGCAAGGTGAACAAAGTCGTGCCAATCAATTGGAAAAGGACTTTTCTCAGTGTCAAGCCAAGCTCGACAAAGCCTTCGATGAGATTCATAAGCTGCAAGATCAAGTACATCAGAGCCGAGAACAGATCAGTCAGCTCAACATAGAGAGTACTCATTGGGAGCGCCAGAGCCTTCAGAATGATGGTCAGATGGTTAATCAGGGATTGGTATACCCTTCTCAGTTTACTACTCCGTAAGTGCATGCTTCGGCTGCATCTCAGCTGCCAAATCCTCAGATTCTTGTCAGGCCTGCTGATCAAGGTAGGCTTGCTGATTACAAGTTGTTGGAAGACCGTATCAGAGCTATTGAAGGGTTTTCTACTTTTGGCATGAAGGCCAAGGACTTATGTTTGGTTCCAAATGTTGTATTGCCGCAGAAATTCAAGATACCCGAGCTTCCAAAGTATAAAGGTTTGAGTTGCCCACGTAGTCACGTCACTATGTACTACAGGAAGATGACATGCTATATTGATAATGATGAATTGCTAGTTCATTGTTTTCAGGATAGTTTGTATGGTGCTTCGTTGGATTGGTACATGGGCTTAGAGCGCAACAAAATCCGTACTTGGAGGGATCTGTCTGAAGCATTCTTGAAACAATACAAATATAATCTTTATTTGGCGCCTGCCGGATTGCAATTGCAAAACCAGTCTCAACGCTCAACTGAAACATTTAAAGAGTATGCACAAAGATGGCGTGAGATGGTATCTCGTGTGTGACCTGCTCTCTCTGACAATGAGTTGGTCGATATCTTTATGGGTACATTGCAGGGATCCTACTATGAGAAAATGGTGGGTAGTTCCTCATCAAACTTTGCTGACATCGTAACCATTGGTGAAAGAATTGAGAACGGGCTAAAGACTGGAAAGATTTTCGGAGCAGCTTCCCAGCAGCAGGTCAACAGAAAAGCTCAGAACAGTCATTCAAAGAAGAAGGAAGGTGAGGCCAACACTGTGAAAGCTAAAGTCTCTCCTCAGTATCAAGCACCAATGGCTTCCATGCCTTATTATCCATATTCGTACATTGCTACTACACAATATCAACAACCTCCATACCAGTATCATCTGCAACAACCAGTTCAGAATGCTCAGAATCAGCAACGACCGCAACGTCAACAATAGTCTCAGTAAAACAACAGAAATCAGCAGAATCAAAACCGTCAAAACAACAACAATCAGGGAAATCGTAAACGCCCAAACTCCGACAAGATTCCGGTGCCATATACTGAGTTGTTCCCGTATTTGGTTCATCAAGGGGAAATTGTCCCCAAAGAGATCGCACCTGCAATTCCGCCTTATAATCCTAAGCATAATCCAAATGTGTCTTGCGCTTATCACTCTGGATACATAGGACATGTGACAGAAGACTGTATTGTTTTCAAAACTAAGGTTCAGGAGCTCATTGATAGAAAGATTTTAACATTTGCTGAAGAAGGTCATAACATTCAACATAATCCATTGTCCAATCACGGTGGACCTGCGGTGAACGTGTTTAAGGATAATTCAAGGGTTGCATTGATCATGGATGTTGAAGAGGTGAAAACCCCAATGAATTTGGATATCAAGAGATTGAATGAACATGGATTGTTGAAAGGGCTGCACGGAAAGTGTCAGATTTGTGATAGTAATCCTAACCAGTGTCGAAGGCTGAAGGGTTGTGTCCAAATTTTAATGAACCGAGGTGAGGTTCAATTTGCAAGGTATAAGCCTATTGAAGAAGTCGCTACTATCGAGCCATTCACCATCATTTATAGGAAGGTCCCTGTTGAATCTCCTAAGAAGAAAATACAACCTATCGTTGTCTGCCCGCCAAAGCCATTTCCGTACCGGAATTCTAAGGAGGTACCTTGAAGGTATGGGTCTACTGTGTTTTCTGGAGGTCAGGAGACAAGGTTTGAAGAATCTAAGATTGTGAATGTAACCATCGTTGGGGGTATGACTCGTAGTGGACGGGTGTTCGCTCCGAAGGTTTCGTCTAAGTCAGTACAGGTTCCCATTGTTGTTCCTCTCAAAGACACATCTACAACCCTGGTCATGCAACAAGGGGCATCTACTACCGTATCAGTGCCAACCGTTTTGTCTGAGGATGCCACAAAAAGCCAGGAGAAACTTGATGATCAAGAGTTCCTTAAGTTGATCAAGAAAAGTGATTTTAAGATTGTGGATCAGCTAGGGCAGACGCCCTCAATGATATCAATCTTGTTCTTACTCATGAGCTCGCCCACACACCGATCAACTTTGTCTAAAGTTTTGAACATTTCCCACGTGATGCATGATATATCCGTTGTCGAGTTCGATGATGTAGTGGCTAACATAACTGCAAGTAGATATTTGGGTTTTAATGAATCATAATTGCCTCCCGAAGGAACTGCCCATAATCGAACATTGCACATATCCGTAACCTGCATGGATGCCTTATTCTCTCGTGTTCTGGTGGATACCGGTTCTTCTCTCAACGTGATGCCTAAGGGCACACTGAGTCAACTACTGGTAGAAGGAAGCGAGATGAAGCCGAGAGCTTTAATTATCAGAGCCTTTGACGGTTCTCGAAGGCAAGTTATTGGAGAAGTGGATTTACCCATTAAGGTTGGACCGCATTTGTTTACCATTACTTTTCAAGTGATGGATATCAATCCCGCATACAGTTTCTTATTGGGTCGCTCATGGATTCATGCCACAAAGTCAGTTACTTCCACTTTGCATCATAAATTGAAATTTATGTTTGACGATCAACTCGTCATCGTTTGTGGTGAAGAGGATTTGATTGTAAGCGAATTGCCATCTTTCTGATACGTCCAGACTGATGAAGGCATAACTGAGATGCCGTTGTAGTGTCTTGAGTTCGAAGATGTCATCTCCGCTTCAACTAGTCAACGTAGATCACCGAAAATGACCTTGTCATCCATCAAGAGTGCTAAAGAGACCATCAAGGAAGGTGCCTTGCCTGGCTTGGGGCATGTGATCGATGTGGTTGTAAAGCATGATCGTTTTGGATTGGGTTACCGTCCTGGTCAACAAGCTAGTTCACATGGTCAGAAGTAGTGCAACTTAATCAAGTTCAGTAGCGCAGGTTTTCAGAAGGTTGAGATTGTGACTGCCATTGATGATGTTGGTCCTAGCAACCAGATTACAAGCTTTGTGCACAAGTGTCTGTCGGGTTTCGAGCTCAACAATTGGACATCTATTTTGATTCCCGTGGTTTTTCCAACAAACGTGTAATGCATTTTTATTTCTCATTCCCTCGTCCTTGCCCGAGAGGAGTGGATAGCTTGTAAAGGGCCTCCCGTTTTTGCAATATTATGTGATGAATAAATAAAAGTTTTTTTCATTCAAAATCATGCTTTATTTTCTTTCTTTATTTTACTTTTCACAAAAAAATGGCAAAAGTTTCTTTTATTTTCACCTTTCAAAGTAGCTCATTCTAAACATATTCATAAACATGCAGAACGAATAAATGCATTGATAACAACATGGAAAACATCCATTGTAATTCTGGGATTCCAATTAACCAAGCCGAAGGAGATGGTGAGGAAGATTGTGAATTATCGGCTGAACTAGCAAGGCTCCTTGAGCACGAGCAGAAAGAGATTCAACCACACAAAGAGCCAGTGGAAGTTGTCAATCTTGGTACTAATGATGTCAAGAGAGAAGTTAAGGTTAACACATCCCTCGCAAAGCATGTACACTCTGAGTTGGTCGAGTTATTAAAAGAGTATGTTGATATATTCACCTGATCTTATCAAGATATGCCTGGGTTGGATACCAACATCATTGAACATCACTTTCCACTCAAGCCCGGATGTCCTTCTGTCAAGCGGAAACTTAAAAGGGCTAGACCCGACATGGCACTTAAAATTAGAGAAGAGGTAAGGAAGCAGCTTGATGCTGGGTTCCTAGCCACTTCCGAATATCCTGAATGGATTGCCAACATCGTCCCGGTTCCATAGAAAGACGTGAAGGTTAGAATGTGTGTAGATTATCGAGATTTCAACAAGGCAAGCCCGAAAGATGATTTTCCTTTTCCTCATATTGATGTCTTGGTAGACAACACTGCACAGTTCTTTGTATTTTCCTCCATGGACGGTTTCTCGGGATATAATCAAATCAAGATGTCATTAGCTGATATGGAAAAGACCACTTTCATCACGCCTTGGGGTACATATTGCTATAAGGTTATGCCATTCTATTTCAAGAATGAATGGGCAACATACCAATGTGCCATGACAACCCTCTTTCACGATATGATCCATAAAGAGATTGAGGTTTACGTGGACGATATGATTGCCAAATCTAAAACTGAAGATGATCACTTGGTCCATCTGAAGAAACTGTTTGACAAACTCCAAAAGTTTAGACTGCAATTGAATCCTGCGAAATGCAACTTCAGAGTTCGATCTGGTAAATTGTTGGGCTTTATTGTGAGTCAGAAGGGCATTGAAGTTGATCCCAACAAGGTTCGAGCAATTCAGAACATGCCGCCTCCCAAAACAGAAAAAGAAGTATGTGGCTTTCTGGGCAGACTTAATTACATCTCAAGGTTCATTTCTCACTTGACGACTACCTGTGAACCGATATTCAAACTACTAAGAAAAAATCAATCGGTCGAATGGAACAATGATTGTCAAGAAGCCTTTGACAAAATAAAACAATATTTGCAAGAACCACTGATCTTAGTATCGCCGGTTCATGGTAGGCCTTTAATCATGTATCTCACTATTCTCGATGAATCAATGGGATGTGTATTGGGGCAACATGACGACACTGGGAAAAAAGAACATGCAATTTACTATCTGAGCAAGAAGTTCATTGATTGTGAAACCAGATTCTCACTCTTGGAGAAAACTTGCTGTGCTCTGGTCTGAGCTGCTCGACGCCTAAGACAATACATGATTTGCCATACTACTTTATTGATATCCAAAATAGATCCGATAAAGTATATATTCAAAAAGCCCGTTGTCTCTGGAAGGATTGCTCGGTGGGAAATGTTGTTAACTGAGTATGATATCCAACATGTTACCCAGAAAGCAATAAAAGGGAGCGTCTTGTCTAACTACCTTTCTCATTAACTTGTGGAGGGTTATCAACAAATGAAATTTGAATTTCCCGATGAGGATGTTCGATTTATCAGAGATTATGAGACTCCAGACCCTGACATAGGACCTGCACCAGGGGCGCGATGGACGCTCATGTTCGACGGTGCCTCAATTCTAAAGGTCGTGGAATTGTTGTTATCCTCATCTCTCCAACAGGTTTTCACCTTCCCTTCACCGCCAGATTATGCTTTGCATGCACGAACAATATGGCTGAATACGAAGCATGTATCTACGGTATTGAAGCGACAATTGACATGAGAATCAAGATTCTTGAGGTCTATGGAGATTCTTCTTTGGTTATTGGCCAAGTCAGAGGTAACTTTGTAACTCGGGATTCCAAGCTGGTTCCATACCAAAAGCACATCGCGAAATTGATTCCCTACTTTGATGAAATCTCTTTTCATCATATCCCCAGAGAAAAAAATCAACTAGCTAATGCTCTTGCCACCCTGGCATCCATGTTCAAAGTCAAGTGGAAGAATGAAGCTCTTTCTATCCATATTGATCATTTGAATGAACCAGCGCACTGTTTAGCAATCGAGGATGAGTCTAATGACAAGCCTTGGTTCTATGACATCATGAGATATTTAGAAAAACAGGAATATCCTGAGGGTATCACTATTATTGACAAGAAATCTCTTAGACGGCTTTGCGCCAAATTCTTCTTAAGTGGTAGTGTACTGTACAAAAGGAATTATGATCCTGTGTTGCTCAGATGCATGGATAGACACGAAGCAAACACGATCATAAGGTCCATACATGAGTGCTGCGAGGGTGTACATGTTAAAGGTCCTGCCATGGCCAAAAAGATCCTTCGAGCTGGGTATTACTAGACAATAATGAAGGTTGATTGTTACAACTTTTCCAAAAGATGTCACACGTGCCAAATCTATGGTGACAATATCCATGTGTCTCCAACTGCATTGAATGTTTTGACTTTGCTTTGGCCCTTCTCTATGTGGGGTATCGATATGATCGGGATGATCGAGCTGAAGGCTTCTATCGATCATCGCTTCATTCTAGTTGCTATCGACTACTTCACCAAGTGGGTTGAAGTTACTTCTTACGCAAATGTTACACGACAAGTGGTTGCCAGATTCATCAAGAAAGAGATAATCTGTCGCTATGGTATTCCTAGCAGCATTATCACTAACAATGCGAGCAACTTAAACAATAAGATGATGAAAGAGTTGTGTCAAGAATTCAAGATCGAGCACCACAACTCTTCACCTTGTCGGCCCAAGATGAATGGCGCCATTGAAGCAGCAAACAAAAACATCAAGAGGATTGTCCAGAAAATGGTCAAGACTTATAAGGATTGGCATGAAATGCTTCCCTTTGCACTACATGGTTACAGAACTTCAGTTCGCACTTCTACTGGGGAAATTTCGTATTCGCTTGTGTATGGTATGGAGGTTGTTCTTCCCATTGAAGTCGAGATCCCTTCGCTCAGAGTTATCACGGAAACAGATCTTGATGAAGCTGAATGGGTCCAATCCAGATACGACCAGCCGAATCTCATCGAAGAAAGGCACCTCACCGCCGTTTGCCATGGTCAATTGTATCAGAGACGCCTCAAGCAAGCTTTTAACAAGAAAGTCCTCCCTCGAGGGTTCTAAGAAGGCGAACTCGTGCTCAAGAGAGATTCACTTGTTCACTCTGATCCACGAGGCAAGTGGACTCCTGTTAGATGTGAAACATGCTTTATATTTCTTATTAATACTTGACATTTTTCAACTCTTTTATGTTTAATTATGGATTTTAATCTTGAATTGTTGTTATTCTTCAAACATTGTGAAAATACCTTTGGTGCTTTTAATACGTGTGTTATTGTGCAGGAAAAGGCACTAATTTATCAAAGAAGTAAGACACAAAGAAAGGATCCAAGTTGCCAAAGAAAGGAAGAAACATCATAAAGTTCGCTTTGCGAACTTGTCAGCGAATGTTCGGTTTGCGAACATCTGGCGAAGCTCCAGCGAACAGTCCTAGAATTTGGGCAGTAAAAAAAGGGACTAAAGTTCGCTTTGCGAATTTCCCAACGAATGTTAGCTGATTCTTCGCTCCAGCGAAGACCTGGCGAAGGACACCTTGGATGAGGCAATAGCTAAAGGGGCCTAAGTTCGCTTTGCGAACTTGTAGGCGAATAGTTCGCTTTGTGAATAAAAGTTCGCATTGCGAACTTATGCAGAAACTCAGAGGCGGTTTAACTTATTAGAGGCACCTCAGGTGCCAATTTCGTAGTTCGCTTGGCGAATGAAAAGTTCGCAGTGCGAACTGGGCTGATTTCAAGTGAACTATAAAAGCACTTTATGTAATTTCTTGGGATCATAACCTCATTTTATCACACCAAAACCTAAGTTTCTGATATTTCTTCATCTAAGAAAGATCTTTCACATTGAGAAGCTGGATTTGCATCCGATCTCAATTATTCGACGCGGATGCTTTTTTATCTCCTCGCGAAACTTGTGAAACAAGCTACAATGAATATGTGTAGCTATACACATCTTGTGTCGAGATTAGTGGTAGGTAATCCTTCATTTTGTATGTATTGATCTTGATATTTAGTTTGTGAACTTTGTTGATGATTAATATAGGTGAAAAACTTTGTTTGTATGGTTTATATTTTGTTTTAGTTCATGATTGAGAAATATGTACTAAAGCATGACCTAAGTTTTAATCCATCAACAATCATGAGGCTAGAGATAGTTTTAAGAGTTGATGTTCATAAATATTGATCTTGAATGTTATCATATTGATAGCTGGAGTGAGAAATCATCTAAGGATCAATATGGTAAATCCCACAACAAGTGTTAGAGATAAACTTGTTGAGAGGATATGTGATTATATTCATCGTTAACAAGTTCACATCCTTTATCGAGTAAATACGTATAAAACGGATTATCGGACCCTAATCTTGACATGCTTTTACCAAATCTTTAAAACCAATTTCTTTACCGTTACTTAAATTCTTATGCAAATGATCCGTTACAAAACAACCAAAATCTTTGTTACTCTAAGTTTAAAACGATTTCAACTATAGAACAACGATAGTACACATATAATCCCAGTGAATACGATAAAACACCCCCCGAAATACTTTTCAACAATCCCTGTTGTTTGATATTGCAAGCATTGCAATAGTTGTTAAGTTTTAAGCTTGTATAACTTTTTCTTGTGCTTGCTAATTTGTTTGGCTAAGTGTGCAGACTCTGTTTATGCGAGGGAAGTTACCCGCATACCAACTTCTTTTTGATCCTGAGATTGAAAGAACTGCGCGTAAGTTAAATAGAAATACCAGACGGAGGAGGCAACTTGCTAAGGAAAGATGAGAACGAGGAGAAATTTCAACTTCAACACCATCACCACAGTTACCGCCAACCATGGCAGCTCCACCACCACTACCACCACCAGCTTCAACACCATGTGCAAATAGTCCAAGGCACACAACTCAGTTCTCACACAATGCCCACAATGGGAGGCATTCGGAAATGAAGACGGGCATACTTACTCTTCTATACCAGAATCCATTCACCGGTATGGATCACGAGGATCCCTTTACTCATTTGACTAAATTCTATGAAATTGTGGGTGCGACTGGAGCGCCTGAAGCTGAAGAAGAGTCTTTGTTCAAAAGACTGTTTCTGCATTCCCTAATTGGGAAGGCAAAGGAATGGTACCTTGACCAATCAACTACTATTATGACGGACTGGAACATGTTAGAAGAGAAGTTCTTGGAACGATTTTTTCCACATAATCGTTTCATGGAAGCGAAAACGACAATTGCGGTTTTTTCACAAGGTGGAAATGAATCTCTCAACGAAGCTTGAGAGAGATTCAAATCCATGCTTAGAAAATGCAAAGGGCACGGTTTTTATGAGCTTACGCAAGTGCATATTTTCAGAAATGGTCTACAAATGGTTCAAAAAACATTGTTGGATGCTACCACGGGCGGATCTTTAATGACTAAAAGCGCCGACGAAGCCATTTTTATCATCGACAAGATGGCACTAAACGACCATCAAGGGAATCATAACCGTGGCCAATCTCAAAAGAAACCGGGAGTGCTTGAATTGGGGACTAATGATGTAATTCTCGCTCAGAACAAATTGCTATCTCAACAAGTTGAGTTGTTAACGCAACAAATGTCAAAGCTCCCTCAACAGATTAAAGAGATGCAAGATTTACCGAGCAAGAATGTACAAATAGCCGTTTGTGAGCTATGTAAAGAAGATCACCCCACCGACTAATATCCTCCTTGTCCTCCGGTTGATGAAGAAGCAAATTACATGAATAATCAAAATCAACAACAAGGTTATCAAAGGCAACAACAACCTTATCAAAATCAACAAGGATACCAACCAAGAGGAAATTATCAAATTCAATAAGGATATCGACAAAATCCTTATCAACCGGCACAACCTCAAGGTGGGAGTTCAAAGCTAGAAGAAACTCTCAACTAATTCATTCAAATGTCCATGGCTAACCAAAAGACAGATGAAGCATCAATCAAAAATCTCAAAAATCAAGTTGGGCAACTTGCAAAACAATTGGCCGATCAACAACCGGGGCCATCTTTTTCCGCAAATACTCAAACCAACCCGAAGGAACATTGCAATAGCATTGTAACTAGGAGTGGGAGAGAGTTGGGGGAAGGAGAAAAAAATGAGAAAAATATTGATGTGAGAATTGATGAGGTTGTGGAGGAAGAAAAAAAGGATGATGTAGTAGTTGAAAAGAATGATAAGGAAAAAGTTGAAAATAAAAATGAGGAGTTAGTTGAAAATGATAACCTTGAAAAAGAAAAGATAGAAGAAAAAAAGAGAAGAGTCAAAAAGGGGAAGGAGATAGTGAATTCTATTCCTATCCAAAATCTACCTTACCCTCATGTGCCCACCAAGAAAGACAATGCAAGGCATTACACTCGTTTCATGGACATATTCAAACAATTGCAAAGCAACATTCTGTTTTCCAAAGCGCTTGAGCAAATTCCCAAGTATGCTAAGTTCGTGAAAGATATTCTTACAAAAAAGCGAATATATTCGGAGCCCGAAACAATTATCCT
This sequence comes from Lathyrus tuberosus, assembly GCA_022829125.1. NCBI lineage: Eukaryota > Viridiplantae > Streptophyta > Magnoliopsida > Fabales > Fabaceae > Lathyrus > Lathyrus tuberosus. Next base: position 23,962,695 of record JALAZF010000017.1, read on the forward strand.
TGATGCAAGTTGTAGTGCTATAATCCAAAGAACTCTACCAAAGAAAGAAGTCGATCAGGGGCGTGTTACTTTTCCAGTAACGATTGGTGATGTTTATGTTGGCAAAGGCTTAATTGATTTGGGCTCAAGCATCAATTTAATTCCATTGTCTATTGTGAAGAGGCTTGGGAACATTGAAATGAAAGCAATTCGAATGACATTACAATTGGCCGATAAATCTACAACTCATCCTCATGGATTGGCTCAAGATGTATTGGTTAAGGTGGATAAAATTTTCTTTCCGGTTGACATTGTTGTAATTGATATGGAGGAAGACGAAGATGCTCCATTAATTCTTGGACGCCCTTTTATGAAGACCGCTCGAATAATGATTGATGTTGATGACGGCCTTATGAAAGTAAGTGATCGTAGCTGGATCAGACAATTAATAATGGCCAACGACGTCTGGACTTGTTGTTGCTTCAATAATGATGAAAGACGGTGGGGGGTGTACCTGCGGGACACTCCGATGCTTAAGTCAGTGAGTGCACAGCAAATACAGAGAATATGAGTAAAAGTGAGAAGTTAACTTATCCTGACCCTCTCAAGTGAGAGGGTATTTATAGGAGACCCCTAGCGCGTGGCCAACGGTTACTTACAACGGGTGGGACCAGCGTGTGACCCGTTCCAAGTAACTGCTAGGGCTTACGTGTAGTAATAATGACCAGCTCGTGGTCAACGCCCTAGTATAACTGTCCCTTTATTGCCATTATTAGACGGTTACATGAAACGTATTTGTGTGAACAAGACCGTTGATGGGTTCCTCGGAGAAGAGTCTATGATGTCGAGGAGATGTGGTGGTCGTGGTTTGGACTTGGCCTAATGGAGGTGATCCATGTGTGTCGAGGACCTATGAGTCAACGGGGATCGAGAGTATTCTCGCGGGGAGAAGCTACTCTGTCGAGGAGGTCCTCATCAGGGTGTGATGTCTTCCTTTGTCTTTGGATGCTCAAGTGTCCTCGGATTCTCAGTGTGTCCGACATGCTTTTGGCTTCGCGTATGGCAGTCATGTGTCCTTCTCTAGGGCTTTATTGGGCATGTTCAAGTTGTATGGATTGGGCCTGTTTGATTGTAGGAAATCACGGTCCAGTCCAGAACAGGAGCCCCCCCCCCAAGTCGTTGCTTTGAGGTATCAGAGTAATGACTTGAGGGTCAATAATTGTGTCGGGGAAATGCCAAGGGATGATCCGAGGAGGATATCAGCATGGTCGAAATTCCCATGATTATCATGACGTCGGGTGTCGATATCATGCGGGCAGTTATCATGAGGCGAGCACTGGCAGCTTGTGGTCAACGGAGGGTTGCATATGATTGAAGTATTGGGGAGACGAGAAGTTTTCGTTTTGAAACGATGGGATGACGAAAGGACGCGCGTGGGTTTTTTGACCGGTGTCAGTGTGCCACGTATCACTAGTCATCATTGCATAGGGTGGCTGCCTAGGGTAGAGTACTCGAGTGCCGCAGGCTTCTCGAGTTCCATGATTTCTCTATAAATACTCTCCCTTTCCTTCATTTCTCATTTTTCGTTATTTCTTTCAAGAATCGTTTCTTCTTCTTTTTCCGTTTTCTCATCTTCCGTTTGCCGCCGTCAACCACCGCAAGTTCGCCGTTCACCGCCGCGCTACGCCGTGCCTGAACCCTATTCTGCCATTTACAAGGTATTTTCTTCAAAACTGTTATTTTCTCTAGTATCTTTCTTTGGTTTTGCTTGAGGTCGTTTCTCTGATGAACTGATGAAAGTTCTCGTGAGAAATGGAAGGATTCCTGGCGAGTACGGCAGGGATCTTTGGTTGTTTTAAGAGAAAGAGTTTATGAGATTTTCTCTGTTTCTGTATCCGTTGAATAAAACCGAGGAGCTGGATGAATATTCCAGGGACTTGTAGAAACTTTCCGGGGAGTGTGATGAACATCGCGGGGACCTGATAGTGTTTTGGGTCCCTAATAATTACTCTTTTTTGTTGATTTCACGGGGAAAGGGGCAAGGTTATCCGGGGAAACGACGAGTTTCCGGGGACATTTCTTATCCGTCTTCGACTGGCTAGTTTGGTATGACTCGTCGAATTCACCTGTTCCCTTCTGCTTTTCAGGTTGATGGACAGATTGGCTGCTGAAGTGGCCGTAGGTGAATTCGAGGAGGATAGCCAAGCTAAAATTCCGATGGCCCATATGGATTTTAGGCAAGAGCGTCCGTTTGAGGACTGGGTGTGTGATGAGGCCCTCACTATGTCGTCCGTCTTCACATTCCCCGACGAAATTGGGTTTTGCACTGTTGAGCATAGGTTGCTTGGTTCCGAGCAATCTTGGAAAGTGTACCGTCCCAACGAGGACCAGCGTACATGTACACCGTATATGGGAATGCGCTTCCCGGTGTATGAGTTCATGTTTCAAGAGGCGGGGTGGAGGCTCCCCTTCACAGATTTCCAAGAGGGGGTCTTTAAATGGTTAAAATTGGCTCCATCGCAAATCCACCCGAACTCATTGGCCTTTCTCCGGGCTTTTGAGTTAGTCTGCAAATATTTGGAGGTCATGGCAACATTATCCCTTTTCTTCCGAATTTTTCATCTGTAGCGGTCTACAACTGATGGTCGACACGGCTGGGTGTCGTTCAAACAAAATAAAGCTTTATTTCATACCTACTTGGACTCTGTTTGAGATTTCAAGTGGCGTTATTATTTTGTGAAGCCGGTCACTCACGAGGCCATAAATTCGATATATGAACGGGTGACTCAAGAAGTGGACGGGCAGCCTACAGAAGTGATGGTGCCAAAATTCCCCCTTTATTGGACAGAAGAGCATTACAAAGAAGGGGTAGATAAATATAAAGTACGACATAATAAGCTCAACATCGAGGATCGCGAGGCTTATGATAAAATTGTCGAGTACGTGGAGAGTTTGGATAAAATCTCCAACGTATCCGAGGACGGAGAGACCTCGACAGGTGGTGAGGAACAGGTGATAAAGACTCGTCGCCTAATTAATACTCGTGTTCTGCTCGAGACTTTCTCTGATGAGGAGGCTGTCGAGCTCTTAGGTGGTGTACGGATCCTCGACTTTGATTTTCCTCATGTTTGCGTATCTTGTTTTACTAATATTTTTCTTTCTTTTTGCAGAAAAAATGGTCAAAGCTGCAGAGAGATATTCGAGGTTAAGGGCAAAGAGATCTAGGGAAGAACAATCCCGTCCGACCGAACAAAGCGCCTCTCAGCATATTTCTTCCACGACAATGCCTAAGAGTGTTCCCTCTACCGCGGTGCCCGAGGGTTCTGAGCAATCTCTTGCTGTTTTAACTGCAACTGTGAGCTCTGAGACTCAGTCCCCGGGGGCTCAAAGGGCATCTAAGCGGGCAAAGACTGTTGGGCCGCCCATTGTTGATGTGGAAGGTAGTTCCCCTCCCCCTTCTTCCAGCTTCGAGATTCCTCCGTGTTATCTCCAGCTTCGCTATTTCTCCGAGGTTACTTGTCCTCGTGTTGCCCCTGCTGAGGTCCAGGCTTTGTTGGGGAGTACAGCGGAAGCGAGAAGGAAGACAATCCTCAAGGATATGTCTGCCGTCATGCGGCTCTGTTCGGCTACCCTTGTTCTGAATGGTGAGAGTTGCTCTGCTGCGGAGCTTTCTCGACTGAAAGATAGACTTCAGATACTGGAAGCTGAATTGCTCGGCGTGTAGAAAGACTTGAAGGACTGCAGTGAGCTGAATAGAAAACAAGGTGAGCAGCAAGAACAGTCGGAGAGGAAGTTGAAGGAAGCTGAGGATGCGGTGAAGGACCACCTTGCTCGGGTCACTGCGTTGGAAGAGGAAGAACAACGTCTAAAGGATAGGATAGCTGAACTGGAAGAGGCTGTTCGGCCAGCTGAGAATGAAACCGAGGAGGATAAACTGTTGACCTCTCGAGCAGCCCTAATATCCAAGCTCAGGGAAGTCGAGAAGGACCTTCGGTTGGTTGAAGATGATGCTCTAGAGTTTGCAGATGCCGGGTTCCAGAACGCTGTGGCGAAGCTTAAACTTCTGAATCCGGACCTTGTAATCGATGGAGCTGATTCCAAGTTTGAGGTGGTCGACGACAAGATTGTGTTGCCTAGACAGATAGTAAATGCTGGTGGGGGAAACGGGGAGCAGGAGAATCCCGAGGCAGCTGATGATGCTGCGGAGTGATAGTGTAGTTAGTTTGGCCTGCGTGCCGATTTTTTGTATTGACTGGCCTGCGTGCCATATTTGTTGATTTGCCCGGCCTAAGAGCCAGGGTTTTATGTAATATTTTTACAATGGGCTTGCCCGACTCAGTATTTCCATTTTGCCTCTTTATGTGTTTTGTGTGTGGTATTTTACTTAGTTTTATCTAAGTTATTTTGAAATTACTGGATACTTGGGAGTTTGCTCGACTCTAGTGATCCTCGACTGCAAAGAGGGCTGGTCGAGCGGTCAGGGGTCGTACCCCGACCTTCAATGAAGCTAAGAGGTTGATCGAGGTCTTAGTTTCATGGCGTGAACTTCCCATCGCGAGCTGGGTGTTCTGCCTATAAGGTACGTCGACGACGGAGCTCGATAGAGTACTCCTCGACGGGTCAAAATTCAATGCACACACAACGTGAATTTTGACCTTCGTTAGCATATAGAGGTGTCGTGCTTGTACCATGGCACGCTCCCCGTAATGGCAACCTTTGTATAGTTACATGTGGCGTTCAACTGTAATATTGTTTAAGCTTCTCAGCATTCCATGGTCGAGCGAGTTGTTCACCTTGGAGGTTTTCGAGGTAATAAGCACTTGTCCCCGTCTTTGCAATGACGCGGTAAGGGCCCTCCCAGTTTGTGGCCAGCTTTCCTTCACGTGAATTTTTATGATTTCGCCGTAACACAAGACTGCCTACTTAGAAATCTCGTTTGATGACTTTGTCATTATAGCGCAAAGTTATTTTTTGTTTAAAGAGGCTTCTTTGAGGGATGCGCCCGTCCTTATTTCTTCGACAAGGTCGAGTTCTTCGCGAAGGGCTTCGTTGTTTGCTTCTTCGTTAAGAGGGGTAGTTTGATATGCCCAGAGAACGCTGTGTAACTCCTCGACCAACCGTTGTTTGGCTTCGCCGAGTCGTCGTTTGAGTCCTCGGAGTATTACTCTGTTCGCCGCTTCAGCTTGCCCGTTGGTTTGTGGGTGTTCGACTGACATAAAATGTTGTTTCGTACCCAGTTTGGCGACGAAGTCTTGGAAATTTCCGTCGGTGAGCTGTGTCCCATTGTCCGTGACAATGGCCTGAGGCATGCCGAATCGGGCGAGTATATTTCTCTTGTAGAAACGTAATATGTTAAAAGCAGTGATCTTGGCTAATGCTTCTGCCTCGATCCACTTTGTGAAGTAATCTACCCCGACGATGAGGTACTTATTTTGGTATGATCCTACGACAAAGGGTCCGAGGATATCCATTCCCCACCACGCAAAGGGCCACGGGGATGACAATGATTTAAGCTCGTTTGGAGGAGCGAGGTGCATGTCCGCGTGCCTCTGACAACGGTCACACTTTTTGACGTGTTCCTTTGCGTCTTGTTGCATAGTGGGCCAGTAATATCCTGCTCGGATAACTTTTCGAGCTAAGGATCTTCTGCCTAGATGTTGTGCGTTGATTCCTTCATGTATTTCCTGGAGAATCTCGAAAACTTTATTTTCCTCGACCCAACGGAGTAGAGGGATGGCGAATCCTAGACGATATAGCTTACCGTCGACTATGGTGTATGCACATGCCCGCCTCCTAACTATCCCAGCTTCTTTAGGGTTGTCGGGCAGTGTGCCCGTCATCAGGTATTCGTAAATTGGAGTCATCCAACAGTTTGTGTCTCCGATGACGTTCACCTCGGTGGTCGAAGTAGGTTTGTTAATGCTCGGATGGGTCAGTATTTCTTGGATCACCGATTTGTTCCCTCCTTTCTTCTTAGTGCTCGCTAGCTTGGAGAGCACGTCTGCTCGAGTGTTATGCTCGCGCGGGATGTGAGCCACCTCCGCGGAGACAAATTTCTTCAACTTTTCTTGCACCAAGGTTAGGTATTCAATGAGACTATCATTTTTTGTTTGGAATTCTCCCCTAACTTGTGATGCTACGAGCTGAGAGTCTGTAAAGATTTTGACTTCTTTTGCGCCAAGGTCTTCCGCAAGTCGAAGTCCTGCAAGGAAAGCCTCGTACTCGGCTTGGTTATTTGATGTTTTGAAAGATAGCTCTAGTGAGACTTCTATCAAGATGCCTTCCTCGTTTTCGAGGATAATACCGGCCCCGCTGCCCTTTGCACTGGAGGCTCCGTCGACGTAAATCGTCCATTTTTGGGAGCCATTGGTCGAGGATTCGGGGACTGTCATTTCCGCTACGAATTCGGCCAGTACCTGAGCCTTCAAGGCTTTTCTCCCTTCGTACCGAACGTCGAACTTGGATAGCTCGAGAGACCACCGGAGCATTCTCCCCGCCATGTCTGGCCGACTGAGGAGCTGTCTGATAGGCTGCTCAGTTCTTACCACGATTGTGTGGGCCAAGAAGTAATGGCGTAGTATTCTGGCTGCAGTTATAAGGGCCAAGGGGACCTTTTCAATCTGTTGATATCTCAGCTCGGGACCCTGAAGAGCTTTGCTCGTGAAATAAATCGGTTTTTGTCCGTCGGGGGTCTCCCGTATGAGGACGGCACTTACCACTTCGCTGGCGATGGCCAGGTACAAGAAAAGTGTTTCCCCGTCATCTGGCCGAGACAAGACCGGGGGTTATGATAAGACTTGTTTTAGATGGAGGAGGGGTTGTTCGCATTCTTCACTCCATTCAAATGTTGCTTTCTGTCGAAGAAGTTTGAAAAACGGGAGTGCGTATTGGGCAAATTTAGCGACAAAACGAGAGAGAGCAGTGAGCATCCCGTTAAGTGACTGTATCGACCTCTTTGAGTTCGGAGTGGGAATCTCGGAAAAGGCCTTACATTTGTCGGGATTCGCTTTAATTCCTCTCTCCATAAGGTAAAAGCCGAGGAATTTACCTGCTCGAACACCGAAAGTGCACTTGTCGGGGTTGAATCTCATGCGGCATTTCCTCGCTGTGTCGAACACCTTTTTAAGATGAGCAGTGTGGTCGACTTCTTTTGCAGATTTGACGATCATGTCGTCCATATAGACTTCGAGCATGTCACCAATTTCTGCTTGGAAGACCTTGTTCATCATTCGTTGGTAGGTGGCGCCAGCATTCTTCAGACCAAAGGGCATTACATTATAATAGTAATTGCCCGACTCAGTCATAAAAGCTGTGTGATTTCTGTCCGCCTCATCCATGGGGATTTGGTTATATCCCGAATAAGCGTCCATGAAAGATAACAACTTAAATCCTGTAGAGTTATCGACCAATCGGTCGATATTAGGCAATGGGTAAGAGTCTTTCGGGCATGCCCGATTAAGATCCGTGTAGTCAATGCACATCCTCCATTTTCCATTAGATTTTTTAACAAGTACAACATTGGATAACCAAGTGGTGTACTTGGCTTCCGAAATAAAGTTTGCCTCTAAGAGGTCTTTTACAGCTTTTTCAGCAGCCTCCATTTTTTCTGGAGACTGCTTACGCCTACGTTGAGCTACAACCCTAACATTTGGATCTATGGTCAGCTGGTGACAAGCCACTTGAGGATCTAATCCAGGCATTTCCGAAGCGCTCCAAGCGAACAAATCTGCATTCTCTCGGATACATGCCTTCAGTTGTCTCCTCGCCAGGTCGGGGAGTCCATGGCCGATCTTCACAGTTTGCTTTGGGTCGTCGCCAAGAGGGATCAGTTTGAAATCTCCGTCTGGGATGGGGCGCGTTGGGTAGGTAGGCTGCCCATTGACTTCAACTGGGAGGTCTTTGCCTGCAACTTCTTCCTGTTCCCCGGAGAACCTGCTATCAAGGTCGACCGCGCTGACCGGCGGTAGTGGAACCTGTGCGACATCTGCAGCTGCCCTTTTGGGGTGGACGCCACCGATGACACTTAGACCTTTGATCGCTGCATCGAAACATCTTCTAGCTGCTTCTATGTCCCCATGCAGGGTCACCACACATCCTTGAGGTGTATAATACTTCATTTTTAGGTGGACAGTGGATGGTACAGCTGTTATTTCAGCCAAAGTGGTTCTTCCCAAGATGCAGTTGTAAAGAGAAGGATAGTCGACCACTAGGAAATGCGTCTTCGCCCGTCGAGCTGTTTCACCTGCTCCGAATGTGACCAATAATTCTACATAGCCTCAAGGTCTAGTAGACGCGCCGTTGAAGCCTTGTAGATCGGATCCGACATATGGGGACAAGTGATGCTTTGTTAGCTGGAGCATGTCGAAGAGGTGAGTGTACATGATGTCCACTGAGCTTCCCTGATCGACCAAAATCCAATGCACATCAAAGTTGGCCATTTGTGCCCGAATTAGGAGGGGTATATTAGCATTTGAGGATCCTCCTGGTAATTCCTCGAGATAGAAACTTATAAGGCATGATTTTCCATGAGATAAGCTGAGATTTGGGTCTCGAGGAGTGGATGTCCTTAGTTCGTCGAACTTCCTCTTTATTGACCCGACGGTCACCCGTTCAGGATTTCCGCCTGATATGACTAGGGCTTGGGGGAAATTTTCCCAGATACTGCGAGCACTTACTAGTTCTTCCGCCGGGAAGCTCTTCCACATGTTTCGAACAGCTTCGGCATCGCTAACGTTTCCTTGGAAACCGAAGTCTTCAGGCCGTGTGATGCTTAGGGCAACCTGCAGTTTTCCGGTGTCCGGATGGTTTGACTCCTCGGTATTCAGAGCTTCTTGGCCGGTGGGACGAGAAGCCTCGTCTTGTTTGGCATACTTTTTCAGGTAGCCCTCTTTAATTAACGTTTCGATTGCGTCCTTTAGGTGGATGCAATCCTCAGTAACATGTCCGTGACTGCGATGGAACCGGCAGTATTTGGATTTATCAGTATTTGGTTTGGGAGCTGTTGGTTTTGGGAAGCGGATTCCCCCTTTCACAAACTCCGAATTTGCACATTCACTGAAAATGCGTGCACGGGACACGTTTAGTGGAGTGTAATCTTTGAAAAGATCGGCTGGTCCTCGAGATTCCCGGAGCTCTTTATGCCGATTTTCTTTTTTCCTCTCCCTGCTTCTTAAATCAAGGGAAATCTGGGCGGCTTCTGCTTCTTCGAACTCAATGTGTGATTGAGCTCGTTCGAGGAATCCTTCGAAGCTGCGAGGACGGTGTAGTCCGACAGATTCCGCGAACTTAGAACCAACCCACAGTCCTTTGATGATGAGATATAATTTTATATGGTCGGTCGTGTGAACCTCGACCGCTTCTTTGTTGAATCTCTCTATGTAGCTTCGGAGAGATTCTTTCTTATCTTGGAAGATGGCCTCCAAGGATGATATAGTTTTCGGGTGCCTTCGAGAAGCCGTGAAATGATTCCTGAAACGTTCCCTCAGAGCTTTCCAGGATGCTATAGATTCAGGTGCCAGATTTTTGTACCAAGCCATGGCCCCTTTTCGAAGAGTCGTAGGGAACAACCGAGCGCCGGAGACGTTTCTAAAGTCGAGAAGAGCCTCGAAGCTCTCGACATGGTCGTCTGGATCAGATGTCCCATCGTACGTCCCCAAGGATGGAGGTCTCTCCATGCCTTTAGGAATAGGGGCTTCCATTATTTTTCTAGATAGGGGAGTCCGGTAGTCTTTGTCATCGCTATCTCCTGGGGATACAGAAGGAGAAATATGACCCCGAACATAGTGACGTCTCGGGGAGTTCTCTTCGTGACGGACTCTTGGCTCCTCGACATAAGGCTTTCTCTTCTTAATCTTCAAGGGACGAGTGGCCGCTTTTGGTGGCGGGGAGCGATGGTACTTCAGTGGATACTCGGTCTGGTTACACTCCAAACGTGGCCTGCGACCTTTATTTACTGGGGAGGGGCTGCGAGATTCCACTGGAGACAGTGAACGTCCGGGATAAGGAGGTGGTCGGTGCTTTCGCGGGGAAGATCGACCACGGCCCTTTTCTAGCCTCTCAATCTGTAAGTTTTGGTTGAAGATCATTTGATTGGTCTGATTGACCAGCGCAAACAAAGCAGCAGTGCTCGGATCCGCATTTGGTGGTGGATCCACGGGATGATATGTGGGCTGGAGGATTGCTTCTTATGCATCTTATTAACCAGTCTCGTATTCTACCTCATCGGAAGACGGGGAAACGGTGACTCCATCTCTGACATCATTCTCCACGACAGGCTGAAGAGCATTGTTGTCGCCATGGGCGTTACCACCAACTTGTGCGATGACATTATCTATGGCTTGATTCACGGACGGGTTGGCCATTGCTGATAGTTGAATGAGGAAACTTTGGTTTATCGCAAAGGAAAAATGGGGAAGTTTATGAATTTCCCACAGACGGCACCACTGATCATACCTGGATCAGACAATTGATAATGACCAACGACGTCTGGACTTGTTGTTGCTTCAATGATGATGAAAGACAGTGGGGGGTGTACCTGCGGGACACTTCGATGCTTAAGTCAGTGAGTGCACAACAAATACAGAGAATATGAGTGAAAGTGAGAAGTTAACTTATCCTGACCCTCTCAAGTGAGAGGGTATTTATAGGAGACCCCCAGCGCGTGGCCAACGGTTACTTACAACGGGTGGGACCAGCGTGTGACTCGTTCCAAGTAACTGCTAGGGCTTACGTGTAGTAATAATGACCAGCTCGTGGTCAACGCCCTAGTGTAACTGTCCCTTTATTGCCATTATTAGACGGTTACATGAAACGTATTTGTGTGAACAAGACCATTGATGGGTTCCTCGGAGAAGAGTCTATGATGTCGAGGAGATGTGGTGGTCGTGGTTTGGACTTGGCCTAATGGAGGTGATCCACGTGTGTCGAGGACCTATGAGTCAGCGGGGATCGGGAGTATTCTCGCGGGGAGAAGCTACTCTGTCGAGGAAGTCCTCATCAGGGTGTGATGTCTTCCTTTGTCTTTGGATGCTCAAGTGTCCTCGGATTCTCAGGGTGCCCGACATGCTTTTGGCTTCGCGTATGGCAGTCATGTGTCCTTCTCTAGGGCTTTATTGGGCCTCTTCAAATTGTATGGATTGGGCCTGTTTGATTGTAGGAAATCACGGTCCAGTCCATAACAGTAAGAGTTCAAAATGAAGAGGTGTGGTTTAATCTTTTTGAAGCAATGAAACATTCCAAAGATAAACATGATAGTTTCTGTATTGATGCAACGGAAGAAGCCATAATGGAAGTCTCAAAGCAAGTTCACATAGCATCTCCCTTGGAAAGAGCTCTTGATGACTCACTTGAAGAGTGCTTGAAGGAACTTGAATCTTTAAAAGAGTTACAACCATGGGAAAGTGAAATGGAAGTGTTGAAGAAAGAGGTGAGTGATGATAAATCTTAACTTGAATCGAAGGTGTTGCCTTCTAATTTGAAGTATGCGTTCCTTGATGACAGTTGTAACAAACCGGTTATCATTATTAACATTTTGACCGACAAAGAGGAAAACTGTTTGATTCAAGTTTTGAAGAAGAATCAACAAGCTATAGGTTGGGTTCTTTCCAATCTAAAGGTAATTAGTCTGGCCTATTGCATGCACAAAATCTTAATGGAAGAGGATTTCAAAGTGATAGCTCAACCTCAACACCGTTTGAATCCTACGATGAAGGAAGTGGTGAGAAAGGAAGTTGTTAAGCTATTGGATACCGGAATTATTTATCCAATATCCGATAGTCCGTGGGTGAGTCCTGTGCAAGTTGTGCCCAAGAAGGGAGGAATGACCGTTATTAGAAATGAAAAAATGAATTGATTCCGACGAGAACTGTAACGGGTTGGAGAATGTGTGTCGATTATAGGAGGCTTAATACTGCTACTAGAAAAGATTATTTTCCACTTCCGTTTATGGATCAAATGCTTGAGAGATTGTCGGGTCAATAATTTTATTGCTTCCTAGATGGCTATTCCGGTTATAACCAAATCTCGGTTGATCCGGAAGACCATGAGAAGACGGCGTTCACTTGTCCCTTTGGAATTTTTGCTTACTGGAAGATGCCTTTTGGCTTGTGCAATGCACCGACAACTTTTCAACGGTGTGTACAAGCCATTTTTTCCGACCTTATTGAGAAAACAATGGAAGTGTTCATGGAAGACTTCTCTGTGTTCGAAGCATCTTTAGATCTTTGTTTGAAAAATTTGGAGACCGTTCTTGAACGGTGTGTGGAAACAAATTTGGTGCTAAATTGGGAGAAGTGCAACTTCATGGTAACGGAGGGGATTGTGCTCGTCCACAAAGTCTCCTCTAAAGGCCTTGAATTGGATCAAGCTAAAATTGAAGTGATAGAGAAGTTACCACCTCCAACCAATGTTAAAGGAATCAGGAGTTTTCTAGGCGATGCGGGATTTTATAGGCGGTTCATCAAAGGCTTCTCCAAAGTTGCAAGACCTTTGAGCAATCTTCTCAACAAAGATAAGTCTTTCTTCTTTGATGATGAATGTTTAAATGCCTTTCAAATTTTAAAAGAAAAACTCATCACCGCACCCATAATCATTGCTCTAAATTGGACTTTAAATTTTGTATTGATGTGTGATGCAAGCGATTATGCCGTTGGTGCGGTGCTTGGGCAAAGAAAGACCAAAAATTTTCATGCCATACATTACGCGAGTAAAGTTTTAAATGAGGCACAAGTGAATTATGCCACCACGGAAAAAGAATTACTCGCTATAGTGTATGCTCTTGAGAAATTCCGGTCTTACTTGATTGGTTCAAAAGTTGTAGTCTACACTAACCACTCGACCATTAAATATCTGCTTACCATGCCGGATTCAAAGCCAAGGCTAATCCGGTGGATCCTTTTGTTACAAGAATTTGATTTGGAAATCCGTGACAAAAAGGGGTCTGAAAACTTGGTAGCGGATCATTTATCCTGTTTGGTCAATGTAGAGGTAACACACCGATAAAATGAGGTCCGAGAAGATTTTTCGGATGAAAAACTGTTTTGGGTACAAGTTAGGCCTTGGTTCGCAGATTTTGCTAACCACAAAGAAACCGGATTTATATCGGAGGACCTAACTTGGAACCAACGAAGGAAATTCTTATCGTATGCCAACTTTTATGTTTGGGATGAGCCATATCTTTTTAAGTTAGGAGGTGATAATTTGTTGAGAAGGTGTGTCACTCTTGACGAAGCTAAAAGTATCTTTTGGCATTGTCACAATTCACCATATGGAGGGCATTACAATGGTTTAAGAACGGCAACAAAAGTCATCCAATCGGGCTTTTATTGGCCAACATTGTTTAAGGATGCAAACCTCCATGTGAAGAGTTGTGACATATGCCAAAGAAGTGGTGGGATTGGAAAACAGAATGAAATGCCCTTGCAAACTATTTTGGAAGCGGAAGTTTTCGATTGTTGGGGCATTGATTTTGTTGGACCATTCCCCCCATTTTTTTCAAATGAGTATATTTTGGTTACGGTTGACTATGTTTCCAAGTGGGTAGAAGCAATTGCGTCACCGAGGGCCGTTGGCAAAACGGTGATCAAGTTTTTAAATAAAAATATATTCTCCCTTTTTGGCACCCCTCGTGTGTTGATTAGTGATGGAGGGTCGCACTTTTGCAATGCACCGCTCGAAAAGGTCTTAGAGCACTACAGTGTAAAGCATAAGGTAGCACCTCCTTACCACCCGCAAACCAATGGTCAGGCCGAAGTGTCAAATAGGGAGGTAAAGAGGATTTTAGAAAAGACCATGTCAAGCTCTCGAAAGGATTGGTCGCAAAAGTTGGATGAGGCTTTTGTGGGCGTATCGCATCGCTTACAAAGCTCCAATAGGTTCAACTCCTTTTCAAATGGTTTATGGAAAAAAATGTCATTTACCAGTTGAATTGGAGCATAAAGCTCTTTGGGCATTGAAACTGTTAAACTTTTATCCGAATTTGGCCGGCGAAAAAGGAAGGTTCAATTACACGAGTTGGAAGAAATGAGGAATAATGCGTACCATTCAAGCAAGCTCTATAAAGAAAAGGTTAAAGGGTATCATGACAAGAAGGTTTGTCAGAAAGAATTTCGGGTCGGCCAGATGGTTCTTCTATTTAATTCCCATTTGAAACTTTTTTCGGGAAAATTGAAGTCCAAATGGTCTAGACCATTTTTGATTAAGGATGTCAAGCACTATGGTGCCATAGTGATAGAGGACTTGCAAAAGAAGGAAAGTTGGACTGTGAATGGCCAACGGCTGAAAATCTATCTCAGAGGAGAAATTGATCGAGAAACTTGCGCAGTGTTTCTAGATGATCATTGAGATCATCTTGGACCGTCGAGCTCGAACGACATTAAACAAAGCGCTAGTTGGGAGACACCCCAACATTATAAGTATTTCTGTTTTTTTACTGTTTTAAGTGTACTAAGTTGTTTTGAATTGGCATGAAGTGTGGTAGCATCCTGTAGAAAAAAATTTCAAAATTCTGTCTTGTTCGCTGGCTAGTTCACTTTGCGAACTTGGGGCAAGTGTTTGCTGGCCAGTTCGCATTGCGAACTCAGTGAGATAGATACAAAATTTTCTGCTGCCACCTCATTTAAAAAAAGGGTTTAAAAAAAGTGGTGGGCCACACCTGGGCCCATGACCCACTTATGCTGATTTTATGAGGTAACCCTACTTTCACATTGCCACTCTCACATTCTCACTTGCTCACAAACACAAGAATAATTTTGAACTCTCACGTGCTCTCTCTGTTCCTACATCTTTTCAAAAAAATTTCCAAGTTCTCAACAATTCCAGGTTTGATTCTCTTTCTCTCTGTTAATATTTGTTAGAATATGTGGTTATGTTAGGATGACATTAGAGACCAATTGATTCTAGGTTTAAAAGTGTACAATGCACCTCTGTTTTTAAGGTTTTTTTGTGGTTGCATGTTGATTAGTTTTATGCAAACCCTAAGAATAGAGGTTGGGTTGTGAAAGATTGAACAAATTTGTGTGCATTGGCTGAAGCTGTTAATTTTGAAAAAAAATCGCAGGTTCGCCACTAGTTCGCTTTGCGAACCTAGGGCGAACATTCGACAGAACTTCGCTTAGCGAATCTGGGGCGAATGTTCGCCAGGACTTCGCTTTGCGAACTTCTAGGCGAACAGACCAGATTTCTGAATTTTTTTTACTGTTTCTTTTTAGGATTCTGGTTTACTGTTTTGTTCTTCATCTAATAGACTGCTTGCTGGCTGGTTATTGTTTTGTCTGATGGTTTTTACAGATGGCTCAAAAAATTATTCCATCGAAAACGAGAAAGACCGGCAGCACTTCACGACCGATTCCAATTCAGTTCGATAATGACCGTTTCAATGGGGGAAAACAGGCTGCACGGTATTTGACTCTTGAGAGAAGGACGATCTTCCTTGAGAAAAGATTCAATTTGAACCCACAAGGAAGCTATCGGGCGGTAGCTGGACTCCTTGAAAGAAAGAAGTGGGGGAAGTTGATTACACCCGTGGATAGCTATAACGTGGAGATGATCCGGGAATTTTATGCAAAAGCCCTCCCGAATGATGGGGAGGAATTTGGGTGGAAGACTTTGGTTTTGGGAACAGAGGTGATGTTTGATCGGGAGACTATTAACGAGGTTCTTGGGAACCCGCTGCCATTGAGAGAAAATGAGATAGATACCTACCACAGAACCTTGAGACTTCATAGAGACACAGATACAATCACTCGTGACCTATTGCGTGAAGGCAAAACTGCTGAGTTGAACCCATTTGGGGTGGCACGTAGATACCTTCGAAAGGACATGCGTCCTTTGGCCCAGTTGATCTGGCTATTGGTTCTTACAAACATTATGCCAAAGTCGCATTCCTCGACCATTACCACACCCCTTGCCCATTTGGTCCATAGCATCATGTTGAATGTCCAAATTGATGTGACCAGAATTATTGCGGATGAGATGAGGGCTATTGTGGAAAGTGGATTTGGTTCAACTTCGCAGAAGAAATGTCCTCTTGCCTTTCCTTGTCTTATCATGCCCCTTTGTGTACATGCAGGGGTTAATGTCCCCACACGCCGTCAGGTAACCATCCCGGCCGCTATTGATGATCGGTATGTGGACAAATTTTGTAAACCAAAGGGGTTGCAAGGTGAGTCTTCAGGTGTTGGTACTGATGCCGGTACAGGTGCTGGTGATGGATCGAGTGATTATGGTTCTCAAGGATATTACCCGTATCAGCAAGAGATATGCCAGTATAATGGGGACTGGATGGCGGCTTCTCAGCGCTCCATGATGGATTTACATGATTCTATACAGGTGTTACAACTGCAGATTCGTGAGCCCTCCGTGGATCACTCTATGATGACTAGGGAGCAATTCCTAGCTCATGCTGGTTGGCCTGAGGCCAGACCAGTTTTTGGAGGGGGAGCAGAGGCAGATGAGCCTGAGGAGAATGCTGATGCGGATGATGATGATGAGGAGGTGGTTGAGGTATCTGGATCTGAGTCTGGTTTCGAGGAGGAGGAGATTGAGGTGTCCAGTTCCGAGTCCGAAGAGGACTAGTTTTGATGATGTCATTTTGTGCTTCCTTTGATCTTCAAAGTGAAGTTTTCTTGTTATGTTTTATGTATCAGTTTTTATTATTGTACTTCATCCACTATGTGGATTATTTTGGGATTTTGATGTACTTTGTACCTTTATGAGGTACTGATGACTTTTGTTGGTGTTTCTACACCATAACACTATTATGCTATTATTATTAGTATTTTGTTTTTCAGTTGAATTTGTTCAGTTTTAATTTTAATTTTAGTTTTTTTAATATTGTTGTTAAGAGTTGAATTCTTCAGTTAACGAATGTTCAACTCTTAAATTGTTGGTATGCTTATTATTGTATTATGTTGGTATGCTTTAATGTTTCCATTTTTGGGTGTGGTTTTGAAAGAAACTTCTAGGTTTGTGATTGTTGTTCATCAAAGAAGATTCTTCCAAGTTTGGATGGCAATGATAGTATTTAAGCATGTAATTGTTGGCAAGGTACATGGTTACCTAGTTCTAGGATTTAGAATATGTTAGAACTTCTTGTCTTTGTGCAAATGAAATTTTGTTTCTTGTTACAACTTTATGGATTGCTTATGTCACTTAGGTCCAAAAAACCAAAATGGTGAGAAACCTCAATGATCTACTAAATGCATAGGATTGCTGATGAATGTTGCTTTATACTTTTAATTCATGCTTTATCTGGTGATTTATGTGATTTTGTGGAAGCATTATAAATTATCAAGGCATTTGTTGATAATGAGCACAACTGTAACACGGTGGGAGAACTGACTTTTTTTTGTTTTTTTTTTCGTAAAACTTGTTGCAGTTAGCAAGAGTCGCCACCGACTTTTCTTTTATCCAATAAGGAAAGGCTGAAAAGAACAGGAAAGACCTTGATAGATTTTGAGTTCGGGGGGTAAGTTATACAAAGGGAAGGTATTAGCACCCTTTGTATCCATGGTTATCCACAGACTCTTAAATGCTTAGCTCACTTTTTCTTCAAGAATTTTGTGATTTGGAAGCCTTCCTTTGTGAAGCCTCTTGCCCCTTTTCTCTTGTGTTTGAGCCTTGTATTTATAGGAGAAACATGGTAGACAAAGAATCATTGAAGAGTTAGGATCAAGGAACATGTTTCCAACCATTTTAATTTTTTGAAAACCATGTTTCCTTCACTCTCTCCAACAGTTTTATTTGGGTTTTGATGGCCTTGAATGACATGTTTTAACCTTCTAGAAACTCCATTTAAAAGGATCCATGTGCCCACCTTTATTTGATTTATTTTGTTTTATTTAATTTTGTTTATTTCTTTGAATAAAATCAAAATAAAATAAAATCAAAATCAAAATAATACCAAAGTGAACTTTGAGGTCCTTGAATATGTCATAAACATGATTCAACCTTAAAAGATAGGCCCATTGGTCCAAAAGCTCAAAAATGTTCAATGTAGGTTTCATGCGTTTCTCAAATTTTGCTCAACTTGCACCAATCGTAACTCTCTCAATTTTGTCATATGAAGGTGATCTTGGACTTTTTGGAACCCTCAAGATGTCGCCTACAACTTTCGTGTTGATCACTTTTTCATTTGAAGTCATTATTTTTGTGTAAATTGCTTTGACGAAAAAAGTGTCTTTTTGTTGACTTTCAAAATGACCTGTAAAGTTTTGGTCCATATCTCTCAAACGAGGCATTTTTGGCCTTGAGCTTAGAGAGACAAAGTTGTAGAGAATTCAATTTCCTTCAAAATTAGCTTTGGTTGAGGAATTTTTGATGAAGCATGTGAAAGTTGTGCGTGGTCAAAGTTCAGTTGACTTTTCCTTAAGAAAACCCTAATTTGGTAATTTTTGACTTTAGAGTAAATTTTGATTTTCTTGAGGAATCATGATCAACCCTTGATCAAATGATGAATGGGACTTCAAAATCTTGATGTTGGCAAGAAATGATGACGTTTGACTGTAAATTGGTCAAAGTTGACTTTTGGTCCAATACAATCGACTGTTGATCATTTGAGCAATTGACTGAGCAAACTTGTGAAGCAAGGCTTGAGACCTGACATGAGGATACCCTAGAGCACATAGAGAACCATGAAGTCCATCTGAGGTATTGAGAGCTCAATTCCTTTTGAGAAAAATAAAACGCTAGTTGTAGGTTGATTGTTTAGGAGGAGAGCTTGTATGGTCAATCCTTGAGTAGTCTTGAGCTTTTGAGACTCCTAGGAGTGTGAGGAAGCTTCTTGAATCAATTTGTCTCAAATTTATGAGGGCAAATTTTGGGGTGCAACAGCTGACCCTGTTCAATTTTCTTAAACCTGAAGAGTTAGATTGGCGCATCCGCCATTCGTGATCTGATGGTGGAAGAGGATTGAACACTTAAGTGCCCAGAAATTTGCACTCACGGGTGCACGAAGTAACGCTGTTGGTTGATTGTATTGCTTAAATGGCCTTAAAGATGCCATTCAGAAAGATGACAAGATGGAGATGGGCTTATAGATGCCATCCAAAGTAACTGTTGACAGGAGTATCAGAAGGAGTCTAGGTTTGACTGTATCCGAGGAGTATACTAGAATGAGTCTGTGTCCAACTGTATCTAGCAGATGTGCTGGGGAATGTCAGAATGAATCTACACCTTGATTATATCTGAGGATGTATTGGAATGAGTATTAGAATGAAATCTATATATAGATCGTATCTGAACCGTATCTGGAAAATATACTTGACCATCTCTGAACTGAATCTGGAACATATTCTGGAATAAGTATCAGAATTAAATCTTCGTCTCGATCATCTCTGAACCATTTTTTTGGAAAATCTTCTGGGATAAGTGTCAGAATAAATCTCTGTCCTGATTATCTCTGAACTGTTGGAGTATTAGAATTAAATCTCTGAGTTGATTATCTCTGAGCTGTTGAAGTATCAGAATTAAATCTCTGGGTTGATTATTTCTGAATTGTTTAAGTATCAGAATTAAATTTCTGGGTTGATTATCTCTGAACTATTTAAGTGTCAGAATTAAATCATCTGTCTTGATTATCTCTGAACTGTTGAAGTATCAGAATTAAATCATCTGTCTTGATTATTTCTGAACTGTTGAAGTATCAAAATTAAATTATCTGTCTTGATTATTTCTGAATTGTTGAAGTACCAGAATTAAATCTGTCTTTGAATCAGTGTCAGAATTAAATCGTTGTCTCGATTATCTCTACACTGTATCTAGAAGATGATAATGTTTGCCTGATTGTGAACTCACCTGAAAAAGGCAAAGTTAGTTTTATGCAATGTCATGATGTATGTAATGCATTGCGTAATGATGCTCTCAAGATAAAATGAGAATGTTATATATTTTGTATGTATATGCTATGATATTCTGTACATGATGCATGGATGTCAATGTTGCTGACGACAGTGGTGGCTTTGAATAGTAACGTCTGGCTGGGGAAAATAAATCCATGTCTGTTGCTGGGAATGAAGAATATCACTCTTCATCTTTTGTTTGGAATGACAGTACTGGGAATTCCCGCTTTTCTGTTTGGGAATACTCCGCTGGGGATCTTCGACTTCTGCTTGGGGATAAAAGCGTTCAAGGAGAGTTTGGTTGCATGTACCCTGACTGGGGATAAACGAGATGGATAATCCTCCGATGCAATATTTGCCCGGGTTCCAGATATGAGCGTCAACTATGCTGGGGGAGAGAATCCTGTTGGTGAATTTATAGTGTTAGAGGAATAAACTCAGCTGGGGAATTGAATTCTGTATACTACAAACAGGGAATAATCTCTGATGGGGATTAGAATTTCATAGGCCGGGCTGAGGAAATTTCTGCTGTATGCTAGGGAAATGATCAACTTACTTATCTTATAGGGGACCCATTGGGGAAGATGATCATGCCAAGCTGTCCATCAAATATATGGAAGTGAACCGCTGGAAGATGCCCCAATTTCTGTCTGAGGGCATACTAATTCTGTCGGGGAATATATCTCTGTTGGGGATGAGCTTGTGAAGATATCTCTATAGAGATAGTTCCATGGAGATTGCTCTGTGGGGATATTTCCATGAAACTGGCTCTATGGGGGTTCGTGGACATCTTGAACAATATCCCAACTCCTAGAGTCCTTAGTAAATGTTATTCCTGTTTTCACATATATTTTTAGTAAACTTCAATCATATTCAAGTGCATATGTTCATTCAAAGTACCCATTGGACGTTTACGCAAACAAAACAGGGCAAGTAAAAATAATTTTGAATTTGAAAGTAGACTTGTATTGATTTTGAAATTGGCCTATAGACAGGCATTTTTGTACAAGGAGACAGAAATCCTAGTAAGAGGAAATTGTCGTAAAAATTGAAAAGGTACAAAGTGATAAACAAAGAAAAAACATGTATGTGGAAATGATCCCATTGAGTTTCAACTCTGCTATTGCCACTATATCTTCAAGTATCTCATCCCTTGCTGTTGGAAGAAAGATGACTGGATTGATCTGCGCCGTTCGAACAAAACTAAGTTGGAAGTAGATAAGTGATCCAACGGGACATAGACGTATGCTTTAATCCCTAACTTTTGCTTGAACCACCTTTTTCAGCTTTTCAGTCCACCGGGATACCTCCTTTTGCCCCTGGGATCACCCTGTGGTAGTATGATACGCTTTATTACCAAATCATCGGCCTGGTACACTTGGGGCTTGACTTTCTTGTTAAAGGCCTTGATCATACGCTTCTGATACATCTGGCCATGACAGACAGCCGCAAGCCTCTTCTCATTAATCAAATTTATCTGATCAAGTCGAGTCTGAACCCATTCTTCTTCGTCTAAGTCTGTATCTTTCATAATCCTTAGGGAAGGAATCTGAACTTCAGCAGGTAAAACTGCCTCCATACCATAAACTAAAGAGAAAGGGGTTGCCCCTGTTGAGGTACGTACTGAGGTGCGATAAACATGAAGAGAAAATGGTAACATCTCATGCCAATCTTTGTATGTCACCGTCATCTTTTGCAAGATCTTCTTAATATTCTTGTTGGCGGCTTCCACTGCGCCATTCATCTTTGGTCGATATGGAGAAGAATTGTGATGCTTAATCTTGAACTGCATGCAGAGTTCAGTGATCATAGTGTTGTTCAGATTAATACCATTGTCTGTGATAATCCTTTCAGGGATGCCATACCGACAGATAAGATTACTCAGAAAGAACATGGCAGAGAACCTCCTTAGAAACTTCTTGTCATTGATAGATGCCCCTTCAGGATATTCTTGAGTTTCGAGATATCTTTTCACTTCGTGGAACCAAGGTTTCTCTTCTACCCCATCAGTATCAACTTCATAACAGTATACCGGCTCGTCTAGTCTTTCAATAGTAATCCTAGGAGCCTCGTTGTCCCTTCTGACTTTGAATATAGATGACATGGTGGCTAACGCGTCTGCCAACTGATTCTCTTCTCGTGGAATATGCTCAAAAGTGATTTCTTCAAAGTATGGAATCAAAGTCAACACATGTTCTCGGTAAGGAATGAGATTTGGATGCTTCGTGTCCCATTCTCCTTTAATCTGACTGATCACTAGGGCAGAGTCCCCATATACATTCAAGAATTTGATGCTCATATCAATGGCAGCTTTGATACCCATGATGCATGCTTCATATTCAGCCATATTATTGGTACAGTCAAAGCAAAGTCTAGCAGTAAACGGCGTATGGCAACCTTTAGGAGAGATAATTACAGCACCAATACCATTGCCAAGTGCGTTAAAAGCTCCATCAAAAACCATAGTCCATCAGGATCCCAGTTCAGGTCCTTCATATGGTCCAGGTTCTTCATAATCAGTAACAAGCATAATATTCTCATCTGGGAACTCAAAATTCATAGACTGATAGTCATCCACCGCTTGATGAGCCAAATGATCAGCTAGTACACTTCCTTTAATTACTTTCTGCATAGTGTACTAGATGTCGTATTCTGTCAAGACCATCTGCCATCTTGCTATTCGTCCGGAGAGAGCAGGTTTCTCAAATATGTATTTGATAGGATCCATCTTAGAGATTAATAAAGTGGTATGAGTCAACATATACTGTCTTAGTCGGCGAGCAGCCCATGCCAAAGCGCATCAAGTTTTCTCAAGCAGTGAATATCTTGTTTCACAGTCGGTAAACTTTTTGCTAAGGTAGTATATTGCATGCTATTTTCGACCAGACTCGTCATGTTGCCCCAACACACACCCCATTGAATTCTCTAGCACTGTTAAGTACATAATTAGAGGTCTTCCTTCAACTGGTGGCATCAGAATCGGAGGTTCTTGGAGTTACTCCTTGATCTTATCAAAAGCTATCTGACATTCGTCGTTCCATTTCACTACTTGATCTTTCCTCAGTAATTTGAAGATTGGCTCACAAGTAGCGGTCAAATGGGAGATAAATCTGGAAATATAATTCAAACGTCCCAAGAAATCTCCGACTTCTCTCTCAGTACGGGGAGCGGGCATATCTTGTATAGCTTTTACCTTTGCAGGGTCGACTTCAATACCTTTACCACTGACGACGAAACCCAAAAGTTTATCGGATCTAACCCCAAAGGTGCATTTGTTTGGATTCAACCTCAACTTGTACTTCTTCAACCTCTCAAACAGCTTGTGTAGGTGGTCAAGGTGCTCTTCTTCATTCTGAGACTTGGGTATCATATCATCAACGTATACCTCTATCTCGTGATGGATCATATCATGGAATAAAGCAACCATAGCACGCTGGTATGTTGCCCCTGCGTTCTTCAAACCAAATGGCATTACCTTGTAACAAAAGGTGCCCCACTGTGTAACGAACGTAGTCTTCTCCATGTCTTCAGGTGCCATCTTGATTTGATTATAACCTGAGAAACCATCCATGAATGAGAATACCTTGTGCTGAGCAGTGTTGTCTACCAGAACATCAATATGTGGGAGAGGAAAGTCATCTTTGGGGCTTGCCCTGTTCAGATCCCTGTAGTCCACACACATACGAACTTTACCATCCTTCTTAGGCACTGGTACCACATTTGCAACCCATTGAGGATATGATGTGACAGTTAGAAAACCTGCATTGAACTGCTTCATAACCTCGGCTTTGATTTTTTCAGACATCTCAGGGCGCATACGATGAACCTTCTGCTTTATCGGAGGACATCCTTCCTTCATCGGTAAACGGTGAACCACGATATCGGTAACAAGTCCTAGCATATCTTCATAAGACCAAGCAAAAATCTCAGCATAATCACGTAGCATCTGAATCAGTCTTTTCTTGACACGGTCTTCTAATCCAGCACCTATCTTGATTTCTTTCTTATCCTCCTCAGTACCTAAATATATGACCTCGACTGGCTCTTCGTGCGGTTGTATGGTCTTTTCTTCTTGCTCTAATAGTCTAGCAAGCTCTCTAGGCACTTCACAATCTTCCTCACCTTCGTCCTCGGCTTGGTAGATCGGATTTTCGAAGTCATAATTGACAATAGCATAAGCGTTATCAATGGGATCCAGGGTAGATATGGATCTGCAGTTTGTCGCATGGATGTGTGTAAGAACACATTGCTATTTTGATGAAGATAAAGTAAAAGAAAAGACAAAGAGCGCAAATTTTGAATGCAAAACGTCCATTGATTTATTGAATGAAAATATGCGATGAAATGACAACCCTAACAAATGGGCCACTGTGCCCTGGGCAAGGCATAAGGCTTAAAAGTTTTATTGTTCAAATTACAAAACCAAACTTTGAAAATAAGAAAAATAGAAAATAAAATTTACTCCTGACTAAAGGAGATAGGAATAATGTCTTCAGTCTTCCAATTGTTGAGCCCACTGCCAATGGTAGGAAAGATCCAACTGTCTAGGTCACAGTCACTATCAGCATTGACCTGATCTTTATGAACTCCTTTGTTGGTGATACGAATAGCACGAGCACGACGTACAACCCTCTGAGCCTCTGAAGTGAAGCCCAAACCAAATTTGTCAGACTTGTAAGGAATGTCAGGAAGCTGACCCCAAATGGTACAACCACCTTCTTCAACCACAGCTCTAGCATCCTTTAGGGAAGCCATTGTAAGAGGCACTTTAGTAACCTTGGGAACAGTAGGAACTGGTTTAGCAATAGGAACATTCTGAGGAGCCAATTCAAATGTTTGACAAGGAGTCTCGAGGAATTCTCCATCCATCTTAACATACTTGAAGGTATTCAAATGACTAACCATGTACTCTTCTTCACCACAGACGGTGACAATCTTGCCTTTCGCGGGATACTTCAACTTCTGATGTAAGGTAGAAGTCACAGCGCCTGCCCCATGTATCCAAGGGCTTCCAAGCAAACAGGAATAGGCAGGACGAATATCCATTACATAGAAAGTAGAATCAAAGACTTGATAACCCACTCTGATCGGGAGATCAACCTCTCCATGCACCATTCTCTTCGAACCATCAAAGGCTCTTACCACGACGTCACTAGGTTTCAGCACAACCCCTTCATAGTCGAGTTTGTCTAGAACAGCGTTTGGCAACACATTCAATGAGGAACCATTATCCACCAATACATGAGATAGGGTAGTGCCCCTACACTCAATAGAGACGTGCAAGGCCTTATTGTGGTTCCTTCCGGCGGGAATCAGATCAGCATCAGAAAAGCCTAGACCATTATCAGTTGTCAGGCTAGCGACATAATTTTCAAGCTGGTTAACAGAGATTTCTTACAGCACGTGCGCAGATTTCAAAAACTTCACCAAAGCTTTAGCATGGGCCTCGGAGCACAACAAGAGAGATAACATAGAGATCTTGGAGGGGGTGTGCCCCAACTGTTCAACAACATTGTAATCACTCTTACGGATAATTTTCAGCACTTCCTCCATTTCTTTCTTGGAGGAATCTTCGATAGCAGTTTCACCCGGGGCCTCCATCTGGGCAGGCTCAATCATTAGTTCTTTGCCTCGAGTCTCAGTAATTGACTCGGAGGCAGAGATACGAATTGGAGTAGTAACAGTCTTCGGAGAGATTTCTGGGGAGAAGATCCTTCCACTTCGGATAACCTTACTAGTCCCAACGATATTGTCGACATCGGGATTAGTAACTTCAGCAGTTCCATCAGTCAAAGGCTCTTGCTTGACACCATGAATGTAAACATCAGCACCATAATTCCAAGGGATAGCCTTGCTAGAGGAATATGGAATCGGACTGGGCGTAGTAATAATCAGGGGAGCCACTATAGGCTCGGCAGTAATCTTCACAGGACCTTTAGAGGTGATCCTCACTGGAGTTTTGGAATTAGTAACCACAGATACGTCCTCAAACTTCAGACCTTGGGACAAATTTTCACATAAGCTCTCCATAGAAGGAGTTTTCTCAATCAATATAGTACGGTCATCCATCAAACGTTGAATGCCTTTTTTCAGCTTCATACAACCATTGGATTGAGATGCACAATAATAACAGTTTTCAACGTAGCCCGAAAATAAACCGGCTTGCAACAACTTCTTCTTAACAATTGATAGAGGAACAATCAAGTCAACCATGGTAGAAACACAAGAACCATCTTCAATAGCATTAACGATCTTGTCATGATTCGGCATAGGAGCGGTAATCACATTAGGAGTCTTAGGGGGATCAAATTCAATCTCCTTAGCGTCAATCATGTCTTGAATCTTGTTCTTCAGTGCCCAACAGTTGTTCGTATCATGTCCAGGACTATTAGAATGGTATGCACACCTTGCATTGGGATTATAGCTAGGAGCGGAAGTATTAGGATTCCTAGGAGGATCCCTCAAAGTAATCAATTATGCCTTCAACATATGCTGCAACGCCTGAGCCAATGACATGTTGATCTTTGTAAACTGTCTCCTGGGTACATCCTGCTTATGCTGACTACCCTGTTGTTGTTGTGGCACCGGTGTAGAGATCAGAACTGCCCCAACAGATTGGTTTCGGTCATTCTTATTATGACCCTTCTGGCCGTACACAACATTAGACTCCTTCTTCCCATTATGTGGCTTCTTTGTAATGTTTGAAGATGTAGCCACTTGATTTTACCACTTCGAATTCCGCTTTCAACACGTTCTCCTGTCAATATCAGCTCGGTGAAACCGGAAGACGAGCTTCCAAGTAGATGACTATAGAAAGGACCGATTAGTGTGCTCATGAACATGTCAACCAACTCTCTGTCAGCTAAAAGAGGCTGAACCCTGCCTGCAAGATCTCTCCATTTCTGGGCGTACTCTTTGAAACCTTCATTAGGGCCCATGGACCTGCTTTGGAGTTGCATTCGAGTTGACACCAAATCAGAGTTATATTGGTATTGCCGGTAGAAAGCTTCAGCCAAATCATTCCAGGTACGAATATTGGTACTCTCAAGTTGATAGTACCACTCCAGTTGAGCTCAAGACAAACTCTCTTGGAAAAAATGCATCCACAACTTTTTGTCAGTAGTACGTGGCTGAATCTTTCGGACATAAGATCTCAAATGCAGCTTCGGGAAAGACACACCATCATATTGAGCAAACATGGGAATTTTGAACCTAGGAGGAATGACAACTCCTGAAACCAAGCCCAAGTCCTCAAAATCTAAACCAGGTACTTTCTGAACCTCCATGGCCATCAGACGTTCTTCAAGTAATTTGTATTTCTCATCACTAGGGGGATACTGATCATCCAAATAATCATCTTCCTCTTCAGAGTTTCTACCGGTGCCGTGGTTACTATTTTCCTCATGTTTGTCACTTTCATAGTTGTCATCCCGTTCATCATCTTGGTCTACTAGGATCCCAATTTCCTTGACCTGTTTAGCCGGGCCTTTGAATCTCCTCCCCATGCTGATGACGCCAGTTGATTTTCTTGCTTTCTTCTTCTTCTTGTTCAGAAGTGCTTTCAGTTCTTCTTGCCCCTTGGACAAGTTCAGGATCAGCTCTTGGAGCTGGGTGTTTTGGGCCTGGAGATCTTTGACGGTTTGCTCGAGAGCCATTTCTTCTGAAATAAACAGCGAGAAGATGAGAAACCTGTCTTAGAAACCTGCTATGCAATGATTATGAGATGTAGATCCATATGCAATGATTTCAAAGACTTTAGAGTTTATCTTTGTAAACAAACAGAAACAAAAGGAAAACTTTTATTAGTAAACTCAAAATTCCTTTTTTTTTCTTTTATGCCTCTTGGGCTACAATGAAAGGAAATTTCAAAAAGCAAATTAAAAAACGCCTAAGACCTAGAACTCAAGACACAAGTCTCCCACGGGCGCTTCCTCTTTGTGCCGATGTAAGCATTGATGCTCTGCTCCTCATGAAGTAATTTCGTCAACTCCAACACCTTTTTCTCACTAGCATAGAATTGAGTCTCAAAGGTGTCCCTTTCTTCTTTCATCTGAACCCAGGACTTCTGCAGCTCTTCAAGATCGGTAGGCATATCTGGATGGAGAATGACTTGAGGAACACCTCCTTCAAACTCAGGTTCAACAATCACTGGCCTGACAGCTGGATATGGCATAATAAAATCTCGAGCACGAGTGTGCACCCATCTGAGGTAAGGCTCCAAAGGAATAGAGTTCTTCTGTCCCAAGGTCTTGCTTTCAATCTTATACACCTTATTCCACGCGCGTATAAACCTTTAACGGTAACCTTGAGGATCATCTTCATAATCGAACACAATACCCTGAATAAGCATATCATGAGGACTATCCCTTCGAGCATAACCAAATTGGCACAAAGCTAGCGAAGGATTATAGGTGATGCCTCCCCTAATGCCAAGGAGTGGCACATTAGGGAATTCCCCACAATGATCAATAAGAGTGAAGTCTTCAAGAGATCGGGCACACCAATAGATATCTGAATGGGAGAGTGACATTATCCTTCGAGACTACTGTAACCTTTGTTCATTCTTCAACACTGACCGGGGAAGGTGCGAAATAAACCACCTGGATAGTAAGGGTACGCAACACATGAGAGTCCCTCGCTCCTTGATAGTACGAGTGTGAAGCGAGTGCAGAATATCTTCGAGCAAGGTAGGTACCGGGTTATGAGTCAGAAATATTTTGATAGCGTGCACGTCTAAGAGTTGGTCTGGATTAGGGAACAACGCCAACCCATAGATCAACAAAGCCAATACTTCCTCAAAAGCATGGTAACTCATAGCGCTTAGGAACAATTGAGCCTTCTCAATCAGGACCTTAGTAAGAAACCTCTTGACTCCACTCCTTGTTTCCCAATTGGACACTATGTCTGACCTCTTCAGATGTAAAGCAGTTGCAATGACTTTAGGCTTTGGAACATCTTCTAGACCGATAAAAGGTATCTAATCGAGAATAGGTATACCAAGTAGCTTAGAGAACTCCTCCATCGTGGGCACCAGTTGGTAATCCGAGAAGGTGAAACAGTGGTGCTTAGGATCAAAGAACTGGAATAGTACTCTCATCATGTCTTCTTCAAAACCTGAGGTAACCAAGTTGAGTAGAAAACCATGCCTTTCGGTGAATCGAGAGCCATCGGGAACCTTTGAGACCAATTCTTTAAGCTGGGAAGGAACCCTTACAAAGTTGACTCAGATGAAATTTCTAGGAACGGAAGCCATGGCCTGCAATGACGAATAAAGATAAATTCCTTGGTCCTTGAAATGGTTAGTGAAAATGATATGTTATGATGTTATGATGTCATGTACATGTTAATAGTAAATATGTAGCACACACAAACAAGTCATACAAGAGCCTTAGGTTTAAAGGCTTGTATGAAGTCCAAAGGTAAGTACCCTTCCCCACTGAGGTTTAGTTGGCTCAACCTGTCCTAGAATAGTAACCGGGTTCTAAAGGACTCATATCATGGATCTTTCTCGAAGGCTTTATTTTAGTGCGACACTCGAGTGGCCGACCAAAACATCCCGAAAGTCTGATCTCAATGAGCGTAGCCTCGAGTATCAACCAACTTCGGTCTAAATCCAAAGCCGGCCATCTCACTATCTTCAAATGGCCAAAGATGAGTTAACTAGGGTTCTAAAGACTGTGACCATCATATCAACCATATCGGTACATGCCGTACAGTCTCCATGATCTATTGTCACTTACCTAAGGAATCACTAGGTCCGGGTGTAGGACCTTTCACACAAGTAACCCCAAAACAAAGCCCAATAGAAATAAAGCACATAAGTCAAACAATTTTAAGCAAGTGGTAAAGTGATCTAACTCTAAGGTAACCCCTCTTTTATTATACTCCCCAGCAGAGTCGCCAGTTATGTAACACGGTGGGAGAACTGACATTTTTTTGTTTTGTTTTCGCAAAATATGTTGCGGTTAGCATGAGTTGCCACCGACTTTTCTTTTATCCAATAAGGAAGGACTGAAAAGAACAGGAAAGACCTTGATAGATTTTGAGTCCGGGGGGTAAGTTATACAAAGGGAAGGTATTAGCACCCTTTGTATCCATGGTTATCCACGGGCTCTTAAATGCTTAGCTCACTTTTTTTTTCTTCAAGAATTTTGTGATTTGGAAGCCTTCCTTTTTGAAGCCTCTTGCCCCTTTTCTCTTGTGTTTGAGCCTTGTATTTATAGGAGAAACATGGTAGACAAAGAATCATTGAAGAGCTAGGATCAAGGAACATGTTTCCAACCATTTTAATTTTTTGAAAACCATGTTTCCTTCACTCTCTCCCATGGTTTTATTTGGGTTTTGATGGCCTTGAATGACATGTTTTAACCTTCTAGAAACTCCATTTAAAAGGATCCATGTGCCCACCATTATTTGATTTATTTTGTTTTATTTAATTTTGTTTATTTCTTTGAATAAAATCAAAATAAAATAAAATCAAAATCAAAATAATACCAAAGTGAACTTTGAGGTCCTTGAATATGTCATAAACATGATTCAACCTTAAAAGATAGGCCCATTGGTCCAAAAGCTAAAAAATGTTCAATGTAGGTTTCATGCGTTTCTCAAATTTTGCTCAACTTGCACCAATCATAACTCTCTCAATTTTGTCATATGAAGGTGATCTTGGACTTTTTGGAACCCTCAAGATGTCCCCTATAACTTTCGTGTTGATCACTTTTTCATTTGAAGTCATTATTTTTGCGTAAATTGCTTTGACGAAAAAAGTGTCTTTTTGTTGACTTTCAAAATGACCTGTAATGTTTTGGTCCATATCTCTCAAACGAGGCATTTTTGGCCTTGAGCTTAGAGAGACAAAGTTGTAGATAATTGAATTTCCTTCAAAATAAGCTTTGGTTGAGGAATTTTTGATGAAGTATGTGAAAGTTGTGCGTGGTCAAAGTTTAGTTGACTTTTCCTTAAGAAAACCCTAATTTGGTAATTTTTGACTTTTGAGTAAATCTTGATTTTCTTGAGGAATCATGGTCAACCCTTGATCAAATGATGAATGGGACTTCAAAATATTGATGTTGGCAAGAAATGATGACGTTTGGCTGTAAATTGGTCAAAGTTGACTTTTGGTCCAATATAATCGACTGTTGATCATTTGAGCAATTGATTGAGCAAACTTGTGAAGCAAGGCTTGAGACTTGACATGAGGATACCCTAGAGCACATAGAGAACCATGAAGTCCATCTGAGGTATTGAGAGCTCAATTCGTTTTGAGAAAAATAAAATCCTAGGAGAGAGAGCTTGTATGGTCAATCCTCGAGTAGTCTTGAGATTTTGAGACTCCTAGGAGTGTGAGGAAGCTTCTTGAATCAATTGTTCTCAAAGATGTGAGGGCAAATTTTGGGGTTCAACAACAACCATTTCCAAACAATGATTTACCCGTGAGTAGTGAGTATTCATTAGCCCTTTGAGCCTAAACAGTTTAGATCTCGTTTTAGTGATGAACTTTGTGTTGTACATAAATTGAAAATGAAGTTCATCATTGAATTTTTGAGAGTTTCTAAAAAAATTTCTTCTTGAACCTTGGAACTTTGTTTTTATTGATTTCCTTGCCTTAAAAAGCAAGGAGTGTTCACTTAAGGTTTAGTTGAAAATAAGTTGGGGAGAATGAAAAAGAAGATTGGTAAATTGCTCAAACTTTTGAAAAATTTCAAGCAAGCATGAAAAGAAAAAGAAAATGTGAATATGAATGTGAAAAACAAAGAAAAAGAATGCTTGATTGAAAGAGAAAAATAGAGACCAATAATTGTGCATAAGGAAGTTTGAGAAGGTTTGTGATAAAGGAATGAAAATTGTTAATGAAGTTGAGATGTGTGTGAATACCGTGTATAGTGAATGTTCTTTTGCATCAGAAATTTCGATTCAATGGCCTTTAGAAATGTCCCTTTATTGTTAACCCGACCAAGCTACAACCTTAATAGCCCTTAGTGATCTTTTTGCTTCCATGATTTCTTTATTGATCATTTAGATATTGTATGAATTAGTTTGTATTTGCATCATTTGTCAGATGAGCGAAATTTCCCCGAATTTGTAAGGGAGTTTTTCCTTCAATTCTTTTTCAAAGAGGAGTGTTAGAGTGATATGAGCATGATAGTTTAGTTGTTACTTGAAACATTGTATGATATTTGTTTAAGAATCAAGTTCTTATGCATTGTTCGATTTTAGGAATTTATAATTGTTGCTTGTTTGCAATTGTTGTTTATTTGAACCTTATATCTTTTCTTGGTTGAGTTAAATGCTTGATCAAATCCTCTTGTTTTCAATGAGAGACATACTTTGCTTGAGGACAAGCAAAGAGTTAGTTAGGGAGAGTTTGATAGATGTCAAACATGCTTTATATTTCTTATTAATACTTGACATTTTTCAACTTTTTTATGTTTAATTGTGGATTTTAATCTTGAATTGTTGTTATTCTTCAAACATTGTGAAAATACCTTTGGTGCTTGTATTATGTGTTTTATTGTGCAGGAAAAGGCACTAATTTATCAAAGAAGTAAGACGCAAAGAAAGGATCCAAGTTGCCAAAGAAAGGAAGAAACATCAGCAAGTTCGCTTTGCAAATTTGCCAGCGAATGTTCGCTTTGCGAACATCTGGCGAGGCTCCAGCGAATAGTCCCAGAATTTGGGCAGTAAGAAAAGGGACTAAAGTTCACTTTGCAAACTTCCCAGCGAATGTTCACTGATTCTTCGCTCCAGCGAAGACCTGGCAAATGACACCTTGGATGAGGCAGTAACTAAAGGGGCCTAAGTTCGCTTTGCGAACTTGTAGGCGAATAGTTCGCTTTACAAATAAAAGTTCACATTGCGAACTTATGCAGAAACTCAGAGGCGGTTTAACTTATCAGAAGCACCTCAGGTGCCAATTTTGTAGTTCGCTAGGCGAATGAAAAGTTCGCAGTGCGAACTGGGCTGATTTCAAGTGAACTATGAAAGCACTTTATGTAATTTCTTGGGATCATAACCTCATTTTATGACACCAAAATTTAAGTTTCTGATATTTATTCATCTAAGAGAGATCTTTCACATTGAGAAGCTGGATTTGCATCCGATCTAGATTATTCGACACGGATGCTTTTTCATCTCCTCGCGAAACTTGTGAAACAAGCTACCATGAATATGTGTAGCTAAACACATCTTGTGTCGAGATTAGTGGTAGGTAATCCTTCATTTTGTATGTATTGATCTTGATATTTAGTTTGTGAACTTTGTTGATGATTAATATAGGTGAAAAACTTTGTTTGTATGGTTTATATTTTGTTTTGGTTCATGATTGAGAAATATGTTCTAAAACATTACCTAAGTTTTAATCCATCAACAATCATGAGGCTAGAGATAGTTTTGAGAGTTGATGTTCATAAATATTGATCTTGAATGTTATCATATTGATAGTTGGAGTGAGAAATCATCTAAGGATCAATATGGTAAATCCCACAACAAGTGTTAGAGATAAACTTGTTGAGAGGATATGTGATTATATTCATCGTTAACAAGTTCACATCCTTTATCGAGTAAAACGTATAAAACGGATTATCGGACCCTAATCTTGGCATGCTTTTACCAAATCTTTAAAACCAATTTCTTTACCGTTACTATTAAATTCTTATGCAAACGATCCGTTACAAAACAACCAAAATCTTTGTTACTCTAAGTTTAAAATGATTTCAACTATAGAACGGCGGCAATACACATACAATCCCCGTGGATATGATAAAACACCCCCCGAAATACTTTTCAACAACTCCCAACTACGAAGGACCCTTTGTTGTCAAGAAGGCCTTCTCGGGCGGAGCCCTGATCCTCACCACCATGGATGGGGAGGAGTTGCCATCGCCCGTGAACTCCAATGCAGTCAAAAATATTATGCCTAAAAAAATGGATAAAGAGCCCGCTAGATTGACATCCGCAAGGACAATCTAGGCAAAAATGGGCGGCCTGATGGACCAAAAAAAATAAATGTCCATGCAAAAGTTAGGGACAATGCAAAAAATAATAATAGCCTGCTAAGTTGAAAACCCGAAAGGGAGACTTAGGCAAAAATGGGTATCCCGGTGGACGAAAAAAATAGAAAAATGTCCAGGAAAAAATTAGGGATAAAGGCATTTGACTGTGAAGACTTGAGCCTTTCTTCGTCATAGTTGGATCTCAGACGGTAACAGAGCAGTCAAATCATCACCAACTGGTGCAAGGCGTTGGAACCTAGACTTACGGTGGATGGTAGCCAATGTTGTAATCAATGCAAAACATAATTTCCCTTTGCCATTTACATTTGTTTTTCAATTTTTATTGCAAATTTCCTCATCAAGGATTTTTGCATCCTTATACACATCTTATGTACAAATATTTTTCATATTCATTAAAAATTCATCACTTGATTTATCAATTATTTTCTTTTCAGTATTTTGTTTGCAAAATAAACGATTATTTGTGATCACATAATACGATAAAGCGTTGAGAACAATAAAAAGCTAAACCAATGGGGAAAGCATTATGCATTGCATGTTGCATTGGTAACCCTTAAGGGATAATCGGTAATGGCCATTTGCAAGCTTGATCAACAGTAAGCACTATCACGGTCCTTTGTAGAAGTTGTCATTTCCTCAGCAGAGCCATGATTCCCCCAACAAGCGCCATTATGGTTCTTTGGAAAGGTTGTTTACCTTCCATTTCCCCAGCAGATCCATAATGTCCCCATTAAAGTCGCCATGATGTGTCCTCAGGAAGAGACGTGCTCATTCTCTTGTCCCAGCAAGAGTCGTGTAACATCTTCAACAAGAGGCGTGCAACATCATTCCTCAACGGAAGTGGTGTGCTTCATTTTCCTATTTTCCCCAAGTAGAGAAGATCATTCGGACCATGGAATTCCCCTAAGGAGAATCAGTCAAGGTTGGAAGGTCGTTCCCCAAACGGAGTTAGCCGTGGTTTGAAGCTCATCCTGGTTCCTTCATCCCCGACAACGATAACGGTAGTAGCTTGGAAATCAGGGATTTCTCGGTCTCTTCCCCAATAGAGTTGTCATCATCTGTAGGTTCTCTCCCCAGCCGAGGATGTCGAGTTCATTTTGCTACAATCCTCGCCTACCCGCCGCACGTTACCTTAACTAACACCGATGCATAACATGATATCAAGCATCTTGTAGATCAAACATACATAGCATATGCATCGAGCATACTCCCCTTTTACTGATTCATCTCTCCAGCAGATATTTAGTTGAACTTTTCACCTAATCAAACTCTCTTGTCAAAACTCCTCTTTTGTCACCGTTGGCCAAATTTTTGAGTTACTCTTTTATTTAATCCCCTTCTACCTCGAATCATCGAAAAGCTAGCGCAATCCGAACATTCAGGTCCAAGAAGATTAAATAGGGGCAGCTATTGTAATCCGAAATTTGACCTCCCTTTTGCCCTTTGCATAAGCATGTGCATTCGCATCGCTGGCATACACACTAACACGTTTTTCTTTATGGTTTTGTTGCAGGAATATTCAGGTTTTCAAAGCCCGATTAATCACATCCTCACAAGGTCATCACATCATCAAAACAAGCACAAAACAAGGGTTTCCATGCATATTCATCAAAGCAAGAGGGGGAAAATCGAAACCGAAGCTCCAGCACTTGTTCCTAAGCAATTTGGGAAAATTTTGCCTGTGGTAATCGATTACCATTTTGCTAGGAAAAATAGGGTAATCGATTACCCTGTGTAATTTTGCAGTTTCTGCTGCATTTTCATGACAGCAACTTTGTACTCTCTTTTCTCCTGTGTTCTACTTGGTTCTAGCATTGTGTGGAACATTCTAGACAGTTCAAGACCATTCAAGACACTCCACTTACATTTATTCCAATACATCACTTTGAATTAAGTCCACCATGTTACTTAATTTCCAAGCATGTGAGCCTTTGATTTGGATTTGCATTGGGATTGCTCCACTGACTTAGCCAACTAACTAACTGAGTCAACTTCCGACTCAGTGAGTTGAGTGTAACTAACTCCAAGGCAAGCTCCAAAGCTCACTCCAAAGCACCTTTCAAACCTAGCCTACTCCAAAGCTAGCCTCTATATAAACAAAGCTCCACCATTTCACAAAGGATCCACAATCATTTTCACAATTCCTGACTCTCTTCACTCTCAATTCTCTCAATTCTCTCTACATTTTTCTGCAAGTTCTACACATTCATCTTCATATTTTTCCCCAGATCACACTAGAGCTCAATTTCACCATTGAAGAGAAGCAAATTTCACATTGAAAATGCTTATCTCTTGAGCTTAAGCCTTCATTCATCTTCAATTTTGCTTGGATTTCTGGAATAACAACAAGTTCTACTTCAATTCAAGTGATTACTCCAATTGTTTTGGTACAAATTTGATTTCGGAGTTTTATCTCATTTTGCTCGGTTCCGCTACGGTTTGAAGTACAAGTGCAGAATTCTCTGTTTTTCTTGGCTTTTTCTCTCTACATTTCACTCACAACAATCACCAAGCCAATTCTCCGGCTTGTAGGTTGGTTAATTCTCACTCAATTTACTGTTTCGATCGCTTTTGCGCATTTACGATGTAGTTTCGATAGCTTTTCGGTTCGATGAATGATGTGATTGTTGGATCTTTGATCTTCATGTTTAATGCTTTCAATTTGTGTTTAAATGCTCATACATGATGTAATTTTCGTTCACAAATTCATATCATAGCGTGTGGTAGATTGGATAAGTGATTAGGTGCTGAAAATGCTTTTTGAAAAACTATTTTTTGCCACTGTTACAATGGTAATCGATTACCTATATGGGGGTAATCGATTAATCTGCTCAAATTTTCACTAATTCTTCTATTTTCAAGCAGGTAGTCGATTACCTGCATGTGGTAATCGATTACCACTGTAACAGAGTGCCATTTTTATGCATTTTCAAGCTTGTTTGACATCCTTTCCGCATCTAACTTCCATGGTTTGATATGCTTGATATTTGTGGATGTTTTAGGCGCTGGTTAGCTTCTGTTTGAAGTATGCTTACAATATTTCGATGCACGATTTGTCGATTCTCGTAATTGTTTGCATTTTGGCATTACATTAAGCATGATGCTTCTCGCACACTTTTGTTCACATGATAACATGATATGTGATGCATGCTAATTGACATTTGGTACTGCCTTGCAATTTCATCCTTGATCACATTAAGTTTGTTCTTTATTTGGCAAATTTAATCATGTATAATTATTAACTCGCACGTTGCTTTGACGATCTTTCGACTCGGGAAAGATTGTTGGCTTAGTCACTCCCTTTGATGGATTAATCGAAACCATGTTTCGATTAGTTGATTCTCCCTTTCCCCTCTCTTTAGGATCCTTTAGAGCCTTGTTCTCTTAATTCCCTGCTGAGTCGGAGATTCACATGACGCACTGGAGCACTGTACAAATTGGCGTTGTTACGCTGTCCATTTTAATTTTTGCACTATACTTTGGTGCTAGAGAAGGGATGAGAGTGGCTAATTCCTACACTCATCTTGATTACTTTTGGTAGGGGACGAATGACCCTGTCCCTTAAATAATCGTCTCTATCTCCAAGCTTTAGTGTCTCTTAATCCTCAGTCGAGTCGATCCTTGATCATTCTTTCCCCTTTCAATCTCTGTTTTGATCAACCACCATTTTCTTGGTTAAATATCTTCATCGCTTTGGGTTAGCAACCTCCTTTTGGATCCACACCTTTTCTTCTGATCAACTTCTGTTCATTGATTCCCCACCAGAGTCATGATCATTTGTCCTTTGGTTAATCACAGTCATACTGTTAATACCAATTCTCTTTTTCCCCTACAGTCACAATCCTTTTCTTCGGTTAAACACAATATTCCTGTTAAACACCGAAACCCTTGCGGAGTTCGCAACCTTCTCTTGGTTCTTCTCCCTTTGATTGGTTAACCACTGCCTGTCAGTTAAAACACCTATTCACACTTTTTCTTAGTTAACCACAATCTACCTGTTAACATATTGAGCACCTTTCGAGTTAATCACCTTCTCTTGGTTAATCACTCATTTCTTTTCGGTTAATATCAGTCTTTCTGTTAACACCGAATCCCCAGCAGTTAGCAACCTTCCTTTGGTTCAAGTACTCGCACCTTTGGGTTAGTAACTTTATTTTGGTTCCAATACCCTTTTTTTTGGTGAAGTACTGCTTGTTCAGTCAGTACCAACATCCCTAGTGAGTCACAACCTTCACTTTGTTCTACACCCGTTCTTCTGGTTGATCACAGTCTATCTATTAAAACCTTTCTCCCCGCAGAGTTTCAATCTTTTTCTTTCCTTAGTTAACCACTGTTTATCAGTTAATATACCGAAACCCCTTCAGAGTTAAACTCCTCTTCTTGGTTCAGTACTCTATTCTTTTGGTTCATCACAACCCGTCTGTTGACACCAACCCTTTATTCCACAGAGTCTTTTTCTCTTTCTCTCCGGTTAACCACTGCTAGTCAGTTAACATACAGAATCCTTATTCCTTGGTTTTGACACTAATTCTTTTGAATCCCCGACAGAGTTTTCTCTCTTTCTTTTCGTTCTTGGTTTTGACACCACTTTCCCTTTCCTTTTCCATCTTGGTTCCCCGAACTACGTAGGCTCTGGATTCCTCATTGCACTATGAGGATACGTAGGCACGAGATTGCGAAATCTTGGCGAGCCACCTTCTTCCAT
The DNA here is from genome assembly GCA_022829125.1 of Lathyrus tuberosus. Classification (NCBI taxonomy): domain Eukaryota; kingdom Viridiplantae; phylum Streptophyta; class Magnoliopsida; order Fabales; family Fabaceae; genus Lathyrus; species Lathyrus tuberosus. Next base: position 24,001,226 of record JALAZF010000017.1, read on the forward strand.
TCTTCTTCTCCTTCCCTGGTTCCCTGAACTACGACACTCTGATTTCCTCATTGCACTATGAGGGTACGTAGGCACGAGGGCCCTAATCCTCCACGAGCACTTTCTTTCCTTCTCTTTCTTTTTTCTCTTCTCTCTCCTCTTTTAGCTAGAAGCCTTTAGATAGATAACCCATCCAAGCCTAGAAGCAAGCGGAATGGTTCCCGTCGAGTATGACAGATGCGTTAGGTGCTTGTTAGTTCTGCAGCTATGCAGTATGTATGTTGGCTAAATTTTGTTAAAACCTTTCTGTTAGCTCTTATGTCACTGAAGGTATTTTAACATGCTGTATGTGTATCTGCCATAACAGATTAGTTGCAGGTTGTGAAATGTCAAGTAGGATGTCTTGACATGTTGTTCTGCACTAACTGGTTATGTTCAGTTTCTGTCATATTAGTTAAATGTCAAGTGTGATGTCTTGACATGTTGTGCTGCACCTACCTAGTATAAGTGCATGGTTGTAATGGTGTGACAGAAATGTCATGAGCACTTCACTGAACCTGAATGTTTAAGGTGATGTGACATGGCTGTCTTTGGAATGTCATGACAGAACATCTTGATCTGGTACAACAGGTACTACTGCTCTGTGATGGTTAATCAAGATGTCAAAGGAGATGTCACAACATCATTGTCTGTTACAGCAGGTGATGCTATTGTATATATCTTGACAGATTTGATTTGATCTGATGAGATCTTTTTGGATATACCTCATCATTATACACAGGTCAAGGAGATTAATTAGGAACAAAGTGCAGATTTAATTGGATTTCATAAAAAGGATCTTGGAGACTTTTTAGGAAACTATTTGGAGATTTGTTCCTATTCTTATGGAGAAGATCTTGCAGCTAAATTAAAAAGTGAAGATTTAAAAGATACATAAGATCCTGGAAATATTATGTATCCTTTGTGGAGCTGATTTATAGGTCTGGAAGATTCAAGTCAGAATCAAGAAGAATATTGAAGATTAATGGCTTTCTAATTATGGAGATAAATTAGGAAGGATTTGATTGAAGACCTATTTTGTAGGAGAATCTTTTGCAGATTTGTAGCAGCTGATATGCTGTGATTAGAAGCCCAAATCCAGTTGGTAAAAAGTTATAAATAGAATGCTTGTTACCTAGAATAAGCACTGGTCCAAAATGTAGATCATTAGGGTTGTGTGAAATTGTGAGCCACTATGGTACTGTTTCGTACTTAGAGTTGGACTGTTTAGTTGAGTTGTATTTGTCAATCATCTAAGAGCTTTTAAGCAATGACGATTGTGTTTCTTTGAAGTGTGTCTTCTACTTTTCTATGATTGAATAGTTATTGGAAACTAAGCTGTTGATGTAGTGGCTGAGGTGTTGACTGCTAGACATCATTGCAATGATTGGAAGTGAGATGGAGTCTCTTATCTAGGGTGGTCTTAGGTAGAAGGGTCATTGGGTAGTGATTAAGTGAGTAGATCATCAACGGGTGTGTTGATTGTAGGGTCTATGAATTGATACTGCTGATAGTGAACTTCCTTCCTAGCTTGGTATGCCCCTAGATGTAGGTTGTTAGACCGAACTGGGTGAACAAATTCTGTGTGTTGTTTATCATTCTGCAGTTTTTAATGTTCTGTATCTACTCTTGATAAACATGTCTTAGCAGATGTTGTAACATCTGTTGTGGCTTCTTGTTGATTATCAGCTATCAACTATGTGTTGTTCCTTTCTTGTTTAAATGATTATGCAGCAGAATGTCTTGAATTATGTTAAGACATCTGCTGTCTGCATAGACCAGAATTTTCAGTGCTAATACCTTCCTTTCGCATAACCGACCTCTTACCCGTTTATCTTCCCTTGGGTTTTATCGATATTTCCCTTGTCCTTTGGGACTAAATAAAGTTCGGTGGCGACTCTGTTGTATCTTTGAGTGTGCGATTCACTCAGGTATAATCCCGCTAGCTTCATATGGAATAAGCAGAAGTTTCATGAGCCCTTCTTGTATCTTGAGCTTTACAATGTGACAATCAATGTGTAGATAGTTAGAGTGCTCGTTTAAAATGAGATTGACATTTATGCGCAAAGAAATTTGACTATCACAATAAAGGACAACTTGTCTATTACATGGTTGAAAAAGATCATGCATGAGGAATGACATCCAAAAAAGTTCTCTTATAGCTGCAACTAATGTTCTATATTCTACTTCAGCAGATGAGCATGAATTTATGTTTTTATTTTATGATTTCCATGATATACATGAATGACAAGGATAGAAGCAATGTCTAAAAAAAACTCCCTAGTCAATATCACTAAATCCAAGGATTTGAGGTGTTGAATTTAAAGAAAAAATGAGACCATAACTTAAAGCATTCTTCAAGTATCTAAGGATTATGAGTAAACTTTATTGATGATTAGCATTTGGAGAATGCATGATTTGACTTAATTGCTTAGTAACACGAGCATTGTCAGCTCGACTAGTTGTTAATTACAATAAATGATCTACTAGGAGATAATATGTACTAACATCTTCAAGAATTTTTCCATCATCAGGGTGAAGCTTCCAGACACGATCTAAGGGAGTGATGGTAGGTTTGCCATTACTCAGGCATGATTATTCAAGTAACCCATGGAAATACTTCATTTGATACGCATAAATCTTTTAGAAAGAATGAGCTACTTCTAGGAATAAAAAGAATTTGAGTTGACCTAGATTCTTGATGCAAAAATTTGAATGTAAAGATGCTTGGAGTTTGCCAAACTTTTTCAAACAAGGGCCAACTTGTAGTATGTCATCCACATAAATTAAAATATCCATGAAAAAAATCAAATATCTTTTTATTTAACAATGTGTAATCTACCTGTTCTAGAGGAAAACCATGTAGAAGTAAAAGTGAAGTTAACTTGTTAATCCATTGTCCACTTGCTCGATTCAAGCATTATAGGGACTCTGTGAGCCAACAAACTTGGCCTAGTTTTGGAGGAGTGATTACTTAAGGTCTCTTCATATAGACAACATTGAAGTCTCTATGAATAAAATCATTACTCATGTCTAATTGATGAACATGTGAGCCTTTAATTGAAGCCAATATAAGCAAAATGTCTCAAAATAATCTAGGCCCTTTGTTTATGTGAAACCTTGATGATAAATGCCAAATCTACTAATTTAACATAAGCACTGAATAATTTAAAGTATAAAAAATTACATGAAAAGTCTCCAATCTATTATAAATTTAAGATAAAACACATGTATGAACATTTTAATTGTGATATTCATAAGTACATGTGAAATCACTCAAAAAAATCACAAACTACACAAGTTGATAACAAAAAAATCGCAAGGGAGGCAGAGACTCTCTCATCACGAGACATGCCAAAGACAAGACCAAAAAATGGCAAAACAAGGCATCTTTGATAACTCAATCTTGCTAGACAAAGAGATACGCTCGCTAGACGAGCAAAGACAGTTAAAGATTTCTTTCAGACCGAGTTACTTAATGCTGAAGCAAGAAAACTCGCTGGATGAGGTGACAAACACTCCAAGCGAACCAAGGAAGTTCATAAACCCCTTGATTAAGTATCTTAATGGTGAAAGAAGGGTTTTATCTCTTGACGAGCAAGGAGGCTCAATTAGTGAGATATAGAGGTCGAGCCCACTTGGAAAAGTTAGACAATACTTACTAGTTAAGAAAATCAAAACTCGTTAGGCGAGCCGAAGACCTTCCTAGACAAGGATACTAAAACATAACTCTATATGTAGAGCTCTCATTCAGTTCATCATTCATATTTCATGTTTTATTAATTCAAAATTTTATATTGTGATAGTTTGGAACTTTGTACAACAAGAGATAATCGAGAGGGAAATTCTCAAGAGAGATAACGAAGAATCAAAGGTGGAGACTCTGTCTAATTGATAAATTATAGTGGATACTTTTTGATTTCTTTCTTATTGATCATCAATATAAATCTACTGTGAGTAAGAAAAGCAAAATTATATTTTGTTGGGGTTAAATTTAGTTATAAAAACACTCATGTTATCATCTTGATCATGAAATTATGTATGTCATAGTTATTCGTTAATATTAATAATTATCTTCATTTTTAATGCTTGTTATGAATTAGCTACTTATAACTTGTTATAATGGTTTTGAAATTGTATTGATAAATACTTCTCTTGACTAATCAAAGATTTTCATCTACTAGATACTAAACTCTGGACATGGATTTAGGTTTAACAATCACATATGCTGTCGAATCTTAATGTTATTGTATTAGTTAACCGACTGAGAAATCTCTTGTTAGGTAATACGAGTGATTTCACGTTGTTATTTAGACATAAATAACAAACAAAGAGTGATAGGTGATGATACAAATTGATGTCTAAGAATATACATAAGTGATCAAGGAAATGCATGAGGATATCATAATAAAATATAACCTAACAATCTCAATTCCATATTTAAATCTTATTTTCATTCGTAGTTATTTTAGCCTAGTTACCAAACAATCAAAACTTTTCCAAAAAACTTTACTTAGAATCATAGAAATTATTGAATGACTTGTGATTATTGCACTAGTCCATGTGGAGACAATACAAACAATACTTACTTTTGTTACTACTCTAACAAGCAACCAATCGGACCTTGTATAATTCTATTGTTCCATCTTCATATCTTTCAGGCTATGTTTGGATTGATGGAACATAACGGAACGGGGCGGAGCGAAACATAGCGGGCCGGAATGGAGTGGAGCGGAATGAAATATAGATCACACTCCATTGTTTGGTGATTTTATTAAAAATATCTTATTCCATCACATACACCCCAAATTGGATGGAACAAAAAATGGGGATTTGGATGGAATGGATTCCATCATGTTCCATTCCATTACATCCATTATTTGTAAATCCAAATAATGGAATCACATTAGTTACCACTCCACTCCATTCCATTCCATCCCATACCACCAATCCAAACATACCAATTAATGTATAAAAAATATGTACCTTAATCCTTACACTTAAGGATATATATATATATATATATATATATATATATATATATATATATAAATCGAATACCCATTGGATCCCGCTTTAGAATGGTAAACGGGCTTTCCTTTATTAGGCCTTTGGCCGACCAATAACACTTTCCCTCAGGACTTGTCGTGATGTGTTTCACGATAAAGTCTTTCAGAATCTATGTCAGTTTCAGGATGCCTATAACTATGAGATGTAATCTGAGAGAGAGAGGGGGGGGGGGGGGGGGGGGGGGTGAATTAGGATTTTTGAATTTTTCTCATTTTTGAGATAAGTTTCTTAAATTGTTAAATTATTGGAAGAAGTTATATGAATGTTACTTAGGAAGAATGTAATGTTCAAAATTTAAAGTGCATAAAGTAAAGAGTACAAAGAATTATACTAGTTCCCCTTATCAACTCAAGGATACATCTAATATATATTCCCTTATATGATTTTACACTTTTATCAAATGATATTTACAAGTCCCACACCAAGGATTCTAAAGAAACGCCTATCAATCAACCAAGAAATCACACTAATCTCTTGTTTATAAGAAAACACCAAACTCTATGGTGGACTTTGAATCACCCATACTCAAAAAACCTTTTTCACAATCACCAAGCACTATGATGAAAAACATAAGCACTCAAACATTTGTTGACAAAATGAAGAATTTTAAAGTAAGCTATATGATAATCAAATTCATACTTTGATTGTTGATTCTTATCAATATCACAATTTAATTGTATATCCTTTAAATGCTCAGAATCTATTTTATTTTTGAAACTTTTTCTAGTTTATGAAAGTTTACAAAGTTTCAACCATTTTGAAAATCAATGATATTTAAAAATGATCTTTGAATTGTGTAAATGAAAATGTGAAAGTTATTTTTTTCTTTTCATTTTCATATGTAAAGTGTCATATATACACTTATATAAACCTATTTAAAAGGATGCACAAATTTGAAAAGGTTCTATGAAGCATTGTCTTATATTACAATAATGTTGTTTCATGAAAAGTTGTTGTTATAAAGGTGGTAATCGATTACCATGATGTTTTGATCAGTTAAAAGCTTCCAACATTCAATAATAGTCAAAATTCGTTAATTATTTGCAAGAAGTATGTAATCGATTACATGCCCGTTTCCTTTGAAAAATCACACTTTTAAAGGCTTTACTTCAGTGATTTTTATGTGTTAAGTTTGAAAATATTTTAGCTTAAGTTTGACTGATATTTTTTTTAGCTTTTGAGTGATATAAGAGATGAATCATGACATTTTAAATTTCAAGACATTTAACCTAAATTCTTTGAAGATCTGTAACAATTGCTTTTTGTTCTTGCTAAACAATATTTGGAGAAATCTCCCTGAAGCTATCCAGGTGAGATCACAATTGTCCTATTAGTTAAGAGGTATTAGTTGTTGTCCCTTTTCCTTGTTCGAAAATTCTCATTTTATACATACTTCATCATCAATGGTCCCTTTAAGGATGCCTCTTCATATCCTATGTTAAAGCCATCCCTAGTAACGTCTGTCGTCCTCCATAATTACCAAGTATCGTTTATACTATTAATTTTGGTAACTCCTATGCAGTCATGGAGACATTTTGTAACCGTCCTATGTGACCCTTCATTTTTCTCTCTTATAACACGAAAATACATAATCTATTTTGACTCAATTCACATGCATTTTAGTGTCAATTTTATATGTTTTTATTGTGTTATGTTGGTACATTGTATTTGTTTCAGGTATTTACCAGGTAGAAGCATCCTGCGAGAAAACGAGACGAAAACAACGAAAAACAGAGAAAAAACCAAGAATTTGCACTTATAGTGTTAACCATGGTATTCACCATGGCACTTGCCATGATGTGGCAGCCATGGGCGCCACCAAAAGACAAGAAAAACAACAGGCAAAGATTTTACACTCATGACATTCTCCATGGACCTGAAAACCCACGTTCTCCACCTTTTTTACTCATGGCGTTCTCCATGAGCCATGGCGTTCGCCATGGAACTCAGAAACCCAAAAAAAAACCGCCCACTAACAACACTACTATGACGGTTTCCCCCACTTTCTCCATTACTCATACATGATCTAGGGAAGTAAGAACTAAAAAATCCTCCTATAAATAGACCTTGGACTCACATTTTCAAGGCATCCAAGTTTTATAGAATTTATAGGCAGAAATTTCAGTAGTATAAAATCACTAGTTTCTCGTATTGAGGAACTACTGCACTTTAGTATTAGGAATTTGCTATGTACTTGGATCAACATTTCAATAATCTTGCTTGAATTATTTTGCAGTTTCAATTTCAGATACATTTTCATTTCTGTTTTTATTTCAGGTTCCATTTAATTTTATGTCAACGAAGTGCCGAAACTTATCTGAGTCCCAAAGGTGTGACTGGAAATTACATTCCGGTATCGCTTTTATTAATATTTTCTTAAACCGATTTTAATTCCCGTATGATTTTACTCATAAAAATCCAAAAATATATCTGATAGCCTTAGATTTACAAAGCGACAATAGACTATAATAGGTTGACATTGGTCTCTGTGTGTTTGACACTTTTTATACTATAATTGGCATTTCCGTGCAATTGCAGAGCCCTATCAAGTTTTTGGCGTCGTTGCTGGGGAACAATAGTCAATATTGTTATTCCGTTGTTGCACCGTATAGACTAAGACACTCTTGTTTAAATTCCTATAATCATAGGTGGATGGATCACCCAAATTTTCTCCATAATAACTATACCCAGTATTTTGAGGAACCACAAGATTTCCATAATTCTGACCTCAAAATATTAATGGAGGATTTCATTGCAACACAAACTCACTCTAGGATAGAATCTATAATGAAGCGCTCTGTGGCGACACAAACTCTCCAGAATGAAGTGTTTAGAAAACAGAGCCTTCATACTAATAAAATCCTTATGCAACTAAATATTGTGGTTGAGTCTTTCGCGACTCATAACGAGGCATTGGAAACTCAAATCTCCCTGCTTGCACAGACACCTCACGGACCTTCCCCTTAGAGACATGTAAATTTTGTAACAACCAGTGGTGAAAAAAAATCGAAAATCCTAAGGAGAGTGATAGTGAGGTTGAGGAGAGTTCTGGTGAGAAAGTAATAGAGATTAAGAAAAATCCACCAACACCACCCGAAAGGGAGGTTGTCGAAGAGGTAAAGAAGGAAGCACCTTATGTTGTTCCTCCTCCCTATAACCTACCAATTCCTTTCCCGCAAAGGTTTGTGGAAGTTAAGGGAGACTCTCAATCCAAAAGGTATGTGGAGGTATTGGAAAATATCCACACCAATGCACCTTTGTCTGAGGTTCTGCATATAAAGAGAAAATTAGAGGACCATGAAACTAAGGAAATCATTAGTGTTAAGAGGGGAAAGGTTAAACTTAGAGGTGGTGAATGAAAGAACTAAACCAAAACTTGAAAATCTGATACTCAAGATAGAGCCGAAACCACCCCCACAAGTTCCGAAGAATGAACCACCGCACAGAAGGAAGAAAATAAAAGGTGATGTATATGATAAATGGCTTGAAAAGTGGCCATGGAAACCGAAGATTATTAAAAGTTTGATCGAGGAATCATTCTCGAAAGAACCACTATGAGTGCTTACACTTTTGAGTCGTCGAGCTATCGACCTTAAAATAAGCGCTGCGTGGGAGGCAACCCATGGGATTTTTTAATCGCTATGTTTGTTTGTTTGTTTGAATTTGCATAAAATAAAGAGATGGATCGCTTGACTTGATCTTCTCACCAGGTTCTTCCTACCTCTCTTAAACTTATTTCCTTACATTAAGGACAATGTAGGATTTAAGTGTAGGGGAGGTGTTTACCGCTTTTATTGACTTTTTGTTTTTCTGTAGTTTTCTATTATGTTAGTTTTATATCATTGATTGTTTTATATCATAACGTAGTGTATGTTTTGAATCATTGCATGTGTTGTCGAGTCATTTACGCGTGGTTTTCTGCTCATTATTGAATTTTCTGATTTCTTGAGCCATACAATTTTTTTTTAAAACTTAGGAAGATCACTTTGATTCGAAGGTATATAGGTTTTGAAGAGAGGAGAGGCTGGGACGAGGAAACTTGGGAAAATCCGACAAGATCGGTATTGCCCTAACACCTCAAGAATCCCAATTATGCATATTAGTTTAAATCCCCATTGAATTTTTGTATTAAGCTTTTATTTGTTGAAAACATCCTTAAAGTAGTTTCTTTATCCAGTCAGGCACCATCTATAGTCACTAAGTAGGTTGGTCGACGAATAATAAGTGAATGATCTTTGATGCAGAGAAAAATGAATAAAAAGGAAAATCCACGTTTTACTAAGTTAGGTGTCTCTCACCTGGTCATTTAATCCAAAAGAAGTGGTTGAATCCTTTAAAAGAAAGAAAATGCATCTTTGGAAAAGAAAGAAAATTGTTAAAATCTGAAGAAGGTGTTTTGATCATAATCACTAATAGACTGCCTACCATGATGTATGAGAGATAAAGGGCCTTAATGTGACTGTCATACGTAATCTAGGGAAGTTAGTACTAAAAAATCCTCCTATAAATAGACCTTGGACTCACATTTTCAAGGCATCCAGGTTTTACAGAATTTATTTTAGGTAAAAATTTCAGTATTATAAAATCATTAGTTCCTCGCATTGAGGAACTACTGCACTTTAGTATTAGGAATTTGCTGTGTACTTGGATCAATGTTTCAGCAATCTTGTCGGAATCGTTTTACAGTTTCAATTTCATATTCATTTTCATTTCAGTTTTTATTTCAGGTTCCATTTAATTTACATTGCTTTAACTTCTAATTTTTATTTTAAGTCATTTTATATTTTGTTCTTATCATTTCAATTGCCATTGTTGTTACTGTTTCAATTTTCTCATTCCATTCCTTTACACATTAGTAGCCATTACTACCATTTGTTTTCAATTATATGTTATGTTCGGAGTTCTATTTGATATGAAAATTTATAACAACATGTTTATTTTCGTAACGATGTCCGACTAAACTAATTTAGAGTTTGGGATGTGAGGATTGTCGTCCCGACGTGACTCGGTAAAATATATTGGCACTGATTTTCATTTATAAATTATTCGTTTGGTTCTAAATTTTATTTTAAAAGTAAAAAAACTATGCGCGAAAGCAGTCAGATACCGGTTAATAGTGCGACAACAAGAGACCAGTATCCGATCATAAAATTTTTAATTTCTAAAAACAGCGACAACGCTTTAGTAATTAATTAGGACTTAGTAGTTTTCAAAGATTATTTCGAAGTTGCAATATGTGGTGCGACATCAAATCATTTACGGTTTCGAAACATAGCACGGGCTGCGTGAAAGTGAGTAGTGTTTTTAAATTAGTAATTCCTCCGAAAAATATTTTATAACCAAACGAAGTGCCGAAACTTATCTGAGTCCTAAAGGTGTGACTGGAAATTACATTCTGGTTTCGCTTTTATTAATATTTTCTTAAACTAATTTTAATTCCCATTTGATTTTCCTCATAAAAATCCAAAAATATATCCGATAGCCTTAGATTTACAAAGCAACAATAAACTATAATAGGTTGACATTGGTCTCTGTGGGTTCGACACTTTTTAAACTATAACTGGAATTTCTGTGCACTTGCGGAGCCCCATCACTCTCTAGCATCTTTCAAGAGATCTGACCGACTTATACCTCTGTCGGATCGACCTGCTATGGTTTGGTGGTACTACTTTACCCTAACAAGCTCTGACTTTCCTAGGATCTTGATATTCGAATTGCGTATTCTTATACTCGGCTTGCAAAAGCTCGGACCTAAGGAATTCTAGGATCTATATAAGCCCTGCGATCATGAGACCTGATAGGATTGAAATGTTCGGACAAGAATGTCTTGGAGTTCCTGCCGGTCACTTACTCGGTGAGTTACCATTGTTAGCAAATTTTCTCTCTCCTTACCACGATGGCGTTTTTATGGGGATTAACACTTGTCATCATTATATCTGTCAGATACAACTTTTTGATCGTTGTAATTTTTTCTTCAATAAAAGTCTCTTTTCTTCATTTGCTTCTTATTAAAGCAAGTGATTCCTCTTTCAAGCGTTGCTGACGAGTTTCTTCTGCTTCCTCTTTCAATCGTGTTTTCTAAAAACTCAAGTCTCAGGTATTTTTCCTTTTCCCTTTCCTTATTCTTTATTATGGTTATAATAAGAGATTATGATGATTTGGGAGAGTTTCTGATCTCTCTTACTGCTAATGAGAAAAGTAAAATATGGAATGAATGCATGCTATAGTGTGAGGGTCATATGTTTTGAGCAGAGTTTGACCAAATTATTAGGGAAGTTTATGGTTAGACCCCCTCACCTGATAGAAAAACCGACTAAGAATCTTCATTATCAAGTTTCATGGATATTTTGATGGAGAACACAATATCTTTGAATGACAAAGAGGTTCTTAGTTATGAGCACATCGTCATCGACGACAACTACATCTCGAAGCTTCGCTCTAATGTTCAAGTTTCCTCCACCGGGAATGAGAAGGATCTTGTGTTAGAACCTTGTGTGGTTGGTGAGAGAGTCTGTATTACTCGGCCAAGAGGAGTGTCCGATGAATACTTTTATTTTTATACAGGCGTAATCCAGGATTTCAAATTCCGTATCCCTTTTAGTGATTTTGAATCCGAACTGCATAAATCCCAAAACATTTCCCTTTCTCAATTACGCCCAAATGGCCGAGGCTTTATTAAAGCTTTCAAACTTTTTTGTGAGGCGGTGGATATAACCCCCACCTTAGGTTTGTTTTTCTCTTTCTTTGAGCTGAAAGGAGCGGAAAAAGGTGGTTGGGTTTCTCTTAGTGAAATTCCTGGGAAGAGCTTCCTTCAGGCTTATACTACCAATTATAAAGGTTTCAAGGATAAGTTTCCTCGAGTGAAAAGTGCGAAAAGATGCCTCTAGATGATGTATACTCTGGACGAAAATTACCGTTTCTCGATCTATTGGTTGGATAACCCATTGTCGGTTTCTAGTTTTATTTATGATAAGCTGAATGCCATGGAAATCCGATCTTTGGCCGTTTTGGATGCTTTCTGAGTAGTGAAAGTTAAGGACTTGCTACATATGGCTGATGACCCATAAAAAATTTCTAAATTCTTGGGTAATGCTTAAATATGCCTTTTATTATCCTTTAATTATCTTATTGTTCTATGTTTCTGAACTTTACTTTTTTCTTTCCAGTTGACATGGCGAACCTCAAATTGTTTGAGGAGGAGAAGCTGATGGCTCAAGCTAGAGCGAGACGTGGAGAACAGTTTGCTTATAAGAGCCACCTGTTAGGTATCTAGACACGCACTCTCAAAAGGAAGAAGGTGGATACCATCAAAGCTTCGCATGTGGTCTTAGAGCTCCAGACTGCTTCCATCCCTCATTTTGGGGAATCAAAGTTGAGTTCTCCAAAGAGGATAAAGACTTTAATGAGTGATAATGCCAGTCAGGCCAACTTGACAATCATTCCCTGATGCTGGATTTAGGTAGTAGCCACCAGTCGAATCCATCAAATGAATTTAAATTATGGTCTAACAACTTTGATGGCTTGAAGTATTTCCATGATCATTTAAACACGATAGAGGATATCGAGAAGGTGAAGACCATAGGCGCTCAACCAATGACCCAAAACCTTGAGGCCTACTTGATGAGATATGTTGTCATGACCGAGGTTTATTTGAAGTTGGTGACACTTATGAACATAATGAGATTCGTCTCAACAAAGACCAGTCCCAAGTGAAGGATGATTTGAAAAGTCCAAACCGATAAGGCAGAGGAGTTAACCAAACAACTATCAGAGATGAAAAAGTCGAAAGAGGCTGCAGAGTCTCAGTTGTCGGAAGTGAAAAAGCAAAAGAAAACTGTAGATTCCAACTGCTCGAAGCTTGAAGTGTCCAATGCTCGTTTGATCCAAGAAATGGAGCAAATTCGGGCTCTTAATGAGACTTCAAAGAAGTCATTGCAGGATGCCCAAGTAGACTTGCTCTCAACCAGTGATGAAGCTTTTGAGTGAGCCAAAGCCCAAGCATTATGTATCATACCTGATCTTGATGTGTCAAAGATGGACTTTTTGAAGATTGTGGTGGACGGAAAAGCTTCACCTGAAGTAGAGGATTTGAAAGAGGCGGCGATTAATGACTCAAACCCCAAGGATCAGAAGGATGAGCATCATGATGTTTAAGTTTGTTTTATTCTTGTTGTTGGCCATCAATGGTGATGTGTCATTTGTAATTTTTGAACAATGTCTACCTTTCTGACGCATGTTTTAGCCCTTCAAGGGCCCCTTTTGATTTGTGACAATGTTATTTTACTAACCAATGACTTATTTAGCTTGTTTAAGAGGTTGTATTTAATACCTTGATTGTTTTAATAATTTAGGCTTTATGATTAAATGATTTAATCAAGTTGTCCATTATAAGCCCCTTAGTATTTTGATCTGACCCTTAAGTTTCATAGCCCGACAAGAGACTTTTATGACATGTTCATTAGTCAGGTGATTTGTTATCATACTCTGGCCATTTTTCTTCATTTATTTGATTGACTACTTAAGTCACAACCTGGCTAAAGGTTTTACGACCTAGCCATAGATTTATCCTTTATTAGTCGATTTCTTAAGTTAAAGTTTTTTCTTAAATTAACTCGGCTAGAGGTTTCTCATTTACATGGCCGATTTCATATGTTAGAGGTTTTATTCGCTTAACTCGACCAAATGTTTCTCATATACATGGCCGATTTCATAGGCCAGAGTTTTAATTAACATAACCCGATGATTAGTGCATTTTCATGCACCTTCTTTCACTATTCTAGAGTGTCTTATGTTATTTTTACTAAACTTAATTTATGTTTACCTTTACTTTAATTTTGTATTTAATTTTCAGCTTAAACAATTATTTGATACCTTCTCATTGAACATATCATAACTTTAGCTACGAGTATCAGATTGACGCATTCTAATATGAGTTGGAAAGCTAAGAGGAAAACTACAAGTTTCATGTTGAAGTCAGAATTAGTTTTGGAGTACAGAAGACTCGAATAATTCGTTTTAGTACCAGACTTTAGAAAAAAATTAATTTTGGGCCGATTTTTATGTTTTCTAACCCGGTTTAAATTAGAACCTGAATTCCTTGTTTTGTTTAACCTAAGTCAGTCGCTGCTACTACTCAAATTATTCACTATTCACGGAGAACTAATCCTTAAGGCAAATTCTGATGATTACGGGTTCCCCTGTTTTTAGGTTATTTTAATTCAAATTCGATTTTGATTTCTTTTCAATTCTACGTATGAATTATTTTTCTTCATTCGATTGCTTTTGTTTTCTTAATTCGATTGATGCTCATAGGATAAAATTGATTAAATTTGATTGTATGCATGTTCCTAATTTTAATCGTGCGTTAGCTTATTCGTTAGCTTCGCCTAATCTTTAAACTGTCATGCTTAATGTAATAAACATGATCATAATTCACATGATATTGATAGCGCTTGTCCAATTTATTACATAACCGGATAGGATCGAAGTCGCTTAGGCGATTGGAATTACAATAGGTAGTGATAAGTCGGAACCCAAATCAGTAGGATTAGCCATTTTAGCTTATTCGTAATGAAATCCTTTTTACTGTTATATTATTTGAAACCTAAACATTAAAATACCCATCGTTTTCAGTTGGTAAAAATCAATCCAAGAGTCCTTGCGATACGACTCTCCAGTGTCACTTCCCTAAACTATAGTTTTTATTTACTCGTTTTTTACCAGTGCGCGACAACAGATCAAATTGGCGCCGTTTCCAGAGACTCTTGTTGATTTTAATCAATATTAGAGTCATAGGTGATTATTCTTGCATTTTTGCCCCTCCGTTCTTGTTGTTTTGGCCAATTCACGAGAACACGTCAAACCCGGTTTTCAGGAAAATCGTCTCAGAATTAAAGTTTTTCCATGCCACTTTAGCAGAAAAAAATCAGGAATCAAAGTCCCATAGTCTTAGAAAGAGTTTTGGGACACTACCCTCAAAACCCCAAATTCCTTATTTTTCTATTTTTTATGATTTTTTTCTTGTGTTTTCATAGTTTCAGAAAATTAAAAAAAAAATCTCAAAATTCTTATTTGACTTAATTAGGTTAAATTTTGTGTTTTATATTTTTTGTATCTTATTTTAATCGTTTTTATGCTTTTTAATTGTTTCTGCTTAATAGGAACATTGTCGGTATTTTCCTATTTGTTGTTGTATTGCTCAATTAATCCTGGCTACTAGGTCTGATTGTTCTGACTTGTTTGATTTTCATCCTGAAGTTGAAAGAACCTTACACGCGCACCGTAGAGTCAATCAAGCTAGCATTAGCTCACCACCCATTAGCGATAGTTATTCTGATTTTGTGTTTTCTGATTCTTTATTTGATTTTGATTTTGAGTTTAACATGGCTGATCAAAGGACTCTATCTAAGAGAACTGGCAGCACCTGATGTTAATTATAATGCTTTATGTATTAAATATCCTACTGTTGTTGTATCTTTTGAATTAAAATCGGGTTCAATACACTTGTTTCTAAGGTTTAGTGGTCTTGCAGGTGACAATCAGCATAAACATCCGAAGGAATTCCAGGTTGTGTGCTCTACACCTTTGAGACCGAAAGGAATCACGGAGGATCACATTAAGCTGATAGAACTCCCATTCTCACTTCAAGGAGCTGCAAAAGATTGGTTTTATAATCTTGAGTTGAATTCTGTCACAAGTGATTAGTTCAAATTGTAGCTATTTTTGTATATAAGTTTTGTTGCACTTATCGATACTGTTTTTTAATATCGTTCGAATAAACCCCGCTTTGTTTGTAAATACATTAACTTTACGTTATACCGTATATATTGCTTTATCGTGTAAATATTATAGAATTTAATTGATTTTCTCTCATTTTTTCAGGTAATCAAGCAAGGATAACTTGTCATATTCAAAAAGATCATTGAATAAGCTTTCCAACGCTTCCGACCGTGCGTCAATTTGAGTTACGGTTCACAAGTTGTGGTTAAAACAAGGGCTGCTGTGCTGTCAAGTTCGCTTTGCGAACTTCCCAGCGAATGTTCCCAGACTTGAGGCAGTAGAAAAAGGCACTAAAGTTCGCATTGCAAACTTTCTATCGAATATTCGCTTTACGAATAAAAGTTCACATTGCGAACTTTTGCAGAATCGCAGAGGCGGTTTAACTGTTCTTGAGGCATCAGGTGCCAACTTTTGAAGTTCGCTTTGCGAATAAAAGTTCTCTTTGCGAACTTGACAGATTTTGAAATGATATTTAAGTCATTTCATTCATTTTTTAGGTGATGGTTTCAGTATTTTTTGCTCCCACTCCCTCAAACTTCATTTTTTGATAGTTTAGAGCTTAGAAAAGCATCAATGGAGGTTGCAACTTGACGATTAGGGGTGGATGATTCTTGGATCGTGATTAACACTGTGAGACATTTTGATTCCTCTTCTCTCTTCCCTTTTTAGTTTCCATTTGTTGTGAGTTTGTATGTAAGTTTACCTTGATTATATGTATATTTATTGCTCATGGTGTTGTATAGAACTCATTTTACAAATTAATGTTGATGATTGCTTTCTTTATTTGGGTTTGAGTTGCGGTAGACATATCCTTTTTGAATCCGGATTTAGGATGAACATCTATTAGGTGCTAGATTCTAGAGATAGATTTAGGCTTAATATTCACTTGGGTATCGATTCTTAATGCTCCGTGTGGTCGAGTTGCGTGAGACATCATCGATGAGGCAATGCGGTTGTTCTCTCAACTTTATATTAGACATAACCTTTGTTGTGAGTGATATGTGATAATGTTTACGAGTGATTTAGGTTGCGTATAGCTGGGTAGTAAGTTTAAGTATTTGATAGGGTAGATGAAATGTAAACCCGAGAGTTCTCTACTCTCTAAAGAATTAATTATTTTTCTTTTCATAAGTTTTATTTCCCGTATTTAATTTAAACCCATTTTAAACCCAAACTCATTAACATTTAAATTGTCGAACGGCGGTTCAATAGCACAGATCTCTGTGGACACGATAGATTCCCGGAAAAATACTTCCAAAAACTTTTGTTGCTTTCCGCTTTACCGCTTCAACAACAAGCTGGAATGATCTGAAAAGAGTGTTCCTAGAAATATTTTTCCCTGCCTCAAGAGCTGCTTCAATCACAAAAGATATATGTGGTATTAAGTAGCTTGACATGGAATCATTGGCTGAATACCAGGGGATATTCAAACAACTAGTGTCCATTTGTCCTCAGCACTAGCTTATCGAGCAGTTACTTATCCAGTACTTCTATGAGGGATTGCTTCCAATGGATAAAAACATTTTAGATGCCGCTAGTGGTGGAGCACTTGTTGATAAGACTTCAGCTAATGCCAAAGCTTTGATTGAGAACATGTAACTAAACTCCCAACAGTTCACAATTAGAAACAATTTTGTCCAAACAAAAGGTGTGAATGAGATTCAGGTTTCTTCTTTCAACAAAGCTCTATGATAAGGGCCAAATTATGTTAATTATTTTTATAAATTAGTGGCACTTATTAGCTTAATTCATTGGATTTGCAAGTCAACCCCTTAACTTTTGTGTAAATATAGATTTTTGGTTTCATCATATAAATATTGTGAAGATTTATCATTTTGCAACTAATTTTGTAGTTTTGTTGCATTGGAAGAGCTTTGGAAGTTAAAAAGAAAAAAATGACTTCTACATGCAATTTTGGATCAAGAGCATGCATGCAGATGGGGCTTAGCGCGGTCCACTTTTTCTGGTTTGTATAAATACCCTATGACTTCATTTTGAGAGGGTTAGACACCAACTTTAGGCACCAAATACACCAAAAATTCATAGAAACTCGGAAATCGGAGAATCGAAGCTGGATTCACATCAATCTTCAAGAAATCATTATTGATGCTCATTCATCTCTTCTTCTTTCTTTTGAAGCAAGCTATCATGATGATGTGTAGCTAAATCCTTTGTTTCTGGATTAGATGTAATTAACCTTACTCGTATTTATTTCTTTTAATTTTTGTTATATGAACTAGTTATGAATCAATATAGATGTATCTTTGTTTTCATGTTTTCTTCTATGGTTTGAACTATTATTAAAAAATATCTTTCAAGTCGTGACCTAAGATTATCATCTATCAAAGACCAATGTCTAGATATAGATTTAGGATTTGATATTCACTATTATCAAGTTTTAATGTTATTGTATTGCTTCATAGGTTGAAAGATCATTAATTAAACAATATGGTAAAACCCATAACACCGGTTAGAGATATGTGGTGTTGAAGAGTGATACGAAATTATAGTGATTGATAACAATGTTCATTTACTAGATTGATTGAAAACATATGAAAAAGGCTAATGAAATCTAATCCTGATATGTTTCATTATCCATTAATTTTTGAATCATTTACCATTGTTACATTTTATAGCGAATGTTTCTTTTCACAGTCGAAAATCCTTTTGAACCCTTCCTTAAAATATTATTAACTGTGGAATGGCGGTATTATTGCATTAATCCCTGTGGCGACGACATAAAATACTTTCCCTTGAAAAAGTGTTTCAACAAAATGGCGCCGTTGTCGGGGATTGGCGTTTAGATATTGGAACCATAATAATAGTTTATAATCTCTTAAGTAATTTTGTATTATTATAAACTATTTTTTTTTATCATTCCTTGTGTTTGTTAATTTGTGTGGTTAGCATTTCAGAACTCTATTTAGGCGAGGAAGCTTACCCTAAGATTAACTTCTTTTTGATCCTGAGATTGAAAGAATAGCTCGAAAACTCAATAGCAAAACCAGAAAGAGAAGGAAACTAGCCAAGCAAAGAAACCAATGTGAAAGAACTTCTAATGCTACTTTTTCAACAACTTCTATTATTGAAGAGGTCATGGCTGAACCTCCAATAGTTGTACGAAGGTCGTGTGTCAACAACCCAAGAAGAAATGCTCATATTGTTAGACCTTCTCAAAATGTGAGAGATCTAGAAAAGAAGACCAGATTCCTACAAATTTTGTATGCAAATCCTTTTACCATACTTGACCATGAAGATCCATATAATCACCTTACCAAGTTCTATGAGGTTGACGATACACTTGGAGCTTCTGAAGCAGAAGAAGAACAGGTGTTCATGAGATTGTTTCTTCATTCATTGATTGGAAAAGCAAAAGAGTGGTACCTTGATCAACCAACTCAGACTATAACAGATTGGAATGTATTTGAGGAAAATTTTCTTGATAGGTTATTTCCACACATCAAATTTATGAAGGGCAAAGCCACAATTGCTGTATTTTCTCAAGGTTCAAGTGAATCCCTATGTGAAGTATTGAATAAATATAAGTCAATGTTGAGAAGGTGTCCTAACCTTGGTTTTGATGATCTTACTCAAATTCATATCTTCTGCAATGGACTTCAAGCGCAACCACAACTTCTTTTAGATGCAACTGCAGGTGGTTCTTTAATGTCTAAGAGTGCAGAAGATGCAGTAACTATTATTAATTGAATGGCACTCAATGATCACCAAGTTCAACACAATAGAGGGCCTTTACAAAAGAAAGCTAAAATTATTGTATTGGGAAAAATGACGCAATTCTGGAACAAAAAAAAATTGTTGTCTCAACAAGTGGAGGAAGTTACAAAGCAAATGTCAAAGCTTCCGCAAAAACTCAAAAATATACAAGGAGTCCCTAACAAAAATAAATGTGTATCATATTGTGAACTTTGAAATGGGGATCATCCCACAGGGTATTATCCTCCGGCAAATGAAGAGGTGAATTACATGGTAAATCAAAATCAAAATCAACAGAGGCAAGCACTGTATCAAAATATTTCTGATTATAAATAAAGAGGGAACAATGCACAATATGGTCAAGGGTGGCGACAAGAAGCAGGACCTTTCAATAGACAAAATCCCTATCAAAATTATAATCAGAATCCTCGGTCACAAGATAGAAACTCAAAGATAGAGGATACTATGAATTAGTTTATGCAAATGTCCAGGGCAAATCAAAAGAGCACTGATGCGGCCATCAAGAATCTTGAAACCTAAGTTGGTCAAATAGCTAAGCAATTAACTGATCAACAAAAAGGAACATTTTCTGCAAATACTTAAGATAATTCGAACGAACATTGTAAGTCCATTCTAACTCGTAGTGGTAGAGAAATTGGCAAAGGCATTGGTGATGATGTTGAGAAAGAGGAAGTTGTGATAGAAAGAGAAGAGGAAAAAGATGAGGTTGAAGTAGAAAAAAATAAAGAGGGATAATTATTTTAAAAAGATGAATTAGAAAAGAAAAAGAGAGGAAAAGAAGAAAAAAAACTCAAAATCTCAAGAGAAAGGGAAAATGAAGAGTATTACATTACAACTCATACCTTATCCACATGCTCCTACCAAGAAATACAATGCAAGGCATTATGCGAGGTTTCTGGATATATTTAGTCATTTTCAGATAAATATTCCATTCTCTAAAGCTCTTGAAGAAATTCCAACTTATGTTAAGTTCATGAAGGACATCATTCAAATAACTCTCCCATGGAAAGAAATCGATCATGGGAGAGTTATATTACCTGTCACCATAGGAAATGTATACATTAGAAAAGCAATGGTTGATTTAGGTTCAAGCATAAACTTTATTCTGTTGTTTGTGGTTCAAACGTTAGGTAACATTAAAGTGAAATGTACAAAGATGACACTACAGTTGGCTGACAAATCTACCACCGTCCGCATGGAATAGCTGAAAGTGTTTTAGTTAAGGTGGACAAGTTCTTGTTTCAAATTGATTTTGTTGTAACAGACATGGAAGTGGATGATGATGAACCTTTGATTTTAAGCTGACCTTTCATGAAAACTGTAAGAATGATGATAAATATTGATGATGGCTTAATGAAGGTCCAAGTTCAAGATGAAAAAATGTGTTTTAACCTCTTTGAATCCATGAAACACTCAAAAGATAAAGGAGATCATTTCCGGATGGATGCCACCGATGAAGCCATTATGGATGTGAGAAGACAAATGCACTTATCCACTCCTCTAGAGAAAGCTCTAACTGATGCACTTAAATTTTTTAATGAAGATGAAGAAAAAGAGATTGAAGAATGCTTAAGAGAACTTGAGTCATTAAGAAAAGTTCCTCCTCTTGAAGCCAAAGTTGAAGAATTGAAATATGAATCAAATATAGATGAATCTAAACTTGATTTGATGACGCTACCCTCACATTTAAAGTATGTTTTTCTTGAAGAGGGTGGTCACAAACCTGTCATTATCAGCAGTTCATTATCCAACAAGGAAGAACAGAAATTGATTCAAGTTTTGAAGGAAAATCAAAAGGAAATGAGTTGGGCGCTTTCTGATTTGAAAGGAATCAAATCATGATGGACGAGGATTACAAGTCGGTAGCTCAACCACAACGTCGTTTGAATCCTACTATGAAAGAGGAAGTGAGGAAGGAAGTAGTAAAATTAATGGAGGCCGACATGATTTATCCTATTTCAGATAGTGCTTGGGTGAGTCCAGTGCAAGTGGTACCCAAGAAATGAGGAATAAAGATGATTAATAATGAAAAGAATTAGTTGATTCCGAAAAGAACTATGACGGGATGGAGGATGTGCATAGATTATCGAAGGATTAATCAAGCCACTAGAAAAGACCATTTTCCTTTATCGTTTATGGATCAAATGATTGAAAGATTATCAGGTCAAGAGTTTTATTGTTTCTTGGATGGTTATTCAGGATACAATCAAATTACCGTCAACCCGGAAGATCATGAGAAGACGACTTTTACATGTCCTTTTGGTGTTTTTTCTTATAGAAGGATGCCTTTTGGATTGTGTAATGCACAAACAACTTTTCAACGATGCATGCAAGCCATCTTTTCTTATCTAATTGAGAAATAAATTGAAGTTTATGTTGATGACTTCTTTGTATTTGGTCTTTCTTTTGATTTATGTTTGAAAAATTTAGACACTCTTCTGAAATGGTGTATGGAAACTAATCTGGTTCTAAATTGGGAGAAATGGAATTTCATGGCCACTGAAGGTATAGTACTTGGCCACAAAATTTCTTCCAAAGGAATTGAAGTTGACAAAGCAAAGGTTAAAGTTATTGAAAAGCATCCACCATAATTGAATTTCAAAGGAGTCAGAAGCTTTTTGGGACATGCAGGGTTCTATCAGAAATTCATCAAAGACTTCTCAAAAACTGCCAAACCGTTGAGCAATATGCTTAACAAATATAAGTCTTTTGATTTTGATAATGTATGTTTAATTGCTTTTGAGGACTTAATAAAAAAGATGATAACTACACCTATAATCATTGCTCCAAATTAGAAACTTGATTTTGAACTAATGTGTGATGCAAGTGATTATACGGTTGGTGCAGTTCTTGGCTAGAGAAAGCCAAAAAAATTCATGTTATACACTATACGAGCAAGGTTTTGAATGAGGCTTAAATTAATTATGCTACCACAGAAAAAGAATTGCTTGCTATAGTGTATGAATTGGAAAAGTTTAGATTTTATCTCATTGGTTCAAAAGTTATTATTTATACTGACCATGCAACTATAAAATACCTGCTTACCAAGCCTGACTCAAAGCAAAGGCTCATAAGACGCATTATTTTGTTACAAGAATTTGATCTTGAGATTCGTGATAAAAAGGGCACAAAAAATTTGGTAGCAGATCACTTGACTAGGTTGGTGAATGAAGAGATAACCAAAAAGGAAAGCAAAGTTGTGGAGGAATTCCCTGATGAAAAGTTATCCATGGTACAAGTAAGACCGTGGTTTGTATATTTAGCTAATCACAATGCCACTAGTTGGATACCTGAGGATTTGACTTGGCAATAGAGAAAGAAACTCCTTCACGATTCAAAGTTTTATGTTTGGGATGAGCCTTATTTGTTCAAAATTATAGTAGATAATTTGTAAAGGAGGTGTGTTACCAAAGAGGAAGCAAGAAGCATACTATGGCATTGTCACAATTCACCTTATGGTAGTCATTACAACGGTTAAAGGACGGAAGCAATAGTTTTTCATTCGGGCTTTTATTGGCCTCCCTTATTCAAAGATGCACATGAGCATGTCCAGAATTATGATAGTTGCCAAAGGACAGGAGGAATGAGTAAACGAAATGAAATCCCATTGCAAAACATTCTTGAAGTTGAAGTTTTTTATTGTTGGGGCATTGATTTTGATGGTGCATTTCCTTTTTCATGCCCAAATGAATACATCTTGGTAGCGGTTGATTATGTTTCTAAGTGGGTAGAAGCAGTTGCATCTCAAAAGGAAGATGGCAAAACAATGATAATTTTTTTAAAGGAAAACATCTTTACTCGTTTTGGTACTCCAAGGGTTTTAATAAGTGATGGAGGTTCGCATTTTTGCAATTCTCAGTTAGCAAAAGCCCTTGAGCACAGTGGTGTCAAACACAAAGTAGCATCACCATACCATCCAAAAACATATGGCCAAGCTGAGGTTTCCAACAGAGAAATCATGAAAATCTTGGAGAAAACAGTTCTTACTTCAAGAAAAGATTGGTCTATCAAACTAGATGAAGCTTTGTGGGTGTATCTTACTGATTTCAAGGCTCCAATTGGTCTTACTCCTTTTCAAATGCTCTATAGGAAAACATGTCACCTTACTGTGGAGTTAGACACAAAGTATTATGGGCATTGAAGTTTTTGAACTTTGATCCAAAGTTATTCGGAGAAAAGAGAAAGTTGTAATTACATGAGATGGATGAGCTGAGACTTCAAGCTTATGACTCCTGCAAACTCTACAAGCAAAAGGAAAAGAAGTAACATGACAAGAAAACCCTCACCAAAGATTTCAGACCTGGACTTATGGTGTTATTGTTCTATTCGAGACAAAAACTTTTTTTGAGAAAATTGAAGTCCAAATGGTCCGGGCCTTTCCAAATCAAGGAGGTGAAGAATTATGGTGCAATTATGTTGAAAGATCCAGTTTCAAAAGAAAGTTGGACTATCAGTGGTCAAAGATTGAAGCGCTGCCTTGGTGGTGATATTGATCGACTAATAACAATAGTTCCATTTTCCGATCCTTGAAGTTACCAAAGAACCATCGAGCTAATTGACGTTAAGCAATCGCTTGTTGGGAGGAAACCCAACTTTGTACGTATTTACAACTTTACATTTAGTAGTAAAGGTATTGAGTGGTGAAAGTCATAGCAATTTGAAGCAAACTTAAAAATTTCTGCAGTATTAATGGCTCTAAGCAAGCTCAGATGGCGCTAAGCGCTCCCTGGAGCATTTTGAAAAATTGGGAAAAGCTGAGACCACGTTAAGCATGGTTTGATGGCGCTAAGCACGCTCTGTCAGTTCAGTAAAAAAATAAGTTTTACAATGCATGACCCACTTTTACCTATTCACAATTTAGGCCCATCCTGAACGAAGTCTTTCCCCAGAATTCTGCCAAACCCTCATTTTCTCCATTTCCTCCCACACTTTGGAAACTCTAGCCTCCCAAACTTTCTCAAAGAAAAACCCTTGCAAAAATTTTCTCCAAAATCTCTTTGCTTCCTCACTATAGCATCAATCCTCTGGTATCTCTTTATTTTATTTCGAAAATTTTTCGTTGTTTGTATATAGTTTCCTGTTAGTTTTCAACTTTCAAGTTTGAAAATACATGCATGTTGATTTTCTCTTATATTATTCACATTAAGGTTGGATTGTTGTGCATAGGTGTCTATTATTCATGTTGGGTAGATTATTCTAGAGTAATGTAGACGTTTTAGGTCATAAAAGGGCTTACAACATTGTGCAAAAGGTGGCACAGTGGCTATGTTGCCGCTTAGTGCGAGACTTAGCGCTTATCGCCCTTGCTGCTGCCCAGTTTCTTGTTTTATTCAAATCTTGTGGTACTTTTGTCATGTCTTGTCGTCCATAGGATTGCAGAAGGAGACTTTTGGATTGATTAATGGTTTTTGTGTAGTTTGTGCTGGATTTGTTTGATTTGTGCAGACATGGGTGAAGGTTGAGAAACACAAGAAAGGGGTGGTTTGAATTGGGTTTCATATTTCGTCCCCATTTGTGAAATTTTAAATCAAATGTGTTAACAAGAAAATAAAATAAATGAACACAATTATTTTATCCTGGTTCACTATTAACGAAGTTACTCCAGTCCACCCCTCAAGGTGATTTCGCCTTATCACTAGGACTTAATCAACTAATCATCAACATGATTACAACCACAATGGAAACCCTCAATTACCTTCTTGAGAATCCTGGAATTCATTTGCCTCTCAAGGAATCATTCACTAAGCTATTAGAAACATGCTTAGTCTTCTCAAGCTTTCAAGTCTTCACTCGACCGCTCTAGGAACAACCTCCAAGCCGCTAAATCACGACTTAGCCCTCTCGAGCCTTCTAGTCATCATTCGACCGCTCTAGGAACATTACCTTTTTCAAGGATTTTTGTTGTGCACTATATATGCTTCTTACAAGTTGATTACATAAATGAAGTACATAGCAAGTTGAGAGCAACAATTTATTGCTTTCTAATACATATCTAAAAATAAATCTCTAAGAGATTATAAAGCTCTCTAGTTCTGTATTTGCTTAAAACCTTTCTTATGAGCATTGCGGCTTCTTATCATTAGATTTAAGCTTATATACTCATTTTTGAGTAGTTGATGCTTATTCCAGCTTAACTATCAAGATCAACTAAGGTACTATGCTTCACTTATTGATGTTTCACTTGATGAGTTTCACATGGCTTTAACATGTTGCATCGTTGTGCGTTCTTCATCATTTTGCTTCAGATTCTTCTCCATTGAGCATTCTTCTTTTAAGTTTCAGCTTGCAGCATCTTGTACTCCTTTCTTGAGCATATAATGCTTTTCCAATTCAATCATC
Source organism: Lathyrus tuberosus (assembly GCA_022829125.1). Classification (NCBI taxonomy): domain Eukaryota; kingdom Viridiplantae; phylum Streptophyta; class Magnoliopsida; order Fabales; family Fabaceae; genus Lathyrus; species Lathyrus tuberosus. The sequence continues at coordinate 24,027,167 of JALAZF010000017.1, forward strand.
AAGTTCATTTAAGCTACTATGCTTCTCTTATAATGTATCACTTGAGTAGTTTCATATGGTGTTAGCATAATCATCGTTTGTTCACACTTGTAGTAACAACTTCATATTTGCTTGCTACATGTTGATTTGTTTCCTGTGTTGAGTGATAATCCTTTGTATGAGCAACAATCAACAATCTTTTATCTTTCTCTCTTGTGGTCAATGGTTGCTTCAGCAATAATCTATGAGCTTCTAGCAATGAGCAGCATTTCTTCAAGCTTCCAAGTCTTCAATTTATTGAGCAGGAGAGAATAGATCCGTTGAGGGGTATTCTTGGAAACATATTCCAACAGCAATATCCCAACATTCACATGAAGGAATGGTCAATATCACTGTACAAAAACCCGATCCTGCGCCACCTTCTCGAGGTAAAGGCTACAGAGTTTTAATACTATTATATTCAGCTTAAAACCATTCTGATCTTCAGTCTTCTAATATCTTCAGAGGCTTCAGTTATTGACTTGATGAAGCATGTTGTAGAAGAGTCATTCTTTGTGTAGTCTTCAGAAACTCAGTCTTCAGAATTCCAAGATGTTTGTTCAACAGAATCTATCTTGAGAATCTTCAGCATCCGTTCTGTTGGAAGCATAATCTTCAGAGTCTTTAGAACCTTATCTTCAGAGTCTTCAGATTTCATTGAGCACATTCTTTGTCTTCAGAGTCTTCAGCACTTCGTCTAATTAGAATATTGTCTTCAGAAACTCTTCAGAACTTGATCTTCACAAATTGTGTCTTCAGAATCTTTAGAGCTTTGTTCACCTGAACCACATCTTCAGAATCTTCAGAACTTGTAACATTAGAAGCACATCTCATTAGAAAGTCTTGTAGACCTTTCTCATAAAGTCTTAATTAGAATGTCCAGAACTAACGTTTATTAGAACCGTTGTTTTAGAAACATTCACGAATCTTGACTTTAACTTGTACACACACATATGTTTTCTTCCAGAGTGTTGATAATGGAGTCTGATGACATCACTTGCCTTCTTATCAGAGTCAGAATCATATTGACAATAGCCACACACTAGACAGAAACCATATCATACAGAATTGTTCTCTTAGATAATATGTGCAGTTATCGTCAAAACTTATTGGCCAGATGTAGAATCAAATATTGTTCATACAATCTCCTCCTTTTTTATGATGACAAACAATGCATTTTGATAGAGCAATTCGTATAGGGTAATCACCATAAATCAACAGAGTCAGAGATAAGCTTAACAGGATCCCCCTGATTCTGTTACTCTCAAAATTCATTTATGCTTGTTTAGAGTCTCCCCCAGATCCCAAGACTCATAACATGATTTTGAAGTAGAATCATGTTCAAAAGAGAAGGATTACTTCTCAATGACGTTTCATCAGAATCTAACTAGTACTGGCTAGTCTTTATCTCAGAACCAAGCTTACTATCAGAATACTGTAGAGGTATCAGAACCTGATTTGTCTCGTCAGACTTGATGTCTTGCATTGTGTATCAAAAACTGGTAGATACTTTCTTAGATGCCACACATCATGTATCAAAACCAAATCTTCAATATCTTAACACATATCATCAACAGGTGCATATATCCTTAGGTCATTTAATGGTTCAGAAACCAAATATTTTCTTTTATGACAATGACTTAATTTCATCTCCAGAGAATTCACTTTCTTTCAACGCTGGAGTTTAGATACCTTATGAGGTTTGGATACCATTGAATTTTAGATACCAATTGAATCATCCTTTAAGAAAATTAACAAATTCTGACAAGTTTTGGGTATCAACACGAAATTCATGGGCATCTCTTGTTTCTGATAACTTAGTGGTCATCACTGAATATATTATCAGATCAAGCTTGTCTGGTATTCTTCTTTCTTGTACACGTCTTCTAATATAACATATCTTCTGATATCTTATCAAATACAAATTATGTATTATGATATATCATAGCTTCTGATATGTCTTAACTTCTGTCTTCTGATAACCTGTTCTAATATACAGTGAACGTTTGCAAAGTTCCTGATCAATTTTTAAACATATGGTTAGAAGTAAAGCATATTCAATTATATTTTGGGGTGAGATTCTTTAGATTGGATATCAAAATCATATATCACTTTCTCCCTCTTTGTCAAAAATCAAAAAGGTGTAGAAACGAAATTGACAGAGTAATATGAAGAAGAAAATTTCATTAATATTAGATAAAATACTTCATTCATTCATTTCAAAGATTATAAACTAGACAAAGTAAGGAATCATCAAGAAACCACTAAAAATTACTAGACTAACTTAATTAGAGGAAGTTACAAGACCATAGGAACATCAGAAACTAAGGAGGACTTTGTGCTAAACACAACCAACCACTCAATACCATATTTCAGAAACTACCAGATCCAAAACCCCCACAAGCAGCACATAGATTCAAATGTCCTGAAAACAACCACTACAACCCGACACATCAGAAATCCATCAGCTTATCAACCCTTTCACATCTCACTTCCTCACCTGCATTTTCTGGTCCAAGCCTTTTGACTAACTCAACAATCTCAGCTTTAAAGAACAGTTCAGACAAAATCCTTCCGTAAGGAATATATGATTTGTGATGACTTCTGAAGACATCAACCATGGCCTTCAGATGATTGAAAAACGTTTGAGGCAGGTTAATCCGAACATTGTTTATCAAAAAGTAGATAAAGAGCCTGTCATCATGCGATAAAACATTTTTATCTACTCCCCTTGGTCGGAAGTTGGACAACAGAAGTTGAAACCAGACTTTAGCAATGGGTTGGAGTCCTTCAGGATCAGTTGGTACAAAATTTGGAAGAGAGTTGTCATGGATTTCAGAGAGTTTTTCAACGAAGGTGTAGTCAAGATGGAATTCTTCCATAGTGGTACCAAGTTGAATACATCCTATAGCTTCAGCAATGGAGGTGGGAGTGACAACGAAGGGAACTCCAAAAATAGAGGACATAACTGAGTTACCATCTTCACCAACCCGTGCAAACTTCCAAAATTCCTTCACAATGTTTGGATAGATGGGTCCATGTAAAATGGCATAGTATTTAGACCATCCTTGTATGCGCATACTTATGGTTAGGTTGAAACTAGCTTCTCTGAGGACAAGGAGATTAGGACGTTTTTCTATGATAACTTCTAGAATGTCTTCGTTCCAACAAAAGGTTTTGAGAGACATGGTGATACAACTAGGGTAAGAATGGTGTGATAAAGAAAAGGTAGAAATAAAGAAGGGTTTGAGGAAGGATGATATAAATAGAGAAAAGGTAGATACTACTTATAAGGAGGAGCAAAGATAATAATGGCAATCAGTTTCTAGTCATGCAAAAGAATTAATGATTTATCGAAAAATATTGGCTGTTGCTATTTCCAAGATGGATGATAAAAAGACTAATACGCTAAATAAAATGAGAGAGTAGGTGACCTATACAGACACTAGATTTAGGGAGAAACAGAGAAGACACTCAAAGAGGAATGAGTTCAGAATATCTGACAAAAGGTAAGGTGACATGATTATAATGTCTTGTATCAAAGATATTCTCATTACCCGAGTTGTCCCATCAGATACTAGGTGTGATACAAGTAATACCAAAGTTTTGTTAACGTATCAACCTTTCGTATCATGATGACCAATAAATGCATCACGCTTTTCAATTTCCAATAGTTGAAAAAACATTTACCATAGACAAGCGTTTTATTTTGATTACTTAAGAAATGAAGGGATTTTGCTGGTCAAAAAGGTCTCATATCTCAGTAGTATAGTAAATGTCACCAAGCACTAGAAATTTAATTTTCTATTCTGGAGGTTACATTTAGTGATAGCTTTCTCCATTTGATGTAGAACTAAGTTAATATGTGAAATGGAAACAAGTTTAATTTCAGTAAGGAAATTTTTTAGAAAGATATTATCCTAGTGAGGATTTTATCTTGAAGATTTTAGAAATTGAATTCCTTCTGATTTTTTTTCTTAAAACGTATTTCTCTAGAATATAAGAATAGATTTCTAGACTATTTAAAAATTAAATAGTAAAGTTTAGAAATACATTACTCGAAACTTCTGTAGATTCCAGCTTCTGATGTTGAGACTTCTTCAGAATCACCAAGAGTTCAGCTTCTACGGTTGATGACTAGTTGACATCACTTCTAGCTGGATCACTAGAATCATATCTTCTTACATTGTCTTCTTTCTGCTGTAATCTTCATAGGAATCTTTAACGTTGATCAGAGTCACATTCATCTTTATGGCTTCCATTCTGAAGGGTGAGAACATCTCTTCTGACGTTGATTTCATCTTAGAGAAGAACCAAGATCTTTCTCTAATCTTCACCTTAGAGTTGTCCATCTTCTATCTTCAAGAGAGATCAGAAAACAACTTCTTCAAGAAGGATTATTTCCAAAAGGTTAAAAGTTTCTCAGCTTAAACATAAATCATTGAGCATTTATGTGCTAAAGATACTTGTTGGAATCTTCTTGCATCATCAGAATTCAATCATTGAGTAGATGCTGATCTTTATCAGATGCAAATATCATCAAACCAAAATCTATTTCCTTTGGGGGTTTGAATGATAATTTTGTTCTTACTAATTTGATCTTTATGAACCAGAAATAGTTCATCAAAAAGTCTATATTTCATTTCTTAGAAAGTGTGAACTTTGATGACTTCTGATTAAGCATCTTCTGATTTCTTCATTCTGATACTTCTAAAACAACTTCGTTTACTTCATCATAGAGAAGATAGTTTCTAGGTTTGTATTATTCTACTAAGCTTTTTAGTTTCTAACTTCCAAGCTTACCATCAAATCTGACATTGATTTGATTTCTGATGAAGGTGCTTCAGTAGCCCTTGGATATTCAGAGCAATCTAATTAATATGCATCAGAATAGATTCGAATCATATTCTGTTCTGAATAAACAAGCTAGTTGCTTCTTAGAAATGCTTTGTCACGATGATTTCTCATATATCATGATTTTAGCCATTTATTTTCAAGCTTGTTTTATTCTTTAATAATCTGTATCTGATTGTGAAGAACCAGAATATCAGAATCTTCTTTTCATCAGATAGCTTCTTAAGCTCACACTTTCACTCAGTCACATGAGTCCAGAAAGTGGTGAGTTCAGAAGGATACATTCATATACCTGAAGCTTCTGAAAAGAATTTAGAATAACATTCTGACAAACTTAAGTTTGTTCAACTGAGATACCTTTCTCAAGCTAACAACTTGCTTGACTTATGTCACGACAAGTTTCAATATGAACACATATGTCAAGAATTCAAAAAATTGAACGTACATGTGTTGTTCTTCCAAATTTTTGACAGCTTGATAATCTTCCTTTCTGATCACTTTAGAAATCTACAAAGCTTTCCAGAATCAGAGTAGATGTCTTCATTCTATGCAGACATTCAGAATCCTGATAATAAGCTCCAAAACTAATTTCCAGGCTTGATCAGTTGTTATTAGCTTATATTCAAATAATAAGCTTCTGGTCATCTTCTTCAAGAATCCTAACGAAGAATTCATCATTCAGAATCTTAAATTCTGCAGTCATGATTTAAAATCTTGATAACAAGATTTCTAACATCTTCAGCATACTTCACCTTGAAGTGTTCATGCCTCAATATCATGACACAAGCATTTTCTCTTCTTCACATGAAAGAGTTCTTAATGAGCAATTCTGAGAAAGTCAATGGCAGACCGAATCTGATTGTTGAAAACATCCCAAACTCAGAAAGAATGACTTTCAGCAAACAAGATTTTTTGCTTTCTGATGATTCTTGTTGATCCTTCTTAGATCATTCTTCTTAAGCCTTGTCTAGGCATCACCTTGAGAAGATACATAGTTCTCAACTAATGTATTCCAAGAATAACATTCATCATATTCTTCAATTTATCTGATGAGTCTATAATCCTTTTACCAGCTGATTCTTTACCTTGCTTTCAATCTTCTTGCGAGCATCGTAAGAGAGCGTTATATTGACAATAACAACCACCTCTAAGAATCAGTGACATAATCCAGCATGAAACTTTCTGGTTTATCATTTCAATACTCAATCTTTTCATCATGTATGAGACTAAAACTGTAGATGGTGGAGTATAACCAGAGCGTTTCTCAAAGCTCGTCCGGATCATTATCTAACACGATTAAGTGTTTGATAAACATCAATAACAGAACCGGAGCTCTGATACCAATTGAAGGTTGAGAAATACAAGAAAGGGGAGGGGGTTTAAATTGGGTTTCATATTTCGTCCCCATTTGCGTAATTTTAAATCAAATGCGTTAACAAGCAAATAAAATAAATGAATACAATTATTTTATCCTGGTTCACTGTTAACGAAGTTACTCCACTCCACCCCTCAAGATGATTTCGCCTTATCACAAAGACTTAATCCACTAATCATCAACATGATTACAACCACAATGGAAACCTTCTATTGCCTTCTTGAGAATCCTGGCATTCATTTGCCTCTTAAGGAATCATCCACTAAGCTGTTAGAAACATGCTTAGTCTTCTCAAGCTTTCTGGTCTTCACTCGACCGCTCAAGGAACAACTTCCAAGCCGCTAAACCACGACTTGGCCCTCTCGAGCCTTCTGGTCATCATTCGACCGCTCAAGGAACATTAACATTTTCAAGGATTTTTGTTGTGATCAATGGCTGCTTCAGTAATAATCTATGAGCTTCTAACCTTGAGGAACATTTCTTTAAGCTTCCAAGTCTTCAATTTATAGAGCAGGAGAGAATAGATCCGTTGAGGGGTATTCTTGGAAACATATTCCAACAGCAATATCCCAACGTTCATTCGGTCAACATCACTTTACAAAAAGTTGCTCCTGCACCACCTTCTCGAGGTAGAGGATACATAGTTTTAATACTATTATATTAAGCTTAAAACCATTCTGATCTTTAGTCTTCTAATATATTTAGATATTGACTTGATGAAGCATGTTGTAGAAGAGTCATTCTTTGTGTAGTCTTCAGAAACTCAGTCTTCAGAATTCCAAGATCTTTGTTCAGCATAATCTATCTTGAGAATCTTCAGCACTCATTCTTTTATAAGCATAATCTTTAGAGTCTTCAGAACATGTTCCTTCAGAACCTTATCTTTAGAGTCTTCAGATTTTATTGAGCACATTCTTTGTCTTCAGAGTCTTAGGCACTTCGTCTAATTAGAATCTTGTCTTCAGAAACTCTTCAGAACTTGATCTTCACAAATTGTGTCTTCAGAATCTTTAGAGCTTTGTTCACCTGAACCACATCTTCAGAATCTTCAGAACTTGTAACATTAGAAGCGCATCTCATTAGAAAGTCTTGTAGACCTTTCTCATAAAGTCTTAATTAGAATGTCCAGAACTAACGTTTATTAGAACCGTTGTTTTAGAAACATTCATGAATCTTGACTTTAACTTGTACACACACATATGTTTTCTTCCAGAGTGTTGAAAATGGAGCCTGATAACGTTACACGCCTTCTTATTAGAATCAGAATCATATTGACAACAACCACACACTAGACAGAAACCACATCATATAGAATTGTTCTCTTAGATAATATGTGCAGTTATCATCAAAACTTAATGGCCACATGTAGAACCAAATCTTGTTCTTACAATGGGTCCTAGAAAACTCCTTGCCTCCAAGAAGCAAAAGACATCTGATGCAGGCCCTTCATATGTGCCAAGGGCCAAAACTGGTGGTTTTAATAGGGACAAGTTTGTATGGGAAGAGCAGGAAGAGTGTTACCGAGAGCTTGCAAGTAGAAACATTTGGTTTGAGAGGACCTTCAACATTAATCCTCTGGGCGAGTTTAGGGATTGTTTGGAAATCATTGAATCAAGAAACTGGCAAAAGCTTTGCACTCCCCTACCATACAAGATAGTCTGGGAGTTCTATGCTAATGTCATTCTAGTTGAAGGTCTCCCTTACTCCTTCATGAACATGGTGAGAGGAAGGGAAATTTCATTCAGTAAAGATGCTATCAATAATTATCTTTGCAACCCTCTCACTTGGGAGAATGGTGCACTTGCGAGTATGGAAAGGGGTTGGTTAGGGGTAATTGAAACATTGAGTTGGTGAAGGATGCGCTTGTGCTGACAGGTAAGTCCTATGAAGTTAATGCTTCGGGGGGGGGGGGGGGGGGGGGAGGCGCCAAAGAACTTCTTAAGGAAGAATCTCAACACGACAGCTTAGGTATTGATGACTTTGGTCCTTTACAACATAAGTCCAAGAAGTCACACATCCTTCATTCCTTTGGATACTACTTACCTTTTGTATTATATCTTGGATGATAGGCAGGTTTATGTTGCTAGGATTATTGCGAATGAGATTAAGATGATTTCTAAAAGTGGTCATAGATTGGGAAGCAAGATTCCTTGTACTTTGACTTTCCCAGGGCTGATTACGGGGCTTTGCCAAAGAGCTCGCATCCCAATGCCACTCGTGGTCCATGAGACCATTGATGGTGTTATTGACGATAGGTACATTAAATGGTAATGCATGACCAAAGGAACTCGCGCTTTAATAAATCCACCACCTCCTGCTCAACAACAAACTATGATGAGAGGGCTACTTTTACTTATACTTGGAATATGCTTGAGGCTAATCAGAGAGAATTAATGTTTATGCATGATTCCATGTATCAGTTTCAGCTGCAGATTAGGGAGCCACATGTTAATCATAATCTTCCTTCTCGAAAGGCATTTCAGTATCATGTTAATTGGCCTGATGGCAGGCCATTTTATCCGGAGAGGGCACCTAATGAAGAGGAAGAAAGTGGATAAGAGGAGGATATGAGTGATGCAGAGTGATGGATCGCTTTTTAATGGTTTTTAGCCTGTTTGATGTTGTTTTTTTAGTTTTTATTTCATGTTATTATTTCAGACTTATTTTATCATGTTTAACTTAAGTTGTTAGAGTGTTGAACTTATTTTGTTTTGGTTTATTTTGGTCCATCCTTTGTTAGGATGAGGATTTGTGGAATTTCGGTGCGGCATTTCATGTCGCCATGACCTTTCATATGGATTTGGTTTGATTGATTAAGTTTCTTGGTTTTAAATTGTTTTAGTTTAGTTTAAATTCAAGTTATTTTAGTTTTTATCAAATATTTTTTGAGTTTATTCCAAAGATAAGTCTTGAGTAACTTGAAGAAGCAAAATGTGATGACTCCAAGTTTGATTGTGTTAATATGCAAATGCGTGGTAATGATAATAGCCTGAAAAGAATGGTACAAAAGCAAGGTACATGTTTAGTGCTTTCTAAACCATAGCACGAATATGAAAATTGTAATTTGTACAAATAACTTGTCATACATTCTTTTGCACAACGTGTTCATGAATGAATCACTTTAGATTAAAGCCTAACTGTGAGGAAACTTCCATTATTTACCATATGCACAGGAGACCAACAATCTATTTTTTTAACTTGGTTGATTTATGTTTAATCTTGCAGTTATGTTAATGTTATGAAAGCATGGAAATGATAAGGTGATAAGTGCAAATTGTAACTATTTTTGTATATAAGTTTTGTTGCATTTATCGATACTTTTTGGTTAATATCGTTCGAATAAACACCATTTTGTTTGTAAATACATTTACTTTATATTTTAGTGTATATATTGCGTATCGTGTAAATATCATTGAGTTTAATAGATTTTCTCTCGTTTTTGTAGGTATTCAAGCAATGGGATTTTGCCATTGTTGTATACAACATTGAATAACATCTCCAGCGCTTCCGAACATGCATAAATCAGAGTTGTGGTTCAGAAGTTGTGGTCAAAATAAGGGCTGGTTTGCTGTCAAGTTCGCTTTGCGAACTTGCCAGCGAATGTTCGCTTTGCGAATGCCTGGCGAGTTCCCAACGAAGGCTCCCAGAATTATGGCAGAGGAGAAAGAGACCAAAGTTCGCTTTGCAAACTGTGCAGCGAGCATTGGCTTTGCGAATAAAACGTTCGCACTGCAAACTTCTGAAGAAAAGCATAGGAGGTTTAGCATTTCAGAGGCACTTAAGTGCCAATTTTAGGTATTTGCTTTGCGAATAGATCGTTCGCTTTGCGAACTGGTCGGATTTTGTAATTCTATAAGTTCATTTTCAGTCATTTTCTAGGTATGTTTGGGGTATTTGTTCCCAATTCATCAAACCTTCATTCTTTGATAGTTTAGAGCTTAAAAAAGCATCAATGGAGGTTGCAACTCGACGATTAGGGGTGGATGATTCTTGGATCGTGATTGACACCGCGAGAGATTTTGATTCCTCTTCTCTCTTCCCTTTGTAGTTTCCATTTGTTGTGAGTTTTTATGTAAGTTTACCTTGATTATATGTATATTTATTGCTCATGGTGTTGTATAAAACTCATTTTACAAATTAATGTTGATGAATGATTTCTTTATTCGGTTTTGAGTTGTGGTAGACATATCCTCTTTGAAGCCGGATGTAGGATGAACGTCTATTAGGTTCTAGACTCTAGAGATAGATTTAGGCTTAATATTACTTGGGTATCAATTCTTAATGCGTCCGTGTGGTCGAGTTGCGTGAGACATCACCTCCGAGACGATGTCGTTGTTCTCTCAACTTTGCGTTAGACATAACCTTTGTTGTGAGCGATACGTGATAATGTTGACGAGTGATTTAGGTTGTGTGCAACTGAGTAGTAAGTTTGAGTATTTGATAGGGGAGATGAAATGTAAACTCGAGAGTTCTCTACTCTCCAAAGATTGTATTCTTTTTATTTTCATAAGTTTTATGCCTCGCATTTAATTTAAACCCATTTTAAACCCAAACTCTTTAAAATTTAAATTGACGAACGACATTCTTTCCCTCGAACCGATCTCTGTGGACACGACATAAATCCCGGAAGGAATTCTTTCGAAAATAAATATTTTTGCTTGCCGCTTTACCGCTCCAACAAAATGGTGCCGTTGCCGGGGATTGGTTTTGATATTGAGTCGCATTGCGATAGTTTGGATGTTTTGGATTTTTGTACATAATTTTTTATATTGTATGTATGATTGTATAGATACTTGTTTTGCTTTTATTTTCCATTATGTTTGTTCAAGTATTGTATACATTTTGTTCCCGTAACTTTTGTTCAAGTATTTGGTTAGGACACTTGTTTTTGGTTTGCGCGGTGAGGCATCACCATGGCATGAAGGAAGGAAGTTACTAGCTAAGCATTGTAAAGGCGTCGAGCTTACGACGTAAAACAAGCATGTTTTATTGTTTTTAGTTTCTAATGTTTTTGTTGTTGTTTGGACGCAAATTTTGGTTGGCTAATTTGAGGATGCATTTTGTGATTTTGCAAGTCTGGTCGTTTCAACATGCGGATGTATGGTAATGATATTGTTAAGTTTTGTACATGTCCAAGGTATGTGTTTATCGCTATCTTGACTTTAGCATATTCATGATACTTTGGATTTTTACAAACTTCCATGCCATTCATTCTTTTATATACTTGTTCTTGATGTGAATCACTTTAGTTCCCACCCTTTTTGTGAGGTAGCTTTCCATTGTTCATATATGTGCGGAGTACCAACATTCTTGTTCTAACTGGATTTTATTATGCTTAATCTTTTGTTTGTGTTAATTATATGAATGCATGAAAAGGATCAAGGCATTTGTTTCATTTTGAGCATAACTACCTATCCAAATAGTCATTCACCTTGTGAGCGTGTGATTATTCGTAACCCCTTTGAGCTTTTTGATCCATGTTTTATTTGAACTTAATGCTTTTCTATGAGTGTTTAGTTCACTTATTTTTGAAAGGATTTCGTTTTTTTCTTGAACCATCAACTTTGTGTTGTTGTATGAATTTTTGCCTTGCCTTAGAAAGTAGGGAGTATTCACTTGATGATGTGGTTGAATTCAAGTTGGGGAGAGAATGATTGTTTACTCATTGGTTGGTTTCTATGAGGATGAAAAAGAAAAGAAAAAAGAGAAAATATATGAAAAAGAAAAGGAAAGAAAAAAAAGAAAGAAAAAGAAAATCTTTGAGAAAGGAAACAAAAAGAGTTCAAATAATTGTGCTAAATAAGTATTGTGCTTTGTGTAACACTTGGGATTTTGGCAGAAGTTAATTGGAATTTTGTGTTTGAGTCTTTGTGAGTTGATCAGTCCCTTAGGTTTAGGCAAGTTTCGTTTTAATCACCTTTAGAAATTGTCCCTTGTTTGTTTGCCCGACCACGCTACAACCTTGAAAGCCCTTGTGATTCTTGCCTTTGTATGTTCAATGTGAATTTTTGGATGATTGCATAATTTAGTCTATTGTTTGCATGATTGTTGTGTGAGTGATAAGTACCTCATTTTGTGTTTTTCATCTACCGATGATTGTTTTTGCTAGGTGTGATTCACTTTGGAACTTGTGTTATTTTAGGATGTTTGGCATGATTTTTGTATTTTGCATTTGTTTCATGACTATGTTGTCGTCGTAGTTTAGTGGTAAGTATTTACTTTGTGTGTATCGTTTTTCATTTGAACCATACATTTGTTTCCGTTTTTCAAAACCTGTTGATTCGTGATTCCTTGGTTATTGCTTTTGTGTTTTTAAGTTTGCTTGATTCTTGTTTGCGGACAAACAAGTTAAAGTTGGGGAGAGTTTGATAAGTTCAAATTGTAACTATTTTTGTATATAAGTTTTGTTGCACTTATCGATACTTTTTGGTTAATATCGTTCGAATAAACACCGTTTTCTTTGTAAATATGTTTACTTTACATTTTAGTGTATATATTGTGTATCGTGTAAATATCATTGAGTTTAATTGATTTTCTCTCATTTTTGTAGGTATTCAAGCAATGAGATTTTGCCATTGTTGTAGAGCATTGAATAAGCTTTCCAGCGCTTCCCACCGTGCATAAATCAGAGTTGCGGTTCAGAAGTTGTGGTCAAAATAAGGGCCGGTTTGCTGTCAAGTTCGCTTTTCGAACTTGCCAGCGAATGTTCGCTTTGCAAACGGCTGACGAGTTCCCAGCTAAGGCTCCCAGAATTATGGCTGGGGAGAAAGAGACCAAAGTTCCCTTTGCGAACTGTGCAGCGAGCATTCGCTTTGCGAATAAAACATTCGCACTGCGAACTTCTGAAGAAAAGCAGAGGCGATTTAGCATTTCAGAGGCACTTAAGTGCCAATTTTAGGTATTCGCTTTGCGAATAGATCGTTTGCTTTGCGAACTGGTCGGAATTTGTAATTCTATAAGTTCATTTTCAGTCATTTTTTAGGTATGTTTTGGGGTATTTGTTCCCAATTCATCAAACCTTCATTCTTTGATAGTTTAGAGCTTAGAAAAGCATCAATGGAGGTTGCAACTCGACGATTGGGGGTGGATGATTCTTGGATCGTGATTGACACCGCGAGAGATTTTGATTCCTCTTCTCTCTTCCCTTTGTAGTTTCCATTTGTTGTGAGTTTGTATGTAAGTTTACCTTGATTATATGTATATTTATTGCTCATGGTGTTGTATAAAACTCATTTTACAAATTAATGTTGATGAATGATTTCTTTATTTGGTTTTGAGTTGCGGTAGACATATCCTCTTTGAATCCGGATGTAGGATGAACGTCTATTAGGTTCTAGACTCTAGAGATAGATTTAGGCTTAATATTCACTTGAGTATCGATTCTTAATGCTTCCGTGTGCTCAAGTTGCGTGAGACATCACCTCCGAGGCGATGCGGTTGTTCTCTCAACTTTGCGTTAGACATAACCTTTGTTGTGAGCGATACTTGATAATGTTGATGAGTGATTTAGGTTGCGTGCAACTGAGTAGTAAGTTTGAGTATTTGATAGGTAGATGAAATGTAAACTCGAGAGTTCTCTACTCTCCAAAGATTGAATTCTTTTTATTTTCATAAGTTTTATTTCTCGCATTTAATTTAAACCCATTTTAAACCCAAACTCTTTAACATTTAAATTGTCAAATGACATTCTTTCCCTCGAACCGATCTCTGTGGACACGACATAAATCCCGGAGGGAATTCTTCCGAAAATAAATATTTTTGCTTGCCGTTTTACCGCTCCAACATAAGGTAATTTTTTATTTTGAGCATAACCACTTGACCAAAAGTAACCTACCTTGTGAGTGAGCAAGAATTCGTTAACCCCTTTGAGCTTTAATGATTAGATCCATATCAATGTTGAACTATGAAAAATTGTACATATATAATTAGTTCATCATTGATTTTTGTATGGATTCTGAAAAAAAAATCTTGAAACATTTGAACCATCAACCTTCATTTGTGGTTGAAATTTTCTCTCTTACCGTAGAAAATCGAGGAGCATTCTTGTACAATGTTGGTTGTATTCAAGTTAGGGAGAAAGCAAGAAAAAGGGTGGGTTGCTAAGAATTTGAAAAAAGAAAGAGAAATGTGAAAAAGAATTGAAAAATAAGTGAAATTGTTTGAAATAAAAAGTGACAAATAATTTGTGCTAGCAATTGTGATAAAGGGTGTATCATTTAAACAAAGAGGAGTGGTAAATGAAGTTGTGAATTGTAAGGAATTTAAAAATTGAATGCTCTTATAGAGTTTGGTAGCTTTGTTTCAAAGACCTTTAGATATGAACCTTTTTTTTGTTAACCCAGCATCCTTATAACCCTTAAAAGTCCTTTGTGATTTGTGAATTTTTGCTTTGCTTGGATAACTGCAAAAGTTGATCAAGATGTTAGCAAGATTATAGGGTGTGAGTCAAATCCCTCAATTTTGTTCTTTATCCATTGATGAAGATGTGTGTTAGGTGTGATTCATGATTGAGTATGTGTTGTCTTAGAATTTTTAATATGATATTTATGCTTAGAATTTGTTTCATGATCATGGTGTCGTTGTAGTATAGTGGTAAGTATCACTTTGCTTGTGCCCTTGAAAATTTTGAACGATGCATTTGTCTTCTTTAATCAATGCTTGTTTAATCTTTTGATGTTGGAAGTTGCTTATTTCTTTAGGTTGGAAAGAATCTTGTTTGAGGACAAACAAAGTTCAAATTTAGGAAGAGTTGATAAGGGCCAAATTGTGTTAGTTATTTGTATAAATTAGTGGCAATTATTAGCTTAATCCACTGAATTTGCAAGTCAGCCCCTCAACTTTTGGGTAAATATAGCTTTTTAGTTTCGTCATGTAAATATTGTGAAGATTGATCATTTTGCAACTAATTTTGCTTTTGTTGCATTGGATGAGCTTTGGAAGCTAAAAGGCAAAATAATGACTTCTACATGCAGTTTTAGATCAAGAGCCTGCATGCAGATGAGGCTTAGCGTGGTTTGCTTTTTCTGGTTTGTATAAATACCCTCTAACTTCATTTTGAGAGGGTTAGACACCAACTTTGGGCAACAAAAACACCAAAAACTAGGAGACACTCAGAAATCGGAGAATCTAAGCTGTATTCGTATCAAACTTTGAGAAATCATTATTGATGCTCATTCATCTCTTCTCCTTTTTTGTGAAGCAAGCTACCATGATGATGTGTAGCTAAATCCTTTGTGTCCGGCTTAGATGTAATTAACCGTACACGTATGCATTTCTTTTGATCCTTGTTATATGAACTAGTTATGAATCAATATATATATGTATCTTTGTTTTCATGTTTTTCTATGGTTTGAACTATTATTGAAAAATATCTTTCAAGCCTTGACCTAAGATCATCATCCATCAAAGTTTTAATGTTATTGGATTGCGTAATAAGTTGAGAGATCATCGACTAAATAATACGATAAAACCCACAACATCGGTTAGACATAAGTGGTGTTGAAGAATGATACGTGATTATAGTGATCGATAACGATGTTCATATACTAGATTGATTGAAAACATATGAAAAAGATTAGTGAAATCTAATCCTGACATGTTTCTTTATCCGTTTTTCAAATAATTTATTGTTGTTACATTTTATAGCAAATGTTTCTTTTTAAAATCGAAAGACCTTTTGAACCATTTCTTAAAATAGTATTAACTATGGAACGACGGTGATATCGCACTAATTCCTGTGGAGACGATATAAAATACTTGCCCTAGCAAGAGTGTTTTAACACTCTAGAAACCAGACTTGATGAACACACTTCTTTAGTGAAACAGTTGGCTGTGGGTAAAGCTCAAACAACAAAGTTGTGTGGTATTTGTACTTTTCCTGAACACCGGACTGATACATGTCCTATTATGCAAGATGAGTCGGTTACTAAGTTGCCTTGAGCATACACAACAAACCTTTATGATTAAGGCAACAATCAGAATAGGTACAACACTTTTGACCTATCCAGTAACAGGTACCATCCCAACTAGAGGAAACATCCAAATCTTCGCCCTTGTCTAATTCATGCAACACTTTCCGTAGCTCATCATTGTGTTTAATGAATTATTTATGGATCATTGAGTCCCATCTAGAAATCAATAAGAAGTTAGCAACCCTCTAATGGATATTTTAGAGTATTTAGCACATTAAATACTATTTGTTTCACATTATCTCTTATGGTGAGTTTTCCTTTTTCAACAATGATTGGTGTTCTTCCAATTGCTTGAAAAGGTCTCCCCAACAAAATGGATGTATCTCATAAACACTAAGAGTATGTTTGGATTGATGGAAAGGGATGGAATGGAGTGGAATAATATCATGTTCCATTGTTTGGATTTACAAACACTAGTAGAAAAAAAAGCTTGTTAAGTCAGTTAAAAATGACTTGTTAAGTCAGTTTCGAGCTTGACCTAAGAATTTCCGACATAAGAAGTTTTGAATTCTTAATCAGATTGGACCTGACTAATAAACAGTTATTAGAATGGAATGTGATCGAACCCATTCCATCTAATACCACTATATAAGCCCATTTTTCATTCCACCCAAATTGGAGCGGATCCAATGGATTGGAATAAATTAGTAACACAATTATAATTTTGCCCTCCAAATTTTCACTTTCATTAACCATGCTAATGTTTTGGAAGTAAAGGGTAAAAATGGAATAAAAATATTATAATGCTTTCCACTCTATCAAATTTCCAAACAGTGGAATGAGATATTAGTTCTGCTCTATTGTAAAATATCTAAACAATGGAATGGAGTTTATGTTCCATTCCGTTCCATTTTGCTTTATTTTATTCTACTTCGCCCCGTTAGTTTTTAATTACCCAAACACACCCAAAAATCCATAATTATAAAATCGACACTGAACACAAATTTATCAACTCTTACCAAAACATCTTTAATCTTTCTCTACGATACCATATACTTCTAACATCTAGCTGAAGTGTTATGGTTGTTAGTTTTGCCGCTCAAATTCTAATCTTTTTAAAGATTGATAAGGGTTGTAGAAACACTAGGAGGAACTTATAGTGCTTGAGGCTTCGAATGATTTTGGTTCTTTCTCCATGAGAAATTTGGGTGGTTACGGCAACCTGGATTGTTAGTGTTGTCATATGGGTTATTATACTTTTGGTTTCCCACATAGTCATAGATATTGGATTTTCAGAGCATTTTCAAACAACGGGGTTCCTCCATAGTAAGTACATGAAACCTCAACAACATCAGTGGCTACTTTGAGTGGCTCGACAACTGACACGTTAGAAGGTGTTACCATGGTCTTCATCATTTGGTGGATTTGGAACACTTGAGTAGCAAGAGTTGTGGTCTCAGTGACCTCATGAACACCAGTTATATTCTTTTAAAAAATGGTAGTTACAACTCTTGTTACTGGCCATTGATGGGTATTGGCAACAATGCTCCCAATCAAGTCATAACCTTCAGTGTAAGATTTAAACAATAATGCATCACACGATGATGCATCCAACATATTTCTTGATGATCGAACTAAGTTATTATAAAATATTTCCAAGTGAACACACATTGGAATGCCATGGTGTTAAAACTTCCTTAATAGCTCTTTGAATCTCTCCAAAGCATCAAATAAATACCCAGCCTCTCATTGTCTAAATAAGGTCCTCTCATTTATCATCTTAACATTCTTGACAGGAAAGAGGTATTTAGCTATGAACTTTTCAGTCAAGTCATTCCATATGGCAACATAATTTGGTTCCAAAGAATTGAGTCAACTTTTAGCTCTATTACTTAGAGAATATGGAAAGAACCTTAACATAAAAGCATCATCAATGACTCCAGGGATATCAAAATTGCTAGCAACCTCCAAAAATGTACTCAAGTGTATGTGTGGATCATCAGTGGTTGCGCTTGACTATTGACCAATGGCTTGAAGCATTTGAAACATCATTGGTTTAAATTCAAAATGGTGTGGTGCTACGTGCTTGCATGTACAATAATCTTAGTAGTAGATGATCCTTGGTGGCTTTGATGCTGAAAACAGTTAATGTCAATTAGCGTTTAGTGGTGTCATTGAAGATCTGTGATCAAGCAAACTCTGGTGATGGTGTCTATCAAAGAAGTCATATCAAGCTTCATCAAATATAAGAACTCAAGTCCCAATTTTTTTTTATGGAAACATAGATATTTCATTAATTGAAACAAGAACCAGAATTACAAGAGGAAGAAAAGGTGGGAATATGTCCAAACCAGGTTCTTGAACCACTGGCTTTTCTAAGACCAACCATATGGTGAGCTTCCTCATTACAACCTCTAGGAATAAACATAACAACAGCAGAATCAAACTTATCCAACAAAGAAATACAATCAGCAATAATAAGAGAAATGTTTGCAATATCAAGACAGCCATTAATGCAATCCACCGCTTGTTTCGCATCCGATTGTAAAACCATACGCATAATCTTCATCTCGGCAGCTAAACTCAGCACTCTTCGAATGCCCAAGATTTCCGCCGTAGGAGGATTAGCCACACTTAAAAGTCTTTGGCAAGCTGCCATGAAGATGTTCATGGTAGGGTCCCTGATAATGCATCCAAGTGAGACCGTACCATCATCAAAACAGCCCGCGTCCGATTGAATTAGCCAGAAGTTTTTTGGCACAATCGAACTCGAAACCACAGCAGTTCCATTGTGCTCATCAGTGTTCTTCTTGGAATTTTCCTCAAAGGCCTCAAAAATTTCTCGCGCTACGAGAGCCGGTACAGGCTTGGAATTGTTAAAAACCACAGAGTTACGGATTTGCCAGATTTTCCAGAAGGAGATACCAAGCAGTTGACCATACTTAGAATCTTTTTGCTCAAAAACAGAATTAAACCAGTCCATTATGGAGCCAGCAACAGGAGTGCGGATTCCTAACGGTGACGAAAAGAAAATTCGCTTCACAAAATCACAGTGAAGGAAGAGGTGGTGAGAAGTTTCAGGATGTTCAAAGGAAAAAGGACAAGAGTCATCAATGTCTATACCTTTGCGCCGCAAATTGGCTTTTAAAGGAAGAATATTTTTTGAAAGACGCCAAAGGAAATTTCGGACTCGAGGGTTAACATCAACCTTCCACAATTGCTTCTAAATGTCCAAGTCTCCAATCGAAGAAGGGCTATGTTGTTTTGCACGATGACTATCGGCAATGCAGTGATAAGCTGACTTCACCGAAAACTCACCATCCTTTGCAAAGTGCCAGATCAGTTTGTCGCCAGGCAGCTGGAAAGATAAAGGTATGCTACAAATTCGAAGAACATCCGTAGCCTCAAAATTTTCTTCCAGAAGTACAGTGTTCCAACTTGTGCTGTTAGTATCTATCAGCTGGCTAACAGTAGCCTCAGGGCCAAGAAGACGAGGTGGATTAGACACCTTAAAACCTGGAGCCGAGCACCGAGCACCACTCAAAACCACCTCCTTGGAACTCATAATGCTATGCCAAGCATAGCTTGGTTTGAAACCCAACTTCGCTTCTTCAATATTGCATCTCGGAAAATACCGGCCCTTAAAGAATCTTGCCAAAAGAGATCTATCCCTACTCATGAGACGCCAGAATTGCTTTCTAAGGAGGCTGGAGTTGAAATCGTGAATTTCTCGAAAACCCAGACCACCCACACCTTTCCTTTGAGAAGGTTTTTCCCAACTTAACCAATGGATTTTCCTAACGCCCTCCTTTGATCCCCACCAGAATTTGGACAGCATGGCTTCAATATCCTTGCAAACACTCTCCGGGATATGATAACAACTTATAATATACGTAGGAATTACCTGAGCCACAACCTTTATCAAAACCTCTTTACCCGCACGAGACAAAAAAGATTATTTCCAACCTTTAACTTTTTTCCAAACTCTTTCAGTTACTAACTTGAAAACCTCTTTCTTTGAGCGCTCAAACACCACTGGTAATCCAAGATACCGAGAATGACTTAGAACTCTTCTGCACCCGAGAATAGCCTTGATTTTTCCTTGAGTATCCAAGCTCACATTGCCACTAAAAGCAACCTCAGATTTTCCAGCATTAACAAGTTGACCAGAAGCTTGTTGATAGGAATCAAGAATACTTCTAATTCTTTAGGCCTCTTCCTCGTTCGATCTCGCAAATAATAGGCTGTCATCCTAGTTCGATCCTCGTTCGATCTTCTCATTCACCTCCGTCTTGAGCATCCCGGACAAGATATCTGCACAAATAACAAACAAATAAGGTGAGAGACAAGGAGACCCCGTTCAGGAGAAAAACGGGTGCTAGGCTGACCATTGATGAGGATCTGGTAAGAAACCGAAGAAATACACTTTGCATTCACTTGAATCAAGGACTCGGGAAACTCCATCTTCCGTAAAACTTCAATAACAAAATCCCATTCAAGTTTATCGTAAGCTTTCGACATATCCAGTTTTAGAGCCATTGTTCCTCTTTTCCCTCGCTTCTTATGCTTCATCCAGTGAAAACATTCCATGGCGATAAGTACGTTATCTGTGATTAGCCTACCACAAATGAAGGCACTTTGCTCTTCGCTCACGACATCCGGAAGCAAAACCTTCATACGATTAGCAATAGCTTTGATTACCGCTTTCATACAGACATTGTATAGGCTTATCGAACGAAAATCAACTGGAGATGACAGATTCTTCTTTGGGATAAGAGAAATGAAGGTGCTATTTATAACAGATGGATCCCTTCCCTTGTTAAGAATCTCCAATACGAAATCCACAACATCACCTCCAACAATGGACCAATACTTCTGATAGAAGAGAGCAGGGAGACCATCCGGTCCAGGGGCCTTTGTCGGGTGCAGTTGGAAAATTTTCGTACGAACCTCATCTGCTGTATACGGCCTGCCACAAAAAGCTTTATGCTCAGCATAGAGTCTACCAGGAGTGTACAAACAAACCTGCCCAATATTAACAAGATGGCTGATAGAAAACAACTCCTTGAAATAATTAATTAGAATGGCCTCATAGTTATGGCGACCCCATTTCCACGAACCGTTATCATCTTTAAGTCTCTTAATAGTATTGGTACGCCTTTGTTGATAAGCTTTGGAGTGAAAAAACTTAGTGTTTCTGTCACCGTCCTTGAGCCACACCGTACGACTTCTTTGCCTCCACAAAGTCTCTTCGGTTTTGAGAAGCTTGTCACGTTGAATTTCAAGAGCTTTGAACTGCTGCAATTCTAAAGGATCACTAACCCATCTTATATCTTCTTTCATCAAACCATCGATCCGCTGGATTTCCTTGGAGACTCTACTGGTTCTGAGATCACTAAAGGTATGTTGGATAGATTGAATTGAATGCAATTTCTGACAGAAGGAATTGCCATTCGTACTCCAAAGATTACGCACCAAATTCTTACAATTTCCTTCTTTAGACCAAGCCTCTTTAAACCTGAAAATATACTTCCTCCGTTCGTTCTCGACCTCCCTTTGAATGAGAATTCGGAGAGGAGCATGGTCGGATCCGTGTCGTTCCAAATGGACAACCTTGGTGAGAGGGAAGATCCTTTGGAAAGTCATGGAATACAACACTCTATCCAATCTACACTGCACATTATTTTCTCCTTTCCTTCCATTAGTCCAAGTAAAGGGATATCCTTCAAAACCCACTTCTTTGAGGCCACAGCTATCAAGGACATTTCTGCTCCAGGAGTATTGAGCATCAGATCTACTAATACCTCCCTTCTTATCTGAATCCTTTGTAATGTCGTTAAAATCACCAAACAACAGCATCTGACTCCAACCATCTTCCTTCAAAGTTTGAACTAAGCTCCAGGTCTCTCTTTTTCTAGGCTCATCTGGAAAACCGTAGACACCCACAAAGGACCACACATCATCGTCTTCTTCCCGACTGCACAAACCAGCTTTATGATTTGAGGAGAAAAAAGATATTTGAAGCTCCAGATCTTCATTCCACCATAAACTAATGCCCCCAGCCCCGTCTTTACCCGACCCTCTATAATCCACCGTTTTTGCTAGATTAAATTTGAACCCCTTTTTTACACTAATCACCTCATCTTCCTTCAGGCTAGTTTCCATTAAGAATACCACTTGGGGATTTTTAACACGAATGAGCCTAGCCAAGGCTCGAACCGCACGAGGACTCCCCAATCCCCGACAGTTCCAAGATAGTATTTTCATTGTGATAGGCGGTGTTGGTTAACCAACACCACCTCTGGTTGAGTTGAAAGCTTGATACCCTCCTCATTAGTTTGTTTTCTTTTCTTCTCCTCAAAACCCTGAACATCCACAGGCCCCTCAGTAATCATAACATCAATCAGATTCCTTTTAACCAGCATAGGCTTCGGATTAGCCATTTTACTCGTCTTCGAAGGTTTACTATTCTTCCTTCTTATCCATTTTTTCTTTGGCACACCTTCTGGGGGAGCTTGTATATGAGAAGCGTCCTTGCCAGTAGATAAAGCAAATGCCCCTAACGATTCTGCGACTTTCTCCACATCAACAATGGGGGTTCGAACAGCTGAGCCTTCTATAAGACTTTTCTCTTTCAGAACCATCGTCGCATCAACGTTTTGAACTTCAGGATCTTCCTCATTTTCTTTTCCTTTCGATCCACATTTGTTGTGGCTGGAGGAAACCTCAAATAATTCTCTGCTGCACTTATTGGAACTAGAGTCCTTTGATTTACCTTCATCTAATACTTTTGGGAGAGGGCATGCCCGAAGCCATTGCCCAAAAGAAAGATCCTGCTCTTCGATATCATTGTATCCGTCTTCATTCAACTCTTCCATCACCTCACAATCTTTGATTTGATGTCCCATACGACCACTCATACTTGAAGTGGACTCTAAGGGTTTTCTCTTTGTATTTCACAACAGTGCCTCGTTTCAGAGGTTCCTTTAAGTTAACAATCACCTTGATTCGTAAGAATCTTCCATTCCGATGTGCCTCCTTAATGTCTATTTCCTCAAATACCACAACGATATTACCAATCTTCTTCGCCATTGTTTCGGATCTAAGGATGATAGGAAGCTCGTAAATTCTTACCCAGAAAGAAGCATAGTGCAAATCCATGTCAACTGGTTGTTCCTCGCCAGAAATCTGGTTCAGAACTAGCAAGGATCTATCAAAACTCCAAGGACCTGTTTTTAGAATATATTCCAGGTCTCTTTTGGAACTGAACTTGAAAAGAAACAGGTTCTTCCCCAGATCTTGAATCTCCACCGGGTGTTTAAGTCTCCACGCGTTGACCATGGTGCTCTTGAAGGCTCGCACGTTGAAACTACTATCTGTCCAGAGCTTTTCGGCAAGGGTCCGGTGAAAAGATTTGTCTTCGCATATTTCGTCTTCAGCTACAATCACTCCTTCTTCTTCCTCCTTGGACAACTCCACCGATCTCCATTTCTCCATAGAAACCAAACAAAGATGATGCATAGACAAAAACCACATGAGCAAAACCAAGCAGAAAATCGACGCGCGCGGGACCAACAGAGAACGAAGGAGACAGAGGCTACTCCAGAAAAAACAAACTAAAAAAGACCAAGGGAACAGTAATGGGGCACTCACAAAGGATGAGGAAAAAAGGAACCAATGAATGGTTGAGAAACGGATTATGCTATCCGAAAAAGAAATCTCAAACCCTAGAGGGAAGAGGGTGTTGACACGTTAAGTTCTAGAGAGAGGGAGGAACATCTCTCTCTAGGACACGTGGACCGAAAAAACTTTTTTCCTGTTGTTTTCCTCAAGTCCCAAATAAAGTTTTGAATCATTGATGAATCTAGCAAGTGATTTTGAACTAAAGGTTGTGAAAGAGAAGAAGGGTGAAAGTTCGACTAGTCTTGTGTAAGACAGATCATTGTATCGTAAAAGTACAAGAGTGTCTCCTAAGATACTAAGGCTACTCTTACACACATACACTAAAATATTTTTGAAGCCTCTCTGCTTGTTAAATCCCTAATTGATTGAGAAGGCTTATAATCGATTAATGATTACGAATTTGAAAACCTTCCATATTTAAGCTACATAATTGATTAGATCTAATGCATGCATAATCGATTATGAGTATTAAAAAGCCCATGAGTAATTTTTCTTTTTAAACTATATTTTTTCTTATATAAATAAGATTTCTCATTCTTTTAAGACACTACTAAAATTCGGATTTCAAATAAATCAAACCACTAAATGTTGGTTTATAGTCAAACTAAAACTGATGCCTTTACCACCTTCTTAGAAAGGGTAAACATGTAAAGTAAAGAATTGTATTGCTTGTTTATTCATTCAACAACCTGCCTAATATATGCTACAACCAATATAACCAAAATAGTTTAAGATCTAATTGGGCCAAAACAAAGCCAAGCCCAATGGACCCAATACTCAACAAACCCTCCCTTAGGTTGATCTCTATACAACAAATGATCAACTAACAAATACAAAGAAAAACAGAAAAAACTAAACAAACAGTGGAAACATTTCACTTGATATGGCTTGAGTCACACATTCCTAAGCCCTCCCTTAATTTGAAGAAGGTTTCAACTTTCAAGGCCTTGGTCATAATGTCTGCCAATTGATCTTGAGACCTGCAAAACTTCAATTCTATAACTCCATCATTGCTGAGTTCTCTAAGAAAGTGATATCTTACATCAATATGTTTACATCTTTCATGCATAACAGGGTTTTTCGACAGCTTGATAGAAGAGTTGTTATCACAGTTTATAATAGTGCTGCCACTTTGCTTTAGACTCAAATGATTCAACACAGCTTTCAACCAGATGCATTGGCAAGCACTTGAAACAGCTGACACAAATTCAGCTTCAGTTGTGGACAGTGTGACAATGGGTTGTTTCTTTGATGACCAACAAACTGCACTCAATCCCATTGTGAATACATATCCTGAAGTGCTTTTCCTGTCATCATAATCCCCTGCATAATCAGAATCAGTCCAGCCCTGCATTATCCACTCATCAGAAATGTGATTCTTGTACAAGATGCCAAAACTTATAGTTCCCTTCAAATATCTCAGGATTCTTTTCACAGTAGCAACATGCATTTCAGTAGGCCTTTCCATGTACCTTGCGGCTAAACATACTGAGAATGTTATGTCTGGTCTTGTGGCTAACAAGTACATCAGACAACCAATAATTTGCTTGTACAGGGTGGCATCAGTGGCTTTTTCTTTTTCATCTTTCACAAGCTTGCTTCCTGGTACAATTGGACTTGATACTTTGTTACAATCCCCCATACCAAACCTTGTCAGAATTTCAGAGGCATATTTGTGCTGATGAATGAATATCCCTTGATTACCTTGGCTCACTTCCACTCCCAAGAAATACTTCATTTTTCCCAGATCAGTCATGGCAAATTTTCTCTGCATAGATAGTTTAAATGCATCAAACATTTCTTCATCATTGCCAGTGTAAATCAGATCATCCACATACAAGCTTACAATCAGAATCCTTCCCTTGCTTCCATGTTTGACAAACAGAGTTGGCTCATGAGAGCACTTAACAAATGTTTCTGCACTGAAGTAAGATTCAATCTTACTATACCAGGCTCTAGGTGCCTGCCTTAACCCATACAGTGCCTTTTTAAGCTTGTAGACTTGACCATTTCTACCCTTGTGAAATCCCACTGGTTGTTGTACATACACATCCTCAGTTAACTCTCCATGTAAAAAGGCATTTTTTACATCTAGTTGAAATACACACCAGTGTTTGTGAGCTGCAAGGGCTAGAATTGCTCTTATGGTATCCCACCTTGCTACAGGAGCAAAGACTTCACTATAATCAATTCCATACTTTTGTGTGTATCCCTTTGCCACCAACCTTGCTTTATGCTTCTCTACTTGCCCCTTTTCATTGTATTTGGTCTTGAAGATCCACTTTACATCTATGGCCTTCATTCCATGTGGAAGTGTTGTCAACTCCCAAGTATCATTGTCTTCTATTGACTGCATTTCACTCTCCATAGCTCTCCTCCAGGTGGCTGACTTGACTGCCTCTTCATATGAATTTGGATCTTCATTGGAGCTGAGCATAGCAGTTGCAAAATTCTGCATGTGATCAGTCTGTCTTTCCTCAAGATCAGTAATGTAGTCTCTGAGATAGCTAGGTGGATTTCTTCTCCTTGCAGGTGGACTTTTAGTGTTGCCTTGTTCAGCTTCAATTTCCTCATTTGAATGTTCACCATCAGGACTGCCTTCATGAATGTCTTCTGTTCCATCATTACTAGTATTCTTATCTTGGTCATCTTGTAACTCAATCTCATCATTGACTTCAGCTTCACTTAAGTGTTCATCTTGCTTGATTTCATTTGACTTGCTCCAATTCCACCCTTTTAATTCCTCAAAAACAACATCTCTGCTGATAACTATTTTCTTCTCAATTGGGTTATAAAGCTTATAAGCTTTTGACTCTTCACTAACACCAAGGAGAACACACTTGATGCTCTTGTTGTCCAATTTCCTTCTATGAACATCAGACACATGAACATAGGCCAAGCAACCAAAAATCCTAAAATGATGCACAGAGGGTTTTACTCCACTCCAAGCTTCTTCTGGTGTGATGTCCTTCACAGCATGTGTAGGACATCTATTCATCACATATGCTGCCCATTTCACTGCTTCTGGCCAAAATTATTTAGGTACACTCCTAGCAGACATCATGCTTCTCACCATGTTTAGCAATGTTATATTCTTTCTCTCAGACACCCCGTTCTGCTGAGGGGTATATGCTGCAGTTAATTGCCTTTTCATGCCATTAGAATCACAAAATTTTTTGAATTCAGTTGAGGTAAACTCACCTTCCCTGTCAGTTCTAAGACATAAGATAGAATTACCAGACTCATGCTCAACTAAAGCTTTGAATCTCTTAAAGACCTCCAAAGCTTCAGATTTTTCCTTTAGAAGATAGATCCATGTTTTCCTACTATAGTCATCAGTAAAGGTAATGAAGTACCTGCTACCAGCATTCGATTTAGGAGTGATAGGTCCACAGATGTCAGAATGAATCAATTCAAGTTTCTTGGAGGCTCTCCAATTTGCTTGCTTTGGTATGCTGTTTCTGTGCTGCTTCCCAACCAAACAGTCATCACATTTGCCTTCCAATTCACTTATCTCTGGTAGCCCTTTAACCATTTGTCTTTGATGCAGAGTCTTCAAACCCTTGATGCTGAGATGAGCATATCTATTATGCCACAAATTTGCTTCTTCCAAGGTGGAGACCTGAAGACATTTTGGTGCCAATACTGATGCTTTAACAATATACATCCTATTGTTTGACATTTCAGTTTCCAGAATTAGACCCTTCTCTCCATGAAATAATTGACACACATTGTTCTTGAACACAATTGTGACATTTTTTTGCTGCAATTGTCCCACACTGAGCAAGTTGTTGTTCAAACCAGGTAGGTAGTACACATCAGTAATGACATGTATCCTTCCTTCAATGCACAACTTCACATTTCCTCTTCCCATTACAGCCATCTTCGAGTCATTGCCAAGTCTCACATACTCTCTGAACTTGTCATCAAAGTCAAAGAACCACTCTTTATTCCCAACCATGTGATTGCTGCAACCACTATCAATGTACCACCTTTCTTCTTTGAGTGCTATACCATCTTCAGAATAAGCCATCAAAAGGATCTCTTCTTCTTTGAACTCTGCATAATTTACATTTTCTTCCCAATCAGGACATTCATTGCGATAATGTCCAAGTTTATGACACCTGTAGCATTCTACAAATTCTCTACTTTGTCTTCCACGACCACGACCCCTTGAAGTACTTCTTCCTCTACCTCTACCAGCATTACTCATTTTCAGAGCTTGTTCTTCAGTATGTTCCTTTTGCCCTTGCATTCTTTGTTCATGAACAAGGAGACTACTCTGTAATTCATCAATCGACATAGCTGTCACGTCATTAGACTCTTCTATGGAACACACTACGTAATTGAATTTGGCAGGCATTGATCTCAGAATCTTCTCTACCACCGCAACCTGCTCCAGTCTTTCTCCTTGTGCAGTCATGCGATTTGCAATGGCTAGGGTTCTTGCAAAGTACTCATTTACAGATTCACTCTCCCCCATTGCAAGAACTTCAAATTCACGACGCAAGGATTGCAAATGAGCGCGTTTCACCTTTGTGGAGCCTTGATACTTTCTTCTCATCGCTTCCCAAATATCTTTCGCCGTGTCACGAACCAAGATGGTTTCAAGAATTGTCCGATCAATTGATTGAAAGAGATAATTCTTGGCCTTAAAATCACGCAATTTGCTCTCCTCAGCAGCCTTGCGTTGCTCCGGCGTAGCATCGGCCGGTGCTGTGACGATGCCCGTCTCAATCAAACTCCAATACTCCTTGGAGCGAAGAAGATTCTCCATGAGCATAGACCAGTGTTCATAAAATCCATCGAATTTGGGGACTGTGGGATGAGTGAAGGTGGAGGATTCAGCCATGGAAACAGCAAAAAAACGCAGAAAAGAAATCTGGGAAAAAGCTTCAGTGTGAGTGAGGGAGGAAGAAGACGAATGAAAGTGTATGAATCAGAACCAGAGGAATGATACCACTTGTAAAGTAAAGAATTGTATTGCTTGTTTATTCATTCAACAACCTGCCTAATATATGCTACAACCAATATAACCAAAACAGTTTAAGATCTAATTGGGCCAAAACAAAGCCAAGCCCAATGGACCCAATACTCAACAAAACATTCCTAGAATATCATTTTTGGAGTTTGGTAATCTTTAAAATTATTAACGGAGTTTCAAAAACACTTTAGTATTTTGAATTTGTATGATTCATATATTAAAATGTGAAGAGATTTGAGATATAATTAGTTTCATAAGAAATTTTTTTAAGAATTAAATTTATGACCGGCTACTTGTTAAAAAGTTTATATTAATATTGCGGCGAAATGTTGATTGTTAAAATATATCGTATAGCATACGATTGAATAAAACACAATCAAATAAAAATACATATAGCCATATAGTTTTTTTTTAGGAACACATGGCCATATATAGTAGCTTGTTCCTTTTTACTATTTAAAGCCTTCAACATATCAATTAACCGATTGAGGATGATCACGTGTCCCTCAACAGAATTAAAGTTACTATAAATAACAATATCTTTTCAGCATTGAATTCAATTTACTAATGCAAAAAAAAAAAAAAGACGTGATGAGTCGTGCATGAATATGTCAATTATCAATTACTACAATTTTGAAAAAACCAGCATTCACTGCACTAGTCCCACACATGCATGCACATCAAAATATTTGTAATATAAATGTCGATATATATATATATATCTCTAGTTACCTATACAAATTTAGCATAAAAGTATAGTATATTTTTATGTGTAAATATTATTCAAATTAGTGAAATATTCTAATATTTCTCTCTCTCTAAAAGGTGATGCTGTTTTCTTAATATATTTATTTTTGTCAGACCTAGAAAAGATTGCGATTGTTTTAATTATTTACCATACCACATGAAGTGATCTAAGAAGGAAGATTGCACTTTATTAGTAAATTTATTTAAGATTCACTATCTAACATGTATGTAGTAATGCGGTTTGCAAATAATATTGTTATTTTAAGTAGGGTTAATACCTATTTTCACCCCTGTCATATGGGCGTGTTTTTCTTTACGAAAAAAAAGTTGCAAGATTGGCCTTAACAAATTTCAAAAGTTACCATTTAGACATTCATCAGGCCACATCATCAAAAATAATGATGTGGCAGTCATTTTTTTAATTTTTTAATGAAAAGAAATTCCACATCAATAAAAGGCTTTGTGAAATGACTCTTATACCCCCACTTTTTAATTTTTTTATTTATTTAGTTTTTCTTTTATTTAATTTTTTTAGATTTTATTTAATTTATAATTTTTTATTTATTTAAGTTTTTCTTTAATTATTTTTCATATTAATTTTATCTATTTAAATTGTTATTTTAAATTATCAAAATATTAAACTTGGGTCTAAGCCCATTTTTATTTCAATACAAACACACATACTCCAAGACTCTTTTCAATTCATTAATGTATATTATTGATTGGTATATATACACTTGTTTTGCTTCCATACCAACCGATGTGGGACTTGTTCTCACCTTAGCAACACTGTTACCATTAACCTTCAAACCAAAACCTTCAATCACACAATACTGTTACAATTTCAATCACAACCCAATTAACAAACCACAAAACACATACACACATTTGTGATCTGTTTACATTGATGCCAAACACTCCACAAATTTGTGATCTGTGACTATTCCAAATGCTTCCCAAGTAATGCACCAGGTATCAGAATTCAACAGCTCATATCAAACAAGCATTAGCCAATTCCACTATAACAGCTTCAGAGCTGTCAAAATCTGAATATGAATGAGGAAGATTTACAACCACAACAATTACGAGTTAACACTGTTAACTTTTCCTCCCAATGCTTTCAGATTCGAAGGGTTTAGCTCAATGTACTTCCCTAGCCTGAAACAAAAATACAACGGATGAAAACGTGTTAATCCACTTGTACCATGAAGTTCAATTGAAATACTTTTATTAGAATTCTATTTGAATATTACTGCTGAAAAAGATCCCCTTGAGAACTAAGGACAGTTAAAAGCACAAAATTAATTACCCAAGGTCTGGTGGAAGTCTAAAACCACCTATGCGAATCCGCTTTAACGAGTGAATCTGAAACATGAAACAGAATCAATGATTTAATGTGTGTAATAGTCACTCATTTACCTTGAGGAGAGATTAAAAGCGTTTGCTCATCGACCCACACCAAAAAATTTTAAGCTTGATTTTTCTGATGTGTTTTACATAAAATACGGATGTTAACAAGAATTTACTCATCAAAAAACACGGATAATGTTAGACAACATGGAGAGTTATATTCAACTAATATCAAGGAATTGTTCAATTTCCAACAAGTTCAATGGTAAAAAATGACTCATGAAAAAGCTATGGAAGTAACAATTTTGATTATGTGATTTGAGAAAAATAGCAATTAGCATAATCAAATAAACTCCTGAGAAATGTGAAACACGGAAACGTTGCCCAGTATTATTGGAATTGTGTTCACTGTGTAATATTACGCATAAGCATTGGAACTTCGGGCATTTTGAGGGCCATTAAACGAATTATATGTATAATTAAAGCTTACTTCAAGACCAACATTTTTAACAAGTTCGCGAACTTCATGCTTCCTTCCATCATGAACCTATGAGAATCCAAATTAAATCAAGTAACCAAATGTCAACTAACTTCAACTTTTTTTCATTTGTTTGTCATCACTTTCATCTCCATTCTCATTTACAGTATGTTGTTTGCACACCTGAGTGAGAAATGGGCAGAGAAAATGGGTAGAGAAAATGGGGGTTATATAAGAATGGTGGACATTAGTTGCTGCTAAAGTCCCACATCGGTTGGTATGGAAGCAAAACAAGTGTATATATATATATATATACCAATCAATAATATACATTAATGAATTGAAAAGAGTCTTGGAGTATGTGTGTTTGTATTGAAATAAAAATGGGCTTAGGCCCAAGTTTAATATTTTGATAATTTAAAATAACAATTTAAATAAATAAAATTAATACGAAAAATAATTAAAGGAAAAATTAAATAAATAAAAAAATTATAAATTAAATAAAATCTAAAAAAATTAAATAAAAGAAAAACTAAATAAAAATAAGTAAAAAGTGGGGGTATAAGAGTCATTTCACAAAGCCTTTTAATGATATGGAATTTCTTTTCATTAAAAAATTAAAAAAATGACAGCCACATCATTATTTTTGATGATGTGGCCTGATGAAGGTATAAATGGTAACTTTTGAAATTTGTTAAAGCCAATCTTGCAACTTTTTTTTCGTAGGGGGGTTTTTCAAAACACGCCCATATGGCAGGGGTGAAAATAGGTATTAACCCTTTTAAGTATAGCAACATCAAATGTGGCTGTGAAGTATGGAGTATGAAAAAGTCTGAAATTTAATTAAACTAATGTTTTCTTGAAAACATTGGTAAAGAAATATTACGTATATGATAATATGTTTATTTTTTAAACTTATTTTGGTTTTGTGCAAGTTCTCCATGCATAGTCGGTCTCAAGTTTGGATAAAAAAAGGATTGTGTTAAACACCTATTGTAAAATTATGTCGAATTTCTATGATATTGATCAACTACGAAATAATGTGAATGTTAGGTCGTTACCCATAAGCAACACGTTGTATGACTTGAGTACATTATCAATAGAGCAAGAACTCTTGCATCGCAGCCTCAATGCAATGAAATATAAGCAATGGTTCTCAAATTTTCGTGAACGGGTGTGGGTGAAGAAGTTAGTTCATGAGAGTATGATTCGTTTTGGATCATGGCATATATACACGCTTACTAGAAAATCTATGGAAATAGTGGACACTATGGTTAGAAGAGAGATCAATTTTATGTGCCTACAAGAAACTCAGTGGACAGGTGAAAAAGCGAGGGAGTTAGACAACTTGGAATTTAAACTTTGGTACACTAGAAAAATTAAATCGAGAAATGGGGTGGGGATCTTTGTGGACAAGGAGTGGAAGAATGATATTATGGATGTAAAAATAGTAGGAGATCAAATCATAACGTTTAAATTTGTAGTGGAACAAGACAACTTAAATGTTATTAGTGCTTACACACCTCAGCTTGGGTTGGCAGAAAATCTTAATGTAAAATTTTGGGAGAATTAAGAAGGCTTACTTCAGGATATACCCTAAGGAGAT
The DNA here is from genome assembly GCA_022829125.1 of Lathyrus tuberosus. Classification (NCBI taxonomy): domain Eukaryota; kingdom Viridiplantae; phylum Streptophyta; class Magnoliopsida; order Fabales; family Fabaceae; genus Lathyrus; species Lathyrus tuberosus. Next base: position 24,060,173 of record JALAZF010000017.1, read on the forward strand.
AAGTTATTTCATAGAGAGGACCTAAATGGACATGTATGGAGCGTATCAAGAGGTTTTGAGGGTGTGCATGGGGGGTATGGTCTCAGAGAGGTAAATGCATAGGGTAAATTCATCTTGGAGTTTTGTCGACCTTTGATCTTACTATAGCTAATAAATGGTTTATAAAAAGAGATGAGCATCTTATCATATATAAGAGTGAGGTGACATGTTCTCTGATAGATTTCTTTCTTAATAGGAAGTCTGACATGAAGATTTGCTTAGACTGTAAAGCTATTTTGCAAGAGAGTTTGATAACCCAACACAGAGTATTGGTTATGGATGTAAGAATCAAGAGGAAAACTAAAAAAAGTCTCATGAGAGCGTCACATATCAAGTGGTAACATTTGAAGTGTTAAAAATAAGAAAGTTTTCAACATAAGATTTTGGAGGGGGTTTGAACAACTACAAGGAAGTGTAAATGATATGTGGAACAAGATGAACCAAGAGATTAGAAAAGTAGTTAAAGGGACATTGGGAGAAAAAAGAGGTTTTGGACCTATGAAAAAAAATCATGGTGGTTTAATGAAATTGTTCAGAGTAAAGTTAAAGTTAAAATGATTGTTTTAAAATAAAGGTTAATAAATATTCTCCCCTTGTCATGTAAGCGAAATTTGAAAGAAAAAAACCCTCCATAAGTATACCATAAAGTTATATATGTGGTACATGTGAACTAACCCCCACGAAAAAATAGGAGCAAGTAAGGAAATTTAGTGACTTCAACGCCATTAACAACCACTAATGGATCTTTTTTTGATTACATATGTTATCCCAAGTTTTAGATCGAGTCAATCCTTTGACCCCAAACATCGGACTACATTTTCCAACTGAAATGGAATATTACTATAGAAATTGCATTATACATTTAAAATAATCCTAAGAAGACATGTAAAAAAAGTTTGGATTCCGTCTCTGCCTTATAAAGATCCTCTTGTACGTGTTTAATCCCTCTTGAAGCTCAGTCACTAGAAAAAGTGACGCATAATTGCCATTAGTTTTTTTTTATAACTTTTAAATGATGTGAATGGACTTTTTTATTTTCTTTTTAATTATTTTTAATCATTAGTATTTTAGATAAATTAAAAGAAACAAAATTTTGACCATACCAAGAGATGAACACAGGTCTTTTCTCTCAAAACTCACTCTTTTATCCGCTAAGCCACATTGCAACTATTCAATATATTCTCCATGACACATTATATTAAAACACTTAAATTTTACAAACACACAAATTATGGAAAAATAGATTGCAGTGGTTTAGGTATGTGGAGGGAAGATTTGTAGATTTAATAGTAAAGAGAGTAGATCAGACGAAGAGAAGTCGAATAGTTAGAGATAGAGGAAGGCCTAGGAAAAATATAAGAGAAGCTATTAAGAAAGATTTCGAGATTAACAATTTGGATAAAAATATAGTTTTGGCTAGAACATTATAACAGAAGTTAATTCATGTAGTCAACGCCACTTAGTAGGATAAGACTTGGTTGTTGTTGTTTATGCAAGACAATATCATTATTTTATTATTTATGGATTGATACACTTTTATATAAAAATTTATAGTGTACATTCTTTGTTTTTGAATGGGAAAGAACTTTATATTTTAGCGGTTATAATGGTGATGACAATGGTGAACTACTTGACATTGAATGTTTGTTGAATCTAGTAGTGAAGGTGCAGTTATAAATACTTTGACGATTAAGTCAATACAGACTATGTGCGAGAGGTATAAAGTTTTAGAATAGTGTAGTTTGAGTCTAACAATCGTCAACTTTATAGTTAGGGTTTTAGGTTTATGGACCCTAGAAATCTTCTTTGAGAGAATTGTCTTGTAGGACATGTATCACGTGATTGTGTTATTCTCCTTATCTAATTGACTATATGAGGTTGCTTATTCTGTGTCTCTAGAATGTTTCCTTCTTCTGTTAGTCTCACTTTTTTAAAATTGAATTGCATATTTCTAAACAGTTGAATTATGGATGTTGTTCGAAAGAGTCCTAAATAATCTAAACTTATGTATATGAGGATTTACAATGGTATAATGTGATTTTAGTAAAATTACATTTAAAGCTTTTTAAAAAATACACTATCACCGTAATTTTGTCAAACTATATATGTGTGATTCCAAACATGCACTCTAAAAAAACATTATAGCAACAATTTTACCTAAATTCCAAATTTTAGCCATATTAATAAGATACTTACTAGCTTTGAGCTTTGTACTAGTCGCTTTTTTTTTAATGCTGACTAACACTGAATGCGCTAATTGCTTGGGAGTTTGGAATCTTAATTTACTCTGAAAATTAGGCAGAATGAAAAGATCTAGTAGCAACCCAAAAAAATCATGCATCAAAATGGGGGTGGTGGAAGAACATGTTTTTGTTCTCACCAAACTTCAAACCCCATAAATCTATAACGAATATATTAGAAACTTGGTTTTATTCACATTAAAAAAAGTGTAATATACTTTTTGGTTTATTAGGAAAAGATGAAAAAAGAGAAAAAGAAAAAAGAAAAATAGTAAAGAAGAAAAAGTAGTAAAGAACCAAACAAAAGAAAGACAAAGCTGAACTCAGAGAATAAGGAGGTTTGGTAGAGAAAAAGTTCAACTCCAAAAACCTGTCCTAAAAAAGCATAACCCACTCTCACTTTTTCTACAAAGTTTTTGGTTTAATGTTTTGAGAATAATAATAATAATAATAATTATTATTATTATTATATATAGTTTAAATTATCCAACCTTTATTATTGCTATATAAATGGCAAACTATATTCTGCCACACATGTGATTTTTATTTTCTTGTCTCACCCAAAAATAAAATAGTTGGAACCCACTTCAAAATTCTCATAATAATTTGCTCATATTATTGCAAATTTTTAGTGGGTAGCATGAGAAACCAACACCATTAATTCCTAAATAATTTTAATTAACTATATACAGAATTGTACTTCGCATTGTACTATCTAATATCATAAGGACAATAATATTGTTAAGTGTTAATTATATAGTTGTCGACAGCTATATGTAAGGAATTGCATTGACTCAAAGTAGTGACTTAAAATTAACATGTAAAATTTATATTCAAATTCAGTGATAAATTAAACCTTACATTGTGGGATTGTCTTCATAAGAGACAAGGTTACATAAGTGTACATGGAACTAAGATTAGGTAATAGGGTTTTAGTTAATTAATGAACCTGATTTTAAGGGCCATGCTTTCAAATTCCACTCGTGGACACGACCTATTTTTGATATTTTATATTTTGTTTGAAAATTATTTGATTAACAAAGTAGATTGTCTAACACATACACGTTGGGTAGATATGCTTTGTGAATATAAAAATGGAATGAAAGTACCATAGTCATATATAGAAGATGATATATATGATATTAAAATATACACGACATGGGTCACGATGTTTTTAGATACTTTAGTTGTATATATGGGTTAAAGTGTCATTGTGTTCTTGTTAATATGTTTTGGACTTTAAAAATATTTGTATATTTAAATTAATTAATTTGTTGATGTTATGGATTTAGTTTGTATGAAATGTGAATATAGTTTTTTAGGTACTTGCTAAATAGATATCTGTGAAAAAATTTATAACTATGTTATTGATAAAATTACCATCAACCAATAGTTGAAGTCGATGAAGATAAAAAAAAAGTCAACATTTCAACAAAATATATGATTATTGATAATACTAAAACTATAAAAGAGTGAAGGAATTTGTTAAAACAATGCAAAAACACGACAAAGGAGAGTTGCTATATTAGAAAAATCTCAAGTTATATATTAGTTTGGGATAGAGTATCGAAAGAGTTTATATAGAAGAATATCATTCACTTTACAAACTGGTTTTAAATGAGTTATATCAAACTATAATATAGTATCAGAGCCTATCGATCGGATCATGAGCCGTCCACCGTTAATATTCACGCACCAAGTTTAAAAAGAGTGTTGGGAGGAGGGGATGTCTTAAAAAAATTTTCAAGTCCCACATTGGTTGGAGATAGAGTATCGAAAGGGGGACACCTCTCACCTTACAAGTCGATTTTGTAAGGATGAATCATATCAAACTATAATAGGTGTTGAGTCTGTTTTTATCCATAACGTTTTTGTTCTAAAATCAATTTACTTTATTTATTATCCTACACGGATCAAAAATGAGTTATTAGTATGTAGTGTAGGTGATCGTGAAGGCTGATCAGATCCTAAAGTGGGCCAAGAGGAACGTCTGTGATGCTAGATGTGTGAGAAGAGGAGGGAGTGTACCTGCAAGACACTCCGATGCTAATGTAAGAACCGGTAGTGAGAAAGACAAGTACAAAAATATGAGTTTCTTATGATGATTTTGAATACCTGACCCTCTCATTTGAGAGGGTTTTTATAATGCCCCAGTGCGTGGCCAACGATCCCTATTTTCGGGGCGGTATAACTGTTTCCTGAAGAATAGGTAACTGCAAAAAACTAGCCGTTATGACGGGCAGAGATGCCCAAAACTAGCCGTTGCCACGGACAAAGGCGTAGTTCTGGGCACAGGCGTCATGACCGTTCTTGGATGATGGAGTCGTGCATAAGAGGCAGGAATGTCGGGGAGGAGCAAATGGCCTTGAGATTCATCTGTCCATATGTGCCCGGTAGAGGGGCAAAAAGGTGAATGCTGCCCCACCTCAGTTGAACTTAGGCAATTGGGCTGTTCTGGGAGCAGAAGTTGATTGGGCCATGACTAGCCATTGGTCCAGTCCGGAACAGGAGCCCTTCAAGTCGTTGCTCCCGAGCATAGGAGTGATGACTTAAGGATAGCTCACAACCCCGGGGAACTCTGGACGGGCCGTCGTCTGTCGACGAGACGGAATTGTCCTTGGATGTCCGGGGGTTCTAGTGCTCGTAGGATATGTAACGTTGTTCGGGCTGCCCAGCACGCGGGGAGGCCAACGGTTGAGGCATTTTGAAGAGACGTGACACCACGTGTGCCTCGAGCCTTGTGCAGTATTAAATGCGTCATGATGGCTAGGCTAGGGTCATGATGATGCCCCTAGCCGCGCGTGCTCGTGCAAGTGCCTACAGATTGCTTATATATAGAGGGAAGAGTTGCTCATTTGCATTTTTCGCTTCTCTCTCCTTCCTCGTTTCTTCTCACACAGCCTTCAGTCCATCACCGTCGTCAATTGCCGGGTCTGTCGCCGCACGAAGCTCTCAGCAAGTTCTTCGGCCCTCTACAATCTATTCGACCACGTAAGTCACTTGTTTCCAGCTTCATTTCTAGCTTTTTCTTTTCTGTTTTGTTATAACGCATGTGGCTAGGTTGAACTTAGGTAGAACTGTCGTGTTTTTCGGCGGCTGTTGGTGATAGACGGTGGCTTGGGCATTTCCTGCTGCTGTGGTCGCCGGAGCCTCTTTGGAACTATAGATTTAGGACTCTTTGTGGCGCTGTTGCGATGACGGCGTGGGCGCAACCGGCGGAGTTCCAGAGTTTTCTGGTGTTTTGATGAGCTTCTGACGAATGTATGAGTTTTCCGGTGGAGCTTCAAACGGAAAACTGGGTAGTAGGTCAGAGAGTTTTCCCCGTATGCGCAGGAGGGTCGCCTCCGGGCATCTCCTCGCGCGATACTCTTGTGTTATTTAATTTAGGGCTTAGGTCGGGGATACCGTCCTCGGCCCTTTGCGCGCCCTTTCATTTGACTAGCGGTGGAATGGTGGATTTGATTTTGCAGTCGAATTCACTTTTGTCCTCTGCTTTTCAGGTGAAAGAGATGGCGCATGAGCTCGAGAGAGAGATTCTCATAGACTCATCCGAGGAGAGCTCCTTGGAGAGTAGTGACACTGAGGTTTCAACTGCCCCTAGCGAAGTCAGGGAGGATCCCGAGCATGCTTCGCGGAGGAATGGACGGTTGCCTGCCGAGCACGCATCCACTTTTGCGTCTTATACCGGGGATGTCTTCATGAACGTGGGGCCCGAAGGGGAGTGGAATGTGCACTTCCCCAGTCAAGACGACCGCATATGTACAGATTACGAGGAAAGGTTTGCGATGTACGAATACGCTTTGAAGGAAATAGGGCAGAGGCTGCCCTTTACTGACTTTCAGCAGTCTATTTTCGTTCACCTGAATTTGGCTCCGTCGCAGTTGCACCCTAATTCGTTGGCGTTTATCCACGCTTTCGAGCTGACATGTGAGTTCCTGAAGATAAGAGCTACTTTACTTTTGTTCTTCACCATCTTCCACCTCCAAAGATAGGTCTCGAAGATAAGGTATGGCTGGGTTTCGCTGAAGCAATCGTGGAAACTGTTTAAGCCCTTCTCGGAGTCTATTTAGACCTTCAAGGAGAGGTTCTATATCATTGAACCTGTGTCGGAGAAGGTCCAAGATACGATGTACGTCTGGTCGGTGTTGACGGACGAGGACGACAATGACATGCACGGCGAGGATGGAAAATTGCTAGCGGAGATGGTGTTCAAGTTCCCTTTCTGTTGGAGTGGGAGCCACTTTATTCGGGGCACTGGCCATTATCTTGCCCAGCCGGATATGCTGGACGAGCAAGACATAGCCGGTTACGAGGCGTTGGTCAACTATGTTAACAACTTTAGACCTGCGGAGTGCTAGACGAAAAAGGGGGACCTAGTCTTTGAGGACGATGGCGGGCAAAGAGTGGAGTATCGCTATATCAATACGAAGACGGTTCTGGAGTGCAAGACCCATGCAAATGCTCTTAAGTTGCTCGGTAGTTTTAGTTTTTTAGCTTTTCTGAATTATAACTTCCTCGGTGGCTAACGTGTTTGTTATGGTTTTGCAAGTGAGATGCCTTCAGCTCACGAGAGGATGGTGAAGAATGCCATGGCGAGGGGCAAAGCTGGTGCGGCCACCTCAAAGTCTCAGTTTACACAGCGTGTGCCTCCTCCTCAACCTGCTGCGAGGAGCTCCTAGGCCGTTCCTTCACCTGCTCAGGGATCTCCTGTGCCATTGGTCTCAAGGTTCAAGCGGACCAGAACGAATGATCTGGCGGACCCCAGTCGGGCGACGGAGAAGGGAAAGTTTGAACTTCCCCCTTGCCTTCATGACAGGAAATATTTCGAGAGGACATCCCTAGTGGTTCCTCGGGAAGAGTCCCTCAAGCTGGAGGGTATGGATCGTCCGAGTAAGAGGGTGCTACTGGCGCAAGATGCCTTCGCGTTGGTCCGGGTCTTGGAGATGGCGGCGGTATACGCTGAGGGAGACTCCTCCTCCGAATCCGAGCTTAAGAAGGCCCAAGCGACAATATCTGCCTTGGAGGAACGAGTGAAGAAGGCCAAGGCTGCCAATGATGCGAGGAAGAAGTCTGATGAGGAGGCTGTTAGGTTGAAAGGGGAGAATGAGACTTTGGTCGCCGAAAAAAAGGCTGTTGAGGATATGGTTGGGCAGATGAGGTCCGCGGAGACCCCGACTAAAGATGAGCCCGTGGGAGTGAGGGCGCTGAAGACTAGGGCCGAGCTGGTTGCTCGTCTTGTGGGGGCAGAGGACGATGTCATTGCCATTGGGGAGGAGTCATTCAATAACGCTATGGCCCAACTCAGGCTGGTGAACTCAGAAGTCCAGATATCCACGGACGGTACTAACTTCCTGGGCCATGTTGAGAATGGCAAGATAGTTACTCCAGACTTCATTAACATCGGTGATGAGCATGTCCGACTTTTGAACGAAGAGACCCAGCAGCCTGAGCCTAACCCTGAGCAGCCTGAGCAAATGGAGGAGTGATATCTTCTTTTGTTTTGTTGTAATATATCTGGCCTGCGTGCCATATTTGATGTAATTTATCGTTGTTTGGTATGGGGCGTGGCCCCTTTGTCTCGTAATATGCACAATTGTGGTCCTTGTGGCCACTTAATTATTTTGATATGTATGTATCCGGCCACCGTGGCCGGTTTTGTATGTCGTATATTCGCGCATGGCTCTCTTTGATGATTATTTTTGCTAAGTCTTATATATTTGTTCGATACACGTGTGTGCTCGTAATAGGGAACACTTTGATTCGTTTATTGCTTTAGGGAATTGCTTGACTTAGATGTATTCGGCAGTGAGGGGAACTGGTCGAACGGCCTGGAGAATTTCCGGTCATTACAGCGGAGCTCAGGTCGCGTTTGAGGCCTGAGTTCGCGGCGTGAACCTCCTATCGCGAGCTGGGTGGTCTACCTATCATGGTACTTTGACGACGGCGGGCTCGGTTGAGGAACCACCGTCGGGAAAAGACCCAACTTGATTCTGAGCGGGATCTTGCCTTGGCTGGTATGCGACGCTTGTACCTGGGCGTGCATTGTAGTCGGGATGTTATGTTTGCTGTTTCGACGAAGCGAACCGATAATTAGGGCCTTAGCTATAGTATTGTTTTATCTTTTCGGCGTTCCATGGTCGAGCAAGTTCTTCCCCGTTGAGGTGTTCTAGGTAGTAGGCCCCAGTCTCCGTCTTTGCTCGGACGCAATAGGGTCCTTCCCAGTTAGCGACGAGTTTGCCTTCCCGAGAGTCCTTGTGGTTCCTTCTCAAGACAAGACTTCCCACTTATAATTCTTGCCGTATCACTTTGGCGTTATTCCTGATTGCAATTTTTTGCTTTAATGAGGATTCACGGAGAGCAGCTCCTGACCGGACCTCTACGACGAGGTCAAGCTCTTCCCTCAGCGCCTCGTCGTTCATTTCCTCGTCCAGGGGTGATTCATTCCGCCTGGATGGTACGCGTATCTCGATGGGGATTACAGCCTCAGTCCTGTAGGCCAGGCGAAAAGGAGTTTCCTCGGTTGAAGAGTGGGGAGTTGTGCGGTACGCCCATAGGACGCTGTGCAGCTCCTCGACCCAAGTTTTTTTCGTTTCGTCTAGCCTTCGCTTGAGGCCTCGCAGGATTACCCAATTTGCTGCTTCGTTTTTCCCGTTAGTCTGGGGGTGTTCGACGGATACGAAGTGTTGTTTCGTGCCTAGTTGAGCGACGAAATCCTGGAACTTCCTGTCAGTGAACTGTGTCCCATCGTCTATGACTATTGCTTGGGGAATGCCAAAGCGTGAGAGGATGTTTCGCTTGTAGAAAAGAAGTAATTTAAGGGGTGTTATTTTGGACAGAGCCTTCGCTTCTATCCACATTGTGAAGTAATCAACGGCTACTATTGAGTACTTATTCTGGTTTGATCCTACTACGAATGGCCCTAGGATGTCCAGGCCCCACCAGGCGAATGGCCACGGGGAGGACATAGCTTTGAGCTCATTAGGTGGAGTTAGGTGCATGTCCCCGTGCCGCTGGTATTTGTCGCATTTCTTTACGTGCTCTTTTGCATCCTGCTGCATGGTTGGCCAGAGTACCCTGCTTGAAAGGCTTTCCAAACGAGGGATCTCCCCTCGAGATGTTGGGCATTGAATCTTTCGTGGATCTCGCGCAGGACGTGGGTGACTATCTCTTCCTCGCTGCCTTTGAGTAATGGGATGGAGAACCCTCGCCTGTAGAGTTTATCTTTGACCAGGACGTAGGAGCAGGCCCTCCGCATGACTGTGCCGACTTCTTTGGGGTCGGACGGAAGTTCGTCCCTAGCGAGGTAGTTGTAAACGGGGGTCATCCATCAGTTGTTGTCACCGATGACCTGCACATCTAGGGTCGAAGATGTCTTGTCGATACTGGGTTGAGGAAGCACCTCCTGGATGACAGACTTGTTTCCGCCCTTTGTCTTCGTGCTCGCCAGTTTAGACAACACATCTGCTTTGACGTTATGTTCACGGGGAACATGCTTTACTTCTATTGTGGAGAACTTCGTCATTTTTTCTTTGACCAGGGCTAAGTATTCAGATAGGTTGTCGTTTTTGGCCTGGTATTCTCCTCGGACTTGAAAGGCCACGAGTTGTGAATCTGTGCAGATGACGACTTCTTCTGCCCCTAGGTCTTCGGCTAGGCGCAGACTGGCGAGGAAAGCCTCGAACTCAGCTTGGTTATTAGACGTGGGGAAGGATAAAGTGAGCGATACCTCGACGATGATTCCCTTGTCATTCTCCAAGATGATACCTTCCCCGCTCCCTGCCGAACCGGATGCTCCGTCAACGAAGATGGTCCACTTGCTTGCCCCGTAGGTGGAGGAATCTGCGAATGTCATCTCTGCGACGAAATCAGTCAAAGCCTGGGCTTTAAGGGCTTTTCTGCTTTCATACTGGATGTCGAACACGACTAGCTCTAATGACTATTTGAGCATTCTGCCGTCCATATCTGGTCGCCCCAGCAGTTGCTTAACAGGTTGGTCTGTCCGAACCACGATCGTGTGGGCCAGGAAGTAGTGCCTCAGTCTTCACGCATCGTTAGTGAGGGTCAGCGCTACCTTCTCTATCTGCTGGTATCTCAGCTCTGGTCTCTGCAACGCTTTGCTTGTGAAGTATATATGCTTTTTCCCGTCAGGCATTTCATGGATGAGGGCGGCGCTAACGGCCTTAGTTGCCACGGCGAGATAGAGGTACAGAGTTTCGCCGTTATCTAGCTGAGAGAGGACTGGTGGTTCTGACAGTGCCTGTTTCAGATAGAGGAGAGCCTGGTCGCATTCCTCTGTCTATTCAAAAGTTGTTTTCTTGCGGAGGAGCTTGAAAATGGGCAGAGCGTGCTGGCAGATTTGGCCACGAAACGAGACAGAGAAGCGAGCATCCCATTGATGGATTGGATGGACTTCTTCGAATTAGGTGTTGGAAATTCGAAGAATGCCCTGCACTTGTCGGGGTTGGCTTCGATTCCTCGCTCTGTTATATAGAAGCCGAGGAACTTGCCCGCCTGTACCCCGAACGTGCATTTTTCTAAGTTGAAACACATTCGTCATTTCCTGGCCTATTCGAAGAGTTTTCTCAAATGGGCCGTGTGATCGGTCTCCTCGTGGAATTTCACGATCATATCGTCCATATAGACTTCGAGCATGTCGCCTATCTCTCGCCGAAAGACCTTGTTCATCATTCTCTGGTAGGTCGCACCGGCGTTCTTCAGGCCGAAGGGCATTACGTTGTAGTAATAATTGTCCGACTCGGTCATGAAGGACGTGTATTTTTTATCACTTATCGCCATTGGTATTTGATTGTAGCCTGAATAGGTGTCCATGAATAATAATAGTTTAAAACCAGCTGAGTTATCAACAATTTTATCAATATTGGGGAGGGGGTAGGAATCTTTTGGGCATGCCTTATTAAGATCAGTATAATCAACACACATGCGCCACTTTCCATTAGATTTTTTCACGTGTACAACTTTGGACGACCAAGTGGTGTACTTGGCTTCCGAGATAAATTTTTCCTCGAGGAGGTCTTTTACAGCTTGTTCTGCAGCCTCCGTATTCTTCGGAGACTGCTTTCTCCTACGTTGTGCTACTGCTTTGACGGAGGAGTTAATCGTGAGTTGATGGCAGGTGACAACAAGATCTAAGCCGGGCATTTCCGCGGCACTCCAGGCGAACAAGTTTGCTTTCTCTCGAAGGTAAGCTTTAAGTTATTTCCTCGTGATGTCAGGGTGGTCGGTCCCTATCTTAACTCCTCGCTGAGGATCGTCGCCAAGCAGGACAAGCTCGAAGTCGCCATCCGGGATCGGGCGCGTCAGATGGGAGCTGTTGCTAGTGCTGGTTGAGACAGGCGAGCTGCTCGGGCAAGCCTGATCCTCCTTCAGGTCATCCTCTGAGAAGCGGCTGTCGAGGTCGATGAAGTCGACGCGGGGCAGTGTCTTGGCTTACTCTGAGCTGCTGGGCAAGGCTGGCTTGCTGGACGTCTTTGGATTGGCAGCGATGGTGTTAAGTGCCTTGGTGGCCATTTCGAAGCATCGTCGCGCAGCTTCGATGTCCCCGTGTAATTTAGCGACCATAGTTTTCAAAGTGTAGTACTTCATTTTGAGATGGACAGTTGATGGCACGACGACCAGCACTGCCAAAGTTGGCCGCCCGAATATGTATTGGTAGAGAGACGACAGTCAATTACCAGGAATTAAACCTTTATAGATTTGGATGTCTCTGCATATTCAAAGGTCACGATCAACTCGACGTACCCCCAGGGTTTCGTGACCGACCCGTTCAAACCTTACAGGTCAGAATCCACGTAAAGAGTGAGGTGTGACTCGTCCAGCTGAAGGGCCGAGAACAACTGTGAGTACATAATATCGACCGAGCTGCCTTGGTCGACTAAGATCCTGCGAACATCAAAATTTGTCATCTGGGCTCTAACGAGCAATGGAATACTTGAGTTCAGGCCCCTCCGAGGAGTTCTGCCCGGTAGAAGGAGATGGGGAATGATCCCTTCTGGGCCTTGTCGAGCGTTGTCACCTTGCTAGAGCTCGTGCTGATCAGGTGCTCGAACTTTCTCTTTACGGAGCCCATGGTTACTTTGTTGAAGCCCTCTCCGGAGATGACCATCGCGGTGGGGAAAGTTTCCCATGGGCTATGGGCAGCGAAATACGCGGGAACGCTGAGCTTATTTGGAACGTAGAAATCCTCTGATCGTGATATACTCATGGCGGCTTGGAGGTTGGTGTCTTCCGAGGAAGGCACTTCTTCCTCTACTTTATTTGACTGCTGAGCGTCTTGCAGAGAAGCATCCTTCTTTTTTGTAAACTGCTTCAGGTGACCGTCCCTGATCAGTATTTCTATGGCATCCTTTAAGTGGATGCAATATTCAGTGGTGTGGTCGTGACTCTTGTGGAAACGACAATATTTTGATTTATCGGCGTTGGGCTTGGCCGGTACCTGCTTGGGGAATCGAACCCCTGCTTGTTTAAACTCCGAGTTAGCACATTCTGAGAGAATCTTTTCCTTGGAGACAGTCAGGGGAGTGTAATCGTGGAACTGGCCGGAGGGCCCCTTGTTGTCCTGGGACTCCCGGGGATGATCTTCGCGCATTCTCTTCCCTCGACGGGATGTCGAGGGTTCATCGTCTTTGGAGGCCTGGGTATTTTCCTGATGGCGTGAGGCCCGGGCGGAGCTGGCCGCTTCCTTTCCCTCGTACTGAATATATGCCTGCACCTTGAGGAGGAAGACGTCCAGGCTCCTTAGGGGTGCAAGGCCAACAACTTTAGAAAATTATGAATATGGACGAAGTCCTCGTTCGAGTAGGAATTTCTTCATGTCGTCGGTGGTGGGGACTTGCACAACCTCTTTATTAAACCTCTCAATATATGCCCGGAGAGGCTCATCTTTTCCTTGAATTATGGCCTCAAGGGAGGCTTCGGTCTTCGGATGACGGCGTGATGCCATAAAGTGTCTGGAAAACATCCAGCCCAGCTGCTTCCACGATGTGATAGACTCCTCTGGTAGTTGTTTATACCAGGTCATTGCCTCTTTCCGGAGCATGGTCGGGAATAGACGACATTTGATGGCGCCCCGGACGCCACGGTAGTCTAGCAGCGCATTGATATTTTTCATGTGCTCATCTGGGTCAGTTGTTCTGTCGTAAGTGCCAAAGATGGGGATTTCTCCAAGCCTTTGGGGAGGCGTGTAGCCAAGATCTCCTGAGATAATGGGTCGTGGGGCTCATTGTCAATGCTGGAGCTGGTCCAGGAAGGGGAGCGGATGCTTCGCTCTGGGACATGGCGGCGGCTCCTACAAGGAGACGGTGTTCTAGCCCAGCCCTTTAACCTGACCGAGGGGGAACGTTGATCTCTACGGGTTCTCTTGTTGCCCGGGGAGTATTGGTTTTGCGGGGAAACGTGATCGGGCTTCCGGACGACATGGGACTCTGGTTCTTGGCGCACCTGACGATCAGCTTCCCGCGGGAGTTGTGGACTCTTGGATCGTCGTCGATCCTTCCTCGGCTGAGGGGATCTTGGACGGGAAAACTCTTCTAACGCCCCAATCCTCTCGTTTTGTTGGAAGATCAAGAGGTTGGTCTTGTTGATTACTTTAAGGAGGGCCACCATGGTCGGATCGGCGTTGGGTGGAGCTGGAACAGGCTGGAGGGCCAGTAAAGGCTAGTCGTCAACACGGTCTGTACGAGTGGAGGAGGGAGACACAATAGTTCCGTCTCTCAGATGACGGACGTCTCCCCCGAAGAAGGATGTAGATCCATCAACATCAGTCTTGTTGACAGGGAGAAAAGAAGGATTGCGTGCATCTTGGACGTGATCTTGGCAAGCCATGATCGTAATCTTGGACAGAGAGTTTGTTTTGGTCTTTGAATCTGAGGTGGATGTTAAGACGAGGATAACAAGTTTTCCGCAGATGGCACCACTGATCGTGAAGGCTGATCAGATCCTGAAGTGGGCCAAGAAGAACGTATATGATGCTGGATGTGTGAGAAGAGGAGGGGGTGTACCTGTAAGGCACTCCGATGCTAAAGTAAGAATCGGGAGAGAGAAAGGCAAGTACAAAAGTATGAGTTTCTTAGGATGATTTTAAATACATGACCCTCTCAAATGAGAGGGTTTTTATAATACCCCCAGCACGTGGCCAACGATCCCTATTTTTGGGGCGGAATAACCGTTTCCTGAAGAATAAGTAACTGCCAAAAACTAGTCGTTATGACGGATAGAGATGCCCAAAACTAGTCGTTACCACGGGCAAAGGCGTAGTTTCGGGCACAGGCGTCATGACCGTTCTTGGATGATGGAGCCGTGCGTAACGGGCAGGAATGTCAGGGAAGAGCAAATGGCCTTGAGATTCATCTGTCCATATGTGCCCGGTAGAGGGGCAGAAAGGTGAATGCTGCCCCACCTCAGTTGGACTTAGGCAATTAGGCCGTTCTGGGAGCAGAAGTGGATTGGGTCATGCCTAGCCATTGGTCCAGTCCAGAACAGTAGGGTATCAACACTTGAGTCATATCATAGAGATACATAATTTAATCAAACTAAATTTAGAATCAATAAAATTAAAAGGGTGTTTCGATAATTCTAACATATCGATTTTAGAGTTTAATATCTAATTTCGATTCTATTCATATTTGATTGTAAAGTATGTTAGAACAATATTTGTTCATGACATATTCTCTTTTAGTTTTGATGATAACAAAAGTATTGAAAGAACATTGATTTATTTGATGTGTGTATTATTTATGCAGGTTCTCGTTCTTGTACATAAATAATCAGAATCTATTTTACTTAGACACACTTGAGAGTTGCTTCATTGCTAGCTTCTGGTGGCAGAATCTGAAGAACGTTTACTAGTGTGGCTTGGCGCAGACTCTGGTGCTGAAGGTCTAGTATTTAGATGCGTCATTACACTTGGAAATTATATATCAGAATCTGGTAGCACTCAGAGTTGGTGATAAAGCTGGAAGTCATCCGTACTATAGAAAGCAAACCGTACTGTCTTATTAGTTTGTCAGTCAGAGTCTACAGATTACAAGGCTCAAGAAAAGCTGACATGCTTTATGAATGACTACTTCTAACAGCTCTATTAGTACGAGAACCTCTTGAAGACTCAAAGGTTAAGCGTGTTACACACTGGATTCAGAATCTGTTATGCATCTATCTTCAACGTCTCTTGTACTATGGGGCAAAGGCAAAGACACTTGATCTAGTTACTTCCTCAACGAATAGTCTTCTGCAAAGGTTATAAATATGGCTAAAGGTTCTTAATGAAAAATAGAACAAGGATTCTCCAGACGAAGGATTAGAAAGATCAAGCAATTATCAACTCTATTGTAATATGCAGATTTTCTGTTTGTAGGTTGTAATTGTAAAAGCCTTAAGATTTCTTAAACATTGTATATCTTAGAAATCTTAAGTGCTTTAGGTCTTTGTTATGGTGATTTCTCGTACCTCTGATACTTGTATCATGTACACCTTGTTCTCTATCCTGCTGGGCCTATTCAGCATTTTAGATCAAAGTCTCTTGTTATGTGCTTGAGCAAAAGTCTTGTCTCATTGGGATTCATGCAACAAGTCTTAAGCCAAAATAATTGAGTCACATAAGTCTCATTGCTTAAGTGCTTGACCTGTGAAAGTCTTATTCAGTTATGCTAATTGAGCAAAGGGAAAGTCTCCATCTAAGGGGCGTGAGCAGGAAGTCTCAAGTGCTTCTTGAGCAAGGAAGTCTTAGTCTAGATGGCCAAAAAAGCAGGTGGCTTGGTCAGAGGATGTGAGCAAGGAAGTCTCAGTCTGGATGGCCAGAAGAGTAGGTGGCTCGGTCAGAGGATGTGAGCAAAAGTATTAGACATGTGCTCTAAGTCAGAAAGTCTTAAACAGTTGGTCTGAGCAAGTGTAAAAGACATATGCAGAAGCATAAGCGATTGTAATCATGAAGTGGTTATAATGAAAATATCTTATGAGGCAAGGGGACTGGAGTACTCTTAGTTAGGGGAGGAACCATGATAAATATTTTGTGTCTTTTGTTGTTATTTGTTTACTTCTGTTATATCTGCTGCCAATGAATTAAAACAAAATATGAACACCAGTTCTGATTCTGAAACTTTGATCAGAAGTTAAATTAAAGAAAACGAGAAACACAACTCAACCCCCTTCTTGTGTACGTTTCAGACCTTCAATTGGTATCAGAGCATGGTATGTGCTTAACACTTGATAGTGGCGCAGATAATGATCTAATAAGAAAAGTATAATTCTTCTTCAAGAAGGAATCAAGGGCCACATGAAAAATATAATACGGCTTTTCCAACCATATTCAAAAGATGATTCCACTAAATTTAAATGATGAAAAAGCTAAACATATTTTTAACCCATTGGTCTTGATAAAGGGTTGCTGAAGGTCTATTGAATATCCTTGAAAGAGGTATTACTATAGAAGTTGATGGTGTAAAGTTGATCATCTTGAAAATCTCTTTCACCAGCTCAGAAGATACATATTGAATATCTTCAGAGGTAGTTACATTCTGGTAGAAGTTATATCTCAATTATGAGAATATCAACATCATTGATATGTCTAATGCTTGGACATTCTTTGAGTTCTTGTGCTTGGATTTGTGGGGATCAGTTTTTGAAACTTGAATAGCTACACTTCATCTAATCTTTTCAAGCAAATTCTGAGAAAATTGCTCTGAGAATTAAATCTAAGATCATAGTTATTCAAGATGTTTACATCTTGAATCTGCTGTGTTCTGAAGGTTTGTCTTGCAGTCTTCAAAGGAAATAAATGAAGTTAGATGATGAAAAACTATTCAACAGACCACCTTCTCAATTTAGCTCAAGTTCTTTGGAATGACTATAGATAAGAAACTTAGGTTTCTTGTTAGAAGAACTTCCATATTGGATGAATGGATTGTGATATCTGTTGATAGAAGACTAACTTCAGAAGCTTCTGAAATACTTGTATTTCAACTGATTTCCTAGATTTGAAAGTAAGAAGAAACACTACCAGAACCTAATATCAGATGATCCTCAATGTCTAAACTTTTGAAGCTAATATTAGTGCAGGATACAGATGAAAAGAAGCATCTGTGTTTTGAAATAAAAATCAATTATTGAAGAGGAAGAGATGTTTTCAAATTTATCTTGTTTCAAATTATTTGATAATATGGAGTATGTTCCTTAAGGTGATATCTTAAGAAAACTCCATTGCTTCTTGATTGAGGATCATCACGGAAGCTGTATTAAAATACATTTCTATGAAAAGTCTTAAATCTCTCTTTGAGTTTTATCAGTTGTACTAAGATAGTACTTTGATTTGCTTTATGTCAACTTATGATAGTTAACACCATTTGGTTCTGAGCTTGTCATTAATTTCAAAGTCAAAAGATTTAATCCTAGACAATGAGATTAGTGATTCTGCTTAGAACAAGATTTTGTTCATATCATATCTCATTCTAGACTTATACTCTAGAGTGGTTTATGATTTTATTATCAAGAAGAGATATAAAGTAAAGAAGAGTCTATTTGTACTTGCATGTATGGTCTTATAAAAATATGAGTATCATAATGTATCTGCTACAGATATCAAGGAAAGAAGCATAGGTATCTTCTATAAGGTTGTTTACAACATTTATCGGAGGAAGAACCCACATCCCAGATTCAAGTACTGGTGGTACTGAATTTGGTGAGAGTAGTGGAATCAATGGTTAGACAGCCATTGAATTAGAATCCACTCAAAGTTGTGTTCATACTCTATTGGTCAAGTCTGAATATTGAATCGAGTCTGGCCAACTAAAAAAAGGAGGGTATGCTTATTCTTCTCTGGATTATCTTTTGATTCAATGAAACATTTGTATAGATGTAGATACAAAGTTTCTGTTATACTTCTAGAGAAGTTATTTTGAAAAGAAGAACTTTAGAAATCTTTAGGAGGAAACTCTGTTGTGTTGTCTATACTAAATGTCTTATTAAGCCAGATGATGATCTTATTTATGGAAACAATTTCTTCACCCTATGTTTCATTACTGTTGTGTGTTAGATGTAACACACTAAATAATCCCCCGCGTAATCTAAATAAAATCAGAGTAATTATCCACAAAATCATATTTAGGAATGTCACACTTTCAACAAACACTTATTCATTCAATCAGATATGTAACACGTGTTAATTTAAAAATTATTTATAATAACGTTATCAGTAAAACATAACTGAAGGTTAAATCATATAGCAGCGGAAATAACATTTAATCATTCAAGTTAACAACTCAAGGCATACCATAATTGATAGTTTCACAAAGAAACAACTGTTATACGAAATAAAACATGGTAAACAACCATAAATAATAAAAATAACGCAACGTTCCATAACCCCAGTGTTACATATCAGAGCAGACGCCAAACTAAAAGAATAAATGGAAGACTTCATCTCCCACTCACATCTGAGCTGCTACTGCGGGATATCTGCACATTACCCACGTGGAGGCAATATTCAAACAGAAGGGGTAAGATATCATGATAATATAAAGGAAAGCATGATAAAAAGTATGCATTAGGTTAACACATGCGTTATCACCCATTCTACAACACAACACACCCAACACCAACCCTAAGTTATCCAAACATAAAGATAACACAACAATAATTCAGCTAAACATCTCATATTAATCAACCAACAACATCATTACTAATTATTACCCAACCAACATGGAAATCACATGATAACAAATACAGTTAATCACAATAATACCACACGTTAGCAACATAGTGACATAGTTAATGTATAATGCAACGAGACTCATAACCAAACTCAATGCATATGCATGTGATACCAATTTTCGTGAACACTCAGGTTCACCGTTCTGATTCCCACCTCCTAGGATCAGAACCACTCATTAATCCATCACCTCCGGAATCAACTACCGGCCCAATCCACACAATGGGATTTTAGCCTCCTCAACAACGGACCATTGTCCACAAATATATGCAATGCGACTATTTATGCATACAACAATGACAACATCAATATGCACAATAACCCGCCACCATGGTTATTATACACCGCCCAAATTGGCCAACAAGCATAAAATATAATTCATACAACATATATATCTTTTATGCAATCGTAACAACTCCAAATAATCACATAGCATATATACACATTAAACATGCACATCATCAATTTCACTCATCATAGCAACATCACCAACATCAACATCATAGAAACATCAACATAATAACATAATCAAACTTCATCATAACATATAATATTATTTATCATTCACAATAATCAACAACCTACATCAATAGTAATAACTTTACATTTGCACAACTGTATACACTCAATCATGTTACTTCATTTTAACTCCCTGATTTGCTAGTTGAGCATACAAACCTTTACAAACATCCATATAATAGACACTTGAATATTAACAAAACATTTCACTAATCATTCTCATGTTATAGCCTTGTGCGTTAGCTTTCTAACACTTCGAACGGTGCCTCAAACGGACTTACGGATTAAAAGTTACATCCATTTTGTCATCACTCGCTACAGGTTCGCTACTGCTCGCTTCACAACTCTCTCTACGCGAAATACATCTTGCACCGTGACTATCGCTACTGCTTGCTACCCTTGCTTTCGCGAGCTCATTACAGAATGTAAACCATGGACTTTCGCTACAGGTTCGCTACCGCTCGCGTCCCGACGTTCGGTATGCGAACTATAGTTCGCATCACGAACTCTCTAGAACAGCAGACCAGAAAAGTGTGATTTATGCAGCTTAGAGGCCTTTAGGGCCTCCGAATTCGATTCCGTAAAAAGTCTCAGTCCAAGAATTCGAAATACTACCATTATGTAACAGTTATAACAACCTACAACACCTTTTTATAGGTCCTAACATCATAGATACATCACGTAATCATCAATTCATATATTCAACACATGATTCATAAACCACATGGTCAACAAATAAGATACGGCAAAATAAGTATCATCAACAACCCAACACAACGCAACATAATCATACAACATCAAGATAAATGAGTTCATCACTTTCATCAATTATCCTATTAATTAACAACAATCTGAACCCTAAATCTACCATTCCTCAAATCATTCATAATTGACACCAATTACCCATTATTCATCATAATATCCCTTAGAAAATTAGAACTCCACCCTTACCTTTGATTGATGAGCTCTTCCTTCTCTAATGGAGTTCTTCCCTCTTCTTTGCCCTAGCCTCTTTCAACTTCTGTTCCAATTTCACGTACGATCAAAAACTGATTCTAATCTCTTCCAATTCCCTTTATAAAATCCCTCAACTATGGTTTACCTCATTTACCCTCACTCCTCCTCATACAATTACTATCCTGCCATTCCAATCTCTACACACCTAATATCTCATTTTATTTCATTTCATTATATTATTATTATTATTATTATTATTATTATTAATCCCATCTAATTAAAAAAAATATTATAAGAATTTCCAGCAATTATCTAATTCAACTAATATCCACTTAATATTAAATAATTAAATAATTATCACAAATATTTCTATTTAGTTTTACTTCTCACACCACCAATCTCTACTCAACTGTTCACACACTTCTCCACCCTCAAGGTCTACTCTTAAGGTTACTACCTCATACCAAGGATATCCCTAAACACACAAAAAACACACATAATCACATTTATACACTCAACTGCATGAAATTAAATTACGAAAAAAATTTAAAATAAAATAGGGTGTTACAACTCTCCCCCACTCGTAATATTTTCGTCCTCGAAAATTACCTGATACAAACAACTCAGGATACGCCTCACGCATCCTGCTCTCCAACTCCCAAGCACCTCATTGTTCAAGAATACAAGCCCTTAATAGATATTCTAACATCTGAATAGTTCTCTCTATCTGACCATCCGTCTGTGGATGATAAGCCAAACTCAACCTCAGTTTAGTACCCAACGCCTCTTGCAAACTCTCCCAAAATCTGGAAGTGAACCTCGAATCTCTATCCGACACAATGCTTAACGGAATTCCATATAACTTAACAATTACACGGATGTAGATCTCCGCCAACTTCTGCATAGAAAAATGGATGTTAATCGGAATAAAATGGGCCGACTTCGTCAGCGTATCTACTACCACCCAAATAGTGTCATGCCCTCTCGGGGTATTTGGCAATCCCGTCACAAAATCCATCGAAATATTGTCCAATTTCCACTTGGGAATATCCAACGGTTGCATCAAACTAGCAAGTTGTAGCACATGATTTTTGTCGGTGATGCGACCACCTTATCGCGGAATTTGGGTTTTCTCCTCAATGAAGAGGAGGGGGTGCTACTTTCTGATATCTTATTTATTCCGTGAAGCTGGAAGGGAAAGAGAATCTATCTAAAACTAACCTTGCACGTGAATGTTTAATTGAACAAACCCCTAAAGAGATTCGGGGAGTCGGGGTCAGGTTATACAATGGGGAGTTTTCAATTACCCATCCTATATGTGGTTATCCACAGGATGTTAGCTTTAGGTTTCATTTTGTACTTGATGGTGTTTATCCGTTAATGGGTTGGGAAAGTTTCTTGGGAAAGTATGAGAGAAAGAGTGAGTTTTTGATGATTTTGGTGAGGTACTGGACCTCAGTTTTGATTGATATGAAGGTGCTGGACCTAGAGTGTTTGATTTGGTATGCTTGCTAAGATTTCGCAATCTTTTGCCTACGTATTCCCGTTTAAACGAAACAGGGAAATCAGAGCAATCGTAGTTCCTCCTATTCTAAGGGAGGAAAAAGATGTTTTGGTGTCTTGTTCAAAGCCTAAGATTGAAGCTAAAAGGGTTTGTTTGTGTCTTGTTCAAAGCCCAAGATTGAAGCTAAAAGGTTTGACTGAGAGAGAATTTATCATCTCTAAAGGGGATACATCTTGTTTGTTTAAAATGGTTGTTGGGTGACTGTTTATAAAGGAGGATTACTTTAACTAGAATATGAGAATCCAGCAATGCCATAATTTCCTTTATAAGGGATATTGATTTTTGTGTGACTTGATCAAAGCCCAAGGTTGAAGCTAAGAGGTTGATTGACTCTGCTGGGGAAGTCCTTATACAAAGCCTAAGAGGAGGCTGGAAATGGTTGACTCAACAAGAGAGTGTTTGTATATGTCTTGTGTAACACCCCAATTCCCATCGCGAATAAATAATACATAAATAAATCAGAGTAACCAAAAATTTATTTTTCCGACAGAAACAAGGATGCCACATTTTAAAGTAAGAAAACACAATCCCTGCTCAATTATTTGATACATAACACATAATAGAGAAAATCATTAACGGGAAACTTTTTCCATCTAAAGGGAAAGGTCAATTATGGAATAAAGCGGAAAGATCCATAACCGACTTGTTTTACAAAATAAATCACTTTAGAACATCAACTATACACACAAAAGTACTACGAAATACATTCAACAAATGTGTACATATATATATATATATATATAATCGTTCCCCGACTCCCGTGCTACGTATCAGAGCAGACACCAAGACCGACAACAGAACGGAGGGCTAGTCTTCACAAAAAGACCTCCGGCAACTCTAATCTGCAATGCCTCATAGAGCATTATAAAATAGCAGAAGGGTGAGAAATAACAACTAAAATCAAGATTGCATAATAATATGCAAATACACATTCAAACATATGTATAAATCATCTCACCCATACCATCACATACTAACACATATAGCATGCCACAAATACAAAGCATATCACACATAATCCAACCACCATTATGACATATGGAACCACACCACCACATCACCACAAAATATAGCATATATCAATTATACCGACATAATCACATATTCACACACAATGCACACCAAAGTTATGACATAAAGAATCACATCACCACATCACATAACATATGTCTACGTATAGCCATATTGCTCACAACCAATGCATTTATCACGTATGCACATCAAATTACCAATGCTATCACAATCTCAACACATCACAAATCAATGCACAATTTCCACACAAAATGCATCCATTCACAATTCTCACACATAATCAATCCATGATTTATGCAAATGCATAGAGACCGACACAACGACTCTATGCAAATGCCATGCGGTACCGACTTCCAACATTTCTCATCACTAGTTCACTCAAGAACTCTGCTGGAACCATCGCTTATTACTGAGGATCACTCACGTAACACCCCGTCGGGCAAACGATGTTCCCCGTCGCTTTAGTTCCTCTTATGTAGTTAAGGCACACGACGTTTATGGATTGCTTTAGGTCCTCTTATTTTTAAGGAACACGATCCGATCCGGTCGCTTTAGGTCCTCTTATTTTTAAGGCACACAATCCGATCGCTTTAGGTCCTCTTTGTATAAGGCACACGATCGTCTATAATCATCGCTTTAGGTCCTTTTATTTTTAAGGCACACGATCCATCCGATCGCTTTAGGTCCTCTTATTTTTAAGGCACACGGTGTTATAGCGGATTCCCTCTGGAACCAAACCGTCGCTCAAACCCCACATGGGCACACGACATTACAAGATGCATATCATGATGCTTGACACCCAAGAACTTATGACAATCAAATGCATCTTCACACATATATGCAACCATAATCATACATATATTTCAACTCATCATCATTATTCATGCATTGAAAACAATTCAAACAATGCATTTCAACCATAAAGGCCACCAACCACATATATTGGAATTTTACATAAACAATGCATATCATCACAAACCACAAAAATCATACAATCACAATTACTTCCACAAGGGATTCACACCACAAAGGCTACCCACAACACATCATAACAACATACATTGATATTCAATCAAACAATGTATTTTACCACACAACAACATCATTAATCACGCATCGAAGTCTAATCCAAAACAATGCACATACTTGCCGTAAGGCCACAACCCATCATCACAACATTTCATCATGTATATTCACATCATATAACAGCACACATGCTACATGTTACATAACAAAAGCATATAGCATGATAACACATCAATCGCACACAATTAACGCGATAAAAACCCGACAACCCGACTATTTTTCAAAAAACACGAATTAATTAAATCATATTTTACCCTCCAAACTATTTTTAATAGAAAGAATATTTCATTAGCTTTCTAACGCTTCAAACGGGGGTCAAAACGGACTTACGGTTCAAAAGTTATGAAGAAAACAAAATCGGACATATTGGAAAAATTGGTGACCTTGCGCCGACGCATGAAGCTTGGGGGTCAGCACATGAACCTGGGAATTTCGTCCGGGTCAGCGCATAAAGCTGGGGGTTAGCGCATGATTCTGGGGGTTAGTGCATAAATGCGCAGATTTTGCTAAAAACTCATTTTTCGATCGTTAAATGACTTCCGGACCTCCGATTTTGATTCCGTAAAAAGCTGCGGTCTCAGAATTCAACATACTACAATATTTTCACCATTAAAAAGCCATCAAACACATTTTCCATTTTTGAAATATTTTGAAACATAGTTTTATCGATTTACTCAACTCCAAACTTGCTCAAAACCGCTCGAAAACACAAAAACAACCATTCCCGATTAATTCCTATCCTTACCTGATTAAATATCAACCTATACCAATGTTACCAGACATATCCAAACACTTTTACTCGATCACAACATCAATTTGCACAAAACATCAATATATATAAAAAACTCAAAAGTTACAAATTCAACTCGATTCAATCAAACGATCACACTAAATCACGACCCAACATCACTCGACTCTACTACGCGATTTATTCCGACTTTCGTCCGTAAAAACATCGATTTCTACTCATTTTTACCATTTCGACCTAAAATGAAAACTATAAGAAAATATCCAAAACAATCCAAGAAAACATACACATATACATACACAAGCAAGATATAATTGAAACTTCTCACCCTTACCCGATTATTCGCGCTTTAAACGGATGAATTCCTGATTTTCCTTCTTTTTTCCTCTTCTCCCTTTCTTTCTTCTCCTTTCTCTTTTTCTCTTCTCTTTCTCTTTTTCTTTTTCCTTACTATTTTTCTCTCTTTTCTTTCTATTTATAAAAATATCTACCCCCAAAAAGACCAAAATACCCCTACTCTCAAATATCTCGCAAACGCTCTCAAAATGCGATAAAACATAAACAACGATGAAAAATAATATATTGTCAAATAAAAGTCAATAATAAAATAATATAAAAATAAAATAATTAAATCGACTCGATTAAATAAATAAGACAAAATGGGGCGTTACAACTCTCCCTCACTTAGACATTTTCGTCCTCGAAAATATACTGAGACGAACAACTCCGGACACGACTCTTGCAGCCGACTAACAAACCAACATGCCAACCAAAGGCACACCAAGAACAACCCAACTGACGAACCACCCCGCTAACAGTAACAACACCAATCGACACGACGACAACTACAACGACAAGATGCAAAGCCCATACAATGCCCTTGACGACCAACTCACAACTCAAAGAATACCCAAGTTACGAACACACAAGTTCACTCTAGAACCAGAACACAACAAGATCGTTACCCTCACCCTAGGTAACACCACAAACAAGAACACAACCACGTTTCAACAACCTCTACACAACCTCAGCTTTCCCCGAAGGATTATCCAAGCCAAATTTATAACTCATCACAAATTCTAACCATCCTCATTGTCTCATACTCTATCCCTTCAAACCAACCAAGTACTTTAAACTCTTGCGATTACCAAACACTTCGAGCCGAGAACCATAAAAATAATACCTCCCAATATTCCAACATAATACACCCACGACTAATTCCAAATCCAGAATAGTATAGATCCTTTTATGAATCCTCAATTGTCGTAAAGCATAAGCCACGACTTTACCCTCTTGCATTAACACACTGACTAAACTCATCAAAGACGCATCCCAATATCCTCACAAATGGTTCATCAGGATCACACAGAATCAAAACTGAAGCTGTAGACAACTTCTACTTTAACTCACCAAAACTTACTCACAACGAACATCCAAAACAAACGACTCACCCTTTGCAAGTCAACTGAGATAACAGAAGTACAAACTTAGCAAAGTCTTCCATAACCTGCAGTAACAACCAACTAAGCCCAAAAGTTTCTAATCTCCCTAACCAACTTCGGAGCCTCTCATTGTAGAACTACATCTACTTCCGATGGATCCCTAACCATACTCTCATCAGAAATAACATATCCAAGACGACTAACCTTTTTCCAACCCAGATTCTCACTTGAATAATTTAGCATAAAACTTCGTCTCTTTTCAACACTTGTAATTCAAATCTCAAACACTCTACCTGTTCTTCCTCTGGATTTATAACAGATCCGAACGTTCTCAATCAAAGCCCTTACGAACTTATCCAAATAAATATGGAAGATACGATTCCTTTACTCCACAAACATTACAGACGCATTACTAACACCAAACAGCATCACTGTACGTTGTAATGCCCAACCAAACCAACCCTCATCCAAACTTGTTCAGACTTACATACAAGCTTAATCGAGTAAATAACAGCCTATCCCGATGCTAACAACCATAACCAGTCACCTTAAATCGATCAAAGCCTCACCTCACACAATTCACTATCCTTATCAAACGTGCCAAACAATTGTAATTTCACTCCAACTCAACCAAACCATTTTAGTTATCTAACCATGAAAGTGGACACTTATTCTCAATCGTTACCTTACTCCACTGTTAGTAATCCATACACAAGTCCTTCTCTTAACAGTCCAAATTCCATAAATCCCAACATGTCACAACAACCAACCAAAAAGAACTCTCAAATATTACATCCACACCTAAGGGTTCTCTCAAAATTTCCATTACCGTTCCACAATTCCAAAGACTCCAAACCTTACCAGAACTCTAAGTTTTGCTTTCCATAGTCTCAATACCGTTATACACATCATGCTTGTTATTCCATTCAATCATCATTTCCTTGTATTACTATCAATACTGGAGCTCTCTAAGACAACACACTTGGTCTCACAAATCCATTTTTCCAGTAAATCTTCCAACCGCTCTTTCAATCTGAGTTTCACTTCCTAAAAGTTCTTCTACTTACTTAGCATATCCAAACCTCAAATCCTTACCTTCGTCCAATTTGAGTTCACACTCTTCTCTCTGAGAACAACCATTAACGATGCCCAATCATTCTCTCTCAAAACTTCCCAACTGGACCAACATACCAAAGCCTCTAATCCGTCTCATCTTCCAGTATAAGAATCTTCATCAACTCAACAAAACAATCTGTAACCGTTTCCTTAATTCCAAACAATTCATTTCACACACTATCAAAGCCGGAAAGACACGTCTATTCCATCCAACACAATTCCGTCTACTATCAACAAGAGATTAAGGGTGATCAGTTCCTCAATTTGTCAATAGACAGCCGAAAATCATGTTGGGGCATAAACCTTCTTTACCAAACTATAATAGCACTTCTTGCACCTTGTGCACAAACTACCTAACGCACAAATCCTTAGTTGACATAAACCTTACCTCCGCATTCCCGCCGGAACCGGGAACCACACTGTCCAAACAACACTTACACTCTGGCAACCCACTGCACACAAACGAAACAACTTGGAGAAGTACAAGCTTCTCCCCCACTTATCTCGTTCTCAATCCTGAAGACAAAAGATTAGAAAACCAGAAAGTACTGACAGTGCTTCCACACACATATCACGTACTAAAGAACAAACAACATCGACAGTATTCAACTGTCACACCAACTGACTCAACAACTTGGCCGGACGGACCGACCTACTCTGATACCACTAATGTAACACCCCAATTCCCATCGCGAATAAATAATACATAAATAAATCAGAGTAACTAAAAATTTATTTTTCCGACAGAAACAAGGATGCCACATTTTAAAGTAAGAAAACACAATCCCTGCTCAATTATTTGATACATAACACATAATAGAGAAAATCATTAACGGGAAACTTTTTCCATCTAAAGGGAAAGGTCAATTATGGAATAAAGCGGAAAGATCCATAACCAACTTGTTTTACAAAATAAATCACTTTAGAACATCAACTATACACACAAAAGTACTACGAAATACATTCAACAAATGTGTACATATATATATAATCGTTCCCCGACTCCCGTGCTACGTATCAGAGCATACACCAAGACCGACAACAGAACGGAGGGCTAGTCTTCACAAAAAGACCTCCAGCAACTCTAATCTGTAATGCCTCATAGAGCATTATAAAACAGCAGAAGGGTGAGAAATAACAACTAAAATCAAGATTACATAATAATATGCAAATACACATTCAAACATATGTATAAATCATCTCACCCATACCATCACATACTAACACATATAGCATGCCACAAATACAAAGCATATCACACATAATCCAACCACCATTATGACATATGGAACCACACCACCACATCACCATAAAATATAGCATATATCAATTATACCGACATAATCACATATTCACACACAATGCACACCAAAGTTATGACATAAAGAATCACATCACCACATCACATAACATATGTCTACGTATAGCCATATTGCTCACAACTAATGCATTTATCACGTATGCACATCAAATTACCAATGTTATCACAATCTCAACACATCACAAATCAATGCACAATTTTCACACATAATCAATCAAATCATGATTTTCCACACAAAATGCATCCATTCACAATTCTCACACATAATCAATCCATGATTTATGCAAATGCACAGAGACCGACACAACGACTCTATGCAAATGCCATGCGGTACCGACTTCTAACTTTCTCATCACTAGTTCACTCAGGAACTCTGCTGGAACCATCGCTTGTTACTGAGGATCACTCACGTAACACCCCGTCGGGAAAACGATGTTCCCCGTCGCTTTAGGTCCTCTTATGTAGTTAAAGCACACAAAGTTTATGGATTGCTTTAGGTCCTCTTATTTTTAAGGCACACGATCCGATCCGATCGCTTTAGGTCCTCTTATTTTTAAGGCACACAATCCGATCGCTTTAGGTCCTCTTTGTATAAGGCACACGATCGTCTATAATCATCGCTTTAGGTCGTCTTATTTTTAAGGCACACGATCCATCCGATCGCTTTAGGTCCTCTTATTTTTAAGGCACATGATGTTATAGCGGATTCCCTCTGGAACCAAACCGTCGCTCACACCCCACATGGGCACACGACATTACAAGATGCATATCATGATGCTTGACACCCAAGAACTCATGACAATCAAATGCATCTTCACACATATATTCAACCATAATCATACATATATTTCAACTCATCATCATTATTCATGCATTGAAAACAATTCAAACAATGCATTTCAACCATAAAGGCCACCAACCACATACATTGGAATTTCACATAAACAATGCATATCATCACAAACCACAACAATCATACAATCACAATTACTTCCACAAGGGATTCACACCACAAAGGCTACCCACAACACATCATAACAACATACATTGATATTCAATCAAACAATGTATTTTACCACACAACAACATCATTAATCACGCATCGAAGTTTAATCCAAAACAATGCACATACTTGCCGTAAGGCCACAACCCATCATCACAACATTTCATCATGTATATTCACATCATATAACAACACACAAGCTACATGTTACATAACAAAAGCATATAGCATGATAACACATCAATCGCACACAATTAACGCGATAAAAACCCGACAACCCGACTATTTTTAAAAAAACACGAATTAATTAAATCATATTTTACCCTCCAAACCATTTTTAATAGAAAGAATATTTCATTAGCTTTCCAACGCTTCAAACGGGGGTCAAAACGGACTTACGGTTCAAAAGTTATGAAGAAAACAAAATCGGACATTTTGGAAAAATTGGTGACCATGCGCCGACGCATGAAGCTTGGGGGTCAGCGCATGAACCTGGGAATTTCGCCCGGGTCAGCGCATAAAGCTGGGGGTTAGCGCATGATTCTGGGGGTTAGCGCATAAATGCGCAGATTTTGCTAAAAACTCATTTTTCGATCGTTAAATGACTTCTGGACCTCCGATTTCGATTCCGTAAAAAGCTGCGGTCTCAGAATTCAACATACTACAATATTTTTACCATTAAAAAGCCATCCAACACATTTTCCATTTTTGAAATATTTTGAAACATAGTTTTATCAATTTACTCAACTCCAAACTTGCTCAAAACCGCTCGAAAACACAAAAACAACCATTCCCGATTAATTCCTATCCTTACCTGATTAAATATCAACCTATACCAATGTTACCAGACATATCCAAACACTTTTACTCGATCACAACATCAATTTGCACAAAACATCAATATATATCAAAAACTCAAAAGTTACAAATTCAACTCGATTCAATCAAACGATCACACTAAATCACGACCCAACATCACTCGACTCTACTACGCGATTTATTCCGACTTTCGTCCGTAAAAACATCGATTTCTACTCATTTTTACCATTTCGACCTAAAATGAAAACTATAAGAAAATATCCAAAACAATCCAAGAAAACATACACATATACATACACAAGCAAGATATAATTGAAACTTCTCACCCTTACCCGATTATTCACACTTTAAACGGATGAATTCCTGATTTTCCTTCTTTTTTCCTCTTCTCCCTTTCTTTCTTCTTCTTTCTCTTTTTCTCTTCTCTTTCTCTTTTTCTTTTTCCTTACTATTTTTCTCTCTTTTCTTTCTATTTATAAAAATATCTACCCCCAAAAAGACCAAAATACCCCTACTCTCAAATATCTCGCAAAAGCTCTCAAAATGCGATAAAACATAAACAACGATGAAAAATAATATATTGTCAAATAAAATTCAATAATAAAATAATATAAAAAGAAAATAATTAAATCGACTCGATTAAATAAATAAGACAAAATGGGGCGTTACATCTTGTACAAAGCCCAAGATTGAGGCAAAAAAAAGAGGCTGACTCTTTGGGGATATCATTATACCAAGCCTAAGAGGAGGCTGAAAGTTTGATTTTTCAGGGGAAAAGGTTCTATCTGTCTCGTACAAATCCCAAGATTGAGGCTAAAAGGGTACTGGCTCTGAAGGGAGAGAAATCTTTATCTGTCTTGTACAAAGCCCAAGATTTTGAGGCTAAAATGAGACTGACTCGACTGAGGATATTATTTCTCAAAGCCTAAAAGTAGGCTGAGAGGAATTGACTCCGTTGGGGAATATATTTGTCCCAAGCTTAAGAGAAGGTTACGAAGATTTATGTCTTGTACAAATCCCAAGATTGAGGCTAAAAGGGTTTGACTCAACAAGACTGCTTTTATTTGTCCTGTACGAAGCCCAGGATTGTGGCTGAACAAGCTGGAGAAATCATTATACAAAGCCTAAGAGGAGGATAACTTCCGCTCGGGGGAATCCTTATATCAAGCCTAAGAGGAGGCTGAAAGTTGGACTTAACAAGAGAGTATTTTTATCTATCTCGTACAAAGCCCGAGATTGACGCTAAAAAGGTTAACTCAACAAGAGAGTGATTGACTCAACAAGAGAGTCTGAAAAAGGTGATTGACTCAACAAGAGAGTCTGAAAAGGTTATTGACTCAACAAGAGAGTCTGAAAAGGTTATTGACTCAACAAGAGAGTCTTGGAAGTTTTGACTCAACAAGAGAGTCTGAAAAGATTAGCTCCGTTAGGGAGAATCATTGTTCAAAGGACAAGAGGAGGCTATCTTCGCT
The DNA here is from genome assembly GCA_022829125.1 of Lathyrus tuberosus. Taxonomy (NCBI): domain Eukaryota; kingdom Viridiplantae; phylum Streptophyta; class Magnoliopsida; order Fabales; family Fabaceae; genus Lathyrus; species Lathyrus tuberosus. The sequence goes on from JALAZF010000017.1 coordinate 24,092,248, forward strand.
GAGGAAAGATCATTATGCAAAGCCTAAGAGGAGGCTATCTTCTGCTGGGAATTATTGAGATCCCAAGGCAGGTCCAAATGGTGAATCAACTCTTGCTGAGGGTTACAGAAGAGTTGAGGTATCAGATGCCTTAAGGTTCTGATTTGGGATAATGTTATACTGACGATAAACTGACCCTGGCTGGGGGATTTTTAGGAGAGAGACTGGGTTTTAGAACCCATGGGTTTTAACTCCTTTGGAGATTGATCCAGAATGACCGGGGTTTCTCCTGTGTCTGTAGGGAACTTGAGAATGTTTTTGAGACTCAAGAGGAGATTTAGACTGTCCAAGTCTACTGGTATGGAAGAGTTTTTCTTTGCATGATGCCCAAGAGGAATCGAGTGTTTTAAGGGATGAGTATCAACCCTAAAATGGTTGGATGTTTTGACACTGGAAAGACTGCTCTAGTAAAGGATGATTAGGTTCAGCCTTAGACCTTTAGGAGATCTTCAGGGTCCTTGAATTAAGCCCAAGAGAAGGCATGAGAACTTCTAAGAAGCCGGAGGGTCCTTGTACAAAGCCCAAGAGGAGGCTGGGATTCTTTTAGGAAGCCTGTGGGTCCAAACCTAAGAAGAGTTCAAGAAAAGTTTCACCGAGAATAATCTTTTCTTTAATGAACAGTTCTAGGGTTTGAAGAAATTCAAGAGAGGTTTCACCGAGAATTAATCCTCTCTGGGGAAACTGGATTTCTTTTACAAATTCTAATAGTGACAGTCTGAGAAAAGGTTTACAGAGAATACTACCTTTCTCTTTGTTCCATATTGTTTAAGCGCAAGAGAAGGCAAGACTGTATCTGGAAGTCCTATGGGGATCTAGTTTTGACTGTATTTAAAGAGTGACCAACTGACTTTACCTAGGTCTATACCTGGTTGCCGGGGAAAACTCTAAATAACTATACTATTATATATACAGTTGATATATGACAAGTATTTAAAAGGATATGAAAGAAGGACTTACAGGGGAGCAGCTTCCCAGAATACAGTTATATATATTAAAGCATGTAAATGAAAGCTAATAAAACTTACAGGCGAGCAAGCTTCCATGCTGTATTGTTAGTTGTTCAAAGAAATTAAATAAAGTTTTGATAACAACTTTATATTTGATTCTAAATCAAAAGAGAAGTTGTTTTTGAAAAGATTGTTGGGGCTTATGCTCAAGGAGAGGCCAAAGGTTTAACAGTGATCGTACCGTTGTTTTAAAGATCGTACCGGGACTTATACAACGACTGTGGCCCAAAATGGTTTTGATTAAAAAGGGATTGAGTCTTACACTCTATCAAGAGGCCAAAGATTTATTTTTGTACAAGGGATGGGGCTTACAACTCAGGTAGAGGCCCAAGATGAAAATAGTTTGAAAACGACGATCGCGTCGAAATTTCTGAAAATGTATAGGGACTTATACAATGACTGAGGCCCAAAAAGGTTTATTTACAAAAGGGTTAGGTATTACACTCTTTCAAGAGGCTCAAAGATGTTTTTGTACAAGTGATGGGGCTTACAACTCTGGGAGAGGCCCAATGTGATTTGATTTTGAACTGGCGATTGCGCAGAGATTTTTGAAACTACAGTGGGACTTATACAATACCTGAGGCCCAAAAAAAGTTTTATTTACAAAGAGGTGGGGCTTACACTCTATCAAGAGGGCCAAAGATGTTTTAAAATTTAAAATCAAGAGGAAACCCTAATTTTAAATAAAATGTTATTTTTCAAAGGAATTTAAATGAAAAAAATGATATAAAATACCAAATATATTCAAAAAATAAGTTGTACATCTTGAAAAATATTTTGAAAAATCATGTTTAATTACATGAGAGTTTGAAATTCAATTGGTTTTGAAATATCAAAGTGGGAATTCCATTTAAAAATGTTTAAAAACAATTAAAATGAAATTAATTACAAAAATTCTAACTATATTATATAAATAATATAAATTGGATTTTTTTGTAAAATAAAATAACTTAACATTTTTCTGAATTTTGAGAAAAAGAATCAATTCAAAAACATAAATATTCAGAGAGAAATTAATTTTTGAATCAATTAACAAAAATAACAAAATATTCAAATATTTGAAAATTTGAAAAAGGGCGCCAAGAACACCAAGTTCTTGCCCGCGTGCCCTGTTTCTGCAGATTTGCATTTTCTCATTTTTCTCCATGATTTCTCAGTGGTTTTGCACGATTCAAACCCCAATCTTGTTCGTTTTTGAACAAGGATCACAACCTTATAGATTAATTGCATTTATATTAAGTATTGAGTGAGAAATCAGAAGAAAACCTCAAGAACCCTAATTTCAGCATGAACACAATGAAATTCCATACACGATTGATTCATGGCAATTGGTTGAGGGTTATCACTCCATACATGATTAAGAAGATATGGCAAAATTATTGTGCAGTAAAATATGCATGCATCATGGAGTTTGAAGCGCTTATGCTTACCTCTTGCCGCTGGTGATCAAGTTTGGTGATGGAGGTGTTGTAAGTTGGTTCCAATGATCTGGACAGCTTCCTTAGGTGCCAAGGACTGTGTTTGAATGCTTGGAATGGATGGAAATGATCTGGAACTTGATATGGCAATCTCAACTGTAAATCTGCTAAAGGCTTGTGCAAGTGGCTGGTGATTTTGAGAATCTGATATTCCATATGTGATTTTGTGTTATGGAACACTTCTATATGTTATATGTAAGGTGTGTGAACCATTGGTTTGGTTGGAATTGCTCTCAAACTCAAAATCCGATGGTGACTTGAGTTAGAAGGTAAAATTGGAGTGAAAGTGGTGATTTTGAGGAAAGCATCAGTTTGGGTGCTTTGGTATACTCAAACTGATCACAAAAGAGGCCTATTTATAGTGGAGCAAGTTTGTTTTGCAAGCAATAGTGTGTGGCAACTGCAGCAGGTATGTGGACAATTGTGATCAAATGGAATCTCAAGTCTCCTCTAGCCATTGACTTGAGATTAGAGCACAGGCTTTGTAGCTTGGATTCAGAGATAAGCCTTGACTGAATTCAGTTGGAATAGGCTCAGTTCATTCCACCTTGGTGCATCCATTAAAGGCTTGGAAACAAAATTGGAGTCTTGGCACTTTTTAGCCTTTTTAGGTTTTCTAGGGCTGCTTGTAGATTCTTGGACTTTGGAGGCTTGGAGATCAGATCATCCCCCTTGGATTTGATCCTCTGAAGTGTCCAAATTGATGACAAGGCTTGGAGTTATCAGATTTGGACAAATCGAGCAAATGTGCACAATTCTGCCTTGTAAAACCAGTTCATGATGCCATGTTTCAAGGGCTGTATCTCCCTGCTCAAATTGAATTTGGATCAAGGTGAAAAATGTCCCTACATTTTGGAAAAAGTAAGGCAGATTCTGACTTAGTGAAAATTTCACTAAGTTTTGGAAAAATGTCATTTTCATATTTTTTTGCCATATTGATCACTCCATAACTTAAAATTCATGAGGAATTGGAGTTTGATGTAGTTGAAGATTTTGAAGTATGTAATGAGAGCTACAAATCCAGCTTTGGACCATCCAAAATGGTGGCTTAGATCTCAAGTTATGGTCCTTGGAAGTTGGTACCCTAGCCATTTTGCTCCATAACTTAGAAAAACTCTAAGTTTTTTATGGTTACCCCTTTTACAAGTTAACTCATTTTCTTTGGTTTTTATTGATGAATGATGATTCAAATCACATGTTAACATTGTTTTAGGGTTAAGGAACCTTGGTTGACCAAAAATCCAAAAAGTCAAACTTCAGATTTTTGTATAGTTGACTTTTTATCAGATGAAATCCAAATTGTGCGATCCTTTCTAAAATCAAGTCCTTGACCTAAATCAAACCTAATGGATGAATTCCATAGGTTTTACAGGGTGTATTGAATCTTGTCCCAAGGTTTGGGAGCATGCCCTGGTCAAAAGTCAAAGGCACAGTTGACTTTTTCCCCGAAACCCCAACAGTGGTCCTGATGAAATTGAAACTTGTGAATCATGCTTCCTGGGTCAATCCACTGTTGAAAATGGGTAAATGTACTATATTGGAGGCCCTCAAATCATGTCTTGAGGTCTTGGCTCGTGCTTTGTCCCAAAAGTCAACATAGGGGTGAATTAGGTCAAGGAACCCAAATTCCTGATTTTTGGTAAATGCATCCCCTAGGGTTAAATTGACTTGATGATTGGGTCCATGAGGTCCCTTGGAGTATCTTGGGTTGTGCTTTGAAGCATTGGCTCATGCCCAAATGAAAATTTCCATCTGGAGGCCTCAGTCGACCAAAACCCTAATTTGGTGACCCTGGCGATCTTGAGGCTTGATCCACTTGGAATGTTGCAACCTTGTGCTTGATTCTTGATGTGGGAGTCCTATTGATCCCTTATAGGTGTTTGAGAGGCTAGACAATTTAAATATCATGTCATTTCTTGATTTATCCTATGTCTAAGTGCTCTGAGAGGGCCCAAAACCCTAATCTTTGATTGTAAAGAATGCCTAACAAATCCCTGAGGAGATTGGTGAGGCATGAAAGTACATCCATATTGTAATGATGATTTACACAATGATGGGAAATCTTGGTGGTCAAAATTTGGGGTATGACAGATGCCCCTATTTAATCTTCTTGGACCCGAAGGTGTGAATGGCGAAGGTATTCGGGCATTCGGGGTGCAAAAGAATTAAATATCGGAATGCCCGAAATTTTGATGGTGGTTATGAATGGCAGCTTACTCACCCATCTTCTTTTGCTAAGTAATGATGCTTAGAAAAGGGTAGACTTCCCCTCTATCATGGTTTTCAGCCACGAAACTGGTCTAAGTTTTCTTTTGTCTATAAACTTCCCCTCGATCCTGGATTTTAGCCACGGAACTGGTCTCAGTTTCTGATATAAACTTCCCCTCGATCCTGGTTTTTAGCCACGGAACTGGTCTCAGTTTCTGATATAAACTTCCCATCGATCCTGGTTTTTAGCCACGGAACTGGTCTAAGTTTCTTTTGTCAATAAACTTTCTTGACAAGGAACATTATTTGTAGCGGTTTTCCTCAAACTTCTCGCCGAATTTTCCTGGGGACTCGCCATTTGACGGAAAAAAGTTTTAATGTCAGACTTGCTGGGGAACCCATTCGTCTAAGCTGTAAAGGTGTGCAAACTTCTCTATTGGAGATGCCAGTTGTTGACTCTACTAGGGTAAATGAGTCTATTGAGAGACTGCTTCCTGCTTGGGGATATTTCATCATACTTTTCTTCAAGAACTTCTCGGAGAAATGCCATGTGATGTGATCCAATTTTGAGGTGCCGATGACTTCATTATCATTGACTCTCTTGGGGAGAAGAAAAACTTCGAGAGTCTTTAGCTGTGAGGCTTTCTTTGGGTATTTTCCTTAATCTGGGAAAGTGAAAATATCATCTTCAATGGTGAAGAGTGACGTTTGTTGAATACCTTCATGCTTTTCAGAGGTTCAAGTTATCAAAGTGGCCGAGGACCGTCTCCATCCCAGAAATAAATTGGGGAGAGATTGCTTAGATGATTCGCTTCCTGACGAGGAAAGAACTGACAACTCGATTGACAAGAGGACTTTACCACTTAGAGTTAAGATTAACTAGAATGATAGTGATGCAATATGAATATGAATACAAATCAATAATGCATGATGTATGTATGTTTATGCTGACAAAACTGACACGACATACAGACTAATAGATGAACACGACTGGATACTCGGCCACTGCAGGGGACAAAGAAATACCGTTCGGTCCAAGATAGCAATTCTGCCTTGCTTAGGAGAGATAGTCCCTGTGGGGGAAAACGTTGGTTGGGCTTAGGAGGTAAGAACTCTGTCGGGGATATCAGATGTGAAAATCACATATGATACAGTTGATCCTTCGTTCAGGCGTACTGGTTTAGAAGAAGTACTTTGATTCTGCACTTTGAAGCTTAATCGCCTTTGGAGAAGCAATCGATGTTCTTTCGATGTTCAACAGTCAAAAGAATTGCCATCTTTATTTTGAAAGCAGGAAATTTTTGACAAGTAAATTCATTTTTGTTTTATTTCACGAAAAATTAATCATGTTAAAATGTCGTTCTGTAAAGCTAAAACAAATAATAATTGCAAACAAAAGCACTAAGGCTCAAATTTTATTGATAGGATGGAAATCAGCCAAACGCGTGATCCCATAGAGTATTTACAAAATTAGAAAATGGTAATTTTAAGGGAAAAGGGCTACATCGAAACATAACGACCGTTATCCTTTTACCAACTTTGAATCCTGGACATCCTGAGCTTCTGTCGAAGATGACCTTGACTGGAGTTTTCCTGATGGATGGCATGACTGCTGCTGGGGAATTTGCCCCTTTGCTGGATGTAGTTACTTGCCATTACTCCCTAATTTTTGCCTGGATTGTACTTTGAGATTTCCAATCCATCGGGATGATTTTTTATTATGTCTCTACTTTTTGCCTGGACCGCCCTTTCGGGTTTTCAATCCACCGAGACATTTTATTTATTTATTTATTTATTTAGGCGAAGTATTTCTTGACTACGTCAACATTTGCGGGGTAGGCAAATTCCTCTCCATCCATGGTTGCGAGTCTCAAGGCGCCGCCTGAGAAGGCTTTCTTGACTACATAGGGGCCATCATAATTCAGAGTCTATTTTCCCCGGGAATCAGTGAGAAATAATTGGTTCTTCTTGAGCACGAGGTCTCCTTTCCTGAAGACGCGAGGTCGGACCTTTTTGTCAAACGCCTTCTTCATTCTCTGCTGATATAGCTGACCATGTCACAGGGCCGTTATTCGTTTTTCTTCAATTAGGTTCAGTTCGTCGTGTTGACTTTGACACCATTCAGCCTCTGTTAGCTTAGCTTTCATCAATACCCGGATTAATGGGATCTCTACTTCTATGGGGAGAACTGCTTCCATGCCATATACTAGAGAGAAAGGGGTTGCCCCTGTTGACGTGCAGACAGATGTGCGATAACCGTGAAGAGCAAAGGGTAGCATCTCGTGCCAGTCTTTGTAGGTTACAACCATCTTTTGAACGATCTTCTTGATGTTCTTGTTAGCCGCTTCTACCGCTCCGTTCATCTTGGGTTGGTAGGGTATTGAGTTATGGTGTTCGATCTTGAACTCAGCGCACAACTCTTTCATCATCTTGTTGTTCAAGTAAGATCCATTATCAGTAATTATCAGGCTTGGAACACCATAACGGCTGATGAGATTGTTTTTGATAAAACGGACCACCACTTGTCGGGTTACATTGGTGTATGATGCTGCTTCGACCCACTAAGTGAAGTAGTCAATGGCTACCAGGATGAACCGATGTCCGTTTGAAGCTTGGGTTCGATCATGCCAATCATGTCAATTCCCCATATGGAAAAAGGCCATGGGGAAGAGAGAACTTTGAGATGTTTAGGCGGTACATGTATTTTGTCCGAGTATATCTGACACTTGTGACTTCTCCTCATGTATTTGTAGCAATCAGATTCCATGGTCAACCAGTAGTACCCTGCTCTTAAAATTTTTCTCGCCATCGTGTGTCCATTGGCATGAGTGCCAAAGGATCCTTCGTGAATTTCTTTCATCAACATGTTTTCTTCTGGTCTGTCTACGCATCAGAGCAAAACCATGTCGAAATTTCTATTATACAGTGTATCGCCGCTCAGGAAGAAGTTGCCTGACAGTCTTCTGAGAGTCTTCTTGTCTTTTCTGGATGCCCCAGGTGGGTACTCTTGTTTCTGAAGGAAGCATTTGATATCCTGATACCAAGGTTTGTCGTTTATGACTGCTTCAATTGCGAAGATGTAGGCGGGCCGTTCAAGGCGCATTATGTTAATCTTAGGTATGTCGTTCCATTGACCTACACTAATCATGGAGGAGAGAGTGGCTAATGCATCAACCATGTGATTCTATTCACGGGGGATGTGATGAAACTCGATTCTGTCGAAGAATGGTAAAAATCTTCTCGCGTAATCTTTGTAAGGGATCAGCCCAGATTGGTATGTGTTCTAATCTCCTTTGATCTGATTGATAACAAGGGCTGAGTCGCCATACACGTCCAAGTTCTTAATTCTTAAGTCAATCGCTTCTTTGAGACCTATGATACATGCTTCGTATTCGGCCTCGTTGTTTGTGCACTTGAATGTCAATCTGGCAGTGAAAGGAATGTGGGTACCCTGAGGGGTAACTTTGATTGCCCCAATTCCGTTTCTGTAATTGTTGACAACACTGTAAAAAATTAGTCCCCATTGGGAGCCTGGTTCGGGCCCTTCACTGGGTAGTGGTTCATCGCAATCTTTCATTTTCAAGTACATGACATCTTCGTCTGGGAAATCAAACCCGACTGATTCTTGATCGTCGATCGGTTGATGAGTGTTGTGGTGAGAACCGGATATCAAGCTATTAATTAACTTGAACCACACATCTTGATATTCACCACCAAGCTTTGATTTAGCCAAAGGAAATGGTAAAGATCGAAAAACCCTAAGTGCGCTATGTAGGAACACAACTAGAGATCTAAGGTCCGGGGGTTGGTTATACCTAGGGAAGGTGTTAGCATCCTAAGTATCTGTAGTACTCTACAAGAACCTCTTGTTAGTATTTGTGTTATAATAATGTTGCTTGCTAAAGGAAATGTGCTAAGGTAGGGACCTAGGGGTATATACACTAAGTATGCTCGCCAAGACATCGCATCTCGTGCCTACGTATCCTGACGGGAATGGAATCAGAGCATTCGTAGTTCCCCTCAATACGGGGTAAAAGGGTGAGAAAAGAAAAGGTTAAATCCAAGAAGGCATTGGATGTAAAGGAAACAAAGGTGGAAAAAGAAAAAAGGTAGCTCGGTAGGATCTCGCAATCCTATGCCTACGTATTCTCAAGAGGTACTTTGAGAAATCAGAGCATCCGTAGTTCCCCCCACTACGGGGTAAAAGGGATAAAAGAAACAGTGAAAAGCTTGAAAGCAAAGCTTGTGAGGATTGATTGTTTAGGAGAAGAGGTTAATGGCTATCTCTTATGAAATGATTTGAATGAAGGGTTAAAGGATGGTGAAGGAGAAGAGATTAATGGCTATCTCTTGTGAAGGCTAGGTAAAAAGGGAATGAATTATACACGGGAAAGTAGGGTCTGACAGCAAGACACCTACGTGTAGTGCGGCGACTCCAAACCTAAGGCTAGGAGATTAAGGGTTGAAGATGAGCTATCTATGACTTTGAGGTCAATAGAGAGGTTTTCCTTTGGAAGGAGGGGATTTGCATCCTCTTGTAAACAAGAGGTGAAGGGGAATTAAATTGAGTGATAAGCATGAGAGTTCAAGGACTCAAAGGGGATAAGCAATCAGGAAAGATAGTAACATTAATGAAGTATGAACAACAAGAAAATTACTGTATGGAGTGTCATGAAAATGTGGGCAAAATAGCCCTCTCAAAGTCAAGATTTCAAAGTAAAGTGTCAAAGGTATTAGGTCTAAGAATTAAGGGTCAAACAAATGAGCCAAAATCTAAACAAAAGACCTCATTCAAGGTCTAAAGTTAGCCACAAACATCCCTCTAATGTGTCCTAAGACACTTTGGAAAATTAGCTCAAGAAGATAATGAAGAAAAGGCTTGTTCAAAAGAGGTTCAAAAACTAGGTCCAAAATTCTCTTAATTTTACAAAATCAGAAATAATTATTAAAATTAGGAAAAAATGAAAATAAAAATTTCAGAAAATTAAATTAAACCTTGAAGTATTAACCTGAATCTTTTTTGAATTTTTAATTAACAAAAACTATTTTTAAATAAGTGAAATTGAAATGAAAAAAAAAAGAAAATAAAATATTTGAGATGAACCAAGGCATGGGGGGTGTGTTAGTAAAACAGAGCTGAATTAAGTGTTATTGTTATGCGTATGGGCGTTCTAACTGTGGGTCCAATTAGCGAAAAGCCAAGGCCCAAGTCCACAAAAGGAAACAACCATCAGCAAAAATAAAAAGGGTGTGGCCGTGTACAAAGAAACATGTAAGATACTTATATCAAATGGTCATGCAATTTATTAAGTCACAAAAGACGAAAATGAGACATGGCCAACCACGCTTTTCTAACACATCTCCCCTTCCATGCAAACATTTCAAAACCTTAACACTATCGTGAATGGAAATCAGACAATGCCATGCATCCTTCTCATCTTGCCTAACCATTTCCAATTCGTCTTTCAACCAAAAACCATGAAATAAAACACCATTCTGTAGTGCTCACATGGTAGAACAAAACTAAACCTTAAGCCACTCAAAATAACAACTAGAACTTGGATAAAAATGGACGTGAAACTCATGTGTTCAAACTGAAAAAATCTAATAGAGCAAGAATACATCATGCAAGTTCAAACATCCATTCATATTGTCATATAAAGCTACTCAAATGCACAACATAGCAACATGATTTCAAACAATAATGATTATGCATTTAACATGAAAGCATGGACATGATAGAAGCTTACCAAATGGAGTCAATCCACTGATTCTTCAACTTGGGAAGCTTCTGAAGCTTGTTAGTTCAAAATATTTGTTTCCAAGCTGGTAGTAAAATGAGCTGCCAATGAAAAATATCCACCCCTTGCCTTTAGTTCTCACGAGCCTTATCTCTTGGGCATGATATGTTGTGTTCTCATGTTCTTGTTGTGTTGATGGTCTGATTGTTGGTCATTAAAGGATATGGAGTGAGAAATGGTTGATAATGGAGATGTGGTTGTGATACTATTCACAACGGTGAGTTATTTTGAGTGAGGCTACTGTGTGCATTTTTTTTTCGTGTGTTGATGGTGTTGCATCAAGAGAGGTAATGAGGGAATGTTAGATCTTTGTTCTGATACTTGGTGTTTTAGGCTTCTTCTCACGTTTTTTTGTTGACTTTACAAATGAGACACTGTCTTCCTTTTATAGGCAGGATAAGCATGGATCATGTATGAGAATCCCTTGGTCACTGGTTTTATTCTTGAGAAGAAAATGCTAGGGCTGCTACTACACGCATGATTTTCTCCTCAAGCCAAGTGAAGATTGCATTGCTTGCCTGTTTCAAACCTTAAATCAGAAAAAAAGATCTCAAACCAACATGCTATGGTATGACACGATGGTTTCTTGTCTATGGTGTGTGAATGTCAACTTGCGAGTACAAAAGGTGGTATACTTGAATAAACTTTGCACGAGTTTTGTGGACAAAGAGTATTGGGAACTGATGGAAGGAAAGTGATGGAAAGAAAAGTCAGTAGTGTACTTGGACATATGCCTCAGCATAGTGGGTTCAAGAATAAGACAAAGCTTGTTGTAGTGAAACTATTCCAAGGACCCCACTTTATCACATGAAAGTGTTAAGTCTAACAAACCAAATGAGTTAGTTTTAGATCCCTTTGAAACATGGCGTGGGATGTTATTGGCTATTTGAGATTGTATAAAAAATACATGAAAAAGTCGTGGCAAGGTTTGGTGGTAGCATGAAGAGTTGGATTCTGATTTTTCTAAATGTGTAAGACAAAGTGCCAACATGCCCACTTTAGTGCATCATAGATTAATAGCCATTTCACCAAATTTTGAAGTTTTTGATTCTATGTAAAGAGGGCATTTCATATATCAAAATTCATGTGGGATGTGGTTTGAGATGAGGCTTGTATCACTAGAAAATCAATCATGAAATCATGCACATGGGATGTCAAAAGGAAACTTAGAAAAAATTCTAAGTTATGAAATTTTCACAACTTGAAACAACCATCTTTAGGTCATCATAACTTGAGATTGATTTATCCAAATGAGGAATTATACACATGCTTGGAAAGCTTGAAAAACAAGGAACAACTTTCATGTCCAAAGATTTTTGATTTGAAGTTTGGAAATGAAAATTAGGGTGAAAATGACCAAAATTTCACTAAGGTATAAAGGCATATTATCTTCCAAGTCTCCTAACTTAAAAACCATGCATTTTTGAAGAGAGGTCCTCTAATACACTTTGAAGTTCATGGAAAGAGCTCCCATTTGAGCTTTGAGTCACTCAATTTGGAGGTGTGGTTTGAAAGTTATGGCTCTTTGAAGTTGGCATAAGGAGTGAACTTTTCCATACTTAGAACATCTTAAGGACCAAACCTTGCCCATTTTGCAAGAAACCTCTCAAAGGTTGACTTCTCATGCTCTAACTCAAGAATCAGGCAGGTATTGACGGAGTATGGCTTGAATGCTTTACCTTGGATCAAAGTATCAAAAGTCAAAGGCTTGATTTGTCTGTCAAAACCCTAATCTTCTTCAGGAATTCCACTGGAAAATTTGATGATCTTTGCCATTCTTCTTGTGCCAAACCTAACTTTTACACAAAAGGAACAAACTCACAAGATATGGTGGTTAGTTAACGATGCATAGATGATTGAAACCTACATGCAAGTGCAATATGTTATGACATCTAAGGGGTAAAAATTTGGGGTACAACAGTTGCCCCTATTTAAATAGCTTTACCGGATGGCACGAGGGATGGAAATCCTCGAGAGATCAAGGTGAAAGGTAGTTAAATATAGCAAACCGAAAATTTTTCCCTTAGATGAAATGCAGATGCTAAGGACAGCTAACAAACATGCAAATACAAACTTGCCATGAATTTCTAATATGATGGAAATGTAAATGCCAAAATGCAGACGAAGCAGGCAGGGAAAAAGTTCACACAATGAGCAATCACTTACTGGGGATGACAGCCACACTGGGGAACTGAAACAACTGGGTAAAATCTAAAGTGATGAAGCAACAGGTTCAAGCTTGACCGACTGACACTTTAGAAAGAAAAGATAACACAAGAACCTCAACAGAAGTAGCACCGGAAGAACGGTCTCCACTGGGGAATCAACAGTCATCATCCATGAATGGAACCAAATGGAAAAGAGTCACAACATCTAGAAGATCATTGAATGAGGTAAGGAGAAATATCTGGGAAAAACATGAGACATTCGAGCAAACATCAGAGGTATTCAGAAGAGCATTAAATAAACTCCGAAAAAAAAAAGACAATGGAGACACCCAGAAGAGCGCTGAATGAACTCTGGGAAACCAATCAGAGATATTCGGAAAAGCATCAAATAAACTCTGGCACACATGAAAACATCAGAGACATCCAGAAAAGCAATGGATGGGCTCCAGAAAACCTCAGAGATATTCAGAAAAGCATTGAATGAACTCTGGAACATATGAAAACATCGGAGACATCCAGAAAAGCATTGGATGAAGAATGGAAACAGACTTGAAAACATCTAGCAACTGTTAACCATAATCAGAAAAAAAATTGAAAACATCTAGAAGAGCATTAGATGAAGACAAAGATTCTGAAAATACATCCGAAACATTTATAACATCATTAAATGCTCGGGAAAAGGTTTTGAAGACGTATCCGGAAGAGCATCAGATCAGCAACATTATATCTGAAAGAACATCAGATAGACATAATGGGGCTCTGGAAAAACATCAGAACAAGACACATCTGGAAAAACATCAGACGGTAAAGGAGAAGAAATTCTGGAAAAACATCAGAATCACAAAGGTATATATCTGGAAACACATTGGGGAGTAAAACAAAACCTGGAAAGGTATTGAATTACAATGGAAATGTCTGGAAAAACATCAGATAGGTCATGGAAAAACATCAGAACAAAAGAATCAATTTGGAAGAACATCAGAAAAGGAGACACTTCCGAAAAAGCATCAGATGGTAAAAAAAATGAAATTCTGGAAAAGCATCAGAATTACAAAGGACTATCTGGAAAAACATCAGATAGGTTCTGGAAAAACATCAGAGCAAAGACTTAATCTGGAAGAACATCAGAAAGGGAGACACATCTGGAAAAGCAACAGATGGTAAAAGAAATGAAATTCTGGAAAAGCATCAGAATTACAAAGGACTATCCGGAAAAACATCAGATAGGTTCTGGAAAAACATCAGAACAAAGACTTAATCTGGAAGAACATCAGAAAGGGAGACACATCCAGAAAAGCGTCCGATGGTAAAAGAAATGAAATTCTGGAAAAGCATCAGAATTACAAAGGACTATCTGGAAAAACATCAGATAGGTTTTGGAAAAACATCAGAACAAAGACTTAATCTGGAAGAACATCAGAATGGGAGACACATCCGGAAAAGCATCAGATGGTAAATGAAATGAAATTCTGGAAAAGCATCAGAATTACAAAGGACTATCTGGAAAAACATCAAAACAAAGACTTAATCTGGAAGAACATCAGAAAGGGAGACATATCCGGAAAAGCATCAGATGGTAAAAGAAATGAAATTCTGGAAAAGCATCAGATAAGTTCTAGAAGAACATCAGAACAAGAGACTCAATCTAGAAAAACATCAGATAAGTTCTGGAAGAACATCAGAATAAAGACTCGATATGGAAAAACATCAGAGCGAGATAAATAAACGACATCCAAGAATGGCATTGGATACAAAAGAGGAGCAAACATATCCAAAAAACAATTGGATAAGAAAGGTCATATCTGTCGCACTTCGAAAATTCATCGAAGACACGACCCTTGGGAGAAAGGCGCGGAACGGTTTGACAGAGTTGCCACCGAACTTTATTTATCCCAAAAGAGGGAAAGGAAAATATCGAGAAAACCTTTAAGGAGGGATAAGAACATGTACGTCGCAACCACATTCTGGGTTCGGGAGTCGGTTACGTGAGGGGAAGGTATGCGCACCCCCTCACGTCCGTTGTACTCAACGGGAACCTCTTGATTTGAATTGCGATACTTGCTAGCTAAGTTTGTTTGTTTTCTTCTCAATGGTAAGATGAAGGGATAGATGCTAAGGGGGAAATGGGGTGGTTTAAGCATAGGGTGCTCGGCAAGATCATCACAATCTTGTGCCTACGTATGCTCATTCAGACAAGAATGAGTAATCAGAGCAATCGTAGTTCGACTACGGGGTTTGACGGAAAAAGATGGTAATGTGGAAATGGGGGAAAAAGAAAAAGTGTGCTCGCCAAGATCATCGCAATCTTGTGCCTACGTATCTTTACTCGGACGAGAATAAAGAATCAGAGCAGTCGTAGTTCGTGGTACGCCCACGAAAAGAGGGAAGTTGGTTTGTTTTAAAGGCGTCCATTGCTCACACACGAGTAAGAGAACCTGCACCTAAAAAACCGAAGAGAGATCAAAGACTTGAACCCCCATTTTTCACCTTGAAAAGAGTTTCAATAGTTGTTAGTCGTTTTGAAGTTTATTTGTGAAAATCCACTTGAAATTGGATCAAGTGTTTATTTGTATGCGCTTGGTTAGTTTGAAAAGAGTTTGGTTAGAGGTTGATTGAAAATGGCTCGACGACGAATCGAAGGTTCGGTTGAAAAGAGGTTTGTTTGAAAATGGCTCGGTTGAAAATGGGTGAGAACGGATGTGGATCGATCCTAGTCCCTATGGGTGCTCCTAGTAACGAAACCACGATGAAAGGTGATATGTTGATGGCGATGATGCTAATGAGCAATCGACTTACAGGGGGTGTTTTGAAAATGGGCTCGATGACGAATCAAGAATTAGTTTAAAAATGGGTTGTCTATGCTAGTCCATAGGGGTGCTCCTAGTAAACAAACCACAATCAAAGAAACAACGAATGCATACATCGGAATGGGAGAGGGGTACATGTAAAGTACAGGGGATGACATGAAATAAAAGGTCTTATTGTAAGGTAGACCAAGAGGAATTCGTGTGTGTGCGAGGTGTCCTAATCTAAGCCTTGTGCAAAAGTCGAACAAGAGCTCCAAGAAAAGGATAGTAACCAACAGTCCACCAATTAGTCTTTTATTGTTTCGATATTTTTCGTGTGTTTTGATTAAGGTATGAACAAAGAAAACAAGAGAGTTAGATGAACAAGTATGAATATGAACAAGATAATATAAACAAGAATATAAAGCAAGGTAATATTGACGGAAAGTAAAGTTAATTGTTAGTTGATTAGTTGTTAGGAGCAAATGATACGGGACATGTAGCACTAAACAATCGTAGCACGATCTATGACGAAGAACACACTATAGGAGGATGCAAAATTTGATCTTTGTGCTAAAACATGATGGAGAAATAATATTGAGGATCATTCTCCAATTGAATCGTGCCACACGAAAAGAAAAGATGGATGATCTCGTCTTAATCAAGAACTCAACAAGAAGTTCCATGATATCTAAGACTTTCATTGATCGAAAAATGGAAAATGAAATAAAAATCGAAATGAGATAGAAAAGAAGAAAGGTCTCATCTTTACCAAGATTTTAAATCGATAAATCGACAAACTATGGTTATAGATTTTCATCGACCAATAGTTAAAAGAAAAAAAAAGGTGGTCTCATATTGATCTAGATTTTTCGATTTATTCAAATCAATAAATCCAAGACCTTTTGTTATATCATTGACCAATAAAATAAAATCGAAAATGAAAAGGAAATGAAATGAAAGTGAGAAGTAAAATCGAAATGAGATAGAAAAGAAGAAAGGTCTCATCTTTACCAAGATTCTAAATCGATAAATCGACGATCTATGGTTTTAGATTTTCATTGACCGATAAAAAGAAAAATGGCCTCATATTAATCAAGATTGTAAATCGATTTGAATAAACCAGCTAATCAAGGTTTTTGTTATATCATTGGCCCAAAAGAAAAATCGAAATAAAATGAAGATCAAAATTCAAATGCTATTTACTAAAAACTTAATCAAATCTAAGACAAAATATCAAAAATCTTCTTATTAAAAAAAAGAACAAATAAAAGTGAAATTAAATAAATAAACTAAGAAGGAGAACCGGGAGTGCATAAATTGAATATAGGGTGAGAAACAATACAACCCAAAACGGGCTCTTAAGCCCAAAATCAGTATTCAATACATGCTTGGATTAGGTCAACTGAAGGAGAAAGTAAAACAAAAGCCATGGTCAAACGGAAACACTAATTCTTAAAAGAAAATTAATGAGTTTTATTTTTAAAACAAAAAAACATAAAAGGTCAGGAAATGAGAAACGTAGCACCACAGAGTCACAAAACGACAACAACTTAAAGATTCAGATCAAGTTCCAACCTCCTTGCGCGAGGTCTCTCTTTTTCGCTCTGCTCACTTCCGATTTGGATTTGTCTCGGTTCAAGATCTACAGGTTTGTACAGTTTGTTTGATTTCGTTCATCAATCTCGTCCTACTTCATCTCTTTCTCTCCCAATTTTGTGGTTCGGTTTGATTTTTTGGGTTTGAGATTGGGTGTTGATTTGGGGTTATTGTTAACAATGGAAGTTGTTGTTGTTGGATTAAGGATTTGGGGAAGAAGATATGACGTGGTTTTTGTTGATTTAGGATGTTAGAAGAATGGAGGTTGGGTTGAAAAAGGATTGGTTAAAGAAAGGTGAAGGAGGTTGAAGATGGAAGTTGAGTGGCTATTTGGGTGAAGAGTAAATAGAGATTTTGTGATTTTGGTTGAAGGTGAAATTTATGCAGAGTTTTCTTGGCCACCTTCAGTTTTTTTCCTTTAGAGTGAAGAATTAGGTTAGTTTTATAGAGATTTTGGGAGGGTAAAATGGGAAGATTGGAGGATTTGCGAGCTGGAAATCATTGTCGTATTGTGAGGTCGTTTTGGTGAGCGAATTGTTATGACGTGGATGTATGGATTCTGATGGAAATGGTTTGTGCGAAAAAATCTCGTTTTGTGGCAGTTGAAGTTTGTAGTGGCTGGGTGTGCGTAACGGTTTGGAAAATTTGTGTTGTTGGGTTGATGTATTGCAACTTGTTGTTGTGAGTCATGGTTGCTTTGCGCTGCTGCAGGTGCGTATAAATCGTGGCAAAATTGATATGTGTAAATCATGGTGATGGTTGTGCAGGTACATGGCAACTTGTTTTGGCTTTGTGTCGCGCATGGCCTTATTGTTGTAGCAGAAAATTAGCATGGAGTGTGGCATGCGACATGTATGGTTGGTAGCATGGTTTTGCTTTATGGTCATTGGCAAAATGTTCAGCAACAAGTTGTACAAATTTACAGCTATGGTCTTGGGACAAATATGGATGAGGTAGCACGTGACATGCCAAGGTGGATTTAAATTATAGAATCATGGCTTTGGAATGTTGTAGGAAATTTGGCAAGGTTGGGATTAAAACATGATTTGGCCATCTTATTTCAAAAAAGGTTATGTGTTGTATGATGGCTGAGAATCATAAGGCAAATGGTGTAGCTTTGTTGTTGCAGCAAATTGGTGTAATGGCTATGTGATGCTACGTTCGATGGCTTTGTTGGAAGTTTTTTTTTTTGTGTGGAATTGATGGTTTGTACACATAGCTTGGGTCGTGTGGCTTACTTTTAGGGGTTTTTTCTTTACTATTATTTTTGTGATTTGTTGTCATGTACTTGAAATGGGCTTTTTGGAGAAAAAAAATATTGTAACGTTTGGTAATATTGGTGATGGGTTTTTGGATTATTTGACTTGTTTTGAATAAAAGAAAGGTGTAACCTGAACTTTTTTTGTGATGAGATGAAATTGGATTCAAAACAATGGATAATTGGAAATATGAATTTAAAAATGAAAGATGGTTTATGGTTTGGATCAAAAAAGAAAAATATGGTTATTTGAAATGGAAATTGGAAAATGGATTTAAAACGAAAAATGGATAATTATGGAGAATGGATAAAAAGAAAAGGAAAATGGGGTGATGGACTTGAATCATGAGGACGAATGCTTGGCTTAGATCCACAAATGCACACTGATTGAACTTAAACCAACACCGCACTTGAATTGAATCCACAAAGTGCACCGAAACCCTGAATTGGAAATGATCTGGTCCTTGACAACACAGCTCGATAACTTAATCAACACACAGGTGAATTGCCTGATACAAACCCTGATTGGGACTTCACACACATCATTTGAATCAATCACAACCAGACCTTGATCCTAAGATAAACTTGTCTGACCATTGAACCTTAATCACTACAACAACCAGAGACAATATTTTTTTTTATTTTCTGAATATGGTTAGTGGATGAATGTACAGAGGAAAATTATACAGGTAGGACAAATTTGGGGTATGACAGATGCCCCTATCTAATTGGCCTAAATCGAGCAAGATGAACTACTACGGCGTTCGTTCTTTCGAGGTATAAGACAATTAGATATGAAGAAGACCAAAAATTTGTCCGAAAAGAAAGAAAGAATGATGGATAGTTTGCAGAGGTCGTTATCACCAAAAGGATGATAACAAGAAATATGAAACCAGAAGGATGACAGACCTATCACCAAAAGGATGATAGTGAACACACACACACATACCCTTCCACCAAAAGGATGAAAATGAGGTCAAAGCCTGCTATTACCAAAAGGATAATAGGGCACACAGACACAGACCCTTCCACCAAAAGGATGAAAATGAGGTCAAAGCCTGTTATTACCAAAAGGATAATAGAGCACACACACAGACACTTCCACCAAAAGGATGAAAATGAGGTCAAAGCCTGCTATTACCAAAAGGATAATAGGGCACATACACACAGACCCTTCCACCAAAAGGATGAAAATGAGGTCAAAGCCTGCTATTACCAAAAGGATAATAAGGCACACACACACACACAGACCCTTCAACCAAAAGGATGAAAATGAGGTCAAAGCCTGCTATTACCAAGAGGATAATACACACACACATACCCTTCCACCCAAAGGATGAAAATGAGGTCAAAGTCTGCTATTACCAAAAGGATAATAGGGCACACACACACACACACACTTCCACCAAAAGGATGAAAATGAGGTCAAAGCCTGCTATTACCAAAAGGATAATAGAGCACACACGCACACAGACCCTTCCACCAAAAGGATGAAAATGAGGTCCAAGCCTACTATTACCAAAAGGATAATAGGGCACACACACACAGACCTTTCCACCAAAAGGATGAAAATGAGGTCAAAGCTTGCTATTACCAAAAGGATAATAGGGCACACACGCATACAGACCCTTCCACCAAAAGGATAAAAATGAGGTCAAAGCCTGCTATTACCAAAAGGATAATAGGGCACACACACAGACCCTTACACCAAAAGGATGAAAATGAGGTCAAAGCCTGCTATTACCAAAAGGGTAATAGGGCACACACACACACACACACACAGACTCTTCCACCAAAAGGATGAAAATAAGGTCAAAGCCTGCTATTACCAAAAGGATAATAGGGCACACACACACCTATCTGACACCAAAAGGATGACAAACCTATCACCAAAAGGATGATAGTAACACACACACAGGCCCTTCCACCAAAAGGATGAAAATGAGGTCAAAGTCTGCTATTACCAAAAGGATAATAGGGCACACACATACACACACACACACAGACCCTTCCACCAAAAGGATGAAAATGAGGTCAAAGCCTACTATTACCAAAAGGATAATAGGGCACACACACACACAGACCCTTCCACCAAAAGGATGAAAGTGAGGTCACAACTTACTAATACCAAAAGGATAATACCAACCAAAACACTAACAAAGGTTGTCATTCACCAAAAGGATGATTCACATACCATAGGTTCACGGATCGGCGACACCAAAAGGATGACGAATCAATACAAGCTACTACCACCAAAAGGATGATAGGAACTTCCCACTTGCGAGGACCAACACCGAAAGGATGCAGGTTAGGTTGATATGACATGAACGGCTACCACCAAAAGGATGATAGTAAGTTTCTGATTTTGAGGATTGACCAACACCAAAAGGATGCAGGTTGAATTGAGTTGATAGGGTTCATCTATCACCAAAAGGATGATAGTAAGGCAAATGACAAAAGGTCAAGTTTGCTAGGGATATGATGAGTGAGACTTATTTGGAGACATCAACAAAAGGTTGAAGCAAAGAAGTCACTGAGGAACACCATCCTTGTCAACAAAAGGTTGAAAGGACTAACCCACAAGGGAACGCCCAAGGGGAAGGTTGAATTTGTTTGTAGGATAACCATGACTGGCATGAGGCTAACCATTCCATCAACAAAAGTTTGAAGAGACACGACTCAATGAGGAACGTCCACTGACTCGGAGAAAGATGCCCCTGGATGAACTGGGGATAACAACTTCATCAACAAAAGGTTGAGGAACACAACTCAATGAGGAACTGCCCACTGACTTTCCTGGAGATCACAACTTCGTCAACAAAAGGTTGAAGTAATTTCATGAGAAACGCCCATGAACTGGAAGAAGATGCCCCTGACTAGGCTGAAGATCGTCCGAGCTTGATCAACAACAGGTTGAAACAACTTCTTGAGGAACGCCCACGGATTTGATGAAGATCCCCCTGCCTAGGCCGAAGATTGCTTTGAACTTGATCAACAAAAGGTTGACACGACTTCGTGAGGAACGCCCACAGATCTTGATGAAGATACCCCTGCCTTAGCTGAAGATTGTCTTGCAGTCTTGAGATTGATCTTCGATCTTACGCATGTATGAATGCTTGATTTTGTAAGGATGTTCCACATCGAGTGGAAATGCAAATGCAAATGCTGACGCACTGAAATGCAAGTGCTAGGGAAGTATGATTTGGTTTTTGGTATGCACATGATGCAAATGATGCCGAATGCGATGCATATGATGTGTATGATGCACATGATTGTAGACGGGTGATTAGACATGTTTTGAAGGTGCCAGCTTGGTGGACTTTTGGTAGTTGCCAATGCGGATTGGACTTCGGGTGGTGGGAGGGTTTGATTTCCTCGAAACTCAGTTTGTTGAAGACGCCATGATTGATGCAGAAGAAGATGCCCTCGAGGCCTCAAGTTTGATGACTTGTTGATGAATTGTGGGTTCACTCCTGAGAGATCCACAACTCTGTGCTTAATGGTCAGGATAGCCTGCTTGACCAACTTAAAGATACGAAGGGACCTGCCTGCTGCAATGGATCTTGCCCCAGTCTGAATATGGTAATGGTCTCCCCCTGATTAGCCAATTCTGAAGCAGTATGATCTTTGGAGGTTGAGATTTGATGTGCTTTGAGATGACTTGCCCCTGATCGAGCTGTTGAATGAGTTTGCCCCAGATTGAGGTGTTGAGGGAGTCTTGCTTCGGGTTGGCACCACTGAAGAATTCAAGTTCCTATTCGATTGCCCCTTGTTGGAGTTGCTTTGTATGTCTAGTACTGATTTGCAATTAAAATTGCTCATTTACAAATGGTAATCTTAATGCAATGCTCATGCAAGTTTTGAAAAAGTGTCGTTTATCAGAGTGTCGTAATATTGTGAGACGAATGGACCATTAGTCCAGACGTTGTGCAGATTTTAATGGTGTGAAAGATATATCAATGAGAATGCCACCGATGTTGAAGATTAGCAAATATGGGGAGTCAGTTTACGTAACCTTGCAGTAGTATGCTTTCAGAATAAACCTCGCGTTAATTAGGTCTTTCAAGGATTGTAACATGGTCTGGTTCACAGTTTATGAAACAAAGGTTATAAGGCTCAAAACTTGGTTTGTACCCACCCCTTCTTCGTGATGAACTCCATTCCTACGTTAAGCTAAATCTGCACATGTTTGTATTCCAAAAGGGTTGAGGGTTCAAGGTATGCTTGAAATGGAAGTCACCTTTATTTTGTTTTTGATGAATGTCAGTGACCTTTTGGATTTTGACATGGTGGCCACTGAATCTTATTTTATTTTTGTTGAGGATCCGAGGGCCTCTTTTGTTTTTTTTTCTTTTAATCCCTATATTTTGCATGGACTGATTTTGCTTTTCGAGTCCATCAGGGTAGCCTTGATTTTTTCCTAAGTCTCCTTTGAGGTGCTCGACTTAGCAGGCTTTTGATTTTTGTTTTTTGGTTTTGTTGGATGATTGTGACTGCCAAGTCATGGTTATTGATGAACAACCTTCATGTCTTGTGGAATTTTGCTTTGCGATTTGAGTGCGTAATTGGGTTAACTGAACACTACCCTGCCCCAGGTTGAGTGTAAGGGTTTGAATATCCGAAGGAAACTGCTACTTCTTGGCTCAAAGTGGTTAACTAGGGATTAACTCCTTATCTCTCCAGTGTTTGGGGGGTTGAAACAATGCCTGTACATCATCGGAGGATTTTGTCCGAAAGGATACATTTTACAATTATGGGTATTTTGATGTCATCATCCTCCCTCCAATCATTGCTAAACGGCAGTTGGTAAAGAGAGTGAAGTGGATAAATGTGTCGGTGATTTGCAGTAAATGGAAAGAATGAGTGAATACGACATAACTGATTCAAAATATGCATAATCACTACATTAAGAAAACCAAATACGAAAGGCAATGTTTAAATCATACAGTACTTAAGCAAACAGAAACAAAATAACAAGAATGCAAATGATGGGATGGCAACATGACTGCCTTCTTCGGGGAGATGAACTTGACTTGATCTGACTTGACTTGATGCTGAAACTAGTTTGGCGGCGGCAGAGGGTTGTTGATGACATTAGGAGCCCTCCTATTGAATGTGAGAAACTTTGAATCAATCAGGTCTTGAACTTTGTGTTTGAAGGCTCTGCAGTCCTCGATCGTGTGCCTGGAGCACCCTTAAGAAACTCGCAATGAGCATTAGCATCATAATCTGAAGGGATGACAGTTGGAGGAGCCAAGTCTCTCGGAGTAATGGCCCTCTTCTCCAGCAATTGAGCAAAGATCTGAGCATATGTCATCGGCAGATGATTAAAGTCTCTATCTGGCCTCCTTGTCCCCTGTTGATTAGGCTGACATTGTTGAGCAGCTCTCTGTTGTTGATGTTGAGGAGGATACTGATATCCTTGCTGATTGTAGGATTGTTGTTGAGGAGCCTGTTGCTGAGGCATTGGAGCTTGAACAGCTGGCTGATAAGGCATTGGTGCATATTGCGCGGCAGCAACATATGGATACTGGAAGTAGGGAAGTGGAAAAGGCATTGGAGCGGGAGCTTGTGGAGCTTGCCCTTTCTGAGCAGAGACGGCATTTGTTTCACCCTCTTTTTTCTTGTATCCATTGTTGAAAGGTTTCTTGGCTTGAGACTGGCTGCTAGAACCTCCTTGCATCCTTCCGCTCTTTAGACCTTCTTCGATTCTCTCACCGATGATTACCAAATCAGAGAATCCAATAGAAACACTACCAATCAACTTCTCATAGTATTGACCTTGCAAGGTACCCATGAAGATGTCAATCAGTTCACGGTCAACCAGAGGTGGATGCACTCTTGCAGCTAACTCTCTCCAGCGTTGCACGTACTCCTTAAAGGATTCGTTGTCCTTTTGAGCCATACTCTGAAGTTGAGTACGATTTGGAGCAAGGTCGGTGTTGTATTTGTATTACTTGACGAATGCATCAGCTAGCTCAGCCCAAGTGCGCACACTGGTACGCTCCAGCTGCATATACCATTCGAGTGATGCCCCTGACAAGTTGTCTTGGAAGCAATGGATCATCATCTTTTCGTCTTTGGCATAGGCAGCCATCTTGCGGCAGTACATCTTCAGATGGATGTGAGGACAACTGGGACCTTTGTACTTCGAGAATTCTTGCACTTTAAACTTGGGAGGAATGACAACATCTGGCACCAAGCACATCTCCAGAGCATTCAAAGAGTTTAAGTTGCGCCCCTCCATGACTCAGAGTTTTTCAGCTAGATCACGACACATTTTGATGGCTTCAGAATCCTGAGCAGCAGTAGGATTGACAATTGGGATAGCAGCATGGTAGTTCTGTACCTTATCATACTGATCTAGCAGATTTTCTTCAGCATGAGGACTAGGAATCTGAGTGACAACAGGTTGGGCTTGCGGAATAGCTCCAGCAGTAACTCCAGATGTTGGAAATGGTTGAGAAGTGGCTCCTTCAGCAGCAGGAGTGAAGTTCATTGGTATCCCATAAGTGATTAGATTGGGAATAGGAATAGAGAGCCTTTAGGTCGATCCTTGAACGGGCACATTGTTATTGGTTGCAGCGGCTTCACGCAGTTCTTCTTCTTTTCTGGCCATCATGATGGCTTCGAGAATCTGGTCAATCTTTCCTTTGATAGAGTCGAATTCTTCTCTAAAGGCGGCTTGCTCTTGTTGAATCTGCTCCATCATTCGTCTGGTATTGACTCGAGTTGCATACTGGTGTCGAGGAATCAACTTGATTTACTGGAGAAGGAAGGAAGTTGAAGTGAGATTCTGAGGTTAAAAATGCAATGCAAGATGCGTAACAGATGCAATGCAATGTAATGACATGAGATGCAATGCAAGATGCAAGATCCAGGATCGCAGATCACAGGTTCAGTGGATTCTGAGGTTGGTCGGAGGAACAGGTCAAGAACCACAACTAGGATCAAGAAAGCCCACGGGTAGGTTTCTAAGACGGGTAGGTGCCTAGAGTTATGGATATGTTTCGACACATTATAACCAAGACGAAGAGACATCCGACTATAATATCCTCGAAATAATCTCGTCTAGGTGAGTTATTTGTTTCTTCCCCACGAGAAAGACTCCTCGGAGGCGGCCACTACACAACCATCGACACACGGGTTCTAAATAGGGTTCTCAGAATCCTAGATCGAGGTCGAAATTATTTCTGTCAGGAAGTAATACGTTTGAGGGATCTCATCTGATTGGGGCATTCGCATTAACCCACAAGGAGTTAACACTACCAACCACCATGGATAAATGGGTTAATGGTCCTTGGGATCAACGACTCATGCTCGAAAACTTACCATCGCAACGAAGTAACATCGAAGCGATAACATCTCCAAGGGAGTCTACTCCAAGCGGGGTTTTCGCTTTGGCTCATGCGGAAGAGACCACGGAAGCCTCCACTACACAACCACCATCCTAATCCTAGGGTTTTTCTCGACTCGGATGTAGATCCATCTAACAAAGTTCCCAATGTCAGAACAATCCATCAATGTCACAAAAGGTAACACAGATAATAAAATAGGAAAGCAAGTAAATAAGTAAACAAGTGAGAAGAAAACTTGCAAACGAAACTAACGAGCTTGCAATTCAAATCAAGATAGGCTCGACTCTCTCTTGCATGGAGCAAATTGTCCCCAGCAGAGTCGCCAGCTGTAACACCTCAAAAATTCATCGAAGACACGACCCTCGCGCGAAAGGCGCGGAACGGTTCGACAGAGTCGCCACCGAACTTTATTTATCCCAAAAGAGGGAAAGGAAAATATCTAGAAAACCTTTAAGAAGGGATAAGAACATGGTTGTCGCAACCAGATTCTGGGTTCGGGAGTCGGTTACGTGAGTGGAAGGTACGCGCAACCCCTCACGTCCGTTGTACTCAACGGGAACCTCTTGATTCGAATCGCGATACTCACTAGCTAAGTTTGTTTATTTTATTCTCAATGGTAAGATGAAGGGATAGATGCTAAGGGGGAAATGGGGTGGTTTAAGGATAGGGTGCTCGGCAAGATCATCGCAATCTTGGGCCTACGTATGCTCATTCGAACGAGAATGAGTAATCAGAGCAATCGTTGTTCGACTATGGGGTTTGACGGAAAAAGATGGTTGTGTGGAAACGGGGGAAAAATAAAAAGTTTGCTCGCCAAGATCATCGCAATCTTGTGCCTACGTATCTTTACTCGGACGAGAATAAAGAATCAGAGCAGTCGTAGTTCATGGTACGCCCACAAAAAGAGGGAAGTTGGTTTATTTTAAAGGCGTCAATTGCTCACACACGAGTAAGAGAACCCGCACCTAAACAACTGAAGAGAGATCAAAGACTTGAACCCCCATTTTTCACCTTGAAAAGAGTTTCGATAGCTGTTAGTCGTTTTGAAGTTTATTTGTGAAAATCCACTTGACATTGGATCAAAGGTTTATTTGTATGTGCTTGGTTAGTTTGAAAAGAGTTTGGTTAGAGGTTGATTGAAAA
This sequence comes from Lathyrus tuberosus, assembly GCA_022829125.1. Taxonomy (NCBI): domain Eukaryota; kingdom Viridiplantae; phylum Streptophyta; class Magnoliopsida; order Fabales; family Fabaceae; genus Lathyrus; species Lathyrus tuberosus. The sequence continues at coordinate 24,119,093 of JALAZF010000017.1, forward strand.
TGGCTCGACGACGAATCGAAGGTTCGGTTAAAAAGAGGTTTGTTTGAAAATGGCTCGACGACGAGTCGAGAGTTTGGTTGAAAATGGGTGAGAACAGATGTGGATCGATCCTAGTCCCTAGGGGTGCTCCTAGTAACGAAACCACGATGAAAGGTGATAGGTTGATGGCGATGATGCTAATGAGCAATCAACTTACAGGGGGTGTTTTGAAAATGGGCTCGATGACGAATCGAGAATTAGTTTAAAAATGGGTTGTCTATGCTGGTCCCTAGGGGTGCTCCTAGTAAACAAATCATAATCAACGAAACAATGAATGCGTACATCGGAATGGGAGAGGGGTACATCTAAAGTACAGGGGATGACATGAAATAAAAGGTCTCATTGTAAGGTAGCCCAAGAGGAAGCCGTGTGTGTGCGAGGTGTCCTAAACTAAGCCTTGAGCAAGAGTCGGACAAGAGATCCAACCAAAGGATAGTAACCAATAATCCACCAATTAGTCTTTTATTGTTCGATATTTTTAGTGTGTTTTGATTAAGGTATGAACAAAGAAAACAAGAGAGTTAGATGAACAAGTATGAGTATGATATGAATAATATGAATATGAACAAGATAATATGAACAAGAATATAAAGCAAGGTAATATTGATGGAAAGTAAAGTTAATTGTTAGTTGATTAGTTGTTAGGAGCAAATGATACGGGACATGTAACGCAAAACCATCGTAGCACGATCTATGACGAAGATCACACTATAGGAGGATGTGCAATTTGATCTTTGTGCTAAAACATGATGGAGAAATGATATTGAGGATCATTTTCCAATTGAATCGTGCCACACGAAAAGAAAAGATGGATGATCTCGTCTTAATCAAGAACTCAACAAGAAGTTCCATGATATCTAAGACTTTCATTGATCGAAAAATGGAAAATGAAATAAAAATCGAAATGAGATAGAAAAGAAGAAGGGTCTCATCTTTACCAAGATTTTAAATCGATAAATCGACAAACTAAGGTTATAGATTTTCATCGACCAATAGTTAAAATTAAAAAAAAAAAGGTGGTCTCATATTGATCTAGATTTTTCGATTTATTCAAATCAATAAATCCAAGACCTTTTGTTATATCATTGACCAATAAAATAAAATCGAAAATGAAAAGGAAATGAAATGAAAGTGAGAAGTAAAATCGAAATGAGATAGAAAAGAAGAAAGGTCTCATCTTTACCAAGATTCTAAATCGATAAATCGACGATCTATGGTTTTAGATTTTCATTGACCGATAAAAAGAAAAATGGCCTCATAGTAATCAAGATTGTAAATCGATTTGAATAAACCAACTAATCAAGATTATTGTTATATCATTGGCCCAAAAGAAAAATCAAAATAAAATGAAGATCAAAATTCAAATGCTATTTACTAAAAACTTAATCAAATCTAAGACAAAATATCAAAAATCTTCTTATTAAAAAAAAGAACAAATAAAAGTGAAATTTAATAAATAAACTAAGAAGGAGAACCGGGAGTGCATAAATTGAATATAGGGTGAGAAACAATACAACCCAAAACGGGCTCTTAAACCCAAAATCAGTATTCAATACATGCTTGGATTAGGTCAACTGAAGGAGAAAGTAAAACAAAAGCCATGGTCAAACGAAAACACTAATTCTTAAAAGAAAATTAATGAGTTTTATTTTTAAAACAAAAAAAACATAAAAGGTCAGGAAATGAGAAACGTAGCACCACAGAGTCACAAAACGACAACAACATAAAGATGCAGATCAAGTTCCAACTTCCTTGCGCGAGGTCTCTCTTTTTCGCACGGCTCACTTCCGATTTGGATTTGTCTCGGTTCAAGATCTACAGGTTCGTACTGTTTGTTTGATTTCGTTCATCAATCTCATCCTACTTCATCTCTTTCTCTCCCAGTTTTGTGGTTCGGTTTGATTTTCTGGGTTTGAGATTGGGTGTTGATTTGGGGTTATTGTTAACAATGGAAGTTGTTGTTGTTGGATTAAGGATTTGGGGAAGAATATATGACGTGGTTTTTGTTGATTTGGGATGTGAGAAGAATGGAGGTTGAGTTGAAAAAGGACGGGTTAAAGAAAGGTGAAGGAGGTTGAAGATGGAAGTTGAGTGGCTATTTGGGTGAAGAGGAAATAGAGATTTTGTGATTTTGGTTGAAGGTGAAATTTATGCAGAGTTTTCTTGGCCACCTTCAGCTTTTTTTCTTTAGAGTGAAGAATTAGATTGGTTTTATAGAGATTTTGGGAGGGTAAAATGGGAAGATTTGAGGATTTGCGAGCTGGAAATCATTGTCGTATTGTGAGGTCGTTTTGGTGAGCGAATTGTTGTGACGTGGATGTATGAATTCTGATAGAAATGGTTTGTGCGAAAAAAGCTTGTTTTGTGGCTGCTGAAGTTTGTAGTGGCTAGGTGTGCGTAACGGTTAGGAAAATATGTGTTGCAGGGTTGATGTATTGCAACTTGTTGTTGTGAGTCATGGTTGTTTTGCGCTGCTGCAGGTGCGTATAAATCGTGGCAAAGTTGATATGTGTAAATCATGGTGATGGTTGTGCAGATACATGGCAGCTTGTTTTAGCTTTGTGTCGCGCATGGCCTTATTGTTGTAGCAGAAAATTGGCATGGAGTGTGGCATGTGACATGTACGGTTGGTAGGACGGTTTTGCTTTATGGTCATTGGCACAATGTTCAGCAACAAGTTGTACAAATTTACAGCTATGGTCTTGGGACAAAGATGGATGAGGTAGCACGTGACATGCCAAGGTGGATTTAGATTGTAGAATCATGGCTTTGGAATGTTGTAGGAAATTTGGCAAGGTTGGGATTAAAACATGACTTGGCCAGCTTGTTTCAAAAAAGGTTATGCGATGTATGATGGCCGAGAATCATAAGGCAAATGGTGTAGCTTTGTTGTTGCAGCAAATTAGTGTAATGGCTATGTGATGTTGCATTCGATGGCTTTGTTGGGAGTTTTTTTTTTTGTGGAATTGATGGTTTGTACACATAGCTTGGGTCGTGTGGCTTACTTTTAGGGGTTTTTTCTTTACTATTTTTTTTGTGATTTGTTGTCATGTACTTGAAATGGGCTTTTGTAGAAAAAAAATATTGTAACGTTTGGTAATATTGGTGATGGGTTTTTGGATTATTTGACTTGTTTTGAATAAAAGAAAGGTGTAACCTGAACATTTTTTGTGATGAGATGAAATTTGATTTAAAACAATGGATAATTGGAAATATGAATTTAAAAATGAAAGATGGTTTATGGTTTGGATAAAAAAAGAAAAATATGGTTATTTGAAATGGAAATTGGAAAATGGATTTAAAACGAAAAATGGATAATTATGGAGAATGGATAAAAAGAAAAGGAAAATGGGGGTGATGGACTTGAATCATGAGGACGAATGCTTGGCTTAGATCCACAAATGCACACTGATTGAACTTAAACCAACACCGCACTTGAATTGAATCCACAAATTGCACCGAAACCCTGAATTGGAAATGATCTGGTCCTTGACAACACAGCCTGATAACTTAATCAACACACAGGTGAATTGCCTGATACAAACCCTGATTGGGACTTCAAACACATCATTTGAATCAATCACAACCAGACCTTGATCCTAAGACAAACTTGTCTGACCATTGAACCTCATTCACTACAACAACCAGAGACAATATTTTTTTTATTTTCTGAATATGGTTAGTGGATGAATGTACAGAGGAAAATTATACAGGTAGGACAAATTTGGGGTATGACAATATCTGGAAGAAAGTCAGATAGACACGACAATATCTGTTTGGTAGGTGCCACGTGTGTTGGACTTTGACCACAAGGTAAGACGTGGATAACGACACTACCTCGGGAGAAATGCAAATGAGGATGAAACACTCATGCTATGGATATGGTATAAATTATGAAGATGATATATGGTCAAATGCAAATGCAAATATAGATGTCGACGACACGACTCAACTCTTTTGTGGAGAAGACAATACTGAAAGGTTGATTCCTCAACATGGAGATCACTGTCATTCTGCTTGGGACTAGAGATGTTACTGCTGAACACATCATTGCCGCCACGCTGGTAAACTGTATCAAGTGATGAACCTTGTAGGAAGGATGAAGAGTTATTTGGGGATTCTTCCAGTAAATTTTCCCAGACTAGCCGATTGTTGTAGGTGAGTTGATCATTGCTTCAGCTTGATTAATTCTGGAAATGATTGTTTCATGGTGCTCTTGGAAAGTTTGCCTCAGTCTGAGTCTCGAAAAGTCTTCCGGATAAACCAATTCATAGAAGTCGCCATTAAACCACAAATCTTGAACTGATTCTCAATAGGATATGGAAGGAACTTGCCCCTGATAGGATCACCGACCAAGTTTCTTACTTGTTTGAAAATTCCTTGAGAGGAAAGCTAGTTTGCAAACAAAAGTATTTATACAAACTTGGTAAATGTAAAGTTCATGCAACTTTTGAAATCAAAATCATTTTTGGAAAGATACAAAGCATATGAGTCATTGGTCAGAACACGGCGGTTCCAAACACCAAAATGAAAAGTTTAAGCGAATGGTATGATGCCAATAACAAATGATCTACAAAAATCTTTGGGAGTCAGTTTACGCAACCTTGCTGTAGTATGCTTTTAAAATAACCTTGCTTCAGTTAGGTCTTTTGAGGGTTATAACGTGGCCTGGTTCATGGTTTAAGAAACAAAGGATAAAAGCTCAAAGTTTATTTGTGCCCACCCAATCTACGTGATGAACTCCAGTCCTACGCTCAGCTAACTCAAACTATGCACTTAGGTTCCCATAGCTTAGGAATTGCACTGATGATAGTAATGATGATGGTTCAAAATTCAATGGACTTGAGATGACAGTCACTTCTTCCTTAAAACTTTTGGTCGTCATACAAGCTTGTTATTTCTTCTCTTTGTATAAGGTAAGGTCATGAGCTTCACCTATTTCTTAGCTTTTGCCTCGAAAGGGACTCGACTCATCCTTTGAGTAAGTATTTCTTGATGACCCTTCTTCATTTATCACTTTGGGAACAACTTGTACAACATTTATTCATTTAATTTGGAATAGTTGAAAGGTTGTGAATGTCTGGCTTAATGATTACGGAGAACCATCATTGGCGTTTGAATTGAAAGACATCTTCGACACTTGCTTGCTGTGTGCGAAGGAAAACTGTGAATGCAACCTTTTGTTGAAAGGCGTCTTGCATGAAACTCTTGCACAATCAAGTTAACTAAGAACTACCTTTCCCCAAGTTAAAATTGCGGGTTTTTATTTGTAAAGAAAAGAAACTCCTACTTCAAGGCTCGAAGGGGTTAAAGAGGGGTTATCTTCCTTATGTCTCCAGTGTTTCGGGAATATGAAACAATGCCTTACATCGTCAGCAAAGTTTTGATTTGAAAGCATACCAACAGGAGTAATGAGTATGAAGTTTTCATCATCCTCCCTCCAATCTTTGAACAATAAAAAAGGAAGTGTAAAAGAGATACAACATTTATTGAAAAAGAAAGCATAAAAGATGTGTCGCTCCCAGGATTTTCATCCAGGTACAAACGCGAGAGTGGCGCGGAAAAACAGAGTCGCCAGCCGTGTAAATTTATCCCAAGAGAGGGAAAGGGAACACCGCATAAACCTGAGGAAGAGGGAAAGGAACGGTCGTCGCAACCATAACCTGGGTTCGGGAGTCGGTTACGCGAGGGGAAGGTGCTAGCACCCCACGCGTCCATCGTACTCGATGGGATCCACGCTTATTGTCTATTCTAAGGGTGAGTTATACTATCATCTAGGGCTATACTAAACGGAGAAGGGGAAGACAAAGACAAACTCGGTAGGACGTCGACGTCCTAGGCCTACGTACTCCCTTTGTGCAATGGGAAATTCAGAGTCAACGTAGTTCGGACCAAGTTCTTTTTGTGTTTTTTATGAGCGACGTTAAGTTCGCGTCCGGCAGTTAGGGTCGATGCCTGTTTGCGTCTCAGACGGAAGGTAACGTGCCCTTTTTGAAAATAGCCTTTAGTTTGACAATCCCGAAGAACAAAAGGTTTGAGGTTGGTTTGTATTTTTTAGGACAGAAATGACTTAAGTTAGTTTATAAGTTGCATTGCACCAAAGTCTAGGGCACATGGGCGACTACTTAACGCATCGTCCCAAGACAGGACGCTCGCTAAGCACTCTAGAAAGATGAGAGGAAGCCCCTCATTTCTCATTCCCCATACTTAAGGCTCGTGCGCAATACACTTTATTCTAATTAAGTATTTTTAAGAAAGTTTGAGATGAGAAGAGAGAAGACACAAAGGTAACTCTAAGGGAACTAGGTATCCATATGTTATCATGCGTGGGTGACCTATGGTTAGTGAGGCTTGACGACAACCTAAATCCTAGAGGAAAAAGATGAGAGAAGGAAAGAGTAGGGGTGACCATGGATACTTATCCATACCCTCAAAGAACTTACCTTAGTCCCTGCATAAACGGTTAGTACGAAACGGACATAAATAATATCAGGGCAAGTGAAAATCAAACAATGGCAAACAATAGTGATAATAATCCAAACATGAATTCAGAAATCAAAGAAACAACACCAAAGCAAATGGCACAAGTGCCTTTCAAACAAGGACTTAGGCATGATCGGAAATACACATATAAGCAGATCTCAAGTGAAAGCAAATCAAATAATTAGATAAATAACTCCTAAAATTCCCAAATTAAATATCAAGGTTTCTCAACTAGAGACAAACAACACATCAAAAATTCCTGCAAAAAATTCAAGATGTTAGTCACTTAAACAATTAGGCAAAGTTCGGGTGAGAGGTGGGATTCAATGTGCCAAAGGGAAGGACTAAAATGCAATATGAAATAAATTTAAAAATGAAAGAAAAATATTTTTATGCAATTTAATATGTCACCTAATGGATGCAAAAAGAATGGATTAAAAATATTTTATGGTTGCAGAGAAATAAAATAAATAAATTTATGTATGCATGATATGAGTAATGCAAAAAGAAATTAACTAAATAATTAGTTTAAGTGATAAAAATAAAATTAAAATAAAAAATAAAATTTGTAAAAATTTTATAAAATAATAGAAATGATGCATGAATTTTATTGGGATTTTTTTGATGCAATTATGTATTTTTAAAAATAAAAAATGAAATATGATAATTAAGATAAAAAAAATAAAAATGAAATAAATGGCATGGGGTGCGTTTAGTAAAGAAAATGCGTTGGAATTGAGACATGGGCTGAAGATGGGGGTGCGAACAGCGAGCCCAGACGCTTGATCCATTAGAAAGAAAGAAAAAAAAAAGACTACCATGGACTAGTCAACCCAGTTGACTGCATTACCCACCACGAGATTGATCCTACGCGCCTCATTAAGTCAACCAAATCAAAAACTATGCAAGATTAAAGGTCATGATGAAAAGTCCATAATAACTAACATGTACACACGCGTACCCAAGTGTCAGTATACCATATACATACCATGTGCCAAGCACGTGGTAATTTTAATGTGCTGGCTCCATCCCCTCCACACGATTCATCCAACACATCACAAATGGTCAACATTAAAAAAAGTAAACGAAAGGAAAAGACATAATTGGTGGAGCACGGTAGTTAGCATGGGCTGATGTACACACAACCATAAAATAAAATTCAGAAAAAATAAAAAGGAGATAAACGTGGCACGCTATGGACCTTCAGATCCCTAGATCCAACGGCCACAACGTCGTCTTCCCCAAATGTTCTCCGGCGGCCTGTGAATTTCTCCGGCGACGGCGCTAGGGTTTCGTCCGCCGTCTGGGATGAACGTCAACCTGAAACTGCCCAGAAACTGCAAACAACTACACTAATCCAACCAGATTTTCACAAGGATTTTGAATGTGCACTCCAAATTCACAAATAACCAATATATATTGAAAAACGATGAGATTAAGGTTAGGGCATAAAACTTCAAACGCAACATACAAGCCATATACGCATCCATATTAAAAACCAATTATATCAGCATGATCAGTGACAATCACACAACAATATACGCGTAAAAAATTCAAGTTTCATGACCACGAAAAAATCACTAACCTGAGATGGTGCAACTCTAATCTTTGCTTTTGGCTGCAAAGGGTGAGCGATTTGTACTCTAGAGATCACTAGGAAGAGGTTTGTGGAAGAATTTTGAAGAAACTCCTTGTAGATTAAGAGATCCAATGAATTCAAGAATTAGGGTTGAACTTTTTTCTCCAAAATATCACGTGTCTCCTACCTAACCAGTGCATGGATAGGTTTAAATAGGCTAGGGTTTTCCTCTGATAATGAATTGGGCTTGGGCAATTCATTGTTTAATGAGTTTTTGAATAATTTTGGAATTTTGCATTATGTTAAGTACACCATCTTCCATGCATAGATATTTAAGAAATCCATGATGGATCACCCATATGTGAATTGCTAATCACACCACATTTAAATTGGGCCTTGAAACTTTTTTGATTCATGACTTTTAAATAATTTGGGAATTTTGAATAAATGGAGGATAAGTGATACATACACCATGAAACCACTTGATTCAAAGGTCTAAAATGTTCCTTAGGGATTGTTCTTTGACATTAGAAAGTGACATGAAACAATGGAATTTATTATAGGTCATTATGCCCAAAGTTGTGAAAATGGAGCCATGAGAAACCCTAAAAACCACTTTGCCTTCTTTTGATCATAACCTGAGTTTTACAAATGATATGGAGACCCACTAGTACTTGTTGGAAAGATGAGAAAAAGATATTCAACTTTCATGTTGGAGAAAAATTCATTTGAAGCTTTCTTGATAATGAAAAGTCAAGTTGAATGCAGTGCAGGAACTTGCCCAAAAAGGAAACTTTCAAATTATAGGTCATTTCCATTTTTAGTAACTTTGGCACCAACTCCTGATTTTTTATAAATGGTGTGAAACTTGACTCTTGATGACCATATGAGGATGTGAGACCTTGAAAACCTTGGAGAGAACCTCAAAATTCCACAGTTGACTTCTCCTCTCACTGTTGACTTTTACCCCATTCACCTGATTTCCAATCCATTTGCCAATTGAACTTCTCCTGAACCAAACTGATGTACAACCTCCCATTCCTAGGTACTTAGGGACTCAAGGAATACCATGGAATCAAGTCTTGCCCAAAAAATCAGAAATAAACTGACTTTATAGCAAACCCTAGTTTTGGTACCCTCGGTCTAGGAGGAACTAGCACAGTCTCCAAATCCAAATTCCTCTGAATATGATGTGTATCCTCTCCAACAAAGCTAAGATATGCCATTTGATGATGATAAAAAAAACCAAGGAGCTTGCCCATTGAAGCAATAAACCCAAGAATCTCAAAACCCTAATCTATGCACTGGTTAGGAGAGGATGATCCACCTGAGCTCTCTTGCTTGACCCTTTAAAGAATATCTTCTCCTCTTGAACTTGCCTCAGGCACCTTAACCCCATGCTAAGAACCAATGATATGCACACATGATAATGCAAAATGCAATGCAACATAAGCCAGTTAGTAATAAAGTAAAGAGGGCAAATTTTGGGGTGCAACAGCTGCCCCTATTCAATCAACTTGGTCCTGAAGGTATGATAGCTACGGCTTTCGGACAATCAGGATGCACAGAGATTGAATACCAAAGAACTCAGAAATTTGCAATCCTCTGTTGGAGAATTAGCGATAAATGCTGTACTGTCACAATACGGACGAGTGCTAGCTATGCTGGGTATAAAGTGAAACAAACTCTCCTAAGTTACGTCATCTCTGCTGATAAAGAGAACTGACAAAGGAATCTCGAAATATGCCATCCCTGCTGATAAAGGGAACTGACGAAAAGAATCTTCAAAAGGTCGCTATCCCTGCTGACAAAGAGAACTAGCGAAATAAATACCATCCCTGCTGATAAAGGGACACTGACAAAAGAATATCTTCAAAGCTTGCTATCTCTGCTGATAAAGAGAAACTAGTAAAACAAATACCATCCCTGCTGATAAAGGGACACTGACAAAAGAATATCTTCAAAGCTTGCTATCTCTGCTGATAAAGGGAAACTGACGAAAGAAAATCTTCAAAAGATTGCTATCTCTGCTGATAAAGAGAAACTAGCAAAACAAATGTCATCCCTGCTGATAAAGGGAAACTGACGAAAGAAAATCTCCAAAAGATTGCAATCTCTGCTGATAAAGAGAAACTAGCAAAACAAATGCCATCCCTGCTGATAAAGGGAAACTAGCAAGATAAATGCCATCCCTGCTGATAAAGGGAAACTGACGAAAAGATTATCTTCAAAAGATTGCTATCTCTGATGATAAAGAGAAACTAGCAAAATAAATGCCATCCCTGCTGATAAAGGGAAACTGACGGGCGAAAATCTTCAAAAGATTGTTATCTCTGCTGATAAAGAGAAACTAGCAAAATAAATGCCATCCCTGCTGATAAAGGGAAACTGACTGACGAAAATCTTCAAAAGATTACTATCTCTGCTGATAAAGAGAAACTAGCAAAATAAACGCCATCCCTGCTGATAAAGGGAAACTGACGGACGAAAATCTTCAAAAGATTACTATCTCTGCTGATAAAGAGAAACTAGCAAAATAAATGCCATCCCTGCTGATAAAGGGAAACTGACGAAGAAAATATCTGAAAGATTGCTATCTCTGCTGATAAAGAGAAACTAGCAAAACCAATGCCATCCCTGCTGATAAAGGGAAACTGACAAAAGACGATCTTTAAAAGATTACTATCTCTGCTGTAAAGAGAAACTAGCAATACAAATGCCATCCCTGCTGATAAAGGGAAACTGACGAAGAAAATATCTGAAAGATTGCTATCTCTGCTGATAAAGAGAAACTAGCAAAACCAATGCCATCCCTGCTGATAAAGGGAAACTGACAAAAGAAATATCCAAAAGATTGCTATCTCTGCTGATAAAGAGAAACTAGCAAAACCAATGCCATCCCTGCTGATAAAGGGAAACTGACAAAAGACGATCTTCAAAAGATTACTATCTCTGCTGATAAAGAGAAACTAGCAATACCAATGCCATCCCTGCTGATAAAGGGAACTGACGAAGAAAATATCCGAAAGATTGCTATCTCTGCTGATAAAGAGAAACTAGCAAAATAAATGCCGACTTCACTGGGGATAACGTGAAACAAAACTTCTAGTTTAAATCACCTCTGGCAAACAAAATATGTCAGGTTAGAACGGGATTTCACAAAAGAGAAAGGCCAGACAAACTTCTAACGGACCCATGATCCACAGATAAGATGGCTCCGCTGGGGAAAGGAGAAGTCTAAATAAAAGACTCTACCGAGGAGCACAAGTATGAGGAATACATCCCTCCAAAATCTCCTGAGTTATACCATCTCTGCTGAGAAAGAGAACTGGAAAAGAAAGTATCAAACTTGGCTTATGCTTCGAATGCAAATGTTTGAATTGTGGCGTAATGCTCCATACGAAATGGAAATGCTACGCGTTTGAGGATTCAGTGCGAATGCTTATGATATGCAAAAAGGGTCTCTCCAGCAAAATAAATGCCGGAGAGAAAAAACCAATTCATCTAGGGATGACAAAAATAAATTGTCCTCTGAATCCAGGAACTCTGCTGAGAAGGGTCATACTGATCGATTCTTCGGATCAACAACTTCTGCAGGGGATGAAATCCCGAAAGAACTGCCGGGGACCACACTTGTCTTTTACTGAAGGTAACATCCATACTCGGGATTTCTCCTCTGCTGGGAGAGTTGAGAATGAACACCAATAATGGAACCGGAAGTCTGTTACTGAAAATTGCTAATATCCAATTGGCTCAGAACCTGCTGGGGAAAACAGTCCATGATACTAGCCTGCTTGGGGATACCGCTGATCTTAGCCTGCTGACGGGGAGAATGACTTTACTCCCATCTTGCTGGGGATTAGAATATGACATTGTTGGCGAGAGCACGCTTCCTGACTGGATGGGGAAGGTGAACACCCTGATTCGGTGGGGAAATAACGCCTTGATCTGGAGAAAATACTTTCCAAGTCTTCTGCTGGGGGAAGTCTGCTCTACTGAGGAAAGTTTGTCCTGCTGGGGAAGGAGCAATCTCAATGCTGGGGAGCACAACCTGCTGGGGGGTACAATCTTGTTGCCCTACAAGTCAAATAACAACAAAAGAATATGCCACAACCTGGCTATCACCGTTAACGCCTAAGTAATTTCTACTGTTTTTCGTTATGCTTCGCAAAGCTCGAAGATTTATATGCAATATTTATCAAAAATATCGGACGTTTTTGCAAACAAACAGTAAAAGTAAAAGTAAAACAAACAATGGAAAGCTCTTTGAGTGAAATGAATATTTTATTGAGAAGAGTGGCCTATAAATAGGCATTTACATTTGGAAGCAATTCCTAGAAAGAGGTAATTGCGCAAAAAAACAAGAAAGAAAATACACATGTCGGCAATGTGGGAACAAATATCCACGATGATTCGACTCAGCTATGACCCATACGTCTTGCTTATCCACAAATGTATTGACCTTCGAAGAGACTAACTGTACTGATTCCTTTCCTTCAGAACTTCCATGTATCGAGAGTGTTCACAGATCGAACGCAGACCATAGCCTTTTGCTTATAAATCCCTAACTTTTGCCTGGATCGCCCTTTTCAGGTTTTCAATCCACCGGGATACCCATTTTTGCCAAAGTCGCCTTTTCAGGTTTTCAACTTTGCGGGTTTACACGTTTCTTTTTTACATTTTATCCCTAACTTTTGCCCGAACCTTTTCCTTTTTATGGTTCGCCGGGATGCCCCTTTTTGCCTGGACTTTCTTTTTATGTCCAGCGGGTCTCTTTTATGCGAAGTATTTTTTGACTACGTCTGCGTTCACAGGGGAGGTAAAATCTTTGCCATCCATAGTTGAAAGTAGTAAGGCTCCACCAGAGAAAACCTTTCTGACTACATACGGCCCTTCGTAGTTTGGAGTCCATTTGCCCCTGTGATCTGTCTGAGGAGGAAGAATCCTTTTCAAAACCAATTCGCCTGTCTGAAAACTCCGAGGATGCACTTTCTGGTCAAAGGCGTGCTTCATCCTGTTCTGATACAAACGACCATGTGCGATGGCTGCTAACCTCTTTTCTTCAATAAGGTTCAACTGATCCAATCTGGAACGCACCCATTCAGCTTCATCAAGCTTCACATCTGCCAGAACTCTCAAAGACGGAATCTCAACCTCTAAGGGTAAAACTGCTTCCATACCATATACCAATGAGAAAGGGGTTGCCCCAGTCGACGTACGCACCGAAGTACGATAACCATGTAGGGCATAAGGTAGCATCTCATGCCAGTCTTTATACGTTACCACCATCTTCTGCACAATCTTCTTGATATTCTTATTCGCCGCCTCAACAGCACCATTCATCTTTGGACGATACGGAGAAGAATTGTGATGCTCGATCTTGAAACTCTGACATAGTTCCTTCATCATCTTATTATTCAAATACGAGTCATTATCAGTAATGATTCTCTCCGGGACCCCATAACGACAGATGATATCCTTCTTTATAAACCGGGCTACCACTAGCTTAGTGACGTTGGCGTACGAGGCTGCTTCCACCCACTTTGTGAAATAGTCAATGGCAACCAAAATGAAACGATGCCCATTGGAAGCGGTAGGCTCAATCTTTCCAATCATATCAATGCCCCACATTGCGAAAGGCCAGGGAGACGACAACACATTTAGAGGCGTAGGCGGTACATGCATCTTATCTGCATAAATCTGGGACTTATGGCACTTCCGGGCGTACTTGAAACAATCTGACTCCATAGTCATCCAATAATATCCTGCCCTTAACAACTTTCTAGCCATGGTGTGTCCACTGGAATGCGTACCAAAAGAACCCTCGTGAACTTCCTCCATCAATGAGCCTGCCTCGTGTTCATCAACACAACGTAGCAAGACCATATCGAAGTTCCTCTTATATAACACATCATCCTTGTTCAGAAAGAAGTTTCCTGGCAACCTTATCAGAGTCTTCTTATCCTTGGTGGAGGCACCCTCTGGATACTCCTGTCTCTTCAGAAATACCTTAATATCATGATACCATGGTTTGCCATCTGACACATCTTCAATTGCAAACACAAAAGCTGGTCTATCCAGACGCATGATTCTAATTGACGGAGTTTCATTCCAATGGTTCACCTTATACAAGGATGCCAATGTCGCCAACGCATCAGCCATCTGATTCTCAGCTCGGGGCACATGATGAAAATCCACCCTATCAAAGAAAGGTAACAACCTTCTGGCATAGTTGTTATAAGGCACCAAATTCGTCTGACGGGTCTCCCATTCTCCTGTAATCTGATTAACTACCATCGCGGAATCACCATAGACATCGAGGTTCTTAATTCTCAAATCAATTGCCTCCTCTAACCCCATGATGCATGCTTCGCACTCCGCCTCGTTGTTGGTACACACGAATGCTAACCGGGCAGTGAAAGGTATATGAGAACCCTTCGGGGTCGTAATGATTGCCCCAATTCCATTACCATATGAGTTGACAGCCCCATCAAAGATCATCTTCCACTGGGACCCAATCTCTGGTCCTTCGTCAGGCAGAGGTTCTTCACAATCTTTCATTTTCAGAAACATAACATGCTCGTCCGGAAACTCAAACTTCATAGGCTGATAATCCTCGACTGGCTGTTCAGCCAGATATTCTGACAGAACACTTCCCTTAATGGCCTTCTGAGAAACATACTGAATATCGTACTCTGTCAAAACCATCTGCCAACGGGCTATCCTTCCAGAAAGCGCTTGCTTCTCAAACACGTACTTAATCGGATCCATCTTCGAAATCAACAAGGTTGTGTGATTTAACATATACTGCCTTAAGCGCTTGGCTGCCCAAGCGAGTGCGCAACATGTCTTTTCCAGCATAGAGTATCTCGATTCGCAATTAGTGAACTTCTTACTCAGGTAGTAAATGGCGTGTTCTTTCTTACCCGTCTCGTCGTGTTGACCGAGCACACAACCCATCGAATTCTCAAGAACCGTAAGGTACATAATCAACGGTCTCCCAGACACCGGTGGCATAAGGACTAGAGGTTCTTGCAAATACGTCTTTATCCTTTCAAACGCCTCTCGACAATTTTCATTCCACCTAACCTCTTGATCCTTTCTTAACAACTTAAAAATTGGCTCGCACGTGGCTGTCAGATGAGAGATAAACCTGGCAATGTAATTCAACCTCCCCAGGAAACCACGAACCACTTTCTCTGTCCTTGGCTCAGGCATCTCCTGTATGGCTCTTATCTTTGCAGGATCAACCTCGATACCTCTTTCATTAACAATGAATCCCACCGATTTACCAGACCTCACGCCGAAGGTGCACTTGTTCAGATTCAATCTCAATCTGAACTTCCTCAACCTTTCAAACAACTTTTGGAGGTTTACCAAGTGTTCTTCCTCTGTTTGTGACTTCACAATCATGTCATCAACATAGACTTCAATCTCCTTGTGAATCATATCATGAAAGAGAGTCACCATCGCCCGCTGATAGGTTGCCCCAGCATTCTTCAATCCAAAGGGCATTACCTTGTAGCAAAATGTTCCCCATGGTGTTATGAACGTAGTTTTCTCCATGTCCTCTGGGGCCATTTTGATTTGGTTATACCCAGAGAAGCCATCCATGAAGGAAAACACAGAATATTAAGCAGTATTGTCCACTAACACGTCAATGTGGGGGAGCGGGAAATCATCCTTCGGGCTCGCCCTATTCAAATCTCGGTAATCCACACACATCCTGACCTTCCCATCCTTCTTAGGTACAGGTACAATATTAGCAACCCACGGAGGATAATTTGTCACAGCAAGAAATCCGGCGTCCAACTGTTTCTGAACCTCTTCCTTGATCTTGACAGCCATATCTGGTTTCGTCCTTCTCAACTTCTGCTTGACTGGAGTACAACCCTCTTTAAGCGGTAGTCGGTGTGAAACAATGTCAGTGTCAAGCCCAGGCATGTCTTGATACTCTCGAAGTAACTCAATCAGTCTTCCCTTAACGATGTCTTCCAGGGCAGCCCCAACCTTTACTTCTCGTTTAACATCCTCGGTTCCCAGATTAACAGTCTCAACTTCCTCCTGATGAGGTAGAATAACCCTTTCCTCTTGTTTCAGTAGCCTGGCTAATTCTTCTGGTAAGTCACAGTCTTCGTCAGTCTCTTCTTCGGCCTGATAGATGGGATTGTCAAAGTCATATCGAGCCATAGCTAAGTCATGGGTGGAATCTGAACAAAGGAACCTGCATGATGGATGTTTTATGTTCATTATGAGTGCAACAAACAAGAAAACACATTGCCATTTTGATGTGGGTTAATGCAAAAAGTAAAAATAGAAAGACAGGGATCAAAATATTTGAATGAAAAAACGTCCTTTATTGATGATAAAAACAGCAAATAAAACATCCAAGCCCTACAAATAAATGTCACTACGCCTTGGGCAGAGCGTAGGACTCAACATAACAGAAAACAAAAGTAAATTACTCCGGGCGCGTCACTTGGATGACTTTCTCGGAGGACCAGTTGCCTAAACTCTGACCAGGGGTGCAGGGACAGATCCACTCATCCATGTCACAATCACTATCTCCTTCATCCTCAATAGCATTGACTCTGTCGAAGAAAACACCGGCGCTGGTGAAACGGACTGGACCATAAAACTTGGGAGGCTCTTCAGAACGCCTGGGTGGCTTGTAACCCAGTCCATGAGTATCTTGATTCCTTTGAACATCAATAACACTGCCCCACTTCCGAGAACCACCCGCTTCAACTATAGCACGCGCCTCTTTGAAAGAGGACATTGGAACCTCCGTTTGTCTAACAACTTCAGGTTGGGCAACCACCTCAGGCTGATTGACTGCCTTTGGGGGTTCCTCGGGAATCTTCACGGCTTCAAAGGCTTGGCACAAAGTTTCTTGTATCTCACCATCTACCTCTACATACTTGAAGGTCGATAGGTGACTCACCATGATATCTTCTTCACCACAAATAGTCACAACGTGGCCATCCACCATATACTTCAACTTCTGGTGCAGCGTAGAAGTTACTGCCCCAGCACCATGGATCCATGGGCGGCCCAACAAACAACTATAGGCAGGCTGAATATCCATTATGTAGAAGGTGGTGTTGAAAATCTCAGGACCCACCTTGATCGGCAAAACTAACTCTCCAAAAACTGACCTCTTGGAGCCATCAAAAGCACGTACCACTAAGTCACTTGGTGTACAAATTAACCCACGAGTATCCAACTTCATCAAAGCCTTCTTTGGTAACACATTCAAAGACGACCCAGTATCGACTAACACATGTGACATTAAGGAGCCACGACATTCCACTGAAATATGCAGAGCATTGTTGTGATTCCTCCCAGCCGGAGTCAGATCTAAATCGGTGAAACCCAAACCATTACTAGCATTCACATGAGCCACAACCCCTTCTAACTGATTGACAAATATTTCCTGTGGTACATAAGCCATATTCAGAACCTTCAGCAATGCATTTCGGTGTGCCTCAGAGCGCAACAGTAAGGATAGAATGGAAATCTTCGATGGAGTTTGGTGAAGTTGGTCAACAATCTTGTAATCACTTTTTCTGATCAACCTCATAAACTCTTCTACGTCTTCTGAGAAAGTATCCCCACCTGGTTTCGTCATAGAGTTATTAGCTTCCTGCCTCTGTACGGACTCATCCATCATCTGTTTACCCTTGTCTTGTCTTGAACTGCCAGCTTGATTCTCGGACGGAATAAAGACCCTACCACTCCTAGTGATAGCCCCTACTTCAACAAGATTTCCAACCCCTGTATTCACAGCTGATGTGTCTTCCAATTCCTGCTTCTTACCATTAACAAACACCTCGGCCCCATAGTTCCATGGGATGGCCTTGGTAGTCTCATACGGGACTGGTCCAGGAACAATGATAGTGATTGGCGCTGGTCTCGCCGGTGCTGATATAGTTATTGTCTTGAATGGAATTGTTATCGTGGCAACATCAATCTCTCTATCAGTAACATTACTCTGCTTGCAACCTCTGTCAAACTGTAATACCCCTTCGTTGATCAGTTTCTGAATACCTGCTTTTAATAACTCACAACCGCCTGGCTGCGACACACATCCTACACAACCTTCATCACAACCGGGAAATACCCCTCCCTTCAACAGTCTTTCCTTCACTACACCCAAGGGAGTTTGGACTTCGTTCACATCTGAAATCAAACTCAAGCCTTCATAGTCTTTAATAATAGCATTTACCTTCGGCCCTCCGTGATTCGGCATCGGGTTCTGATTCACATTTGGAATGTCATTGGAGAAATTGATGGGTTTGGAATCCACCAAATCTTGAACCTTATGCTTAAAAGCTTTACAGTTCTCAGTATGATGTCCGGGTGCCCCAGAATGAAACTCACAGTGGGCGTTGGCATCATAGCCGGGAGGTGGATTACAAGTAGGTGGAGCTAATGTTCTCGTCTGAATTAACTGCAGTTTTAACAAGTACTGGAATAATTGTGAGTAGGATATAGGTGAAGTGTCAAAATGCCTATCCCGCCTATTCTGAGGCTGTGATCGGTAAGGAGCCTGATTTTGTTGTTGAGACACTGTTGGCTGCTGAGGTGCTGCCGGGATGGTTACCGAAGCCACCTGCTGATTGTAGTTCTGACGAGGTCCGTCTCTACCACGATATGATGACACAGAGTTTGTATCCCCCTCCTTCTTCTTATAACCACTGGCATAAGGCTTCTTACTTCCTCCAGATGAGGACCCGTCACTGCCTGATATTTTTCCTGCCTTAATTCTGCTTTCCACCATCTCCCCTACTAAGATCAAGTCAGCAAACTTTCCAGTCATACACGGTACCAGCTTTTCATAGTAATGACCCTGCAAGGTGGCCATAAACATAGTTATCATCTCACGTTCCAACATAGGAGGCTGACCCCTTGCCGCCAGTTCACGCCACCTCTGGGCGTACTCCTTGAAGCTCTCATTGTTCTTTTGCGACAGATTCTGCAGCTGTGTTCTGTTCGGAGCCATGTCAGTGTTATATTGGTAGTGTCTAATGAATGCCCCAGCCAGATCTCTCCAACTACGCATATCCTTCCTCTCTAGTTGCATGTACCACTCCAGGGATGCCCCAGATAGGCTATCCTGGAAGCAGTGCATCATCAGCTTCTCATTCTTCGCATGCGTAGCCATCTTACTTGCGTATGCTCTCACATGTGTCCTCGGACAAGTCATACCATTATACTTCTCGAAAGTGGGAGTCTGAAACTTGTGCAGAATAACAGCGCCTGGAACCAGTCCCAAATCCTCTAGATCCATTCCCACAGAATCCTGATTCACAACACCCCTTAGTTGTTCCTCAATCAACTTGATTCTCTGGTCATTGTCAATCTGGGGACCAGCATCCCCACCTGGCAGAGAAAACGCATCATCTTGAACATCATCATACTGACGGCCATGAACTGCGCCAGCACCAATACCACCTCCCCCAGCATTTTCAGCTCCGCCCAGAGGAATCACAACACCAGAAACGGGGATACCTCCACCAGTAGGACCATTCTGACCATTATTACCAGTAACACCAGTCTGAAGTCCTCCATGAAGGACACCGTCATCATCAACCCTCGTAATCAGTGGCTGAACGAGAGTCCTCAACTGTTCTTGTCCCTGAGCAACCCCTTGCATTAATTCCATGAATTGGTTCATGCGAGTCCGCATCTCAATGATCTCATTCTGTAGCTGATCCATGAGTCTCTTCTGATTCTGTCTAGTAGGATACCGGTGAATGTGCTGATCTGCAATTCTGAGATGAGAACAAGATAAGAATACCGGAGATAAACACCTGTCATGCAAAATGATTATGCACAATGATTATGAATATGCAAATGCAAATGAACATGTTTGAATATTAGCAGGGCGATCCACCCCTTGATTCCAGTTTAATAACAAGATAGAACGGAACTTCTGCTCATATATTAAGAAAACCAGAGGAAAACCAAATGTCAACAATCACGAATCCAAGATAACAAATCTGAACACATGAATCATAGAGGTCCCAACCAACAAGCCTGGTGGTGATCCCAATACAATAAAAGAGAAAAGGAGACTACGGCATATCATCAAAATTCACAAGTGTCAATCCCCCCCATCCATTATGCTTTCTGCACCAGTCTTGAATCTCCTTGAATAGCTTTCTGGTATCGGGATGCTTCGGCCTCTAAATCAGCCCTTGAATGAGAAGGTCCCTCCTGTGTATGATCCCATCCAAGTATCGGTAATGTAACTCCCAAGCGTCTTCTCCAGAAACACCATCCATGCTAGGTCCCTCATGTCTAGATCTCTTTACTTTAGCTTGGACCTTCAGTTCCTCTATGGAGGCTATGGCTTCATGAAGTCGACCCTCGACTGCTTGTCTCTTGAATATCCCTGATAAGATCTCAGCGTCTTTTTTCTTAAGCGTCAACGTCAGTTGGTCAATCTTAGCTAGATAACCGTCTTCCTTTCTCTTATTCTCGGCCATTGCAGTTTCTCGGTGTTCATCGAACCTGTGAATCTTCAACAAAGCCTTGTCTAATTCCTCCTTATTCGACTCGAGAACCTTACTGATACCATCCAAAGCTTCTTTCATCCTTTTTCTGGATGCGACCATGTCAGCTAGCTCTTTTTCCGCCTTAACAAGAAGCTCTGTTTTCAACTTGGCGGTATGAACAGCTTCACCCCACTCAGCTTCAACTGATAGATCTCCCTCAGTAGCTCTCTGTTTTCTTCTCGCAGCTTTTCCTTTTCAGCCCATAACTTGTCAAACTTCTCTATCTCGACTGTAGTAGGAGGCTCAATCAGTAAAGGATACAAAGGTGGTTCCACCGGGAAGGGAAGAAGCTCCTCTTCTGCTCTCTTCTTAATCCACTCTTTATAGGAAGGAAAAGCCCGATTATTACATTTTTCGAATGAATTTTTACCCTTCTTGGTCACCTGTTTCCAAGCATTCACAATTTTCCTTATCAACCCTTGATCCTCAATACCATTGAAGAATAAGGACTCTCGGACATCTCGCTCTTCGGGTGGACCTTTCAAAGGATAACCAAACTGCCTGATAGCTAGGGAGGGATTATAGTTAATTCCACCTTTCCTCCCTATTAAGGGTACATTGGGGAATTCTCCGCACTTGTAGATAATCTCCATTCCTAGCAAGTCATGATTGATCCAAACAATGTTGTCAGCAGTCAAGCCCATAACCCTCTTTGACCACTTCAGAGAATCTTTCGTATCAACGAAAGCGCCAGATTCGGGGAGACGACTCAGAAACCAAGTAGCTAAGAGCGGTGCACAGCAACTCACAGTTTTTCCACGCCTATTCTCATTCTTATAGTGGACTGAGTGATACACATCACCTAGCAAGGTAGGTATAGGATTCTTCGAAATAAAGATTCTGACAGCGTGCATATCCACCAGATCAGGAATATTCGGAAATAGAACAATCCCATAGATACACATAGCCAGAATAGCTTGGAAAGCAGTCCAATTCTTCTCTTTGACATGTATGCAAGCTTGATCAAATAAGAACTTCAATGAGAAACCCTTAACTCCTTGTTTTTCTTCAACATTACTGTTCAGAACAGATTCACTAATATGAAGAGCCACAACCATTTCTTTTACCTCAGGGTGTTCTTCAGAAAAGAAAACTATATCATGCCTGATGGGGATTCCCAAAATAAATGAGAACTCCTCCAACGTTGGAGCCAAGATGTAATCTGGGAAAGTGAAGCAACGCAAAGACAGATCGTAAAACTGAAGAAGTGTATGAATGGCGTCCTTCTCATACTTGGAGACATTATAAACAAACTTCAGAAGTCTCCCATACCCTCCACTGAACTCTGTACGAACTCCGGGACCAACCATATTAATCAGCTTATGAATCAACATCAAGGTTGGATCTGGGAACGAATAGGCAACAGTTTTCTTTCTCTGGACATCCATGCTAAGGTAACCTCAGAAAACCGGAATCAAGAGTAAGATGCAAGCCCTGAAAAATGTCAAACATGTCAGAATGCAAGAAAAATGATATGCTCATGCAAACATGGGGTCAAGGCACACTGCTGGATGTGCTGTGCTATTAACTGAATGAGAACCACAACCCGGAAAACCAGAATTCTGAACCATTGAGATAACCAGGACCCAAATAATCAGACATTGATGAGAAATCCAGAAAACAGGGTAGGTTGAAGGTTTTGGTTACCTGCAAACCTGCAAACACCCATCCCCTCTCACGTGTGGGTACTAGGATGTTCAGTATCCCGGGCTCTCAGGTCGAAAAATGATGATACGTTCACCATTTCTGGTTTGGCATCATCATCAATCGAGGAGGCCTCAACTGATTCTCCAAGGCGGAAGGTCCTCAGCTTTGGCACTGAGGTCGAGAAACAATAGTACATTCATCCCTCGGGGTACAGTACTATTGTCAATCGAGGAGTGTCTCCACTGATTCTCTTCAAAAAGTAGGGGCCATCCTATGCGAGTTCCAAAGCGGGCCCTCGGGTGCGAATGGGTTTGCCACAGGATGTGGTCTGCCACTGTCACCACTAAAGAGGGATGTTTCCACTAAGGTCCTCGATGATCGGTCACCAGAGTCGACAGCTCTCTAGATCAACACCCCAACATGCGCAAGACACACACGTTAGAATGCGTCCCAAGATAGCCTCGTCTAGTTGTGAATTTCGTGAACACATAAACGTACCAAGCGGGCACGTAGGTCCCACTACTTTCCACTCTAGTCCTAGGGTATACTCAAGCCTGGGTATTGGGCTTATCTCTCAGACCCACCCAACCTGCAAAATAAAGAGAGCCAACCCAACACAGCAGTATGACAGTAATAAAAATGAAATGCAATGCAGAAAATGCGGTAACAATAAAAATAAAATACAACACATAAAGCAAAACAAAAACAAAACACCCAAAGAGAACAAAGACAAGCAAGCACTAGGATTGACTCGCTTAGGGATGGACCAACATAGGTCAACCAGATTCCCCAGCAGAGTCGCCAGCTGTCGCTCCCAGGATTTTCATCCAGGTACAAACGCGAGAGTGGCGCGGAAAAATAGAGTCGCCAGCCGTGTAAATTTATCCCAAGAGAGGGAAAGGGAACACCGCATAAACCTGAGGAAGCGGGAAAGGAATGTTCGTCGCAACCATAACCTGGGTTCGGGAGTCGGTTACGCGAGGGGAAGGTGCTAGCACCCCGCGCGTCCATCGTACTCGATGGGATCCACGCTTGTTGTCTATTCTAAGGGTGAGTTATACTATCATCTAGGGCTGTACTAAACGGAGAAGGGGAAGACAAAGACAGACTCGGTAGGACGTCGACGTCCTAGGCCTACGTACTCCCTTTGTGCAATGGGAAATTCAGAGCCAACGTAGTTCGGACCAAGTTCTTTTTGTGTTTTTTATGAGCGACGTTAAGTTCGCGTCCGGCAGTTAGGGTCGATGCCTGTTTGCGTCTCAGACGAAAGGTAACGTGCCCTTTTTGAAAATAGCCTTTAGTTTGACAATCCCGAAGGACAAAAGGTTTGAGGTTGGTTTGTATTTTTTAGGACAGAAACGACTTAAGTTAGTTTATAAGTTGCATTGTACCAAAGTCTAAGGCACAGGGGCGAATACTTAACGCATCGTCCCAAGACAGGACGCTCGCTAAGCATTCTAGAAAGATGAGAGGAAGCCCCTCATTTCTCATTCCCCATACTTAAGGCTCGTGCGCAATACACTTTATTCTTATTAAGTATTTTTAAGAAAGTTTGAGATGAGAAGAGAGAAGACACAAAGGTAACTCTAAGGGAACAAGGTGTCCTAATGTTATCATGCGTGGGTGACCTACGGTTAGTGAGGTTTGACGACAACCTAAATCCTAGAGGAAAAAGATGAGAGAAGGAAAGAGTAGGGGTGACCATGGATACTTATCCATACCCTCAAAGAACTTACCTTAGTCCCTGCATAAACGGTTAGTACGAAACGAACATAAATAATATCAGGGCAAGTGAAAATCAAACAATGGCAAACAATAGTGATAATAATCCAAACATGAATTCAAAAATCAAAGAAACAACCCCAAAGCAAATGGCATAAGTGCCTTTCAAACAAGGACTTAGGCATGATCGGAAATACACATATAAGCAGATCTCAAGTGAAAGCAAATCAAATAATTAGAGAAATAACTCCTAAAATTCCCAAATTAAATATCAAGGTTTCTTAACCAGAGGAAAACAACACATCAAAAATTCCTGCAAAAAATTCAAGATGTTAGTCACTTAAACAATTAGGCAAAGTTCGGGTGAGAGGTGGGATTCAATGTGCCAAAGGGAAGGACTAAAATGCAATATGAAATAAATTTAAAAATGAAAGAAAAATATTTTTATGCAATTTAATATGTCAGCTAATGGATGCAAAAAGAACGAATTAAAAATATTTTATGGTTGCAGAGAAATAAAATAAAGAAATTTATGTATGTATGATATGAGTAATGCAAAAAGAAATTAACTAAATAATTAGTTTAGGTGATAAAAATAAAATAAAAATAAAAAATAAAATTTGTAAAATTTTTATAAAATAATAGAAATGATGCATGAATTTTATTGGGATTTTTTTGATGCAATTATGTATTTTTAAAAATAAAAAATGAAATATGATAATTATGATAAAAAAATAAAAATGAAATAAATGGCATGGGGTGCGTTTAGTAAAGAAAATGCGTTGGAATTGAGACATGGGCTGAAGATGGGGGTGCGAACAGCGAGCCCAGACACTTAATCCATCAGAAAGAAAACAAAAATAATAAAAAAAAAGACTACCATGGACTAGTCAACCCAGTTGACTGCATTACCCACCACGAGATTGATCCTACGCGCCTCATTAAGTCAACCAAATCAAAAACTATGCAAGATTA
The DNA here is from genome assembly GCA_022829125.1 of Lathyrus tuberosus. Taxonomy (NCBI): domain Eukaryota; kingdom Viridiplantae; phylum Streptophyta; class Magnoliopsida; order Fabales; family Fabaceae; genus Lathyrus; species Lathyrus tuberosus. Next base: position 24,144,101 of record JALAZF010000017.1, read on the forward strand.
AAGGTCATGATGAAAAGTCCATAATAACTAACATGTACACACGCGTACCCAAGTGTCAGTATACCATATACATACCATGTGCCAAGCACGTGGTAATTTTAATGTGCTGGCTCCATCCCCTCCACACGATTCATCCAACACATCACAAATGGTCAACATTAAAAAAAAGTAAACGAAAGGAAAAGACATAATTGGTGGAGCACGGTAGTTAGCATGGGCTGGTGTACACACAACCATAAAATAAAATTCAGAAAAAATAAAAAGGAGATAAACACGGCACGCTATGGACCGTCAGATCGCTAGATCCAACGGTCACAATGTCGTCTTCCCCAAATGTTCTCCGACGGCCTGTGAGTTTCTCCGGCGACGGCGCTAGGGTTCCGTCCGTCGTCTGGGATGAACGTCAACCTGAAACTGCCCAGAAACTGCAAACAACTACACTAATCCAACCAGATTTTCACAAGGATTTTGAATGTGCACTCCAAATTCACAAATAACCAATATATATTGAAAAACGAAGAGATTAAGGTTAGGGCATAAAACTTCAAACGCAACATACAAGCCATATACGCATCCATATTAAAAACCAATTATATCAGCATGATCAGTGACAATCACACAACAATATACGCGTAAAAAATTCAAGTTTCATGACCACGAAAAAATCACCAACCTGAGATGGTGCAACTCTAATCTTTGCTTTTGGCTGCAAAGGGTGAGCGATTTGTACTCTAGAGATCACCAGGAAGAGGTTTGTGGAAGAATTTTGAAGAAACTCCTTGTAGATTGAGAGATCCAATGAATTCAAGAATTAGGGTTGAACTTTTTTCTCCAAAATATCACGTGTCTCCTGCCTAACCAGTGCATGGATAGGTTTAAATAGGCTAGGGTTTTCCTCTGATAATGAATTGGGCTTGGGCAATTCATTGTTTAATGAGTTTTTGAATAATTTTGGAATTTTGGATTATGTTAAGTACACCCTCTTCCATGCATATATATTTAAGAAATCCATGATGGATCACCCATATGTGAATTGCTAATCACACCACATTTAAATTGCGCCTTGAAACTTTTTTGATTCATGACTTTTAAATAATTTGGGAATTTTGAATAAATGGAGGATAAGTGATACATACACCATGAAACCACTTGATTCAAAGGTCTAAAATGTTCCTTAAGGATTGTTCTTTGACATTAGAAAGTGACATGAAACAATGGAATTGATTATAGGTCATCATGCCCAAAGTTGTGAAAATGGAGCCATGAGAAACCCTAAAAATCACTTTGCCTTCTTTTGATCATAACATGAGTTTTACAAATGATATGGAGACCCACTAGTACTTGTTGGAAAGAGGAGAAAAATATTTTCAACTTTCATTTTGGAGAAAAATTCATTTGAAGGTTTCTTGATAATGAAAAGTCAAGTTGAATGCAGTGCAGGAACTTGCCCAAAAAGGAAACTTTCAAATTATAGGTCATTTCCATTTTTAGTAACTTTGGCACCAACTCCTGATTTTTTATAAATGGTGTGAAACTTGACTCTTGATGACCATATGAGGATGTGAGACCTTGAAAACCTTGGAGAGAACCTCAAAATTCCACAGTTGACTTCTCCTCTCACTGTTGACTTTTACCCCATTCACCTGATTTCCAATCCATTGGCCAATTGAACTGCTTCTGAACCAAACTGATGGACAACCTCCCATTCCTAGGTACTTAGGGACTCAAGGAATACCATGGAATCAAGTCTTGCCCAAAAAATCAGAAATAAACTGACTTTATAGCAAACCCTAGTTTTGGTACCCTCAGTCTAGGAGGAACTAGCACAGTCTCCAAATCCAAATTCCTCTGAATATGATGTGTATCCTCTCCAACAAAGCTAAGATATTCCATTTGATGATGATAAAAAAAACCAAGGAGCTTGCCCATTGAAGCAATAAACCTAAGAATCTCAAAACCCTAATCTATGCACTGGTTAGGAGAGGATGATCCACCTGAGCTCTCTTGCTTGACCCTTTGAAGAATATCTTCTCCTCTTGAACTTGCCTCAGGCACCTTAACCCTATGTTAAGAATCAATGATATGCACACATGATAATGCAAAATGCAATGCAACATAAGCCAGTTAGTAATAAAGTAAAGAGGGCAAATTTTGGGGTGCAACAAGATGTAAATAACAAACACAAATAAATTGAATCAAATGTTGCAATGCTCATTTCATTAATTTTGAAAGTACAAACATAATTTGAAGGCAAACAGCCATTACAAAATAAGGAATATGCAAACAACAAGAAACAAGGCCTAGTGACTAATCAAACACAAGGATGAGTTGTCCTGTCTTTAAGAAGTAGCTGAGCTGAAGTCGATTGAAGCTTCACTTGGCGTGCCCTGGAAGAGAGTTACTCTGGACATTGGGATTGTCTTTATAGGAGAGGATTTTATTTCTCATCAGCTCTTGTACTCTAGCCTTCAACGCAAAGTAACCTTCCAAATTATGGCCTGCACCACCTTGATGGTATTCACAATGAAGATCAACCCTATAGCCAGCCGGAAGAGGATTTGGAGGAGAAGGCATAGGACTTGTGGTAATCAAACCTTGCTCAACCGGACCAGGATACAGTTCAGTATACTTCATGGGAATAGGATCAAAATGGTTTCTATTACGGTACTGGTTTTGTCCTACAGCCGGACGTTGGGGAGCTTGAGCTGGTCGTGGAGCAGCATGAACCACAGGTCTAAGCTCAGAAAAAACAGGAGCTTGAAATGTCGGTCTGACAGTGTGACCAACCATGGCAGTAGATGCAATCGGTGGAGAGTAGTTGTGTGGCAAACCAAACTCTAGCCAAATTGAAGGTGGCTTTTGAATTGGTGGAGGATCAACACTTGAAACTTCCTGGATGACTGTCCTTTGGGGAGGCTCTCCCCTAGCAATGAAAACTTGAAGCATTTCAGTGTGTTTGGTCACACTTGACTTGAGGTCGTCGATCTCCATTTGGATCTCAGCATTGTGTACCTCTTGCTCTGCCATCTTGCGTCTTTAGTCAGCTCTAGTCCGGTATCGATGTCGAGGCATCAGTTCGACGACTCACAGGCAACACTGGAAGATAGAGACAGTTGGAAATGAGTAACAGGATAGACGGACGCATGCAATGAATCATGCAAAGATGCAAATGATAGGCAATACGATGCAAACAGGATGCAAAACACATGCAACAGGATCAAAGGTCGAGATCACAGCATGGAGTTTGGGTATAGAACCAACCACAGGGTGTGTACTAGGGTTCTTGTATCCATAAAATAGATTTCTAAAAAGTTCCCAGAGTCAACAACCCATCTTTCGGATATTATCGATTTCCCAATTACTTGATAGTCAATAATATTCTCAAGAGAGTCTCGTCTGAGTGTATTATCGCGTATCAACCATTTTAGGATTACTCCCTCATAGTCACCGCACTACGTCCTAAGAGGCCAAGTCGGGGTAACAGGGTAACTAAAGGTCATCAGTGTCACGGGCTCCTAGGTCGAAAGTGGCAATGCATTCACGATAACTCGTTCAACATATACCACCCTCAAGAGGGCCTCAACTGAGTGTGGAATCTCAAGTCAACTCCTTTGGGATTACTCCCTCGAAGTCTCCTTGACTATATCCACTATCATATCATAAGTGTACGCTCAAGTCCGGGTTAGGACTTATCCTCACCACTCAAAGTAACAACCCTGCACACAGAAAACCCAAGCACAACAAGTATATATACAGATATAATATGTACAAATATACAAGCAAGCAAACATATAAATAACACAAATACAAACAAGATAGGCTTAACCCTCTTAGGGGAATATCCCCAGTGAAGTCACCATTTCTGTTGCAGTGAGAATCGGATATCAAGCTATTAATTAACTTGAATCACACATCTTGATATTCACCACCGAGCTTTGATTTATCCAAAGGAAAGGGTAAAGATCAAAAAACCCTAGGTGCGCTATGTAGGAACACATCTGGAGATCTAAGGTCCGGGGGTTGGTTATACCTAGGGAAGGTGTTAGCATCCTAAGTATCTGTAGTACTCTACAGGAACCTCTTGTTAGTATTTGTGTTATGCTAATGTTGCTTGCTAAAGTAAATGTGCTAAGGTAGGGACCTAGGGGTATATATACTAAGTAAGCTCGCCAAGACATCGCATCTCGTGCCTACGTATCCTGACGGGAATGAAATCAGAGCATTCGTAGTTCCCCTCAATACGGGGTAAAAGGGTGAGAAAAGAAAAGGTGAAATCCAATAAGGCATTGGATGTAAAGGAAACAAAGGTGGAAAAAGAAAAAAAAGTAGCTCGCTAGGATCTCGCAATCCTATGCCTACGTATTCTCAAGAAGTACTTTGAGAAATCAGAGCGTCCATAGTTCCCCCCACTACGGGGTAAAAGGGATAAAATAAACAATGAAAAGCTTGAAAGCAAAGCTTGTGAGGATTGATTGTTTAGGAGAAGAGGTTAATGGCTATCTCTTATGAAAGGATTTGAATGAAGGGTTAAAGTTTGGTGAAGGAGAAGAGATTAATGGCTATCTCTTGTGAAGGCTAGGTAAAAAGGGAATAAATTGTACACGGGAAAGTAGGGTCTGATAGCAAGACACCTACGTGGAGTGCGGCGACTCCAAACCTAAGGTTAGGAGATTAAGGGTTGAAGATGAGCTATCTATGACTTTGAGGTCAATAGAGAGGTTTTCCTTTGGAAGGAGGGGATTTGCATCCTCTTGTAAACAAGAGTTGAAGGGGAATTGAATTGAGTGATAAGCATGAGAGTTCAAGGACTCAAAGGGGATAAGCAATCAAGAAAGATAGTAACATTAATCAAGTATGAACAACAAGAAAATGACTGTATGGAGTGTCATGAAAATTTGGGCAAAATAGCCCTCTCAAAGTCAAGATTTCAAAGTAAAGTGTCAAAGGTATTAGGTCTAAGAATTAAGGGTCAAAAAAATTAGCCAAAACCTAAACAAAAGACCTCATTCAAGGTCAAAAGTTAGCCACAAACATCCCTCTAATGTGTCCTAAGACACTTTGGAAAATTAGCTCAAGCAGATAATGAAGAAAAGGCTTATTCAAAAAAGGTTCAAAAACTAGGTCCAAATTTCTCTTAATTTTACAAAATCAGAAATAATTATTAAAATTAGATAAAAATGAAAATAAAAATTTCAGAAAATTAAATTAAACATTGAAGTATTAACATGAATCTTTTTGAATTTTTAATTAACAAAAACTATTTTTAAATGAGTGAAATTGAAATGAAAAAAAAAAGAAAATAAAATATTTGAGATGAACCAAGGCATGGGGGGTGTGTTAGTAAAACAGAGCTGAACTAAGTGTTATTGTTATGCGTATGGGCATTCTAATTGCGGGTACGATTAGCGAAAAGCCAAGGCCCAAGTCCACTAAAAGAAACAACCATCAGCAAAAATAAACAGGGTGTGACCGTGTAGAAAGAAACATGTGAGATACTTATATCAACTGGTCATGTAATTTATTAAGTCACAAAAGACAAAAATGAGACACGACCAACCACGCTTTGCCAACACATCGCCCCTTCCATGCAAACATTTCAAAACCTTAACACTACCGTGAATTGAAATCAGACAATGCCATGCATCTTTCTCATCTTGCCTAACCATTTCCAATTCGTCTTTCAACCAAAAACCATGAAATAAAACACCATTCTGTAGTTCTCACATGGTAGAACAAAACTAAACCTTAAGCCACTCAAAATAACAACTAGAACCTGGATAAAAATGGACGTGAAACTCATGTGTTCAAACTGACAAAATCTAACAGAGCAAGAATACATCATGCAAGTTCAAACATCCAATCATATTGTCATGTAAAGCTACTCAGATGCACAACATATCAACATGATTTCAAACAGTAATGATTATACATTTAACATGAAAGCATGGACATGATAAATGCTTACCAAATGGAGTCAGTGTAACACCCCATTTTAATTATTTAGACGTCCGGTGTTATTTCTAGTTGTTGGCCTTGGTTGGGTGCGTGTTTGAGTGCGTAGGGGGTGATATTAATAATATAGAAATATTATTATTATTATTAGTGTAATGATATATTTCATATTATTATTATTATCAGTATTAATATTGTTTTGATTAATATTATTATTAAATTTATTTAGTAAAAATAGGACCTAATATAATTAAATTATTGGTTGATGAGATTAGTAAGGGTAAATTGGTAATTAGAGTCTAATTGTTAGTAATTAGTAAAAGTGTGAATAGTAAGAGTTTTAGAGAGAGAAGGAGAATAGAGAACCAAGAGAAGAGGAGGAACAAGGTGTGCTAGGGCTTGGATCATCTTCCCCAATCTATCAATTTTTGCGGGAAATTAAGCAAGAATTCGAGGTAAAGGGGGAGAAACGAGTTTAATATTGGTGTTTAATTCGTGATCGGGTAGTGGGGAGTCCTTAACCTCGTAGGAATTTGTATGAAAATTCTGTGTTGATGAATATTTATGTATATCTGATCTGATAATGAATTGGTGTTCGAATCGATCTGTGATTATGAAATTTCTGCTGTTGCTGTTGTCGTATAAATGTAACTGTTGCTGTTGATTCGAATTTGAGGGAAACGATTTGGGTTTTTAGACCTGTAATTGGTGTAGTAATCATAGAGTGCAAGTGAAAGAAGGAAAATAGAACCTAAAATCAATGTAGAAAGGATTATAGGACTGATTAGAAGTGGAAAATGTGTAGAATCGTAGCAGGATGTAGAATAGGGAGGTCTCTGGTGAAATGCGTAATAGATCTGGCCATACGCTTATGGGGCTAGGACGTACGCGTATGGGAGTGAAGGAAAAGGGGCTATACGCGTAAGGGAACCGGGCAGTACGCGTAAGAGGGAGCAATACGCGTATGGGAAATTCATTGAGGAAACGTCTTTGTCCGTACGCGTATAGCAGGAGGCAGTACGCGTATGGCCTTGAGCTCTGTGAAGAGATACGCGTATCATATGGGGCCTTACGTGTATGGATGTGCGGGGAAGTGAGGCATACGCGTATGACTGGGGTCAGTACGCGTATGGGCAGACTGAGTGCAGATTTTTCCCGTTTCGCTATTTCTCTCCCGTTTTCGCATCGGAAGTGATTTCTAAAGGTTTGAGAAGTTGAGGATAGAAGTCAGTTGTTGAGGGATAATAATTCAGTGATGAAATTAATCAGTTTAATAATTTTAAATTAATTGATTGATTAATTAATAGTTGATGTGTATAGCGTTGTTGTTTGGTGTTTAATTTTGGTGTGATCAGGAGGATCGTGAGCATGTATTAATGTGATAATATGCATGTGTTGTATATGTATTTGGTGTCATTGCATTTCATGGTGATTGGTGGGGTGGATCGTTGCTCAGGAGGAGTGTATACGATTCATCCGTACTCCTATGTGGAGAATGGTGGGGATAGATCATTGCCAAGTAGAGGTGTATGTGATCTATCCTGGGTTCGATTGAATGAACCAACGAGTCGGTACCGCATGCATGGTGTTGCGTTGCATTTCATTATTATTTATTGTTGTTGATGATATTGGGCAGTAGGCCGTGTTTGATAATTGATGGTGTTTGTGTATGGTGACTACCTGTGTATCATGTATTTATTCACCTATAATATTTGAACATGATTTCTCACCCCTTTGTTGTTGTTGTGTCTGTGCTTCTTCGGAAGTACAGATAATCCAAGTACTTAGGTAGCTTGGATATTGGTGTTGCTGATCGAGTCTATAGGAGTGCTCTGATACGTAACACGGGAACTAATTGGGGATTTTAATTAATTTGTTATTCGTTATTTCTTTCATTTGTTACGTATCGTACTTTGGTGTATTTTTGGTGAACCACGCATTGACGGGGGATAGTTTATAAGTTGTTGGCAAATGGCCGTGAGTTGATTTAATAAAACAATTTCCGCTATTTTATTTAATAAAGGAGTTATTTGGTGGATTTTGAAATGTGACATTCCACTTTTGGTGAAAGACTCTGATTTATTTTAAAATTTTGCGTTGTATTTTAAATTGGGAAAGTGGGGTGTTACAATTGGTATCAGAGCAGGTCAGTCCATCTGGCCAGTGTAGTAGTTGAGTCTGTCCTTAGAATAGGAGTTGATTTTGATGTTCTGACCTTGTGCTGACCGAGCGAAAAATCCAAGATCTATGCAAGAAACTTCAAGATCCTAGCAAGAAGCTTCAAGATCCAAACAATGTGATGATTTTGCTTCAAGCTTCCTCCAAAATCAGTTCCAAAAGCTCAAATCCAAGATTAAAACAATAGCAAATTCAAGATTCTGTCAAGAATTAGTGAATGGATGAAGGTTTAGTTCCAAAATCAACAAATTTCAATGCAAAATTTGTTGAACTTTGATGGTGGAACTTTGAGTGAGGGTTTTGAAATGAGAAAAAAGTTGAGAGAAAATGGAGTGAGATGTGTAGAAAATTCAGAAAATGAATCAAGGTCATGAGAGGGTTGGAGTTGATTAGATTAAATAACCCCTAGGTTAGGAGTTAAGTTTGGGTTTGGAATGAGGTTTAGTGGGTGGAATTGGGGTGAAAAATGAATTAGGAAAGGAAATGAGGAATTGGAGTGGAAAGAAATGGAATTTTGGGTGGAAAATCATTCTCTCTAGATCCTTCTACTGGTGTGAAAATGAAATTCGGTGATTAAAATTTGAATCCCAAAAAATGCAGTGCTGAAAAATGAAGTATCTGGGCAAATTTTGCCTTGGTTAATCGATTAACCATTTTTAGTACAAAATGTGTTAATCGATTAACACAAGGAAATTTTGAATTTGGCGCCTTTTGGAGGGAAACTTGGAGAATTGCCTGATTCCACTTGTTCTGAGCCATGTTAGACCTTTGAAACTTGCCATTTGACATTAACACTGAAACACACTTGAAATATGCTGTGAACTCTATTTCGTATTCGGAATACTGTTGAAAATAATCGTCTGGTGTTGAATCACTGATAAAAAAAATAGCTACCGAAGCTTTTGATTATCAAATCATCTAATGAGCAAAATAGAGGCTCGAAAAGACTTTGAAAGATATCTGCTTAGCTCTGAACATTGTTGAAAATGATAGTGGAACTGATGACGCCATGAGCTGCTGGAAAATACCCTGATCCCATGCCCAACAGAACCATGCAAATGCAGAAATGACGATGCAAAAATGAAATGAAACATAAGCCAGTTAGAAATTGAACACGAGGGCAAATTTTGGGGTGTTACAGCTACCCCTATTCAAACTTCTTGGATCTTAGGGTATGGAAGCAAAGGCTTCTAAACAATCGGGATACATGGAGATTGAATACCAAAATAACCGCACAAATTTGCATCCTGCAAAAGGAGAGACGACTCCACTGGGGAACAAGTAAAAAAGGTGTCAAATCACAACACGGACGAGTGTCAGAAATCAATACGGACGAAGTATTGGATATGTATTGGAACAAACACGGACGAGTGTTGGATGTGCTGGGGACAAACACGGACGAGTGCCAAAAGGTTCAAACACTGACGGGTGCTGAAAGAACACGGACGGGTGTCTAAAAGGTTCAAACACGGATGGGTGCTGAAAGAACACGGACGGGTGTCTAAAGGTTCAAACAGGGACGGGTGCTGAAAGAACACGGACGGGTGTCTAAAAGGTTCAAACACGGATGAGTGCTGAAAGAACACAGACGGGTGTCTAAAAGGTTCAAACACGGACGAGTGCTGAAAGAACACGGACGGGTGTCTAAAAAGTTCAAAAACGGATGGGTTCTGAAAGAACACGGATGAGTGTCTCAAAGGCTCAAACACGGACGGGTGCTGAAAGAACAAGGACGGGTGTCGAAAGAACACAGACGGGTGTCAAAGGTTCAAACACAAACGGGTGCTGAAAGAACACGGACGGGTGTCTAAAAGGTTCAAACATGGACGGGTGCTAAAAGAACACAGACGGGTGTCAAAAGAACAAGGATGGGTGTCTAAAAGGTTCAAACATGGACGGGTGCTGAAAGAACACAGACGGGTGTCTAAAAGGTTCAAACACGGACGGGTACTGAAAGAACACGGACGGGTGTCAAAGGTTCAAACACGGACGGTTGTTGAAAGAACATGGACGGGTGTCTAAAAGGTTCAAACACGGACGGGTGCTGAAAGAACACGGACGGGTGTCTAAAAGGTTCAAACACTGACGGGTGCTGAAAGAACACGGACGGGTGTCTAAAAGTTTCAAACACGGACGGGTTTCAAAGGTCAATATGGACGGGTATTGAAAACAAAGGTTCAAAACGACAACTTTACTGAGAACTCAAATGCTAAACCGGACACAGACGAGTGTTAAAGGAACACGGGCAAGTTTGAAATCAATACAGACGAAGTATTGAGGAAATGGAAAAGAACACGGACGAGTGTCAAAAGAACATGGACGAGTGTTTGAGGGAACACTGACGAGTGTTTAAAATCAATACGGACGAAGTATTGAGGCAATGGAAAAGAACACAGACGAGTGTAATGCTAACAACTCTGAGGGGATGAATAAAAAAGACCACCAAATGACTAAGTCCATCGTTTGGGGTATAAAGTTGGAGGATATCTCCTTAGTTACTTTTCTCCCTGTTGGGGAAATACCTGGCAAACGAGAACTCAAACCTGGCTTATGCTTCGAATGCATATGTTTGATTTTTTTATGGCGTAATGCTCCATACGAAATGGAAATGCTACGCATTTGGGAGGATGCCATGCAAAAATGCTCATGCAATGCAAAGGATCGCTCTAGCAAAATAAATGTTGTAGATGAAGGCAACTCCACCGGGGATGACAAAATAAATTGTCTCCAAGAACAAAACCCTGCTGAGGAAGTCACACCGAACGACCTTCCTGATTAACTTGCTGTAAGATGAAACTCAAAACTTGATACTGAAAAGTGCCAATAACAATTGGACTTAGAACCTGCTGGGGACGTCAACCAGCGTTGAACAAACTGCTGCGAAGATTACCACCAACTCTGCTTGGGGATACCACTGAGCTTAAACTGCTGCTAGGGAAATAATTTTACCCTCACCCTGCTGGGGATTAGAGCATACTATTGTCGAGGAGACTATACTTCCGGACCGACTAAGGAAAGTAGACACCAAGACTCTGTGGGGAAAATAACATCTTTGTCCGGGGAAGATATTCCACAAGTATCCTGCTGGAGATACAACAACATCCACCTTGGGGTCATCAACTTCTGAATGCTCGTTGGGGAGTAATAATCAAAACACGACGCTGGCTGGGGAAACAATCCCCTATGCTCCTGCTGGGGAAATAATCCTCTACACTCTTGCTGGGGAAATAATCCTCTGCACTCTTGCTAGGGAAATAATCCTCTACACTCTTGCTGGGGAAATAATCCTCTGCACTCTTGCTAGGGAAATAATCCTCTTCACTCTTGCTGGGGATAGTATGCTCTACTGAGGCTGATGAACTTTCAGTGTTGGGAAGAGTAACTCTACTGGGGAGAAATAATCTGCTACCCTGCAGCCATTCAATAAACTGAATCGTTTCTATGTTTATAGACTCTGCTCGAGAATCCAACCAAAACCTTTGCTCTGTAATAAACATTTGCTGAAAATTCCCCAGGGCTCTGTTGAAGAGAAGTACCAATGACAATTGGCCTCTGACCTACTGAGGAAGGCTAACCGCCACCCATAAATCTGCTTGGGGAATGACAATTGACAATATCTGCTCTGCTAGGGGATAACCTTCTACCATTACTCCGATGGGGAGACGGAAACCACCTTACCACAAACTCGAGAAACCCCGACCCACTACTCTTGACTTGTACCGGGGAATATGAATTCATGCTGAAGAGCAACAAACTTCACCAACCGGCCGGGGGAGAGCAAACTTCTGAACTCTGGCTGGGGAGGATAATTAGAATTTTCATAATGCTCTGCCATGGATGATGGAACTTTACCTATCTTTGCTGAGGACGAATGGCAATTCAAATGCCTCCCTTACTGGGAATAGATGCCTTTTGGCGCGCCTTGTCGAGGGAGAGAAACCCTATACTGGGAATTACTTGGGTGCTTCACGCTTCTGCTGATCAACTACATACTGATTATCATGAGTGAACAATAGTTCCTCCTTTAATTATCAACTTGCCCCAGACTGCAAGGTCTATGAAAGAATTTAGCCTCGAGAGGATTTTACAGAAGACGTAGCATCCAAAATGCCCCAGTGTCTTCAAACTCTTGGAAAGGTGCTTCTGACTAACCGACTTTTGGAAAGGATAACTTCTTGTACTCTCAAGGTGGCCTGCCTCGAGTCATGAAGAAACTTTTCCCCTGACTGACCAGTCTTCGAGAGATTTGCCCAAATCTCGACGTGATTGCCCCTGTTTGGCTGCTTTAATTCAAGATTTCAATGTGACTGCTCCAGATTGGCTACATCTTATCACCACTCATCGGGAACGCCCAGGTTGCACACAGTTTCTTGGCCACATGTCCCTTGACATGACTATCCTTTGGAACTTTCAAGCATCTCAACTCGGCTTGATCAAGCTTCTCGACTGACGTTCATTGTGTAAGCCCCCTTGATGCTTAAGCACATGCAAGCAGAAAATGTTTATTATGAGAATGACAACTCTAATACAACACACATGTTAACCTTGAAGTTTTATTGAAAAGATGTCGCAAGGCCACGTGAGTGAATCACTGCTTAGAATACGACATTGAATTTTGAATGCACATGTAATACCAACAAGAATCTTATTAGCATAACTCATGGGAGTCAGGAACGTTATCTCACTGAAATACGCCATCGGAATAAACCCTGCTTCAATAAGGACTTTTAAGGGTTGTAACGTGGTCTGGTTCACGGTTTTGAGAAAAAAGGATTTAAGGCTCAAAGTTTATCGGTGCCCACCCACTCTTCGTGATATTCTCCAATCCTACGTTCAGCTAATCTGACACAAGCGCTCATCTCTCAAAAGGTTTTACGATCTTTAAGGAACCTATGCAATTGATGGTTTGAGACCCGATGAGGTTTTGGAGCAACAGTCACCCCTTTTGTCTTTTGTGTCTATAGCCACACAACTTTGTTCTTATCGAGGATTTTTCTCTTGATCATTTCTTTTTTCATTTTTCGCTTTTTTTCCCTGATTTTTCTTGGACTGATTCTTTTTGGATCTTTCAATTTTGAAGTCTAGTGGGATGCCCTAACTTTTGCCTAAGTCGCTTGTTTTCAAGTTTTGGACTTAGAGGGCTATCTCTTTTTTCTTTTTCTTTCTCTTTTGATTCTTTTTTTTTTGAACAAATCGTGTCACGCTGGCTGTCTGACTTGTTTGAAAAGGGTGGTGACTGCCTCATTCCTTGATCATTGATGGATAACCATTGTGGTTTCACATCTTTTGACCTCTTGATGGTGTGGAATAGAAGCTAATGGATCCTCAGATGCACACTCCTTTCGAAATTTGAACGCTCGGTCAAATTAACTGACGCCTACCCTGCCCATAGGTTAAATGTGAGGGTTTTTCGTACGAAAGAAACTCCTACTTCAAGGCTCAACAGGGTTGACAAGGGTCTATCTCCCTTATATCTCCGATGTTTGGGGATTTGAAGCAATGTCTATACATCATCAACAGGGTTTTATCCAAAAGCATCTGACCAAAGATTTTGCGTTTTTCACTTCATCATCCTCCCTTAAAGAGTTTAAGCAAGAAAGTCAGTATTGCAATGCACATGAACATTTAAGAGTGAACACAAATGGATTACTTCAAGAAAAACATGCTTATTGTATTATGATTGTCATTCAAAAAACAAACAAGTTTCTACATGCAGACAATGTTTAAACAAACAAGCAAGATAAAAATGAAAATGCAGCAAAGAAACAGGAAATTGCCATCGTTGAGGAGACTTGGCTCCGTCTGGACTTGTTGATCTTGGGGACTTTCAGCAGTCAGCAGTCTGGATGTTCATTCTATTACTGGGTTGGTGTCAGATTCCCATCTTTTTCTGGTGTGAACACAATAGTCTTGGAGTCAATCAGATCCTGGACCTTGTCTTTACCCTTGTCTCTGAATGACTTACAATCTTCAATTAAATGGCCAGGCTCCCCAGAATGGTAGTCACAGTAGGCATCGGGATCAATCCCCACAGGATAAGGAGAAATAACCAGAACTAATCGCTTGGTTTCCCCCAATGAAAGCTTGAGCAATGGAGGGAACAACTGGATACGAGGCACATGAACTGTGTCGAACTCCCTTGTTAGTTTCCTATGCTTCTGATGACTTGCATGAGTATTCAGATGACTGATTCTTATTGATCATATGATTATCATTACCTGGAACAGACAACGGCTGTTGGGAAGAAGCCCTTAGAAGTACAGGTTGCGAATGATATTCATGAGTTACCCATTAAATTTACTTGATGAATGAGAACTAGCCGCTGACAAGAAATTCCAGAAAGCGCAAGTTTGTGGAAGAGATCCACAAAGTGCTTCATGGTTTGAAGGAGATTCCAAAGAGATAGGAGGAGTGAGAATCTCTGTCACGGAAATGGGCACATGATTTCTTTCCTCCCTTAACACCGCATTCAAGATTTCCATAACCAGGCTCATCCGAGTCTTCATCTGATCGACTTCCTCTCTCAATAGCTGTTGACCTTGAGATAATGCCTGCACGTCCACCATAAAATTTCCCATATGAACTTTCATTTCAGCCAACTCTACTTGGATCTGTTTCATAACTGAACTCTGATCGTCGAAAGTTGAGTAGTGGGAAGAATTCAAGTTGACAATTCTGAAGAGAAGACCAAATCAGAATGAGGAATCTGCCTCTGAGCACCTGTTATGCATATGAGTATGCGAATGCGAATTTCATGTTCAAATATTTCCAAGGAATCATTCTGCTTTGATTTAAGTTTTTTTTTCACAAAAGAACCATAAGAAATAGATGGAAGTGCTCAACAGCTAGTCTCAAAGTTAAGATCCTTGGAAATACGAGAACATGTATGTCAAAATGTAAAATGATGGTGCAGATGCACACATGGGATCAAGGGTGCCACATAAACTGGACAACTGCTGCACTGGACTGACTGGATAATCTCTAGGTTCGGCACCAAATCCCCAGAATACCAGAATAACCACACTGATACATCCACACTTATAAGAAAACCTGAATACCGGGTAGGTTGGAGGTTACTGTTACCTGCAAACCTGCAAAACCCGCCCCTCTCACATGTGGGTTCTAGAAAGCGAAAGGTCCTCAGCTTCTGGCACGGAGGTCAAGAAGCAATAGTACATTCATCCTTCTGGGTACAGTACTATCGCCAATCGAGGAGTGCCTCCACTGATTCTCTTTCAAAAAGGATATCCTATAGCAAGTTCCCAGCATTGGGTCCTCGGACCGAGAAGTGTAATGGATTTACCATTTCGGGTATGCCATTATCACATCTCGGGAGGAGTGCCACAACTGAGTCCTCGGGAATGGTCACCAGAGTCGACGGTTCATCAAGAGAAGATCCAATGGCCTGCATCAACATGCAGTATCGGACATCTCCCGATAGAACCTCGTCTGGCTGTGGGTCTCGCGAACATCCTACGTGGTCGACACCACGGGAGCGACACGACTATCCACGCTAATACCTATGTGTATGCTCAAGCCTGGGTAGTGGGCTTATCTCTCGAAACCCTCCAACCTGCCAAACAGAAAATCCAGTACAGCGCAGCACTGTCCAGCATATGACAATAATGCAATGCAATAAATGCGGTAAAAACAGTAATATACAACAAATAAAGCACAACAATAAACACCCAATGAAAACGAACAGACAAGCGTTAGGATTGACTCGCATAGGGGATGGACCATCAAGAGGTTAACCTGTCCCCAGCAGAGTCGCCAGCTGTCGCAACCTGCGAAAAACAACCGGCGAGAAAGCTAGAACAGAAGAGTCGCCACCGAATGTTATTTATCCCGACGCAGGGAAAGGAAACGATCAAAGAAAACCTGAAAGAGGGAAAGACATGGTCATCGCAACCATAGTCCGGGTTTGGGAGTCGGTTACGTGAGGGGAAGGTATTAGCATCCCCACGTGTCCATCGTACTCGATGGGATCCACGCTTGATTTCTAATCAAAGGGTGGGTTATCCTAAAGTCTACGACTAAACAGAAATGGGGGAGGGGGAAACAAAGACGGACTCGCAAGGATCATCGCAATCCAATGCCTACGTATCTTCGTGGATGAACGAAGAATCAGAGTCAACGTAGTTAGACGGACTACGGGGGAAGGTTGATCATCGAGATATCGCATCTCGTGCCTACGTATCCTCACTCGGACGAGAAAGATGAATCAAAGCAAACGTGGTTCGACGGACTGGTCGAAAAGTGTTTTTTACGTGAGCGACGAGCTCTTTTCTGAAAAAAGATTTGAAACTTAACAATCCCGAAGGATAAAAAAGGGTTTGAATTTGTTTTGTGTTTTTTAGACAGAAGTGGATTGAAGTTAGTTCGTAACTTGCATTGCACCCAAGTCTATAACATAGGAACGAATGCGTCGCATATCGTCCCCAACAGGACGTACACTAAACACCCTAGAAGAACGAAGGAAGACCCTCCATTCCTCACTTCCCACATACAAGGCTCATGCGCAATACACGTTAACTTTATTAAGTGCTTTAGAATCGTTATGAGATGAGAAGATAAGACTCAATTCGAAAAGAAAAGACTACGGGGAAATCTATCCTAATGCTGTCATGCAAAAGTGGCCCTATGGTTGAGTTCAAAGGGGAAACATCTACCTAAGTTAGCATGCATAGTGGCCCTATGGTTGAGTTCAAAGGGGAAACATCTACCTAAGTTAGCATGCATAGTTAAGAGCCTAATGTCTACCCTACCCCAAGCTTAATCAAAGATTAAGTCGGACTAGGGAACCCTAAGAGGGCAAGCAAAAGAAAAGAAAAAACCAAACCGATAAATCAAAAAACAGCAGCTACAACAGCGCTCCAGCACCTGCACAGCGGTAAATTCCAGCCAATACACCAAACAGCATTTAATAGCTCATGTTCAGCACAAAAAGGAGGTGTAAAAAGGCAAGCAGCAGCACATACAACATCACATATGCACCAAGACAGCATTGAAAAACAGGGCAGCACACCATGCATTAAAAAATGATTCAAACATGGAATAACAAGTATGCATCAAGCATTACACATTCTTCAATCAAACATGATCACAATCACACCACACACCATGGTAAACAATCTCTAAAACATCATGAGATAATGCACAGCATTATTTGTCATTTGATCAAATTACCTCAAGCATACACCTCATGAAATTAAATGCAAGCATGCACAATACAACAAATCCAGCAACACCAGCAATAATTCACGACTAACATGCTCAAGGAGTGTGTGCAAAGTGTTCATCACATCAAGGAAACCTCAATGCAATCATGAACATTCACCAACAAAACCAAAAGTTCGCGTGTCAAAAAAATCATGCTCATACAATGGTGTGAGGTGTAACATCATCAAAAAAATCCACAAACATGTGTCATATTAATCCATGAAGATTAAAAGTGAAACAGGATCGAAACATGCTAAAATAATGCACAAAAATCACACTCTGCAACAGTGTTAATCGATTAACCAATTACAGTTCATTTTGGTTAATCGATTAACAACTCTCATTACGCAAATTTTACACTGGTTAATCGATTAACCAAAATGAACTGGTTTTGGTTAATCGATTAACCCTGTACCAGAAGCAGAAAAACAGTTTGAAAATTCACTTTCAGCAGCAAAATCACTTATGCAATCATTTCCAATGATCATGTAATCAACAATGCACGAAAATTAAGTTCAATCACAGCAACCAAACATCAATTAGATCCAACAATCATCAACATGAACAATCAATTTCAAGCAAATGGATTAAATCACATGCAAAACCAAGGATCTACATTGCATAAATTGGAATTAAGCTAGATTAAGAATAGATCTAAGGAAAACCAACCTACAAAGCTGAGATTTGCTTTGGTAATTGTTGCAAACAAAAATTGATGAATCCGAGCGAGAAATCCAAGATCTATGCAAGAAACTTCAAGATCCTAGCAAGAAGCTTCAAGATCCAAACAATGTGATGATTTTACTTCAAGCTTCCTCCAAAATCAGTTCCAAAAGCTCAAATCCAAGAGTAAAATAGTAGCAAATTCAAGATTATGTCAAGAATTAGTGAATGGATGAAGGTTTAGTTCCAAGATCAACAAATTTCAATGCAAAATTTGTTGAACTTTGTTGGTGGAACTTTGAGTGAGGGTTTTGAAATGAGAAAAAAGTTGAGAGAAAATGGAGTGAGATGTGTAGAAAATTCAGAAAATGAATCAAGGTCATGAGAGGTTTGGAGTTGATTAGATTAAATAACCCCTAGGTTAAGAGTTAAGTTTGGGTTTGGAATGAGGTTTAGTGGGTGGAATTGGGGTGAAAAATGAATTAGGAAAGGAAATGAGGAATTGGAGTGGAAAGAAATGGAATTTTGGGTGGAAAATCATTCTTTCTAGATCCTTCCACTGGTGTGAAAATGAAATCGGGTGATTAAAATTTGAATCCCAAAAAATGCAGTGCTGAAAAATGAAGTATCTGGGAAAATTTTGCCTTGGTTAATCGATTAACCATTTTTAGTACAAAATATGTTAATCGATTAACACAAGGAAAATTTGAATTTGGCGCCTTTTGGAGGGAAACTTGGAGAATTGCCTGATTCCACTTGTTCTGAGCCATGTTAGACCTTTGAAAATTGCCATTTGACATTAAAACTGAAACACGCTATAAATATGCTGTGAACTCTATTTCATACTCAGAATACTGTTGAAAATAATCGTCTGGTGCTGAATCGCTGATCAAAAAAATGACTGCCAGAGCTTCTGATTATAAAATCATCTAATGAGCAAAATAGAGGCTCGAAAAGACTTTGAAAGCTATCTGCTTGGCTCTGAACATTGTTGAAAATGATACTGGAACTGATGACGCCATGAGCTACTGGAAAATACCCTGATCCCATGCCCAAAAGAACCATGCAAATGTAGAAATGACGATGCAAAAATAAAATGAAGCATAAGCCAATTAGAAATCGAACACGAGGGCAAATTTTGGGGTGTTACACCATGGGTGGTGGTATAGTTATTACGGAAGTGACTCTTGGTGCTTCCTGATCCCAAAGTTTGTAACCTTCAGGAGTTGCTGTCATGCCCCTTGCATCTTCGCTTTCCCGAAGTTTGTAACCTTCAGGCCCAGCGGTTCCTGCTGTAGTTTCCGGATCTTCCGTGATCGGCGGAATCTATCCTTCTGGGATATAGTTGAGTGGCATGCCCCAGGGACAATCTTTAGGCATGTTATACCGAGGATCATACTTTTTCACTATGGACGTAGATGTGATCTCTGAGATCACAGTCCTTTGTTGTTGTATCTGAGCTGCTGCCAGAGATTGCATGTCATTATGAAGTTTCCTCAGATCTTCTTTCAGAGTGTCGATTTCTTCTCTCAACTCTCTGTTCTCTTCCTCGAGATCATCCATTTTAGTTTGTCGATTGGCCCGAGTATTGTATGAATGAGACAGTTTGATTCTAGAATCGAGACACAAACATGAGATTCATAGGGAAGAAGAATGTGTTATGTGAGAATGATGAATGATATGCAATACGTAAATTTTAATTTTTTTTGTTTTAATCAAAAGAAACTTCAACACTTGGATTGCAAATATCATACAGTGGGGAGACCCCATTTTATTGAATTCAAAGACAGCGGAAATGGAAATACAGTAATTTACAAAGTGCTGTAAAAGAAAATGTCTAAGCTTATGGATCGTGAGTCCACTCTAAGGAGAGCTCAGGTGTTGGTTCTGGTATTTCCCTTTTCTTTGACCGAGGCTCTTGAGCCATTGTCGGGTTGTCATCCTTTTGTCAAGTGAAAGGAGCGAGCAAATTCCTTTGGTCATCTTGATTTTCTACAGCATGTTGCTCTAAAATCTCGATCAGAGCATCCTTTTCTTTTAACAGTTGTTGTATTTTGGTACACTCCACATTGAGAATGCGGTACTTGTTCTTCCAAGATTTCTTTTCCCGATGAACTTTGTTGAGAGTGACCTGGAGTTTTTCCGTATCAGACATAAAATAAAGGACAAATTCCTTTAATGGAAGAACTTCTTGACGAGGGTAAGGCATCCTCATCTTGAGAGCTCTAGTTTGTACCCAGTGGAGATAAGGTTCCACAGAGACACAGTCTAGTTTTTCTAGAGACTCTCTTCCTTTCCTATGAACATGTTTCCAGGCATGCACTATTTCTGTCTTTAGTGCCCTGTCATTTTATCATTCCTTGAAGAAAAGACCTTCCAGATGAACATTACGCGGAACATGTCTCATCGGGTATCCGAATTGACGACGAACTAAAACTGGATGATAGTTAATTCCTTCTTTAGTTCCTATGAGGGGTACATTAGGGAAGTTTCCACAACGGTCAATGATCCTTATCCCGTCATAAATCTGATTGTACCAATCTATGTCAGAGTTGGTAAGAGACATGATTCTCTGTAACCAATGTAGAGTACTCTTATTATCCCAAAACGCAGCAGACTTGGGTAAATGGGAAGTGAACCATTTGTATAGCAGGGGTACACAACATGTGATCATTCCTCCGCTGTACAAATTCCTTAAGTGTACAGAATGATAGGCATCTGCGAGTAAGGTCGGCACAGGGTTTCCAATCAGAAATATCTTAATGGCATGGATATCAATGAAGTTATCAATGTTGGGAAACAGAAATAACCCGTAGGTGAGTAAGACAAAGATGCTCTCGAAAGCAGTTACGTTCCCTATACTAGCAAAGTACAGGGCTTTCTTTATCAAAAACTTGGCTGGTAAACCTCGGATTCCACCCTTAATGGTCATGTGAGTCCTGACTTCTGACTCGTCCAAATAGATTGCTCTTGCAATGGTTTGATCCTTTGGAATTTTCTTCCAGTCCAGAAAAGGGACCTTGGTCAGTGATAGGTAAATCAGTCAGGTGAGAGTACTCCTCCAGTGTTGGTGCAAGTTGATAATCCGGGAATGTGAAACAGTGATAGACCGAATCGTAGAACTGAATCAGAGTAGGCAGTATTCCTTCAATTACATGGACCCTTAACAGAGATAGCAGTCCTCCGTACTTAGCTCTGAAAGCATTAGGGTTAGTGATCATCCTTGCCAACCCTTTTAAATCCTCTAGTTTTGGAACCTTGAAGGTGTACTTATGAGTCTTCCTTCTACCGGAATCCATAACGTAATCTTTCTCTCTGATATTTGCCATCATTGTCTTAGTTTAATTTGAAAATAGAGAGACTAGAAAAGAAGATTTTTTTTCTTTGTTTAAAGTTTTTTATTGAAATGAATGCATGAATGCAGCACACAAAAACATAGAAAAACCATGGGGTCAAAGGTTCAGTGTCATGAAGTCGTGGCTCTACCCATTCCCAAAGGTTGTACTGGTGAATATTTGTACCCGTCCTCAAAATTATTGACCCCATTTGGGATAACAACAGCAGGTTGGTTCACCCGAGCGAGCTACAGTATCTTAGGGTAATCTCAAATAAGGGTAGTATCGCGTGACAACTATTTCTGATAGCTTCTGCACTACAAAATAGTCACATGGTCTTAGTCTACTAAATCCTCAGTTTCATGGATACCACAATCGAACAATCTGCTTTCAACAACCGAAGTCGTTTAGACATTGAATCCGCAAAGGGTATCTCTACTGATTCGATGGGCTACCGGGATCGTTTATTCGGGAGTCACTCCCTTTACGATTACCCATCTATGCCATCACTTATCTTAGGTATCACTCAAACTTTCCAGATGCGGCATCACCCGCAGTCCCATTAGCAAAAAAATAAACACAGATATCAATTAGGAAAAGCGATATATATATATATATTTATTCCTAAAACTAACATTCTAGACCTCTTAAGAGTTATAATCCTAGTCCTATACAGACAATGACTCCCCAGCAGAGTCGCCATTTTTCTGTAGCGCGCAATTTTTGTCGGTGACGCGACCACCTTATCGCGAAATTTGGGTTTTCTCCTCAATGAAGAGGAGGGGGTGCTACTTTCTGATTTCTTATTTATCCCGTGAAGCTGGAAGGGAAAGGGAAGCTATCTAAAACTAACCTTGCACATGAATGTTTAAATGAACAAACGCTTAAAGAGATTCGGGGAGTCGGGGTCAGGTTATACAATGGGGAGTTGTCAATTACTCATCCTATATGTGGTTATCCACGGGATGTTAGCTTTAGGTTTCGCTTTGTACTTGATGGTGTTTATCCGTTAATGGGTTGGGAAAATTTCTTGGGAAAGTATGAGAGAGAGAGTGTGAGTTTTTGTTGATTTTGGTGAAGTACTGGACCTCATTTTTTATTGATATGAAGGTGCTGGACCTAGAGTGTTTGATTTGGTATGCTCACTAAGATTTCGCAATCATATGCCTACGTATTCCCGTTTAAACGAAACAGGGAAATCAGAGCAATCGTAGTTCCTCCTATTCTAAGGGAGGAAAAAGATGTTTTGGTGTCTTGTTCAAAGCCCAAGATTGAAGCTAAAAGGGCTTATTAGTGTCTTGTTCAAAGCCCAAGATTGAAGCTAAAAGGTTTGACTGAGAGAGAATTTGTCATCTCTAAAGGGGAGACATCTTGTATGTTTATCATGGTTGTTGGGTGACTGTTTATAAAGGAGGATTACTTTAACTGGAATATGAGAATCCAGCAATGCCATAATTTCCTTTATAAGGGATATTGATTTTTTTGTGCCTTGATCAAAGCCCAAGGTTGAAGCTAAGAGGTTGATTGACTCCGCTGGGGAAGTCCTTATACAAAGCCTAAGAGGAGGCTGGAAATGGCTGACTCAACAAGAGAGTGTTTATATATGTCTTGTACAAAGCCCAAGATTAAGGCAAAAAAAAGAAGCTAACTCTTTGGGGATATCATTATACCAAGCCTAAAAGGAGGCTAAAAGTTTATTTTTTCGGGGAAAAGGTTCTATCTGTCTCGTACAAAGCCCAAGATTGAGGCTAAAAGGGTACTGACTCTGGAGGGAGAGAAATCTTTATCTGTCTTGTACAAAGCCCAAGATTTTGAGGCTAAAATGAGACTGACTCGACTGAGGATATTATTTCTCAAAGCCTAAAAGTAGGCTGAGAGGAATTGACTCCGTTGGGGAATATATTTGTCCCAAGTTTAAGAGAAGGTTACGAAGATTTATATCTTGTACAAAGCCCAAGATTGAGGCTAAAAGGGTTTGACTCAACAAGAGAGTACTTTTATCTGTCATGTACGAAGCCCAGGATTGTGGTTGAACAAGCTAGAGAAATCATTATAGAATGCCTAAGAGGAGGCTAACTTCTGCTCGGGGGAATCCTTATATCAAGCCTAAGAGGAGGCTGAAAGTTGGACTCAACAAGAGAGTATTTTTATCTGTCTCGTACAAAGCCCGAGATTGAGGCTAAAAAGGTTGACTCAACAAGAGAGTCTGAAAAAGGTGATTGACTCAACAAGAGAGTCTGAAAATTTTTTTGACTCAACAAGAGAGTCTCAAAAGGTTATTGACTCAACAAGAGAGTCTGAAAAGGTTATTGACTCAACAAGAGAGTCTTGGAAGTTTTGACTCAACAAGAGAGTCTGAAAAGATTAGCTCTGTTAGGGAGAATCATTGTTCAAAGCCCAAGAGGAGGCTATCTTCGCTGAGGAAATATCATTATACAAAGCCTAAGAGGAGGTTATCTTCTGTTGGGAATTATTAAGATTCCAAGGCAGGTCCAAATGGTGAATCAACTCTTGCTGAGGGTTACAGAAGAGTTGAGGTATCAGATGCCTTGAGGTTCTGATTTGGGATAATGTTATACTGATGATAAACTGACCCTGGTTGGGGGATTTTTAGGAGAGAGACTTGGTTTTAGAACCCATGGGTTTTAACTCCTTCGGAGATTGATCCAGAATGACCGGGGTTTCTCCTGTGTTTGTAGGGAACTTGAGAATGTCTTTGAGACTCAAGAGGAGATTTAGACTATCCAAGTCTACTGGTATGGAAGAGTTTTTCTTTGTATGATGCCCAAGAGGAAGCGAGTGTTTTAAGGGATGAGTATCAACCCTAAAATGGTTGGATGTTTTGACACTGGAAAGACTGCTCTAGCAAAGGATGACTAGGTTCTTCCTTATACCTTTAGGAGGTCTTCAAGGTCCTTAAATTAAGCCCAAGAGAAGGCATGAGAACTTCTAAGAAGCCGGAGGGTCCTTGTACAAAGCCCAAGAGGAGGCTGGGACGCTTTTAGGAAGCCTGTGGGTCCAAACCTAAGAAGAGTTCAAGGAAAGTTTCACCAAGAATAATCTTTTCTTTAATGAACAGATCTAGGGTTTGAAGAAATTCAAGAGAGGTTTCACCGAGAATAAATCCTCTCTGGGGAAGCTGAATTTCTTTGACAAATTCTAATAGTGACAGTCTGAGAAAAGGTTCACCAAGAATACTGCATTTCTCTTTGTTCCATATATTTTAAGCCCAAGAGAAGGCAAGACTGTATCTGGAAGTCCTATGGGGATCTAGTTTTGACTGTATTTAAAGAGTGACCAACTGGCTTTACCTAGGTCTAGACCTAGTTGCCGGGGAAAACTCTAAATGACTATACTAGTATATATATATATATATATATATATATATATATATATATATATATATAGTTGATATATGACAAGTATTTAAAAGGATATGAAAGAAGGACTTACAGGGGAGCATCTTCCCACAATACAGTTATATATATTAAAGCATGTAAATGAAAGCTGATAAAACTTACAGGCGAGCACGCTTCCATGCTGTATTGCTAGTAGCTCAATTGGTAGTGGGAATGGAATGAACATGTACTTGAACCCCAGGGTACAGGGTTCGATTCCCACAGAAGGCAAAAAACTCTACAAGTGAGGGGGGTAGAGAAGATCGTGAGGTGGCAGTGTCGGGATCGCCTTGCGAGGGGCCCGAGCTGTTACAGTTATCACTCCATGCATGATTAGGAACATATGGCAAAATTATTGTGCAGTAAAATATGCATGCATCATGGAGTTTGAAGAGCTCATGCTTACCTCTTGCCTCTGGTGATCGAGTTTGGTGATGGAGGTGTTGTAAGTTGGTTCCAATAATCTGGACAGCTTCCTTAGGTGCCAAGGAGTGTGTCTGAATGCTTGGAATGGATGGACATGATCTGGAACTTGATATGGTACCTCAACTGCAAATCTGCTAAAGGCTTGTGCAAGTGGCTGGTGATTTTTAAAATCTGATGTTCCATATGTGATTTTGTGTTATAGATCACTTCTGTATGTTATATGTGAAGTGTGTGAAACATTGGTTTGGTTGGAATTGCTCTCAAACTCAAAATCCGGTGGTGACTTGAGTTAGAAGGCAAAATTGGAGTGAAAGTGGTGATTTTGAGGAAAGCATCAGTTTGGATGCTTTGATGTACTCAAACTGATCACAAATGAGGCCTATTTATAGTGGAGCAAGTTTGTTTTGCAAGTAATAGTGTGTGGCAACTGCAACAGGTCTGTGGCCATTTGTGATCAAATGGAATCTCAAGTCTCCTCTAGCCATTGACTTGAGATTAGGGCACAGACTTTGTAGCTTGGGTTCAGAGATAAGCCTTGACTGAATTCAGTTGGAATAGGCTCAGTTCATGCCACCTTGGTGCATCCATTAAAGGCTTGGAAACAAAATTGGAGTCTTGGAACTTTTTAGCCTTTTTAGGTTTGTTAGGGCTACTTGTAGATTCTTGGACTTTGGAGGCTTAGAGATCAGATAATCCCCCTTGGATTTGATCCTCTGAAGTGTCCAAATTGATGACAAGGCTTAAAGCTCTCAGATTTGGACAAATCGAGCAAATGTGCACAATTCTGCCTTGTAAAACCAGTTCATGATACCATTTTTCAAGGGTTGTATCTCCCTGCTCAAAATAAATTTGGAGATGATATGGTACTTGTTGGAAAGCTCTTATGGCATACTTTAACTTTGATGTTCACCCATAGACCTAGTTTGACTTGGATCAAGGTGAAAAATGTCCCAACATTTTGGAAAAAGTAAGGCAGATTCTAACTTAGTGAAAATTTCACTAAGTGTTGGAAAAATGTCATTTTCATGTTTTTTTGTCATTTTGATCACTCCATAACTTAAAATTCATGAGGAATTGGAGTTTGATGTAGTTGAAGCTTTTGAAGTATGTAATGAGAGCTACAAATCCAGCTTTGGACCATCCAAAATGGTTGCTTGGATCTCAAGTTATGGTCCTTGGAAGTTGGTACCCTAGCCATTTTGTTCCATAACTTAGAAAAATTCTAAGTTTTTTATGGTTACCTCTTTTACAAGTTAACTCATTTTCTTTGGTTTTTCTTGATGAATGATGATTCAAATCACATGTTAACATTTTTTTAGGGTTAAGGAATCTTGGTTGACCAAAAATCAAAAAAGTCAAACTTTGGATTTTTGTACAGTTGACTTTTTATCGGATGAAATCCAAACTGTACGATCCTTTGTAAAATTAAGTCCTTGACCTAAATCAAACCTAATGGATGGATTCTATAGGTGTTATAGGGTGTATTGAATCATGTCCCAAGGTATGGGAGCATGTCTTGGTCAAAAGTCAAAGCCACAGTTGACTTTTTCCCCGAAACCCCAACTGTGGTCCTGATGAAATTGAAACTTGTGAATCAAGCTTCCTGGGACAATCCATTGTTGCAAATGGATCAATGTAGTATATTGGAGTCCCTCAAATCATGTCTTGAGGTCTTGGCTCATGCTTTGTCCCAAAAGTCAACTTAGGGGTGAATTTGGTCAAGGAACCCAAATTCCTGATTTTTGGTATATGCATCCCCTGGGGTTAAATTAACTTGATGATTGGGTCCATGAAGTCCCATGGAGTATCTTGGGTTGTACTTTGAAGCATTGGCTCATGCCCAGATGAAAATTTCCATCTGGAGGCCTCAGTCGACCAAAACCCTAATTTGGTAACATTGGCGATCTTAAGGCTTGATCCACTTGGAATGTTGCAACCTTGTGCTTGATTCTTGATGTGGGAGTCCTCTTGATCCCTTATAGGTGTTTGAGAGGCTAGACAAGTTGAAGATCATGTCATTTCTTGATTTATCTTGTGTCTAAGTGCTCTGAGAGGGCCCAAAACCCTAATATTTGATTGTAAAGAATGCCTAACAAATCCATGAGGAGATTGATGAGGCATGAAAGTACATCCATATTGTGATGATGATTTGCACAATGATGGGAAATTATGGTGGTCAAAATTTGGGGTATGACACAAGTTTCTTATGTTCCACTTCCGACTTCTGACAAGTCAAGGAAGCATACACAAATTGAGCCAAATCACGCTTCAATCCAGGTCACCAAAATATCTTCTTCAGATTTTGATACATCTTTGTAGCTCCTGGATGAATACTCAAACTACTTCTATGACTTTCTTCCAGAATCATATTTTTCAATTTAGAATCATCATGAATACATATTCTATCACGGAATCTCGGCACACCTTGCTCATCCACTTTGAAGTCATTATCCTCTGTCTAATTACTTCCAATCATCAAGTCCACAAACTTCACATCCAACTTCTGACTCTCTCTAATGTTATTAAGAAAATCATTGTTGATCTTCAGCACACCCAATGTCACACTCTGTGGTGTCAGCTCACAGACCAAGCTCAAGTCTCTGAACTGCTCAATCATTTCCAACTCTCTAACCATCATAGCAGACATATGCAGGAACTTCCGACTTAACGCATCAGCCACGACATTAGCTTTACCGGGATTATAATTCAAGCCAAAGTCATAATCTTTCTAAAATTTCAACCATCTCATCTGCATCATATTCAACTCTTTCTGCTCAAACAGATACTTCAAGCTCTTATGATCCCTATAAACCTCAAATCTAGAACCATAGAGATAATGTCTCCAAATCTTCAACACAAAAACAACTGCAACCAACTCTAAATCATGAGTAGGATAATTCCTTTCATAAACTCTCAGTTATCGCGAAGCATAAGCCACGTCCTTTTTGTCTTGCATCAATACACCACCTAAACCCATCAAGGACGCATCACAATACACCACAACTGGTTCATTTCGATTCAGGTAGAATCAAAACTAGAGCTGTAGTCAACCTCTTCTTGAGCTCAATGAAACTCTTCTCACAGTGAATATCACATACAAAAGCTTTACCTTTGCAAGTCAACTGTGTCAACGGAAGTGCCAACTTAGAAAAGCCTTCAATAAACCTACGGTAATAACCAGCTAAGCCCAAAAAGCTCTTAATTCTAGTCACCGACTTCGGAGCCTCCGATTGTAGAACTGCATCTACCTTGGATGGACCCATAGCAATATCATCTCCTAAAATAACATGACCAAGAAAACTCACATCTTTCAACCAGGATTCACACTTTGACAATTTAGCATAAAGCTTCTTCTCTTTTAACACTTGCAACACAATCCGCAAATGTTCAGCATGTTCCTCTTCTGACTTAGAATATATCAGAATGTGATCAATGAAGACCACCACAAATTGATCCAAGTAAGTATGAAAGATTTGATTCATATACTCCATAAATACCCCAGGTGCATTAGAAACTCTGAACGACATCACCAAATACTCATAATGTCCATACCGAGTACTCAAAGTCGTCTTCTGAATATCCTCACCCTTCACTCTAACTTGATGATAACCCTACCTCAAGTCAATTTTACTAAACACATGAGCACCCACCAAATGATCCATCAATTCATCTATTCTAGGAAGTGGGTACTTTTTATTAATCGTCACTTTGTTCAATTGCCGGTAATCTATACACACTCTCATACTACTATCTTTCTTCTTTACCGATAATACCGGAGCTCCCCAAGGCGACACACGTGGTCTTACAAACTTCTTTTCCAACAAGTATTCAAGTTGTTTCTTCAACTCCGCTAATTCTGAAGATGACATCCTGTATGGTTCTGTAGAAATAGGTCTGGTACCAGGGACAAGATCAATAGTAAACTCCACTTCTCTTTCTGGCGGTACATCTGAAATATCCTCTAAAAATACTTCTGGAAACTATCGTACCACTTGCACTTCATCGATTATAACTTGACTGTCAATAGATAGCGATGCGAACATCGCAAACACCTGAGCATCATCTTCTAGAAGCTCCTTCAACCATTCCATAGATAAGAAATTAGCTGCCTCCTCACCACCAGGAGTAGGAAACCACACTGATTGATTAAAACAATTAATTTGAACATGGATAAACATCAACCAGTTCATTCCCAAGATACCATTGATATTCATCAGCGGGATGCAAATGAGATCCACACCAAAGTCCCTATCAAAAATGCTCAAAGGACAATTCAAGCAAATAAGAGAAGTAGCCACCGATCCCTTAGCAGGAGTTTCGATAACCATTTCTCTCTTCATAGTAGAAACAACAAGGTCTCGGATTTTCACACAAGCCTCACCTTCCAAGAATACTTCTACCTACGTCGTTTTCACACACATGTCGCATACTAGGGAACAAACATAATTAAATAACCTGGTCGGACGGACCGACCTACTCTTATACCACTATGTAACACCCTAAATAATCCCTCGCGTAATCTAAATAAAATCAGAGTAATTATCCACAAAATCATATTTAGGAATGTCAGACTTTCAACAAATACTGACTCATTCAATCAGATGTGTAACACATGTTCTTTTTAAAATTATTTATAATAATGTTATCAGCAAAACATAACTGAAGGTTAAATCATATAGCAGCGGAAATAGCATTTAATCATTCAAGTTAACAACTCAAGGTACAACATAACTGATAGTGTCATAAAGAAACAACAGTCATACGAAATAAAACATTGTAATCAACCATCAATAATAAAAAGCATGTAACGTTCCATAACCCCAGTGTTACATATCAGAGAAGACGCCAAACTAAAAGAATAAACGGAAGACTTCATCTCCTACTCACATCTGAGCTGCTACTGCGGATTATCTACACATTACCCACGTGGAGGAAATATTCAAACAGAAGGGGTGGGATATCATGATAATATAAAGGAAAGCATGATAAAAAAGTATGCATTAGGTTAACACATGTGTTATCACCCATTCTACAACACAACACACCCAACACCAACACTAAGCTATCCAAACATAAAGATAACATAACAACAATTAAGCTAAACATCTCATATTAATCAACCAACAACATCATTACTAATTATTCCCCAACCAACATGGAAATTACATGATAACAAATCCGGTTAATCAAAACAATACCATATGTTAGCAACATAGTGACATAGTTAATGTATAATACAATGAGACTCACAACCATACTCAATTCATATGCATGTGGTACCAATTTTCGTGAACACTCGGGTTCATCGTTCTGATCCCCACCTCCTAGGATCAGAACCACTCACTGATCCATCACCTCCGGAATCAGCTACTGGCTCAATCCACATAATGGGATTTTAGGCTCCTCAACAACGGACCATTATCCACAAATGTATGCAATGCGACTATTTATGCATACAACAATGACAACATCATCGTGCACAATAACCCACCACCGTGGTTATTATACACTGCCCAAATTGACCAACAAGCATAAAATATAGTTTATACAACATATATATATATATATATATATATATATATATATATATATATATATATATATATATATATATATATATATATATATATATATATATATCTTTTATGCAATCATAACAACTACAAATAATCACATAGCATGTATACACATTAAACATGCACATCATCAATTTCACTCATCATAGCAACATCACCAACATCAACATCATAACAACATCACTAACATCAACATAATAACATAATCAAACTTCATCATAACATATAATATTACTCATCATTCACAATAATCAACAACCGACATCAATAGTAATAACTTTACATTTGCAAAACTGTATACACTCAATCATGTTACTTCATTTTAACTCCCTGATTCGCTAATCGAGCATACAAACCTTTACAAACATCCATATAATAGACACATGAATATTAACAAAACATTTCACCAATCATTTTCATGTTACATCCTTGTGCGTTAGCTTTTTAAAGCTTCGAACGGTGCCTCAAACGGACTTACGGATCAAAAGTTACGTCAATTTTGCCAACACAACGCAACATAATCATACAACATCAAAATCAATAAGTTCATCAATTTCATCAATAATCCTGTTAATCAACAACAATTAACAACAATCTGAATCCTAAATCTACCTTTCCTCAAATCATTCATAATTGACACCAATTACCCACTATTCATCATAATATCCCTTAGAAAATCTGAACCCCACCCTTACCTTAGATTGATGAGCTTTTCCTTCTCTAATGAAGTTCTTCCCTCTTCTTTGCCCTAGCTTCTTTCAACTTCTGTTCCAATTTCACGTATGATCAAAAACTGACTCTAATCTTTTTCAATTACCTTTATAAAATCCTTCAACTATGGTTTACCTCAATTACCCTCACTCATCCTCATACAATTACTATCCTGCCCTTTCAATCTCTACACACCTAATATCTCATTTTATTTCATTTCATTATATTATTATTATTATTGTTAATATTAATCCCATCTAATTAAAATAATAATAATAATTTCCAACAATTATCTAATTGAACTAATATCCACCTAATATTAAATAATTAAATAATTATCACGGATATTTCTATTTAGTTTTACTTCTCACACCACCAATCTCTACTCAACTGCTCACACACTTCTCCACCCTCAAGGTCTACTCTTAAGGTTACTGCCTCATACCAAGGATATCCCCAAACACAACAAAACACTCATAATCACATTTATACACACAACTTCACGAAATTAAATTACGAAAAATAATTTAAAGTAAAATGGGGCGTTACATTAGATGTCTAGAATTTAATTCAATATTCATCTATCACTCATGACTCTTGTTTCAAGATGAAGTGCTAGTTCTGCATAGAATCTTAGAGTATTGTAATTGACAAATTATATCTCTATCTTAGTCTAGATCTACTAGACTCTGATGGATGATAGCTTTTGAAAGTTGTCAGTTTCTGAGATTCGGAAGAAGATTCTTTATGTCTGACATAACAATTTAAGTAAAAAATTTTCCAAAAACTTTTATAATGCTTAAATTTTCATAAAGGTGAAATTCATCTTGTGGAATTGAAACATTTTCTGTATAAAAACCTCTGGGTAATGATGTTTTCTCTTTTGCTATTTCCTGTTACTATTCCTTGTCTTGTGTAACATCATTGTGTCCTTTTCTTACAAGATTCTTATTCTTGTAGGATTCTTGTTCACTTATTCTTCTTATTTTCCTCCTAATTGTGTGCTGATCAAACCAAACCTGAGATAAGTTCCTCGGTTCATTCTTCTTTGAATCAGCTGGTTGTCATCAATGAAAAGTTTGTGGATTTTGATGAGTTGCTTAAGATTGGTTTCAAATTATGGAAGACTATGTCTAAACAAGGTTGGAATGGCTACTTTCAGATGCTCTATGGTTTCACTAATCCAAGTCTTGTTAAATAGTTTTAGATTAATGCTTCCATTGTTGAGCAGAATTCTAAATATGTTATTCTGTCTAGAGTAACTGGTGTTTCTATTACAGTAACCTCTAAAGCGATTGCAAATGTGATCAATTGTGAGGAGATTTGAGAAATCCCATGAACTCTTGTTTGGGAACACTATCTTCCTACTAGGCGTGTCTTTATAGATCCATCTAACACATCAGAGGTCTCAAATCTTCTTCGTGATGCTGTTGTTTGGAATCAGATTTTGAATTCAAACTTACTTCCTAAGAATAAAGATTTAAACCTTGTGGACCCTATTGAAAAGGATTTGCTTCTACTTCTTAATTCAGATTCGAAGATTGATCTTCCTTAAGTTATGTTTGACCATCTGAAAAGGTCTCTTTCTTTTTTTCAAAAGGGAAATACCTTCTTCATTCCTTATGACGCTAGTTCTTCCAAGATTTAGAGAGACAAGTTTGAAGCTATCTATGAAATATTCTGATGTTAGATTTCTGCATAGTTATGCTTTGTATTCTGTTGAAATATTTGTATTAAGGTTTGTATTAATAAATTCAGAGTTTGTTCATGCTTATGTTCAGTTTTAAACTGTGGAATGTTTATTCTATGTTGTTCACGAGAATCTAAAATAAATAGTTAAAAGTACTCAACGTTTGCAAATTATTTCATTAATGGAAAGGAAGCTATTACAAGACAATTAGATTATTCTGGTCTGTTGGATTGGCCCTAAGGATCTACCTAGGATCATCAGACATGTCCAAACTATCTAAGTAATCTTGCCATTCTTCCTTAGCAAACTTCATGGTCTACTTTCTCAGCCGGTGTCTGTGTCTGGACCCAGAAGATCTTCTTCTGGTTGTCTTCACTAAAGATGCTATTGAGGAGAGCACTTTTGAAGTTGTCTGCTTACTTGCAGATCCTTCAGCTGTTGCTTTGCCTTGGTTTGCTTGAGTTGCTGCATTCAGTAATAATGCAATCCTGAAATCTCTCTTTGGAACCCAGATTTGCTTTTGCTTGCACATCTTGGTGTTTTAGGGATTAAGTGATGATGGAAGAAAGCTTACTTGAGTTCTTTTTATATATGTGATATTTACATGGTCTTGAGTTTGAAATTATTTAAGTATTGGTTAAATCTTATCAGTAATCTAATAATAACTCTTGGAAATGTTATCTAGCAGTAATGTTATCTAGCAGTCTAACCTTTTTAAGATTATCTGAACAACTATGAGTTAATGTTTGATTAGTTTTACTGATGTTTCTGTTGTCAGTTTCACTTTGCCAATGCTTTTTCAGAAATTCTTAAGGAAAGTTACTGTAATGTACTTGCATGCAGAAGAAATCTTGGTCACAATGGCTATTTCATTTATACTAAGCAAAAGGATTACAAAAAATATTTTAAATAAAAGGGGACAAGATGTTTCTAGTAAAGATCCCCTAGCTAGAGGATCTCATGCCAAACGGTATCCACCGTTGCCATAGTCCACTTCTTCGTCTTCAGAGTCAATTTCTTCCTCCCCATCTATGACCGGGAGAGATTGGTAAAATCTCTTGTTGACCTTTCTTCTCTTTTAACATTTCATACTTCTTCTCTTTGGCTTCAGAGCAGGTACCGAAGAACCTTCTTCTGAAGGTTGTTCAGGAACAGTTGATGTTGCCTCGTCAGAAGTAAGTGTCGCTAAGGGCAAGGGCTCTGTCGTAGATGATTATGATGCAGCTCGCCTCTGAGGAGATTGGACTTCTAAACTTGAAGAGATCTCTAAAACATCTGTTATCACAGATGTGTTATGACTATCAGTTGATGAATTCATATCTCTAGGAAGATGTTGATCAAAATGATCTAGAAGTTAGGTGCTTTTATAATGGCTTTTGTGTATACCAAAAGTCTGAAATTAATCCTTCTTAATTCTTGAAATAACAAACGACCACTAGAACTTTAAATCGTGCACTTAACATTTCTTAATAATCCTTATTACTTAGTTGCTTTCTAATTCTTGGAAACTGTTATAATAATGATGATCTGAATTGCATTAATTAGTGGAATTTTTTTCCTTTCCTTCTTTTCTTATTTTTCCTTCTTTTATTTATTTCTTTTTTATGTGACAAAAGGGGGAGAAATAATAGTAAGTATTTAATTGGAAACTGAACCCATTGAGTACCCATTCAGTTGTACATATTAGTCATTTATTTTCTTTTTATTTACTTTATGTTTTGGTTACCTAGCCCAGGGCAGATGTTAACTTCCTTGTACATAGAACTAAGTAAGAGCTTACAAACCTCATACTTAGTCTATCAAACTCAGAAGAAGCTTACAAACCTCGTATTCTGGTGTTGCCAAAGGAAGTTAAAAGGGCAACATATTTTAACTTTCTTGTACATAGTGCTGAGTAAGAGCTTATAAACCTCGTACTTAGCCTATCAGACTCAGAGGGAGCTTACAAACCTCATATTCTGATGTTGACAAAGACAGTTAAGATATTTTTATTTTGGTTTTCTTAAATATGGAACCGAATGAAAGCTTACAAACCTCAACCTTGGAACTGTTTGACTCAGGGGGAGCTTACAAACCTCATACCCTGATGTTACTAAGAAGACTCATTTATTTTTTCTTAAAAAGTAGTTCTTAGTGTTAGAATCAATAGAATTAAGCTTTGGACCATCAGACTCAGGGGGAGCTTACAAACCTCATACCCTGATGTTGCAGAGAAAATTAATTGCCCAACATTGTCCTTTAAACACTTGTGTTTGTCACCATCAAAAAGGGGGAGATTGTTAGAACAAGATTTGTTCATGATATGTTCTCTTTTAGTTTTGATTATAACAAAAGTATTGAAAGAACAATGGTTTATTTGATGTGTATTTTATTTATGCAGGATTTTATTCTTGTACATAAATAATCATAATCGGTTTTAGTTAGACACACTTAGGAGTTGCTTCATTGCTAGTTTCTGGTAGCAGAATCTAAAGAACGTTTGCTAGTGTGGCTTGGCACAGAATCTGGTGCTGAAGGTCCGGTACTTAGATGAGTCACTACACTTAGAAATTATATATCAGAATCTGGTACCACTCAGAGTTTTCTGCAAAGGCTATAAATATGGCTGAAGGTTTTTCGTAAAAAATAGAACAAGGATTCTCCAGACCAAGGAGTAGCAAGATCAAGCAATTATCAACTCTATTGTAATATGCAGATTTTCTGTTTGTAGGTAGTAATTGTAAAAGCCTTAAGATTTCTTAAACATTGTATATCCTAGAAATATTAAGTGATTTAGGTCTTTCTTATGGTGATTTCCCGTACCGCTGACACTTGTATCATGTACACCTTGTTCTCTATCCTGCTGGGCCTGTTCAGCAGTTTAGATCAAAATCTCTTGCTATGTGCTTGGGTAAAAGTCTTCTCTCATTGAGATTCAAGCAATAAGTCTTAAGCTAAGATTCTTGAGCCACATAAGTTTCATTGCTTAAGTGCTTGAGCTGTGAAAATCTTATTCAGCTAGGCTAATTGAGCCGACTGAGGGGCATGAGCAGGAAGTCTCAAGTGTTGCTTGAGCAAGGAAGTCTCAGTCTGGATGGCCAGAATAAGAGGTGGCTCGGTCAGAGAATGTGAGCAAGGAAGTCTCAAACTTGATGGCCAGAAGAGTTGATGGCTCGGTTAGAGGATGTGAGCAGAAGTCTTAGACATGTGCTATAAGCAAGAAAGTCTCAGACAATTGGTCTGAGCAAGTGTAAAAGACTTATGTAGAAGCATAAGCGATTGTAATCATGAAGTGCTTACAATGAAAATCTCTTGTGAGGCAAGGGGACTGAGGTACTCTCAATTAGAGGAGAAACCAGGATAAATCTTCTGTGTCTTCCGCTGTTATTTGTTTACTCCTGTTATATCTACTGCCAATGAATTAAAACAGAATCTGAACATCTGTTCTGATTATGAAACTCTGATCAGAAGTTAAATGACAGAAAATGCAAAATACAATTCAACCCCCCTTCTTGTGTAATTTTCACACCTTCAGAGTAAATTAAGCAAACTTCCATCAATCCTATGAGAATTTTGAGTGCTTAATACTAGATAAGCACCACAAATGATAATGAGCTATATTTGAACAATCAAGCATCGCAAAATTACAACTCATTGATTATGTCCTAAGGAACTGGATAATGTCAAACTAAATCCTTTCAACTTTATTGACATTCAAATTAAGCATTAAAACATGAATACAATTAGATTAAGAAAAATAATAGTATCGATGAAATTAAAAAAATACCATAAAAACCTCAAGTCTTGTCGAATTGACGAAAAAGAAGATTGATAGTTCAGTTTAGTCGACCATGAGATAAAGCTAAAACGGGTTATGTTTTTCTTACAATTTTGATGTCTGTATTTTGCCTTGCTCTATTGCCAAAAATATAAAATGGCCAAAAACATAATTTTATTAGCTTTGCTTCAAGTTCAGTACAAAAAATTAAATATTCAAAACTAGTGTCTGACGTGTATAATCTTCTCTTAGATTTCCAACTCCTATTCGTACGCGCGCATAAATCGGATACTCGTAGATCATGATATGACATGCACATCAAATAAGCATCAAAATCAAATTTATTCCAAAAATAAGTAATAGAAATAAAACAAAAATTAATTATGACTTAATTTTAAAAAATACAAAAATAAACTCAAGAAGCTTTTAATATGTCGAAGTACAAAGTTAGAAAAGATGTGCCAAAATGCATTGATCAAATTCTCTCACACTTAAATCTTTGCATTCCGAGGAATATTCCAACTCAAAACTCATAGGAAGATATAATTAAAAAAATGTGGCATGTGATGTGGCAAACAAATCCTAATCCTAAGCTTCAGGGAATATGACAATCATGAACAACTTCTTGTGAAAATTAAAGAAAATAAGAGGGAAATTAGCCAATGTTTTTGCTAAAAATACAAATGTGTAACAACCCCTAGTGGATAATGGCTATCAGAAACTTTAGGGTGATTGCCGTGTTGAAAGCTTTCTCACGTAAGGCGGGAAGCTACTATATCTATGTAATTTTGCGTTGTAGTTAGGTTATCACTCAGTATCAACTATGTTGGTGTATTTATAGCTCAAGAAGTTTGAAATTGAGTCTTCCTAGAATGTAGCAAACATTCCAGGATGGGATGGTCGATTTCATGAAATCTAGGAAGTGAGGTTAAATCCCACGATCCATTACGTAACGTTCGTTGACCCAATACATGTTTAACGCACGATCGCTTGTTATGAACGAAGAAGTATTCGGGCAATATATTTGAACAAAGGGGTGCTCGAACTAATAAAATGGAAACTTTGGAAGGAATAAGATCTAAGTGTATTCCTTTCACCCTATCCTCAAAGGGGTGCTCGAACTAATAAAATGGAAACTTTTGTAGAAGATAAAGTGTTTTAAACCCTGACTACTCTTCAGACCTTTTTTAAGAGCCTGGTCGAAACTTTTATTCCTACCCTTGGTTCTCGGGGTTTTGGATGAATCTTATGAATGAGGGTTATTTAAATCCCTCATGGGAGACTTAGTTGTGTCCCTCATGCGAGACCTAGTTGAGTCGTTGTTTACCGTGAAAATTGGTAAACAACCGCTGGTCTCCAAAAATGGTTTTCTTTACAGGATCAACCAGTGAATCCTAGGGCATGTGATTTTGTTAAAATTATTTATGGAAGTCTATGAATATTTCGAAAATGATCATGATTAAAGAATGTTGTTTATGTTTGAAAGTTTAAAAGTAAAATGCAGAATTTGTAAGAGAATTGCAATAAAGAACTTCAAAGTAAATTGCAATGGAAAAGTGATTTGATAAACTGAAAAATAACTTCAATTGTAATAAAAATATGGTGATTCACATGTACATTCTCAAAGAAATTGTTTCTCAATACACTTAGATACTATGAGTAATTTGTGAGTATTTGTACAATGATTGAACACCCAAAATCCTATACACTAAGACTCTTATTTATACTAGGTCAAAAATAATCGCTAAGAATAATATTTTCTCTAGAAAATGACACGTTTCTTTTGCATGTCTTCAATTTTTCATAACTTTACACACGTTCTCTTTAAGAAATGGATATGGACAAAAGAAAGTTATTATCCTTATTCAAAATTCAAAATCTCTGTCGAATGAAACCTCAACATTAGCTCCGTCGAAATTGCAAGCTATACTTAGAAATATTTATGATTCTTAACCCAGCATGCCCTCCTCATAAAGGACCTCTTCGACTAAAAACCTTAATAAACCTTCTGTCGAATTCCAAGATTAATCAGAAATATTTCTTTCACTTATCACACTCAATCCAACCTTGGCGTCAACATTCCCAGCTAACAGTCGCTCAGGCAATACTTAGTTGAGTCATTCACACAAGACTTAGTTGAATCCCCTTAGGCCAGGCTTAGTTGAGTCTCTTATATGCATTCACAAATTTGTGTGTGTGACACACGTCAGTTGGCAAATCCTAAAGTTTCTACGGGAGTGGAGGGAAAGCGTGCAAGGCATGTAATTCCATCAATGACGAATAAATCTTGGGATGCCCAATTGGCCTTTTTACTCTGCCTTATATTTAAAGTGTGAAACCTTTCACATCTGATTGGAAACCTAAGGACCTTTGATTAACCTTAATTTTACCTCTCCTATTTAAGGAGATGAGAACCAACTTTTCCGTTTTCCACGCACTTCCTTGTTAGAGTTTGTAAATCATTCATTCTACCTTCGGTACCTTCCATCTCTCCATGATCTTAAGTTCATATTATACGCAGATACTTCCTTTTTCCCTTTTTATTTATGTAGATTATTAGGGATTTAGATGAGGATGGAAACTTGATTGAACCCTCTACTCGTGAAGTGCATATAGTCACGTGGAACTATTGTTACAAGAATGTTAGACGTCCCAACGAGACTGTTGACTATAGATTAATGGAACTAGGCATTTTTGAAAGCTATGAGAATTCTTATTGCACTTGCTAAAAGTACAAATGTGTAGCAACCTCTAGTGGATAAGGGTCGTCAAAGGATTTAAAGGGATTACGTATCGATAGCTTGCTCACGAGTGTCATACCCAAATTTTATCCAAACATTTTAAATTCATCTGATACATGTCCATTTGTTAAGTTTTGCATTTTTTTAGCCATATGCATTTTTTTAACGTCTTCATAATCATGCATATATGCATATATAGTAAAAATTCAACATAAAATCAACATTTTACATGTTGAAGAAATTGACTAAAATTACATTTTTTTTTTATATTTTAAAAAATAAAACTAAATTCATGATCATTTGATTTATCATCAAAAAATTCATTTGAATTTTGTTAATAATTTTTATGTTTCAATATTTCTAGAAGGTCCAAAAGTATCTCACATTTATTACATCATTATTCCATGCATATATTACATCATTATTCACTATTTAATTAAATAAGTTTTTAGAAGCCAATCACCACTCTTTGTATAATTCCTAAACTACCCTTTTTAGAGCCTATAAATATTGCCGTTCTCATTCACAAATCTCACCACAAATCATTCACTAAACTAAGGCAAAATTTTCTTCATTTTTTTCTTTATTTTTTCTCAAGTCATTTATTTATTTCTTAATAGGTAGACTTTTATGCTTATTCTTTATTAAATTTTATAACACCTTTACTCTTGCTTTATTCATCACCATTTTACATGAAAACTCAATTGATTTTAAGTCAAGAGTTAAAAAGGGTTCTCGAACCTCCATAAGCAAAAGTAATTTGTTGTTGTCTAATGGTTCTTATGCTTGCTCTTTACTTAAATTTATTATATTTTTACTAGTGCTTTGTTTATTCAGTACCTTAATCATCGCCATTTTGCATGGAAACTCAATTGATTTTGAATCAAGAGTTGAAAAGTGTTCTTGAACCTCCATGAGGAAAAGTGATTTGTTGTTACTTAATTTTTCGTATTTTTTACTTGCTTATTTTTAATTTCTAAGCTTTCCATGATGTTCTTGAGATCGAGTAGATGTATTTTCATTATTCATTTGCTTAAATCCATGAAAAGTTGAGAAAATTATGACCCAAAAATGATAAACATTGCTGAAAAATGTTGAATTTGCCCATAATTAATCATGGCCGCCTGATCAGATTTTTTTCTCTCCATTGTTCTGTACGTGCCACGTGGTGCTGTTGATCTTGCTATAGAAAGGCATGGATCATGTACAAGACTCCCCGTGTAGGCTCACTGTGGATTTCCTCCTGAGTCGTTGGTTTAGATCAAATGGATAAGGTGCGGTCAACCATTCCATGTTGTCTTTGACCGCGCCTGGGCTTCAGCCTTTGGGCCAACCCATTTCCCTGGCACCCCTTTTTTCTTATTTCACACTTTTTTTTACTATTTTTTATCCATAATGGGCCTTGGGCTCATCCTGCTTGTTTTTCTTATTTTAATTTAATTTCTTTACTAATATCTCTCCTTATTTCTCTCCCCCCTACTTTTATTTTGTTCTCTCAAGCCTATTTTAAGTTTCATTTTATTTTTAAAATTCAATTAATCTTCTATTATTTTAGTTAGTAAGATTAATTGATTAAATTAAATTTAATTAATTTTTCTAATTAAACTTAATTAACTTGATTAATCGATTGAATTATTTTTTAATTAATTTTTTTTGATAATAAATTATAATTAGTCTAATTAATTGATTTAGCTAATTTAATAGATTAACTTTGCTAATTAAAAATCTTTTCTCCCGATTAATTCAAATTGACTAAATTAAACAACTCGACTATCTAAAATCAATTTTTTCAAGATGAATAAGTTCGATCCAATGTCGAGCAACTTTCTCAAATCAAATCATCCTTACCATCAATTTGATTTCATTCGTGATCATTTCATTTCCAAACTAATTTCGTAATTAATTACAAATAATTGATCCAACGTCAAGTTATCCATTCAACTCTTTTCGCAATAAATATCGATTGAAAAAGATTGGGGTGGATGCAATTTTCCTCTCTTTTCCCAAATGTTCATGTGATGGTTGCACTTAGCCTACCGATTGTACATTCGTCAATCATTTTAAGACACTCTTAAATAAACGATTTGAGTTTATTCTTTGATGGATGAAAAAGATGGGGGTGTAAGCAATTTTCCTCACTCTTCCCAAGTATTCGTGTGATGGCCGCACTTAGCCTACCGTTTGAATACTTTTCGTTCGTTAATGGAACATGACTTGATTTGTCACACAAATTTCATAACTAATCGATTGAAAAAGATAAGGGTGGAGCAATTTTCCTCCTTTTTCCTGA
Organism: Lathyrus tuberosus; assembly: GCA_022829125.1. Classification (NCBI taxonomy): domain Eukaryota; kingdom Viridiplantae; phylum Streptophyta; class Magnoliopsida; order Fabales; family Fabaceae; genus Lathyrus; species Lathyrus tuberosus. Next base: position 24,186,040 of record JALAZF010000017.1, read on the forward strand.
ATATTCATGTGATGGCCGCACTTAGCCTACCGTTTGAATATTCGTCAATCACTTAAAATACTTTAAACAAATCAAACCTAACTTTTCTCAAACCTATCAAACCTAATTATTCGCCCCCGTGTGATCCCCAACAAAAAATTTTTCATACAAGGATATTGTTTAGTCTATTCTAATGCAGTTGCAGACTAGTGCTTAAGCCTCCCTCGAGAGTAGACAAACCAATGTTCAACCATCAGAGCGCGATCTAAATACTTATCCATTAAAAAACAAAAACCAACAAATTGCAGTCCCTAAACTACGACGCTCTGACTTCCTTATTGCACTATGAGGATGCGTAGGCACGAGATTGCGAGATCTTGGCGATCACCCTAATAAAAAACTCTCCCTTATCCTCTTTTGAAGTTTCCATTCTTTTCGCTTTTTAATCCTTTCATTCAAATAAAACAATTAACATAAGTTAACATTAAAATCACAAATCTAACTAAGAGGTTCCCGTTGAGTACAACAGACGTGAGGGGTGCTAATACCTTCCCCTTGTGTAAGGATCAAATCCATCAGACGTGAGGGGTGATAATTAGTATCAAATCCATTAATTTTAAGGATCAAATTCTCACATGAATAATGCAAAGAAAATCATTCAAATCATGCCAAAAAGCTTTTAGTCGTAGAACAAAGAAATTAATGACAATAAATGCATGCATGCAAGCGCACGCGTGCACACACACACACACACACACACACACACACACACACACACATACACACACACACACACACAGTTACACTTTGATTTTTCAACTACTAGAAAGTCAACAAAGAATGTGAATGAAATACATTTATTGTGAGAAAGCATTGATGAAGTGTCTTTAAAGAGCATCAATGATAAGTCCTCAACAGACCAACAACGAGGGGTCGATAGAGCTGTTGACACAACGAGACATGATCTAGAGGGCTCTCAGGATTATTCCCCAAGACCTGGTTCACTGGGAAACATGTCCAGAATCTCGAAAAGGACAATCGACAGAAGCCTTTTGTAGCGAGCGATTATTGTCGGTGACGCGACCACCTTATCGCTGGGCTTTCCTCACCGCAATGGTAGGATGGGGTGCTACTTTCTGATTTCTTATTTATCCCATGAAGCTGGAAGGGAAAGGGAAGCTATCTAAAATTAACCTTGCACGCGGATGTTTAACTGAACAAACGCTTAAAAGAGATTGGGGGGTCCGGGGTCAGGTTATACAATGGGAAGTTGTCAATTACCCATCCTATATGTGGTTATCCACAGGATATTAGCATTAGGTTTCGTTTTATATTTGATGGTGTTTATCAGTTAATGGGTTGGGGAAGTTTCTTGGGAAGTATGAGTGAGTGAGTGAGTTGATGTTGATGTTCAGGTTTTCCCGATGTTTTTGGTGAGGTACTGGACCTGGGGTTTTTGATTAGTATGAAGGTACTGGACATAGAGTTTTTGATTAGTATGAAGGTACTGGACCTAAAGTTTTTGATTAGTGTGCTCGCTAAGATTTCGCAATCTTATGCCTACGTATTCCCGTTTAAACGAAACAGGGAAATCAGAGAAATCATGGGAGGAAAAAGATATTTGGTGTCTTGTTCAAAGCCCAAGATTGAAGCTAAAAGGTTTATTGGTGTCTTGTTCAAAGCCCAAGATTGAAGCTAAAAGGTTTATTTGTGTCTTGTTCAAAGCCCAAGATTGAAGCTAAAAGGTTTAACTGAGAGAGAACTTGTCATCTCTAAAGAGGTATTGTTGATTTTTGTGTGCCTTGATCAAAGCCCAAGGTTGAAGCTAAGAGGTTAATGGACTCCACTGGGGAAATCCTTACCCAAAGCCTAAGAGGAGGTCGGGTAAGACCAACTCAACAAGAGAGTGTGTATATTGGTGTCTTGTACAAGGCCCAAGATTGAGGCAAAAAAGAGACTGACTATTTTGGGGATATCAATATACAAAGCCTAAGAGGAAGCTGAAAGTTTGACTTTTCTGGGAAAATATTATGTCTATCTTGTGCAAAGCCCAAGATTGAGGCTAAAAAGGGAAATTTAACTGACTCGGGTGAGGATATTTCTTATGTGTCTTGTACAAAGCCCAAGATTGAGGCTAAAAAGGGAAACTTAACTGACTCGGTGAGGATATTTTTTATGTGTCTTGTACAAAGCCCAAGATTGAGGCTGAAATGGGTTTGACTCTGCTTGGGAAATCATTCCTCAAAGCCTGAAAGAAGGCTGGGAGGAAGTGACCTCGCTGGGGAAAATATTTGTCCCTAGGCTTAAGAGAAGGTTATGAAAATTTATGTCTTGTACAAAGCCCAAGATTGAGGCTAAAATGGTTTGACTCAACAAGAGAGTGCTTTTATCTGTCCTGTACAAAGCCCAGGATTATGGCTGAACAAGCTGGAGAAATTATTCTACACAACTTGAGAGGAGGCTAGCTCTAGTTAGGGGAAATCTTTACATCAAGCCTTGGGGGAGGCTGAGAAAAGATTGACTCAACAAGAGAGTATTTTTGGCTGTCTCGTACAAAACCCGAGATTGAGGCTAAAAAGGTTTACTCAACAAGAGAGTGCTGAGAGGTGACTGACTCAACAAGAGAGTCCGAAAAGGTGATTGACTCAACAAGAGAGTCTAAAAAGGTGATCGACTCAACAAGAGAGTCTAAAAATGTGATCGAATCAACAAGAGAGTCTGAAAAGGGTTAGCTCCGCTGAGGAGAATCATTGTACAAAGCCCAAGAGGAGGCTGACTTTGCTAAGGGAAGGTCATTATACAAAGCCTAAGAGGAGGCTATCTTTCTATTGGGGATTATTGAGATCCCTAGGCAGGTACAAGTGGGGAATCAACTTTTGCTGAGGGTTCCAGAAGGGTTGAGATATCAGATGCCTTGAGGTTCTGATTTGGGATAGTGTTATGCTGATGATAAACTGACGCTGGTTTGGGGTTTTTAGGAGAGAGATTGGGTTTTAGACTTTACAGGAGATTGATCCAGAAGAACTGGGGTTTCTCCTATATTTTGTAGGGAACTTGAGAATGTCTTTGAGACTCAAGGGGATTATACTGTCCAAGTCTACTGGTGTGGAAGAGTTTTATCTTTTGTATGATGCCCAAGAGGAGGCGGGTGTATTAAGGGATGAGAACAAACCCTAAATTGGTCAAAGGTTTACCACTGGAAAGACTGCTCTAGCAAAGGATGACTAAGTTATGTCTTATACCTTTAAGAGGTCTTCAGGGTCCTTGTATTAAGCCCAAGAGAAGGCATGAGAACTTCTAAGAAGCTGGAGGGTCCTTGTACAAAGCCCAAGAGGTGGCGGGGATGCTTTTAGGAAGCCTGTGGGTCCCAAACCAAGAAAAGTTCAAGAAATGCTATTCACCGAGAACAGATCATTTAGTGAAAATTCTGAGGTTTGAAGAAACTCAAGAGATGCTATTCACCGAGAATAGATCAACTCTGGGGAGTAGAGTTTCTTTGACAATTTCTAGGGGTGATAGCCTGAGAAAAGGTTCACGGAGAATACTGCCTTTCTCTTTGTTCCATATTGTTTAAGCCCAAGAGAAGGCAAGACTGTATCTGGAAATCTTATGGGGATCTAGTTTTGACTGTATTTAAGAGTGACCAACATGGCTTTACCTAGTTCTAGACCTAGTTGCGGGGGAAAACTCTAAATAACTATACTAGTATATATACAATTGATATATGACAAGTACTTAAAAGGATATGAAAGAAGACTTACAGTGCGCAGCTTCCCACAATACAGTTATATATATATATATGAAAGCGAGTAAATGAAAGCTGTTTAAAACTTACAGGCGAGCAAACTTCCATGTTGTATTGTTAGTTGTTCAAAAAAATTAAAGAAAGTTTTGATAACAACATATATATTTGAACCTAAATCAAAAGGAAAGTTTTTTTGCAAAGATTGTTGGGGCTTATACTCAAGGAGAGACCCAAGGTTTAACAGTGATCGCGCCGTTGTTTTGAAAATCGCAGAGGGACTTATACAATGACTAAGGCCCACAGAGGTTTATTTACAAAAGGGTTGGGTCTTACAACTCAAGGTGAGGCCCAAGGATGTTTTGAAAAATAAAGACAGGACTTACAACACGAGGGGAGGCCCAGATGATTTGTTTTGAAATGGCGATTGCGCCGAGATTCTTTTAACGCAAAGGGACTTATACAATATATGAGGCCCAAAAATGATTTTGGTTAAAAGGGGATTGGGCCTTACACTCTATTAGAGGCCCAGGGTTTTTAAAAAGAAAAGAGAATGGGGCTTACAACTCAGGGAGAGTCCCATGTGAAGGACAATGATCGCATCGTCGTTTTGAGAATCGTATCGGGACTTATACAAATGATTGAGGCCCAAATTGTTTGTATATGATAAGGGATGGGTCTTACACTCTATTAGAGGCCCAAAAGTGTTTTAAATTTTAAAATCAAGAGGAAACCCTAATTTTAAATAAAAATGTTATTTTTCAAAGGAAATTAAATGGAAAAAATGATATAAAATACCAAATATATTCAAAAATAAGTTATACACCTTGAAAAATATTTTAAAAAGTCATGTTTAATTGCATGAGAGTTTAAAATTCAATTGGTTTTGAAAGATCAAAGTGGGAATTTCATTTAAAAATATTTAAAAATAACAAAAATGAAATTAATTACAATAATTCTAACTATATTAAATAAATAATATAAATTGGATTTTTTTGTAAAATAAAATATTTAAACATTTTAGTGAATTTTGAGAAAAAGAATCAATTCAAAAACATAAATATTCAGAGAGAAATAAATTTTTGAATCAATTAACAATAATAACAAAATATTCAAATATTCAAAAATTTGAAAAAGGGCACCAAGAACACCAAGTTCTTGCCCGTGCCCTCTGTTTTTCCAGATTTACATTTTCTCACTTTTCTCCATGATTTCTCAATGGTTTTGCACGATTCAAGTACCAATCTTGTTCGTTTTTTTAACAAGGATCACAACCATATAGATTAATTGCATTTATTTTGAGTATTGAGTGAGAAATCAGAAGAAACTCTCAAGAACCCTAATTTCAACATGAACACCATGAAATTCCATACACGACTAATTCATGGAAATTGATTAAGGGTTATCACTCCATACATGATTAGGAACATATGGCAAAATTATTGTGCAGTAAAATATGCACGCATCATGGAGTTTGAAGAGTTCATGCTTACCTCTTGCAGCTGGTGATCGAGTTCTGAGTTAGAGGTGTTATAGTTAGGTTCCAATGACCTGTACAATTTCCCTAGGTGCCAAGGATTGTGTTTGAATGCTTGGAATGAATGGAAATGATTTGGAACTTGAGATGGTACCCCAACTGCAAATCTGTCAAGAACTTGAGCAATTGGCTGGTGATTTTGAAAATCTGATGTTCCAGATGTGATTTTGTGTTATGGATCACTCACATATGATGTTTATGAGGTGTGTGTGTGATTGGTTTGGTTGGAATTGCTCTCAAACTCAAAACCCGATAGTGACTTGAGTTAGAAGGAAAAACTAGAGTGAAAGTGGAGATTTTGAGGAAAGCATCAGTTTGGGTGCTTTGGTGTCCTTAAACTGATCACAAATGAGGCCTATTTATAGTGGAGCAAGTTTGTTTTGCAAGAAATAGTGAATGGCAACTGGTACAGGTCTGTGGCCAATTGTGATCAAATGGAATCTCAAGTCTCCTCAAGCCATTGACTTGAGGTTAGAGCACATGCCTAAGGTTCTTTGGTTCAGGGATAAGTCTTGACTCATTTGGCTGATCATGGGCTGATACACGCTAGCTCTATGCATCCATTAAATGTCTCAAAACAAAATTGGAGTCTTGAGGCATCTTTAGCTTTTTAGGTTTGGCATAGCTACTTGTGGAATCTTAGACTTGGGAGGCCTATGAATCAGTGTTTGTTCCTTAGTTGTTCCCCCCTTGAGGTGTGCAGATGGATAACCATGTTTATTTTTGCACAATTTGATCAATTCTAGCCCTAATGCACAAATCTTCCTTGCCAAGACAGTTTGCAGCAAGGCATGTTGCAGCTGTCATAACCCCTAGCTCAGGTGGAGTTTGATGGAGTTCTTGGTCATTTTGGAAAGCTGATATATCCTATTTCAACATGATGTCCAACTTTGGTTTTGATCCAACTTGAATTACAATGAAAAATGCCTCTACATTTTGGAAAAAATAAGGCAGATTCAGACTTAGTGAAAATTTCACTAAGTGTTGGAAATGTGTCATTTTCATGTTTTTAGCCATTTTGATCACTCCATAACTTAAAATCCATGAGGAATTGGAATGAGATGTAGTTGACACTTTTGAAGTGTGTAATGAGAGCTACAAATCCTGCTTTGGACCATCCAAAATGGTTGCTTAGATCTCAAGTTATGGTCCTTGGAAGTTGGTACCCTAACCACTTTGTTCCATAACTTAGAAAAATTCTAAGTTTTTTATGGTTACCCATTTTACAAGTTAACTCATTTTCTTTGGTTTTTCTTGATGAATGATGATTCAAATCACATATTAACATTGTTTTAGGGTTAAAGAACCTTGGTTGACCAAAAATTCAAACAGTCAAACTTTGGATTTTTCTACCGTTGACTTTATCGGATGAAATCCAAACTGTGTGATCCTTTATGAAATCAAGTCCTTGACCTAAATAAAACCTAATGGATGGATTCCATAGGTGTTATAGGGTGTATTGAATCATATCCCAAGGTTTGGGAGCATGTCCTGGTCAAAAGTCAAAGATACAGTTGACTTTTTCCTCGAAACCCTAATTATGATCCTGATGAAATTGAAACTTGTGAACCAAGTTTCTTGGATCAATCCATTGTTGCAAATGGATCAATGTAGTATATTGGAGACCCTCAAATCATGTCTTGAGGTCTTGGCTCATGCTTTGTCCCAGAAGTCAACTTAGGAGTGAATTAGGTCAAGAAACCCTAATTCTTGATTTTTGGTAAATGCATCCCCTGGGGTTAAATTGACTTGATGATTGGGTCCATGAGGTCCCTTAGAGTATCTTGGGTTGTGCTTTAAAGCATTGGCTCATGCCCAGAGGAAAATTTCCATCTGGAGGCCTTAGTCGACCAAAACCCTAACTTGGTGACACTAGCGATCTTGAGGCTTGATCCACTTAGAATGCTGCAACCTTGTGCTTGATTCTTGATGTGGGAATCCTCTTGATCCTTTATGGGTGTTTCAGAGGTTAGACAAGTTGAAGATCATGTCATTTCTTGATTGATCCTTTGTCTAAGTGCCCTGAGAGGGCTCAAAACCCTAATCCTTGATTGTGGTGAATGCTCAAACATCTTTGAGAAGATTGATGAGGCATGATGGCACATCCATATTGTGGTAATGATCCTCACAATGATGGGAAATATTGGTGGTTACAATTTGGGGTATGACACCTTTATTCCATCAAGGGGACCAGTCGACTAAACCATGTGATATAAAAGACTTTGTAAATTTACAAATTTTGAGTCCTTGATAGGAAGCATCGATAGCACGTTGGAGTGGTTACCATAAAGGGATCGTGAATAATTGGGAAGCATTTAAAACTCAACGTGGGTTTTGAATAGAGAGTGTCTTGAAAGACACGTAAGCACACTAGTGGGAACTTGAAAATTGAACGTGGAGTAAATACAATAGTCCTGTGGTGATCATAATCGTCATCGACAGTTACTTTGTAAATAGAATAAATAGCAGGCTCATACATGGGATTAAAGGTCGCAAATTTTCATACATACTCTCCATACCACTAGAGTACACGAGTCAAAGAGCGAAACAGTTTAGTGAGAAACATGTATGCATCTATGTCCAGTCTTTTTTATTAGTCTTTTTGCTTCCTTAAACGGAACATGTACTTTTACCTTTGCTTTGTTTAATGTCATTTATTGCATTTGACCTTATCATTTATCCAATCCGACTTCATTTAAAGTCTTTCTATACGTCGTTATCGTTCACGTGACGACTGTATTCAATGCACACACACGTGTGTTCACCTAAGTTATTTGCACAAATTGCTTTGAAGGTTTTTTGAGTTAATCTCGCAGACTTTCAAACTCGTGATTGTTCACCAAAAACACCGGTAAAAAAATTGGCATGCCCAGTGGGACCTTTTTGTGCGAATATCTTTGTAGAAAAGTATTGTCTTACTTTTTCTTTGCAGTGTCTTCCCTTTTGTGGTCTTCTGTGTTGTATGCACTTGAGGAGTGGTAAGCGACTTTCCGATATGTCTCAAAAAATCTAAACCCCTTCCCAAAGTAATAATCCAAATCCAGAAGGACAACTGACAATTACTAGTATCGGCAGTTCTGTGGCTCTAACTTCTTACTAGGAAAAGTCCACTGTCATAAGCCAAGTAGTGGTGTATTTCATACCGCCAGATATGGTAGTTTCATTACGACAAGCGTCAACCGCAACAACTTTTTCTAGGGAATTATGAAATTTAGGAGACCAGATGCCTCCTTATTTAGGTTTCTCATTACCTCAGAAGGAATAACCGTATGGCATGCAACCTGCAATAATGGCAAGCCTACACCCAAGTACGTCAATATATTCTAAAAACACGATGGCAACATCATCGTCCTTTAATTCGTATTTGGCTTCACCTTTGGTATTAGAGTAGGCATCATGCTCTCTATCTAGGTGAGATTCAGGGATGATACTTTCTGGTTCAATGGATAAAGAAGGAGGAATTTTAAATAGACCACCCATAATTGATGGTTCCAATTATGAATATTGGAAAGTGCGCATGGTGGCGTTCATCAAGTCCCTGGATTGTAAAGCTTGGAAGTCTGTGGTTAAAGGGTGGGTCCACCAAAGACAAAAGACAAGGATGGGAATATCACTGATGAGCTGAAACCTGATGAAGACCAGGATGATGAAGATGATAAGCTTGCTCAAAGTAATTCCAAAGCCTTGAATGCCTTGTTCAATGGTGTGGACAAGAACATCTTCAAGCTCATCAAGAACTGCACTGGTGCCAAGGATGCATGGGAAATCTTGAAGACTGCTCATGAAGGAACGTCAAGATTAAAATCTTCAAGACTTTAGCTTCTCACCACTAAGTTTGAGAACTTGAGGATGGAAGAGGATGAAAGTATACAAGACTTTCATATGAACATTGTTGATATTGCCAACACATCAAGTGACCTTGGAGAGAAAATTCCATAAACCAAGGGAATTCAATGCTTTTAGTGCGGGGGTTTTGGACACACAAGAGATGAATGTCCCACCTTCCACAAGAAGGAGAAGAAAGGTTTATCCACCTCGTGGTTTGAAGATGACTCCTCGAGCGATGGAGAATCTGCTAAACATGTGTCTGCACTCACTGGAATATATGATTCGGACAAGGAATCAGATATTGGATATCTCAACCCTGGTGAACTAGCTGCCTCATATAAGGAGGTATGCATTAGAAGTGCTGAACTGTGTCAATTAGGACAAGATAAGCAGAATCTTATTGCCCAACTTTGTGATGAAAGACTAAATCATTTGAGCACAATCTCTGATCTGGAGGATGAAGTGGTGTTGTTAAACTCCAAACTTAACAACATCACCAAGTATATAAGGATGTTAAATAACAGTTCATATGTGTTGGATGAAATTCTTATTTCAGGAAGAAATACTGGAAGTGGAAGAGGTCTCGTCTACAATGATCAAGTTAAGAACAAAGGACAAAGGTCTGGTGGAAACTTAGTTCAATTGATGTCAAGAAGGATGTCTCAACATCGTCAAAGGCCTCAAAACAAATCCCCAGGAAGAAAGAATCAGGACAAGAAGTTCCATCACTGTGGCAAGTACGGTCACTTAAAGGCTTACTGCTATAAGTTGAATGGTTATCCTAAATCATCAACTCGACCCAGAAGAAGAAATGAGGTTCCTAAAGGAAAGAAGAATTTGATCCCTAAGAATCAAATTGTCACCTTCATAGCTCATACCTCCTTGAGAGCCTCTGCTAAAGAAGACTGGTATTTTGATAGTGGCTGTTCTAGACATATGACAGGTGTCAAGAAGTTCTTGGTTAACATCAAACCCCATTCCACTGGCCATGTCACCTTTGGAGATGGTTCAAAAGGAGAGATAAAAGGTGTTGGTAAGCTAAAGTATGATGGTCATCCCAGTCTTGATAAAGTCCTGTATGTCAAAGGATTAACAACAAATCTAATAAGTATTAGCCAATTGTGTGACCAAGGCCTTAAGGTTAACTTCTCTGAATCTGAGTGACTGGTAACAAATGATAAAGAAGAACTTATCATGGAAGGTACTAGATCTAAGGATAATTGTTACTTGTGGGCTCCCCATGAAACTAAGTGTCCTTCTGTAACGCCCCAAAATAATTATAATGTTTATTTATTAAATTATTATGATTATCCGGTGTTTTGGTGTACTTAGTGACGTTGATGAATAATGTGATTTGTGGGGTATCCTTGGGTTAAGGGAACTTTAAAACCTTAGAGTTAGTAAATTAATTAGATTATTTATTTAATAATAATATTGGAATAATTTGAATAATTAGAATATTATTTATATTATTATTATTTTTTTTAATTAAATAATTATGAGACCATTATGGGTAAGACGGTAATGTTGAGGGATTAGTGGAGGATAATACGGAAAACTGTAATTAAGGCACAAAACATAGGTTTAACAAAAGAGAAATAAGGATTATGAGAATCAGTATTTTGCAACCCTAAGAAGTGATTGGAGAGCTGAGGAAAGGAGGTTAGAACGAGGAATCAACCATGGAACCCCGGAAAACGAAGAATCTCTGTTGGAAATTCAAGGTATGGGGGGTAATCCGGGTTAATGTATTTGATATGGGTTTAAGGTAGAGGGAATTGTGTGTTTTCGTGTATGATAATTTGATGTTGATCTGTGACGATCTATGATGTAAATTTCGTATTGATATATGTATGATTTCTGTGATGAACTATGTGTGGAGTGGCTAGAATGAGGAAGTTTGAGGCTGATTTTGCTAGATCGAAGGTGCTAGAATGAGGAAGTTTGCATTCAGATGCGAGATCTGAGTTTTGGATGATCGCTGGTGATACGCGTAATGGGGGGCGTATTACGCGTAATGAGGGGGCTTCCTAGGGTGATACGCGTAGCGTACGCACCCGTCCACAAGGGCTTACACGACCCTCTGTTGGTACGCGTAGCATACGCGTATGGGGTTGTAGGCAATACGCGTATGGGATGTTGATACGTGTATGGGAACTGAAGGAAAATGGGGCATACGCGTATGGGAATGTGTACGCGTATGGGAAGTGCCTTACCCGTATGGGCTAGCCATTACGTGTAAGGGGAGATCTGAAGGAGAATTGAGAAGAAAATCCTCTCTGTTGATACGCATAATGGAGGGTGCGTTACGCGTAATGGGTGGCATAGAATTTGAGCCATACGCGTAACAGGAGGGGCCTTACGCATATGGGCAGTGGTGTGGGCAGAATTTCCCGTTCTTGTGACTTCTATCCCGATTTCGCTTGTGACGTGGTTCCTTTGAGACATATGACTATGATGAGATAATATGACACTAGTAATCTAGTAACGACGATGAATAGAATAAAAATCGGGGATTTTATGTTATGAACCACGATGACGCATTGTGAGTTATAATGATGAACTTTGACGAGTGCGACTTGGTGTGATGTTCTGATGTTTGTTTGATGATGAAATCATGAATGATGATGCAACCATGATGATTATATGACGATGTTTATTATGACGATTATGCATCATGCATTCATGGCATAGTAGGACTTCGGTCCATTTGGTGGCTTCAATCTCACTGTATGGATTGAAGTGTTTTATGACATGCTCCGGTTCTTGTGTAGAATCGATCCTATTGGTGGGCATATTTGGAGGGTGATGGCCCCGTGTCCATCTATTATGAGGATGTTGGTACCACATGCATGAGTCTGATGTTGCATTGCATACTATGTGGCATTGCATGAGATTGTTGTGAATGATGTATTCTTGACGTTATTGATGTTTTGATATTATTGTTGTGTTGTGCTTGATCTTTTACTCATATCTTATATATTGATTTCATGATTACTCACCCTACCTGTTTGAATGTTGCCTCCACGTGGGTAACGTGCAGGTGATCAGGCTTAGCTCCTTTGGCGCATGAAGATTTATTTTTGAAGCATTTTTTATTTCTCCGTCGATTAGAGGGTCTTTCTCTGATATGTAACATCGGGTCGGGACGTTTGAGTCGAACGATTATGTTCTTTTGTTTTATGTGGACATGATGTTTTTCATGAGTTTTATTTGAGAAGTTTTGAACTATAAGAGTATTTGTTTAAACTTGATTTTTCCGCTGCGTGGAGTTTAATTATTTATGATGGTAAAACCCGTGTAACAAGACAGGTGTATGTTTGAATGATTTTGACGATATGTGATGCCCTTTTTGGGATGACACTCTGATTTCTTGTCGTGTTATTCGTGTTAATTTGTTGGGTAGAAAAAGGGTGTTACATTAGTGGTATCAAAGCAGGTCGGTCCGTCCGGCCAGGTTTTTACGTGATGTCAGTCCCTTGTCAGTCGACAAATGTGCATACACTGTCGATGTTTTGTTTCTTCTAACCTTGTTGGTGGTGTGCAGGATGGCTGGAAGAAATGATTGTGCTATTGCTGATGCTTCGAAATCAGTTGCTAATGTAGTGGCGCGGCTCAATCCAAATGGTAGAGTTTCAGATGAGTTTCGTGCTTTGGGGAAGTTTCAGAGGAACAACCCACCGACTTTTGTGGGTACTCATGACCCAGCAAGTGCACACAAGTGGCTGAAGGCAATTGAGAAGATCTTTCGGGTAATGGGGTGTACTAACGCGCAGCAAGTGTAGTTTGGAACGCATATGCTGGAAGAGGAGGCCGAAAACTGGTGGGATAACACCCGTCAGAGACTGGAAGATGTTGGCACTGTGATAACCTGGGCTATGTTCAAGCAGGAGACATGACTGTGGCAGAGTATACTGCGAAGTTTGAGACGCTAGTGAAGTTCTGTCCTCACTACAACTGTGCTAATGCTGAGATGTCCAAGTGTCTCAAGTTCGAGAATGGGTTGAGACCAGAAATCAAGCAGGGTATTGGGTACCAACAGATTCGCAGGTTTGTTGAGTTGGTGGATAAGAGTAGGATTTACGATGAGGATAGCTGAGCTCGATCTGCTCACTACAAGCAGTTAAGTGAGAAGAAAGGGCAGTATAGGGGTAAGCCTTATATAACTTCAGATGACAAAGGGAAGCAGAAGGCTTCAGAGGGGAAAAAGACAAGTGGGGGAGCAGCTCCCGCTTTTGGAAAGTGTTATAAGTGTGGCGAGCAAGGCCACCGTGTGATGTGTGCACCAATAATATGGTGAGGTATTATAGATGTGGTAAGAAGGGATATAGAGCTAATGACTGCAAGGACGATGGTCCAACCTGTTTCAACTGTGGTGAGAAAGGTCATATCAGTACTCAACATCAGAAGCTAAAGAAGACTGCGACTGCTGCTCAGACCAGTGGCAGGGTGTTTGGTTTGAGTGGTGCAGACGTGCCAGAGAAGGACAACCTGATTCGAGGTACTTGTTTTATTAATAATATCGAGTTGGTTGCTATTATTGATACTGGTGCTACTCATTCTTTTATCTCGCTTGAATGTGCTAATAAATTGGGTTTGAAGTTATCTGATATGAATAGTAACATGGTAATAGAAACTCCAGCTAATGGTTCTGTTACTACTACCTTTGTGTGTTTGAGATATCCTATGATGATTTTTTAGAAGAGTTTTGTGATGGATTTGGTGTGCTTACCCTTGCACCAAATTGATGTAATCTTTGGAATGAACTGGTTGAAGTTCAACCGTGTTCATATCAATTGTTATAACAAGACTGTAGAGTTTCCTGAGCTTGGTGGGGAGTTAATGTTCTTGTCTGCTAAGCAAGTGGACGAACTTTTGGAAGACGAAGCTTTGGTGTTTGCAATGTTTGCATCATTGCAGATTGATCGTGAAGCTGCGAGTGTGGAGTTGCCTGTTATCTATTAATTCCCAGATGTGTTTCTAGATGACATCAGTGATTTTACTCTAGAGCGTGAAGTAGAGTTTGGAGTGGACTTAATACCAGGTACGAGTCCAGTGTCAATGGCTTCTTACCGGATGTTCGCTTCTGAGTTAAGTGAATTGAAGAAACAGTTGGAAGAGCTGCTTGAGAAGAGGTTTATTCGACCAAGTGTTTCTCCGTGGGGTGCTCCTGTGTTATTAGTGAAGAAGAAGGACGGAAGTATGAGGTTGTGTGTTGATTATCGGCAGTTGAATAAAGTGACTATCAAGAATAAGTATCCACTTCTAAGAATCGATGATTTGATGGATCAGTTGGTAGGTGCCTGTGTGTTTAGCAAGATTGATTTGAGGTTGGGTTATCATCAGATTCGTGTTAAGCCTGATGACATTCCGAAGACAGCTTTCAGGACGAGGTATGGTCATTATGAATACACTGTGATGCCGTTTGGAGTATCCAACGCACTTGGTGTGTTCATGGAGTATATGAATCGGATCTTTCATGAGTATTTGGATAAGTTTGTGGTGGTGTTTATCGATGATATCTTGATATATTCTAGATCTGAAGAAGAACATGCTGAGCATTTGAAAACTGTGTTGCAAGTATTGAAGGAGAAGAAGTTGTATGCAAAGTTGTCGAAGTGTGAGTTCTGGTTGAAGGAAGTGATTTTTCTTGGCCATGTGATTTCCAGTGGTGGAATTGCTGCTGATCCTTCTAAGATTGATGTTGTATTACAGTGGGAGACTCCGAAGTTTGCTACTGAGATACGAAGTTTTCTGGGATTGGCGGGTTATTACTGCAAGTTTATAGAATGCTTCTCTAAGTTGGTGTTACCTTTGACTCAGTTGACTCGAAAGGGTCAAGCTTTTGTGTGGGATGTAGCTTGTGAAGAGAGTTTTGTGGAATTGAAGAAGAGATTGACGACTGCTCCAGTGTTAATTTTTCCTAATCCGAATGAATCTTTTGTAGTGTACTGTGATGCATCGAAGACGGGTCTTGGAGGAGTATTGATGCAGAATGGGCAAGTTGTTGCTTATGCTTCCAGGTAGTTGAGAGTTCATGAAGTGAATTATCCAACCCATGACTTAGAGTTGGCAGCTGTGGTATTTGTGCTGAAAATTTGGAGACATTGTCTGTTTGGCTCTAAATTCAAAGTGTTCAGCGATCAAAAGAGTTTGAAGTACCTGTTTGATCAGAAAAAGCTGAATATGAGGCAGAGAAGGTGGTTGGAATTGTTGAACGATTTCGAATTTGATTTGAATTACCATCCGAGTAAAGCAAATGTAGTGGCTGATGCATTGAGAAAAAAGTCATTACATATGTCGATGCTTATGGTGAAAGAGCTGGAGTTACTTGAACAATTTCGAGATTTGAGTTTGGTGTGTGAAGTGACTCCTGACAGTGTGAAGTTGGGAATGTTGAAGTTGATTAGTGGTATTCTGGAAGAGATCAGAGTAGGACAAAAATCTAATTTGAAGTTGGTTAACCAGTTGACATTGATTAACCAAGGTAACGGAGGTGAATTCTGGATTGGCGAGAATGGTCTGATGATGTTTAGAGACAGGGTGTGTGTCCCAGATGTTCCAGATATTAAGAAGAGCATTCTTGAAGAAGGACATCGAAGTAGGTTGAGTATTCATCCCGGTGCTACAAAGACGTACCAGGATTTGAAGAAGTTGTTTTGGTGGCCAGGGATGAAGAAGGATATTGCGGAGTTTGTTCATGCATGTTTGACTTGTAAGAAGTCGAAGATTGAGCATCAAAAGCCTTTAGGTATGATGCATCCGTTGAGTATTCCAGAGTGGAAGTGAGATAGTATTTCCATGGATTTTGTGTCAGGATTGCCGAGGACTGCTAAGGGAAATGATTCGATTTGGGTGATTGTGGATAGATTGACTAAGTCGGCTCATTTCTTGCCGATGAAGATTAATTATTCCATGCAGAAGTTAGCTGAGATGTACATCGAGGAGATTGTGAAGTTGCATGGGATACCTTCGAGTATTATGTTAGATAGAGACCCGAGATTTACATCGAGGTTTTGGAAGAGTTTGCAAGAGGCTTTGGGTACTAAGTTGAGGATGAGTTCAGCATATCATCCGCAGACAGACGGTCAGACGGAAAGGACTATCCAATCTTTGGAGGATTTGCTGAGGGCGTGTATGTTGGATCACGGAGGATCTTGGGATAGTCATTTACCATTGATTGAATTCACGTACAATAATAGTTGTCATGCTAGTATTGGGATGGCATCCTATGAAGCTTTGTATGGAAGAAGATGTAGGACTCCATTGTGTTGGTATGAGTCGGGAGAGAGTGTTGTACTCGGACCTGAAATTGTGCAAGAGACGACGGGGAAGATTAAGATGATCCAAGAAAGGATGAAAGCTTCGCAGAGTCGTCAGAAGAGTTACCATGATAAGAGGAGGAAGGCACTTGAATTCCAAGAGGGAGATCACGTGTTTTTGAGGGTGACGCCAGTGACTGGTGTGGGTCGAGCTTTTAAGTCTAGGAAACTCACTCCACATTTTGGTGGTCCTTACCAAGTCTTGCAGAGGATAGGAGAGGTGGCCTATCGGATTGCTTTACCGCCGAGGCATGCAAATTTGCACGACGTGTTCCACGTGTCACAACTGAGGAAATACATTCCAGATCCGTCGCATGTGATTCAGGTGGATGATGTACAAGTGTGGGATAATCTGACTGTGGAAGCATTACCTGTGCGGATTGATGGTCATGAAATAAAGCAATTGCAGGGTAAAGACATAAATTTGGTGAAGGTGTTGTGGGGTGGACCAACGGGCGAAAGTTAGACTTGGGAGCGTGAAGATCAGATGAACAAGTCGTATCTGACTCTATATCCTTCAGGTAATTTTCGAGGGCGGAAATTCTTTAAGTGGTGGAGAGTTGTAACGCCCCAAAATAATTATAATGTTTATTTATTAAATTATTATGATTATTTGGTGTTTTGGTGTACTTAGTGACGTTGATGAATTATGTGATTTGTGGGGTATCCTTGGGTTAAGGGAACTTTAAAACCTTAGAGTTAGTAAATTAATTAGATTATTTATTTAATAATAATATTGGAATAATTTTAATAATTAGAATATTATTTAGATTATTATTATTCTTAATTAAATAATTAGGAGACCATTAAGGGTAAGACGGTAATGTTGAGGGATTAGTGGAGGATAATACGGTAAACTGTGATTAAGGCCCAAAACATAGGTTTAACAAAAGAGAAATAAGGATTATGAGAATCAGTATTTTGCAACCCTAAGAAGTGATTGGAGAGCTAAGGAAAGGAGGCTAGAACGAGGAATCAACCGTAGAACCCTGGAAAACGAAGAATCTCTGCTAGAAATTCGAGGTATGGGGGTAATCCGGGTTAATGTATTTGATATGGGTTTAAGGTAGAGGGAATTGTGTGTTTTTGTGTCTGATGATTTGATGCTGATCTGTGACGATCTGTGATGTAAATTTCGTACTGATATGTGTATGATTTATGTGATGAACTCTGTGTGAATTGTCATATTTGCTGTGAATTTTGTGAGAATATTGATCCTGTTGTGATGAACTTGTGGGTAACTAGATCTAAAAATCGAATATGATAATAACCAATTCCAAACTTAGTAATTAGGGGTACTTGATGTAGATGATGAAGTAGAATGAATAACATAGACCTGTGATGAATCGAAGCTAGTTTGAGGCTGATTTTGGTAGATCGAAGGTGCTGGAATGAGGAAGTTTGCGTTCAAATGCAAGATATGTGTTTTTGGATGGTATCTGGTGATACGCGTAAAGGGGAGAGTATTACGCGTAATGAGGGGGCTTCCCAGGGTGATACGCGTAACGTACACACCCGTCCCCAAGGGCTGACATGGCCCTCTGCTGGTACACGTAGCATACGCGTATGGGGCTATAGGTAATACGCGTATGGGGTGTTGATACGCGTATGGGAACTGAAGGAAAATGGGGCATACGCGTATGGAAAGGGGTAGGCGTATGGGAAGTGCCTTACGCGTATGGGCTAGCCATTACGCGTAAGGGGAGGTCTGAAGGAGAATTGAGAAGAAAACCCTCTCTATTGATACGCGTAATGGAGGGTACATTATGCGTAATGGGTGGCGTAGAAGTTGAGCCATACGCGTAACAAGAGGGGCCTTACGCGTATGGGCAGTGATGTGGGCAGAATTTCCCGTTCTTGCTACTTCTGTCCCGATTTCGCTTGTGACGTGGTTCCTTTGAGACATATGACTATGATGAGATAATATGACACTAGTAATCTAGTAATGACGATGAATAGAATAAAAATCGGGGATTTTATGTTATGAACCACGATGACGCATTGTGAGTTATAATGATGAACTTTGACGAGTGCGACTTGGTGTGATGTTATGATGTTTGTTTGATGATGAACTCATGAATGATGATGCAAACATGATGATTATATGACGATGTTTATTATGACGATTGTGCATCATGTATTCATGGCATAGTAGGACTTCGGTCCATTTGGTGGCTTCAATCTCATTGTATGGATTGAAGTGTTTTATGACGTGCTCCAGTTCTTGTGTAGAATCGATCCTATTGGTGGGGATATTTGGAGGGTGATGGCCCCGTGTCCATCTATTATGAGGATGTTGGTACCACATGCATGAGTCTGATGTTGTATTGCATACTATGTGGCATTGCATGAGATTGTTGTGAATGATGTATTCTTGACGTTATTGATGATTTGATATTGTTGTTGTGTTGTGCTTGATCTTTTACTCATATCTTATATATTGATTTCGTGATTACTCACCCTGCCTGTTTGAATGTTGCCTCCACGTGGGTAACGTGCAGGTGATCAGGCTTAGCTCCTTTGGCGTATGAAGATTTATTTTTGAAGCATTTTTTATTCTCCGTTGATTAGAGGGTCTTCCTCTGATATGTAACATCGGGTCGGGACATTTGAGTAGAACGAGTATGTTCTTTTGTTTTATGTGGACATGATGTTTTTCATGAGTTTTATTTGAGAAGTTTTGAACTATAAGAGTATTTGTTTAAACTTGATTTTTTCGCTGCGTGGTGTTTGATTAATTATGATGGTAAAACCCGTGTGACGGGACAGGTGTATGTTTAAATGATTTTGACGATATGTGATGCCCTTTTTGGGATGACACTCTGATTTCTTGTCGTGTTATTTATGTTAATTTATTGGGTAGAAAAAGGGTGTTACACCTTCCACCTGCTTAGTGTCAAGAGAAGATGAGGTGAAGATATGGCACCAGAAACTTGGTCGTTTGCACTTGAAAGAAATGAAAGAAGTCATATCCAAGGAGGCTGTCAGAGGTATTCCTAATCTAAAGATAGATGAAGGCAAAATATGTGGGGAATGCCAAATTGGAAAACAGAATAGGATGTCACATAAAAGGCTTCAACATCAGACCACGTCAAAAAACTTAGAGCTTCTCCATATGGACTTAATGGGACCTATGCAGGTTGAAAACCTTGGTAGAAAGAGGTATGATTATGTTGTACTGGATGATTTCTCTAGGTACACCTGGGTAAACTTCATCAAAGAGAAGTCAGAGGTATTTGAAGTTTCAAAGGACTGTGTCAAAAACTTCAAAGAGAGAAGGATTGTGGCATTGTCAGAATCATAAGCGATCATGGGAAGGAGTTTGAGAACAGTAAGTTTAATGAGTTCAGATCCTCAGAAGGAATCAACCATGAGTTCTCTTCACCCATTACTCCTCAACATAATGGTGTGGTTGAGAGAAAGAATAGAAAAATTCAAGAATATGCAAGGTTCGTGCTTCATGCCAAAAAACTTCCTTATCACTTTTGGGCTGAAGCAATGAACACAACTTGCTACATCTTAAACAGGGTAACCATTAGATCTGGGACATCTGCCACACTGTATGAGCTGTGAAAAGGTAGAAAGCCAACTGTGAAGTACTTCCATGTCTTTAGAAGCAAATGCTACATCCTTGCAGACCGTGAGCAGAGAAGGAATATGGATCCCAAGAGTGATGAAGGAATCTTCCTAGGATACTCTACAAATAGCAGAGCCTACAGAGTCTATAATTCAAGAACTCAAGTGGTATTGGAGTCCATAAATGTAGTGGTTGATGACTCACCTATAGAAGCCGAAGCTACAAATGATATTGGAGCATTCTTTCCCATGGGGGAGGAAGATGTCACAGAGGATGTTGAAACACCACAAGATAACTCTGAGGGTGCTGCAGAATCCAATGATGTTAATCATAAACCTACAGTGACTGAGAGGGTTGACAAGGGATCCTCCATCAGAATTTAGAAAGATCATCCCAAGGAACTCATAATAGGAGACCCAAATGGAGGAAGGATGGCCAGGTCACGTGATGTTGTTGTCAGTGCTTGTTTTGTGTCGAAGATGGAACCCAAGAATGTCAAGGAGGCCTTGACTGATGAATTCTGGATTAATGCGATACAAGAACAGCTATGGCAGTTTAAGAGGCATGAGGTCTGGGATCTTGTACCAAGACCAGAAGGGCTAAATGTGATTAGGACAAAGTGGGTTTTTAAGAACAAGTCAGACGAACACGGTGTAGTCACAAGAAACAAGGCTAGACTTGTTGCCCAAGGGTACACTCAGATAGAGGGAGTGGATTTTGATGAAACTTTTCCCCCATGTTGCTAGACTGGAGTCTGTGAGACTGCTACTTGGAATAGTCTCCCTGCTGAAGTTCAAGCTTTTTCAAATGGATGTCAATCGTGCCTTTCTAAATAGATACCTGAACGAAGAAGTCGATGTGGAACAACCAAAAGGTTTTGTTGATCTTATATTTCCAGATCATGTATACAAGCTGAAGAAAGCCTTATATGGGTTGAAACAAGCTCCAAGGGCCTGGTATGAAAGGCTAACTGGCTTCTTTGTCACCAATGGCTACAGAAAAGGAGGAATTGATAAAACCCTATTTGTCAGGGAAAGGGAAGGAAAGCTCATGATAACACAAATTTATGTCGATGATATCGTGTTTGGGGCAATGTCAGAAGAGATGGTTCAACACTTTGTTAAGCAATTGCAATCTGAGTTTGAAACGAGCTTAGTTGGTGAATTAACTTACTTCCTTGGTATCCAAGTCAAAAAAATGGAAGATTCTATATTTCTCTGTCAAGGGAAATATGCCAAAAATATTGTTAAAAAGTTTGGTTTAGAGAATTCAAAACACAAGAGGACTCCTGCTCCTACTCACTTGAAGTTGTCTAAAGACAAGAAAGGGGTAAGTGTCGATCAAAGTCTGTATAGAAGCATGATTGGAAGTCTTCTATACCTTATAGCCAGCAGACCTGATATAACATTTGCAGTAGGAGTATGTGTGAGATATCAGGCTGAACCTAAAATTAGCCATATTAATCAGGTCAAAAGAATTATGAAGTATGTTAATGGTACATGTGACTATGGACTACTCTATACGCACAGCTCTAACTCTGTGTTAATAGGATACTGTGATGCTGATTGGGCTGGGAATGTAGATGATAGGAAGAGCACCTCTGGTGGATGCTTCTTTCTAGGAACCAACTTAATCTCTTGGTTCAGTAAGAAGCAAAACTGTGTCTCCTTATTTACTGGTGAAGCTGAATACATCGCTGGAGGGAGTAGCTGTTCTCAAATGATGTGGATGAAGCAAATGCTGACTGAATATAATGTCATGCAAGATGTTATGACACTCTTTTATGACAACTTGAGTGCAATTAATATTTCAAAGAATCCTATTCAGCACAGCAGAACTAAACATATTGACATCAGGCACCACTTCATTCAAGACCTTGTGGAAGACAAAGTCATAACCCTGGAGCATGTTGTCACAGAGAATTAGTTAGCTGACATCTTCACTAAAGTTTTGGACGCGAATCAATTTGAAGTGTTGAGAGGCAAGCTTGGAGTTTGCCTATCTGAAGATATATAACATTCCACTGGGTGTGGGAATGCTATTCAAGTATCTGAATATGTATTCCCATCAAGGTTGAGAGGGTTATAAAGCATTCTCTCAAGTTCAAGTTCATTTTTTTTATTTTGTTTTTGTTTTGTAAGGGCCTAATGCCCAGGATAATTTACTTTCGGTTGGGTGTGTAATTTAAATACTCTATATTGTTTATTTGCTTTTTGAGTTAGTCTTTCTTACTTTGTCATATTATGGCTAAAAAAGGGGAGTAATACTAACTTTACTAACCACTGTTGACTGCTACTAATCACTGAGGGGGAGTAGTGATGCTTGCAGAAGAAGGTACTGGTTGAGGGGGAGACAAAGTTTTTTTCTGCTGCTGTTCTTATAATCTGGTCTCCATGTTCTGAATAATTCTGTCTGCACGTTAATTGCAGTTAGTTTTAGTCAAAATCTGCCAAAGGGGGAGATTGATGAGTCCAAGCCTTTGAGGTTGGCATCAATTTTGGTAAAACTAACTTAACAGAAAGATGTTGGACAAGATGTCCTAACATGTTGAACTGATGGCAGGTTAAGTTGTTAGACAAGATGTCATATCATGTTGATTCAACATCTTTGTCTGTTACAGTTTGGGATAACTGTTATTTGATTTCCAATTTTTTATGGGAATGTGAATATGTCCTAGGTGGCATCCGAGATTGACGAATCAGAGATTCTGATTCTAAAATGAATAAGTTGTTTCTAAGGGTGGAGATACTTTAGGAAACTTAGGATTGAAGAAACTATTCTAGAGAAGAATAGGTCGCAGATTCTGTGGAGCTGAATTGTTGCGACTCTGAAGCCCAAATCCAATTTTGTTTAGTGATATAAATAGGATGGATTTAACCTATAATAGGCACTGAATATACACAGTTGTTATTGAGTACTAGGGTTTGTACTTTTGTGAGCCTCTCTTGTATTGCGTGAATACCTGAGTTGGATAGTTTTATTGAGTTGTAATTGTTCAATCACTGCTGTGATTGAAATGGAATTGAGAAGGGTCTCATACCTAGGAGTGTCTTAGGTAGAAATCTAGCACGGGTAGTTTCTAGGTGACAAGTTGTAAACTGTGGAGTTTAGCTTAGAACCAATTTTGCTTAGTGGATTTCAT
Source organism: Lathyrus tuberosus (assembly GCA_022829125.1). Lineage (NCBI taxonomy): Eukaryota > Viridiplantae > Streptophyta > Magnoliopsida > Fabales > Fabaceae > Lathyrus > Lathyrus tuberosus. The sequence continues at coordinate 24,209,167 of JALAZF010000017.1, forward strand.
TCCTGGCTTGGTAGCCCCCAGATGTAGGTGTTGTTGATAACCGAACTGGGTTAACAATTCTTGTGTCTTGTTTACTTTCTGCTGTTTGTATTCTGTTCCTCATTATCCTTGTGGGAGAAGCAGAGATCAAGTGTCATGACATCCTGTCCGACATCTTAGTGATCTGCTTGACCATAATTTCAACCGTCCACCATGGGCAACTTTGGCCAACTAGGACAACCACCAGGAGGTATAGGGTATTTTCCTTCCCATGGGGCTTTGTCCTTAACCAATAACTCTCTCTAATTCATGAGACACTTAATTGATGAAAGCAACTAAGATATAGTTTACACAATTACACATTAGATAGACAGCATGCTTAGCCCACATATAGAAAACACGAATATGATTTATCAATAATTAACCCACCAAAAGGGTACGATTGCTGATTTTCTCGATGCACCACCGAATCTAGTGCTTAAGATTCCTCAGGGGGCTAACCCCTGGAAAATATGGTTGTCAAAAACAATCAAGGGCCAGAAGGCCTCGACATGGTCCTAGAGCAACGCAACCAAGATGCTGACCAAGTCTTAAGACAATCCCGACAAGACAACGTAGGGGTACAGGATAATATCACCAACGTTGTAGAACATGTTTTAGTCCAGAATGGGTTCAACTTAGGCCTCCACATACCAAACTATATATCCCTATTATCTTAGTATGTAAGGCAAACCGAATTGCCTAGGGGCTGAAAAGTCCAAAAATTCACCAAATTCGCTGGCAATACTTGTCAAAAAGAGTTACCACCAATTATTATGATTAATTAAAGACTAACATTTTTAGCAGTGATCAATGCATTTTAATATATCTTTTTCAGCTTTGTACTTCTACTTTTTGAAAGTTTCTAGAGTTTAATTTTAATAGTTTTTAATATGTTTTTAAAATTAAGTCATAATTAAGGCTTTTTTTTTGTTTCTTTAACTTAGTTTGGGAATAAATTATATTTTGATGCTTGCTTACTATGGATGTCATACCTTGAGCTATAAGTATTAGATTGACGCATATGAGTAGGCGGTGAAAATATAAAAGAAAAAGCTATAGGTCTTATGGGGATTACAAAGACTAGTTCGAAATGAGGATGACACAAACATTTAGTTTTTTGTATCTGACTTGAAGCAAAGCAAATAAAGTTCAGTTTTGAATCATTTTTTGTTTTTAGGCCCGATGCTCTTAAAGTCTATCCTTTTTGTTCAATTTATTTTTCGATCTTGGCAATAGAAAAAGGATGAAATACATAATTAAAAATTATAACCAAAACAGTACTTGTTTTATCTTTCTCTCATGGTCAACTGAACTCAACTTTTAATATGTTGTTTCTCAATTTGACAAGACTTGAGGTTTTTATGTTATTTCTTTAATTTCATCAATATTATTCCTTTCCAATTTGATTATATTTGTATTTTAATACTTAATTTTAATACCGATAGAATTGATAGGATTTTCTTTAACAAAGTTTGGTTCCTTGGGACATAATCGACAGGTTGTAGTTTTGTAACGCTTGATTCTTTAACTATAGTTCATTGTCAACTTTGATGCTTTATCCAGTAATAAGAACTCACATTTCGTATAGGGTTTACTGCCTCTTGTTTGATTAACTCTACGGTCAAACAAGAATAAAATTGAAATTAGAGATTAAACCCTAAAACTGATAGGTCAAAATTTTTGATTCAATGGATTGATCATTTTTACTCATACGCACTTTTAATCAAAATTACCAATCCAAAACAAACTTAAACTCCTGTTACTTTTATTGATTATAAATAAAAGTTAATTGAATTAGGAGTCCCTATGATACAATTTGAGTGTTACTACCCTGTGCTACATACTAACAACTCGTTTTTTTTACCCGTGGGTGATAGTATATTAAATTGATATCATTGTTAAGGACTCTCTGGTTATATTATCAAATTTTAGAATATTTTAATTTGTGTTTCAGTTTTGTTTGGTTTATTTTTACGAGGTTGTAGGCTAACTTGCATTTATCTAGTTATAAAAATTGATATTCAGAAGATTAACTCGGATTGCTCCAACATTTTTCTAGAACAAAATTCTAAATTCCCTTGTTTAGACTACTTTTTGAATTTTTCATAGTCTTCAAAAGAATCCAAAAAAAATTGTGTCATCTTTATTTGATTCTTAGAAATTTTTGGTGGTTCTATTATATTTTTTAGATTTTACTTTAATTGTTTTTTTTTCATTTTCCACTTTGGTTTTAGTTATGGGGATTTCATTGGAATTATTAGATTTGTTGTGTTTCACTGTTTTCTTCACATATTGCATTACTAGGTCTAGTTCCTCTTATTTGCATTCCATTGATCTTGAAAAAGAGAAAAAAAAAAATTCTTCTACATCATAGACTTAATAAGGCTAGTACAAGTGCACATATTAGTGATAGTGAAGTTGATTTTGTTTCGGCCATAATTTATAGTATTCTGATTATGAATGTAAAGATCATAAAATTGTCGAAGCTCAACAAACTTTAAAAGAACTTGATGCACCTGATGTGACTTATAATGTATTGTGTATTGAATATCTTGAAATTGCTTAACCTTTTGAACTTAAATCTTGTTTGATACATTTGTTGCCAAAGTTTAGTGATCATACTAGTAAGAATCCTTATAAACACTTGAAAGAATTTTAGATATACACCACTGAAGCCCGAATGAGTCACACATGACCATATCAAGTTGAAAGCCTTTTCATTCTCACTTCAAGGTATTACAAATGATTGGTTGTACTAAATTCAACCAAACTTTATTACAAGATGGAATGATTTGAAGAAAGTGTTCCTAAAAAGATTCATTCTTGCCTCAAGAGCTTCTTCGAACAAAAAATAATATGGAGCATTAAACAAATTGATAGAGAATCCTTAAATGAGTACTAGGAGTTATTCAAGAAATTAGTGCCTAGCTATCCTCAACACTAGATTAATGAAAAATTATTCATATAGTATTTCTACAATGGCTTGTTGTCTACGGATAGAAACATCTTAGATGTTGCTAGTGGAGGAACACTTTTCGATAAGACCCTATTTTTGTACCCTAATTTTTACCCCTAAGATTTCATATCTCATTTGCATCTTGCACCACAAAATAAGGTCATGCTTTGGTTCCTTTATCCCTCTCTTCTTTGGGTTTATGCCTTGCAGGAATCACCGAGCATCTGTGTGTTTCTTATTTGCTTTTATTTTCTTGTGTTTACTAACCTTTAATTAAAATCCAAAAATATGTTTGTTTCCCTTTTACTAACCTTTTTCAGGAAGGATTTAGATCAAGGACATCAAATACCAGTCCCTCAGCTCGAATGAAATGCATCTGAACAAAGTCAAAGTTGATTTACGAACAATTCAAACTCATCTGATCAAGAGTTTCCAAGATTTAATTGATTATTATTCAAGAGACTCCAAGGTTCATGTGTTTATTTCCATGCCTTCTCTGACAAGCAAAAGAATCGAGTCAGAGCCACAACAGTGCAACCAAAAGGCCATTTTCGCATTTTTTGCCTGAAGTAATCGATTACCATGATCAGGGTAATCGATTACCCTCGTGCAAAATTGTGAAAATTCAGCAAATTCAAATTCTGCAGCATTTTGGCACCAATTTTCAAAAATGATCACATGTGGAATATTCTAGACCACCTCATTTTAATTCCCCTACCTCATCATAATTAATTCCCACCATACACCTTCACTAATCACCACTCTTTTGCTAATTTCTCTCCATATTCAAATTCCAAGCCTAATTCTCATTTCCAAACCACCAAAATTTCCAAGCCTAAGTCCTATAAATAGGACCCTCATTTCATTCATTTCACAAGTTTTTGATAGCCAAGAAACCTCTTGCAAATTATCTCCCCAACCACAAAATTCACTCAAAGCTCGCTTTTCTTCTTTTGAAAGTTAACAAGTTTTCACATTGAATCTTGTTCAACTTTGAGCTAAACTTTCATCCAAACTTGTTTTCTTCATCAATTCTTGTATATCAAGGCTTTGGAGTTTGCATCTTGAAGCAGTTTGAAGGAATTTTCAGATTTGGAGTGGTAATCTCATTTTCCACCATTGTTGTTCTTGATTCATCTTCCACAATGTGATCCTTTAATAATTCTTGTTGCTTGATCTTTGGATCTTGAAAATTGTGTTTCAATTGGTGTATTTACTATTGTTTACATTGAAATTCTGTGCACAATCCATTCCTTGATCATGCTGAATTTTGAAGGAATGCTGAATTTTAGAGATGCTGATTTTTGCTGTTTTTCTGCTGTTTTTGCAGTGGTAATCGATTACCCTAATCATGGTAATCAATCATTCTTGATCATTTGTTCTAACAACTAACCACTAACTTACTAACAACATTATTGTACTAATCTTGTTTATGTTTCCTTCTTGCTCACTATCTCTTTATTTTTTTTTATACTTTATGTTATCATATCATATCATATCTTGTTTATGCTTCCGTCATTTTCACTTTGTCAACTTGGACCATTTGTTTATGCTTGTCCACTTGGACCAAAAAATATTAATAAAGGTCAAAACCTCTAGAAAACTTGTGCTCTTAGTCTTGGACTATGGTTACTATGCTTTGCATTGGACATGGAGTTTTGCACTTAGACCTTGGACATCCAATGCTATTGTTGGACAATTGGACTTATAACTAGCACTTTCTCCCTTTTCTTTGGAATTATGGTTTGAAGACTTTGGAGTTTTTTATTTTTTCTTGGTTTATGGTGGAGATAGCTACATTTATGGTTAGATCTTTCTTATCCTTAGCTTTTACTTTATGCTTTAGAATAGCCTCTTCATCTCCTCCCCATTCTTAAATTTTCAAAATCTTCTCCCTTTTTCAAAACCTTCTTGTTTTCAAACTCTCAAACATTCATGAAAGATCAAGAGGTCTCCCACATCAAGAATCAAGCACAAAAAGGTGAAAAATGACCATTTTTCCAACACTTAGTGAAATTTTGGACATAATCTGTTTTGCATTTTCACCAACTTTGAGGCCATTTTTCATTATGATCCAAGATGATTCACAACCAAAGTTGGACATTAAAGTTGAAGTATGTTATTGGGGCTTTCTAAAAAGTACAAGAGGCTCCCATGGTTCAACTTGAGCAAGGAGTTATAAGCCTCCGAAAATGGAATTTTTCACCCTGCCCACACAAAGGCATTGGTACATAGCTTGGTTCCCACGATTTCTTGAGTCAACTTTGGACACTTGCATCATTTCATTTATGTCCAAAATCAACTTGAATGATGAAGAATCTGATCACAAGGCTACCAAGTCAAAAATCCAATCCTTTAGGCATGTGACATTCAAAGTTCAAATCCAAAAACTTCAAACTGGTCATGAGGCATTGAATGAATGCATAGAGCTGGCATGTATCAATCCACAACATTGCAAATGAGTCAAGATAAACTCAAGCATCAGAAGACCATAGACATGCAAGATTGACCCAAGTCAATGGCTAGAGGAGACTTTTGCTACATGAAAAGTTCAATGGATATTGGAGTGATCCAGCCTCCAATCACTATTGCTCCCAAAACAAAGTTGCTCTACTATAAATAGAGGTTCTTTCTGATCAATTCAAGTACACCAAAGCATAGCAATACATGCTTTCCTCCAAATCACATTTCAAAAATCAGATTTTGCTTCTTCTTGAAGTAACTATCGAATTTTCAAATAGGGATCAATTCCATCAAAACCAACCATGACAACACCTCACATATATCATATATAAGTGATCCATAACCTCAAAACACATCTGGAACACTAGAATCACAAAGTCACCCCCCATTTGCTCAAGCTTTTTGGCATACTTGCAGTTGAGGTGCCACAACAAGAACCAGGTGTATTCAATCCATTCCAAGCTTCCAAACACCTTATATTAGGTCCATTGAAGCTGTCCAGATCATTACCCAACATATGTAACACCTACAACTAAGGATTCGATTTCCTCTTGCAGAGGTAAGCCTGACACTCTCAAACTCTATGATCCATGCATCATAAATGTGTTTTCAAGTTACAAACATGTTTCTGCACTTATGTAAAGTGATTCCCCTCAATTAATTGCTTTGTAGCTTTTGTGTATAGGATTTCATAGTGTTCTTGTAGAAATTAGGGTTCTTGAGTTCATCTTCTGATTTCTCACTCCACACTTAATATAAATGCAATTAATTTATATCATTGGAATCCTTGTTCAAAAGTACATAACTTTCGTGTTTACAAAAGTCAAAACCATTATGTATTGAGAGAGATGTGAGGTTTTGCAAAATGGCCATGGCGGGTACACACGAGGAAGAAGAAGATGGCCTTGGCGCCATTTTCAAATTTTTGAATTTTTGTATATTTGATATTTTTATTAAATGATTTCAAAAATTAATTTCTCTCTCAATTTTTATCATTTTTTATTGGTTCTTTTTTTAAAAATTCACAAAAATGTTGAAATATTTTATTTTAAAAAAAATCACATTTATATTATTTATTTAATATAGCTTTAATTTTTGTAAATAATTTCATTTTATTTGTTTTTAAACATTTTTAAATGAAATTTCCACCTTGAATTTTTAAATTTAATTGAATTTCAAGCTTTCATGTGATTAAACATGATTTTTCAAAATATTTTTCAAAGTTAACAACTTGTTTTTGAATATATTTGATATTTTATATTATTTTTATTTAATTTCCTTTGAAAATTATATTGTTAAATTGAAATTAGGGTTTTTCTTAATTTTGATTTTTTCAAACTTCATTTGAAACACTTTTGGGCCTCTAATAGAGTGTAAGACCCATCCTTGTCACACATAAATTTTTGGGCCTCAGTCATTGTATAAGTCCTACCGTGTTTTCAGAAACTGCGGTGCGATCGTCGCCTTTTAAACAAAAATCATCTGGGCCTCCCCTTGAGTTGTAAGTCTCATCTTTCTTCTTTTTAACACTTTTGGGCCTCTAATAGAGTGTAAGTCCCATCCCCTTTGCAAATACAAAATTTTTGGGCCTTAGTCATTGTATAACTCCCTCAGTGGTTTTCAAAATCACAGCGCGATCGTCGCCTTTTCAAATAAATCATCTGGGCCTCTCCTTGAGTATAAGCCCCATTTTTATTTTTTCACAAACACTTTTGGGCCTCTAATAGAGTGTAAGACCCAACCCTTTTTTGTAAAAAAACATTTTTTTGGGTCTCTGCTGTAGTATAAGTCCCACAACGCTTGTCTGTATCGCAGTGTGATCAATGTTATTAAATAAGTTATCTGGGCCTCTCCTTGAGCTATAAGCCCCAAACAAATCTCTTTTTAACAAATTTCTTTTAATTCAAATTTAAATTCAATGTTTTTTTTTCAAAACTTTCTTCAATTTCTTGAAACCCTAAAAGAGGGAATACAATTGTAGTAAATACAACATATCACATTATGCTTGGGCTTCTTCTCAGAAGGTAAGTCCCCATATCTTTTTCAGTGTTTATTTCTTTTATATATATATATATATATATATATATATATATATATATATATATATATATATATATATATATGTCAATATAATTGTCTGTATATATATTTGTGCATATCTTGCATAGAGTTTCCCCTGCAGTTAGGTCTATGTTTAGGTCAAACCAGAGGTTAGTTTACAACATAGTCAAAACTAGTTCCTCATAGGAAATTCCCTATATAGTCTTGCCTCCTCTTGGGCTTATACAATATGGAACAGAGAAAGACCTTATTCCCGGTGAAACTTTTCTCAAGACTGTCAAACTTAGAAATATATTTGTACAAAAAATTCATTTCCCCAGAGAGGATTAATTCCCGGTGAAACCTCTTTTGAATTTCTTCAAACCTTAGAACTATTCAGTAGAGAAAGGACTAATTCCCGGTGAAACCTTACTTGAACTTTTCTTAGGCTTGGACCCACATGCTTCCTAAAAGCATCCCCAGTCTCCTCTTGGCCTTAGTACAAGGATCCACAGGCTTCCTAAAAGCATCCCTAGCCTCCTCTTGGGCTTAGTACAAGGACCCCCAGGCTTCTTAGAAGTTCCTCAGCCTCCTCTTGGGCTTAGTACAAGGACCCAAAGGCCTCCTAAAGGCATAGGATAGAAATTAGTCATCTCTACTAGTTCAATCCTCAGGAGATTCAAGAATTCCAGAACATCAGACCATCATAGGGTTGATTTTCATCCCTTAAAACCAACAGCCTCCTCTTGGGCATCATACAAAGATCTCTCTCTACACTAGAGGCTACCATTTCTTTGAGAGACTTAGACAGACTCAGCCTCCTCTTGGGCTTCATACAAGTAAGACTTGGAAAGTCTCATCTCCTCTTGGATCTCACCAAGAAACCCTCAAGTATCCTAAAAGCATAGGAAGAACCCTGATTACTCAATCAATACACTAATCTCCAGCAGATTTAAAACCTCCATAGGTTTTCAAACTCAACTTTTAAACTCCTCTGACCCCCCAACAAGGTTTAAACCTTTACCTTAAGAATTCCCAACCAGGGTCAATCAACCATCAATAAATCCCCAGTGGAATCAGAACCTTGTGGCATCTGATATCTTAACTCTTCCCTGTTTCCCAGCAAGAGTAAACCCTTTGGATTCCCCAATACAATTTGGGCCTGCTCCTGGATTTTAATAAATCCTCAGCAAGAGATAGCCTCCTCTTAGGATTCATATAAGAATTTCCCCAGTTAGCCTCCTCTTAGGATTTGTATAATGAACCTCCCCAGTCAGCCTCAATCTTGGGCTTTGTTCAAGATAGATAAAACCCTACCCAGTGGAGTCAGTTTCTTTTAGTTTCAACCTTGGGCTTTGATCAAGGCACACAAAAATCAACGTCCTCACAGATGAGACCATGAGTCTACTCTGTAGGAGGATATTTCCTCTAAACATCACACATTAAAACAAATAATTAAAACCTTTTGTCCAGATAATTGCTGTAAGTGGCACACTTGTTGATTCAAAATCCAAGTTGGAGTCCTTCTCTTATCCTGGATAAAATTCATCTTTCATTTACCAGTTGTAAGTGGCAAGCCTCTGGATTCAATACATCCAAGCCAATGTCCTTCTCTTAGCATGAAATATTCATAAGGAAAAAGTGGCATTGCTCTACACTGGGTTAAAGCTTTCTTCCTTTATGAAATCATCCTTATAAAGGAAATTATGGCATTGGTGGATTCATGTATCTCAATTAAAGTAATTTCCCTTATAATCAACTTCTCCACAATCTGTGATGAATAGGTGAGATATTCTCCCTTTAGAGATGGCAAATTCTCTCTCAGTCAGCCTTCAGCTTCAATCTTGGGCTTTGAACAAAACACAAACACTCTGATAGCTTCAATATTGGGCTTTGAACAAGACACCAAATATCTTTCCTCCAATAGAAATAGAAGGAACTACGATTGCTCTGATTTCCCAGATATCTTTATGGGAATACATAGGCATAAGATTGCGAAATCTTAGCGAGCACACAAATCAAAAACTTTAGGTCCAGTACCTTCCCAAAAACAACGGAAAACCCGAAAATAACAAAAACACTCTCTCAACACTCCCAAAGGAGAAACTTTCCCAAGCCACAGTATATAAACACAAGAGAGCATTTCAAATCAACAGAGAAACATGTAATAAAAATTGCCTATGGATAACCATATATACACTGGGTGTTAATAGCCTCCTTTTGTATAACCTGACCTCGTTCCCCGATCTCTTAGCCTTTGTTAAAGAAAACATTTGCGTGCAAGGTTAGTCTTAGATATCTTCCCATTCCTTTCCAGCTTTATAGGATAACTAAGAAATCAGAAAATAGCACCCAAATTGCATTGCGGTAAGGTGGTCGCGTCACCGACAAAAACTGAACGCTACACATACACCTTCACTAATCACCACTCTTTTGCTAATTTCCCTCCAAATTCAAATTCCAAGCCTAATTCTCATTTCCAAACCAAATTCCAAACCACCAAAATTTCCAAGCCTAAATCCTATAAATAGGACCCTCATTTCATTCATTTCACAAGCTTTTGATAGCCAAGAAACCTCTTGCAAATTCTCTCCCCAACCACAAAATTCACTCAAAGGTCGCTTTTATTTTTTTGAAAGTTAACAAGTTTTCACATTGAATCTTGTTCAACTTTGAGCTAAACCTTCATCCAAACTTGTTTTCTTCATCAATTCTTGTAGATCAAGGCTTTGGATTTTGCATCTTGAAGCAATTTGAAGGAATTTTCAGATTTAGAGTGGTAATCTCATTTTGCACCATTATTGTTCTTGATTCATCTTCCACAATGTGATCCTTTAATAATTCTTATTGCTTGATCTTTAGATTTTACAAATTGTGTTTCAATTGGTGTATTAACTGTTGTTTACATTGAAATTTTATGCACAATCCATTCCTTGATCATGCTGAATTTTGATGGAATGCTGAATTTTAGAGATGCTAATTTTTTGGTGTTTTTCTAGTGGTAATCGATTACCCTAATCATGGTAATCGATTACCCTGAGATAGAATGGTGTTTTTCACCTATTTTTTGGACTGTTTTAGTTGTTTCTTCATTCCTAATCCCTTCCCTTTGTTCTTAGCCTTAGATCACATAATTTTGTGGTTTAATTTGTCTTTCTCTTCATCTATTTCTATTTTATTTGGATCAATGAAGGTCTTATGGATCTTAGAATTTCTTTGTTGAATTCTTGATCAAGACTAGATCATTACTTTTTTTCTTTTCGTGCGGTATTGTTTTCGGATGACGATTTACATATCGCTCATCTAGCATGCATTTGCACAAAGTGTAGCGCGATTTTTGTGGTTTTGAAGCACTATCGCTTGGGTACTACAGTTCGATTCATTTTTTATCCTATTAAAGCTGATGAAGGAAGGGAAATAGATGTCTCCAATTAACCCTGCTTGCAAACTGAGGTTAAACAGTCAAAATTGTTGATTTACAGATGCTATCAAAATAGGGGGGTTCGCCCTTTGGGGTTATTTTGTTGAAAACAGTGTCGGGGTAGGGTGTTGGGGATCGATGCTATTCGGTTGATATATAGGATTTTGGCTTTTTTATTAGTGTGCTCGCTAAGATTTTTCAATCTTATGCCTACGTATTCCCGGGATAGGGAAATTAGAGCGATCGTAGTTCCTCTTATTCTATGGGAGGAAAAAGGTTGTTTTGGTGTCTTGTTCAAAGCCCAAGACGTGAAGCTAAAGGTGGTTTGTATCTTGTTCAAAGCCCAAGATGTGAAGCTGAATGGTCTATTTGTATCTTGTTTGAAGCCCAAGATGTGAAGCTAAAGGGTTTCGACTTCAGAGAGAATTTGTCATCTCTAAAGAAGGGTTTGTCTGTCACAACTGTTGGGTGACTGATTATAAAGGAGAATTACTTTAACTGGGATCTGTAAATCCAGCAATGCCATAATTTCCTTTATAGGGGATTTCAACCTAAAGGAGAAGACTTTAACTCAGTGTAGAGCAATGCCATCTTTCCTTAGGAATTTCTCATGCTAAAAGAAGGACAATGGCGTGGATGTAAATAATCCAGAGGCTTGCCACTTACAGCAATTAGATGGAGGGAAGGATTTGTTGATGTTTGTATACTATGAGCAAGGCACATATTTTGATGCTAAAAGGTTGATTGACTCAACCGGGGTTTTCTTATACAAAGTCTAAGAGGAGGCTAAAAGGTTGACTTTTTCGGGGAAAATGTTCTTTCTGTCTTGTACAAAGTCCAAGATTGAGGCTAAAAGGGTTTGACTCAACAAGAGAGTCTTTTTGTGTGTCTTGTACGAAGCCCAAGACGGAAGCTAAAAGTTGTTTGACTCAACAGGAGAGTCTTTTATACTCAACAAGAGAGTGATTTGGTGTCTCGTACGAAGCCCGAGATTGAGGCTAAAAGGAGATTGACTCAACAAGAGAGTCTTTTCTACTCAACAAGAGAGTGTTTTTGTATCTCGTACGAAGCCCGAGATGGAGGCTAAAGATGTTTGTGACCCAACAAGAGGGTCTTTTATACTCAACAAAAGAGTGTGAAAAGGTTAGCTCCGCTGGGGAGGATCATTGTACAAAGCCCAAGAGGAGGCTAGGGTAACTGTTTCAGTTGAGCGACAGGTCCAGCATGTTGGTTAAAAGAGAAAATCAGTTCTTATATGGGTAATGTTGTACTCATGGATTTGATTTGAGGATCGGGATTATTTCCTGTTCTCTAAGGAAACGGGGAATCCAAAGGAGCTTTAGACTGTCCGAGTCTTACGGGTTTTATCTTCCCTTTTTTTTTTAAAGGAGCTTAAGAACGTCTTTGAGACTCAAGGAAATTAGACTGTCCAAGTTTAGAGTTTTATCTTTTATACTATGCTTAAGAGAAATTAAGAGACATCATATTTGCGGTAGAAAGATCTAGACTCCTTGAAAGACTGTTCTATTAAGATGACTAATTTTTGTTCCTATACCTTTAAGAGGTCGTCGGGACAATTTATACGAAGCCCAAGAGGAGGCGAGAGTAACTTTTAAGAAGCCGAGGGATAATTTGTACGAAGCCCAAGAGGAGGCTATCTTCCCAGAGGAAGAATCATTATACGAAGCCTAAGAGGAGTCTGTGAAAACTTCTAAGAAGCCGACGGGTCCTTGTACAACGCCCAAGACGAGGCGGGGATGCTTTTAGGAAGCCTTTGGGTCCTTACACTAAGCCCAAGAGGAGGCTGATGAACAGTTCCAAAAGGGGTTTCACTTGGAACAATGGCCTTCTGTATATGGACTGTTCAAGGGGGAGATTTCTTAGATCTAGTTATATAAAATTGTTGTAAAAGAAAATTCCCTTGGTTTAGGTTATGTTGAAATGTCTGAGAGAACGTCGGATGTAAGGAGACTAGGTTCTGTCTAGTTCTAGACGTAGTTTCCAGGGAAACTCTAAATATCTATACTATTATTACACAGTTGACATGAGTTTACGAAAGAAGACTTACAGTGAAAACAGCCCCACAGTACAATTATATACATATGAAAGCGGTAAATGAAAGCGGGTAAACATTTACTCGGTTGTAGAGCTTCCATGCTGTTTTGTTAGTTTGTTCAACAAAGAAAACTTTGTAACAATATCATATGCAAAATCAAAGGAGAAAGTGCTTTGAAAAGATTGTTGGGGCTTATAGCTCAAGGAGAGGCCCAAGGTTTTATCAGTGATTGCACTGTGAATTTGTACAGAGGGACTTATACAAGTGACTTGGTCCCAAAAAGGTTTTCTGTACAAAGGGATGGGTCTTATACTCTCTCAAGAGACCCAAAAGTTTATTTTTATACAAGTGGTGGGGCTTACAGCTCAAGGAGAGGCCCAAGGTTTTTGTTAAAAAAGGCGATGATCGCGCCGTGACTTTTGAAATACAACGGGACTTATACAACATTTGAGGCCCAAAAATTGTTTGTATTTACAAAGGATTAGGTCTTACACTCTATTAGAGGCCTAAAAATTGTTTGAAGAAAAGAAACGGGGCTTATAACACGAGGGTAGCCCCAAGGGTTTCATTTAAACGGGCGATGATCGCGCCGAACTTTTTGAAATACAACGGGACTTATACAATACACTGAGGCCCAAAATGTTTTGTTTTTCAAAAAGGGTTGGGTCTTACACTCTACTAGAGGCCCAAAAAAAGTTTTAAAGAAAGGAATGGGGCTTATAACACGAGGGTAGGCCCAGATAATTATTTGTTTGGAAAATGACGATCGCGCCGAGATTTTTTGAAATCGCAGTGGGTCTTATACAATAACTGAGGCCCAAATTGTTTTGGTTTTCAAAAAAGGTTGGGTCTTACACTCTATTAGAGGCCCATGAGTGTTTGAAAAAGATTTGTTAGGGTGAAAATCAACAAAACCCTAATTTCATCATTTTTAAAGTAATTATTCCAAGAAAATTAATTAAAATGATACAAATACCAAATAAGTTTTAATAAACAACTTATGATCTTTGGTTAAGGTTTGAAAAATGATATTTTAATCACAAGATGAATTAAAGCTCATTTGGTTTTGATTTTTCAAGATGAATATTCATTTTAAAATGTTTAAAAAATAATGAAAATGAACTTATTCACAAAAATACTAATTATATTGAATAAATAATATAAATCTTTTTTTTTTGTGGAGTAAAATATTTCAACATTTTTGTGATTTTTTGCAAAAAGAACCAATAAAAAATAATTAAAATTGAGTGAGTTATTAATTTTTCAAATCATTTAAAATAAATATGAAAATTAACAAAAAAAAAATAGTAAAAAGTGGTAAAAAAGAGGTCTGGGGCGAGGGGGATTCGAACCCCATACCTCTCGCTTGCCAATACTCCCAAACCAGCTTATCAATCACTGGGGCGCAATGCCAATTCATTAAACATATGGCAAGTGAAAAATATATAGAGAACTTGGTTGGAAAACCTGAAGAATGGCGCCATGGCCATCTTCTTCCCCGAGCTCATGCATGAAGCCCTCTATCTCACTCATCTCTCAACCATTTGACATTATTCAAACACCAAACTCGTGTGTTTTTTAACAAGGAACAAGATGGAAATACTTGATTTTATTTATTTTCTGTGTATAACAAGTTATATCATCACGACCATATGAACCCTAATTTTGCAAAAGCAGTCGTGCAGACATGGTTATGAGGGCTATGGTCAAATTTCTTGAGGGGGAACACTCAACACATGATGGCAATCAATTGGCAAAAATATCATGCGAGGAAATATGCATGGATCATGAAGATGAAGTTTTAAGGCTTACCTTGATGCAAGCTGAAATGGAACTCTGCACAGATGGTGTTCCAGATGCGATTTGATGATCCCTACAGCTTTAATGGATGTTGTGGAGTGTGTTGCAAGCTTTGGAACACTCTGAAAACTTCTGGATCAAGCTGGAGAACTCCAACGGCATAATTGAGGCATAATGGCTTGGTTGAAGGGTGATTTTGAGCTAGGGGTGTTACAGTTGGTGTTTAAGTGTTTGGACACTTCAAACACATCATATGTGATGTGTTTGAACAATTGGAATGGATTGCTTAGGGCTGCAACTCAAAACCCGATGGTGGTTGCTCAAAAACAAAGAAAATTGGCACTTAAGAGAGATTGAGAGAAAGCAGTTCTATAACTTACTTTGGTGTGCCTTGAATGATCCATTGGAACCTCTATTTATAGGTGATCAACTCTTGTCTTGGAGGAATAGTGAATGGCTTCTGGATCAGATCACCTTCAAAGGGATTGGTTGGGCATAAATGCCTCTTGCATTAGGTGTAACAGCTGCTCCAAATAGATCAGCTATGCCTTGATTGAAATCACATTCCTCAGTCATTTTAATTGGTGTTTAATCAGAGAACTTGACTGAGGAGAGTGAGAATCTTGACAATGCACTATTCCACATTAATGCCCTTTGAATTCCAGGTAAAATGTGACAAAAATGCATGAACTTCAAGTTGGAAGATTCCTTGGCTTTGTGACTCAGCTTTGTAGGTTGGATCAGATGTATTGTGATTGGTTTGAGTACATGTGGCATAATGATCCTTGGTTTTGATTCAGAAATCATGTGTGGCAAGTAAACATGCAAACTGATTTTTCCAAAACAGCTTGCAGCAGCATGACTTTGGGCATGGATTTCTCTTGGCTCAAGTTGAAATAATTCATGCTGAGAGGCTCTTTGGATTCTTAGAAACATATGCAACAATATTGATGTTTACCTTTGGCCTTGATTCAGCTTGCAACTATGTGAAAAGATCTCACAAGTTTTGGTGTTTTCAACAAAATCTGCCTTGGTCAGAATTTTTCTAAGTGTTGGAAAATGATGTATTTTCATGTTTTAGTCATTTTGGCCCAATCATAACTCAGAATCCATAACGAATTGGAGTGAGGTGTAGTTGAATATTTTGTAGAGGGTAATGAGAGCTACAAATCCAGCTTTGGATGGGGAAAAATGGCCTTGTGGTTTAGGAGTTATGATTTGTTCCATAACTTAGAAAAATTTCTAAGTTTTTATGGTTACCCCTTTTACAAGTTATCCCACTTTTCTTTATTTTTCTTGATGAATGATGATTCCAACCAGACATTAACATCATTTTAGGGTTAAGGAACCATAATTATGAAAAATATCAAAAAGTCAAAGTTTGACTTTTGTGCATAGTTGACTTTTTGTCAGATGAATTCCAAACTGTGCGATCCTCTATGAAATCAAGTCCTTGACCTAAATCAAACTTTATGGATTGATTACATAGGTATTATATGGTATATTGAATCATGTCCTAGGGTTAGGTAGCATGTCCTGGTCAAAAGTCAAAGCTACAGTTGACTTTTCTCGCGAAACCCTAACGGTGGTTCATGTGAAATTGAAACTTGTTGCTCAAGCTTCTTGGATCAATCCATTGTTGCAAATGGATCAATGTAGTGTGCTAGAGACCCTCAAACCATGTCTTGAGGTATTGGCTCGTGATTTGTCCCAAAAGTCAACTTTGGGATGAATTAGGTCAAGAAACCCTAATTTCTGATCTTTAGTGAATGCATCCCCTGAGGTTAAATTGACTTGATGATTAGGTTTATGATGTCCCATGAAGCATCTTAGGTTATGCTTTGAAGCATTGGCTCATGCCCAGAGGAAACTTTCCATCTGGAGGCCCTGGTCGACCAAAACCCTAATTTGGTGACACTGGCGATCTTGAGGCTTGATCCACCTAGAAGGGAGCAGCCTTGTGCTTAATCCTTGAAGTGGGAGTCCTCTTGATCCATTGTAGATGTTTGAGAGGTTAGACAAGTTTAAGATCATGTCAATTCTTGATTGATCCTTTGTCTAAGGCTCTTAGAGGGCCTGAAATCCTAATTTTTGTTTGTAGTAAATGCTCACCCATTTTTGGGGAGACTGATGAGGCATGATGGTTCATCCATATTGTGATGATGATTTGCCCAATGATGGGAAATCTAAGTGGTCAAAATTTGGGGTATGACAGATGCCTATATTTAATCTTCTTGGACCCGAAGGTGTGAATGACGAAGGTATTCGGGCATTCGGGGTGCAAGAGGATTAAATATCGGAATACCTAAAATTTTGATGGTGATTAAGAATGGTAGTTCACGCATCCTTCTTCTTTTGCTAAGCAATGATGCTCGAAAAAGGTAAAAACTTCCCCTCGATCCTGGTTTCCAGCCAAGGAACTGGTCTTAGTTTATGAAATAAACTTCCCCTCGATCCTGGTTTCCTACCAAGGAAATGGTCTTAATTTCTGATATAAACTTCCCCCCGATCCTGGTTTCCTACCAAGGAACTGGTCTTAGTTTCTGATATAAACTTCCCCTCGATCCTGGTTTCCTACCAAGGAACTGCTCTTAATTTCTGATATAAACTTCCCCTCGATCCTGGTTTCCTACCAAGGAACTGGTCTTAGTTTCTGATATAAACTTCCCCCCGATCCTGGTTTCCTACCAAGGAACTGGTCTTAGTTTCTGAAATAAACTTCCCCTCGATCCTGGTTTCCTACCAAGGAACTGGTCTTAGTTTTTGATATAAACTTCCCCCCGATCCTGGTTTCCTACCAAGGAACTGATCTTAGTTTCTGATATTCCTGGTTTCCTACCAAGGAACTGGTCTTAGTTTCTGATATAAACTTCCCCTCGATCCTGGTTTCCTACCAAGGAACTGGTCTTAGTTTCTTTTGTCAATAAACTTTCTTGACAAGGGACTCTATGCGTAGCGGTTTTCCTCAAACTTCTTGCCAAATTTTCCTGGGGAGATGCCATTTGATGGAAAAAGTTCTGATGTCAGACTTGCTGGGGAACCCATCTGTCTGAATTGCAGAGGTGCACAAACTACTCTGTTGGAGATGCCATTTGTCAACTCTACCGGGGAAAACGAGTATCTTGAGAGACTATCTCCGCTTGGGGTATTACATCATACTTTTCTCGGGATCTTCTCGGAAAATGCCATATGATGTGATCTAAGTTTGAGGTGCTGATGACCTTTCCGTCAGCGGACTTTTTGGAGAAAGACTGCTGCATTGCTGAATCTTTGATTAAGAGGCTTTCTCTGGGGATTTTCCTTAATCCGGGAAAGTGAAAATATCATCTTCAATGGCGAAGAGTAATGTTCGTCAACGGTCTTCTTTGGTCTCAGAGGTTCAAGTTATCAAAGTGGTCAAGAGACCAACTTTAATCCAGAGATAAGCTGGAGGAGAGAGATTGTTCAGACGCAACATTTCCTGACGAGGAAAGAACCGACGACTCGATCGTGAAGACTTTTATCACTAGGGGACAAGACTGGCCAGAGTGATAGCGATGCAATATGAATATGAATGTAAATCAATAATGCATGATGCATGTATGTATATGCTGACAAAACTGACACGACATACAAACTATTAGATGAACACGACTGGATACTCGGCCACAGTGGGAGATAAAAAGTATCGCTAGTTTAAGATAGCAATTCTGCCTTGCTTAGGTGGGATAGTCCCCGCGGGGGGCTATGTTTGTCGGGCTTAGGAGGTAAGAACTCGGCCGAGGTGTGTCAGACGAAACTAGGTCTCCGACACAGTTGATCCTTCGTTCAGGCGTACTGGTTTAGAAGAAATACTTTGATTCTGCACTTTGAGGTTTGCTTACTTCTGGAGAAGCGATCGATGTTCTTATGATGTTTAACAGTCAAAAGAAATTGCCACCTTTATTTTAAAAGCAGAAAAAGTTTAACAAGTAAATTCATTTTTGTTTTATTTCAAGAATCGTTAATCACGTTAAAATGTCGTTCTGTAAAGCTAAAACAATTAAGAATTGCAAACAAAAGCACAAGGGCTCAAATTTTATTGATAGGATTGAAGTCAGCCAATCGCGTGATTCCATAGAGTATATACAAAGTCAGAAAATGGTAATTTAGGGGAAAAGGGCTACATCGAAACATAACGACCACTATCCTTCTACCAACTTGAAATTCTGGACATCTTGAGTTTCTGTCGAAGATGACCCTGACTGGAATTTTCCTGACAGATGACGTAACTGCTGCTGAGGGATTTGCCCCTGTTGAACATAGTTACTTGACCTTATCCCTAATTTTTTCCTGGATTGTACTTTGAGATTTCCAATCCACCGGGATGATTTTTGATCATGTCTCTAATTTTTTCCTGGACCGCCCTTTCGGGTTTTCAATCCACCGAGACGTTTTTTTTTTTTAGTTTAGGCGAAGTATTTCTTGACTACATCAACATTTGTGGGGTAGGCAAATTCCTCCCCGTCCATGGTTGCACGTCTCAAGGTGCCGCCTGTGAAAGCTTTCTTGACCACATAGGGGCCGTCATAATTCGGAGTTCGTTTGCCCCGAGAGTCAGTGAGAAATGATTATATATTTTTTAGCACAAGGTCTCCTTTCTTGAAGCCGCGAGGTCAGACCTTTTTGTCAAACGCCTTCTTCATTCTTTGTTGATACAACTGACCGTGGCATAGAGTCGTGACTTGCTTCTCTTCGATCAGATTCAGTTTGTCGTGTCGGCTTTGACACCACTCATCTTCTGTAAGCTTAGCTTCCATCAATAACCGGATTGATGGGATCTCTACTTCGATGGGGAGCACTGCTTCCATGCCATATACTAGAGAGAAAGGGGTTGCCCCTGTTAAAGTGCGGACAGATGTGCGATAACCGTGAAGAGCAAAGGGTAGCATTTCGTGCTAATCTTTGTAGGTTACAACCATTTTTTGAACAATCCTCTTGATGTTCTTGTTATCCGCTTCTACCACTCCGTTCATCTTGGGTCGGTAGGGAGATGAGTTATGGTGTTTGATCTTGAACTCTGCACACAACTCTTTCATCATCTTATTGTTCAAGTTAGATCTATTATCAGTAATGATCTGGCTCGGAACACCATAACGGCAGATGATATTGTTTTTGATAAATCGGACCACCACTTGACGAGTTACATTGGCGTATGACGTTGTTTCAACCCACTTGGTGAAGTAGTCAATAGCTACCAGGATGAACCGATGTCCGTTTGAAGCCTTGGGTTCAATCATGCCAATCATGTCGATTCCCCAGATGGAAAAAGGCCATGGGGAAGAAAGAACTTTGAGATGTGTTAGTGGTACATGGATTTTGTCTGAGTATATCTGACACTTGTGACACTTCTTCATGTACTTATAGCAGTCGGATTCCAAGGTCAACCAGTAGTACCCTGCTCTTAGAACTTTTCTTGCCATTGTGTGTTCGTTGACATGAGTGCCAAAGGATCCTTCGTGAATTTCCCTTATCAGCATGTCTGCTTCTGGTCTGTCTACGTATCGGAGCAAGACCATGTCGAAGTTTCGCTTATAGAGTGTATCACCGTTCAGGAAGAAGTTGCCAGATAGTCTTCTGAGGGTCTTTTTGTCTTTTCTGGATGCCCCGGGTGGGTATTCATGTTTCTGAAGGAAGCATTTGATATCGTGATACCAAGGTTTGTCTTCTATGACGCTTCGATCTCAAAGATGTAAGCGGGCCGTTCAAGGCGCATTATGTCGATCTTAGGTAGGTCGTTCCATTGACCTACACTAATCATGGAAGAGAGAGTGGCTAATGCATCATCCATGTGATTCTCATCACGAGGGATGTGATGAAACTCGATTCTATTGAAGAAAGGCAACAACCTTCTTGCATAGTCTTTGTAAGGAATCAATCTGGATTGGTATGTGTTCCAATCTCCTTTGATCTGATTGACGATCAGAGCTGAGTCGCCATATACGTCCAAGTTCTTGATCCTTAAGTCGATCGCTTCTTCGAGACCCATAGTACAAGCTTCGTATTCGGCCTCGTTGTTTGTGCACTTGAACGTAAGTATGGCGGTGAAAGGAATGTGGGTACCCTGGGGTATTATGATAATGGTCCCAATTTTGTTTCCGTAATGATTGACAGCTCCGTCAAAGATAAGTCCCCATTGGGAACCTGGTTCTGGCCCTTCAATGTGTAATAGTTCATCGCAATCTTTCATTTTTAGATACATGACATCTTCGTTTGGGAAGTCAAATCCGATTGATTCCTGATCGTCAATCGGTTGATGAGCCAAATGATCTGCTAAAATACTCCTTTGACGGCTTTCTGAGCATGGTATTCTATGTCATATTCTGATAGCAACATCTGCCAACGGGCAATCCTTCTCGTGAGAGCAGGCTTTTCGAAGACGTACTTGATTGGATCCATTTCAGAGATTAACCAAGTAGTGTGATGAATCATGTATTGGCGAAGACGTTTGGCTGCCCAAGCCAAAGCGCAGCAAGTTTTCTCAAGCATAGTGTACCGAGTCTCACAGTCGGTGAATTTCTTGCTTAAATAGTAGATGGCGGACTCTTTCCTTCTCGTTTTTCTTGTTGGCCAATTACACATCCCATTGAGTCCGCTAGGACTGTGAGGTAGATAATCAGTGGTCTTCCCTCCACTGGAGGTGATAGAATCGGTGGGTTCAACAGATATTCCTTAATACTGTCGAAGGTGGTTTGACAGTCCTCTGTCCAAACGCAATCTTGATTCTTTTTTAGTAATTTGAAGATCGGCGCACAGGTCGCGGTCATGAGGAATATGAATCTGGAGATGTAGTTCAAACGTCCCAGGAATCCCCTGACTTGTTTTTCAGTTTTTGAAGAAGGCATTTCTTGAATGGCCTTGACCTTGTCAGGATCAACCTCAATTCCTTTCTGGCTGACGATGAACCCCAAGGGTTTCCCTGAACGGACACCGAAGGTGCATTTATTGGGATTCAAGAGGAGTTTGTGCTCTCTCAAACGCTCGAATAGTTTTGACAGGTGGGTCACATGCTCCTCCTCTGTCTTAGATTTTGCAATCATATCATCCACATATACCTCTATCTCTTTGTGTATCATGTCATGAAACAGAGTAGTCATGGCCCTTTGATAGGTTGCCCCGGCATTCTTCAAACGGAACGGCATTACCTTGTAACAAAAGGTACCCCATGGGGTAATGAACGAAGTTTTCTCCATGTCTTTCGGCGCCATTTTGATCTGATTATAGCCCGAGAATCCATCCATGAAGGAGAAGACTTTGAACTTTGTTGTACTGTCTACCAGCATGTCAATGTGTGGCAAGGGAAAGTCGTCCTTTGGACTTGCCTTGTTCAGATCTCTATAATTGACATACATTCTGACTTTTCCGTCCTTTTTGGGAACGGGTACGATGTTGGCTAACCATTGAGAATATTCTGATGTGGCGAGGAAACCCTCGTCGATCTGCTTTAGTACCTCCTCTTTGATTTCGATGGCCATGTCCGGGTGAGTCCGTCTCAACCTCTGTTTTACCGGCAGACATTCCGATCTCAACCGTAAGTGATGTTCCACGATGCTGGTATCCAACCCTAGCATGTCCTGATAGGACCAAGTGAATACATCAGGAAACTCTTTAAGAAGCTTGGTTAAACTCTCTTTGGCAGTTGGACTGAGCAGGGCCCCAATCCTGATTTCTTTTCTCTCTTTTTCTGAACCCACGTTGATCGTTTCCAACGACTCTTTGTGAGGTTCAATGGACCTTTCCTCCTGTCGGAGTAATCGGGAGATCTCCTCTGGAATTTCGTTGTTATTTTCTTCTTCAGCCCCAAATTCTGGGAACTCAAAGTTGGGAGAAAACATTGGATCGCATGTTTCAACGGGGTTTAAAGCAAGCAATCTGCATGATGTGATGATTGTTTTTAGAAGAGATAGAGAAAATGCAAGAGTGTGTGCAGTGTATTTTTTTTCTACTGCTTGTTTTTATTATTGAGTTGTTTTTTAGGATTACCATTTTCTGAGAAAAGCAAAAAGAGAAAACAACAATTAATGCGGAAATTATAGAACAACGTTATTTTATTAATGAACAAGTCAATTCTTGAAACTACAGCCCTATAAAACAAAACTCTGTCGCTTTGGACAAAGCGAAGAGGGAAATTTACAGAAAGCAAGCCCTATCAAAACATCTGTTTCACCTGGGCAGGGTGAAAGGTTAAAAGACGGCAATTACTTTGACTTATGAACGATCCTCGGAACATCGACAGCAACCTATTGGCGGCGAACTCCTCGGTGAATCACAAAGTCTGGCACCTTCTTTCTTGGTTTGTCCTCAGAGATAACGCTGATTTCTAGTGGAGCTGGATCATTGGAATATGTCTCCCAAGAAGAGTTGTCGTAGGAGGATTCCTCTGTTGCATTTTGCGTAGTATTTGTGCTCTCAGGCAAATCTTCCTATCCAGTTGGCTGGATTTCTTCGAACCTGATACGAGAGCTTTCAGGAGCGGTGTACTTGACCGCATAGTCGTATTTTCCACTTGGTTGTCCCAAGGTGTCCCACACTTCTTTGGAACTAGAGGGGTCATCTCTCTCGATGACGTTGACCTCAAGGAAAGCATAGTCGATGAATTCTAGTCCGGAAAACATTGCGAATTCATTGTCGTGCTGAGTATTTTCAAGATAACCTGTGTGTTGCTCCCATAACATGGTGGGGACACAGGTATTCTTCTCAATGATGCCCAGCTGATTTTCATTGTTCGGCTGATTTTCTTGCCCCAAGTTTCCTGGGTACGGCTGCCACATTGGCAGGTCATCCATCAGGCCATAGTAGTCGTGGTCAAAGTTGTCTTTCATCAGAGTGTCCTACTCTAATGAGTTTGGTGGAGCACGGCATCCTTCCAGATCACAATCTCCATATATCATTTCGACATCTGACCTGGGTATAAATCTTAGACTCTGTGTAGGAAAGCAAAAGGGAGTCTGCGTTTCGTCTTGAGACGTATAACCATCCTTGTTGAGATAGGACTTCTATTCTTCCTCCGTATCGGATGAATCATCTTTATTGATGGTATGCACTTCTTGAGTCACTGGGTGAAGGAAACCTCCACTATGGAAGAAATTCGGAATGGGATGAAGACTTTCACCGTTAGCAGCTGTCTGGGTACAGGTTGCAGAAAAACCAAGACCCTTCTTTGTTTTATTGTAAGTAGGAATGACAAGCTGCCCCCATCCTATTGTATTGGTACTCTCGACCGCTTTGATATCATTTTTGTACGAGGAAATTGAAGTCCCCCCTTCTGATTGATTGTCTTTGTGTAGCGAAAGCGTTTGGAACTGAGTTCCGATTATCCCTTCCGATTCTACATAAGTGGATGACGACAAATTGCTTACGAGCAAGGCCTGCTCCCCATAAACCATGACGAGTTGGTCGTTCTGGACGAACTTTAGCTTTTGGTGGAGGGTCGAGGTGACCGCCCCAGCCTGATGTATCCAAGGTCTTCCTAATAAATAACTGTATGTTGCCCAGATGTCCATGACCTGGAAAGTGACTTAGAAAGTGTGAGGACCGATAGTTATGGGCAGGTCGACTTCGCCGATAACCGTTTTTCTAGATCCGTCAAACGCTTTGACGATGACCTCGTTGGTTCTCATCAGAGGGCCTTGGAATGATAACTGCATCAAAGTGGACTTTGACATAACATCCAGGGCTGACCCTGTGTCTACCAGTACGCTGGCTAAAGCATCGTCCTAGCAGTTGACTGTAATATTGAGCGTCATGTTATGACGGCGACCTTCTTCAGGTAATTCCTCATCACTAAATCCCAAGTTATTGCAGGAAGTGATGTTAGAGACAATGTTATCGAACTGTCGTATTGACACATCCTGTTCCACAAAGGCTTGCTCCAAGACTTTCTGGAGAGCCTCCCTGTGCGCTTCTGAACTAAGTAATAGTGATAATACCGAGATCTTTGAAGGAGTCTGTAACAGCTGATCAACAATGTTATATTCACTCCTTTGGATGAGCTTCAGCATCTCATCATTGTTTTTTGAAAGGTCGGGATTACTGGATTGACCGACTGGTGGATCGGGAACTTCTGTCTGAGGTTCCTTTTCTTTACTGGGTTCTCCAACTCCTCTGTTGAAGATTCTACCACTCCGTGTTACTCGACTGATGTCTGCAATGTTCACGACGGAGGGTAACGGCACTTCCTTTCCATTCTCAACCGTTGTTGCACCGTATTTGTAAGGGATAGCCTTAGTTGATTCATACGGTAGTGGTCCCGGTAGATAGATGACTATGGGAGCCTTCTGATTTTTCTGACCATCGTAAGTAATTTCGATCTGTTCCCGGTTGGGAACTCTTGACTCGTCAAGTTGAGGGATGATGGAACAAACATCCCTAGTCCTCTAATGATCAGAGATTATGACAACGTCCTCGATTTGATCAGCGAGGTAGTTGACTGATCCAGAACTTGACCATGGTTGAATCTCTTTGTGGTCCAACTGACTTTGAAGGGCTGCTCGCACGAAGTAGCATCCTTGATTATCCACTGAGAAAAGTCCACACCGCTCATAGTTGTGTAGTGGCACCTGGCCACGTCCGCTTTGAATACAGTGTAACCTTACGGGGTCTGTTTCCATTGACCGAACATCCTGACTTTGATATCTAGTAGGATTCCCGTTAGTGATACTAATTTACTGGGTATCTTCATCCATATAGATTGGAAGCCACCAATGGTTCAACAAGTGCTGAAGCGTTTCCTGGACAAGGGCACAACCTTAATCATTTTCGCAACCCGCTTTATAGCTCTGATAATCATGTGATACCAGGAACCTGAGCCGGACCTGTTTAGCATGTAACTCCACCAGGCTAGTATTCATCAAGCGAATATCGAAAATTTGAACCATGTTGATTTGATAATGATTCCTATCATGGTAGTATTGGATCCATCCAAGATCCATCTGACGCTGGAGGGCCTCTTGTACAAAAGAGCATCCCTGTTTGTTTACCGAGCAAGTCAGACAGGAATTGTACTCATGTCGCGGCAGATTATGATATTCGCTTTGCCTTGAGTGCATTGCCACCAAGTTGACATTCATCGCACGAATGTCATGGTTTTGAATGATGTTAGAATTCGTATAAACCATGTTAACTCCACGAACTCGGTGCTCTTGGATCCATCTAAGATCCATCTGTTCCTGTAGAGCTGATTGCACCACAGAACATCCTTGATTATTTTTAGAGCAGACATCACACTGGTGATAATTGTGCGGTGGCACATGGCCATATCCACTCTGTCTACAATGCATCTTAACCAAGTTGGCCCTCAACAAGAGTACATTGTGAATTTGATAGACGTTGTTAAACTCTCCCTCTATCAAATTGACTGCAGCCTTATCATGTTGAGGCAACGGGTTTGTGAGAACATTCGGATTCGTATCTTTGAATGATAAGACCCCGCTCCTAACAAGATTTTGCACGTCGGATTTGAAACTGAGACAGTTCTCTATGTTATGCCCTGGTCCTCCTTGATGGTAAGGGCAAGTCTGATCCGCTTTAAACCAAAAAGGCAGATTTTCCAGTACTGTAAGAGGAGCCTTGGTCTGGACATGCCCCTTGGCCAGTAGTAACAGAAATAGTTCTGCGTACGATACGGGTATAGGATCAAATCCTAGTGGCCGCATTTTACGGTTGTTGTTGTATTGAGGATGAGCCTGCTGAAGAGGCTGTTGTGTCCTTTGTTGATATTGCTGTTGAATCGGTTGGCTCTACGCAACCTGAGGTTGATACGTAGAAACAGGCGCAGGGGTGATAGCAGGAGTTATGGCTGCTACTGGTTGGTACCGTCGCCTTTGCTTTCCGAGAGGGATATTCCCAATATCTTGCTCTTTTTTCTTAGGGAGAGCACTACCGTATTTCTTAGTACCGCTTGTCGACCCAGTGTCTTTGACTAGACGTCCTTCTCGAACGGCTTCCTCGAGACGCACTCCCATACCGACCATTTCGGTGAAGTCGCCGAGCGTACTAGCAACTATTCTATCGTAGTAAAATGAGCTCAAGGTCTTTAAGAAAATCTTTGTCATCTCTTTTTCCTCAAGAGGTGGACAAATTTGAGCGGTAATTTCACGCCATCTCTGAGCGTATTCCTTAAAGGTTTCCTTGTCCATTTGCGACATTGATCTGAGTTGATCTCTGTCCGGTGCCATGTCCAAATTGTATTTATATTGTTGGACGAAGGTAGTACCAAGATCTCTGAAAGTGCTGATCGTAGCGCGGTTTAAACCCATGTACCATTTTAATGCAGCACCGGTTAAGCTATCCTGAAAGTAGTGAATCAATAGATCCTGATTCTCTGTCTGAGCTGACATTCGCCGAGCGTACATCGCCAAATGGCTTTGAGGGCAAGAGTTACCCTTGTACTTTTCAAAGTCGGGCACTTGGAATTTGTGCGGAACTTTCACATTGGGGACCAAGCAGAGGTCCGCGGCGTCTTTTCCAAATAGATCCTGACCACGAATGGTTTGCAGTTCTTTCTGTATTTCCAGGAACTGTTCCTAGAATTCATTCATTCTATCGAACATGCTGTTATTTCCACCAGAAGGTATCTGGGTAATCAGTCCTTCCGGGACAGTGTGTACCACAGGCGGTGGTATAGTCATTATGGCTAAGACTCTCGGTGCCTCCCGAAGTTTGTAACCTTCAGGAGTTGTTGTTATACCCCTGGCATCTTCGTTTTCCCGAAGTTTGTAACCTTTAGGCCCAGCGGTTCTTGTTGCGGTTCCCTGATCCTCATTGATCGGCGGAACATATCATTCCGGGATATAGTTGGTAGGCATGCCCCAGGGACGATCTTTCGGCATTTTGTATCTAGGATCGGACTTTTCCACTATGGGCGTCGATGTGATCTCTGAGATCACAGTCCTTTGTTGTTGCATCTGAGCTTCTACTAGAGCTTGCATGTCGTTATGAAGCCTTCTCAGATCCTCTTTCAGAGTGTCGATCTCTTCCCTCAACTCTTTGTTCTCTTCCTCGAGATCATCCATCTTTTTTTGACGATTGGCTCGAGTATTGTACGAATGAGACAATTTGACTCTAGAACCGAGACACAAACGTGAGATTCGTAGGTAAGAAGAATATGTGACGTGAGAATGATGAATGCAATGATTATATTAATTATTTTTGTTTATTCAAAGTAAACTTCGACAATTATATTGCAAATATCAATCAGTGGGGAAACCCCGTTTTATTGAATTTAAAGGATTACGGAAATGGAAATATAGTAAATTACAAGGTGTGGAAACAGAAACCTAAGCTAATGGGTCTTGAGTCCTCTCTGAGGAGAACTCGGGTGCTGATTCTGGTACTTTCCTTTTCTTGGACCGGGGCTCTTGGGCCTTTGTCGGGTTGTCATTCCTTTGCCAAGTGAAAGGAGCGAGCAAATTCCTTTGGTCATCCTGATTTTCCACAGCATGTTGCTCTAAAATCTCAATCAGAGCATCCTTATCTTTTAACAGTTGTTGTATTTTGGTACACTCCACATTGAGAATGCGGTATTTGTTCTTCCAAGACCTCCTTTCCTGTTGAACTTTGTTGAGAGTAACCTGGACTTTTTCCGTCTCAGTCATGAAATACATGACAGATTCCCTTGGCAGAAGAACTCTGTGATGAGGATAAGGCATCTTTAGCTTGAGAGCTCTAGTTTGTACCCAGTGGAGATAAGGCTCCACCGAGACACAGTCCGGTTTTCCTAGAGACTCCCTTCCTTTCTTATGAACATGTTTCCAAGCGTGCACTATTTCCGTCTTTAGTGCCCTGTCATTTTCTCCTTCCTTGAAGAAAAGACCTTCCAGATGAGCATTACGCGGGACATGCCTCATCGGGTATCCAAATTGAAGACGAACTAAAACTGGATGGTAATTGATTCCTCCCTTAGTTCCTATAAGGGGTAAGTTGGGGAAGTTTCCACAATGGTCAATGATCCTGATCCCGTCATAAATCCTATTGTACCAATCTATGTCAGAGTTGGTAAGAGACATGATTTTCTGCGACCAACGTAAGGCACTCTTATGATCCTAAAAAGCAGCAGACTTAGGCAAATGGGAAATAAACCACTTATATAGCAGGGGTACACAACATATGATTATCCCTCCGCTGTACAAATTCCTTAAGTGTACAGAATGATACGCATCTGCGAGCAAAGTCGGTACAGGGTTTCCAATGAGAAAAACCTTAATGGCGTTGATATCTACAAAGTTATCAATGTTGGGAAACAAAAATAACCCGTACGTGAGCAAAACAAAGATGCTCTCGAAAGCGGCCACGTTCCCTATACTAGCAAAGTATAGAGCCTTCTTTACCAGAAACTTGGCTGGTAAACCTGGTATTCCTCCCTTGGTAGTCATGTGAGTCTTGGCTTCTGAGTCATCCAAATAAATTGCTCTTGCAATGGTCTGATCCTTTGGAATTTCTTCCAGTCCAGAAAAGGGAGCTTGATCAGTAATGTGTAAATCAGTCAAGTGAGAATATTCCTCCAGTGTTGGTGTAAGCTGGTAATCTGGGAATGTGAAACAGTGATAGACCGGATCGTAAAACTGAACGAGTGCTTCCATGATTCTTTCAATTACCTGGACCCTTAACAGAGGTAGCAGACCTCCGTACTTGGCTCTGAAAGCCTCATGGTTTGTGATCATTCTCGCCAAACCTCTCAAATCCTCTAACTTTGGAACCTTGAAGGTATACTTATGAGTTTTTCTTCTACCGAAATCCATTAGCGCAATCTCCTTTCTCTGACATTTGCAATCATTGTCTTAGTTTAATTTTGAAAAGAGAGACTAGAAGAGAAAATTTTCTTTGTTTTAATGTTTTTTAAATGAATGCATGAATACAGCACACAAAACATAGAAAAAACATGGGGTCAAAGGGTCGGTGTCATGAAGTCAAGGCTCTACCCATCCCAAAGGTTTATACTAGTGGTTTTTGTACCTGTCTCTCAAAATCATTGATTCTTGTCGAGATAACATCGGCGGGCCGGGAACCGTGCTAGGTGATGTTATTTCGAAGAATCTCAGAAGAGGGTAGTATCGCGTGACAACTATTTCCGATAGTTTCCGCACTACTGAAAGAGGTTTTTCCTAGGTGTATACTCAATCTTTCCACATGCGGCATCACACGCATTCCCATTAGCAGAAAAATAAACAAAGATATCAATTAGGAAAAGCAGTATATATATATATATATTTTCCCTAATGTCCTAGACTTTTAAGAGCTATGAATCCTATGTTCCTGACAGAAAATGGCTCCCCGGCGGAGTCGCCATTCTGTGGTACCTTCCCAATTTAAAGGTTTTTGACCTAAGATCCCAGTGAGGGCCGATCCTAGCAATAATATTGGTTCCCAGTGACATCACTATGCATGTGACACCTTGAATTCAAGATTTTTCATCCCTGGGGAAAACAAGAAAGAAGCTCTCCCACTGTGGTCGCCACTCTCCTGTAGCGCGATTTTTGTGGCTTCGAAGCACTATCACTTGGGTACTACAGTTCGATTCATTTTTTATCCTATTAAAGCTGATGAAGGAAGGGAAATAGATGTCTCCAATTAACCCTGCTTGCAAACTGAGGTTAAACAGTCAAAACTGTTGATTTACAGATGCTATCAAAATAGGGGGGTTCGCCCTTTGGGGTTATTTTGTTGAAAACAGTGTCGGGGTAGGGTGTTGGGGATCGATGCTATTTGGTTGATATATGGGATTTTAGGTTTTTGATTAGTGTGCTTGCTAAGATTTTTCAATCTTATGCCTACGTATTCCCGGGATAAGGAAATCAGAGCGATCGTAGTTCCTCCTATTCTATGGGAGGAAAAAGGTTGTTTTAGTGTCTTGTTCAAAGCCCAAGACGTGAAGATAAAGGTGGTTTGTATCTTGTTCAAATCCCAAGATGTGAAGCTGAATGGTCTATTTGTATCTTGTTTGAAGCCCAAGATGTGAAGCTAAAGGGTTTCGACTTCAGAGAGAATTTGTCATCTCTAAAGAAGGGTCTGTCTGTCATAACTGTTGGGTGACTGATTATAAAGGAGAATTACTTTAACTGGGATCTGTGAATCCAGCAATGCCATAATTTCCTTTATAGGGGATTTTCAACCTGAAGGAGAAGACTTTAACTCAGTGTAGAGCAATGCCATATTTCCTTAGGAATTTCTCATGCTAAAAGAAGGACAGTGGCGTGGATGTAAATAATCCAGAGGCTTGCCGCTTACAGCAATTAGATGGGGGAAAGGAGTTGTTGATGTTTGTATACTGTGAGCAAGGCACAGATTTTTATGCTAAAAGGTTGATTGACTCAACCGGGGTTTTCTTATACAAAGTCTAAGAGGAGGCTAAAAGGTTGAATTTTCCGGGGAAAATGTTCATTCTGTCTTGTACAAAGCCCAAGATTGAGGCTAAAAGGGTTTGACTCAACAAGAGAGTCTTTTTGTGTGTCTTGTACGAAGCCTAAGATGGAAGCTAAAAGTTATTTGACTCAACAGGAGAGTCTTTTATACTCAACAAGAGAGTGATTTGGTGTCTCGTACGAAGCTCGAGATTGAGGCTAAAAGGAGATTGACTCAACAAGAAAGTCTTTTATACTTAACAAGAGAGTGTTTTTGTATCTCGTACGAAGCCCGAGATGGAGGCTAAAGATGTTTGTGACCCAACAAGAGGGTCTTTTATACTCAACAAAAGAGTGTGAAAAGGTTAGCTCCGCTGGGGAGGATCATTGTACAAAGCCCAAGAGGAGGCTAGGGTAACTGTTTCAGTTGAGCGACAGGTCCAGCATGTTGGTTAAAAGAGAAAATCAGTTCTTATATGGGTAATGTTGTACTCATGGATTTGATCTGAGGATCGGGATTATTTCCTGTTCTCTAAGGAAACGGGGAATCCAAGGGAGCTTTAGACTGTCCGAGTCTTACGGGTTTTATCTTCCCTTTTTTTAAAGGATCTTGAGAATGTCTTTGAGACTCAAGGAAATTAGACTGTCCAAGTCTAGAGTTTTATCTTTTGTACTATGCTTAAGAGAAATTAAGAGACAGCACATTTGCGGTAGAAAGATCTAGACTCCTTGAAAGACTGTTCTATTAAGATGACTAATTTATGTTCCTATACCTTTAAGAGGTCGTCGGGACAATTTGTATGAAGTCCAAGAGGAGGCGAGAGTAACTTTTAAGAAGCCAAGGGATAATTTGTATGAAACCCAAGAGGAGGCTATCTTCCCGGAGGAAGAATCATTATACGAAGCCTAAGAGGAGGCTGTGAAAACTTCTAAGAAGCCGACGGGTCCTTGTACAACACCCAAGAGGAGGCGGGGATGCTTTTAGGAAGCCTTTGGGTCCTTGCACTAAGCCCAAGAGGAGGCTGATGAACAGTTCCATAAGGGGTTTCACTTGGAACAATGGCCTTTTGTATATGGACTGTTCAAGGGGGGGATTTCTTAGATCTAGTTATATAAAATTGTTGTAAAAGAAAATTCCCAAGGTTTAGGTTATGTTGAAATGTCCGAGAGAACGTTGGATGTAAGGAGACTAGGTTTTGTCTAGTTCTAGACATAGTTGCCTGGGAAACTCTAAATATCTATACTATTATTACACAGTTGACATGAGTTTACGAAAGAAGACTTACAATGAAAACAGCCCCACAGTACAATTATATACATATGAAAGCGGTAAATGAAAGCGGGTAAACACTTACTTGGTTGTAGAGCTTCCATGCAGTTTTGTTAGTTTGTTCAACAAAGAAAACTTTGATAACAATATCATATGCAAAATCAAAGGAGAAATTGCTTTGAAAAGATTGTTGGGGCTTATAGCTCAAGGAGAGGCCCAAGGTTTATCAGTGATTGCACTGTGAATTTGTACAGAGAGACTTATACAAGTGACTGGGGCCCAAAAAGGTTTTCTGTACAAAGGGATGAGTCTTATACTCTCTCAAGAGGCTCAAAAGTTTATTTTTATACAAGTGGTGGGGTTTACAGCTCAAGGAGAGGCCCAAGGTTTTTGTTAAAAAAGGCGACGATCGCGCCGTGACTTTTGAAATACAACGGGACTTATACAACATTTGAGGCCCAAAAATTGTTTGTATTTACAAAGGATTGGGTCTTACACTATATTAGAGGCCCTAAAATTGTTTGAAGAAAAGAAATGGGGCTTATAACACGAGGGTAGGCCCAAGGGTTTTATTTAAACGGGCGATGATCGCGCCGAACTTTTTGAAATACAACGGGACTTATACAATACATTGAGGCCCAAAATGTTTTGTTTTTCAAAAAGGGTTGGGTCTTACACTCTACTAGAGGCCAAAAAAAGTTTTAAAGAAAGGAATGAGGCTTATAACACGAGGGTAGGCCCAGATAATTATTTGTTTGGAAAATGGAGATCGCGCTGAGATTTTTTGAAATCGCAGTGGGTCTTATACAATAACTGAGGCCCAAATTGTTTTGGTTTTCAAAAAGGGTTGGGTCTTACACTCTATTAGAGGCCCATGAGTGTTTGAAAAAGATTTGTTAGGGTGAAAATCAACAAAACCCTAATTTCATCATTTTTAAAGTAATTATTCAAAGAAAATTAATTAAAATGATACAAATACCAAATAAGTTTTAATAGACAACTTATGATATTTGGTTAAGGTTTGAAAAATGATATTTTAATCACAAGATGAATTAAAGCTCATTTGGTTTTGATTTTTCATGATGAATATTCATTTTAAAATGTTTAAAAAACAATGAAAATGAACTTATTCACAAAAATACTAATTATATTGAATAAATAATTTAAATCTAATTTTTTTTGTGGAATAAAGTATTTCAACATTTTTTTGATTTTTTGCAAAAAGAACCAATAAAAAATAATTAAAATTGAGTGAGTTATTAATTTTTCAAACCATTTAAAATAAATATGAAAAATAACAAAAAAAAATAGGAAAAAGTGGTAAAAAAGAGGTCTGGGGCGAGGGGGATTCGAACCCCAGACCTCTCGCTTGCCAATACTCACAAACCAGCTGATTAACCACTGGGGCGCAATGCCAATTCATTAAACATATGGCAAGTGAAAAATATATAGAGAACTTGGTTGGAAAACCTGAAGAATGGCGCCATGGCCATCTTCTTCCCCGAGCTCATGCATGAAGCCCCCTATCTCACTTATCTCTCAACCATTTGACATGATTCAAACACCAAACTCGTGTGTTTTTTAACAAGGAACAAGATGGCAATACTTGAATTTATTTATTTTCAGTGTATAGCAAGTTATATCATCACGACCATATGAACCCTAATTTTGCAAAAGCAGTCGTGCAGACATGGTTATGAGGGCTATGATCAAATTTCTTGAGGGGGAACACTCAACACATGATGGCAATCAATTGGCAAAAATATCATGCGAGGAAATATGCATGGGTCATGAAGATGGAGTTTTGAGGCTTACCTTGATGCAAGCTGAAATGGAACTCTGCACAGATGGTGTTCCAAATGTGATTTGATGATCCCTACAGCTTTAATGGATGTTGTGGAGTGTGTTGCAAGCTTTTGGAACACTCTGAAAACTTCTGGATCAAGCTGGAGAACTCCAACTGCATAATTGAGGCATAATGGCTTGGTTGAAGGGTGATTTTGAGATAGGGGTGTTACAGTGGGTGTTTAAGTGTTTGGACACCTCAAACACATCATATGTGATGTGTTTGAACAATTGGAATGGATTGCTTAGGGCTGCAACTCAAAACCCGATGGTGGTTGCTCAAAAACAAAGAAAATTGGCACTAAAGAGAGATTGAGAGAAAGCAGTGTTATAACTTGCTTTGGTGTGCCTTGAATGATCCATTGGAACCTCTATTTATAGGTGATCAACTCTTACCTTCGAGGAATAGTGAATGGCTGCTGGATCAGATCACCTTCAAAGGGATTGGTTGGGCATAAATGTCATTAGGTGTAACAGCTGCTCCAAATAGATCAGCTATGGCTTGACTGAAATCACATTCCTTAGTCATTTTAATTGTTGTTTAATCAGAGAACTTGACTGAGGAGAATGAGAATCTTGACAATGCACTATTCCACATTAATGCCCTTTGAATTCAAGGTAAAGTGTGACAAAATGCATGAACTTCAAGTTGGAAGGTTCCTTGGCTTTATGACTCAGCTTTGTAGGTTGGATCAGATGTATTGTGATTGGTTTGAGTACATGTGGCAAAATGATCCTTGGTTTTGATTCAGAATCGTGTGTGGCAAGCAAACATGCAAACTGATTTTTCCAAAACAGCTTGCAGCATCATGACTTTGGGCATGGATTTCTCTTGGCTCAAGTTGAAATAATTCATGCTGAGAGGCTCTTTGGATTCTTAGAAACATATGCAACAATATTGATGTTTACCCTTGGACATGATTCAGCTTGCAACTATGTGAAAAGATCTCACAAGTTTTGGTGTTTTCAACAAAATCTGCCTTGGTCAAAATTTTTCTAAGAGTTGGAAAATGATGTATTTTCATGTTTTAGTCATTTTGGCCCAATCATAACTCAGAATCCATAATGAATTGGAGTGAGGTGTAGTTGAATATTTTGTAGAGGGTAATGAGAGCTACAAATCCAGCTTTGGATGAGGAAAAATGGCCTTGTGGTTTAGGAGTTATGATCCTCTAAAGTTGGTACCCTAGCCGCTTTGTTCCATAACTTAGAAAAATTTCTAAGTTTTTATGGTTACCCCTTTTACAAGTTATCCCACTTTTCTTGATTTTTCTTTATGAATGATGATTCCAACCACACATTAACATCATTTTAGGGTTAAGGAACCATAATTATGAAAAATCTCAAAAAGTCAAAGTTTGACTTTTGTGCACAGTTGACTTTTTGTCAGATGAATTCCAAACTGTGCGATCCTCTATGAAATCAAGTCCTTGACCTAAATAAAACTTGATGGATTGATTTCATAGGTATTATAGGGTATATTGAATCATGTACTAGGGTTAGGGAGCATGTCCTTGTCAAAAGTCAAAGCTACAGTTGACTTTTCTCGCGAAACCCTAACTGTGGTTCACGTGAAATTGAAACTTGTTTCTCTAGCTTCTTGGATCAATCCATTGTTAAAAATGGATCAATGTAGTGTGCTAGAGACCCTCAAACCATGTCTTGAGGTCTTGGCTCATGATTTATCCCAAAAGTCAACTTAGGGGTGAATTAGGTCAAGAAACCCTAATTCTTGATCTTTAGTGAATGCATCCCCTGAGGTTAAATTGACTTGATGATTGGGTTTATGATGTCCTATGGAGCATCTTAGGCTATGCTTTAAAGCATTGGCTCATGCCCAGAGGAAACTTTCCATCTGGAGGCCCTGGTCGACCAAAACCCTAATTTGGTGACACTGGCGATCTTGAGGCTTGATCCACCTAGAAGGGAGCAGCCTTGTGCTTAATCCTTGAAGTGGGAGTCCTCTTGATCCATTGTGG
Source organism: Lathyrus tuberosus (assembly GCA_022829125.1). Lineage (NCBI taxonomy): Eukaryota > Viridiplantae > Streptophyta > Magnoliopsida > Fabales > Fabaceae > Lathyrus > Lathyrus tuberosus. Next base: position 24,245,373 of record JALAZF010000017.1, read on the forward strand.
ATGTTTGAGAGGTTAGACAAGTTGAATATCATGTCAATTCTTGATTGATCCTTTGTCTAAGGCTCTGAGAGGGCCTGAAACCCTAATTTTTGTTTGTAGTAAATGCTCACCCATCTTTGGGGAGACTGATAAGGCATGATGGTTCATCCATATTGTGATCATGATTTGCCCAATGATGGGAAATCTAAGTGGTCAAAATTTGGGGTATGACACAAAGATCATTTTGACCGGCCTCGAGTAGGGTGACTTCTATATAAGTCACTTGGAGACTACTTAACATAGTGCTACATGTGTCCCATATCGGAAAATGATCATTCGTGGTCCAAACTTATGTTTGCAAGCCCAATGATGGTTGATTATTTGTCTTTTGGCTCAATACCTATGAGACTTGTTGTTAGGAGGCTTTGGTCTTATAAATCCTCTAATGAGTTCTCATTAACGTTGACCAAAGTGCATTATTCAATCATTATTGATCATTTGTTCTAACAATTAACCACTAACTTACTAACAATATTATTGTACTAATCTTGTTTATGTTTCCTTCTTGCTCCTTATCTCTTTATTTTCTTTTATGCTTTATGTTATCATATCATATCATATCTTGTTTATGCTTCCGTCATTTTCACTTTATCCACTTGGACCTTTTTTTTATGCTTGTCCACTTGGACCAAAAAACATTAATAAAGGCCAAAACCTCTAAAAAACTTGTGCTCTTAATCTTGTACTATGGTTACTATCCTTTGCATTGGACATGGAGTTTTGCACCTGTTGGAAGCGGTAAAGCGGCAAGCAACAAAAAGATTTGGAAGTATTTTTCTGGGAATTTATCGTGTTCACAGAGATCGCTGATATTGAACTGTCGTTCGACAATTTAAATGTTAAAGAGTTTGGGTTTAAAATGGGTTAAACATAGAAACAGAAAAGTAAATATTAACAGAAAAAGAATTCATTCTTCAGAGAGAAGAAACTTATCCGGCATGCATATAATCCACTCCTCACAAACTAAAACCTATCGACCAGTTATACTCAACCTACAATACTCCTCAATATCATCCAGAATCGCTCACAACAATGTCCATCTCTAACACACTGAGCGGAGAGAACAACCGTGTTACCCTCGTTGACACTCTCGCACCGACTCGAGATACGGAGGCATTAAGCTTCGACACCCATAAAGATTGTTAGCTCTAACTATCTCTAGCATCCAGAAAATAACAGATAATAACCCCTAATCAAAGTTTGCGATGTTTATCTCTAACACAACCCAAACCCCGAGCATAAAGCAAAAATCAAGGACAATCACCGATAAAGATTTGTAAAGCGGATTTTATACAACGCCATGGGCGACAAATATACATGAGTTCAAAGTAAATACATCGACAACAACCCAACAAAGAAGAAATACACAAAGAAGAAAAGAAATAAACCAAGCATCTCGCGGTTTGTCAACGCCGGTTGATGAGAAATCCACCCCAGATCATCCGTGTGCAAGCTTCAATGTTGTTTTCTAAGCTAGTCCTACTAAAAAATGAGTTTGATGGAGTTGGGAGCAAAAATCCCCAAAAGCATAACCTAAAAAATGAATGAAATGACTTAAATAACATTTCAAAAATCAGTCAAGTTCGCAAAGCGAACTTTTATTCGCTGAGCGAACATAAAAAATTGGCACTTAAGTGCCTCAGAATAGCAAAACCACCTCTGCGATTCTGCAAAAGTTCACAATGCGAACTTTTATTCGCAAAGCGAATATTTGCTGGAAAGTTCACAATGCTAACTTTGGTCCCTTTTTCTACTGCCTCCAGTCTGGGAAAGTTCGTTGGGAAGTTCGCAAAGCGAACTTTGGTGCCTTTTTGCTCCCAGCCCTTGTTTTGACCATAACTTCTGAACCGTAACTCGGATTTACACACGGTCGGAAGCGTTGGAAAGCTTATTCAATGCTCTATACAAAAATGGCAAAATATATTTGCTTGAATACCCACAAAAATGAGAGAAAATAAATTAAACTCAATGATATTTACACGATACGCAATATATACACTATAACATAAAGTAAATGTATTTACAAACAAAACGGGGTTTATTCCAACGATATTAACAAAAAGCATCCATAAGTGCAACAAAACTTATATACAAAAATAGATACAATTTGCACTTATCAAACTCTCCCCAACTTAAACTTGTTTGTCCCTAAACAAGAATCAAGTGACTTAAAGAAACAGAGTGACAACCAAAGAATCATGAATCAACAGGTTTTGAAAAACAGAAACAAATGAATGGTTCAAATGAAAAACGGTACACACAATGTAAATACTTACCGCTAAACTACGACGACAACATAGGCACAAAACAAATGCAAAATACAAAAATCATGCCAAACATCCTAAAACAACACAAGTTCAAACATGAATCACACCTAGTAAAAACAATCATCGGTAGATGAAAAACACAAAATGAGGTACTTTTCACTCACACAACAACCTTGCAAACAAAAGACTAAATTATGCATTCATCCAAAAATTCACATTGAACATACAAAGGCAAGAATCACAAGGGCTTTCAAGATAATAGCGTGGTCGGGTAAACAAACAAGGGGCAATTTCTAAAGGTAATTGAAACAAAAACTTGTCTAAACCTAAGGGAGTGATCAACTCACAAAGACTCAAAAACAAAATTCCTATCAACTTCTTCCAAAATCCCAAGTGTTACACAAAACACAATACTTATTTAGCACAATTATATGAACTCTTTTTTGTTTCCTTTCTCAAGGATTTCCTTTTTTTTTCTTTTTTTTCTTTCTTTTATTTTTCATATTCTTCTCTTTTTTCTTTTCATTTTCAACCTCATAGAAACCAACCAATGAGTAAACAATCATTCTCTCCCCAACTTGAATTCAACCATATCATCATGTGAATACTCCCTACTTTCTAAGGCAAGGTAAAAATTCATACAACAACACAAAGTTGAGGGTTCAAGAAAAAATAATCAATCAAAATCCATACAAAAAGTGAATTCAATACTCATAGACAAGCATTAAGTTCAAATAACATGGATAATGATAGAAAGGCACAAAGGGGTTTAACAAATGCTCACACGCTCACAAGGTGAATGACTATTTGGCTAGGTAGTTGTGCTCAAAATGAAACAAAATGCCTTGATCCTTTTCATGCTTTAATATAATCAACACAAATAAAAGATTAGGCATAATAAAATCCAATTAGAACAAGAATATTGGTACTCCGCACATATATGAACAATGGAAAGCTACCTCACAAAAAGGGTGGGAACTAAAGTGATTCACATCAAGAACAAGTATACAAAAGAATGAATAACATGGAAGTTTGTAAAAAGCCTAAGTATCATGAATATGATAAAGTCTAGAAAGCGATAAACACATACCTTGAACGTGTACAAAACTTAACAATATCATTACCATATATCCGCAAGTTGAAACGATCAAACTTGGAACATCACCGTAAATTTCCTCAAGTTACTCAAAATAAGCTCTTAGACAAACACAAAAACTATTAATATAAACAAACTAAAAGACCGGGTGAAATTGGATTAAACAAGTTGTAAAGTGAAGATTTGAGAATTTTACGAATAATCCGAGTACAACTTGTTTAATGAATATTCACCACACTACCTAAGCTAGAATGAAAAAGTAGTAACGAAACAAAAAACGATAAAACATGCTTGTTTTACGTCGTAAGCTCGAAGCCTGTTATTTAAGAACGTTCCTCCAAGTTGCTTCCACCCGGTTACTCCTAACCACCACGCAAGCAAACGTGAAAAGAAACAAACAATGATATAACAAATTCACAAGTATAAGTATCAATATAAACAAGTGAAAATATACAATATGTATGATATCTACAAAACTCAAAAACAAAGAAACTATCGCAATGTGATCCAATAAAAACATTGATCCCCGACAACGGAGCCATTTTGTTGGAAGCGGTAAAGCGGCAAGCAACAAAAAGATTTGGAAGTATTTTTTTGGGAATTTATCATGTCCACAGAGATCAGTGACATTGAACTGTCGTTTGACAATTTAAATGTTAAAGAGTTTGGGTTTAAAATTGGTTAAACATAGAAACAAAAAAGTAAATATTAACACAAAAAGAATTCATTCTTCAGAGAGAAGAAACTTATTCGGCATGCATATAATCCACTCCTCACAAACTTAAACCTATCGACCAGTTATACTCAACCTACAATACTCCTCAATATCATCCAGCATCGCTCACAACAGTGTCCTTCTCTGACACATTGAGCTGAGAGAACAACCGTGTTACCCTCGTCGACACTCTCGCACCCGACTCGAGATACAGAGGCATTAAGCTTAGACACCCATAAAGATTGTTAGCTCTAAATCTATATTTAGCATCCAGAAACTAACAGATAATCATCCATAATCAAAGTTTGCGATGTTTATCTCTAACACAACCCAAACCCCGAGCATAAAGCAAAAATCAAGGACAATCACCGATAAAGATTTGTAAAGCAGATTTTATACAACGCCATGGGCGACAAATATACATGAGTTCAAAGTAAATACATATAAAACAACCCAACAAAGAAGAAATACACAAAGAAGAAAAGAAATAAACTAAACATCTCGCGGTTTGTCAACGCCGGTTGATGAGAAATCCACCCGGATCATCCGTGTGCAAGCTTCAATGTTGTTTTCTAAGCTAATCCTCCTGAAAAATGAGTTTGATGGAGTTGGGAGCAAATATCCCCAAAAACATAACCTAAAAAATGAATGAAATGACTTAAATAACATTTCAAAAATCAGTCAAGTTCGCAAAGCGAACTTTTATTCGCTGAGCAAACATCAAAAATTAGCACTTGAGTGCCTCAGAACAGCTAAACCGCCTCTGCGATTCTGCAAAAGTTCGCAAGGTGAATATTCGCTGAAAAGTTCGTAATGCTAACTTTGGTCCCTTTTTTTACTGCCTCCAGTCTGAGAAAGTTCGCTGGGAAGTTCGCAAAGCAAACTTTGGTGCCTTTTTGCTCCCATCCCTTATTTTGACCATAACTTCTGAGCTGTAACTCGGATTGACGCACGGTCGGAAGTGTTGGAAAGCTTATTCAATGCTCTATACAACAATGGAAAAATATATTTGCTTGAATACCTACAAAAATGAGAGAAAATAAATTAAACTCAATGATATTTACACGATATGCAATATATACATTATAACGTAAAGTAAACGTATTTACAAACAAAGCAGGGTTTATTCGAACGATATTAACAAAAAGTATCGATAAGTGCAACAAAACTTATATACAAAAATAGCTACAATTTGCACTTATCAACACCTAGACCTTGGACATCCAATGCTATTCTTGGACCCTTGGACTTAGAACTAGGACTTTCTCCCTTTTCTTTGGAATTATGGTTTTAAGACTTTGGAGTTTTGTACTTTTGCTTAGTTTATGGTGAAGATAGCTACATTTGTGGTTAGATCTTTCTTATCCTTATCTTTTACTTTATGCTTTAGGATAGCCTCTTCATCTTCTCCCCATTCTTAAATTTTCAAAATCTTCTCCCTTTTTCAAAACTTTCTTATTTTCAAACTCTCACCTCTTTCATAATCAAACCTTGACTTTGTCATGTGATTTTACTCTTTTCTTTTCATTTCTTAATAAATTCTAAACTACATAAGCATATTGACACCTTTTTCAAAAGACTTTAAAAAACACCAAACTCACTTACCCTCTTTTGTGCCCTTGTGCACTTTTCCTTTAACTTTTTCATAAGTTTAGACATGATTCATCTCTTTAAGCGGAATTATTCGCTTGGAAATGACGACTTGTCTTTACATTTAAAATCAACCATAACAAACCTATTTTGTTATTTTTACTACGAACTACGAGGTTTTGATCCTATATTACACTTTGTGGGTACGTAGGCATGAGGCGATAAGTCTCTCCAAACACAAAAAATCTAAAAAAAATACTTCTCTTCTCATCTCCTCAATCTCATTTCAAACAAACATTTTCAAACAAAAAAGTGTAGATATTTCAAAGGGTTTCTATAGAGTACTATAGACGTTTTGGGTGCTAACACCTTCCCTTAGTGTAACCAACCCCCTTACACAGTCTCTGTTAACTTGTTCTTGTTTAGAACTTGTTTAGGTTTTGTTTGCTCTTTTTCCTTTCCTTTTGGATAAAATAAAAGTGCGGTGGCGACTCTTGCTTTATGAGTTAAGGTAATCAATAGCTTACACTCACGATTTTTGCCGTACACATATAAGCATCAAAAGCCTTGATTGAGAATGTGTCACTTATCTCTCAACAATTCATAACTAGAAATAATTAAGTGCTATTGACAAGAGGAGTTAATGAGATTCAAGTTTCTTTTATATCTCTTCAAGAATATAAAGAAAAAACTTGCTGAGCTTGCTTCACTAGTAAAATAAATAGAAGTAGGTAAAACTCAAATGATAAGGCATTGTGGTACTTTCACTTCTCATGAGCGTCCAAGAGATTCATGTCCTACCTTGCAAGAGGATCCTCCTAATATTGATTTTCCTCATGCATATGCAGCAAACATATAAAATTTTTAAGCCAACAACTACGAAAGGTACGATAACCTAGTTAGAGAAACCATTCAAACATGAGATATGGAAATTCATCTACACTATAAAAACCTAGGCATTAAAAACAACCCATTATTTGCTAGAACTGAGCCTTCACTAAAGGACCTAGTCAAGCAAATGTCTGCCTAAAATCTCTAATTTCAACGAAGAAAAAGTTCCACCATTCACAATTTGGAGACAAATATCGGACAACTAGCCATTTTAATTAATCATATTCAGGCTCAAGGTTTAGACCAACTACTTTCCAAGATAGTAGTAAATCTGAATCTTCCGAATGTTAGTGTCATTGGTTTGAGATTAAAAAAAATTATTGAACCAACACCTAGAAAAAAATTGTTGAACCTGAACATGTTAATGTTAAGCAAGAATAACCTATACCACTTCCTTTCCCTTAGAGACTAATGAAGACTAAAAAATGGATGAGGAAGATATAGACAAGGAAATATTAGATACATTTAGAATGATGGAAGCGAACACTCCACACCTTAAAATAATTAGAAATTTCTAAAATATGTGAAATTTCTAAAATACTTTCACACACACAAGAGAAGGATGGAAAGGAATGAAAGATGTTTTCACCCTTACAACACACATCTCAAAGACTTATGCAAACACAAGAGAAGACTTGTGCACACTCAACATAGGGCACAATGTTTTTTCCCTCTTTTATCCCATGTCTAAATATACAAAGATCCAGGATCTTTTTCCATTCCATGCACCATATGTGATAATAAATTTGAAAATTCCATGTTATATATAGGTTCTTCCATTAATTTTATGTCTACATATATTTTTAAAACCCATCCTCTTAGACCTTTATAGAATACATTTGTTTCCATATAGATGAAAAATACAGACAATGCTCGCCCAATTAAATTAGTGAAAGATGTACTTGTTCGGGTTAATGAATTGATATTTCCTGAGTATTTTTCGTTTTAGACATGGAGGGAGATACAAAGTCCAATGGGCACCTATCTATTAAGTAGGTCATTCTTGAAAACTTCTAAAACAAATATTTATGTAAATAATGGAACTCTTTCCATGGAATTTGGTGATAAATTTTTAAAATTTAACATCTTTGACACTATGAAACACCAGATGGAAGAACATTTTATTGATAAAACATATCCGAATTTACTTTTTATTGATTTTCCTTCTTTGACTGATTTTGATGACACTTATACTTGTGGTATTTATAATGAATCTCATTTATGTTCAATTTGTGCTGAGATTGTAGTTGCTTTCAGGTAGATATTTCTTATGATACTTCCTTTATTTTTTCTACTAAAAAAATTTATATTGCAGATGTAGCTTGTACTGCTACCAAACTTTTACCATCACTTGAGAAACCACCTGATTTCCACTCCATGAAAATAAGAAATATGAATTTTTAAAGGGGGCTGAAAAGTTGCCTAAATAATTTCATCTAAACTTGAATCTAAACATGAACAAAAAATGCAAGTGTTGAGGATACATAAGAATGCAATTGGATGGACATTGGCTGACATTCCTGGTATTAGCATGTCATTGTGTATGCATTGGATATACTTGAGGATGGAAAAAATTATTTAAGAATTCCCAAAAGCGGCTTAACACCTTGAATTTGGATTTTGTGAAAAAGGAAGTAACCAAACTTTTGCAAGTTGGTCTCTCATACCCCATATGTGACACTAATTGGGTAAGTCTTGTATAATTTACCCCTAAGAAAAATTGACAAATAATTATCAATATTCCATAGTGGAACCATAATTTATTGGAAAATAAGGACGAAGTGCTTGTTGTGGTAGACATGAGCTTCTGATGCGGTGGAGAGGAGGTTGGCTTGCAAGGTTAGCACTTCAATGTTCAAGTTAGTATGAGAGTAAAAAGTTATATGATAATGAGAATGTATTTGAATAAATAAAAATGGCGTGTTTTCCCTCTTAAATAGGAGAAGTGGTTGGCAATTAAAAGTGTGAGTCATGATTAAATCGTGATCATCCATCTAATTGATTTCAACAGCCAATAGGGTTACCATATGAGAATCCATCTGTTCATAATGGGAAATATATTCTACATGGTTTGCACTTTTATCCCTTTTGATTTACTATTGAGACTTTTGTCTTTGGGCCTTGTAGATAGCCAAAAACAGTTTTCCTTAAGCATGTGTTCTACTTCGTAGGATGAGGGTTTGTAATACATGCTCCTACCTGGCCACAGGATCCAAGGATGTGAAAACCTTTTATGGGATGTCATTTTCATAGGGAAAAAGTGCTTTAAATTCTTTCCTTTTAATAAGTAACATTTTGTTGGGAACGTCTGACGCATGTCCCTATGCTAGTTGATGATGATGTTTCTTCTTCCTTAGAGTACTTGAGTACTTCAAATAGTTTTTGAGGAAATCTCAAATGTTGGTGGTGTGTAGTGGATCATACTACCCTTAATAAATGAGTAGTGTATAAGAGGCTTCTGAAGCGTTATTTTGACCTTTTCAACCATTATGAAGTTGCAAACGAGTTCTTTCTACTTCCTTTGTCATTTTCTTTGTAAGCTTTCGTGTTCCAACATTTGATCAAGTTTATAAGATCTTGTTAGTTGGAATTTGAAATGAGTGTTTGATAGATCCACCTTCTCTAATATAAAGTTTAATTTTTTTCTTTTAATTTTGCATCTTTTTCTAGGGTTTTCGAAGTAGTGAACATTTGATATTTTTGTTACTTTCTTGAAAGACTTCTATTGTTGTTGGCAATTTTTAATATGAGTGCTTGTGTTTAAACTTTCTTGTCTATCATATTTTGTATGCATTTGGATTATCTTTGTAGAAATCTTAATCATGGAGATTGCTTTAACTTCTATTGGGTGGATTGGGACATATTGGGGACCGTTTCCACTTTCGCCCGCAAAGGCAGTTTATACCATACTTCGATTGATGTGGGTCCTACATCTGACTAAGGAGTGTTTCCCCCTGATGGATATAAGAGGATATACAACGGATATGATGGGTGTGTCATCCCCTTTCATGAGTGCTTATTCTCTTTCATACATTTTTTATTTCCTTTTAATGAATTTGAAATCAAAATGTTATGAACCACTTGATGATCTCCCCTTTGCAGTTGCATTCGGTGAGATGAGAGTTTGTCATGGTTTTCTAGTATAAGTGTGAGCATAATGGGGGTGGGATAGGTCGACTGTGACATTGTTATTCCTTCTCTTCAAGACTCAAAATAGTCCAAATTATGCACACAGTTTAGACTAGCTTTTATTGAAGCAGAACACCACATTCTTAGAATCCTAATCCAATATGGAGAATTCCAAGGATCTCTTCTTTTTGGTTACCCCTCTTACTGAAGAAGATCACACAGAGATATATAAACTACAACATGGGCATCCATATGAGTACGCATATTTATTCTGTAAGTACTGGAGTTAGAGTTATTTCTTGACGGGGGATGGATCCTATGTTTATAAGGAGAAGGACCTGTTTGATGAAGAATTATTCTTGAAGAGAAAACTGTTAGCCTTTTCTAGGAGCTTGGTTATGTCAGTGACATCGTTCCACCTGACGCATTGTCAAGGAAATAATTGAAAAGTTTCATCCAAAATCGCTGGTTTGTGGATGATAAATAAGAGAAAAAGAGGGAGGTTATTTTCAATAAGTGACATAGAAATCTCACTTTTCTTGATTTTTTGATTAAAATACCCTTCATTTGACTTATCTCTTGTTACTTGTACTAATGCAATAAAGAGTGTAGAAGAAATGAGGAGGATGAGGAGGTACCTTTGAGTTACCTCTCTTTTGACATGTATTTCAAATGCTTCGTACAATGAGGAAGCTTTTATCTCGGGTACATCCATCGGAACACTCGTCATTCCACTTGTACAGCTTACTTCTTCACGCACTTAAATGGAAGCTTGGGTTTCTCCTAGATCGTATGTGATTGTTAATGTTTTACCTTTGTCGCAGTTGGAGGTTAAAGGAGGCCTGGCTAACATTCTTAAACTTGAAGAACCTTAGGTTGATAGGCCCTTTGCTAAACTTCCTCGGCTCAGATCTGTAGGAGGGCAGACTTCGATTCGAGTGGAGTCACCTTTTGTGATACTAGTTTTCCCTAGCATGAGGATGACTAGGGAGTTTCGGTCCTCTATTTATGATGAAGATCAGACATACTTTTCAAATATTTTTGAGGAAGCTTGATAGGGAGAATTATCATAGTTAGCTTATCATGCCCACCGGGCATCAACCGTTTTAACTTTCAAGTTTTCTGGATGGTGGAAAGTATTCTTGCCCAACCTGTTTGAAAGGAGATAGAGATTCTTAAAGAATTGGTTGATACCTTATTGAGATGAATTGGTATTTGGACGATATTCGAGGGGCTTCCAACTCATTTTTGTCTATAGAGGATATTGTAGAGCCTTTTGAACATCCCAACACTTTGGTCGAAAAGGTGAAGTTGTTTTCTCAGAAAGTTACAGGAAGAATGAGGATTTGGCTTCTACTCAAACATCTTTATCCAAGGTATAGGCTGCTCTGGATTGAAGCAAACTGATATTTAGATCCTTCTTGGAATATGATAGAAGAGCTAGAAAAGTCTATGAAAGAATCTCAAGATAGTCAGAAAAAGGCTGATGACAGCCTCTGTGAGATACTCTAAGAGATTCTTGCTCTGTCTAAGGAGTTGGCCAAGTCAATAGAAGAAAGTTACTCCATTTTTAGGACCCTTTTTATCCTAGTGCGCTTCTACCCTATATTTGTAAATCTTATAAGTAAGTAATATTTGTCGTTTTTTCCTGCATCATAAATTTTAGTTTGTTACTTGGCCGTATTTTTAGTTATTTTTGTGATATTGCTTCTGGTCTTGAGTTCGTTTCTATGGGACACATCTATTTCTTTGAGGTCGTGCTTGAATTTTATTTGACATCTTTGGGCACCATGCTCGACCAAAGTTTGATACCCTTTCCCAGCCCCCAAGTGAAAATTGTGGATTTATGTGCTTGCAGGTATGAAGCTGGTGATCCTTATGTTGACAATCTTCTTGATGTTTTGATGATGGCAACACCGATGAATGTTGAAGTTAATGGTCATAGATTTCCAACTCTATGATGATGGAGATTAACTTGAATATATCTCAAATGTCATCAAGTAAAAGATTCAAGGTTCGAGTGAAATGCTTATATGATTGGTATATCTGGCAAGGGAACATGAAAGCTTTAGAGTTGTGAAAGAGAGAAAGTATGAAAGATCGCCTAGCTGTGTCTGTCTAAGTGACCAGAGTTTTATGAAAGTAGGAGAGTAACTCCTAAGATACTAAGGAAACTCACACACACACACTTAAAATACTTTTAAGACCTCTTTTTATTTAACAGAATCGCCTAAAAATATTTTTAAGGTTGAGCAAGTTGATTATGGGATTGTCTGATTGTTTAGGAGTTTTTTTTTTATATTGTCTACACAATTAGATCGTTTTCCTAATCGATTAGATTACGCTTAATCAAGTCTATAATCCATTTTAATAGTCTCTTAAAAATTGATAATGGCTCTATATCGTAAACCTTCCATTTTGGATCAAAACAATCAATTATTTGAGACACCTAATCAATTAAGCCATTAATCCGTCTAGTGTGTAGTTTCCATTTTTAGCCAAATCTTTTACTATATAAACGATACTTCTTCTCACTTCATTTAACAATAGAATTTGGATTTTTCCTAATTCTTTACAATTTATATCTTTCTCCTCTCTTTTTAAATATTTTTTTTCACCAAAGATGCCTTGGTGCTTTGTGAATGAAAAACTACTTATGAAGAAAGAGTTGTTTCGGTGTCGTTCCATTGTTTTATTTTCAAGAGTGTGATATTCTTGAAGAATTGAGTTTGGTTCTTGAGATTAACCATTAAAATGTCTCTATTTGGTTATAGAACTCAGTCTGCAAATGTTTTGTTCAGTTATTGAGGTTAACCGATGAAATCTCTACTCGGTTAGGCTAGGAGGAGGTATTGCCTTGCCCCCAATGTCTTTCTATCGCACAATCATGAGAAACGTGAAAAAAAAATATATTTCTAAAGTAGAAAGAAATCAGGGTCATTAAGTGACTCAAGTCTTCCTTAGAAAATGGACATTTGTTATAGGTAAATTTTGTAGGTTTGAATTCAAAGTACTGGGACTTCTTTGAATCTAGTAAGGGCATCTTTTCTTCAAAAAGTATAAAATTCCCTCAAAATGCCACTCATAAAATATTTCGAATAAGATGCAAACATATCGAGGCAGTTAAAAAAGGTTACAAATTCAAAAAGAAGTTGTCAAATGGTCAAGAGAAGAATTTGTACAAGTTTCAAATGGTTAGTTCAATGGTGGTTACAAATCACGTGATATTCATGTAAGGAGAAATTAATTTCTGAGATTTTATAACTAAGTAAAGGACCTCAATTTTTATAAGAATTTTATTTTTCATTCAAAAGTTTATCTAAAATATAGATTACATATTTGCACACAAATAAAAATAACAATCTCGATTGGTACGTAGAACAAAAATGATGTATTTTCTCTATTTTATCAATATATTATACTTTCTCAATTTTTACTTATCTTTAGTGCAATCGTTTATCGTTTCTTTTTTCTACATTTTCTACAATACTTGAAACACATAATTATTATAGATTATTCAAACAATAATAAAGACTTAGATCAATAACGATATCAACTAAGAATTTAATAAGATCTAACTTGAATTTTTAAATTAACCTTTCGAGTTTATTTGTTAAAAGTAAAAAAATACTGTATATTATTGGTTAAGAGTTAAAAAAAAAAAAACCTTCTATATACTCACACTATAAATAATCAACTAAATCCAAATATTGATTCTGAAAATATGTTGAAGTGATTATTTGGTAAGATAAGTTCAAATAATAAGTCAAAAAAGATAAGTTCAAATAAAATTGAATAGACTCTTCTAAAGATTCATAATATAATTTCATATAAGAATCTATATTATTTAATTGTATTTTTGTTTGTATATTGCCTCTCCAAAGTGTCTCTCCAAGGGTGTCTAAATCATTGATGTTGACTAAATAAATAAAAATTGTGAGAATAATAGAATATTATTGTTCCAAATTCTGAATTATTGATGTTGGAATATTTTACAACATTTGAGACCAGTGGAAATAACGTAAATAGTGAGGGGGAATGTGAAAATAAGACTTTTTATATACTTAAAATATATTATACAATTTAAATTTATTTGCAAAGAGCATTAATATAAATTTACAAACCTTAATTTCAAAACTTTTTGAACTTTCATGTCGTTTAATCTATGTCTAACATTAGAGTATAAAAATTTTAAATTATTAACTTTTAGGCTCTATTTTATAGTTTATATGGGAAGAGGTTTGAGAGTTTTTAGAAAAATGATGAAATTAAAAGATTTGGAAGGAAAATATTTGGTTTGTATCTCATTCTAATACAAAATTTATTTATAAAGATAAAATTTAAAAATTGTATTTGAGGATTTCAAGAAGTGTAGACACGTTTTCTAAATTCAATTTATTCACTGTATGTTTTTTATAAGCAAGATTTTCGTTTCACCACATGTATTAGGACTACCACAATCCTATTACAACTATCTAGTAAGCAAATTTACAACATAGAACAATTCTACATAAACTAAATTAACTCTTCTGAACATTTATACCATTCATAATAAATATAAACAATTTTATATTTTGATCTCGTCACTACCCACCACCTCGATATGAAAACAATTCACTCTATATTGTTAGACTACTCTTTATATTAAAAATATATTGAAGATCATTCAATACAAAAATACGGTCTCAAAAATTGGTGGGTATAATAATTAAAGGCTTAAATAGTTTTTGAATCCCAGTAAGTTAACATGTTTTTTATTTTTATCCCTAATTTTTTTTCTGGAAATAATCTCGAATTATAAAATCATTTTAGTTTTAGTCCCTAAAATTAAAATCTGCAGGAAAATCCGATGAAAAACTCACAGGAAACATGCGGATTTTCTTATAGTTTATAATTTTAGGGACTAAAACTAAATGAAATTCAACATTTAAAGACTTTATCCTGAAAAATAAAAAAAGATACAAGGACAAAAAACAAAAACACGCCAACTTTCAGAAACCAAAAGACTATTTAAGGCATAGTTAAAATAGTTTAAAATAATTAAAATAGATAATATATTTTAATTAATTAAGTAAAATAAATAAGAAAAGAATTTTTTGGGTGAAAAATAGGAGCAAAGAGAAAATAAGGGATGTGACGATCTTTTTAAAAAGAATTGAGCCTTAGTATAATTGCCTAAAGATTAAATTAGGTTTTTAAGATAAAAATGGATTAGAGACCTAAAGAATTGTCAGTACGTAAAATAGAGTTTGGAAGAGCAAGGGAGGCTAGGGCTTGAAGAGGGAAGAATTAACCATCACCAATTTAGAATTTTGCAAGGAACCTAAGGTAAGAGGAGAGAGGGCTTCTATATGGGTGTATAGCATGAAAGTGTAGAGAAGAGAGGCCCTTACTCTCATTAGGAGTTGTGTGAATTGCTTATGAATTGTTGTTATACATGGTTATGGAAATCGATGATTAGGGGTGTGTTTATCTGATTTTTGTGGCTCAATTAGTGTATGTATGATTCTGTTTGTATGTATATGTTTTATGCCATTGTTGGAATTTAAAGTTTTGAACATAACCATGAAATTCATGAATTTAATTAATCAATTGTGTAATTATGTAAATTAGCATGTTTTAATGATCGATGTTATTACATGTGGTATTATTTTTTGGGCGTGTGGGAATGATTGGGAGTCGAAAATCAGAGTTCAATGGGACTCTCATAGAAGAATTCACGTTTTTTCCTTCAAGTACATGGTGACGAGCGTCACCCAGATGACGGGTTACCCATCAAGCACCTTAAGACGCTGACAAACGCCAGCACTATGAAAGGGAGACCATCATGGTCTCCATGCTTGGTTTTTCAAGTCGATCGTCACTATAATGACGATCTATGAGTTTTAAGCAGGTGACGAGTCACCAATCATGCTGTCAGAAGGGCCGTTCTCGTCCATGTTGTGTGGTTTGAGCCGTCTGTTCGGATTTTCAAGGTGTTTCTTCTTTTTGGATGATCTATGGCTATTGTTTGGCCATTTCGGCATCGTTAATTAATTAATTATCATGAATTAAATTAATTGTGGTGGGATTATTATTGTTTATTGGTAACTGCCTTACCTACCTCTTGTTGTTTATATGTAGCAATGGTATGAGATGTGTACGATGCTCTTTTGTGTTGTTACATGATGAGAATATGATTAACATTATTGTGAAATTCATGATTATATGGAGATTAATTATGTATTGTTGGTGTACATTGTGTTATTATTGGTGGATAGTAATTCAGAAGGGGGTTACTATTGTGTGTCAATGCATGTTGTTTATGGTCAAAAGCGGCCCGTAAGCATTATTATTGTTATTTCATTGATTTGTATGGACATGTATCATTGTGGCATGTCGTTGAAAAAGGCATGTTCGCTAGTTCATAAGGGGGGACTAGTGGCTTGTCCCAAGCTCAGAAGGGGGGCTTAGAGCGCTGAATGGGGGCTCGTGGGTTCTGAAGGGGAGTCCCAATTCCAGATAGAACCAAATGTTAAGTTGGTACCACATGCATAAGTGTCACATTGTTTTATGAGTCGCATCACATATATATGTGCATATTGTTGTGAATGGGTGTGAGATTATGGTGATGTTGATTGTGTATTGGATGTATGACATGTTGTGTATTTCTCTACCTTCACATTCTTTACACCGTTTATATTGAAGTTTATTTCTCACCCCTTTTGCTTAATGTTGTCCACCATGGACACCTTGCATATACTCGGGAGTAAAGTTATTGGTGTGTGGAAGGTGGCTTGTTGGAGTTATTCTTCATTTTATTTATCGTTTATCGCAATTTAGTGGTTTTAGTGCTCTAATCTTGTAACATCAAGAGCACGATGTTTGCTATGTTGTTGAATTAATTCCAACCTATGTTTTTTTTAGTTTAATTTTATATTTGAGAAGTTTAAATTGAAGTTGATATAATATGATTTCCGCTGCGTGTTGATAATTGTTTGATAGTTGTTGTTATGGGTTGTCATTGGTGACACCTTAAATTGTCGAGCAATTATTTTATATAAGTTTTGGGGTTTATGCTGTTACATGACACATATAATTAACAGTAAAAGTGGGAATAGATTGAGCTTAGTTAGACTTTGCTAAGCTTGAGTCAGACTTGCTAAAAAATACAAAGCCTAAGTTTTGTATGTAGCCTATCAGAGTTTTATTTTTAAGCTTGAGTATGGCCTTTCAAAGGTCTGATTCACTTATTAGCCTACTTAAAAGCTTATTTCATTTGAATATGTATAAATAAGCAATTCAACTAATGTTTAAATAAACTAACTAATTAAAAGATCAACGAGACTAAATATTTGTTTGCATTGACTTATTCAAGTTTACCTAGTAGCATAAGTGTTATGGGTCGGGTATATCGACCTTGAATGACCACCACCGTGAAGGAGTCATACTCCTTTCAGGATCTTCTTAACACACGAGAGTTATCAACCTAATTATTACAAAGGATCTCAACTACAAGTAAATTTGACGAATCTCCACAATTCACTCATAACAAATAACGAGTTCGTTATTTCCCTCTCTCTGTATATAAAGATAAGGTGCCAATCGAGGTAACAAGTTTAAAAATCAATTTCACTTTACTCTTATTCCTCACATACTGACTTGAACGTTGGATTTCTAACCTTGCAGGTCCCCAACTCCATCACATCTGAAGCCTTTATACACCATCGCAAATGCTTCTCAACTCATTTCTAGTTCTCGAACATAACAGTGGCATCATCAATGGGAATCAACTTCTGATTCTTACAATTTACACTATTCGCATTTGCTCTTTGATTCATCAGCTCGTAATCTCCTTAGATCACCGAATCAATAACATTATAAATTAAATTCAAATATTCATCGTGTTTAGATTCAATCAAGAATCATCTCAATTTTGATTCCTCGAATTTCCAAATCTTTAGTTTCTACGACTTCCAGTAATGACTAGATCTAAAGCTACTCGATCTACCGCAATGCATAAAACCTCCATTGTACGTGAAGCAACCATTGCTCCTCTAGTAAAGATCAATCAACCACATCTCCCTTCTTTCACTACGCGAAAAATACACAAGCGCGTCGCACGCTCTATGATACAACAAAGTCGCCACTGAACTATATTTATTCCAAAAGGAAAGAGAAAATATCGATAAAGCCCAAGGAAAAGAGAAACAGATAAGGGAGTAGGTTATGTGAGGGGAAGGTATTAGCGTCCTTCACATCTGTCGTACTCGACAGGAACCATTTTGCTTGTTCTTTGCTTGGATAGGTGTTACTATCTAGTGGTTACTCGTAAAAGGGGAAAAAAGCTTTATAATTAGTGTGCTCGTGGAGGATTGGGGTCCTCGTGCCTGCGTGTCCTCATGGTGCAATGAGGAAATTAGATCTCTGTAGTTCGCAAAACTAATGGAAAAATGAAGGAAGGTTGCTCGATAGGATCTCACAATCCTGTGCCTACATATCATTATAGTGCAATGAGGAAATCAGAGCTCCGTAATTCATGGAGAACTAAGGATGGAAAATGAAGGAAGGTTGCTCGACAAGATATCGCAACCTTATGCCTACGTATCCTCATAGTGCAATGAGGAAGTCAGAGCTCCGTAGTTCATGGAACTAAGGATAAAGCAATGGATTTGGTGTTTAAACCATAGAGGAAATAAAGGTGATAAGATTGGTGTTTAAACTATGCTAGTGAATAAAGGTGTTCGTACCAATAGGATAATAGAAATGGTGTTTAAACCAGACAGGAGATAAAAGTGGTGTTTAAACCAAGATGGGGGTAAAAGTGGTGTTTAAACCAAAGGAGAGATAGATGTGGTGTTTAAATCAAGGTAGCGGTGTTTAAACCAGAGAAGAAATATAAGTGGTGTTTAAACCAAATGAGTGAAGAAAGTGGTGTTTAAATCAAGGAAGTGGTGTTTAAACCAGAGAATTAATAGAAGTGGTGTTTAAATTGAATAAGAATAAGAGTGATGTTTAAACCAGACAGTGGATAAGACTTACGAGCGGCCACACGTCTAACTACTAGAATGCAAACTTAGCATCGCTCATTAAAAAAACACTCAACAAATCAATTTTTTCAACAAGAACTACGAAGTTCTGATTCCCTTTGGGATATGTAGGCACTGGATTACAAAACCCGGACGAACGCAATAATAAAAAACCTTTTCTTTTTACCAGATAATTCATTCATGCATTCCCTTAGAAAGTAAGTCTTTAGATATACACACCCTTTGACTAGAACAACAAGAGTGGATCTTGTCGAGTACGGCGGATGTGAGGGGTGCTAGTATCTTCCCCTTGCATAACCGACTTCCGAACCTGAATTTGGTTGCGAGAACATTTTCTACACCTTTAGGGATTTTATCAATATTTTCCCTTTCTTCAGAATATTTAAAGTTCGGTGGCGACTCAGTGCATTTTTCACGTAGGGATAGCGGGATCCTCTAGAGAAAAAAGGAAAGACCTCGGTCTTACATTAAAATGTTTACGCAAGTTGATGTCGAGGTTGATGGGGGCCAGAGAGGGCCTTCAATGCTGGATCTTTGAGAATGACCTCCTGAGGGACCATCATTTCAGATCAAAGATAGGGAGAAAAAGAGTGAATACCATCCAGGAGATGCTTACCATGCTTGAGTCGTGCATGCTCAAAGATGAGAAGCTAAGTATGTGTTTTGACAATACCGCATCAGCCAAAACCTACTTCGGTCGCTCGTCCGGGAAGGAGTCTCATCCACGCTGAGATGAATCTGACTAGGGTATGTAAGGATGGTATGACAAGTCTCTCGAGAAAAGATCTATCAGGAGTGCACCAACATTGAATTTCAGAAGGCAGGAGTCTAACTTCCGTATTCTGACTAGGAAATATCTTGCATTAATAAATCGAAGTATTGTCGCTTCCATAGGAGTCAAGGCCCCAACACTGATGATTACATCCAACTGAAGGATGCCATTGAAGTACTATTTGAGAAAGGCTTATTGACCAAGTATGTCAAAGGGGAAAAAGAGATAGGGAGGAACCACCTAAAGGAAAATCTGCCTCAAAGACTGCAGATGTTGGGACCAGCGACGAAAGCAAGAATGATGGTAAAGGAAAGCGCATGTGCATCACCTCCATCACTGGAGGTGCACCCAAAGAAAATCTCCCCTCAAAAGGGATGAAGAATAGAGAGATCTCCAAAATTATGGCTGTCTATAAGAAGGATGCCAGTAAATCTGCAAAGATTCCTGATCGGCCCATGTTGGGGTTTCGGGACTTAGAGAAAGTTGCGCTCTTGCGACATTATACACTCGGAGTTATTTGAGAAGATTGGTCTTGATAGGGGAAGCTTATGGCCATATGAAGGTTTTGACCTTCAAGCGTTCAATAAAACTACCACCCGTCCATGAGGATATGTGGAGCTGATGGTCTCCGTAGGCGATGGGAAGGACCTTCGGGCAATCAACTCACAATTCCTCAATGTCCCCTGTAGGAGTGTATACAACTGTATCTTATGAAGATCTTTTGCAGTCATGCTAGACGTCGTAGCCTCGCAAGTGCGTCTAAAGGTGAAGTATCACAATCTCCAGGGAGAGTCGCCCATCATCAGCGCGGACCTAGAGGGAGTAAAAAGAATATACCAAGCCCTCCAGAGAGATCAGGGAGAAAACGTGACCATGGAGATCAATGTAGCTTCCCTCATCGAACAACTCAGCATGATGGACTTTCGTCCTCCCAAAAGTAGCTAGACCGAAAGAGGCTAGCAAAAGGAATAAGTGGGGGCTAGCCCATCTGGTTATGTTTTCTCTGCCTCACTTATATTAAATATTGTGATTGTATAACCATGATCCTTATGTACAAGAATATTTAACGGTTATAAATGAAATATTCCATTTTTTGAAATGTTTGTTTCTTCCTATTTGTGCATGTCGATGACGAGTCTAGGGTAAGATCTACGAGTTGGAGGCACGATACACCAAAAGTCAAGGGTGTTACCAGAGACGCTTTATACGTCTTGCTATAGTAAAAAATTACCAACATAAAGTCAAGGGTGCTGCCGAAGAAGCTTTGTACGTCCGACTACAACAATCAATTCCCCACCTAAAGTCATGCGTGTTGTTGGAGAAACTTTGTATGTCCGACTACAACAATCAATTTCTCACCTAAATTTAGGGGTGTTGTCGGTGATGCTTGGTACGTCTAGCTACAATAACGAATTTTCCACATGCAATAATGGTCCACCCCCCTCCCCTCTGGCAGCTAGCCACTTCAAAGGTCGTATTAAGTTGGCCACACATCTACCCATGACCGAGTTTTCATTTAGTGGGGGGGAGGGGAACCAACCTTTGGTTGAGCACGACCACAATGACGTCCAATTAACTTCAAGGGAAGACCTCGTAAGTTTGCAAAAGATCCAGATCTACGCACTCATGATCCTACAAATGCACCTTGAACAAGTAAAAAAGTATTTCATTCCAAACACAATAGTATATACAAATATATGTTTCTTTTACAAGGTACTCTACATGTACTAAACACAAAAAAAGGAAAAGAGGTCGACATGGCTACTTCCATAGAGAAATAATTTTTCCATCTTTGACTACTTGATTCTGTTAGATTTTCTCCTTGGAAATAGTCAAAGAACAGTGAAAATGATCCACTTGTTGTAAATCATTCTCAAAAGAATGTGAAACTTCCTCAAGGGTAGCACTCGTACACTCGGCCAAATGTTGAGTCAGTGAAGCGTTTTGAAGGTGCAAAGACTCTAATTCCATGTGAGCAGATGTTAGGCTACCCCAAATAGATGTCATAGCCCGGTTCTTCTTCACCACGATCTTCACCAAATGAGTCACCTGGTCGGCAAGAGATCTGACAAGA
Organism: Lathyrus tuberosus; assembly: GCA_022829125.1. Taxonomy (NCBI): domain Eukaryota; kingdom Viridiplantae; phylum Streptophyta; class Magnoliopsida; order Fabales; family Fabaceae; genus Lathyrus; species Lathyrus tuberosus. The sequence continues at coordinate 24,266,975 of JALAZF010000017.1, forward strand.
TTAAGGGGGGAGCAAAGCATCCCTCAGCCTGATAAAAAAGGTAAAACTTTTTTTACTTCCTGCAGGTATTTATCTCGATGAAGCTTCAGATCATGAACATTCTCCTCCATCTGTTACTTCTCAGCACGGTGCTGGTCGGACCAAAGAGCCTCCTACTGGCCATATCCGCTAAGGGCTAAAGCAGTTGAAACACGTCAGATATACCGAGACAAATTAGGCATCTCTTCTTCTAGAGCTAACCTAGACAAATTATCCAAGTAGGAGCAGTCCTCTTCTGAGGGAGAAGTTTGGCGACCCCCTGCTGAACGGGATCTAGACTGCATCAGCAATGGATGGGCATTCAGACACGGGACACTCGGTAAAGACGGCATGGTCTCCAAGACAACTTTACTCTCGATCAGTTTTATCCTTCGCCCTTATAAGCCAGAGTTGTACTTCATCATTCATATTATCTTCATACAACTATGAGTAAAGCAAATACATCATGGATAGGCTGATTAAAAACAAAAGATCTTGGAGGTTCCAAAACTTACCAAATATTATTCTTATCTCTTCCTGGGAACGGGCTCCTGTTAGCAATCAGATGTCAATAAGGCGTTGCAAGCAATCCTTTTCAACCTCCTCCACGAGGACTAGCTCAAAGGTAGTGAAGGGAATATGAAGACCCGTGACGGAGAAAGTGCATTCTTAAAAGGGAATGTCGCAATCTCCATACTTATCGCATATTCTTTAATCCTTGGTGTGAATCAATATTTCCCATAGGAAGATGGACCGATTTCAGTAAAGTCCTCATTAATACCACCCACTTTTGTGAAAGCTGAAATAGTGGAAGGATAGACAAAACCCATCCAAGAAGATAAAACATTCTACTAGGACTTATGAGTACTCTTATGTGATTTCTTACCCATATTGCACTGATTTTTCAGATGCAGGGAAGAAAAAATGGCAAAGAATAAGATGGTTGTTAAACTAAGAAAGTAACTCAAAGAAAGTAGCGCTGACTTTTCAAAAAACTATTTTCTAGCATGCAAAAAAACTCCACCAAACATGTCAAATCACTCACATACAACACTCGAGTATTTCAGTTTTCAAGAATTGCAGTGATGAAACTTTCGAAAAGACGTCTGAAGCGTGGAGCATTAAATGCACACATTCCCAAGAAACTAAAATTTTTCACTTTCGCTCGTCCAAAGGTGGCCAGCGAATTTGTCAACACCAGAGGTTGACATAACAAGCTCGTCTTACCACGCACCAACAAGAGCTTGGGGGCAATTGTTATGGGTCAATCATATCGCCCTCGACTGACCACCATGAATGAGTCGTACTCCTTCCAAGATCTTCTCAGCACACGAGAGTTATCATCTTAATGATGACAAAGGATCTCAAGTACAAGTACATCTGAGGGCTTTCTATAATTCACTCTTAACAAATAGCGAGATCGTTATTTCCTTATATATATATATATATATAAGGCGCCAAATCGAGGTAACAAGTTTCAAATTCAATTTTAGTTTATTCTTCTTTCTCACATCCTGACTTGAGTGTTGAAGTTCTAACCATGCAGGACTCCCCACTCCACCGTATTTGAAGCCTTGGTCCATTGTCACCATCACTTCTCAGCTTATTTCAAGTTTGCGGACGAAATAATAAGTTTTGTGATACTATTTATTTGAAAGAACTTATGAAAACAATTTATGACATTGTTTTTTCAGCTTATTATCATAATTTTGCAAAATAGCTAAGTTTTTTTTTTTAATTCAAAATATAAAATACAATATAATAATAGTAATAATAATAATAATAATAATAATAATAATAATAATAATAAATTTATTTATTTTTATTTAAATAGGCTGCTTTGATAGGCTTAAAAGTTTTTTTCATAGCTCGTAGTCTGACTTTTTTTAACTAAATAGACTTATAAAAAACCCCAAGCCTTTTGTATTTTAAAAATTTTGACCTGGCCTCAGCATATGTAGGACAAGTTGTAGGTCCTTATTAGTTGGTCTTGTCTATTTCCACCCCTACTCAACAGTATTGAATGTAGAGTTGTCAAAATGGTCTAACTCACATGGGTCGACCCACCAAGCTTGATAAATCATATGGTTTGGGCCTTAAAATTAGAGCTCTTAGTTTTCAGATTTTTTTACCCCGACTCTTAAATGTCTGTTGCATATTAGGGTTAGCCCGTAAGGGTCGTGGGTAAGCCATTAGACCCGCTTAACTATAAATTTGAAAAAATTATATTAATATTTATAAAATATAATATAATACTTTTTTAAATATATTATATTTAAAATAATATTATTTTTTATTATTTTTATAATACATATTATGGAATTTTTATATAGCAAATATTTAAAAAAATAGTTTGTTTATGGTTGGATAGTCCGAAGTTTGTATAAGATCTGACTTAAATAATAATTTTTGAGCTCATATTATAAAATACTTTTTTACTTTGCTTTAAAAAGTCTGAGGCCCGGCAGGACTAGCTCGGTAATGGTCGGTTTTTACGGTTCCAATTGAATGTGAGGGAGTTTGTTGGAAAATAATCCCAAATATCACACATTTTACCTTATAAATTTGTTTTTGTAAGAATGAATTCGTTCTATAATAATATAAAAATTCAAAAATATAATATGAGAGTTTGTCGATTTAAACCACACATCACTTATATGCATACATTAAATCAAGAGGTTTGGAAAAACCTTAAATTCTACTCTCTTCGTTTTTTAATATAAATCGTTTTTGACTTTTTACACGTATTAAGAAATGTAATAATTGTGATATGGAAAAGATAAATTATGAAGGATTTTACAAAATTATCTTTCATTAATGATATTGGAAAGACAAATTTACATAATTGAAAAAAGAGAGAATAATAAATAGTTAAGGGTATAATAGAAAAAATAACATTAATGATTCATTGGTATTCTAAAACGAGTTATATTTTGGTACAAAATATTTTCTCAACGCGACTTATAATAAAAAACGGAGGTAGTATATAGTAAAAATATAAAATCTTATGAGAGTCAATTTTCAAATTGATTTTGTGAAGATGAGCTATGTCAAATAAAAATAAAATCTATTATACCACAATTAGGTTGATTTGTGTTGAAGAAAAATATAATCATATCAATTTACACATCCATGAAATTGGAGTTAACTTATTATATATAGTGTTGGAAACATATGTAAGAACAGTTCAATTATGGAATCAATTTAGCTATTTCTCATTACTAGCTCAATCAAATTATACTACATAATCAATTAAACTATGAAAGCTACAAAAATGAGAGATGTTGTGTATCAAGAACAAATGATATAAAACAACAAGTTGTTAGACCAAAACAATAATAAACCTATTTTGCTTTTGGCATGGTGGTGAAGATCTCATCATGTTTAAATAACTTAGCTCTATAGAAGTTGTACAGTGATTGTTGTGAAGAGTTAATGCAGAAAACGGCCCATAAGAGGATTCTATGGCCAATTACAGATGCAATATTTGATTATTGCAGCTAGAATATGTGTGTATACATATTATAATAATTATTATTAAAACATAAACCTTTTAGGTTTTGGAAATTAGGAGCATTAACGGTTCCCTACTTGTATATAAAATTATGGTAATGTCCCCCTTGCAAGTTGGCCTAGATAGCTAATGCTAGTCAACCAACATAATAAAAGAACCAAATGAGACAGAAAATAGATATAATTAATAACTAGTTCATTAATATTGTTTTTTTTTCCTTAAATATTTTCTCAAAAGGTACCTACTCAACGAATAGAGTGTGTTTTAACTACCTAGCAAACAAGGCTAAAATAAATTAAATACATGAGAAAGAAGCATTATTTTTTATAAAATTTTAAACAAGATAGAAGCATTTAATATTCACCCATTTTTTGCAGAAGTTTTGGTGCATAGTTTTAAGTTTAGTGCTGGATCAGTTTTTTTTACATATCTAACCTGACACATGCATTGTAGCTCAGGAAGTAAATGTCTTTGTTACTGAAAATATACGTAAACGAGTTCATTTATTCTCGGCACATTTAAAACGATATTTTGATGTCATGAAAATACTTAATTATAAAGTCGGTTGTATTCTCTCGAGTCCTTTTTATAAGAGATAATTTATTTTTTTAGATTAATTAAATAATTAATGTATTTGATTTATAATACAAACTAAATATATTAATTATTCAATAAATCTAAAAGGTGAAGAATCTCTTATAAAAATGATCGGAGGGAGTATTTTTTAGTATGTTCTTAAAAATGTATGATAAAAATCTGCGAGTAATAGTTATATTGTCTTATACATTTTCATCCGTGGTGGGCTTTTAAACCCATATCTTTTATTACAAAATGCTCTATTGGACTATTATTTTCTATTAGGTTAAAGAGGTTTCAAGATTTAGATTTTGTCTTACTACCCCTTACTTGTATTTGGCACCCCTTAGAATTGTGCTTTTATTATTATATCTTTGTTTAATTTTTTCTATTTTTAAAAAAGTGTTGTGTATTGTCGGATTTTTCCATATAATACTGAATATTTTAGTTTCGTGAGATTTTATATGAGTTTATACCGAACTTTTGCCAAAAATACCGGAGTTTACAAGTTTCTATGAAGAAATATCGAATATTTCCAAAAGAATTTGGCAAAAATGTCTTATTTTTTGGAAACTGTATGAACTATGAAGAAATACCTGATTTTTCAAATATCGGTGCATTTATACCAATTTTTCAAAAAGTTTGGTGCAGGACAATGCTTTTTTTATAAAATTATCTTCGTAACTATCAGATTTTTCAAAAATGTCGATAACATATATTATGTACTGGATATATTGAAAAACTCGATACATACCAAAATTTTTGGATTTTTAGAAAATCTGGTAATCAGTGGAGAATTTTTTTTAAATGTTTTTGTTTTTTTAACTAATTTTTGACATTTTTAACAAAGCAGTATGAAAATATCAATATACTGTATCAAAAGTATCTGTACAGTCATAATTAACCCAATAAAATATATACATATAATGGATAGTGTACTACAATATTAACACTATAAATACAAAATAAATTATGTAGACTTCTCAACTTTTTCCTAGTGCCTTATTCGTCCTTCATATGTTGTTTCTCATGCTCTCGCATGGAAAATCAGGTTTCAACTTTACCTAAATTCAATTATTGTTGTTAATAAAATCAACTGCAATAAGCTAATGTCTACTTGCAAGCATAAATGGAGATACCATTAGTGGGAAGAAAGTGATGTTAAGGTTCTTGGAGAACAAGACCAATATCACATTGTAACTAGAAGCAGTAGGGTAATCCATATCATGAATCGTCGTCCATTTTTCATGACCCTGAACACCCAAGCTAGCTACTCTCAACGAACTCCTAACTTTAGAGACCGTGTCATAAAACACATTAGAATACAATTAATGGTGTTAAAAACTTCACCATCTAACTGTGTTTGAACCAAAGACTAGGACTCTTCAGTCTATCCAAGTAAAGTTGCAATAGCATGAAAACGACAATTTTCATTGGGCTCCACATCAACAGTGTCTTTAATATAATCATGTAAGAAAATAGGGAACTGAGACAAGTAAAGAGGTCTTGAAGACTTGCTAGACGGTTGACTTCCAATTGGTTTTATACATGATCTCTTTGTAGTTTGACTTTCCTGCGAGCCTTTAACATACTCTCATTGCAAACGATCACGGTGCGCATCACTCTCTTAACCTTTTTTACTCTTCTTATTTCCCATATTTGGCTTGTACTTCAATGGTGGTGGACATATGCAAGTTGTGGATGGATGTGTTAGTTCCCAAACTTTTTTCTTCATTACCTTCTGGCCAACTATATCCAATTTACTGAAATACCTCTTCAACTCTTCACACTCTTCTTCTAAATCCAACTTGTCCCATTATCTTCTTAAGTGACTTCATGTTCTTCAATGTTTAATTTCTTTCAAAACACATGAATTGATTATAACGGAAGATACTCACCTTGTATTTGAATACCTGCAAGTTTAGAGGGATAAGGTAACTCATGTGTTTTTCTAATGATGCAACCACATTCATATTTGTGATAACTGGTGAATTTTACCATTTCCAACTCCTTTGTAACATGTTATATACAATATCTTGAAACAAAGTTGTGCAATCTAGAGTAAAATAGAGCCGTTATATCGATGCTCAGTGTTCGCAATAATTTTTTTAAATGATACTCTGATTGATCCTAGTTGTAACTTCAACATGGTATTCACAGTATCCCAACTTCTGCATAAATTTCCCTAGCTAGTTGTCAACATGTTTTTTAGTCTTCAATGAACAGACTCAACCCTAAAAAACATAAACAGAAAAAGAAATCATAATTTGATAATTAGTACTATAATACAATCAAAGTCATAACGATGCCCATGTTCGTTGTTGTGTTCTCTAAATGAGTGACTCTATTAGTGCATGCAACAACAAACTTTTATTTATAAGGTGTCAACCATGTTTCAGTAAGTATAGAGTGCGCAATCTAAGAGGGGGTGAATTAGGTTTTAAGACTTTTTCACGTTTTTAAGCGATGGTGCTTATGTTCTTATTTTTCGAAACTATTTCTATGAACTTATGAAGTATAGTGCAAAAATATAAATGCAAAAATGTAAAGAAAACAAGGATATATCCTAGTTCCACTTTTCAGCCAAAGGTACATTTAGTCCCCTCATACCCCGTGAGAGATTTTCACTATTGTTAGATATTTGAACAAGCCTACCAATAAGACTTCTCTTACAATCTTCTAACAACAACAAAGAAGTAAACCACTTCCTTGATTTCTAACAACACCAACAACTATGGTAGACTTTGAATCACCTCGATTCAAATGACTTTTTCCAACAAATAGAAAGACAACCCTTCCTATTTGCAAACTTTTGTAGAAATTAAAACTACTTTTTTACAGAAACAAAATTGCCACACACTTGGTAAATATTACAGCAAATTGATAAAAAGAGTACAAATAAATTTTGCAGTAGACTTGATAATACTTAAGAGTTTTGCTACTTTTCTGATATATTGAAAATTCAATATTCTCCTTCAATGAACAAATCAAGATAGTATAAACATTTAAGTTCTCAAGTGTTTTCACTAAACTTTTTCATATATGAATGAAAATATTGCAGGAAAAAGTTTCTCTTGTTAAATATTATTAACACTTAAAAAACAAATGAAATTTGTTCATGAAGAAGGTGTAAAAATTATTGTCAAATTATTCTACTATTTATAAATAAAAAGATACCATTTTGAAAAGTATTGCAATGCTTGAAAATAATCAGAAATAATTTGCAATGCTTTAAGAAAAATATTCATGAAAGAATGCAATGAAAAAGTATCATGTTGTTTCATATTTTTCCAAAAGATACATAGGTAAATCGATTTAACTGATGATGTTAATCGATTTAGCTTTTCTCAACATTAAAAAAATACGTGAAGATCACTAGGTAAATCGATTTACATGGAAAGGTTAATTGATTGACATAGTTCAAAATTGGAATGGTAAATCGATTTACTCAATAGGTTAATCGTTTGACCTCTTTGAAAACTCAAAATTTTCATTTTAGCAGAACTAATGTTAATCGATTGACATACTAGGGTAAATCAATTTACCTGATTAAAACATTAAAATTTGAATAAGTTAAAGATGCAACATTTAAACTAAGCATGATCCAAAGTTAATTCTTGAGCACCTAAACCTTATAACAACTAAACTGCACATTGTACCTTGATTTATGATCCAATTCTATTTAAATCCAAAACTTTACACAAACTTGATACTTGATTCAATATTTTTCTTCTTTGATCTTTCTTCTAAGATATACTTTTGTCTTCATCAAAACAAAGCTAAGAAGGATGGACATATCTTCTTCACAATCTCCCCCTTTTGATGATGATAAAACATATTGATGGGAGGTTTTTTATTGACCTTTGACTTCTCCACCTATATTGTATGTTTCCCCCTATCTTGCACATCTCCCCATTTCTTTTGCAAATTATGCTATGATGTATTAGGTATCTTGAAAAATGATAAAAATAACCATATCTCTTCTCCCCCTTTTTGACATTATCAAAAAGAAAATGAGTAAAATCCAAAGAATCATAATATAAGGGAAATGATAAATTAAACATAAAAGAACTTGTCTTCTTCACAGTCCAATAATTTGAAGTTAAATTTGATATCATTGTTGATGTTTCTTCAAACCTCTTTGATTCAATGAAATTTTAGATCTACCATATCATATTGTCTTGTGTTTTGAAATGTCAATATGATCTTCAAGTACCTACAAAACAATTAATACTTTTTAGGTACCCAATATTATTTGGGTCTTCTTGGGTTAGATCCCTTCCTCACTCATAGATACTCACCATAAGGAATACTATAATTTCTTATGTAGAAAGTATTAGAAGTATTACCTTTTGCATTACGCTAAAAACAAGTAGGACTAAAAAAATAATTCCTTTAATTGACATAAAAGTTATTTCAGTCATGAGGCCTTTTATGATGATTTACAACACGTACTTTCTTTGATTCCTTATTGTTAATTTTGCTAATAGCCTTTACAAAGATAGTTTGACTTGCACTAGGTTTATCAAAATTATAAAAGTCAAGTCTATATGTATTACTTGAATATCTTTGACTACTTAACACATTTCCTTTTTCATATTTCATGATCACTTAGTTTAGTTTAACAATTTTGGATTCACGATCTTGACATTTATTTCATGTAGAATTTTTGACTTTTTCTAATTCCACTTTTGTATCATTCGCCACACTTTCTAGATAATAGTTTTCTTTTGTTTTGAACATTGTTTAGAAAGTTTAAAATATTCTTCATGTAATTCATGAAAGGCATTTTGTAATTCATCATATGAAGGTCTATAATCAATTTTTAAATCACTAACCTTGTGTTCTTTATCACTTGAATGATGTGATGCCATCAATGTCTTCTTTACATGATCTTCATCTAAGGATAAACTTATTTCATTTTCATCTCATCCTACATGTGCTTTCTTTATCATTTTGTCCTTATTGATTTTGAATTTATTTTTGCTTTGAATTGTAGGGCATTCACTTTTGACATGTTTTCTTTTTTTACATTCAAAGCATGTAACCTTCCTTGTTGGTGCTTCTTTCTGAATGATCTCCTTTTTCCTTTCTTTTCTTAAGAACTTTTCAAACTTTTTAATAAGACCATCATCTTCATAAATAGTGGACTCATCGTCTTGATTGCTATCATGATTTTATTCTAGTTTTTAAGGTAAGAATTTTTGAATTCTTCTTTTCATCTTCATGTCTTTCTAGCTTTTCAAGTTCTATCTCGTGTTCTTGAAGTTTACCAAACAATGTTACCGAAGATATTTTTGAAAGACTTTTCTTTTTCGAAATAGACTTTATCTTTGGTTGCCATTCTATTGATAAAGATCTAAGAACTTTTAGATTTAATTCATTATTTGTAAAAGTTTTACCGAGAGCCGTCAAATGATTTGTTAAATGACTAAATCTCTTTTGCAAATCAAGAATTGATTCATGGGATTGCATCCTAAACGTTTCATATTCTTGTGATAAAGTGTTTACTGTTGGGAAACAAGTTTGAGTTGTACTGAGAAACAAGTGTGAGTTCTAAGTCCCATATTGCTTAGAAAAGTGGAGGTTGAGCACTTTATAAGTGAGATGACCCATACACATATCACCTTAAGGTTTGGGGGTAAATATATGGTGTCTCTCTCACTTGTTTGGGTGAGTCTTTAACCTTTAGGTGAGTGTTTGAACCTTTGTGAATGCTTCCCCATCATGATGACTCACCAATGGTGTCAGAGCTAAGGTTCCGATCAAGGGAGGAAGGAAGAGTAACAATTATTCTGATCAAAGGAGAAAGAAGACAAAAAGACTGAAGAGTAATAACTTTACAAATATGCCTAATCATTATAATTATAATGATCGCTTTGAAGATGAAGTTAAAGACAAAGTGAAGATATGTGAGACTTTGGGTGAAGGGAGGATTTGTTTGGTCAAATAGTATATTCCTCCACGTCTCACATCGCGTAGTAGAAAAAAAATAGAATTTGCGTATTAATATAAATAGAGATAGTTAGTTTTAGTTTTTAACACAACAACAAAATGTAGTCTTTTGAGTGTTTTGGGATTTGGGTAGTTGTGTGTTTATAGAGGGTTTCCTATTTTTCCGCTCAAGAATAGTTTGTTGAGAGGGTTTTCTATTTTTTTGTTCAAAAATAGTTTGTTGAGAGGGTTTGCAATTTTTCTGTCCAAAAATTGCAATTGAGAGAGAGTTTGCAATTTTTCCGTCCAAAAATTGCAATTGAGAGATTGTTGCAATTTTTCCATCCCAAAATTTTAATTGAGAGAGGGTTTACAATTTTTCCGTTCAAAAATTGTAATATGGAGGGTTTGTAATTTTTCGGTCCAAAAATTGTAATTGAGAGAGGGTTTACAATTTTTCCGTTCAAAAAATATAATTTTGAGGGTTTGCAATTTTCTCCTTAAAATTTGCAATTGTATGGGAGGGGTTGAAATTTTGTCCTTGTAAAAACAATTACAAGTTGAAGTATGATTTTATGAGTTTTTGTTGGAATTAATTACTTCTTTTTACTTTTTGTGGGTATGTTTCTGCATGCGTAGAAATTTCTTTTTTTGTTATTTTTCCAACAGTGGTATCAGTGTCGATGGTTTGAGTAAGGGATCGGATCCTTGTATCGAAAGTCTTCATGACCTCGTGGTTAAGAGGCGTGTTTCGTTGAAGTGCCCATGACGAGATAAAGGTGTCTCTCAACAGTGGTACAAGCATGTGGATGAAAGACCTTCCGCTTGAGGGGAAGCATAGTGGATGGACTCACACTTGAGGGGGAGATTATTGGGAAACAAGTGTGAGTTGTGTTAAGAAACAAGTGTGAGTTCTAAGTCCCACATTGCTTAGAAAAAAGGAGGTTGAGCACTTTATAAGTGAGATGACCCATACACCTATCACCTTAAGGTTTTGGGTAATTATACGGTGTCTCTCTCTCTCTCTCACTTGTTTAGGTGAGTCTTTGACCTTTAGGTGAGTGTTTGACACAATGTGAATGCTTCCCCCTCATGAAGACACATCATTTAGTTTAGATCTTTTTACCTCTATGGTGCCTTCTTGTTTGACTTCTAAAGTATCCCAAATATATTTTATTTTTTTAACAATGAGATATACGAAAGAATTCATCCAAACATATGGCTGATTGAAGCATGTCCTTTGCCTTTTTGTCAAATATGACTTTCTTCTTGTCATTATCATCCCAGGAGCCTTTTACTTTTTGGTATTATTTATTATTGATGGTCGTCTTAGGAATGTAAGACCCATTTTCAACAACATCCCATATTCCTTCTCCTTGTTCTTCTAGATACGCTTGCATGCCAATTTTACAAATGACATAATATTTACTGATGAAACATGGAGGTTTGTTACTACTCCCGCCACCTCTAAGGAGCACTGCCTGAATCTATAGATTATGCAGGAGTTCCACCAGTCTTCTAAACTATGAATAGGATTGGAGGTCTTAAGTGTCTTCTGAAACCAAAGCCAAGCCTTCCTAGAAAAAGAACAATCAAAGAAAATATGAGGACTCATTTTCCATCCTACATAGACTGCAAATGGAGGCCATGCTGCAACCTCTGAGACATAGATTATCACCAGTTTGAACTTTATCTAGCATGAGTTTCCAAATGAAAGTTGTCTTGGAAGGAGGTATATTCGGGCTCCAAATAACTTTTGCTAAATCTTGAGGCATGGATGGAGCTTTAAATTTCTAGGCATCATTTAGAGTAAGAACACCCGAATGATAGTGAGTCCAGTAGAAAGTATCATTAAAGCCTATGTTGAGCAGTAGGCTCTAATTTGGCCTTTGCTGCAAGAAAGGGAAGAGATAACTCTAGTTATTAGGAAGAAGCCATCCACATTTGTCGCGCCGCAAAAAATACAGAGTTGCCACCAAACTTTATTTATTCCAAAGGAAAGGGAAAATATCGATAAAACCCCCTATATATTAAAGAAATTGGTCATCGCAACCAAGAGCGAATTCGAAATTCGGTTATGCATGGGGAAGGTATCAGCACCCCTCACATCACTTGTACTCAACAGGAACCATTTTGATTATTTATTCGCAAATGAGTGTTATTATCTAAAGGTTACTTGTGATTGTTTTTAACTAAGAGAAAAATAAGTTTTTAATTAATGTGTTCACCAAGATTTCGAAATCATGTGCCTACGTATTCCCATGGTGCTATGAGAAAATCATAGCTTCGTAGTTCATGGAGTAAAAAATAAGTGTTTGTTGGTTGTTTTTATTGGACGATGTTAACGTTCACGTTCTACCAGTTAAACGTTGCTCGTATACTCGCGCGTGGGAGGTTAAGCGTTATTTGTATTACGGTGGAACGAAAATAACATGTCCTTTATGAAACGCTTTTGAATGCCCTAAGGCGGAAATTTGAATTTGATTACTTGTGATTGATTTTAGTCTGAAAACGAATATTCAGATAGGGAGCTCTATAGTAGTATATAATCATTCGGGGAGAGAGAGTACATCCTCCTTATTTTTCTTCCTTTAATTATGAAAATTGTCTTGATTTGGATTGCACTAAATTTTAATTAGCATGATATTTATATTATTATGATTGAAAATCTAAATAAAATTCTAAAGAAATCCTAAAGGGAAAAAATAAATAAATAAAATGGAGCCTGGGGGTGCAAAGTGGGAATTTGGTGTAAAGAGCATGAAGGCGCTTGGGTTTATTATTTTATTTCATAGAGGGGTACGCAAGGAAATGAAGGAGTCTGCTAGCAAAAGGCTATTGGGCCTTGGACTAGGCCCATGAACGAAATGAAAGGGGGAAGAGACTGAACTTAGCCTCATTTCCCTCACTCAGACTCTCCCTCATCTCTTCCGCACACTTGAAATCGCCTCTATCACGCCAGAAATTACCTTCAACGGCGGCGCAGCCCTGAACAACCTCCAACCTACATCAAAATGATGCTCACTCCACCCTGTCCCTGAATCTCACCTTAAACAAAGCTGAAAAACTACCCTACCTCTTGAATCTAAACAAGATAAAAAAAACTAATCATTAGAATTCAAATTAAATAGTGGTGGAGCAAAGAATCTTGTAAATATCTTAGGGTTTTCACTCAAGGCATCACACACGAAAATGTGATAACAAGATTTTGAAGAACAGATGAAGGGTTGAAACATGAAGACCTACCAACGAAGCAAAGATTTGCTCTAGTGGATGTTGCAAAGAGCTTAAAGAAGATCAGGTACGAGTATTCTCCTTAAATTCTTGCTAAGATTATGTGTGTGCAGACTCAGCTCGATTGCTAAGAGCTTCAGGTATTAAAGGTCTTGCAATTCATGGATTTGAGAGCTTTGGTGAGGGTAAGGGAAGAATTCAGCAGAGTATTGTTAGGGTCACATAAACTTTTTTTGATAGTGAAAAATGAAAGGCTTTTATAATTGAGTGGAGGACTTTGGAAGTTAGAAATGGAGGGAATTTATGTTACAAAGGATTGAATGTGGACCCTTGGATAGTGATCCAAGGGGAAATTTAATTAAGGGTTGAGAGAGTTCCAAAAGATGGTTAGGTTTTGGTTTTGTTGAGTGAGAAATTTGGGAGGATTTGTGTTAGTTTGTTTTAATTGAAAATTGAAAGGAGATTTCTAACTAATTTGGAAAGTTAGTTAGGGAAATGGGGTAGTTGGTTAGAGGTTGATTAGCAATCAGTTTGAACTGGTTTTAGAGATGTTTCTATGTTAATTGTGAGTTAGGATAGTTAGCTACCATTGGATTCAAGTGGAAGTTTTAATAGTTAGGCTAGTTTGGATTTGAATACAAGCTTGGAGGGAAAGTTGGATTGAGGGTCCATTTGGTAAATTGCCAAGTGCCACGTGTACTGGTAGTTGGGGTTAGTTAGCAGATGTCCCAAAGTTAGTGATGGTTAGCTCTAAGGTTTGTTAGTTAGTTAGAGGATTAGTTGGTAGTTTAGGCAATTGGAAAAAGGTTCGAGGATTAGATTATTGAATATGAGGCTACAATATGTTAATTGAATGTCACATTGGGGGTGTTTATGAAAGTCAAGGTTTGGTTAATGACAAGATTATAAGTGTGATGACTATGAGTTGGTTTAGGAATTAATGATTTGATATGGTGTTAGAACGATTATGTTTGAGTTATGAAATGGTTTATGTAAATTGTGGATTGGAAACTCAATATATATGTATGATGATGTATGTGAATTTGAATCATGCTTGAGTTATGTTTATTATGAGTTTAAATGATGAATTAATTATGCTATGCTTGACTGATTGTGGGTTGAATTGTATGGACATCGTTAAGATCTAGTTTGTGTATGATGAATTTCTATTTGGAACTTGATACATGTTTGGATAAGATGAATGCTTGGATTGAAGGACTATTTTGAATGGTATATCATGGTGAATGCATTGAGCTGTGTTGTCTTGACTTGCATTGATCTTGGTTTTCTTGAACTTGTACTATGTTTGGTTAGGATCGTGTATGTTTGGATGATTGAAATTGTGATATCGTTTTGTGTGTTTTGAAATGTGAATTGTCATGAGGATGATATGATTGTGGATAGTGGAAGATGGCTTTGAATTTCATAGCATGAATGCATTACATTGAGTGTGTTGTATAGTTTGTTATGGGTTTTGTCATGGCTTGAATGAGGAAATGTATATGCATTTTGGTAGGGATTTGTTTTTGCAATGTGATGATATTGTTGTTGAGTCTTGATGTTGCAGGTAATTATGGGTATTGATGCAGGTTTAGGCATGAATTTTGGTGGTTTGTCATGCCAAGGTACAAAGCCTACCATGATTTTGGACAGGGAATACACATGGAGTTCAAGGCATGATGCAATTGTTTGAGGATGAATTAAGATGTTTGATGAAGAGGCTTAGTAAGAAACAGGTCTAGGGTTAAATCAGGGTTAAGATTAACCTCGGTTAACCGTTTGATCAAAAGTCAATAGTTGACCAAAAAGTCAATTGTGACTAAAGTATATTTTTTTTTATGTAATGTCCATTTTCCCCTTGTAATTGTACTTGTATTTGAGTTGGAACCTTGACTTGTATTATAATTTGGTGTTGACTTATGGCTTAAGTAATGAAATTTCCCTCATTTTTGAATTTTAATTTAAAATTCGGTTTCATTGCTTTAATCATGTAAGAATCAATAGCCAAATTAAATCATAATGCATTCAAAGGAAAGTAGTAATGTTCAACTGCCAATGAACAAATCAACATGACTTGGTCAACAAAAAGCCAACCTTCCATGGTAGACTTTGTTGACCAAAAGTCAACTATTGTGAATGTCTTCAATTTCTTCCTTTTCAAGAAATGCATCCAAAGTGTAGTCATAATCCATCTTGAAAGAGAAAATCCCAATAAATAGGTCAACAAAAGTCAACCTCCATAGTTGACTTTGATCAAAAGTCATCTGTAGCATGTTCTTTCTTCTTTTCCAAAATAACTTGTTCCTCAAGCAATTGTTTACTGGTGTTTTTGGTAAATAATCACAAGTTTGAAAGTCTATGAGATTAACTTGAAAAATCTCCAAAGAAATCTATGCAAATACTTTGTGTAAATACACGTGTGTGTGAATTGAATGTAGTGTAACAAAAGACTTTAAATGAAGTCAAGTTTTGATAAATGATAAGGTAAAATGCAGTAAATAACATTAAACAAAGTAAAAGAAGGAGTACAAAGTTCCGTTGAAGGAAGAAAAAAGACTAAAAAAGGGTTGACGCAGACGCATACATGTTTCTCGCTTAAGTGTTTCGCTCTTTGACTCGGGTACTCCATTGGTATGGAGAGTAATGTATGAAATTTTGCAACCCTTATCTTCATGTATGAGTCTGCTATTTATTCTATTTACAATATAACCATCGAAGGCAGTTATGGCCACTAGGGAATCTTTGCATTTGCTCTACGTTTAATCCTTCGGGTTACCACTAGTGCGCTTACGTATTTTTCCTTTGATGTTATCTGCTTGTAAATCACATTGAGTGGTGACCGTTTTTCCACTTCTTCCACCTCTTCACGATCTCTCCATGGTAACTGCTCTAAAGTGTCATCGACAATCTCTAAAAAACCCAAGACTTGTAATAATCACTAAGTCTTTATACCACGATGTGTCGTCGATGGGTCCCTTTTAATGGAATGAGGGCTTCCATCGATCTCCCTTCTTGAGATTCTGGATATGTATCTGTTGACTATCCTTTTTGAGATTTTGTACATTTTCCCCTCCAATACGTGTATTGGGGATTTTTCCCAGAGAGTCCTCCAAACCATGTCTAGCTGTATCGACAGCTTGTTTAACCCTTCATAGTTGGTCTGTCAACCACCTGCCATTAATGTTTCTTTAAAGATACTTCATTAATGTTCTTATATCTCTATGAAGATGATTTATTCTTTATGACAATGTCTTTTCTCTTACATTCTTTGTTGACTTTTTAGTAGCTGCAAATCCAATTGTAACAGATGCCCCCCAAAAAATGTCATTGTCGACCCATATTTGAGGGGAGAAAATGGCATTGTTTGTAACTGCTTCAACACTGTTCATATTCTATACCATGTCACCTCATTCATGCTTGTTGTCAGTCATCATGACTAACCTTCTTACCAAATGTTACATCTCTAAAACGTGTAAACGCCAGTCCATCATTACCCTGAATTCCAAGGTCATTAATTAGCCACTAAACCGGGATTCGATATATATATATATATATATATATATATATATATATATAATTTAATCGTAGATTTCCCTGCTTTGGGGCTTTTGGTTAGTTCCAAACCTGCCTTCTGTCTACATCACTAGGAAGAACTTTTCATCACCTTTCTAATTAAAATTTTCTTCTTTCTTACTTTTTCTTTCTCATGGTGATCATATCAATCATATAAGATGAACGTTACCTCTAGCTTCCTTTAGCCATTTTCACTTTATTTTGTTCCTTCGCTTCATACAATCAATGGCACCCAATCTCTCGGACTCGCGTCACTCTTCCTTTGCCGCTCAGATTGACGAACCAATTATGGTTGATGATTGAACTTATGTCCCTAAGCCCCCCTCGTGGAAGACATTCAGAGGTTGTGGTATTTTGACGCTTTGATCCCTTATTCTATCTGGGGCAAAACGTTTGCCTTTATGGGCCCTTTTCCTGGTCCTGTCAAGAATTCCAACTCCTTGGAACAAATTTTTCCAAGCTATTGTGGGTGGGCACCTGTGGTTTTTAGCGACCAGCTTTTTTATTTTCATTTCTTGGAAAACCAGATATACTTCCCTTCTCCTTTTGAGGCACCTGACTCAGCCTACATAAACTGGTTGAATAGGGTGGAAAAGAAGAAGAAGGCTCTGTAGCGTGCGATTTTTGTCGCTGACGCGACCACCTTATCGCCATGGGTTTCTCCTCACCGTAATGGTAGGAGTCGGGTGCTACTTTCTGATTTCTTATTTATCCTATGAAGCTGGAAAGGAAAGGGAAGCTATCTAAAACTAACCTTGCACGCAAATGTTTAATTGAACAAATGCTTAAGAGATTGGGGGGTCCGGGGTCAGGTTATACAATGGGGAGTTGTCAATTACCCATCCTATATGTGGTTATCCACAGGTTGTTAGCAATTTTCCTTACTGCTTTCTACTTACTGGTGTTTGTTTGTCTTGGGTTGGGAAAGTTTCTCCTTTGGGAGTGTTTGAGAGAGAGAGTTTTTGTTGATGTCGGGCTTTCCGATGTTTTTGGTGAATGTGCTAAGGTACTAGACCTAGATTTTTTGATTGGTATGCTCGCTAAGATTTCACAATCTTATGCCTACGTATTCCCGTTAAAGAAAAACAGGGAAATCAGAGCAATCGTAGTTCCTCCTATTCTATGGGAGGAAAAGATATTTGATGTCTTGTTCAAAGCCCAACATTGAAGCTAAAGGTTATTTGTGTCTTGTTCAAAGCCCAAGATTGAAGCTAAAAGGTTTGACTGAAAGAGAATTCGTCATCTCTAAAAGGAGACATCTTGTCTGTTTATCGCAACTATTGGTGGAATGATTATAAAGGAGAATTACTTTAACTGGGATATGTGAATCCAACAATGCCATCATTTCCTTTATGAGGGATTTGTCCTGAAGGAGAAAACTTTAACTCAGTGTAGAGTAATGCCATTTTTCCTTAGGAGTTTTCCATGCTAAGAGAGGGACATTGGCTTGGATGTAAATAATCCAGAGGCTTGCCACTTACAGCAATTAGATAAAATAATGTTTTCACCAGGATAAAGAGGGACTACAGGTTGGATTTTTGAATCAACAAGTGTGCCACTTACAACAATTATCTGGAATTAAGGTTTGTTTTGATTTTCTGTTTTGATGAGTGATATACAGAGAAATGTCTTCCTACAGAGAGATTTCTTTTGATTTCCTCTGAGGGGATTTGATTTTTGTGTGCCTTGATCAAAGCCCAAGGTTGAAGCTAAGAGATTGATTGACTCCACTGGGGAGTTTATTATCTATCTTGTACAAAGCCTAAGATTGAGGCTAAAAAGAGACTGACTCTTTAGGATATCATTATACAAAGCCTAAGAGGAGGATGGAAGTTGACTTTTCCAGGGAAATATGTTGTCTGTCTTGTACAAAGCCCAAGATTGAGGCTAAAGAAGGATTTTTTACTCCACTGGGGAATATTTGTATGTGTCTTGTACAAAGCCCAAGATTGAGGCTAAAAGGGGAAACTGACTCTACTGGTGAAAGGTTTTTATCTGTCTTGTACAAAGCCCAAGATTGTGGCTAAAAGAAGATTGACTCAGCTGGAGAGTATGATTTGTCTTGTACAAAGCCCAAGATTGAGGCTGGAAAGAGAATTGATCCTGCTTAGGAAGATGAATATGGTGTCTTGTACAAAGCCCAAGATTAAGGCTAAAAAGGGTTGACTCAACAAGAAAGTGATTTTATGGTGTCTTGTATAGAGCCCAAGATTGAGGCTGAAAGATATTGACTGACTTAGCTGAAGATATTTATGGGTGTCTTGTACAAATCCCAAGATTGAGGCTGAAATGAGATGACTGACTCAACAAGAGAGTGCTTTTAGGGTGTCTTGTACAAAGCCCAATATTGAGGCTGAAAAGGGTTGACTCAACAAGAGAGTGCTTAAAAGGTGATTGACTCAACAAGAGAGTGCTGAAAGGTGATTGACTCAACAAGAGAGTGCTTAAAAGCTGATTGACTCAACAAGAGAGTACTTTTGAAGCTAAATCTGCTGAGGAAAATCATTATACAAAGCCTAAGAGGAGGCTGGCTTCTGCTGAGGATTATTGAGATCTAGAGGAAGGTCCAAAATGGGGAATCAACTCTTGCTGAGGATTTTCAGAAGAGTTGAGGTATCAGACGCCTTGAGGTTCTAATTTAGGATAGTGTTATACTAATGATAGACTGACCCTAGCTGGGGGAATTTAGGATGAAAGACTGAGTTTTAGATCCTGTGAGAGTTTCAACTCTACTGGAGATTAGTTAAATGACCGAAGTTTTTCCTGTGTTTATAGGGAACTTGAGAATGTCTTTTAGATCCAAGAGGAGATTAGACTGTCCAAGTCTACTGGGATGAAAATGTTTATCTTTGTATGATGCCCAAGAGGAGCCTGGTGCTTTAAGGGATGAGAATCAACCCTAAAATTGGTCTGAGGTTTTGACTCTTTGGAAAGACTGCTCTAGCAAAGGATGACTAAGTTCTGTCCTATACCTTTAAGAGGTCTTCAGGGTCCTTGTATTAAGCCCAATAGAAGGCATGAGAACTTCTAAAAAGCCCGAGGGTCCTTGTACAAAGTCCAAGAGGAGGCGGGGATGCTTTTAGGAAGCCCGTGGGTCCAAACCTAAGAAGAGTTCAAGAAAAGTTTCACCGGGAATAATCTTTTCTTTACTGAATAGTTCTAGGGTTTGAAGAAATTCAAGAGAGGTTTCACCGGGAATTAATCCTCTCTGAAGAAAAGAATTTCTTTGACAATTTCTAATAGTGACATCCTGAGAAAAGTTTCACCGGGAATAATGCCTTTCTCTTTGTTCCATATTGTATAAGCCCAAGAGGAGGCAAGACTGTATTTGGAAATTCCTATGGGGAACTAGTTTTGACTGTGTTGAAAGAGTGACTACTGGCTTTATCTAGTCCTAGACCTAATTGCCGGGGAAAACTCTAAGCAGATAATATACAGACATATATATATATATATATATATATATATACTATATGTAAAAAGAGGGTACGAGGACTTACAGGTGAGCAAACTTCCAACACAAACAAATATATATATATATATATATATATGCAAGTATGTAAAAGAAAGTTGTTTAAAACTTACAGGTGAGCAAACTTCCATTGTAACAGCTGTATGGTTAGTTGTTCAAGAAATTAAAGAAATTTTTGATAACAACTATGAGTTTGAATCTAAATCAAAAGGGAAAATTGTTTTGAAAAGATTGTTGGGGCTTATACTCAAGGAGAGGCCCAGAAATAACAGTAATCGTACCGTTGATTTGAAAATTGTATCGGGACTTATACAATAACTGAGGCTCAAAAAGGTTTTCTGTACAAAGGGGTTGGGTGTTACACTCTATTAGAGGCCCAAAAGTTTATTTTTGTACAAGAGATGGGGCTTACAACTCAAGGAGAGGCCCAGAAATAACAGTGACTGCACCGTTGTTTTGAAAATTGTACTGGGACTTATACAATGACTGAGGCCCAAATTATTTATGTACAAAATAGGGTTAGGTCTTACACTCTATTAGAGACCCAAAAGTATTTGAAAAAGAAAAGAAATGGGACTTACAACACAAGGGTTGGCCCAGATGATTTTGCTTGGAAATAGTGATCGCGCCGAGACTTTTGAAGTCGCAGTGGGACGTATACAATGACTGAGGCCCAAAAAAGTTTTTTATTTACAAGGGATGGGTCTTACACTCTATCAAGAGGCCCAAAGTTTATTTTAAA
This sequence comes from Lathyrus tuberosus, assembly GCA_022829125.1. Lineage (NCBI taxonomy): Eukaryota > Viridiplantae > Streptophyta > Magnoliopsida > Fabales > Fabaceae > Lathyrus > Lathyrus tuberosus. The sequence goes on from JALAZF010000017.1 coordinate 24,288,038, forward strand.
ATTTAAAATCGAGAGGAACCCCTAATTTTAAATAAAAATGTCATTTTTCAAAGGAAATTTAAATAATAAATGATAAAATATCAAATATATTCAAGACCGAATTGTATACTTTGAAAAATATTTTGAAAAATCATGTTTAATCACATGAAAGTTTGAAATTCAATTGGTTTTGAAAGATCAAAGTGGGAATTTCATTTAAAAATGTTTAAAAACAATAAAAATGAAATTAATTACAAAAATTCTAACTATATTAAATAAATAATATAAATTGGATATTTTTTGTAAAATAAAATATTTAAACATTTTTGTGAATTTTGAGAAAAATAATCAATTCAAAAACTCAAATATTCAAAGAGGAATTAATTTTTGAATCAATTAATAAAAATATCAAAATATTCAAAAATTCAAAAATTTGAAAAAGGGCGCCAAGAACACTAAGTTCTTGCCCGCATGCTCTGTTTCTGCAGATTTGTGTTTTCTCACTTTTCTCCATGATTTCTCAATGGTTTTGCACGATTCAAATACCAATCTTGTTCGTTTTTGAACAAGGATCATAACCATATAGTTTAATTGCATTTATATTAAGTATGGAGGAAGAAATCAACATAAAACCTCAAGAACCCTAATTTCAGCATGAACACAATGAGATTCCATACACGATGGATTCATGGCAATTGATTGAGGGTTATTACTCTACATATATGCATAAACAAGATGGTAACTCAAAAATTCATTCATGATACATGGATCATAGAGTTTGAAGGGTTCAGGCCTACCTCTTGCAGCTGGTGATTGAGTTTGATGATGGAGGTATTGCAGATAGGTTCCAATGATCTGGACAGCTTCCTTAGGTGCCAAGGAGTGTGTTTGAATGCTTGGAGTGGATTGAAATGAGCTGGAACTGGTTGTGGTACCTCAACTGCAACTCTGTCAAGAACTTGAGCAATTGACTAGTGATTTTGTGAATTTGATGTTCCAGATGTGATTTTGTGTTATGGATCACTCATACATGATATTTATGAGGTGTGTGTGTGTGATTGGTTTGGTTGGAATCACTTTCAATCTCAAAACCTGATAGTGACTTGAGTTAGAAGGCAAAATTGGAGTGAAAGGGAGATTTTGAGGAAATCATCAGTTTGGGTGCTTTGGTGTACTCAAACTGATCACAAATGAGCTCTATTTACAGCAGGTCTGTGGCCAATAGTGATCAAATGGAACCTCAAGTCTCCTCTAGCCATTGACTTGAGGTTAGAGCACAGGCCTATGGTCACCTGGTTCAGAGATTAGGCTTGACTGAATTTGGATAACATTGTCTTGATGAATGCCACCTCTATGCATCAGTTAAATGCTTGGAAACAAAATTGACCATTTGAAGCATCTTGAATTTTTAGGAGTGTCATGCCGAAACATAGATCCATGGACTTGTGAGGCTGGTGGATCAGTGTTTGTCCCTTAGTTGTTCCCCCTTGAGGTGTGCAGATGGATAACCATGCTTGTTATGGCACAAAATGATCAATTCGAGCAACAATGCATAAATCTGCCTTGCAAAAACAGTGAAAAATGCCATTTTCAATGGATCATATCTCCTTGCTCAGGTTGAGTTATGAGAGGCTCTTGTACTTTTTAAAGAGCCCTCATATGGCACTATCCATGTAAGATCATAGTTTGTCTTGAAACTATTTGGATCCAACTGAAAAAACCTCATGAACTTTGATGTCCAAGGCTGGCGACTTAGGCAGATTTTCACTAAGTGTTGAAAAATGTCATTTTCTTCATTTTTGTCATTTTGATCACTCCATAACTTAAAATCCATGAAGAATTGGAGTTTGAGGTAGTTGAAGCTTTTGTTGAATGTAGGAAGACCTACAAATCAAGCTTTAGATCACCCAAAATGGTTGCTTGGATCACAAGTTATGATCCTTGGAAGCTGGTACCAAAACCATTCAAATTTAGTAACTTAGAAAATTTTTCAAATTTTCAAGATTACCCCTTTTACATGTTATCATGATTTCTTGATCAATTCTTGTTCAAATGTTATTATAAGTCACATTTTATGAAAATATGAATCATAAGGATCATTTTTGCCAAAAAAGTCATGTTTTGACTTTTGGCTCCGGAGCAGTTCGGAGCGTAAAAACCCTAATTCCCGACTTTTGGGGAATGCATCCTCTGAGGGTAATTTAGCTTTGTAAATGGATCCTTAGGGTTATTTTGAGAATATTGAGTCACATGTTGAAGTATTGGCTCATTCTCTTGTGAAAATCTCACTCTGGAGGCCTCAGTCGTCCAAAACCCTAATTTGGCGACATCGGGTGTTTCGAGGCTCAAACCATTTGGAATGTGGCAACTTTGTGCTTGATTCTTGATGTGGGAGTCCTCTTGATCCCTTATGGGTGTTTTAGAGGTTAGAAAAGTTGAAGATCATGTCATTTCTTGATTGATCCTTTGTCTAAGTGCTCTGAGAGGGCTTAAACCCCTAATTCTTGATTATGGTGGATACTCGACTATCTCTGAGGAGATTGATGAGGCATGAAGGTACATCCATATTATGGTAATGATCCCCACAATGATGGGAAATCTTGGTGGTCAAAATTTGGGGTATGACAGATGCCCCTATTTAATTTTCTTGGACTTGAAGGTGTGAATGGCGAAGACATTCAGACATTCAGGGTGCAAGAGGATTAAATATCGGAATACTCGAAATTTTGACTGTAGTTATGAATGTTAGCGGTTTGCTCATCCATCTCCTTTTGCTAAGCAATGATACTTAGAAAAGAGTAAAACTTCCCCTCGATCCTGGTTTTCAGCCAAGGAACTGGTCTCAGTTTCTGATATAAACTTCCCCTCGATCCTGGTCTTCAGCCAAGGAACTGGTCTCAGTTTCCGATATAAACATCCCCTCAATCCTGGTCTTCTGCCATGGAACTGGTCTCAGTTTCTTTTAAAATAAACCTCCCCTCGATCCTGGTCTTCAGCCAAGGAACTGGTCTCAGTTTCTGATATAAACTTCCCATCGATCATGGTCTTCAGCCAAGGAACTGATATTAGTTTCTTCTTGTCAAGTTCCTTCCTTAACAAGGGACGCTATTTGTAGCGGTTTTTGTCAAACTTCTCGCCGAGTTTTCCTGGGGAGATGCCATTTGATGGGAAAAAGTTATGATGTCAGACTTGCTGGGGAAACCCATTCGTCATAGCTGTAGAGGTGTGCAGACTTCTCTGTTGGAGACGTCATTTGTTGACTCTACTGGGGAAAACGAGTCTCTTGAGACTGCTTTTCGCTTGGGGATACTACATCATACTTTTCTTCGAGATCTTTTCGGAGAAATGCCATGTGATGTAATCCAACTTTGAGGTGTTGATGACTTCATTAACATTGACTTTCTCAGGAGAAAAACCAATGTGTTGCTGAGAGTCTTTGGTTGATAGGCTCTCTCTGGGGATTTTCTTAAATTCGGGAAAGCAAAAATATCATCTTCAATGGTGAAGAGTGACATTCGTCGAATGTCTACTCGCCTTTCAGAGGTTCAAGTTATCAAAGTGGTCGAGGACAGGCTCCAATCCAGAAATAAACTGGGGGAGAGATTGTTTAGGCAATACATTTCCTGATGAGGAAAGAACTGACAACTCGATTGACAAGAGGACTTTATGACCTGGGAGATGAATATGACCAAAGTGATAGTAATGCAATATGATTATGAATGTGAATCAAATACGCATGATGTATGTATGTTTATGCTGACAAAACTGATGCGACATACAGACTAATGAATGAACATGACTGGATACTCGGCCACTGCGGGGGATGAAAAGTATCACGGGTTCAAAATAGCAATTCTACCTTGCTTAGGAGAACTAGACCCTGTGGGGGTGAAAGAATCATTCAATCGATCTTAAGAGGTAAGAACTCTGCCGGGGATCTCAGATGAAACATGGCATCTGAAATAGTTGATCCTTCATTCAGGCATACTGGTTTATAAGGGGTACTTTGATTCTGCACTTTGAGGTTCAATCACCTCTGGAGAAGCTATTGATGTTCTTTTTGAAGTTCATAGTAAAAAAGAATTGCCATCTTTATTTTAAAAGCATAAAATTTTTGACAAGTAAATTCATTTTTGTTTTATTTCAAGAATCGTTGATCATGTTAAAAATGTCATTCTGTAAAGCTAAAACAAATGAGAATTGCAAACAAAAGCACTAGGGCTCAAATTTTATTGATAGGATGGAAATCAGTCAAGCACGTGATTCCATAGAGTATTTACAAAGTTTAGAAAAATGGTAATTTAAGGGAAAAGGGGCTACATTGAAATATAACGACCGTTTTCCTTCTACCAAATTTGAATTCTGGACATCTTAAACTTCTGTCGAAGATGACCTTGACTGAAGTTTTCCTGATGGATGGCGTGACTGCTGAGGAGTTGAACTGATCAGACGTAGTTACTTGCCATTAATCCCTAACTTTTGCCTGGATTGTACTTTGAGATTTCCAATCCACCAGGATGATTTTTTTTGCTTATGTCTCTTATTTTTGCCTGGACCGCCCTTTCGGGTTTTCAATCCACCGAGACATTTTTTTTATTATTTAGGTGAAGTATTTCTTGACTACATCAACATTTGTGGGGTAGGCAAATTCCTCTCCGTCCATGGTTGCGAGTCTCAAGGCTCCGCCTGAGAAGGCTTTCTTGACCACATAAGGGCAGTCATAATTCGGAGTCCATTTTCCCCGGGAATCAGTGAGAAGTGATTGTATCTTTTTTAGCACAAGGTCTCCTTTCTTGAAGACACGGGGTTGGACCTTTTTGTCAAACGCTTTCTTTATTCTTTGCTGATACAACTGACCATGGCATAGAGCCGTTATTCGCTTTTCTTCGATCAGATTTAGTTCACCGTGTCGACTTTGACACCATTCAGCTTCTGTTAGCTTAGCTTCCATCAATACCCTGATTGATGGTATCTCTACTTCTATAGGAAGCACTGCCTCCATGCCATATACTAGAGAGAAAGGGGTTGCCCCTGTTGAAGTGCAGACAGATGTGCGATAACCGTGGAGAGCAAAGGGTAGCATCTCGTGCCAGTCTTTGTAGGTTACAACCATCTTTTGAATGATTTTCTTGATATTCTTGTTAGCCGCTTCTACCGCTCTGTTCATCTTAGGCCGGTAGGGAGATGAGTTATGGTTTTCGATCTTGAACTCAGCACACAACTCTTTCATCATCTTGTTGTTCAAGTTGGATCCATTATCAGTAATGATCTGGCTTGGAACACCATAACGACAGATGATATTGTTCTTAATAAACTGGACCACCACTTGTCGGGTTACATTGGTGTATGACGCTGCTTTGACCTATTTGGTGAAGTAGTCAATGGCTACCAGGATGAACCGATGTCCGTTTAAAGCTTTGGGTTTGATCATGCCAATCATGTCGATTCCCCATATAGAAAAAAGCCATGGGGAAGAGAGAACCTTGAGATGCGTTGGCGGTACATGGATTTTGTCAGTGTATATTTGACACTTGTGACACTTCCTCATGTACTTGTAGTAATCAGATTCCATTGTTAGCCAATAGTATCCCACTCTTAGAATTTTCCTAGCCATTGTGTGTCCGTTGGCATGAGTGCCAAAGGATCCTTCGTGAGTTTCCTTTATCAACATGTTTGCTTCTGGTCTGTCTACGCATCGGAGCAAGACCATGTCAAAGTTTCTCTTATAGAGTGTATCACTGCTCAGGAAAAAGTTGCCAGCCAGTCTCCTGTGGTTTTCCTGTCTTTTCTTGATGCCCCAGGCGGGTACTCTTGTTTCTGAAGAAAGCATTTGATATCGTGATACCAAGGTTTGTCGTCTATGACTGCTTCAATCGTGAAGATGTAGGCGGGCCTTTCAAGGAGCATTATGTCGATCTTAGGTACGTCATTCCATTGACCTACACTAATTATGGAGAAGAGAGTGGCTAATGCATCAGCCATGTGATTCTCTTCACGAGGGATATGATGAAACTCAATTCTGTTGAAGAATGGTAACAACCTTCTCGCGTAATCTTTGTACGGAATCAGTCCTGATTGGTATGCATTCCAATCTCCTTTGATCTGATTGATAACCAGGGCTGAGTCTCTGTATCCATCCAAGTTTTTTATCCTTAAGTCAATCGCTTCTTCGAGACCCATGATACAAGCTTCGTATTCGGCCTCGTTATTTGTACACTTGAATGTCAGTCGGGCGGTGAAAGGAATATGGGTACCCAGAGGTGTTACGATGATTGCCCCAATTCCATTCCCGTAAATGTTGACAGCTCCGTCAAAGATTAGACCCCATTAGGAACCTGGTTCTGGCCCTTCACTGGGTAGCGGTTCATCGCAATCTTTCATTTTCAAGTACATGACATCTTCGTCTAGGAAGTCAAATCCGACTGATTCCTGATCGTCAATCGGTTGACGGGCCAAATGATTTGCTAAAATACTTCCTTTGACGGCTTTTTGAGCGTGATACTCTATGTCGTATTCTAATAACAACATCTGCCACCGGGCAATCCTTCCCGTGAGAGCAGGTTTTTCAAAGACGTACTTGATTGGATCCATTTCGGAGATTAACCAAGTAGTGTGACAAATCATGTACTGGCGCAGACGTTTGGCTGCCCAAGCCAGAGCGTAGCAAGTTTTCTCAAGCATAGTGTACCGAGTTTCACAGTCGGTAAACTTCTTGCTCAAATAGTAGATGGCAGACTCTTTTCTTTTTGTTTCGTCTTGTTGACCAAGTACACAACCCATTGAGTCTTCCAAGACTGTTAGGTATATGATCAGTGGTCTTCCCTCTACGAGGTGACAGGATAGGCGGATTCAACAGATACTCCTTGATATTGTCGAAGGCTTTTTGGAAATCTTCCGTCCATACACAATTTTGATTCTTTATGAGCAGTTTAAAGATCAGCGCGCATGTCGCGGTCATGAGAGATATGAATTTGGAAATATAATTCAGACGTCCCAAAAATCCTCTAACTTGTTTCTCAGTCTTTGGAGAAGGCATTTCTTGAATGGCCTTGACCTTGTCAGGGTCATCCTCGATTCCTTTCTGGCTGGCGATGAACCCTAAAATTTTACTGAGCGGACACCGAACGTGCATTTGTTGGGATTCAAGTGGAGTTTGTGCATCATGCTCATCTTCTATTTTAGATTTGGCAATCATATCATCAACATACACCTCAATTTCTTTGTGCATCATGTCGTAGAACAGAGTAGTCATGGTTTTTTGATAGGTTGCCCCGGCGTTCTTCAAACCGAACGGCATTACCTTATAACAAAAGGTGCCCCATGGGGTGATGAATGAAGTTTTCTCCATGTCTTCCGGCGCAATTTTGATTTGATTATAGCCCGAGAATACATCCATGAAGGAGAAGACTTTGAATTTTGTTGTACTGTCTACCAGCATGTCTATGTGCGGTAAGGGAAAGTCATCCTTTGGACTGGCCTTGTTCAGATCCCTATAGTCTACACACATTCTGACTTTTTTGTCTTTTTTAGGAACTGGCACTATGTTGGCTAGCCATTGAGGATATTCTGAGGTGGCGAGGAAACCCGCGTCGATCTATTTATGCACTTCCTCTTTGATTTTGATGGCCATGTCTAGATGAGGCCGTCTTAGTATCTGCTTTACCGGTGGACATTCTGACTTCAATGGTAGATGATGTTCCACGATGCTGGTATCCAACCCTGGCATGTCCTTATAGGATCAAGCAGTCACATCTGGAAGTTCTTTGAGAAGCTTTATCAAGCTTTCTTTGACAATTGGACTGAGTAGTGCCCCAATCTTGACTTCTTTCTTTTCTTCTTCTGAACCCAATTTGACTGTTTCCAACGGTTCTTTGTGTGGTTCAATAGACCTTTCCTCTTGTTTGAGTAATTGGGAGATCTCTTCTAGAATTTCTTCGTCTTCTTCTTCTTTAGCCTCAAATACCGGGAATTCAAAGTTGGGAGAAGGCATTGGATCGTATGTTTCAACGGGGTTTAAAACAAACAATCTACATGACGTGATGACTCATTTTTTAGAAGAGATAGAGAGAATGCAAGAGTGTGTGCGGTGTATTTTCTGAAAAATGTTTGTTTTTATTTTGAGTTGTTTTTAGGATTACCATTTTCTGAAAAAGCGAAAAGTGAAAACAACAATAAATGCAAAAATTATAGAATGACGTTTATTTATTTATGATTTGTCGATTCTTGAAACTACAGCCCTATAAAACAAAACTCTGTCACTTTGGGCGAAGCAAAGAGGGACCTTTACAGAAAGTGAGCCCTATAAAAACATATGTTTCACCTGGGCAGGGTGAAAGGTTAAAACAAAGACAACAATTACTTAAACTTATGAACGACTTTCGGGACATCGACAGCAACCCATTGGCGGCGAACTCCTCGGTGAATCACAAAGTCTAGTACCTTCTTTCTTGGTTTGTCCTCAGAAATGACGCTGATTTTTGGTGGAGTAGGATCATTGGAGTCTTCCTCCCAGGAAGAGTTGTCGTAGACGAACTCTTCTGTTGTATCTTGTACAATGTTTTCACTCTCAGGCGGATCTCCCCATCTAGTTGCTTGGATGTCTTCAAGCCTGATGCGAGAGCTTTTAGGAGCGGTGTACTTGACCAAGAAGTCGTACTTGCCACTCAGCTGTCCTAAGGTGTCCCATACTTCTGCGGGAGTCATCCTTCTCAATAATGTTGACCTCAGGAAAGCATAGTTGATGAACTTTTGTCCTGCAATCTTTGCAGATTCATCGTTGTGCTGGATATCTTTGGAATGTCCTGAGTAATAATCCCATGACTTGGTGGGGACGCAGGTAATTTTTTCAATATTGCTCAGCTGATAAGCGTCATTTGGCTGACTCTTTTTCCCCAAGTCTTCTGGGTACGACTGCCAGATAGGCAAGTCATCCAGGGGATCAAAATAGTCTTGATCAAAGTTGTCTTTCTTCGGAGTGTCTTCCTCTAATGAGTTAGGTGGAGCACGACATCCTTCAGAATCACAATCTCCGTATATCATCTTGACGTCTGATCTTGGTATATATTTCGGACTTTGCGTGGGATAGCAAAATGGTGTATGCGCCTCTCCCTGAGACATATAACCGTCCTCGTTGAGATAAGACTTTCATTCCTCGTCCATATCGGAGGAGTCACCCTCATTGATGGTGTGTACTTCTTGAGACACTAGGTGGAGGAAGCCTCCACTGTGGAAGAAGTCTTGAATGGGATGAAAACTTTCATCTTTAGTAGTCTGGGTACCGGCTGAAGAAAATTCAAGACCTTTCTTTGACTTGTTATCCGTAGGAATTATGAGTTGTCCCCATACTTTTACGTCGTTACCCTTGATCACTTCGAGGGCGTCCTTGTATGAGGAAAACGATGTTCCTTTTTCTGATCGATTCTCATTGTTCACCGAGAGTGCTTGAAACTGAGTTCCAATAACTTCTTCTGGTTCTACACAGGAGGATGATGATAAGTTGCTCACTATTAAGGCCTGCTCTCCGCATACTTTGACTAACTTGTCATTCTTAACGAACTTCAGCTTCTGGTGAAGTGTCGAAGTGACTGCCCCAGCTTCGTGTATCCAAGGTCTTCCTAATAAACAGCTGTATGCTGCCCGGATGTCCATGACCTGGAAAGTGACTTGGAAAGTGTGAGGACTGATGGTTATGGGAAGATTAACTTCGCCGATAACTGTTTTTCTGGATCCGTCAAAGGCTTTGACGATGACCTCACTGCCTCTCATCGGAGATCCTTGAAATGATAGTCGCATCAGAGTAGATTTTGGCATAATATTCAGAGCTGATCCTGTGTCTACCAGTACGCTGGCTAGAGCATCGTCCTGGCAATTGACTATAATGTTAAGCACCATGTTGTGATTTTTGCCTTCTTCCGGCAGTTCTTTATCACTGAATCCTAAATTGTTGCAGGAAGTGATGTTGGAGATGATGCTGTCAAATTGTATTATCGTCACATCTTGTTCTATGAAAGCTTGGTCCAAGACTTTATTCAAAGCTTCACTGTGAGCTTCGGAACTGAGCAAGAGAGATAGCACATAGATTCTCAAAGGAGTTTGCAACAGTTGGTCTACAATGTTGTACTCGCTCTTTTGGATGAGCTTCAGCATTCATCGTCGTTCTTTGAATGGTCGGGATTACTAGATTGTTCGACTGGTTGATTAGGAACTTCTGTTTGAGGTTCCTTTTCTCTGGTGGGTTCTCCAACTCCTCTGTTGAAGATTCAGCCGCTCCGTGTGACTCGACTGATATCGGCAATGTTGACGACGAAGGGTAATGGAGTTTCCTTTCCATTTTCGATTGTTGTTGCACAGTACTTGTAAGGGATAGCTTTATCGGATTTGTATGGTATTGGTCCCGGCAGATAGATAACCATGGGAGCCTTTTGACTTCTCTGACCATTATAGGCAACTTCAATCAGTTCCTGGTTGAGAACCTTTCTACTGTCCAGAGGAATTCTCAATTCATCGAGTAGAGGGATTATGGAACAAACGACTTTGGTCCTTCCATGATCAGAGATTAAGAAAATGTCCTTGCTTTGATCAAGGAAATAGTCTGGTATCACTTTGATCGAATCAGAACTTAAACATGGTCGGATCTCTTTCCAGTCCAACTGATTTTGATGAGCCGCTCGCACAAGGTAGCATCCTTGGTTGTTCTCTGAGAAAACTCTACAACGCTCATAGTTGTGGAGTGGCACCCGGCCACGCCCGCTTTGTATGCAGTGCAAATTTACTAGATCTGTTTCCATTGAGCGGACATCATGACTTTGATATCTAGTAGGATTCCCGTCAGTCATACTGATATGCTGTGTAGCTTCATTCAAGTAGATTGGAAGCCACCAGTGGTCCAACAAGTGTTGGAGTGTTCTTTGTACAAGTGCACATCCTTGATCGTTCTCACAACACCTTTCACAGTCTTGATAAACATGTGAAGCCAGAAAGCTGAGCCTGACTTGCTTAGCGTGTAATTCTACCAGACTGGTATTCATCAAGCGAATGTAGAAAATCTGAATCATATTGACTTGATGGTAACTTCTATCTCAGTAATCTTGAATCTATCCAAGATCCATCTGACGTTGGAGGGCCTCTTATACAAAAGAGCATCTCTGATTGTTTATTGAGCAGATATCACACTGGTGATAATTGTGGGGCGGTACATGACCGTACCCGCTCTGTCTACATTGCATCCTAACCAGATTAGTTCCTAATAAGAGTACATCGTGAATCTGATAACTGCGGCTAAATTCTTCCTCTATCAAATTTACTGCAGTCTTCTCATGTTGAGGCAACGGGTTCGTTTGAACATTTGGATTTGTATCTTTGAAAGATAAGACCCCATTTTTGACAAGCTTCTGCACATCAGACTTGAAGCTGAGACAGTTCTCAATGTTGTGCCCCGATCCTCCTTGATGATAAGGGCAAGTTTGATCCGCTTTGAACCAAAAAGGCGGATTTTTTGGTACTGCAAGAGGAGACCTGGTTTGGACGTGCCCCTTGACCAGTAAAAGTGGAAATAGTTCTGCGTACAACATCGGTATAGGGTCAAACCTGTGAGAGCAATAGTTGTCTCTACAAGTCATCTCTATGTTTTGATGATAACAATACGTATTTATGAAAGAACCACTTTATGTTCTAATGTGTGTTGTGTGCAGATCATAATCATGGAAGATATCAGATCCAATATGCACCAGCCAGATGTGCGTAATTGATTATATGCAAAGTTACTATGAGTGACACAAGTCACAAGAAGCAAGTATGCTTCTGTATCTCATCATGATCGGTCCGATCCAAGGATGTCGATATTGCTGTTGTAATGCTCTTGTGGATGCTCTCTGAAAGTGGTTGTAATTCTGAAGATTGCGAAGCTTCTGAAGAAGATAATGTTATAGAGAACCGAAGTGCTGAAGATTCCAATGACTTGAAGTTCTGAAGGCTGAAGGCTCTGAAGACCAAGTGCAGAAAGACTCTGAAGACTTATGTGTTCTGAAGGATTATGGTTCCAAAGGTCAAGTGCTAAAGACCCCGAAGACAGATTCCAAATGGACAAGCTCTGAAGTTTCGAAAGACTTGAAGCAGTAAAGGATAACGAATTTAAAGACAAGTTCTGAAGTTTTGAAGCCTGATTCCTAATGGACGACTTCGAAAGACTGAAGACTTGGAGTTTCAGATATCCTGTTGAGAAGTCTCTACTCATGCTTCAATTAATTACCATCAGACACCTCTGACATTTTGAAGACAAATGTTACCATTATGAAAGACTGTACACTGCGCCCAAGAAGATATATCATGGAGATGTGTCAGTACAGCTGTATCATTACACAACGTCTCTTTTCTAACAGCCAAATTAAAACGGATATATTTTACTGGCTATTTAAAGAAAGGAGTAAACGCTTCTGAAGGTATCGATTAGCTGTATCATTTACAGAATTGATCAAGTCATTGTGTGAAGATAGCAACAACGATGAGTTCTTGTTGTAACACTTAAATATCAAAAGCTGTCATCATTTTACACATGACCATTGTTGTTGAAGCTTAAGATTAAAAATCAACACAGCAACAACAAATTGGTACATAAGTTGTTGATGAAGAAGACAACATTTCAAATCAGCCAAGTCATCAACCACCTTCTCGTCAGTGCTACATTGAAGATCTGAAGCAAGGAGTTGCTGCTCGAAGCTTGCTCAACCAAGAAGACGAAGAAGAAGAAGAAGATCTACAAGATGTCAACAACTGTAATATCCACATACATCTTTGTAGTTTCTTAAGATAGCAAGGAGCTGTTGCTCACATCTTGCTTGAACACATGTGTGTTCTTTTGTACTTAAACTTAGGAGTTATCTGCTTGTTAAGAAGCATCTTTGTAATCTCCTGTACAACTAATTCTTGGTGAATTAGGATTCCGTGAGTGGTTAGTGTGACCGGAGACTCGAGAAGACAATGGCTGGGTGTCATTGTGGTAAAGCCTGAAATAGGGTCAATAGGCGTTATATTCACTGCGATGAATCCCTGAACGTCTAGCTGTGAAATCCTAGCAGTAGATCTTGCGAGATTGGAACCTGCAGGTCAATGTTCATTATATTCATTCAGTTGAATCCCTGAACGGTTCATTGTGTGTTAGTCACCGGTGTTATCCCGTGCACCTGTAATTGAGATTGATTATAGTGGATTAAGACCTTGTGTTCAAGGCAAAATCACTTGAAGAGGGTGGACTGGATTAGCTTGAGAGTTGCTCAGGTGAACCAGGATATATCGTGTGTTCTTTACTCTTGTTATGCTTTATGTTATTGTTTATGTTTCTGTATTGAGTATCAGAACCTTACATAAGCGAGTCAGAACCTTGCAGCTTAACTCTGATAAGCTTCCGCACTGCAAGTTCTGAATAATGCATATTGCGTTTAGACTCTTGTTGGTTCTTATGCTTCATGCATGGCAAGTCTGAATGTTACTTCACAGGTCAGAGTCTCTCAATAAACTCTCATGTTATCTCAGCGCCTTAACAACAAGAAGAGAAAAATCTTAAAAGAGTGAATACACAATTTAAACCCCCCCTTTCTTGTGTCTTTCTCGCACCTTCAATTGGTATCAGAGCTCCGGTTCTGTTATTGATGGATATCAAAACACTTAACAGTGTCAGAAAAAGACCCAAATGCGGTGCGTAGAAATACTCTGGGTGAGATTTTAATCCACTTACAATTTTTGTAACAGCTCAGAAGATGACTGTGTACAAAATTATAATTAATCAGATTACGTGAGCAAGTCACTGATTCTGGAAGCTTTGTAGTTGTCCAACAACTAAATCTTCCTCTCTAAAGTCTTGATGAAGATTGAAGAATCAACTGATAAGATAGATTCATCAGATAAGAAGTAGTATCTGTTGAATGCTTATCTTAGAAGATACGTGTAAATAAATCATGTATTTACTCAAAGATTGAATCATCAGAAAACAAGATGTCTTGTTTGCTGAAGATTAATTCTTTATGAGTTTTTTAGATGTTTTCAAGAAACGGATTAGGTCCACCCTTGACTTTCTCGTTTAAAACTTATTCATAACTTCTTCATGTAAAGAAGAAAGATTGTTGTTCTATGATTTTGAACTTCATAATGATGTCTGCTGAAGTCAGAAATTTGAAGAATTCAAACTCTTAATGATTCAACATCTGAATCTTGACTGATCAAGAAGTTAAAAGATTCAATGAAGAACTAAATATTATTTTCTTGGAAAGTATAAACTGAAAAATATTCAGGAAGAAGAAATTAATTGATTCATCAAGTACTTGATCAGAATGAATTCTAAGTCTTGATTGAATAACCTCAGATGATTAAGTTCTGTTAAACTTGAGATTCTATCTCAGTTGAATCAAATGTTATTGGTCAGATTCTATCTGATAAGTTTCTCAGAACCTCGTTAATCTAAAATCAAAAGTTGCTCAATTGAGATGAAATGACTGAAGTCATCTACTTGCAGTCAAAAGGATTTAAGTTGCTGAGGTTTTCAGAATGAAGAAATCAGTTGACTATCTTTTCAGAAGTAGACATGCTGATTATTCTGTAACGACCTAATTCTAAACTAGCTAGATCAGCATTGCAAGATCAAGGAGTGTCATGCAAACTATGTTTAATTCTACACTCATATTTGATGATTTTTGGTTCTGAATATGTTCTGTATATGTTCAAAGAAACAATGTCAGAAGATGCTATGAGATGAAGATCAAATCTTCTCAGCACATAACCTCTCAATGGTTTGTGATAAAGTTGAATTTAATGACCTTCTGAAAATGAGAAAGCTTTATGGAAGTTTTCCCTTCTGACAATCAAGTTCAGAGTCTCTGATTGGTTGTTCACAGAAATCAGATGAATAAGTCTGAACAAGAAAAAGAAAAGGATTATTTCTAGATTGCAAACTAGGATCAAAGTCAAAAATAAATTACACTCTTCCGAAGTAAGAGTACAAGTGAACCTTCGAAGAACATGGAAACTATCAACAGATCACTCAAAAGGAAGCAGAAGCGGAAGGATGATAATCAGAAGCTCAGAATCAGAACCGAATACAAGTATGACAATAAAGATTTCAGATTATCTAAAGGTATGATCCTCTTCATTTTAAAATAGTTAAACACCAATGCAAGAATTTGATCTGGTAGAAATAAATGACCTGAATTTTTTTTTGGAAAATCTTTTGACAATGCGTGCACTCAAAAGTAACCTCAATAACAATTGCAAATCTTGGGTAACCATAACATATCTCTGACATAAGCTATCTCAAAATCTTATTAAAATCTTTTTCGTACTTGACCTATGTTTTTCCTAGACTAGGCACAACCCATTCTACCTATTTATATGTATAAAAATAGCTTCTGCCTGTCAAACAACTTCATACTCAAGTCCTTCTATCATAAAACCTTAAGTGTCAAAACTTTGTTATCCATCTATCATCATGCCTCCACTAACCTTTCTTGGAGACCAAGATCTTCTTGAAATCATTCCTGAAAAACAGTTTGTAATCAATACCCCTCCACTTTCGAGTTACATTGCTAGCAGTCTAGCAGATATGCTTTACACTCAACAATGGACTAGATACTCCACTATGCTAGAAAAACCCATTTACGTAAATCTAGTGAAGGATTTCTGGAAGCATACTTTCCTTGATCATGAAACTGGACATATCACCTCTTTTGTTCTTGAAATTCCCATCACTATCACTCCCTTCTCAGTCACTCTAGCAATTGGATGTGAGAATGTTGGAATCACTGTTGACTGTGACTTAAACAAGTTCTTTGTTGCTAGAAGATTTGCCTTCCTCCATAACCTCTCATCCGGATATGAACCATCCAATCCTGAGAATATCCTACCCATTCCCAAAGCATGGTACAAACTAGTTTTGTCAAATTTCCTTCCCAGAGGAGAATACCATGACATACTTAGGTTTCATGACCATCAGTTCATTCACTTACTAATGAATGATTTTCAGATAGACCTACCACACACTATCTTCAATTGTCTTTGGAACTCCATCTCTGTGTCTAGAAATCTCACAAAGTCTTACATTCCTTATGCAAGAGTTTTATCTGAGATTTTCTTCAGAGAAGGTATTGTGGACATGATCAAAGAGAAAATTGAAGAAGATGGTCCTAAAAGTCTTCCAGAGAACTGCTTGTTGAAGACTAAATGTGAAATATGTAGTAACTAGGAAAAGTAGACCTATCTATGTTTTAACTGTGTCTGCGAAATGCATGTTCTGAATTTAAATCGTATTTGTTCTAAGTAGTTGTAACTATGTCAGTTTGTTTTAAAGGATAATGAATTGTCAAAAACTATGGTTGTGAATCGTTTTAATTAATGAAATAGTTTCCTTTTTATTAATGGTTCATAATCCTAAAAATATGAAATTAAGCAAATCAAATATCTGACAAGCTTTAATAGTAGATTGATTTTATCCTTTGAAAGATATTTGGAAGATTTTTTGTGGCTCAAGAAACCACCATCATTAAAATACATCAGCCACGTTTGCCACTCACAGAAGAGTAGTTATTACCCATAACCGATTAATATTTCCCCATTAAATTAGGTAATTGCTCCGTTTTCTTTTCCCATACAGTTACACCCTTTAGTATACCCTAAGCAATCATAACTTACCTAAGAAATAGTTAACCCAAATTTTTTGTACTGATTTAGTCATTACTCTCCACTCTTACTCGCCTATAAATAGTAGGATTTTGCTTCACCATTAATTCATTCTCAAATCTAACATATCATCCTCCTAAAAATCCTCTCTGAAAATACAACAAAGATGATGACTTCTCAAAGAACCGGTCCAACCTTTTTAGGAAGAAAAGAAAACTTAGAAGTTATTCCTGAGAGAAGACCTAATCTATCTTGTCTCAGAAACGATGGTTTGGAAATAATAAGAAGCATGCAAGCTCAGTCTTGGCAGTGCTATTAGTCTCTACTAAATGGTCCCATTTTTCCAGACCTTGTTAAGGAATTCTGGAATTTTGCCAGGGTCAGCAATGACGGAAACAACATCTGGTCTGAGGTCCACTTTCACCCATCGCTATCTCTATCTCCTCGATAGAGAAAATCACTGGATGCATCTCCTCCGGAGTCACGATTAATGACTTCCAATCTTATTTAAGCATGGTGGAGAGGTGTAGAATCCTGTTTGATGATTCAGTTCCTTACGAACCGAATAACCCTGAGAAGCTCCTTCCTACCCCCAAAACCTGGTTCAAATTTTCCTTGACCAAACTTCGTCCACGTTTGACTACAAGAGGAACTCTGACTCATGACGACAGAATCTTCGTCTTCCTCCCAACGCATCACGTTACAATAGATCTTCCCAAGACTATTTTTAACCACATGAGACACTCTATCAAAGTCTCAAGAAACCAGATGCATTCTTACATTCCATATGGAAGAATAATATCTGAAATAATTTTGAAAGAAAAGGCCTGGTGATTGATACGCAGGCTTGGACCATCACCTTCACCAGTTGAAACCAGATGTGAAAGAGTGGACAGTGTTGAAGATTTTGATTAAGTCTTAAATCTCGATGTGCTCAAATTGATGCTATGATTTGTTGATTATCGTTTTGTGTTATTCTGGGTTGATAGTTCTGTCTCATTTTAATCAATGAAAATGCTTTGTTTGATCTCTAAAGATATTTTATCTCTTAAATTATTCTTTATCATATTGATCTAATTATGCTTAATGCTTAAAAGCTAAAACGCTCTAAACTTTTTGATGATGTCAAAAAGGGGGAGAAATAGAAATATGATTTTGATTAGAAATATTAAGAAGATATGATTTTGATTAGAAATCTTAAGAAGAATAGAATGCAAACTCAAACAAGTAATCAATCATATAAAGTACATTTACCACTAACGTTTGTTGTTTGATGTGTAACTGAGGAACTCTGAACAAGTTCACTAGGCATTCTCAGAACAAGTTAAGAAAGAAGAACTCTGATAGAAGTTCTTATGAACTGTTTATTCATATGATCAAAGTTGTACAATTCGTGAACATGTGTTCAGAATCAGATCTACCAAGTACTGTTCAGAAGTTGAGAACTTTCTGAAAGTCAAAGTTATCGTGATCTCTGTTTCACTTGGTTCAGAAGCTGTAAACTGTCTGAGAATATGAGATTCAGAACATAAGAATCAAAAGAAGGAAAGCTCTGAAAGTAGTCAAAGTAAAGTCTACATCTCAAGATGCTTTTCAGAAGAACTGTGCAAATCAGAAGTCAAGGACTGTCTGAAGATCTGGATTGAAGATCCAAAAAAAAGTAGTTCTGATTTAACCAAGAACCAATTAAAAAGAAAATGATTTGGTATTAGACTAAATCAATAATTGGTAATCAGACTCTGTATATAAAGATTGGTATCAGACTCAGTCTGTAGTGATATCAATCAGAGCTAAGCTGTGAAATGTCTTGATATACCTTCATTGGTATCAATATCAGCACACTAAGGAAATACCCTTCAAGTGGTATGAGAAAAATACCTCAGTTGGTATCAGACTCAACATACTCTGGTATCAGACTCAGCACACATTTTGGTATCAGATAAGAATCAAATCACATTGGTACCAGATTCAGAATCAAAGCGTTGATTGATCACTAAATTAACCTTCTTTTGGTATCTGATCAAGAATCAAGCTTTGATGAACCATTGAGTTGTGACAGTAACAAGGTTCTGAGATGAAGGGCTGTGTTCAAAGTCAAACTCTGAAAAGTCATGATCATTATTGGTGATTATAAATTAAAATTTCTGAATTTCGATTCCGAAGATCCCAATATCTGACTTATGGAAACTAAGGGGAAATTACCCAGAAGATTCAAATGTTAAAATCTATAATCTTCACCAAGTCTGCAACTCAGGGGGAGTTTCTCAAAGACGGTGTTTGTCTCTGATAAATAGCGAGGCTATGTTATTAGATAAGAACTATTCTGTTTTTGTGCTTAAATGATTCTGCTGAAAAGTAGAAAATGCTTCAGATGTCTCTGAAGATTATGAGCTCTGATATAACGTTAAAAGGAACTAAGTTCTAAAGATCTGAAGATGGAAGTTCTGATGAACTAGTCCAGATGCTGAAGACTTTTTGTCTCCTTAAAGACAAGATAGAGAAGTATTCCTTTTCTATTCTATGTTCTGGCAACTCAAATTGTTATTTTGTGAGTCTTTGGATCATATGAGATTCTAGATGATCACAGATAAAATTTTCGGGATAACACATTCAGGGGGAGCTGTTGTTCCAGACTTTGAATTTGCTTAGTTTTGGTGATTACCTTGTATAAAATGTTTAATCAAAATACATGGTTTTGTCATCATCAAAGATAAGAAGAACGCGTTATGTGAGAATGATGAATGCAATTATATATATTTTTGTTTTTTGCTTTAATAAAAAAGAAACTTCAACAAATATATTGCAAATATCATACAGTGGGGGAGACCCTGTTTTATTGAATTTGAAAGATTGCAGAAAGGGAAAATACAGTATTTTACAAAGTGTTGTAAAAGGAAATGTCTAAGCTTATGGATCCTGAGTCCTCTCTGAGGAGAGCTCAGATGCTGGTTCTGGTATTTTCCTTTTCTTTGACCGGGGCTCTTTAGTCGTTGTCGGGTTGTCAGTCATTTGCCAAATAAAAGGAGCGAGCAAATTTCTTCGATCTTCTTAATTCTCTACAACATGCTACTCTAGTATCTTAATCAGAGCATCTTTTTCCTTTAACAGTTCCTGAACTTTGGTACACTCCACATTAAGGATACGATACTTGTTTTTCCAAGAATTTTTCTCCCGTTGAACTTTGTTAAGAGCTACTTGGAGTTTTTCCGTGTCAGGCATGAAATAAAGGACAAATTTCTTTAACGGAAAAACTTCTTGACGAGGGTACAATTTGGTTTTCCTAGAGACTCTCTTCCTTTATTGGGAACATGTTTCCAGACATGCACTATTTCCTTCTTTAGTGCCCTGTCATTTTCCCCTTCCTTGAAGAAAAGACCTTCCAGATGAGCATTATGCGGGATATGCCTCATCGGGTATCCGAGTTGACGGCGAACTAAAATTGGATGATAGTTGATTCCTCCTTTAGTTCCTATGAGGGGTACATTAGGGAAATTTTCATAACTGTCGATGATCTCTATCCCCTCATAAATCCTATCATACCAATCTATGTCAGAGTTGGTAAGAGACACGATCCTCTGTGACCAACGTAGAGTACTCTTGTGATCCCAAAAAGCAGCATACTTAGTGTTATTTCGTTGATTTTATGGTTGGCATTTATTTTGCTAAAACTAATCTAGCAGCAAGATGTTGAAACAAGATGTTCTATTTTTCTGCATTCAACATGTCGAATGAAGATGTCCCATACTGGCTCATAGGACATCGCGTCTGATTTCAGTTTAAAAGAAGATTCTGTTGCTGTTAATTGTTACTGAATATTCTGTGAATAGTTGGTTATCCTATGTGGCATCCAAAGTATTTTTGGGTTGTGTTTTTGTGTTGGTTTTCAGATTTTTAGAGCTTTCTAATTATGGAGACATATTAGGAAACTTTAGATTGAAGACCTATTTTGTTGGAGTTTATTTTGCAGATTTGTGAGCAGTCTCTTTGCTGCGTTTTTTGCCCAATCCAGTCCAGATTTAATGCTATATATTGACTGGTGTAAACCTAGTTTAGGTGTGGAACTTACGTGTGTTTTTGTTAGGGTTTTCGAGTGTTAATTGTGAGCCTAACTGGTATCATTCTGATAACAGTATAAGGATTGGTTTTTTGTGTTGTAAGTTCTGTCAGTTACTCATAAGCTTTTAAGCATTGAGTTTCTTGTGTGTCAATTCTCATAAGCTTTGAAGTATTTAGAATTGTGTGTTTTGAAAGTGTGACTTTCTGTTTTGTTACTTGTGTTGAAAGAAACCAATCACGGGTTGTGATTGTAGAGGGATTTGAGGAGGGCCTCATACCTAGGTGAGTCTTAGGTAGAAGTCATAGGAAGGGTAGTGATTAAGTGAGCAGATTATAACAGGGTTTGGTTATTGTATGATCTATGAATTGATACTATCGTATATTGGTTTCGTCCCTGGCTTGGTAGCCCCCAAAGTAGGATTGTTGATCTGAACTGGGTAAACATATCACTGTGTTCTTTACTTTCTGCACTGTTATTATTATTGTTATCTTGTCCATTGTGTTGGATATCAGTGTCTCAACATCTGTGTAGGACATCTGATATCTGTGCCAGAATTTCAATTGGCATCAAGAGCTTGTACCCTTGTTTGGTTCTTGGTGAGATTCAGGGAAGGTACTTTCTGGTACAATGGACAAGGATGGAGGATTTTTGAACAAACCACCTCTGCTTGATGGTTCCAACTATGACTATTGGAAACCGAGGATGATAGCATTCATCAAATCCATGGATGATCAAGCTTGGAAAGTTGTTATCAAAGAATGAGAACCCCCAAAGGTTAAGGATGGAAAAGGTACTCCTACTGATGTGGTGAAGGAAGAGGAAGACTGGGATGATGCAGACTACAAAGGGTCCATGGGAAATTCCAAAGCCATGAATGCATTGTTTAATGGTGTTAATAAGAATATCTTCAGGTTGATTAAACATTGCACCATTGCAAAAGAGGTGTGGGAGGTCTTGAAGGTTGCTCATGAAGGGACTTCAAAGGTGAAGATGTCAAAACTTCAGCTTCTCACTTCCAAGTTTGAGAGTTTGAAGATGAAGGAGGATGAGAGCATTCATGATTTTCACATGAACATTATTGAGATAGCTAATGCTTCAAGTGCCCTAGGTGAAAAGATGTCTGACAGCAAACTGGTCAGAAAAATCCTCAGATCTCTACCTAAGAGATTTAACATGAAAGTGACTGATATAGAGGAAGCTCAGGATATAGATAAGATGAAAGTGGATGAACTTGTGGGATCTCTTCAAACATTTGAATTGGGGATCAGTGAAAAGTCTGAAAAGAAGAAGAGCATAGCTTTTGTGTCAAATGCTGGTGACTTAGACGATGATGGTGACCTGGTTAGAGATGAAGGGGTGTCTAAAGATCTGGTATTGCTTGGAAAATAATTAAACAAAGTGTTGAAAAGGATTGACTGGAAGTCAAGAGCAAATGTTCAGAACAAGTCACTCGACATCAGTAAAAACCAGGATGGAGGCAGAAGGTCCAGAACTGAAGAAGACTCCAATCAAGGGAAGAGAGTTCAGTGTTTTGAATGTGAGGGATTTGGGCACATAAAAACTGAGTGTCCCACGTATCTCAAAAGGCAAAAGAAGGGCTTATCTGTGTCTTGGTCAGAAGGAGAGTCTGAGAGTGATCTTGAAGAAGAATCAGCAAAATTGGTGACAGCCTTGACCGGGATATGTAAGGCTGATGGAGAAACGAGTTGTGAGTCTGATTCTGACAAAGAATCTTATATTGGAGAACTCACTAAGCAAGAAGTCTTCACCGGGTTCTCAGAGTTGTGTATCAAGAATGAAGAGAGGTGCCAGATAATATTAGAACAGGAGGTTCTGATAGCTCAACTAGAAGCTGAGAAGGAAGAACATCTATCAATCATTGCTGATCTTAAAGAGGAGGTTGTATGGCAAAAGTCAAAACTTGACAATATGACCAAATCTATAAGAATGCTGAACAATGGTACCACACAGCTGGATGAGATTCTTCAGACTGGGAAAGATGCTGGAAATGTGCAAGGTCTTGGTTTTAACAATCAAGCAGAGAACTACAAGAAGCCTGCATTAAAGTTTGTTCCTCAGAAAATAAAGCAAGAAGAGGGGATGTCAAATCACATGTTTCAACATCAGATGAAGCATCAGAAAAAAAATGTAGTTCAAAGTATAAACCATGGAGATGTCATTACTGTGGAAAGATTGGTCACTTAAAGTCCTTTTGCTACAAGTTGCACGGCTATCCCAAAACTGCTCATCAACAAAATAAAGGACAAAGTTGGGCTAAAGTAAAGAGAAGATGGACTCCTAGAAATATGATGGCCGGTCTCATAGCACATACCTCTCTCAGAGCATCTGCAAGGGAAGATTGGTACTTTGACAGTGGTTGTTCAAGACATATGACTGGTGTGAAGAATTCTTGTCAGATATCAAGCCTCACTCCACCAATTATGTCACTTTTGGGGATGGATCAAAAGGTGAAATAAAAGGTGTTGGAAAGCTAGACTACACAGGACAACCAAATCTGGATCGTGTTCTATTTGTCAAAGGGCTGACAGCAAATTTGATCAGTATAAGCCAACTGTGTGATCTAGGACTCAAAGTAAACTTCACGAAATCTGAATGTCTAGTAACAAATGAGAAAGATGAAGTTATTATGAAGGGAACCAGGTCTAAGGATAACTGTTATCTGTGGAATCCTCAAGATTCGGAAAGTTTGTCCACCTGTTTGATGTCAAAGAAAGATGAAACCAAACTGTGGCATCAGAAATTGGGTCACTTACATTTGAAAGGGATGAAGAAAGTTATGTCAAGTGAAGCTGTTAGAGGTATTCCCAAGCTGAAGATTGATGAGGATAGAATATGTGGTGAATGTCAAGTTGGGAAGCAAACAAGGGTGTCACACAAAAGGTTTAAACATCTTACCACAACTTCTAGAGTTTTGGAACTGCTTCACATGGACTTAATGGGACCTATGCAGGTTGAAATTCTTGGTGGGAAGAAGTATGCCTATGCTGTCGTTGATGATTACTCCAGATTCACCTGGATAAGCTTTATCAAAGAAAAGTTTGAAGTATTTGCAGCCTTCAAAGAGTTGTGTCAAAGGATTCAACGGGAAAAGGATTGTGGTGTTGTTCGAATCAGAAGTGACCATGGGAAAGAATTCGAAAATAGCAGGTTTGAAGAGTTTTGTTTATCTGAAGGAATCACCCATGAATTCTCATCACCGATCACTCCTCAGCAAAATGGTGTGGTGGAACGCAAGAATAGGACTATACAAGAGTGTTCAAGGGTCATGATTCATGCCAAAAAGCTTCCATATCATTTTTGGGCTGAATCCATGAATACCGCTTGCTATATACATAATAGGGTGACTATCAGATTAGGTACTGCTGTTACTCTTTATGAGCTATGGAAAGGTAGAAAGCCAAATGTGAAGTATTTCCATGTGTTTGGGAGTAAGTGCTATATCTTGGCGGATCGTGAGCAGAGGCGAAAGATGGATCCTAAGAGTGAGGAAGGGATATTTTTGGGGTACTCTACAAACAGTAAAGCATATAGGGTATTTAATTCCAGAACTAAGGTGATGATGTAATCCATAAATGTGGTGGTTGATGACTCTGGGAAAGACGAAGATGTCCCAGATGATGTTGGAGCATGCCTTCCCATGAACAATGAAATCTCACAAGACATTGAGTCCGTAGAAGATAATGCTCAAGAAACCGACACTAGACCTGAGAATGAAGAGGTAGAGGATGCTAACAGGGGACCCTCTATAAGGATTCAGAAGGATCACCCTAAGGAATTGATTATTGGAAATCTGAATGAAGGTGTAAGAACCAGAACTAGGGAGGCTGTGTCAAATGCATGCTTTTTTTCAAAGCTTGAACCAAAGAATGTTAAAGAGGCATTGACAGATGAGTTCTAGATAAGTGCTATACAGGATGAGCTTTGTCAATTCAAGAGGAATGAAGTCTGGGAACTGGTACCACGACCAGCAGGAACAAATGTGATTGGAACAAAATGGGTTTATAAGAATAAGTCTGATGGACAAGGAGTTGTTACCAGAAACAAAGCCAGATTAGTTGCTCAAGGATACACACAGATTGAAGGAGTAGACTTCGATGAAACATTTGCTCCTGTGGCTCGATTGGAATCTATCAGATTGCTTCTAGGAGTGGCATGTTTGTTGAAATTCAGATTATTTCAAATGGATGTCAAGAGTGCCTTTCTGAATGGCTATCTTAATGAGGAAGTTTATGTTGAGCAGCCTAAAGGGTTTATGGATCCAAATTTTCCTGATCATGTTTTCAAGCTAAAGAAGGATTTATATGGGTTGAAACAAGCTCCACGAGCTTGGTATGAAAGGCTGACTGAGTTCTTAGTCAACCATGGATACAGGAAGGGTGGTATTGATAAAACACTTTTTGTCAAGGAGAAGGATGGGAAACTAATGATTGCTCAGATTTATGTAGATGATATTGTGTTTGGTGAGATGTCGGATGAAATGGTCCAACATTTTGTCAACCAAATGCAGTCTGAATTTGAGATGAGCTTGGTAGGTGAATTGACTTACTTCCTTGGATTACAAGTCAAGCAGATGGAAGATTCCATTTTTATTTGTCAGAGCAAATATGCGAGGAATATGTGAAGAAGTTTGGACTGGATAATACCAAGCATAAGAGAACTCCTGCTCCTACTCACTTGAAGTTATCTAAAGATGAAAAGGGAGTGAATGTTGAACAAAGTTTATACAGAAGCATGATTGGCAATCTGATGTATCTTACAGCAAGTAGGCCAGACATAACCTTTGTTGTTGGTGTATGTGCAAGATACCAAGCAGAACCCAAGGTCAGTCACATCAATCAAGTTAAGAGAATTCTTAAGTATGTGAGTGGTACATGTGATTATGGGTTGTTGTACTCCCATGACTCAAGTTCCATTTTAGTAGGATACTGCGATGCTGATTGGGCTGGAAGTGCTGATGATAGGAAGAGTACCTCTTGAGGTTGTTTCTTTTTGGGAAATAATCTTATTTCATGGTTCAGTAAGAAGCAAAATTCTGTATCTCTTTCTACTGCTGAAGCTGAGTACATAGCAGCTGGAAGTAGTTATGCTCAATTGGTGTGAATGAAGCAAATGCTATCTGAGTATAATGTCACACAAGATGTCATGACATTATTTTGTGACAACCTGAGTGCTATTAATATTTCTAAAAATCCTATTCAACATAGCAGGACTAAGCACATTGATATCAGGCATCACTTCATCAGAGAACTTGTGGAGGACAAAGTCATAACTCTTGAGCATGTGAGCACAGAAAATCAGCTTGTTGACATATTTACCAAGGCTCTGGATGCAGTTTAGTTTGAAAACCTGAGGAGCAAACTTGGGGCTTGCATTCATGAAGAACTATAGCAATTAATATTCCTTCTGGATGCCAGATTGAAAAGATTAAAGGAGGTTCTGGTAGTGCAGTGTGTGCATGAGGTTATGAAGGGGAAAATGCTGAAGTTTGTGCATGACACTTGGTCATGTGATGTGGTGTGCATCTAATCTCTGATGCTATTTATTCTGGTTTATGACTTGACCATTTCTCAAATTTTAATAACTGTTCTACTTGCCTTTGTCATATTTCTGGCTAAAAAGGGGGAGTAGTGTGCTTGTGTGTGTTGTGCTTGTGCTGTTGCTGCAGCTGAGGGGGAGAATGTGGAATGTTATGTTGTGTTGCTGCAGCTGAGGGGGAGAATGTGGAATGTTATGTTGTGTTGCTGCAGTTGAGGGGGAGTTTTTTTTTGCTGCTATACTGCGTATTGGTATTTCGCTGCTGTCTCTGATATGGATTTTTTTGCTCTTTGCAAGATTTGTTTGTGTATAGTTTTAGCCAAAATAAGCCAAAGGGGGAGATTGTTATTTCGTTGATTTTGTGGTTGGCATTTATTTTGCTAAAACTAATCTAGCTGCAAGATGTTGAAACAAGATGTTCTATTTTTCTGCATTCAACATGTCGAATGAAGATGTCCCATACTGGCTCATAGGACATCGCGTCTGATTTCAGTTTAAAAGAAGATTATGTTGCTGTTAATTATTATTGAATATTCTGTGAATATTTGGTTATCCTATATGGCATCCAAAGTATTTTTGGGTTGTGTTTTTGTGTTGGTTTTCGGATTTTCAGCGCTTTCTAATTATGGAGACATATTAGGAAACTTTAGATTGAAGACCTATTTTGTTGGAGTTTATTTTGCAGATTTGTGAGCAGTCTCTTTGCTGCATTTTTGAAGCCCAATCCAGTCCATATTTAATGCTATATATTGACTGGTGTAAACCTAGTTTAGGTGTGGAACTTACGTGTGTTTTTGTTAGGGTTTTCGAGTGTTAATTGTGAGCCTAATTGGTATCATTCTGATAACAGTATAAGGACTGGTTTTTTGTGTTGTAAGTTCTGTCAGTTACTCATAAGCTTTTAAGTATTGAGTTTCTTGTGTGTCAATTCTCAGAAGCTTTGAAGTATTGAGAATTGTGTGTTTTGAAACTGTGACTTTCGGTTTTGTTACTTGTGTTGAAAGGAACCAATCACGGGTTGTGATTGTAGAGGGATTTGAGGAGGGCCTCATACCTAGGTGAGTCTTAGGTAGAAGTCATAGGAAGGGTAGTGATTAAGTGAGCAGATTATAATAGGGTTTGGTTATTGTATGATCTATGAATTGATACTATCGTATATTGGTTTCGTCCCTGGCTTGGTAGCCCCCAGAGTAGGATTGTTGATCCGAACTGGGTAAACATATCACTGTGTTCTTTACTTTCTGCACTGTTATTATTATTGTTATCTTGTTCATTGTGTTGGATATCAGTGTCTCAACATCTGTGTAGGACATCTGATATCTGTGCCAGAATTTCACTTAGGTAAATGGGAAATGAATCATTTGTAAAGCAATGGTACACATCATGTGATCATTCCTTCGCTGTACAGATTCCTTAAGTGTACAGAATGATAAGCATCTGCGAGCAAGGTTGGTACGGGGTTTCCAATCAGAAATATCTTAACAGCATTGGTATCAACGAAGTTGTCTATGTTTGGAAAAAGGAACAACCCGTATGTGAGTAGGACAAAGATATCCTCGAAAGCAGTAACGTTCCCTATACTGGCAAAGTACAGGGCTTTCTCCACTAAAAACTTGGCTGGTAAACCTTGGATGCCTCCTTTGGTGGTCATCTGAGTCCTGACTTCTGACTCGTCCAAACAAATGGCTCTTGCGATGACCCGATCCTTTGGAATTTCTTCCAGTCCAGAAAAAGGAGCTTGATCAGTGATAGGTAGATCAGTTAGATGAGAGTATTCTTCTAACGTTGGTGCCAGTTGATAATCTGGGAATGTGAAGCATTGATAAACCAGATCGTAGAACTGGATTAGTGTAGACAGGATTCCTTCAACTACATAGACCCTTAACAGAGACAACAACCCTTCGTACTTAGCTCTGAAAGCATCAGGGTTGGTGACCATCCTTGCCAACCCCCTTAAATCCTCTAGTTTTGGAGCCTTGAAGATGTACTTGCGCGTCTTTCTTCTACCGAAATCCATAACGCAATCTTTTTCTCTGATATTTGCAATCATTATTTCAGTTTAATTTGAAAAAAAAAGAAAGGAGAAAAGAAGATTTTTCTTTGTCTAAGAGTTTTTTAAATGAATGCATGAATGCAGCACACAAAAACATTGAAAAAACATAGGTTCAAGGGTTCAACGTCACAAGCATGGAGTCATGGCTCTACCCATCCCCAAAGGTTGTATTCTGGTCAATTTTTGTACCTGTAGAAGGAATCCTAAGGTTCCCAAAATCATTGACCCCCTAGAGATAACAACAGCGAGCTGGTTCACCCGAGCGAGCTGTAGTATCCTAGGGTAATCTCATTTGAGTGTAGTATCGTGTATCAACTATTTCCGATAGTCACCTCACTACCTAGTGGCCATAAGGTTAATGCTTACTAAATCCTCAGGTTCACAGGCGCCGCATTAGGAAAACTCTGCTTTCACAACGATCGTGTTTAGCAGGCTGAATCCTACGGGCCCTCGCCTGATTTGGTGGTCTACCGGGTTCGCTTATTCGGGATTCACTCCCTATAAGACCCCTCGTCTATGCCACCCCTTATCTTAGGTTTCTCTCAAACTTTCTAGATGCGTATCAATCGCATTCCCATTGACAAAAAACATAAACACAGATATCAAGTAGGAAAAGCGAAATATATATATATATATATAGAATAGTATGTAGAAAATTTCTAACAACCTAGACCTCTTAGGAGCTATAATCCTAGTCCTAGACAGATAAAAAGATCATTCCCCAGCAGAGTCGCCATTTTCATGTAGCATGCGATTTTTGTCGGTGACGCGACCACCTTATCGCCATGGGTTTCTCCTCACCGCAATGGTAGGAGTTGGGTGCTACTTTCTGATTTCTTATTTATCCTATGAAGCTGGAAAGGAAAGGGATTGGGGGTCCGGGGTCAGGTTATACAATGGGGAGTTGTCAATTACCCATCCTATATGTGGTTATCCACACGTTGTTAGCAATTTTCCTTACTGCTTTCTACTTACTGGTGTTTGTTTGTCATGGGTTGGGAAAGTTTCTCCTTTGGGAGTGTTTGAGAGAGAGAGTTTTTGTTGATGTCGGGCTTTCCGATGTTTTTGGTGAATGTGCTAAGGTACTGGACCTAGAGTTTTTGATTGGTATGCTCGCTAAGATTTCACAATCTTATGCCTACGTATTCCCGTTAAAGAAAAACAGGGAAATCAGAGCAATCGTAGTTCCTCCTATTCTATGGGATGAAAAGATATTTGGTGTCTTGTTCAAAGCCTAAGATTAAAGCTAAAGGTTATTTGTTTCTTGTTCAAATCCCAAGATTTAAGCTAAAAGGTTTGACTGAGAGAGAATTTGTCATCTCTAAAGGGAGACATCTTGTCTGTTTATCGCAACTGTTGGTGGACTGATTATAAAGGAGAATTACTATAACTGGGATATGTGAATCCAACAATGCCATAATTTCCTTTATGAGAGATTTATCCTGAAGGAGAAAACTTTAACTCAGTGTAGAGTAATGCCATTTTTCCTTAGGAGTTTTCCATGCTAAGAGAGGGACATTGGCTTGGATGTAAATAATCCAGATACTTGCCACTTACAGCAATTAGATGAAAGAAGGGTTTCACCAGGATAAAGAGGGACTACAACTTGGATTTTTGAATCAACAAGTGTGCCACTTACAACAATTATCTGGAATTAAGGTTTGTTTTGATTTTCTGTTTTGATGAGTGATATACAGAGAAATGTCTTCCTACAGAGAGATTTCTTTTGATTTCCTCTGAGGGGATTTGATTTTTGTGTGCCTTGATCAAAGCCCAAGGTTAAAGCTAAGAGATTGATTGACTCCACTGGGGAGTTTATTATCTGTCTTGTACAAAGCCCAAGATTGAGGCTAAAAAGAGACTGACTCTTTGGGATATCATTATACAAATCCTAAGAGGAGGCTGGAAGTTGACTTTTTTGGGGAAATATGTTATCTGTCTTGTACAAAGCCCAAGATTGAGGCTAAAGAAGGATTTTTGACTCCACTGGGGAATATTTGTATGTGTCTTGTACAAATCCCATGATTGAGGCTAAAAGAGGAAATTGACTCTACTGGTGAGAGGTTTTTATCTGTCTTATACAAAGCCCAAGATTGTGGCTAAAAGAAGATTGACTCTGCTGGAGAGTATGATTTGTCTTGTACAAAGCCCAAGATTGAGGATGGAAAGAGAATTGACTCTGCTTAGGAAGATGTATATGGTGTCTTGTACAATACCCAAGATTGAGGCTAAAAAGGGTTGACTCAACAAGAGAGTGATTTTATGGTGTCTTGTACAAAGCCCAAGATTGAGGCTGAAAGATATTGACTGACTTAGCTAAATATATTTATGGGTGTCTTATACAAAGCCCAAAATTGAGGCTGAAATGAGATGACTGACTCAACAAGAGAGTGCTTTTAGGGGGTCTTGTACAAAGCCCAAGATTGAGGCTGAAAAGGGTTGACTCAACAAGAGAGTGCTTAAAAGGTGATTGACTCAACAAGAGAGTGCTGAAAGGTGATTGACTCAATAAGAGAATGCTTAAAAGGTGATTGACTCAACAAGACAGTACTTTTGAAGCTAAATCTGCTAAGAAAAATTATTATACAAAGCCTAAGAGGAGGTTGGCTTCTGCTGAGGATTATTGAGATCCAGAGGCAGGTCCAAAATGGGGAATCAACTCTTGCTGAGGATTTTCAGAAGAGTTGAGGTATTAGATGCCTTGAGGTTCTGATTTGGGATAGTGTTATACTATTGATAAACTGACCCTAGCTGGGGGAATTTAGGATGAAAGACTGAGTTTTAGATCCTGTGAGAGTTTCAACTCTACTGGAGATTGGTTAAATGACCGGAGTTTTTCCTGTGTTTATAGGGAACTTGAGAATGTCTTTGAGATCCAAGAGGAGATTAGACTATCCAAGTCCACTGGTATAAAAATGTTTATCTTTGTATGATGCCCAAGAGGAGGTCGGTGCTTTAAGGGATGAGAATCAACCCTAAAATTGATCTGAGGTTTTGACTCTTTAGAAAGACTGCTCTAGCAAAGGATGACTAAGTTCTGTCCTATACCTTTAAGAGGTCTTCAGGGTCCTTGTATTAAGCTCAAGAGAAGGCATTAGAACTTCTAAGAAGCCAGAGGGCCCTTGTACAAAGTCCAAGAGGAGGCGGGGATGCTTTTAGGAAGCCTGTGGGTCCAAACCTAAGAAGAGTTCAAGAAAAGTTTCACCAGGAATAATCTTTTCTTTAGTGAACAGTTCTAGGGTTTGAAGAAATTCAAGAGAGGTTTCACCGGGAATTAATCCTCTCTGGGGAAATGAATTTTTTGACAATTGCTAATAGTGACAGCCTGAGAAAAGTTTCAAAGGGAATAATGTCTTTCTCTTTGTTCCATATTGTATAAACCCAAGAGGAGGCAAGACTGTATCTGGAAATTCCTATGGGGAACTAGTTTTGACTGTGTTGAAAGAGTGACCACTGGCTTTATCTAGTCCTAGACCTAATTGCCGGGAAAAACTCTAAGCAGATAATATACAGACATTTATATATATATATATATATATATATATATATATATATATATATATATATATATATATATATATATATGTAAGTATGTAAAAGAAAGTTGTTTAAAACTTACAGGTGAGCAAGCTTCTATTGTAACAGTTGTATGGTTAGTTGTTTAGGAAATTAAAGAAAGTTTTGATAATAACTATGAGTTTGAACCTAAATCAAAAGGGAAAGTTTTTTTGATAAGATTGTTGGGGCTTATACTCAAGGAGAGGTCCAGAAATAACAGTAATCGACTGTTGATCTGAAAATTATATCGGGTCTTATACAATGAATAAGGCCCAACAAGGTTTTCTGTACAAAGGGGTTGGGTCTTACACTCCATTAGAGGCCCAAAAGTTTATTTTTATAAAAGAGATGGGGCTTACAACTCAAGGATAGGCCCATAAATAACAGTGATCGCACCGTTGTTTTGAAAATTGTACTAGGACATATACAATGACTGAGGCCCAAATTATTTATGTACAAAAGAGGGTTGGGTCTTACACTCTATTTGAGGCCCAAAAGTGTTTGAAAAAGAAAAGAAATGGGACTTACAACACAAGGGTAGGCCCAGATGATTTTGCTTTGAAATGGCGATCGCACCGAGATTTTTGAAATCGCAGTGGGACTTATACAATGACTGAGGCCCAAAAAAGTTTTTTATTTACAAGGGATGAGTCTTACACTCTATCAAGAGGCCCAAAGTTTATTTTAAAACTTAAAATCGAGAGGAAACCCTAATTTTAAATAAAAATGTCATTTTTCAAAGGAAATTTAAATAATAAATGATAAAATATCAAATATATTAAAAAAAAATTGTATACTTTGAAAAATATTTTGAAAAATCATGTTTAATCACATGAAAGTTTGAAATTCAATTGGTTTTGAAAGATCAAAGTGGGAATTTCATTTAAAAATGTTTTAAAACAATAGAAATGAAATTAATTACAAAAATTCTAAATATATTAAATAAATAATATAAATTGGATTTTTTTGTAAAATAAAATATTTAAACATTTTTCTGAATTTTGAGAAAAAGAATCAATTTAAAAACACAAATATTCAGAGAGGAATTAATTTTTGAATCAATTAACAAAAATATCAAAATATTAAAATATTTGAAAATTTGAAAAAGGGCGCCAAGAACACTAAGTTCTTGCCTGCGTGCCCTGTTTCTGCAGATTTGTATCACTTTTCTCCATGATTTCTCAATGCTTTTGCACGATTCAAGTACCAATCTTGTTCGTTTTTTAACAAGGATCACAACCATATAGTTTAATTGCATTTATATTAAGTATGGAGGAAGAAATAAACAGAAAACCTCAAGAACCCTAATTTCAGCATGAACACAATGAAATTCCCTACACGATGGATTCATGGCAATTGATTGAGGGTTATTACTCTACATATATGCATAAACAAGATGGTAACTCAAAAATTCATTCATGATGCATGAATCATAGAGTTTGAAGGGTTCAGGCCTACCTCTTGCAGTTGGTGATCGAGTTTGATGATGGATGTGTTGCAGCTAGGTTCCAATGATCTAGACAGCTTCCTTAGGTGCCAAGGAGTGTGTTTGAATGCTTGGAGTGGATTGAAATAAGCTGGAACTGGTTGTGGTACCTCAACTGTAACTCTGTCAAGAACTTGAGCAATTGACTGGTGATTTTGTGAATTTGATGTTCCAGATGTGATTTTGTGTTATGGATCACTCATACATGATGTTTATGAGGTGTGTGTGTGATTGATTTGGTTGGAATCACTCTCAATCTCAAAACCCGATAGTGACTTGAGTTGGAAGGCAAAATTGGAGTGAAAGGGAGATTTTGAGGAAAGCATCAGTTTGGGTGCTTTGGTGTACTCATACTGACCATAAATGAGCTCTATTTATAGTGTGTCAAGTTTTTTTTGGTAGCAATAGTGTGTGGCAACTGCAGCAGGTCTGTGGCCAATGGTGATCAAATGGAATCTCAAGTCTCCTCTAGCCATTGACTTGAGGTTAGAGCACAGGCCTATGGTCATCTGGTTCAGAGATAAGGCTTGACTGAACTTGGATAACATTGTCTTGATGAATGCCACCTCTATGCATCAGTTAAATGCTTGGAAACAAAATTGACCATTTGAAGCATCTTGAATTTTTAGGAGTGTCATGCCTAAACATAGATCCATGGACTTGTGAGGATGGTGGATCAGTGTTTGTCCCTTGGTTGTTCCCCCTTGAGGTGTGCATATGGATAACCATGCTTGTTATGGCACAAAATCATCAATTCGAGCAACAATGCATAAATCTGCCTTGCAAAAATCAGTGAAAAATGCCATTTTCAATGGATCATATCTCCTTGCTCAGGTCGAGTTATGAGAGGCTCTTGTACTTTTTAAAGAGCCCTCATATGGCACTATCCATGTATGATCATAGTTTGTCTTGAAACTATTTGGATCCAACTGAAAAAACATCATGAACTTTGATGTCCAAGGCTGGCAACTTAGGCAGATTTTCACTAAGTGTTGAAAAATGTCATTTTCGTCATTTTTGTTATTTTGATCACTCCATAACTTAAAATCCATGAAGAATTGGAGTTTGAGGTAGTTGAAGTTTTTGTAGAATGTAGGAAGACCTACAAATAAAGCTTTGGATCACCCAAAATGGCTGCTTGGATCACAAGTTATGATCCTTGGAAGTTGGTACCAAAACCATTCAAATTTAGTAACTTAGAAAAATTTTCAATTTTTCAAGATTACCCCTTTTACAAGTTATCATGATTTCTTGATCAATTCTTGTTCAAATGTTATTATAAGTCACATTTTATGAAAATATGAATCATAAGGATCATTTTTGCCAAAAAATTCATGTTTGGACTTTTGGCTCCGGAGCGGTTCGGCGCGTAAAAACCCTAATTCCCGACTTTTGGGGAATGCATCCTCTGAGGGTAATTTAGCTTTGCAAATGAACCCTTAGGTTTATTTTGAGAATATTGAGTCATATGTTGAAGTCTTGGCTCATTCTCTTGTGAAAATCTCACTCTAGAGGTCCTAGTCGTCCAAAACCGTAATTTGGCGACATCGGGTGTTTCGAGGCTCAAACCACTTGGAATGTGGCAACTTTGTGCTTGATTCTTGATGTGGGAGTCCTCTTGATCCCTTATGGGTGTTTGAGAGGTTAGAAAAGTTGAAGATCATGTCATTTCTTGATTGATCCTTAGTCTAAGTGCTCTGAGAGGGCTTAAAACCCTAATTCTTGATTATGGTGGATGCTCGACTATCTCTGAGGAGATTAATGAGGCATGAAGGTACATCCATATTGTGGTAATGATCCTCACAATGATGGGAAATCTTGGTGGTCAAAATTTGGGGTATGACAGGCTCTATAGAGGTGTCTAGGAATTTTCGACCTCATTCAGCTCTCAAGGGTCCACCTCAAATATAACACGACTATGGTACTTGTCGTGGCGTGCTTTTGCGAGTCGACCACTAACACTATTCACCATCCCTACGGAATGCTTAATCCTACTCTCTTCGACCTTTCTTCTATTGTTAGTCTCTGACCCACTGCAGAAGTTTACGAATCATCTCGGCCTACAGGGACCACTCCCACTTTTGATTTTTTAGACGGGAATTTTGATGTTTTTATCAGGGATCAAAGTTGTTCGACTGGAGACGTTGACGCTCATGAACATATAACGTTCCTCACTTACTGGCTGAACCGCTATGTCTTTTTCCCTCCTGGATCAAATTCTGAGGTTGTTTGTATCTTTGGCCACTCAGCTCCACGAGCAACGTAAGGTGTGCCTTAGTAAGCTTATCCTATGCGGCCTTTACGAGTCATTGGGGATATCGTCTAGGCAGATCCTTAAGCGACCTTACTTCAACAACCTACCAATAGAAGGTCTTGTTTGGTTGTTGCAACTATGGCTTAATACCACTTTCATGCCCACTTTGTATCTGTTTACCGATGTTTTTGGTAAACAATCATGAGATTGAAAGTCTATGAGATTAACTCAAAAATCCCCAAAACAATTTGTGTGAATACTTTGTGTCAACACACATGCGTTTGAATTGAATGTAGCGTAACAAAAGACTTTAAATGAAGTCAAGTTTTCATAAATGATAAGGTAAAATGCAGTGAATAACATTAAACAAAGTAAAATAATGAGTACAATGTTCCGTTGAAGGAAGCAAAAAAGACTAAAAAGGGTGGACGCAGATGCATACATGTTTCTCACTCAACTGTTTCGCTCTTTGACTCGGGTACTCCATTGGTACGAAGAGTATGTATGAAATTTTGCGATCCCTATCCACATGTATGAGTCTGCTGTTTATTTTATTTACAATATAATTGTCAACAACGGTTATGGCAAATAGGGGATCTTTGCATTTGCTTCACATTTGATCCTTCAAGTTTCCACTAGTGCGCTTACGTGTTTTTCTTTTTATGTTATCTGCTTGTAACCCACGTTTAGTGGTAACCATTTTTCCACTTCTTCACGATCTCTCGACGATAACTGCTCCAAAGTGTCGTCGACAATCTCTCTCTCAAAAATCCAAGACTTGTAATAATCACTAAGTCTTTATACCATGTTGTGTCGTCGACGGGTCCTTTCAAATGGAATGAGGGCTTCCATCGACCGCCCTTCTCCAGATTCTGGACATGTATCTTTCGAATGTCCTTTTCGATATTTTGGACATATTTCCCTACAATACGGGTCTTGGGGATTTTTCGTTGAGACTCCTCCAAACCATGTCTAGTTGTATCGACGACTTGGTCGACCCTTCATAGTTGGTTTTGTCGACCACCTGCCATTAATGTTTCTTTAAATATACTTCATTCTTCATTAATATTCTCATATATTTATAAAGATACTTCATTATTTATGATAATGTCTTTTTGCTGACATTCTTTGTTGACTTTCTAGTAGCTGAAAAATCCAAGTGCAATAATACAAACCCTAGTTCATTGGAAACCAATAACACCTTATGGCATGATTCAAGCATCTTGCACCATATGGACAATTAATAGGTCAACTGATTAAATCATCCATGTCCAAGTGTTGAGACACCTAGTTGAATTACATAGTTGACATCCAAGCATTATGGATCCTTTGAACCAATGATATTACCTTATGCAAATGAATGGTTGTATGCATATAGATAAATGCTATTGACTAAAAATGAGTGATTTGGGTAAATGTATGTCGATGAATCCAAGAATCTAGATGAGTTGATTAAGGAGGTTGGGCAAATTTGCACTCCAAAGAGAAGAGATAGGTATAAGTGTTTATGATATTTTTTTGTTTGCCCCCATCAATGAGCTTTTGGCAAGTATTGTGATAACACCAAAATACATTGCGTATTTGACTCGGATTGCACATGGTTATTATAGTTTATTTACTGTTTTTCTTGCATTATGTCTATGTTTTATGTTGTTTTCAGGTAAAGTGCCTTAGTGGAGCCTTTCGTGAAGAAAAGAAGTAAAAAAAGCAAGAATCAGAAGATTTCGGTGGAAAATACACACACGACGTTTCACATGGCGGGCGCCAAAGAGGACGCTGTGACGTGTAGGGTTTTACCCATGTCTCAACAGACAGAAGACCATATTTTCCACCATTTTCACACATGGCAGGCGCCATCTTCACAAAACTCGCCTTGGTCAAAGGCAGTTGAGGGAAGTGGCCATGACTAGAGGAATTCTCTCCACATATTTTCTGAATGTTTTGTGTAAATTCCAAGGGTTTCCACACTATAAATAGGCCTTTAGTTTCCATTTGTTTCTCATCCTTTCTTAGTTACAGCATGGCATAAATTCAGTTTGTTTAAAGCGATAATCCGTCACATCGAGGGGTTATTGCACCATTGTTGTAATCGAGATTGGAGCACTTTATAAGTAGATTAATCTTGCCGCCATTTTACTTTCCAAGTCAGATTTACTTTCCTGCATTATACCATATTGAAGTCTCCGGTTTGGAGCAGGTTTATTATTCAATTCACATTTTATTTACTCGCATTCGTCTTTACTTTATTTACTTTCCCGCACCGCTTCACTTTATTTATTTTCTGCCCTACTTTAAATTCATTTATTTTCCCGCACTGCTTTACATTCTTTACTTTGTCGCACTTCCCGTTTTAAATACCTTTATCTTAAAAGATTTGTTTTCAACCCGAACTTAAGTGTGACACTTTCGTTCTCGTTTTTTAAACTCAGTCGCACCCTTTACACGTTTTTTAAATGATTTATCCCGCATATCTATTTCATGCCATGTTTACCATAATCATGTCTAGCTAAATCCATTGTCCTGGGATGTGAGGACCGTCGTTTCGACGGTACTCCGTATGTTGTGTTTGTAGAAATACTTTAGGGGCTGTTTTGGTTTTAATACAACTTTTTTGAACTTAACTTGATCGGCCATTACGCAAATGGGATCGTGTTTCTATTTGAGTAATAACCGTGACTATGTCGAGTAAGATCGAAAGTCGTCTGATACTCAAGATAAAAGTTGGTTAGTTTTTACTTAATAAAAATAGCGAAAGCGCTTTGTTAATTAATTAGGGAAATTTAATATTATTAGAAAGTGATTTTAAAACTATTTTCGAAGCGTTTATAGAGTTAGGATCCAGTTGGTTGAGCATATGCCGGAAACCCTTTGATATTAAATATTTCCAATCAAAAGCACTTTTTAACCGAGTCTTAGAGGTGGTTATATAAAAAAAGGACTTCATCACTTTAACGCAATACGCGACCGGTGCAGCGTGAGCGGCTGGTATAGATTAGAGGGTAGGTCCGGTTTCGACCACGCTAACACGACGGTTTCTTTTTAATTAACTCTTTTTCAAAGAAGAAAATATTGCCCCGTAAGTGTCTCTATTTAGATAATAGGAGTACTATCTGATCGATGTGAATTACATATCAGTGCCATTTATCTGAATTCATTTTTTCTCTTTTGCCTGCGCACTTTATACTGTTTCTATTAGCCTTAGATAAACAACGTAACAATAGTAATCGATAGATTGACAATGGTCTCTCTGGGATCAATAATCTTTTATATTACTCTGACGTATTCCGTATACTTGCGGAAAGCACGCATCAAGGTTTTGGCGCCGTTGCCGGGGACCAACTACGTCAAATTCCGTACCCTGTTATTACATTGTCTAGACTAAGGCAACCCTTTTACTTAGCCGATCGATGCGAAGATCTCGCAGTACCGGAAACTTAGTTGATCCAATAGTTGAACCCGAAAGATACGCTCGTGCACGTCTTTTGCTTCGCAGAATTAGAAGAGCAATGGCAAAAGAACAAAACAAAAGACCACTTAAGGACTTCGCCTTGCCATCCAACGAAGAACCCCACTCTAGTATTGTAAACTTGGCCATTCAAGTTAACAACTTCGAATTAAAACCTTCCCTATTGCAACTAGTGCAACAGAACCAGTTCGCAGGTCTTCCTACGAAGAACCCAAACCAACATTTAAAGGTTTTTATTCAAGTAGCAGACACCTTAAAAAAATGGTGCTTCTCCTGAGGCGATACATCTAAGACTATTTCCCTTTTCCCTCAGAGATAAAGCCCGATCATGGTTAGATTCCCTTCCAGCAAATTCAATAACAACTTGGAATGACCTTAAGAAAGTATTCCTAGCTAGATATTTTCCACCAAGTAAGACTGCTGTCCTATGAAACCAAATAACCAGATTCAATCAACAAGATGGTGAATCACTTTTTGACGCGTGGGAAAGATACAAAGAGCTATTAAGAGCTTGTCCATTCCATGGTCTAGAAAAATGGCTTATAATTCATACCTTTTATAACGGACTCATGTATAACACAAAGATGACCATTGACGTTGCTGCCGGTGGCGCTCTGATGAACAAACCTTACCCCGAAGCTTGCGCTCTCATTGAAGATATGGTACAAAACCATTATCAATGGGGAACCGAATGAACTCCAGTGGAGAAGAAAAAGATCAAAGGAGGTATTTACAAAGTTAGTTGTCTCGACCATATGAAAGCCAAATTGGATGCCATAGCCCAAAAAGTTGAAAGTTTAACAATTAACCCTACGCCCACCGTAGCTTCAGTTCAACCCGGATGCGAAATCTGTGGAACCCAAGGGCATACTATGGCTGAATGTCATCTTTTACCCGAAGCAAGCACATACCAGGTCAATTATGCCCAAGGTAATCCCTATTCAAATACTTAGAACCCTGGATGGAGGAATCACCCCAATTTTTCCTATATGAATACTAACCCTACTCATGCTACTACACCCCAAAGACCGCCAGTTTACCAAGCCCTGAGACCGAATCAACCTGTGCAAGCTGCACCTCAAAAATCACATCTTGAGAAAATGTTGGAAGGTTTCATTTCCTCCCAAGCCCAGCAAAACAAGGAGTTCATGAACCAAAACATTCACATGAATGGATTAATTACTCAATTAACCACCAAGGTCGATTCCGTCATTACCCACAATAAAATGTTGGAAACTCAGATTTCTCAAGTGGCACAACAACAGGCTACTCAAGCCACACCAGGAGGACAATTTCCTGGACAACCTGAACCTAACCCCAAGGGGCACGTAAACGCTATTGCCTTACGGAGCGGAACTACTTATACCAAACCTGTAAACCCTAGGTCGAAAAATCCAGAACCCCCAGGAATGTTGCAACCACACTTGAGAAACAAGTAGAGAAACCAGTAGAGTCTGAGAAAGAGAAAGATGAAGAGGTTAAAGATAAGGAGGGGGAAAAGGATAATGAAGTATATGTACCACCCCCGCCTTACAAACCTCCAATTCCATACCCACAAAGACTTAAACAAACCAAATTAGACAACCAATATAAGAAGTTCGTAAAAGTGATTGAGAAACTCCACGTTGAGATTCCATTCACCGAAGCTATTACCCAAATACCCTCTTATGCCAAATTCCTGAAAGATATCTTGACCAACAAACGAAGACTTGATGATCTTAAACCCTTAGTAGTCTCAAATGTACCATGGTACACGGACTTTGTAAATTACTTAGCCGCTGATATTATACCCCCTGATCTCAACTACCAACAAAAGAAGAAGTTCTTTCATGACGTGAAACATTTTTACTGGGATGAACCCCTACTATTCAAGAGAGGCTCATATGGTTTATTTCGTCGCTGCGTCCCTGAAGAGGAGGTGGAAAACATAATTTAACATTGTCACTCTACACCTTATGGTGGACATGCAGGTACATCCAAGACTTGCGCCAAAATATTCCAAGCAGGCCTTTATTGGCCAACACTATGGCACGACGTCCATGCCTACATTGTCAGATGTGACCGGTGTCAACGCAC
Organism: Lathyrus tuberosus; assembly: GCA_022829125.1. Taxonomy (NCBI): domain Eukaryota; kingdom Viridiplantae; phylum Streptophyta; class Magnoliopsida; order Fabales; family Fabaceae; genus Lathyrus; species Lathyrus tuberosus. The sequence continues at coordinate 24,329,182 of JALAZF010000017.1, forward strand.
TAGAAATGTATCTAGATGTGACGAGATGCCCTTGAAAAATATCCAAGAAGTAGAGCTCTTCGATGTTTGGGGAGTATATTTCATGGGACCCTTTCCATCCTCGATGGGAAATAAGTATATCTTGGTGGCCATTGACTACGTGTCTAAGTGGATCGAGGTTGTAGCTTCACCTACCAATGACACTCGTGTGGTTATTAAATTATTCAAAAACAACATATTCCCTAGATTTGGAGTACCTCGTCTAGTTATAAGCGATGGCGGATCGCACTTCATGTCAAGGATATTTGATAATCTTTTAAATAAATATGGAGTTAAACATAGAGTAGCAACACCCTATCATCCGCAAACCATCGAACAAGTAGAGGTGTCAAATAGAGAGATTAAGCAAATCCTAGAAAAAACCATCTCTATATCAAGAAGTGATTGGTCCTTAAGATTACAAGAAGCTTTATGGGCTTATATAACCGCTTTCAAAACCCCTATAGGAACAACCCCTTACCAATTGGTTTACGGAAAGTCTTGTCACTTACCCTTCGAGCTGGAACATAAAGCCTATTGGGCCATCAAAGCCCTTAATATGGATTACCTAGCAGACGGTAGCAAACACATTCTAGATATTCATAAATTAGAAGAAATACGCCGTGATGCTTATGAAAATGCCATCATATATAAAGAAAGGACTAAAGCATGGCATGACAGAATGATTGTTAAGAAAGAGTTTAACATAGGCGACCTGGTACTTCTTTTCAATTCTAGATTACGATTGTTCCCTGGTAAGTTACGCTCTAGATGGACTGGTCCCTACGAGGTTACTAAAGTCCTAAGATCTGGGGCAGTAGAGATACGAGATAATTCATGTAGTCCTTTTATGGTAAACGGACAACGGTTGAAACATTATTACGGTGGTGATATCCCTACCTACTACTCTAGTCACTCTTTGATCGAACCACCCATTGCTACATCTACTAAGTATTTTCCATATTCGTAGAGCTAATGACGTTAAACAACCGCTGCGTGGGAGGCAACCCACGACTATTTTTTATTGCTTTCTCGTTTTTATTTATTTATGTGTTACCCTTAAAAGGTGAATTAATTATTTATTTTTATCTACTTAACAGGACTAACTTGTGTGATATTCATGTTTCAAGTTTCAGATCCATCGCCTTCAATAGTATTCTCCACTAACCTTGTTTTTCAGGATGCCGCACTTCGACGATATGCATGTTGTGTTCAGAGATGACATTCAGAAGAGAATATTTGTGGTCCTTTCTGAGTGACCAATGCTTCCTACCAGATACCCTGACCCTAGGTGCCTATAAGCCTTAGGCCTCGAAGATAGTGTGAGATATCTTTGCCACCAACTCCAATGGGATGAATACTCTGATGCAATGAATGTGACTTACACCACCTCACCCTAGAATTCCTCAGCTCACTTATTTATGAACCCTATGTTGGTAGAGGTTTCAAAAGAGGCCGCATCAACTTCAGATTGTTTGGAAATGAATACACGTTTACCCACAAAGATTTTGCTAAACTGTTAGGATTTCAGTGTGGTCTTGATGTCGTACATGAATTCCCTGAGTGTGATATTATGCGGGATGAGTTGGATAAGTTCTGGAGTGATATCACAGGTGGAGGAGGCCATGATCCCTTCACCCAGCTGTCAAACAAGATCTATAACCCAGCTTTTAGGTATTTTCAGATGATTTTGGCCCAAACCTTCTTTGGAAAAAGTGAAACCGATAACCATGTAAGTGCTGAAGAAATTCTTATGCTCTTTTTCACCACCTAGTCACGTCCTGCAGCCAGCGGAAATTTCCTAATAAACCTCCTTAACATGATTTCCAAATCCTCCGAGGGACTTATCCACGTAGGAGGAACAGTAACACACATCGCCTATGCCTTAGGTCTCATTAGCAAATTATCTCACCCGACCGTCTATTGTGGTTGTACCTTGATTGACCTAGACCATTTCCTGGATCGTGGCCGAATTAGGAGAGTCTATTTTAGCCCAGAATATTATAAGCTCCTAATTAATGATGAGACTATCCATTACTTTGGACTACCCCATCCTACCCGAACTAATGTCTATAATAAAGAGAACTGGTCATACCCCTTAGAGGCCCAGGGTGAGACACCCAATAAACCCAAATCACCACCTGTTCCTGAATACTATCCTACACCCCTCCCAGAAAGGACCACAGTATACTCTTCTAATGTTAATCTGTAGAGACGCGACATTTACTCTAAATTTGACACTATCCGCAAGGAGATAATATCTCTTCGCGAGGAGCTTACCGAATTCACCTTTCTGAAGGAGGACTCTGATTCCACCTATGCCGTTGAGATTGATTGCCTGTATCAGGAAATCTACAGTCTCAGACGTCGGCTTGCAGAGGCGAAGGCATCCTGTCCATATATGAATCAGGGTGTTCATCGCCAATCATTATAGACGACCTTTTTGGAGCACTGAGGACATTGCTCACACTACGTGTGGGGGAGATTCACCGCATCATTATTACTATTATTTTTATTCACTTTTATCAGACATTCTCTTGTTTTTAGTCGTTTTTATTTATTTTCGCACTTTATTTCCGTTACCAGACTTATTACTATTATGCTCATTTATTTTATCAAAGTATCTTGATACATTTCATTCACTTACTATATGCAATTATCACCATACTATGTTTTATTAGTGAAAATTTAAAAATTTGCAAATTATTATTTATAGTGCATATCCTTTTCTTTTTAATTTTATATCATTATTTATGTTGCATACCATATCTTTATTATTTAAATTTATCATTTACATTTCTTGCATGTACAAATGCTAAGAGAAATCTCAGAAGAGGCTACATACACACTCCCCCCCCCCCCCCCCCCCCAAACAAAGAAAAAAAAGACAAAAATCAAGCCAAGGCCCAAAAATCCGTCTAGCCCTAAATACAAAGATGGCGGGCGCCATGGGGTCTGAAGCTTTACACGGGACAGAATGTGAAAAATCACCATTTTTCACATTCAACTCATCTTCTTCCCCACTTTCTCCATTTTTGACCTACCTTAAAAACCCACTAAATCCCATTAACCACCCACTTAATCATCAAACCCACTAACTTTCCACCCATAAAAATCCAAACTTTCATCAAAAACTCCACAAAATCTCATTTCACCATTCTTCACCAAAAAAACTCCATTTATCCTCAAAAAGCTTCAACAATGGCGGAAATGGAGTACGAAGGGGTCATCTTTCGAGAAGGAAGATCGGGGGATAAGCAGAGAAGAAAATTTGAAGCATTGCTGAGACGCGAAATTTTCGCGATGAGGTATACCAATACTGACTGCCTATATAGTTTAGGGATTTATCATAGTGTTTTCTATATGTTAGAAAATTTAGGATTGGATGACATTTTTACTCGTAGGGAACCAACCTTTGAGAGGTTGCCCCGAGAATTTTTGAGTTCCCTGACTTATAATGTTAGTCCTAATACCGCTAGCACCGCCGGTATTGTGACATTTAGGATGTTTAATAAAGAATACAAGTTCACTACCGACCACCTTGCAAGTATGTTAGGACTCCCTCACGGAGAAGGTGGTATCTGCGAGACACCTTTGGACACTAACTGGCAAGTTGAGGCGTTCCAACTGTGGAATGATCTTACAGGTCGTATCATAAACTATTTCGAAGGCAACTTGGCCTCGGATATCCATAACCCGACCATACATGTTTTTAGGCTTCTATTGGCATATATTGTTTTTGACCGAGAAAATTTGAATAAATTAAATTCCAAGGAGTTGATCTTTTTACAGGCTGCCCTCTTACAGAGGAGGTTAAATGTCGTCCCTTTCATGATAGCGCACATGTGTACCGTTGTGAGAAAGGGCGGAACTATTGCATTTGGAGGATTGATTACCTCCATTGCACGTGCTTTGGAGTTGGACACCGAGCTAGCTACATTAGAACCCCTCCCACAATGCACAATAAATTTAAAATTTTTAAGAGATATGAAATTGTGCAAAGTGAGGAAAGAAAGAGGCTACACCCTTATGGTTCATAATGTAGTTGTCCCGAGTGTTGTTTTACCCTGTTCCCGTCGCACCGATGTGCGACTTAGAAGAAACTGGATTTATGATTTACAACCTGCACCCTTTCTCGGCTCGGTACCACCAAACGTCCTAGAGGACGAGGACGACGGGACCGATGACGAGTATGAGCGGAGAAACCAGTCTCCCGTTCATAATTCACCCCCTCCACATGCATCACCTACGCACACTCCACTTTTTACTAATCCTTCTGCATGTACTCCCCCGGGATTTTATATTACTGAAGAGATGTGGAGAGCACAACAAGCTCACGAAGAAGAGTGTGATGGCCGGTTCTATGCCATGTATGAGCAGCATCAGGACATGATGGAATTCATACATGAGCAGCAGCGACAGACTGAGCGATCTATGCATTCTATTTTAGAGTCTCAGCTCGCCGTAGCATCTCTGCAGTAGCGTCAGCAAGCCTACCTTGACAGATGATTTGGGCTAGTGGAGGCTACTCAGGGTTCCATACTGGGAAACCTCTGCGAACTCCGAGAGTCTAATGCCTCACTAGCATTGAGGATTCAACAGCTTGAGATCTCACAGAGTGCCCGACACTGCAGCAGGAGTTGTGACCCCCGACGTTCGGAGCAGGGAAGAGAGGGTACTAGCGGTCAGCAGTAGCATTATCCAGGTTCTACCTATCTCTTTTCCACCTTTTATCGAAACATTGGGGACAATGTTCGGTTTAAGTGTGGGAGGAGGTATCTACCGTTTTCAGTTTTCCTTTATATATTTATTTTATCGCTTTCTAGTTTATTTTTCTAGTATGTTTTTATAGTTTATTTTTACTTAGTTCTGAATAATACATGTGCTTGACGAGTCATTTGTGTAGTTTGTCTATTTTCCCCGTTTATTGAGCCATAACAAAAAAATTTCAAGAAGTAAACAACATCTATTTTAAAAAATTTGGATTGTTGGACAAGTTAAGATCATATGCAGAGACTTGGGAAGACTTGTGAAAAATCGATATCGTTTTAACACCGTAAGTTTCTCAATTATAGGACCCTATCCAGATACTTATTATGCTGTGGCCTTAAAATATCACCTTTAAAATTCACTCCCCAAGTAGTTTATTTCAGCAGTCAGCACCATCTTAGTCACTGCTAAGTGAACGAACCGATGCAAATAGGTGAATGATAAAAAAAAGCAAAAATATAATAAAAGAAAAGAATTTGAAAAGGATTTGCCTTCTAAGTTAGGTAACCCTCACCCAGTTATTTATCCCAACGGTAGCGAGACTTCCAAAAATTATGCTTGTGTCTCTGTGTTAAAGTGCAAAAAAAAATTAATTTTGGCACATATATGGATCAGGATCACCAACAGGTTTGTTCACCATGCAAGTACAAGATAACAGGCTTAATGCGCCTGAATGAAAAGGGGATGAGAAAGGAATGAGTAAATTAGACCTAAGTATAATGTTATGATATGGATTCGTTAGTATAGGAGAGAAACTTGTGACCGCAATATGCGAAAAGTGTTACCACGATATCCTTAGTTCACGAACCAGTACCTATCGAAGAAGTCTTGATCAAAACTAAAGTCTCTAGCCCAGATTTAATCCTTGTGTGTTGTTGTTTATCTTTTTGTGCTTATATGAGTTTTGCTTGAGGACAAGCAAAGGTTCAAGTGTGGGAGAATTTGATAACACCGAAACACACTGCGTATTTGACTCGGATTGCACATGGTTATTATAGTTTATTTACTATTTTTATTGCATTATGTCTATGTTTTATGTTGTTTTCAGGTAAAGTGCCTTAGTGGAGCCTTTCGTGAAGAAAAGAAGCAAAAAGAGCGAGAATCAGAAGATTTCGATGGAAAATACACACACGGTGTTTCACATGGCGAGCACCAAAGAGGACGCTGTGATGTGTAGGGTTTTACCCACGTCTCAACGGGCAGATGATAACACGAATTTATATCATATTTTTACTTCGATTTATGTTAGTTCTTATTCCGTTTTTCGTCTAATATCCGATTTTCTCGAGATTATTTAAGTGTTTCTGCAGGTAATCATATTTCACAGGTCAAAGTATGCTAAATGTGGAAAAGAACCAAAACATGCAAGAAAAGAGCAGAAAAGAGAAGAAAAATTGAAGAAATCCATTTTTGCTGATATCACGATCGTCATGGGAGTGCCATGACCGTGACAGCTCTAAAGTTCACCACGACCGTCACATATCACCACGATCGTCATGCGCTTAAATTGCACGTTGGATACAGAGACTCAACCACGAATTCTCAGATGAAGCAGTTTCACACGATGCCTTTTTCTCCGAAGTTTTCTAGGTCCAACATGGGATTACCGTTAGCATGAATGGCTAATTTTTCTCCAACTTCCACCTGATGCTGAGCCTATAAATAGAGACACTCACGAAGAACAAAGGGTGGCCATTTCTGTTTTCAAAGTATACTGTCTTGCTGCCAATTTATTTTCAGAAGCTTTAGTCATTTCTTTTTACATTGCATTTCCATTTCCTTGTTAACCATTACCGAACAAAAGTGACAGTTTCTCACACTGAGGAACTGTTACAATTTAGTTTTAGATTTCTTTGTTTCATAGCCTTCAGCCTTGCAATTTATTACTTTCAAGCAAGAACCTACCGATTTGTGGAGGGATTGCTGTAGCCATTACTACTGAATTCCAGGTTTCGTTATTAAATTCAAGCATTGCTTATTTATTTCTTAATTATGTCTGTGTTTGTTTATTTTCTTTCTTTCGCGTTTAATTTCCAAATTATGTCGAGCTAAACCAATATTATCGGTGTATAATGAAGTAACTAAAATGAATTAATTTTCTCTAAGCTAAAATCAATAATCAATCCTTCTTCTGGCTTCGATTTCTTAATATAAAACCCAAACTGTTATTACGAGAGTAAAAAGGTAACATAGGTTAAAGTTGAGACCACGGGAGTGTGAGGCTTTACCCGGATAGCTGAAATCGGGCATTAGGTTTAAAAACAGCGGAAGCGCTTTAAAGTTAATTAGGTTTAATTAGTTTTCAAAAAGTATTTTTAACCTCATACGGGCTAGCGAGAGCAGACGTATTGACTTAGAAGTACAGTCCGAAGCAAGATCCACGGGAGTGTGAGTTGAGGGCTTTTAAACCGGTTTCTCCTACAGATGAATAGGGTGATAAATCTCTACAGGCTTAGGTTTAATTAATTCTACGTAGGTTACTGAATTATATACCGATAACTTATTCATAACTAGTATTCCCAAATTTTAATTTCCCTTTAATTTTCCGTTTGAACTAAAAACCCAAATTCTGATTAGCCTTAGATAAACATAGTAACGATAGATAACGGTGCGTTCGATTTCTAGTCTCTGTGGGATCGATAATCTTTTAAAACTACGCGATACAACTGTATACTTGTAGTAACCCTCATTCGACTCATAAAGTCGCGATCAAGTTTTTGGCGCCGTTGCCGGGGACTAATTAAGTCGACATCGTAATTCCTTTGTTACGTCGTATAGACTAAGGCAAAAACCAAAATTCCCTTTCTGTTGATTGTATGCCAAGTACTTGCTCTTCTGGCGAAGACCTCGTACGACCAACAGACGAACCTGAACGTCTTCTTACTGTAAAAAGACGTATCCAAGAATACTGCTTAGCTCACGATATCCCTTTTCCTTTATCAGAACCTGAATCTTAATCAGATCCTAAACTCGAATCCGAATCGGATTCCGAATCAGAACCAGACATGGATGATCCACCACAGAACCGACCTCTTAAGTATTATGATGCTGCATCTCAACAAGAACCTCACAACAGCATTGTCGCTCCAGCTATCAACCGAAACGATTTTGTGTTAAAACCCTCGCTGTTATCTGCTGTACAACAAAATCAATTTTCTGGAAACCCAATGGAAGATCCGAATGAACATCTAACCAAGTTTGTGCAGAATGCAGACACAGTGAAAGCGAATGGTGTAACCGCAGACGCCATAAGACTACGTCTTTTCCCTTTCTCATTAAGAGATAGAGCTTGGGCTTGGTTGCAATCCTTGCCATCAAATTCTATTACTTCGTGGGAAGATTTGAAGAAGGTCTTTCTGGCAAGATATTTTCCACCAAGTAAAACAGCTATGCTGAGAGCCCAAATCAACAGCTTCAGACAAAAAGACAACGAGTCTTTATATGATGCATGGGAAAGATACAAAGATATGAGGAGGATATGCCCGCATCATGGTCTTGAGGATTGGTTAATTATCCACACGTTTTACAATGGTCTCTTGTACAACACAAGATTGACGATAGATGCCGCCGCAGGTGGTACACTCATGGATAAACCCTATGATGAAGCCCAACAACTCATCGAGAGCATGGCTCAGAATCACTACCAATGGGGAGGTGAAAGAACTCAAGTGGAGAAATCCCAACCGAAAGGAGGAATGTACGAAGTATCTAGCCTAGATGTCGTCCGTGCTAAGGTAGATGCAATAGCTCAAAAGATAGACAACTTGACCATGACACCCACAGCCACCGTGGCTGCTGTAGCGCCAAACTGCGAATTATGTGGAACAGCTGGACACGCTGCCCCTGAATGCCAAGTTTTAGCAGGAGCCTCTACAGATCAAGTGAATTATGCTCAAGCAAACCCTTATGCAAATACCTACAATCCTGGTTGGAAGAATCACCCCAACTTCTCTTAAAAAAACAACAATGCACTATATGTTCCTGGTCAAGCACCTGCTGCACCACCAGGTTATCAAAAGGCTGTAACAGCTGCTCCAAATGTTCCTAGGAAGTCTAACCTCGAACTGATGATAGAGAACTTCATAGCTACCCAAACTCAAACAAACAAAGAGTTCCTAAATCAAAACGTACACACTAGTGAACAGATTAAGCAGTTAGCAAACAAAGTAGACGCTTTGGCCACTCACAACAAAATGCTTGAAACACAAATTTCCCAAGTGGCTCAACAACAAGCACCTACTGCTGCTCCTGCCGGAACATTTCCTGGACAGCCACAACCTAATCCTAAAGGACATGCAAACGCTGTTATACTGAGAAGTGGAAAAGAATTAGATGGACCCATTGACCCAAGACTTCAAAATCCAGCCATGTACCAAAAGTCTGCTAACGACCAAACAACTGAGAAGGAGAGTGAACCCAAGGAAAAGGAAGATAATAACCAAGAGGATGTAGACAAAGAAAAACCTTATGTGCCTCCACCACCTTATAAGCCACCTATTCCGTACCCTCAAAGATTGAAAAATTCTAAAACTGCAGGGCAATTTAAGAAATTTGTTGAACTTCAGAAACAATTAAACATCACAATACCTTTTACAGAAGCCATCACCTAGATGCCCTCGTACGCTAAGTTCCTAAAAGAAATCCTATCCAATAAGAAAAAGATTGAGGAAAACGAAACAATTACACTTACTGCTGAGTGTAGCGCAATAATTCAAAACAAAATGCCTCCTAAGCTAAAAGACCCAGGTAGTTTCTCAATACCTTGTGTAATTGGGAAGTTCGTCATAGACAAAGCTCTATGCGACTTAGGAGCCAGTATTAGTGTTATGCCCTTATCCATTTGCAAGAAGCTTGATATGGGAGAATTAAGACCGACTAAGATGTCTGTGCAATTAGCTGACCGCTCTGTTAAATACCCAGTTGGTATACTAGAGAATGTCCCAGTTCGTATAGGACAATTCTATATCCCTACTGATTTCATAATTATGGATATTACAGAAGACTCTACTACTCCTATCATCTTAGGAAGGCCATTCCTAGCTACCGCTGGAGCAATTATAGATGTAAAGAGAGGCAGGCTAACTTTTGAAGTTGGTGAAGAGAAAGTTGAATTTATCTTGACACAATTCTTACAAGCTCCAGCCATAGACGACACATGTTATTTACTAGATGTCATAGACGAGTGCGTAAGAGAAATCGAGATGGAACCGACCATATATTCAGATATTCTAAAAATTCCTATACCTTCAATTTTCGAAGATGATAACTGGCGTGAACCTTATCAAGATGATAGCCTAAGCGAATGCTTAGCACTTACACCAGATCATCTACCTTGCCCAAAGAACCCAGCTCTAGAACTGAAAACATTACCCAAAAATCTAAGGTATGAATTCCTAGACGAAGCTCTCGAACGACCTATAATAGTCAATGCAGACTTAGGACAGACCGAAACAAAGAAACTATTAGATGTCTTAAGAAAATATCCAACTGCGTTAGGCTATAACATCGCTGATCTTAAAGGAATAAGCCCTTCTATTTGTATGCACCGCATTATGCTGGAGGAAGACTGTAAATCCTCTAGGGAACATCAGAGAAGGATTAACCCGATCTTGAGCACTATAGTCAAGGACGAAGTGAAAAAAATTTTAGAAGCAGGAATCATATACCCGATATCAGACAGTCAATGGGTCAGCCCAGTACATGTCGTTCCAAAGAAGGGAGGTGTTACAGTTGTTAAGAACGAAAAAAGGTGAATCTATAACGAAAAAGGTTGTAACTGGAAGTAGAATGTGCATCGACTATAGGAAGCTGAATAAAGCCACTCGTAAAGACCATTTCCCATTACCTTTCATTGACCAAATGTTGGAAAGATTGGCTAGACACTCATACTTCTGCTATTTAGACGGTTACTCAGGATTCTTTCAAATTCCTATTCATCCTGACGACCAAGAAAAGACGACCTTCACATGTCCCTATGGTACATTTGCTTATCGGCGAATGCCGTTTGGACTATGTAATGCACCTGCCACATTCCAAAGATGCATGATGTCAATCTTTGCTGACTTTATAGATGACATTATGGAAGTGTTTATGGATGACTTCTCCGTATGTGGGCAGAGTTTCGAAGGATGTCTATCGAACCTAGAAATGGTATTGGAAAGATGCGTAAAAGTTAATCTTGTATTAAACTGGGAGAAATGCCATTTTATGGTAAATGAAGGAATTGTACTTGGACACGTTGTGTTCAATAGAGGAATTGAAGTTGATAAAGCCAAGATAGAAATTATAAAAGATCTTCAACCTCTGAAAACTATACGAGAAATACGAAGTTTCTTAGGACACGCCAGATTCTACCGACGATTCATAAAGGATTTCTCAAAAATCACTAAACCTCTTACCGGTCTATTAATGAAAGACGCTGAATTCATCTTTGATGAGAAATGCCTAAAAGCGTTTGAACAGCTGAAAACAGCTCTTATTACCGCACCTATCATGCAACCACCAGATTGGAGATTACCTTTCGAAATCATGTGTGATGCAAGTGATTATGCTGTAGGTGCAGTTTTAGGATAGAGGAGGGATAGAAAACTTCATGCCATTTACTACGCAAGTAAAACTTTAGACTCCGCCCAAATGAACTACGCTACCACTGAAAAAGAACTTTTAGCCGTGATCTTTGCCCTTGACAAATTCCGTTCCTACCTAGTGGGAGCTAAGATCATCATTTATACAGATCACGCAGCTATTAGATATTTACTTAACAAGAAGGATTCAAAACCTAGACTGCTAAGGTGGATCCTACTTCTACAAGAATTCGATTTAGAGATCAAAGATAAGAAAGGAACCGAAAACGTAGTAGCAGACCACTTATCCAGATTAGAAGGCATTAAACCAAAGCCAGTACCCATTAATGAGGATTTCCCATATGAACGGCTCATAGCCCAGCTAGAAAGTGATATGTCTACTCTACAGTTAAATGACCCAAAGATGGAAGAAGTCGTGGAAGAAATTAACATGCACTCAACCCTGCCATGGTATGCTGACATAGTCAACAACTTAGCAGCCGGAGTACTTCCACCAGACTTATCTTACCAACAAAAGAAAAAATTCTTTCATGATCTAAAACATTACTATTGGGATGAACCTTTGCTGTTTAAGAGAGGAGCCGACGGTATCTTCCGTCGTTGCGTCCAAGAAGAAGAAATAGAAAACATCATCTCTCAATGTCATTATGCTCCTTATGGAGGACATGCTAGTACCTCAAAGGCATGCGCTAAGATCTTGCAATCCGGCCTATTCTGGCCCAACCTTTGGAAGGATGTCCACATCGCAATACTAAACTGCGACCGGTGCCAACGCACTGGTAACATATCAAGACGTGATGAGACGCCTCAAAAAGGTATATTAGAAGTAGAAGTCTTTGATGTATGGGGGATTGACTTTATGGGACCCTTTCCATCATCCTTTGTAAATAAATATATACTCGTAGCCGTCGATTATGTTTCAAAATGGATTGAGGCAATAGCTTCTCCTACAAATGACGCACGAGTAGTCATAAAGCTCTTTAAAAACACAATCTTTCCCAGATTTGGTGTGCCGAGACTTGTCATAAGTGACGGTGGTTCTCATTTCATATCAAAAATATTTGACAAATTACTATCGAAATATGGAGTAAGACACCGCGTAGCAACACCATATCACCCACAAACAAGTTGACAGGTTGAGGTCTCGAACCGATAAATAAAACAAATTCTAGAAAAGACCGTAGCCACCTCTAGGAAAGACTGGTCATCAAAACTCAACGAAGCTTTATGGGCATATAGGACGGCCTACAAAACACCAATCGGAACTACACCTTTCAAGCTGGTCTATGGTAAATCTTGCCATTTTCCAGTGGAATTAGAACATAAAGCCTATTGGGCTATTAAAACATTGAACTTAAGCTATGATTCCGCAGGAGAAAAACGTATCCTAGATCTGCATGAACTAGAAGAGTTAAGATTAGACGCTTACGAGAACGCTAAGATATACAAAGAAAGAACTAAAAGATGGCACGATAAGCGCTTATCTAGAAAAGAGTTTAGTGTGGGAGACGTTGTACTCCAATTTAACTCAAGATTAAAACTCTTTCCTGGGAAATTAAGGTCTAGATGGTCTGGTCCTTTTGAAATTACAAAAATTCTACAAAGTGGAGCAGTAAAAATAAAAGGGAGGAATAGTAATCCATTTTTAGTCAATGGACAACGTCTAAAACACTATCACATCATTGAGAATAGAGATTATTTGAACTGCCTAAGACTTTTAGAGTTGCCCACCGAACCTCCTAACTAAGCATATAATTGAATTCGTCAGGCTTTCGACGTTAAAAACAGCGCTTAATGGGAGGCAACCCATGATTTCTGTTTTTCAAGCTTTATATTTGTTATTTCTTTATGCTTTTTATGTTTTGTTTTTATTTTGCAAATTTTCAGTTTCTTTTGCATCGTTTTAAATTTAATTTGGAAATATTCTGCTGATCTTAAAAATTGAAAAAACTACAGGATTATAAAGTCTTTCTACTCTCTCTGTTCTCCTCTTCTGCTTTCATTTTTGCAAAAAGTATTAACTAATGGCAAACGAGGATAACATGCCAGTAGAATTCAGAGATGGAACACAGTGGCGTCGCTATGAGGCTTTGTCTCTTAGACCTTTTGCTTTGACAAAATTCGCCCACAGACCCACCATGACCGCCTTAGGTGTAGGTGAGAGCATAGACTTTATGTTTAGCCAGTTAGGTTGAGAGGGTTTTGCAAATAAGAAACATAAGTGTTACCGTAGGCTGACCTTAGAATTCCTGAGTTCTCTAAGTTATAACCCTCACTGTGGAAAAGGTTTAACCAGGGGTAGAATTACATTTAGATTGTTTGGATACAGCTGCCAGTTCACCATAAAGGAACTGTCAGATCTTTTGGGATTTCCTGAAGGACCCCATGTTTTCTCTGTGGTACAAGAGGACTTAGAGTTAGTTGGAGAACTGAGTGACTTTTGGGGTAGAATTTCAGGGAAACCTTATTTTGACATGGACCCTGTGCTTTCAACCGAGATACATAACCCCGCTTTCCGATACTTTCATATGATCCTGGCCTATACCCTGTTTGGAAAACCCGAAAATGATAACACTGTTTTGAGGGACGAGCTTTTTATTATGTTTTGTGCTTCTCAGTCTAGAGAGGTTAATGGACTTACTTTTTTGCTGAATAACTTTTGCAAACTTATCAATAATGAAAACAGTCCAATTTTGATAGGTAGCCTGGTTACTAAGATAGCTGACGCTATGGGATTTAGAACCCGACTCTCTAAGATTAACCCCTTTGGAGAATTCAGACCCATGAATATCACCTTTTGCTTCAATAGGGCTATGATTAGGGACCAAGGTCCGAACCACTTCCAGCTTTTAGTTAACAATGTTGTCGTACCACACTTTACACTTCCGAACCATGAACGTACAAGTGTGCATAATCAACATAACTGGCTGTATAACCTTGATGAACCCGTTCCTGAACCAGAAGAAACCTTTCCTGAGCCTGAGATTGACCCAAAAACACCCCCTCATTACCATGATCTAGACTATATGAATTTCCAAGAAAATGTTGACACTCCTAAAGCTGATGCCACTGATTATGCTTCTAATCTGAATTCTATTTTAAAGACCATGGATGAATATCATAAAGAAATCAATTCAGTGAAGGATGAGCTTAACACTGTGCGTCAAAATATTATTGGACTTATGGACATGACCGTTGAACAGTTTGATCACTTAAATCAAGCCATCGCATCTTTGAAGAAACGCCTTGGCTAGATTTGTGAAGCACCTTATTTTCAAGACTTACTTTTTATGCATTTTACTTTGGAACAATTTACATTAATTCTGTTTTCATCTTTTCATGTTGGGAATAATTTGATTTCATACATTTTTGATACAGTGCTGGTAGTTTAACTAGCACCTTTCTGGTTTTAAATAATAATTCCATTTGCTGCTGCTATTAAATCTTTGTGATTTCAAATTCCATTCCTATTCTTTTCATTATATAGTAATTGGTGTTATATTGTTACTTATCTATGTGTATGAAATTACTGCTATTTCCATGTGTTTTTTATGCCCTGATATTGAATTAAGATGTTTGGAACCGTGTCTGTCATTAAACTAATTCACCATCCAGATTTTGTGGGCGTCACGATCGTGACAACCCCGTGACGACCGTCACGCGGGTCTGAAACGAATTCTGCGTAAAAACAGAATTATTTCATTCGTTCCCTCTTCTTCATTCATTCAAACCCAGCCGTCCACTACCTTCTGAAATTCCAAACCGTCCCATTATCCATTGAACCGCATTACTCATTTCAATAACCATTCAACCTCCCATTGCACTATATAATCACATCATACCCAATTCTCTTTTCACAAACCCCAAAAAATTCCATAACCCACTTTCTTCCCAAAACCCTCTCTAACAAAACAATGGCACGTGAAGTTCCGGACTTATCTACACTAAACTTCCATGATGGAGAGGCAGGAGAGCGCCAGAGAGCTCGGTATATCGACTTCTACCGACCCGCTATGTCGACATTGCATGCTTAGAAGAACTAGGATTACTTGAGGGAGTTCAATGGATGATACAGAATGCCGGTCTTTGGCAGCTTTGCACTCAGAGCCGGCCCACTTACGAAGCCCTCACTTTAGAGTTCCTCAGTTCCTTTACCTACATAACCCCTCCGGGCGAAACGAACCAATTATCCGGAGTCACAAAGTTCCGCATGTTCGGCAAAGAATACTCAATCGAACAAGATCGCCTTGCCGAGATGCTTGGCTTCAAACATGGCGAGAATGTCCATTGCCGAGTACTGCAGGACACTTTCTATCAAGCGGGGTTCAAACTTTGGAATCATTTAACCGGAATAACAGTTGACAGTTGGGATAGCCTTAACGCTACATTTATCCACAACCCAGCCATCAGATACGTCCACCGCACACTTGGAAGCACCATCTTTGCACGAGATAGTAACCATAAGGTGAATTCTAAAGAGTTGTTTTTCCTTCATTGCATTTTTCATCCGGAGCTAATAAATGCCGCACCATTCTTACTAGCACACATACAGTCAAACTGTGCTAGAGGCTCAAAACCCTTCTACATTGGAGGGATTGTCACCTCTATTGCACTCAGTTTGAATTTGGAAAACGACCTTGCTAGATTACCCTCCTTGCCTCCAGTCTTCCTTGATATAGATTATTGCAGAAATTCTCAGCTCATCAAGTTACGACGAGACGGAAAATACCATCCTATGGTCCGAGCCAAAACTGTAAGAAGTATCATCATGCCTTGCAGGAGTCGCATTGACCCTCAGAATATGGCCAATTGGTTTTTTGATCTTAATGCTCCTGAGCAAAATGCGCCTGCTACAGATGATCAAGCACAGGGACCTCTTGATGAGATGGAGCATGAAATGGATAATGCCCGTGAGGACCAACCACCGCCAGCTACTGATGCTCCTTCGACCTCCAGACGTCGTCGCCGCCCTGACCAAGACCCAGTTACTAATGATGAAATCCTGAGGGCTATATGGCAACAAACCCAGCAACAGAATGAAATGATGACACTTATGCGTCAAATCCAGCAAGGGCAAGTTGACCAAGGGTAAAGACTTGACGGTGTCATCGAAGAGATGGGTGCATTGACACTGCGAGTGCAGGGCTTACATAAGTACATCCACCACGTGGGCATTCCTGATCACGTAGCACAGCATGGGAGAGGACGCTCTAGAGGCAGAGGACGTGGTCCACCTTGATTTTATTTTGCTTTTTGTATTTTGTTTCCATTTTTAGTTTTCCATTTCCCCTTTATATCGCAACATTGAGGACAATGTCCGATATAGTGTGGGAGAGTTAGAGTTATTTCCGTTTATTTCCCTTTCTTGTACTTTCTTTTTCCTTATCAAAGTAATATATGAATATTTTCGTTCAGTTATCCTATTTCCTCACTTTATTCTGCCATAACGAAAATTTTTTTTACGATTAATGAACGTCTGTGACATACCAAGATTTAAACTATGTTAGGAAGCTGGGGAAGTGCTAACAAGATCGATACCGTCTTGACACCTTAGACCTCTTGCGTATGCGATATCAGTTTCGACACTTATTATACGATACCTTGAGTTCAGTCCTAAAGTAACCCTTAGTAGTTTATATTAGCAGTCAGCACCGTCTATATCACAAAACCACGTGGGGAACCGATGAATATAAGTGTTTGATGCCCAACAAAGAAAAAGAAGAAAAAAAAATATTTCTTATCTATATGCCGAGAAAAAAATAAATAGATTATGTAACAACTCTCACAGTTGTGAAAATGTGCAAGGAAAGAAAGAAAGAAAATCCGTTGTTGATTGGTTCAGAGGTACCTGATTCTGAACTTGGTAGGGCGAACTACTGTTCGATCCCCCGCAATCTACGAATGGGATATATAAAGGGTTACCACATTTGTGTATCAGGCCCCGTGCGAGAAAATGGGATCAAAGTCACTAACCGGTTACTCCACTACGTGCGTGAATAAGGCAAAGGGCTTAATGTGATTGCGCTAGAAAGAAACCGGGTGAAATAGATACGAAAACTTATGGTTGAACTGTAATATAATGATCTGGACTGGATTGTACAAAAGAGAGGTCTATGACAAGCTTGTTGCTTCGTGTCATTATTGTATCCTTAGTGTTTTGCACTACTACCCGTCTGACTAACAAGGAACTCTTTTTCAACACCATTGGTATGCCAGGTATGTGCATTTGATAAAGTTTGTCCGTTTTAATAGATTGATTGCTTGAGGACAAGCAAAGATTCAAGTGTGGGAGAGTTTGATAACACGAATTTATATCATATTTTTACTTCGATTTATGTTAGTTCTTATTCTGTTTTTTGTCTAATATCCGATTTTCTCGAGATTATTTAAGTGTTTCTGCAGGTAATCATATTTCACAGGTCAAAGTATGCTAAATGTGGAAAAGAACCAAAACATGCAAGAAAAGAGCAGAAAAGAGAAGAAAAATTGAAGAAATCCATTTTTGCTGATATCACGATCGTCATGGGAGTGCCACGACCGTGGCAGCTCCAAAGTTCACCACGACCGTCACATATCACCACGATCGTCATGCGCTTAAATTGCACGTTGGATGCAGAGACTCAACCACGAATTCTCAGATGAAGCAGTTTCACACGATGCCTTTTTCTCCGAAGTTTTCTAGGTCCAACATGGGATAACCGTTAGCATGAATGGCTGATTTTTCTCCAACTTCCACCTGATGCTGAGCCTATAAATAGAGACACTCACGAAGAACAAAGGGTGGCCATTTCTATTTTCAAAGTATATTGTCTTGCTGCTAATTTATTTTCAGAAGCTTTAGTCATTTCTTTTTACATTGCATTTCCATTTCCTTGTTAACCATTACCGAACAAAAGTGACAGTTTCTCACACTGAGGAACTGTTACAATTTAGTTTTAGATTTTCTTTGTTTCATTGCCTTCAACCTTGAAATTTATTACTTTCAAGCAAGAACCTACCGATTTGTGGAGGGATTGATGTAGCCATTACTACTGAATTCCAGGTTTCGTTATTAAATTCAAGCATTGCTTATTTATTTCTTAATTATGTCTGTGTTTGTTTATTTTCTTGCTTTCGCGTTTAATTTCCAAATTATGTCGAGCTAAACCGATATTATCGGTGTATAATGAAGTAACTAAAATGAATTAATTTTCTCTAAGCTAAAATCAATAATCAATCCTTCTTCTGGCTTCGATTTCTTAATATAAAACCCAAACTTTTATTACGAGAGTAAAAAGGTAACATAGGTTAAAGTCGAGACCACAGGAGTGTGAGGTTTTACCCGGATAGCTGAAATCGGGCATTAGGTTTAAAAACAGCGGAAGCGCTTTAAAGTTAATTAGGTTTAATTAGTTTTCAAAAAGTATTTTTAACCTCATACGGGCTAGCGAGAGCAGACGTATTGACTTAGAAGTACAGTCCGAAGCAAGATCCACGGGAGTGTGAGTTGAGGGCTTTTAAACCGGTTTCTCCTACAGATGAATAGGGTGATAAATCTCTACAGGCTTAGGCTTAATTAATTCTACGTAGGTTACCGAATTATATACCAATAACTTATTCATAACTAGTATTCCCAAATTTTAATTTCCCGTTTGAACTAAAAACCCAAATTCTGATTAGCCTTAGATAAACATAGTAACGATAGATAACGGTGCGTTTGATTTCTAGTCTCTGTGGGATCGATAATCTTTTAAAACTACGCGATACAACTGTATACTTGCAGTAACCCTCATTCGACTCATAAAGTCGCGATCAGGTTTTTGGCGCCGTTACCGGGGACTAATTAAGTCGACATCGTAATTCCTTTGTTACGTCGTATAGACTAAGGCAAAAACCAAAATCCCCTTTCTGTTGATTGTATGCCAAGTACTCGCTCTTCTGGAGAAGACCTCGTACGACCAACAGACGAACCTGAACGTCTTCTTACTGTAAAAAGACGTATCCAAGAATACTGCTTAGCTCACGATATCCCTTTTCCTTTATCAGAACCTGAATCTCAATCAGATCCTGAACTCGAATCCGAATCAGATTCCGAATCAGAACCAGACATGGATGATCCACCACAGAACCGACCTCTTAAGTATTATGTTGCCGCATCTCAACAAGAACCTCACAACAGCATTGTCGCTCCAGCTATCAACCGAAACAATTTCGAGTTAAAACCCTCGCTGTTATCTGCTGTACAACAAAATCAATTTTCTGGAAACCCAACGGAAGATCCGAATGAACATCTAACCAAGTTTGTGCAGTATGCAGACACAGTGAAAGCGAATGGTGTAACCGCAGACACCATAAGACTACGTCTTTTCCCTTTCTCATTAAGAGATAGAGCTTGGGCTTGGTTGCAATCCTTGCCATCAAATTCTATTACTTCGTGGGAAGATTTGAAGAAGGTCTTTTTGGCAAGATATTTTCCGCCAAGTAAAACAGCTATGCTGAGAGCCCAAATCAACAGCTTCAGACAAAAAGACAACGAGTCTTTATATGATGCATGGGAATGATACAAAGATATGAGGAGGATATGCCCGCATCATGGTCTTGAGGATTGGTTAATTATCTACACGTTTTACAATGGTCTCTTGTACAACACAAGATTGACGATAGATGCCGCCGCAGGTGGTACACTCATGGATAAACCCTATGATGAAGCCCAACAACTCATCGAGAGCATGGCTCAGAATCACTACCAATGGGGAGGTGAAAGAACTCAAGTGGAGAAATCCCAACCGAAAGGAGGAATGTACGAAGTATCTAGCCTAGATGTCGTCCGTGCTAAGGTAGATGCAATAGCTCAAAAGATAGACAACTTGACCATGACACCCACAGCCACCGTGGCTGCTGTAGCGCCAAACTGCGAATTATGTGGAACAGCTGGACACGCTGCCCCTGAATGCCAAGTTTTAGCAGGAGCCTCTACAGATCAAGTGAATTATGCTCAAGCAAACCCTTATGCAAATACCTACAATCCTGGTTGGAAGAATCACCCCAACTTCTCTTACAAAAACAACAATGCACTGTATGCACCTGGTCAAGCACCTGCTGCACCACCAGGTTATCAAAAGGCTGCAACAGCTGCTCCAAATGTTCCTAGGAAGTCTAACCTCGAACTGATGATAGAGAACTTCATAGCTACCCAAACTCAAACAAACAAAGAGTTCCTAAATCAAAACGTACACACTAGTGAACAGATTAAGCAGTTAGCAAACAAAGTAGACGCTTTGGCCACTCACAACAAAATGCTTGCAACACAAATTTCCCAAGTGGCTCAACATCAAGCACCTACTGCTGCTCCTGCCGGAACATTTCCTGGACAGCCACAACCTAATCCTAAAGGACATGCAAACGCTGTTATACTGAGAAGTGGAAAAGAATTAGATGGACCCATTGACCCAAGACTTCAAAATCCAGCCATGTACCAAAAGTCTGCTAACGACCAAACAACTGATAAGGAGAGTGAACCCAAGGAAAAGGAAGATAATAACCAAGAGGATGTAGACAAAGAAAAACCTTATGTGCCTCCACCACCTTATAAGCCACCTATTCCGTACCCTCAAAGATTGAAAAATTCTAAAACTGCAGGGCAATTTAAGAAATTTGTTGAACTTCTGAAACAATTAAACATCACAATACCTTTTACAGAAGCCATCACCCAGATGCCCTCGTACGCTAAGTTCCTAAAAGAAATCCTATCCAATAAGAAAAAGATTGAGGAAAACGAAACAGTTACGCTTACTGCTGAGTGTAGCGCAATAATTCAAAACAAAATGCCTCCTAAGCTAAAAGACCCAGGTAGTTTCTCAATACCTTGTGTAATTAGAAAGTTCGTCATAGACAAAGCTCTATGCGACTTAGGAGCCAGTATCAGTGTTATGCCCTTATCCATTTGCAAGAAGCTTGATATGGGAGAATTAAGACCGACTAAGATGTCTGTGCAATTAGCTGACCGCTCTGTTAAATACCCAATTGGTATACTAGAGAATGTCCCAGTTCATATAGGACAATTCTATATCCCTATTGATTTCATAATCATGGATATTAGAGAAGACTCTACTACTCCTATCATCTTAGGAAGGCCATTCCTAGCTACCGCTGGAGCAATTATAGATGTAAAGAGAGGCAGGCTAACTTTTGAAGTTGGTGAAGAGAAAGTTGAATTTATCTTGACACAATTCTTACAAGTTCCAGCCATAGACGACACATGTTATTTACTAGATGTCATAGACGAGTGCGTAAGAGAAATCGAGATGGAACCGACCATATATTCAGATATTCTAAAAATTCCTATACCTCCGATTTTCAAAGATGATAACTGGCGTGAACCTTATCAAGATGATAGCCTAAGCAAATGCTTAGCACTTACACCAGATCATCTACCTTGCCCAAAGAACCCAGCTCTAGAACTGAAAACATTACCCAAAAATCTAAGGTATGAATTCCTAGACGAAGCTCTCGAACGACCTGTAATAGTCAATGCAGACTTAGGACAGACCAAAACAAAGAAACTATTAGATGTCTTAAGAAAATATCCAACTGCGTTAGGCTATAACATCGCTGATCTTAAAGGAATAAGCCTTTCTATTTGTATGCACCGCATTATGCTGGAGGAAGACTGTAAATCCTCTAGGGAACATCAGAGAAGGATTAACCCGATCTTGAGCACTGTAGTCAAGGACGAAGTGAAAAAACTTTTAGAAGCAGGAATCATATACCTGATATCAGACAGTCAATGGGTCAGCCCAGTACATGTCGTTCCAAAGAAGGGAGGTGTTACAGTTGTTAAGAACGAAAAAAGGTGAATCTATAACGAAAAGGGTTGTAACTGGAAGTAGAATGTGCATCGACTATAGGAAGCTGAATAAAGCCACTCGTAAAGACCATTTCCCATTACCTTTCATTGACCAAATGTTGGAAAGATTGGCTAGACACTCATACTTCTGTTATTTATACGGTTACTCAGGATTCTTTCAAATTCCTATTCATCCTGACGACCAAGAAAAGACGACCTTCACATGTCCCTATGGTACATTTGCTTATCGGCGAATGCCGTTTGGACTATGTAATGCACCTGCCACATTCCAAAGATGCATGATGTCAATCTTTGCTGACTTTATAGATGACATTATGGAAGTGTTTATGGATGACTTCTCCGTATGTGGGCAGAGTTTCGAAGGATGTCTATCGAACCTAGAAATGGTATTGGAAAGATGCGTAAAAGTTAATCTTGTATTAAACTGGGAGAAATGCCATTTTATGGTAAATGAAGGAATTGTACTTGGACACGTTGTGTCCGATAGAGGAATTGAAGTTGATAAAGCCAAGATTGAAATTATAAAAGATCTTCAACCTCCGAAAACTATACGAGAAATACGAAGTTTCTTAGGACACGCCGGATTCTACCGACGATTCATAAAGGATTTCTCAAAAATCACTAAACCTCTTACCGGTCTATTAATGAAAGACGCTGAATTCATCTTTGATGAGAAATGCCTAAAAGCGTTTGAACAGCTGAAAACAGCTCTTATTACCGCACCTATCATGCAACCACCAAATTGGAGATTACCTTTCGAAATCATGTGTGATGCAAGTGATTATGCTGTAGGTGCAGTCTTAGGACAGAGGAGGGATAGAAAACTTCATGCCATTTACTACGCAAGTAGAACTTTAGACTCCGCCCAAATGAACTACGCTACCACTGAAAAGAAATTTTAGCCGTGATCTTTGCCCTTGACAAATTCCGTTCCTACCTAGTGGGAGCTAAGATCATCATTTATACAGATCACGCAGCTATTAGATATTTACTTAACAAGAAGGATGCAAAACCTAGACTGCTAAGGTGGATCCTACTTCTACAAGAATTCGATTTAGAGATCAAAGATTAGAAAGGAACCGAAAACGTAGTAGCAGACCACTTATCCAGATTAGAAGGCATTAAACCAGAGCCAGTACCCATTAATGAGGATTTCCCATATGAACGGCTCATAGCCCAGCTAGAAAGTGATATGTCTACTCTACAGTTAAATGACCCAAAGATGGAAGAATTCGTGGAAGAAATTAACATGCACTCAAATACTAAACTGCGACCGGTGCCAACGCACTGGTAACATATCAAGACGTGATGAGACGCCTCAAAAAGGTATATTAGAAGTAGAAGTCTTTGATGTATGGGGGATTGACTTTATGGGACCCTTTCCATCAAAAAGGAGTATGACATTTCCTCACGCAAAAGGCAAATGAGGATCTCTTAGCAAAAGGCCAAGAAGATATGTGAAGGTGAATGTGATTTCTCATGCAAAAGGCAATGAGAACTCCTTAACAAAAGGCTAAGAAGAATGATGAAAGTGGATGTGGTTTCTCATGCAAAAGGCAATGAGAACTCCTTAGGAAAATCCTAAGAAGGCAAATGTTTTCTTATTCAAAAGTTATTGATAATTCCTTAGCAAAAAGCTTGGAAGAAGGATGTTTCCTCATACAAAAGGTAATGAGAATTCATTAGCAAAAGGCTAGGAAGAGTTGTGAAAGGCAAGTAAATAGTAAATGTAATCCCTCAAGCAAAAGGCAATGAAGAACGTTTCTCGCGCAAAAGGGAGGAGAGGGCCTGCCAAAGGCAAGTATAGGGTGAAGTATTTTTTTTCTCTGAAAAAGGCAAAGGAGACATGCGTCCTTCTCATGCAAAAGACGAAGAATACTTACCAAAGGTAAGTGAAAGTAGAGATATATTTTCCTATGCAAAAGGAAGAGGATACTTACAAAAGTAAGCAATAAGAATTAAACCAAAGAATCTTCTCATGATAATCTTCTTTTGTTTTGTACTCAAGATGTAAAATTTTACAAAGATAACTTTCTCATGCAAAAGGCATTGAGTACTTACAAAAGGTAAGTGAAAACAACAGGATTTTCCTGTGCAAAAGGCAAATGAGGACTTGCAAAAGGCAAGGGGACTAACATATCCCTCATGAAAAAGGTCGAGGGGACTTTACAAAATCTAAATTCAAAGGGGATATGATTCTCTTATGCAAAAGGAAAGGTTTTTTTATGCAAAAGGCATAGAATACTGACAAAAGGCCAATAATATTTGCAAAAGGAAAATAAAGAAAAAATGCTTTGGGGGAACCTGCTAGGAATGACAACTTGGAATTTTATGGGGACGATGTTCTCTTTGGAGAAATACTACTACTTCAGTTGAGGATATGTCCATGCTTTCGAGAAAGGATTGAATCTTGGCTTATGCTAAGCATGCATGTTTGAATTTGTATGGCACAATACCCCATCTCGATGGATATACTACGCATTTTAGTGATGCAATGACATGTAATGATGGATTACTATATGCAAGATGTTGACTTATGATCAGGCTTTTGTTATGGATATGATAGGAGGGGCCTGATGTTATTTGTCAAAAGGATCAAAATGAAGCAACACTTTTGTATACCCATATTGATTGGCGTTAATGAAGACGAATTACCAATGATGAGTGGATTTTCAAGATGCCAATGAGGATTGGGCTTTGATCTCTTTGGGAGGTGCCAATAAAGATTGGCCTTTGAAGGTGCCAATAAAGATTGCGCTTTAAAGGTGCCAATAAATATTTGGATTAGAAGGTGCCAATAAAAATTGGGCTTTAAAGGTGCCAATACAAATTGGGCTTTGAAGGGTGTTAACCGAGGTTGGACATTGATATTTCTTGGAGATGCCAATAAAGACAGGGCTTTGGCTTTTCTTGCTTGTTTTATAAGGCTTCATGCTATGTCAAATGAATGATATGCATGAGAGAAGCGACATGATTAATGCATGGTGATGATTTATGTAATGTTTTTTAAGGTTCAATAAGGGCCCCTAAGGTGGGTCATGTATGGTTGAAACTGGAAAGTGTCTTGCTTGGCTACAAGACTTCTTGTTGAAAAGTTATGGAACGTGCTTAGCATGATTTTCCGACATTCCTATTGAACTTAGAAGTTGCTTATGCACAACAAAAATTGCTTGAGCAACTTTTAAAGTATGGAAAAGAACTGGCCCTCTATAGCCGATCTTGCCCCAGTCTGTAGGGTCTTTGAAGGAATTTGCCTCGAAAGGAAATCTGGGATATTTGCACGATAATGACTTGAGATAGTCTACCCCAATACTTTGAACCTTGGAGCAGTGCCCACGATAAACCAATTTTTGAAGAGATTTTTCGAATCTCGACGTGGTTGCGCCAGATTGACTGAATCTTGAAGCGGCTTACCCTTTTGCTCAATGGAGTTTTTTGTGTTTTTCCCCTTGGTGTGATCATTTAAAGTGACTTGCCCCTACTCTACGGAACCCTCAGGCGTTTTCCCTTTAGTATGATCAAACTTCTCAATTGATGCTCATTGTGGAAACTTTCTTGATGTTAAGTGCTTATTCGCAAATAAAATTATTCATTTTGAAAATGATAATTCTAATGTCATGCTTATGTCATTGAAATCCATGTCTTTTATTGAAATGGTGTTACGACATTTAGTGAACAAATCACTAGTTAGAATGCAACATTGATTTTTAGATGAAAGATGATACGATACCAACACAGATGATAAGAAGATCTTTATGAGTAAGTTTTAACGTGATTTTGTTGCAGTATGGTTTCAAAATAAACCATCCTTCAACTATACCTTTTTAGGGTTGTAACGTGACCTGGTTCATGGTTTCAGAATAAAGGAATTATGGCTCAAAATTTTATTTTAACCCATTCATTCTCCTTGGTGTTCTTCAGTCATACGTTTAGCTAATTCGACACAAATGTTCATTTTTCAAAAGGATTTTAAATAGTATAAGTGATGGTTAAGGAACAAATGAGGTTTTTGAAGTGGAAGCTACCCTCTTTTTTGTTTGTAATCACACAAATTTGTTCTTGCTGAGGATTTTTTTTCCTTTGGATTCTTCTTTTGGCATCTTCATTTTTTGCTTTCCCTAATTTTTGACTGGACTGATTTTTCAAGTTTGCAGTCCACTGGGATGCCCTAATTTTTTCCTAAGTCACTTGTTTTTTATTTTTTGACTTTGCGGGCTTCTTTTTTTACATTTCTCATTTTTTTGGATTTTGGAACAAATTGTACGACATTTAATGGTTTGGTTTATTAAAAGAGTAGTGACTGCCTCGCTCCTTTTGTTGGTGAGGGACAATCGTTGTGGATTTGTGATTTTTGACCTCTTATGAGGGATAAGATGTGGTTGATCCTCAGATGGGATACTCTTTTTTTTTCTTTTTGAAATTTGAACGCATGGTCAAACAACTGAAGACTACCCCATCCCTGATTAAGATTGAGGGTTTTTTTGTACAGAAAGAAACACCTACTCCTAGGCTCAAAGGGGTTGACTAGGGATTATCTTCCTTATATCTCTGGTGTTTAAGAATTGAAACAATGCCTTACATCATCCACATGGTTTTATTCAAAAGCATACAACCAGTAGTTTCGTGTATTTCGATTTCATCATTCTCCTTTTGATTTTTGCTTAAATAAGATTTTGATACTGATGAATAAAATATGAGTGGAAACGAAAGGATTAATTTGAAACATGCATATTGTCGCTCCCGGGATTTTCATCCAAGTACAAACGCGAAAGTGGCGCTGAAACAGAGTCGCCATCAATGTGTATTTATCCCAAGAGAGGGAAAGGAAACACTGCGTAAACCAGAGGGGAAGGAAAGAGCATGGTCTCGCGACCAAGAGAAACGGGTAAGGGAGTCGGTTACGCGAGAGGAAGGTATTAGCACCCCCTCGCGTCCATCGTACTCGATGGGATCCACGCTTGCTGTTATGGATCAAAGGGTGTAGGGTATCTGAAACTCAACTGCTACTGGAAAGGAGAAGGAACGGAAAAGAACGAAGAAACGAAGAAAAAAAGAAAAGGAAGTGACTCGATAGGAAATTGCCGTCCTAGGCCTACGTATTCCCTCGTGCAATGGGAAAGTCAGAGTCAACGTAGTTCGGACTATGGTTTGGGGGGAAAAGAGAAGGATGGTGCTCGGAGAGATCTCGCACGATCTCCTACCTACGTATCCCGCTCGCACGCGAGAATCAGAGCAACGTAGTTCCCCTCACTAGGGATGGATTGGTTTGTTTGTGTTTTTTTAAGTGGAGTACGTCCAGGCGTGCGTTCCAACAGTTAGGTGTCGCAGCTCGTTGTACAGAGTCTTAGGCATTTACCTGTTTGCGGTAGAATGGACGTGACACATCCTTGCAAAAGAATGAAAGAGATGAGAAGAGAATTGTTGTTTGTTTTTGTTTTTTAGAAGAAGTGGATTGAAGTTAGTTTGTAACTTATATTGCACCAAAGTCTACCATGCGGGAACGAGTGAGTCGCATGGTCGCCTCCAAATGAGACGTATGCTACACACTCTAGAAGAGGAGGGGAGACCCCTCGTTCTTCATTTCCTACACTTAAGGCTCAAGCGCAATATTCATTATATTTATTAAGTGTTTTAGGGATGTTATGAGATGCGAAAGAGACTCAAGGGGTTTAAGAAAGGAAAAAGTCGAAGTGGGGGACTAGTTATCCTAAAGTTATCATGCATGGATATCCTATGGTTGCGTGAGGTAATAGGAACCACCTAAGTCTAAGGAAGAAAGAGGGATAACACTACCTAATGCTTATCCTACCTCACCTTAATGAAAAATTAAGGATGAGCTAGGATCCCTAAGTGATGTGAGAGAGTTCTACACAATCAAGCATTATGTGATGCTGTTCACAAAAGAGAAAGACAAGTAAAAGAGATAAGAGACAGGTAAGTATTTAATCAGGAATTAATCAGAAATTAATCAAGATAATCCAAGTTAGAATTAAAATGCTAAGTAAAAATCAAGATTAAATTCTAATAAGAAAAGGTTAATCTAAGATTGAAAACTAATTCTAAGATTAAACCTAAAATTAATTCCAATTAAATTCTAATAAAAATCTAATTCTAACTAATCAAATTCTAAAGTTAAAACTAAACATTAAAAGTGAGTTAACCAAAATTATGATTAAGAATTAAAATCAAAAACCAAAATTAGATTCTAATTCTCTAATTAAAATCTAAATTCTAAAATGGTTATCCTAAGTTTATTAACTAAAACAATTAATAAAACCAACAATCAAAAATCTAAACTAAAAACTTAAAATAAGGGTGCAATCAGCAGATTTGGGAGTGTGGATTGAAACCAGGCGTATGGGCTTTGTCTTCAGGCCCAATACTTCTCAAAAGAGGAAGACCAGGGGGTGCAGTAGAATTCTGGGGTGGTGATTAGGAATCCGGCACATGGGCTTAAGGAAATAGAACCAAAGGTTTTAGTGCCAAATCAGGGGGTGCGAGAGTGAAACGGAGGGTATGGACAAGAAAAATAATTGGGCTTAAACCCGGTCCAATACCTGAAGCAACTAGGTTTGTTTTCCTTTTTCTTAAAAACCCTAAGCTCTGAAGCAAACAAACTCACTCCATCCTTCTCACACATTGCCACCGCTACACCATCATCACCGTTCTTCCTCCTCCTCAAACGGCGCCGCCGGTAGCACATGAGAACCTTACCTCTATTTCTCTGCGTCTCATAATCCCGATCGCTATAACCTCCTCTCCACACTTCGTCTTTCAACATCAGCATCACCTTCATAAAAACTCGCCGGACACGAAAAGATTTCCGCCGTACCGAACACACAAGCCTCATTTCTCCGCTCGCTCATCTTCATCTCGCTCTTCGCAGCACCGGTAACAATCTCCCTCACCTTGCGATGTCACCAATACAACACGCCGCGATGAACTCTCAAAAACGCCAACTTCCTCCGTCTTCGTTATCGCCGGACAACATCTTCACTTGTCTCCGTTCACACCGTCCGTTTCTCGTTAAAGCTTGCAAACGAAAACCTAACAACCTCCGCCACGCCACGACTCATTGCTGGCAGCGGCGGAGTGCGAATGTCCAACGTCTCAACAACTCAAAGCGATAGAAAGCTCAGGCCATCACGAATCAACGGATAAAAGCTACATCACACAACAGAGCAGTAAAAGAGACCTACGTACCTATCGGAGTCGCTCCGATGACGCTTCGAAGAGGACAACGAAAGAAAACCAGAGATTATACTTCAGGTACGAATTCTGAACCTTCTTTCTTCTTCTATCTTCGCAGCCGATTTGTGTTTGCCAATTCTTCTCTTGCGTTGAACTTGCTTTTTCTGTGAACCTACTGTTGATGTTGAATTCTCTTCCCTCGGATTCACCTCTTCTTATGCTTCTTCTGCAATTTCTACGAATCTGAAAAAAATTGTTGTTGATGTTGTTGAATTCGTAGAAAGTTTCAATGATTTGATGACGCTGCGAATCCTCTAAATTCTCGGTTGTTGTAGGTTTTGTAGAATGAAGCACGATGAGGAAAAGTTTGATGCAGAGTTGAAGAATTTGACAGATGATGCAGTTTACGTGAAGCTCTTGAATAATGGAAGAGAGATTCAAGAAAGATTGAAGAATTGGAGATTCAATCTGAGAGAGAAGAGAGTTTGTTACGAGTTAGTTGCAGTGAAATTCTGTTGAGAAAGTTGTGAAAATCAATATGGAAATGAAGCTCCCCTCATCATTGTATTGCAGCTGAGGTTTTATAGAGGGTTCAAGGAGGGTAGAATTGGTTTTTTGCTATGGAATTCTGTTAGTTTGTTAGAAATTCTCTGGTGTAATTTTTCTGTTATGAATTCTCTTTTCTTTTTTTGTTAAAAACTGTAAATTGACCACTGCTGCGAATTCCTATCTTTTTGTTTCTAGACTGATATGAGATATGAACTGTAATGAAGTCTTCTTTTCCTCAATGATTTTCCTACTGCTAAAATAAATTTTCTGATGAGGAATTTTGTATCAAATTCGGTTTGCAAATCATCAAGTTTTGTACTTGCGATTTTTGTTGTTTTTCTATTATTCTGCTTTTTCTGATATGTAAGGATGTGGGGCCTTGAAATGGCTAATTGGACTTTCAAATGGATATTGAAATGAACTTAAAACAAAAAGTGGATAAATGGATTTAAATGAAAAATATGAGTTTAGATATGACCTTTGAATGGATATGGATATTAAATTTGGAATTAACGAAAATGGATATTAGATGGATATGGCTTAGAAAGAATGGACTAAAATGGTAAAAAATGAAATGGATATTTATGAAATGTAGGTTGAAAAAATGGATATGAAACTTGGATTTGGATTTAGAAAAGATGGGAATTTGAAAATGGGTTAAAATGGAGAAAATATGGATTAATGGCTAATGACTTGAAAAAGGATGGTTAACAATAAGGGATAACGGTTTATGATGACTTTGTATTTCAAATTCCAAATAGCCCGCATGACTAATCATGCCATGTCCAATTCCAATCAAATTTCCAATCACACCAAACTTCTTTCCTCGATGAATTCCAAAATATCAATCAGTAAGCTCATTAGATTGTGATCTAATGCTCTTCAAATCCATTTACAACTGCTTTGTCCTGATAACCATTGATTTCCTCAACACAAAACCCTAATCTCCTGATCTTTAATTGATGACTATCCACCAACTCCACCAAGAAGGAGAAACCATGACCCTTGCTTATATACACCCTGAAACCTAGTGAACCTCCGAATACAACAACCTTGGATCTTGATGAACCTCTGAATAAGAAGATACCAATAGCATGAAGACTCTTCGATCCCATGTCTTAGGATCCCATGCAAATGTATGATTATGAGTTATGACCTAATGGATATGCAGAATGAATGCGAAGCGAAAGCCAAAAAAAGTTATAAAAAGCAGAGGGCAAATTTTGGGGTGCTACAGCTGCCCCTATTCAATCGACTTGGACCTGAAAGGATGATAGCAACGACTTTCAGACGTTCAAGGTAGAAGGTGATTGAATACAAAAAGGACCGCAAAATTTGCTAACTGCGAGGAGCGAAAATGTAAACTGGAGCCCAGTCACACTTTGTCAAAGAAATTTGACGGAAAGACAACATACCCAGCGAACCACATCGTCAAAGGCATTTGACGGAAACAAAAATGGAACCCCACCGAATACTCCAACCGAGTAGACACATCGTCAAAGGGGTTTGAAGGAAAGAAGACTCAACTGAATGAAACACATCGTCAAAGAGGTTTGACGGAAAGACGACTCAACCAAAGGAAACACATTGTCATAGGGATGACAAAAAGAAGACTCGACCGAAGAAAGCACATCGTCAAAGGGGTTTGACGGAAAAAAAAACCTAACCGAAGGAAGCATATCGTCATAGGGATGACAGAAAGAATGCTCAACCGAAGAAAGCACATCGTCAAAGGGGTTTGACAGAAAGAGAACTTGACCAAAGGAAACACATTGTCATAGGGATGACAGAAAGAAAACCTGACTGAAGATAACACACTGTCATAGGGATGACAGGAAGAAAATTCCACCGTAGGGACACATTGTCATAGGGATGACAGAAAGGAAACATGTCCGAAGAAACACATCGTCATAGAAATAACGAAAAGGAAACTTGTTTTTGGAATGTCGTCATCAAAGGGTTGATGGACAAGGACTGATCGAGGGTAAGATCGACGTATGACCTACGACCCTGAAGAAAGGTAAGCAGAGGGGTAATTGTAATGTCTGCTGGGGATATGTCGCTATCTTGATTGGGAGTTGATTTGGGCTTTCGCGCAAGGTACCAAATCTGGCTTATGCTTCGCATGCATATGTTTGAATTTTCTTTCTATGGCGTAATGCTCCACATCAAATGGAAATGCTACGTGATTTGAGGATGCAATGATTACTATATGAAAAATGCCGACGTATGCTCGGGCTTTCGGGAAAGAAGAGTGTGTCAAGTATGATTGGAATTTGCTGGCAAGGACAAGTGAAACCTGATGGTGATTGTTTTTTCAAAGGCGAAATCTTTCTGGGTACCAATGGGGATTGGATTTTGAATGCAGTGCCAATAGGGATTGGACTTTTGCTTTGAAGGAGACGCCAATAGGGATAAGGCTTCAGGTTTTTGAAGGATGCCAGCAAAGTGGGTTGTGGATGGAGGTGCCGAGCATGGTTGGGCTGTGGATTTTCTATTCGGTTTTACAAGGCTTCATGCAATGCTATGCTGATGATTATGCAATGACAATGATTATGCAACAATATTTATGATATGCAACAGGACCACTCCAGCAAAATAAATGCTGAAGAGACGAGGCCAACTCCGCCGGGGATAACAAACTGAGCTGTCTTCAGGGTCATGAACTGCTCGAGATCCCAACTAAACCTCCATTCTGCAGAAAAGTACGAACAACAAACGTCTGCTAGAGAAACATCCCAGGACTCTACTGAAGAAAAGTGCCAATGACAATCGACCTTTGAATTGTTGGGGAAAGCTAACCACCACTCAAAAATCTGCTTGGGGATCAATGGTTGATGATATCAACTCTGCTAGGGGACAAGATCAGACTTACTCCTTTGTTGAAAATGTTTGCCTCCTACCCTTACTCTGTTGGGGAGACGAAAGCAACTTTACCGCAAACTGGGGAAGCATAGACCCCACACTCTTATATGAACTCTTGCTGAAGAGCAGTAAACTTCGCCAATTTGGCTAGGGGAGAGCGAACCCCTCAATTCTTGCTGGGGAGAATGATTCACATTCTTCATATGCTCTGCTGAGTGATAAAACTTCAGCCATCTCTGTCAAGGAGAGAAACTCTACTGGGGACGTCACGTGTTAACTATCAACGTGAACCCTGCAGATGTGATATGACCAAAAGAGGTGCCCCGATGCAGCATAACCTGTAAATGAACATGTCTTCAGGATGCCTCGTGAAGATCCGACATATATTGCCCCATGGCTTTTGATTAACCGTCCTCCAGAGAGAATAACCTCCTGGTCTTTGGGTGGTCTGCCCCAGCTTTGAAGTGATTTTTCCCCTGACTGATTGATCTGTGAAGGAATACCTTTAACTGACCTTCGAGAGATTTGTTGACTCTCGACTTGATTGCCCCAGATTGGCTGAATCTTGGAATGTATTACCCATTTGATATGCCCTGCCCCTGGCTCAACGGAGTACTCGGGAACTTTGCACCTTAGATTGATCAATCTTTCCATTGTAAAAACTTTCCTGACGTCAAGTACTTACTCGCAAGTAAAACAATTTGTTTTAAAAATGACAATTTTAATGCAATGCATATGACAGTCTTGAAATCTAAGTCTGTTCACTGAAAAATTTTGTGACCTGTGGTGAACGAATCACTTATTAGAATGTCACATCGATACCAACATAAATGGTAAGAAAGTCCTTTTGGGAGTCAGAACTAGCGCGATTTTAACCAAAGTATGCTTTCGAAACAACCCTGCTTCAATTAGGTCTTTCGAAGGTTGTAACGTGGCCTGGTTCACGGTTTAAGAAAGAAAGGATATAAGGCTCAAAGTTTTATTTTAACCCACCCATTCTCCTTGATTTTCTCCGATCCTACGTTCAGTTAACTCGACACATACGCTCACCTTTCAAAAAGGTTAATGAATGGTATGAGGATAAAAGGAACCCACACGGTTTTCGGAGTGATGGCCACCCTTTTTTTTGTCTTTGATGTCTGTAGTCACATGATTTGTTCTTTATTCGAGGATTTTTGTTTTGTAATCCTTTTCTCTTTTCGTTCTTTTGTTTTTTTGATTTCCCTGATTTTTTCCTGGACTGATTCTTTTGAATTTTTCGATTTTGAAGTCCAACGGGATGCCCTAACTTTTGCCTAAGTCACTTGTTTTCAAGTCTTGACTTAGCGGGCTTTTTTATTTCTATTTTCTTTTGATTCCCTTTTCTTTTTTTTTTTGAACTAATCGTGTGACACATGTTTGTTTTGACTTGTAAAGGGTTGTGACCGTCTCACTCTTCGGTTGGTGAGGGATAACCATGGATGTAATTGATCCTCAAACGGGACACTCCTTTTGAAATTTGAACGCACGGTCAAATTAACTAACACCTACCCTGCCCCAGGTTAAGATTGAGGGTATTTCGTTTTCAGAAAGAAACTCTTGCTTCTAGGTTCAACGGGGTTTGCAAGGGATTATCTTCCTTATGTCTCCGGTGTTTAGGAATTTGAAACAATGCCTGTACATCACCAACAGGGTTTTTGTTCAAAAGCATACAATCGGAAGTTTTGTGCCTTTTAATTTCGTCATCCTCCCTAGGATCCTGCTTAAACAAGCACATGATATCGATAAAAAAAAGTATGAGTGAACACGAATGGATTTAGTCAAAGCATGCATATTCATTTCATTATCATTATCAATCGAAAACAACAAGTTTTACAAATGAGTTTGTACATTTTAACAGAAAAGAAACTACCAATGCAAAGAAATGATATGATCTAAATGGTCGCCAACTTCGAGGAACTGGGCTTCCCAAGCTTGATTTGCTAATGAGCTAGCCATCTTCAGTATTGCTCGTCGAAGTCAGTCTGATAACCATTTGCACCACTGCTCTCGGTGACTTCTTCCATAACCTGGATGGATGAACTCACCTGACTGGATGAAGGAGGATTGTTGATTCGAATACCCTGAGGCGTGAACGAGAACATATTGGAGTCAAGGAGTGTCTGAATTTTGCTCCTGAGCACCTTACAGTCTTCAGTTGAATGCCCCTGTGCCCCAGCATGGTAGTCACAACGGGCGTTAACATCAAAACCAGGTGGATACGGAAAAGGCACCGGCTTCAAATCCTTTGGCACTATTAATCCACCTTCGATCAAATCTGGTAGTATTTGACTGTACGACATTGGCAACTGAGCGAAATGCCTCTCTGGTTTCCTTGGTCTTTGTCGGGCGTGTTGACGCGGCTGACGGCGATATGATCATTGACTCTGAGGAGGTCTCTGATTTGCAGAAGAATATTTTCCTTGATACGGAGACTCCGAAGATTGCTGACTTTGAACAGTTGATATGTCTGAACACCGAGAACGGGGTGGTGAAGATTCCTGAATGGAACTATTTTCTTCCTCGAATACTTCTTGAGAACTAACAACTGATTCTTTTTCATTAGCTTGGAAGTTCGAGACGCCTTAGAGCTTTCCACACTTGAGCAAGCTCTCGATACGTTCTCCCACCATTACCAGGTCAAAAAATTTTGCTGCCCCATTGACAATCATCTTTTCCAGGTACGGACCTTGCAAGGTATCCATGAACAAATCAACCAATTCTCTATTCGAAAGTGGTGGTTGAACACGAGCGTCTAACTCTCTCCATCTCTGAGCATACTCTCGGAATGATTCATTATCCGCCTGAGACAAGTCTTGCAAATGCACTCGGCTGGGAGCCATGTCAAGATTGTAGCCGTATTGCTTCACAAAGGCGTTGGCTAGATCTGACCATGATTGGATGCTACCACTCTCTAACTGCATATACCAACTCAGTGATGCCCCACTCAGACTGTCTTGGAAACAGTGGATCATGAGCTTGTCATTGTGGGTGTACAAAGTCATTCTTCGGCAAAACATCACCAAATGTTGTTTCGGACAGCTATCCCCTTTGTACTTTTCGAATTTTGGCATCTTAAACTTTGGAGGCATCACCAGGCCCGGTACCAAACACATGCTCGAAGCATTCAAATCAAGAGTATCACGCCTCTCCAGGGCTTTAAGCTTCTCCTCCAACACATGATATCTTTCGTCATCAACAGATCGTGGATCCTTAGGCTTCATCTTTGGAACTACCCCCTGGACAACTGACACAGGGAAGGCAAAGCTCTGATAGTCTGTGGCATCAAGAGAAGAAGAATGTCCGTCTCGGATGATGGTACGCTCTTGTATAGCATGATTCTCAATAGGAATTCGTACAGGTTGAGCTTGAGCAACATTGTTCACCAGAGGTGGAATGACATTCCCAATAACTGAAGTCCTCTGAGCATTGGCCTCTCCCCTAGTCATGGCTCTCATAGCTTCTACCAGTTGGTCCAACTGACTCTTCATCAATTCAACATCGGCCCGAGTCATAATCTGATTCTGGTCCCCTGAGTTCATCATTCTTCCAGAAGCTGCTTCAAGTCCAATACGAAAGTAGGGAAATCAAACTGCAGTTCAGACAAAGGATGGATGAGCTCACTGTTCTGGCCGAAGAAAGATATGCAATGCAAAGGTATGGATGCAATAAGACATGGGATCAAAGCTTCCATATAGTCTGAATAATGACTGTGCTGATGACTGAATAAGTTCATGGGTCTGCTCTGGAGAAAATACTGGAATACCAGAATATCCGACTAATCAGAATACCAGAATGCCAGAATATCGGCATAATCAGAATTCCAAAATGCCAGAATATCGGCATAATCAGAGTACCGACCTAATCAGAATACCGGGATGGTTAGAATGCCAGAATACCATAATATCAGGCTGATGAGTCCACGCTGACAGGAAAACCAGAATACCGGGTAGGTTGAAGGTCAAGGTTACCTGCAAACCTGTAAACAAGCCGCCCCTCTCACATGTGGGTAATAGAAAGGCGAGGATCCTCAATATCACAGAATCTCAGGTCGAGAAATGATGATACATTCACCATTTCTGGTTTGGCATCATCATCAATCGAGGAGGCCTCAACTGATTCCCCTAAAAAAATATATCCTATAGCAAGTTCCCAGCATTGGGTCCTCGGATCGAGAATGTGTAATGGGTTTGCCATTTCTTGTCTGCCATTATCACCTCTCGGGAGGAGTACCGTAACTGAGTCCTCGGGAATGGTCACCGGAGTCGACAATTCCTCTAGAGAATATCTACTGGCCTGTATCGAGCATACAGTAGCAGATAGCTCCGGATAGAACCTCGTCTGGCTGTAGGTCTCGTGAACACCCACACGTGGCAAAACACCACGGGAGCGACACGCTTGCCCACGCTAATACCTATGTGTATGCTCAAGCCTGGGTAGTGGGCTTACCTCTCAAAACATCCCAACCTGCCAAACAGAAAGCCAGTACAGCACACCACAGTCCAACATATTACAATAATGAAATGCAATGCAATAAAAGCAGTAAAATATAGTAATACAGTAAAACAGTAATACAGCAAAATAAAGCACAATCGTAAACACCCAATGAAAACAAACAAACAAGCGCTAGGATTGACTCGCATAGGGGATGGACCAGCAAGAGGTTTCCATGTCCCCAGCAGAGTCGCCAGCTGTCGCTCCCGGGATTTTCATCCAAGTACAAACGCGAAAGTGGCACTGAAACAGAGTCGCCAACAATGTGTATTTATCCCAAGAGAGGGAAAGGAAACACTGCGTACACCTAAGGGGAAGGAAAGTGCATGGTCTCGCGACCAAGAGAAACGGGTAAGGGAGTCGGTTACACGAGAGGAAGGTATTAGCACCCCCTCGCGTCCATCGTACTCGATGGGATCCATGCTTGCTGTTATCGATCAAAGGGTGTAAGGTATCTGAAACTCAACAGCTACTGGAAAGGAGAAGGAACGGAAAAGAACGGAGAAACAAAGAAGAAAAGAAAAGGAAGTGACTCGATAGGACATTGTCGTCCTAGGCCTACGTATTCCCTCGTGCAATGGGAAAGTCAGAGTCAACGTAGTTCAGACTACGGTTTGGGGGGAAAAGAGAAGGATGGTGCTCGGAGAGATCTCGCACGATCTCCTACATGCGTATCCCGCTCGCACGCGAGAATCAGAGTGACGTAGTTCCCCTCACTAGGGATGGATTGGTTTGTTTGTGTTTTTTTAAGTGGAGTACGTCTAGGCGTGCGTTCCAGCAGTTTGGTGTCGCAGCTCGTTGTACGGAGTCTTAGGCATTTACCTGTTTGCGGTAGAACGGACGTGACACATCTTTGCAAAGGAATGAAAGAGATGAGAAGAGAATTGTTGTTTGTTTTTGTTTTTTAGAAGAAGTGGATTGAAATTAGTTCGTAACTTATATTGCACCAAAGTCTACCATGCGGGAACGAGTGAGTCGCATGGTCGCCCCCAAATGGGACGTATGCTACACACTCTAGAAGAGGAGGGGAGACCCCTCGTTCTTCATTTCCTACACTTAAGGCTCAAGCGCAATATACATTATATTTATTAAGTGTTTTAGGGATGTTATGAGATGAGAAAGAGACTCAAGGGGTTTAAGAAAGGAAAAAGTCTAAGTGGGGGACTAGTTATCCTAAAGTTATCATGCATGGATATCCTATGGTTGCATGAGGTAATAGGAACCACCTAAGTCTAAGGAAGAAAGAGGGATAACACTACCTAATGCTTATCCTACCTCACCTTAATCAAAAATTAAGGATGAGCTAGGATCCCTAAGTGATGTGAGAGAGTTCTACACAATCAAGCATTATGTCATGCTGTTCACAAAAGAGAAAGACAAGTTAAAGAGATAAGAGACAGGTAAGTATTTAATCAGGAATTAATCAAGATAATCCTAGTTAGAATTAAAATGCTAATTAAAAATCAAGATTAAATTCTAACAAGAAAAGGTTAATCTAAGATTGAAAACTAATTCTAAGATTAAACCTAAAATTAATTCCAATTAAATTCTAATAAAAATCTAATTCTAACTAATCAAATTCTAAAGTTAAAACTAAACATTAAGAGTGAGTTAACCAAAATTATGATTAAGAATTAAAATCAAAAACCAAAATTAAATTCTAATTCTCTAATTAAAATCTAAATTCTAAAATGGTTATCCTAAGTTTATTAACTAAAACAATTAATAAAACCAACAATAAAAAATCTAAACTAAAAACCTAAAATAAGGGTGCAATCAGCAGATTTGGGAGTGTGGATTGAAACCAGGCGTATGGGCTTTGTCTTCAGGCCCAATACTTCTCAAAAGATGAAGACCAGGGGGTGCAGTAGAATTATGGGGTGGTGATTAGGAATCTGGCGCATGGGCTTAAGGAAACAGACTCAAAGGTTTTAGTGCCAA
Organism: Lathyrus tuberosus; assembly: GCA_022829125.1. NCBI lineage: Eukaryota > Viridiplantae > Streptophyta > Magnoliopsida > Fabales > Fabaceae > Lathyrus > Lathyrus tuberosus. Next base: position 24,368,458 of record JALAZF010000017.1, read on the forward strand.
ATCAGGGGGTGCGAGAGTGAAACGGAGGGTATGGACAAGAAAAATAATTGGGCTTAAACCCGGTCCAATACCTGAAGCAACTAGGTTTTTTTCCTTTTTCTTAAAAACCCTAAGCTCTGAAGCAAACAAACTCACTCCATCCTTCTCACACATTGCCACCGCTACACCATCATCACCGTTCTTCCTCCTCCTCAAACGGCGCCGCCGGTAGCACACGAGAACCTTACCTCTATTTCTCTCCATCTCATAATCCCGATCGCTGTAACCACCTCTCCACACTTCGTCTTTCAACATCAGCATCACCTTCATAAAAATCGCCGGACACGAAAAGATTTCCGTCGCGCCGAACACACAAGCCTCCTTTCTCCGCTCGCTCATCTTCATCTCGCTCTTCGCAGCACCGGTGACAATCTCCCTCACCTTACGACGTCACCACCACAACACGCCGCGATGAACTCTCAAAAAAGCCAACTCCCTCCGTCTTCGTTATCGCCAGACAACATCCTCACTTGTCTTCGTTCACACCGTCCGATTCTCGTTAAAGCTTGCAAATGAAAACCTAACAACCTCCGCCGCGCCACGGCTCGTTGCCGGCGGCGGCGGAGTGCGAACGTCCAACGTCTCAATAACTCAAAGTGATAGAAGGCTCAGGTCATCACGAATCAACGGATAAAAGCTACATCACACAACAGAGCATTAAAAGAGAGCTACGTACCTATCGGAGTCGCTCCGATGGCGCTTCGAAGACGACAACAAAAGAAAACCAGAGATTTTACTTCAGGTATGAATTATGAACCTTCTTTCTTCTTCTACCTTCGCAGCCGATTTGTGTTTGCCAATTCTTCTCTTGCGTTGAAATTGCTTTTTCTGTGAACCTGCTGTTGATGTTGAATTCTCTTCCCTCTGATTCACCTCTTCTTATGCTTCTTCTGCAATTTCTACGAATCTGAAAAAAATTGTTGTTGATGTTGTTGAATTCGTAGAGAGTTTCGATGATTTGATGACGCTGTGAATCCTCTAAATTCTCGGTTGTTGCAGGTTTTGTAGATTGAAGCACGATGAGGAAAAGTTTGATGCAGAGTTGAAGAATTTGACAGATGATGCAGTTTGCATGAAGCTCTTGAATAATGGAAGAGAGATTTAAGAAAGATTGAAGAATTGGAGATTCAATCTGAGAGAGAGGAGAGTTTGTTACGAGTTTGTTGCAGTGAAATTCTGTTGAGAAAGTTGTGAAAATCAATATGGAAATGAAGCTCCCCTCATCATTCTATTGTAGCTGAGGTTTTATAGAGGGTTCAAGGAGGGTAGAATTGGTTTTTTGCTATGGAATTCTGTTAGTTTGTTAGAAATTCTCTGGTGTAATTTTTCTGTTATGAATTCTCTTTTCTTTTTTTGTTAAAAACTGTAAATTGACCACTACTGTGAATCCCTTTCTTTTTGTTTCTAGACTGATATGAGATATGAACTGTAATGAAGTCTTCTTTTCCTCAATGATTTTCCTACTGCTAAAATAAATTTTCTGATGAGGAATTTTGTATCAAATTCGGTTTGCAAATCATCAAGTTTTGCACTTGCGATTTTTGTTGTTCTTCTATTATTCTGCTTTTTCTGATATGTAAGGATGTGGGGCCTTGAAATGGCTAATTGGACCTTCAAATGGATATTGAAATGAACTTAAAACAAAAAGTGGATAAATGGATTTAAATGAAAAATATGAGTTTAGATATGACCTTTGAATGGATATGGATATTAAATTTGGAATTAACGAAAATGGATATTAGATGGACATGGCTTAGAAAGAATGGACTAAAATGGTAAAAAATGAAATGGATAATTATGAAATGTAGGTTGAAAAAATGGATATGAAACTTGGATTTGGATTTAGAAAAGATGGGAATTTGAAAATGGGTTAAAATGGAGAAAATATGGATTAATGGCTAATGACTTGAAAAAGGATGGTTAACAATAAGGGATAATGGTTTATGATGACTTTGTATTTCAAATTCCAAATAGCCCGCGCGACTAATCATGCCATGTCCAATTCCAATCAAATTTCCAATCACACCAAACTTCTTTCCTCAATGAATTCCAAAATATCAATCAGTAAGCTCATTAGATTGTGACCCAATGCTCTTCAAATCCATTTACAACTACTTTGTCCTGATAACCATTGATTTCCTCAACACAAAACCCTAATCTCCTGATCTTTAATTGATGATTATCCACCAACTCCACCAAGAAGGAGAAACCATGACCCTTGCTTATATACACCCTGAAACCTAGTGAACCTCCGAATACAACAACCTTAGATCTTGATGAACCTCTGAATAGGAAGATACCAATAGCATGAAGACTCTTCGATCCCATGTCTTAGGATCCCATGCAAATGTATGATTATGAGTTATGACCTAATGGATATGCAGAATGAATGCGAAGCGAAAGCCAGAAAAAGTTATAAAAAGCAGAGGGCAAATTTTGGGGTGCTACACATATTAATTTCATTATTATTATCATTTAAAAATAAACAATTTTTACATGTGAACAATGCTTGACAAACAAGAAAGATTACAAATGAAAATGATGGAACAACCTAACGATTGTCAGTGTTAAGGAGACTTTTTATCCACCCATAAGTTAGGGTCTTCATGCTTGTAGAAGTTGATGTGATAGTCCCAAAGGGGGTCCCCTTTAGACTCTTCCAATGGATGCAACCTCTTCGGATTTATCCCTGCTTCCATTTTCACCAGTTATATCATTGCAGTTGTGCTTGCATGTGGGGTATGGGATTGTTCAGTATGTTCAGGTCGTTTGGTGTGAACTTGATAGCCTTTAAATTGATTAGGTCTTGTACTTTGTACTTCAGGGATCTGCAATTCTCGATTGTGTGTCCGGGTTCCACTGAGTGGAACTCACATCTAGCATCTACGTCGTATCCTTGAGGATGAGGTGTTAAGGAGGCCCAGGATCCCTTAATTGACCCAATGAGCTATTAAGCAAATGATGGAGTAGTTGACCGTAAGGCATAGGAACCGGGTCCATCCTTCTTTCTGGTTTCCTTTGTCTTTGTTGTCCCTGTTGTTGATAATTTTGTTGATATGGAATGTATGGTCATTGATACTGAACTGGTTGTTGTGGAGCCATTATCCAGGATTGTTGACCGGCAGGGATTGTATAAGCTTGTTATGGATACTGATTTGGAGTTACCATTGTTACCTGGTAGTAAGGCACTTGGTAAGCCTCGACTTTCCCTTTGGCTACTGTGGCAGCGTTAGTTTCCCCTTCCTTCTTCTTTGGAAAGTTGAAATAGGGTTTCTTTCCTCCATTGGAGGTAGTGGCAGCACCTTGTATCTTACCATTCTTAAGGCAGTTTTCTATCAGTTCTCCTACAACAACTAGATCTGAAAAATCAAATAGAGACACTTTCGACCATTCTATCCAGATAGGGGCCATGAAGGGTACCCATGAACATGTCAACAAGTTCTCGGTCTATCCGGGGAGGTTGAACTCTGGCAGCTAGTTCTCTCCATCTTTATGCGTAATCTTTTAAAAGACTCGTTAGTTCTTTGAGTCAAGCTTTGAAGCATGGTCCTGTTGGGAGCCACGTTAGTATTATACTGGTAGTGCTTAAGAAAAGTCTCTGCCAGTTCTCTCCAGGTTCAGATATAGGTATGTTCAAGTTGCATATACCATTCGAGGGATGCCCCACTGAGGCCATCATGAAAGAAATGCATCAATAGCTTTTCATCGTCTAAATAGGTGGCCATTTTTCTGTAGTGTGATCTTATGCAAGTCCTTAGATAGCTACTTCTCTTGTACTTCTCAAAGTTAGGGACTTTGAATTTTCCAAGGATTTTGATGCTTGGAACTAGGCACATATCAACAACATCTAGACCGAAGGCATTATGTCCTTCCATAGCTTTCATCCTCTCCTATAGGATGCAGAAGTGTAGGTGCGAAAAACACAAGAAAAGGGGGATTTGAATTGGGTTTTAAAAACAAAAGCTTTTTACCAACTCAAAAACTCAATAATCAAAAGATTGAACAATGAGAGAGACACAAAGATTCTCATCCTGGTTTACTTGAAACTCAAAGTTAATCCAGTCCACCCGCCAAGGTGATTTCGCCTTATACACAAGGACTGAATCCACTATAATCAACTGATTAAAAATGCACTAGCAATAGCTAGTGAATAACAAACCACAAAGACAAACAGTCAATGCCTTCTCAAGGATATTGACCTAACTGGTCCATCAAGGAACTACAAACAAATAGTTTGAATAAAGATTGTGTGTTTACAAGTTGCTTCTACACAAGCAAGTTTTACACAAATCAAATACACAAAAATACTTAAAGAAGAGTTTGCACAATGTTGGAAGCTTTTCACGTAGAAACAGTCTTGTAAATAGACAACTTTCTTCAAGTCTCCAAGTCCTATATATATAGCATAAAAAAGGAACCGTTGGAGGGAAAACCGTGAATATGAAAATGTAGTTGTCCACTAACGGAATAGTGACAGGTGTGAATAATAGTACAGTCCTTTCGCCCACAAAATCAGGTAGTGGAGGAACAATTTCATTTTATACTGTGTACTATTTTGTTCACGTATCCTTTATCCTTATATTCAAATTCATTGGCTTCTAATGAAAAGTTGATGAAGCGTGAACAGAAGAATCACATAGCTTGAAATCAGAATCTTTAGAATCATCAATCAAAACCTGTATAATATCAGCGTCTAACTTGAGATCTTCAGAAACTTTAGAATTTTCACCTAGAAACTTCGAAAGCTTGCCATTCTTCAGAATTTTAATGATCAGAGTCACATCCAGAAGTAGAAACCAAGAGAACATTGCAGCAGCAACATGGCGTCTTCTCAGAAGCTTCTTAGAAGTGAATCAACGCAGAAGCGCATTTCGGAACACAAAGTTCACAAACTAATGATATTGCATGTCATATTCTCATAATAAAAAACTGGCAGTTAAAGCTACACAATAACAAATTGTTAGGGTACCAAAATTGTTCTCACACAAATACTACCTTGTTATCATCAAAACTCAAAGGTATAAATGCAAAACCAAATCTTGTTCTAACAATCTCCCCCTTTTTATTGATGACAAAACAATGTATTTTGAGTAACAATTCGTACAGGGTAATCACAGAAAGATATATCAGAAAGAAGCACAGAGCTCCCCCTGAGATGTATAGTCCCAAAAAGATAAAATAAGAATGAAAAATCACTTTCTTGATTAACCTTTTTGCAGAGCCAAAAAGATCTTCTATCAGAATCTGGTTTTCTTCAAAAGTTACTTGAACTTATCTAGAATACTAGTTGTCAGAGTCAACACTTCTGATGAACTTCGCTTCTTCGCTTCAGAAGCCTAGTTTGAAAACTTAGCCAAATTTAAAATCTTATTGAAAGATCTTCAGATGCTGGTTAAAGCTTTACAAACTTATCGCTTAGTTGGAAGTCTTTCTCAACCTTTAAAGTTAATTCTTCAAACTCAGAAAGGAAACCATTTCTTCAGAAACTGGTTGTCTTAAGATCTGATCTGAAAACTTCAGAAGCTTCTGATATTTCATTACTTTCCCTAAAATAGCTAATAGAATATTCTTGAAGCAATTGTTAGCAGAAACATTAGAAATGTTTGGGTTCTGATTCATGAATGTAGATATGTAGCGGTGAGAATCGGAGACCAAAGCTATAGGATCAGCTTGGCTCGCAAAACAATGATATCACCACCAAACTTTTATTTTTCCAAGGGAAGGGAGAAAAGATCGAACAAAAACCCTAAGTAAAATGCAAAGCAAAAAGCAAGGCCTAAAGCTAAGCAAAGAGAGATCAAAGGTACGAGGATTGGTTATACTAAGGGAAGGTACTAGCACCCTAAGTATCTGCAGTACTCTACAGGAACCTCTTGAAATATTTGTGTTTTGGCTAAAAATTGTTTGCTAAAGGTGAAAATATGGGCAACGAAAGAGAAAAGGAGAAAAAAGAAAAAGGTAGAAAGAAAAAAAGGTAGCTCGCTAGGATCTCACAATCCCATGCCTACGTATCCTTAATAGGAAGTCAGAACAATCTTAGTTCAGAACTACGATGTAAGGTTTTAAGAACCAGGTACAACAACAAAGATATGTAAAGAATCAAACATGCAACGAACATGCACAATGACAATGAGTCAACATACAATCCCTTCTCTTGGATTAGGTAACAAGGATCAATAGAAAGCAACATAAACATGGAAAAACATCATGTAATCAGCAAGCATCAAATGAAGACACAGACACGGTACATGACAAGAACATCATGTATGGTCAAACAGACAAGATATCACAGAATACACATGGCAGAACATTATGGTATTCAGATAATGAAAAGTCAACAGAGATACATGGCAGATGTCGCGCGATTTTCGAGGTCGCCCCACAGGGAACTTTTAATTTATCCCAAAAGAGAGAAGGGGAAAAATCTAAATAAACCCATGAGTGTGCAATGTAAAATAATGCAATAAGAGATCGGGAATCGAGGGTTGGTTATACTAAGGGAATGTACTAGCACCCCTAAGTATCTATAGTATCCTATAGGAACCTCTTGTGTATATTTGTGTTACTATTTATTAAGTCATCTACTGTTTATTGGGGATTTGTTGATTGTTCTGAGTGAGTGATAAGAGTGGGAAATGTTTTTGTAGTGTAAGTTGAAATAAACTAAGACAAAGGTGTAGGAACCTAAAGGTTTTAATTATTATTATGCTCGTTAAGATCTCGCAATCTTATGCATACGTATTCTCAAAAGGAAGTTGAGAAATCAGAGATAGGAGACAAGTTGTCATCTTAAGGGAGATATCTCACCTATTCACCACAAACATTTTGAGAAAAGAAGATAATAAGGAAAGAAGCTTTAAACTTGGATGTAGAAAATCCAGGGTAATGCCATATCTTCCTTTAAATGAGTTTTTGCATACTAAGAGAATAACCTTGACTTAGATATAGAATCAACAAGTGTGCGCTTATATCATTTAAATGAAAGAAGTGTTTTTTGTACCATAATAAGAGAAGGACCCTGGTTTGGATTTTGAATCAACAAGTGTGCCACTTACATCACTTAAATGGAAAAAGTTTGAAATGTTTGATTTACGTTGTGGGAAATAGAAGAGACATCTCTTATATAGAGATTATTCATGTCTCATCTATGGGGGGGTGGGGGGGGGGGGGGTTTGAATTTGAAGCCAAAGCTTGGCTAGGGTTTAACTTAAAGTTTGAGGTTTGAAGCCACAAGGGTTTATGGTTTTGACTTGAATGAATTTGAAAACTTCAAGGGGAATCCTAAGGTTTTATTGAAGTTGAGAACCTCAAAGGGGATCCTAGGGTTTTAACTGAGTTATAGTTTGAAGGGGATCCTAAAATTTGAACTGAGTCTAAACTTAAGGATGAGTATTGAAATGCAACAATTGTATGAATGCAAGTGTTATAAAAATAAATTTCAAGAGAAACTTAACAAGAAAAAATTGATTAAGCTTTTAAACAAATTTAGTCATCAAGGATGAAATGAACATGATTGTGATCAAGCATGGTATATCAACATGTGGATGAGCAATCAGACAAGTAGATATGTCCATCATGGTGAGAGTAGATGAAGGAAATACTTGAATATGTGAGCAAAGATTTAATCAATTTAAGCAATCACAAAGAAGTTCAAGTAAGAATGTATTCAAAATGAATTAATGATCAGATGAATATAGCAAAGGGTAAAAAAACCCTAATGGAAATTTATGGAGATAAGCACATGAACAATACATTTAAACATGGTTGAATCAAGGGCTTTGGGGAATCCAAACTCAAGTGGAAGCCCTAGTCATGTATCAAGATGGTTTTCAAAAGATTAGTTAAACAAAACCTTAAGGTTTCAACTAAACATAAAATAATCAAGGTATTCTTCAAAAGAAATAATACATAATCATAGTAAATTAATGGTGTATGGGTCAAGACAACATGTTAAGAACACTAATCAATCTTTTCACAAGACACATAATAGTCACATAAGCATCCATGGTCAATTAGGTTAAGAAAACAAACAAGAAAAGTCATTTTGAAAGCATAAAAATACTTAAAATGGACTAGTTTTCAACCTAATAAAAATGACAAAAATAAATATTATTTTTGGGATTTTTGGTGGATTCTCAAAATAGGTAATATAAATGAGAAGTGTGCAAAAAATTGGCTCAAAATAAATAATTTTGCTTGGTGAACCAATTGGAAGAAGTTGTGAAGAAAACCAAAGAAAATAGTGATAAAAAATTAGGGAATGCTCCCCATGAGGCTTGAACTCACGCCCTCCATGTGATGGGCTTAAAACCTTAGCCACTGGGCCAGGTGCTTGCGTGGTGATAAACAGCACACATGTTAAAATATATATTTAGTCTTGTGTTTGAAAAATGTAAAAAAAACAAATAACAACAAAAGGTCTGGGTCGAGGGGGATTTGAACCCCGGACCTTGCACACAAACACACTTCCAAACCAAACACACAACCATTATGGCGCAATGCCCAAGTCGTTGAGTATTTGCAAAAAGACAATTAAAATGGATTTTTCGCGCCAACTTCCTTCATCGTCTTCCCCACGAGCTTCCATCTTCTTCTTCCAATTTCAAATTCTTAACTTCTTCATTTCTCAACGAAATTGAATGAAGTAAAGACCAAAGTTGTTGGAAATTTAACAAGGAATTTGATGGTGTAATTGAATTTCATTTATCTTCAATGTATCAAGAGTAATTAATCACATAACTGTATGAATCCTAAATGCAAATTTTGATATAAAATTCTATATGTACCAGCTATAAAGCAATTGGGATAGGAGAAATGATCCTTACACTACCAAAAACATTTGGTAACTCAAATAATCACGTATAATACATGAATCATAGAGTTCAGTTTAGATCAACTTACCTTGCAAAATGAAAATTGAATTCCTTTGTAGAGGTGTTCCAGATACAATTCCTTGATGCTAACAGCTTCCTTGACCTCTAAGGAGTATGTTGATGTGTTCAAATTGATCTGAAACCTTCTGGAACTCTCAGCCCAAATCAAGTTACAGATTGTGCAAATGAGATGTAGACCTGGTGATTCTGGTGTTATAGTTGATGGGTAAGTATTTGGATCACTTCTACATAATGTATGTGAAGTGTTTTGATCAATGTGGTTCATGGAGAAAAATTCCTCTCAAAATTGGAACTTTATGCTAAAAAAAAACTTAGAGAATTTCTCTAAGTGTTGTATATTGAAAACATAAAAGTCCTCCACTTCATGGGCTTATATCTTCTTTTCCATGCATTTTTTGGAGTAAACCACCTATGAAAAACTTGAAGTATGAATTAAGACCTTTAATTTGATCATTGGAGAAAAGAAAATGGTGGCTTGGATCATAAGTTACGGCCTTGGAAAGTTAGGTACTTTAAGATGATTTTTAGGGACTTAGTGAAAATTTTAAATTCTCTATCTTTGCCCTTTTTGCAAGTCATTTTGATTTCTTGATTCAATCTTGATCAAATGCAACTACCCAACATATTTCCTTGAATAATAGCTCGTGAGACTTAATGTTGACCAAAAAGACAAATTTTGGTCTTGGGTACCAGATGAAATTTGATTAGATGAATCCAAATGTCCAGCCTCAATGAATCAATCCTCTGGGGCAATTTTGATCATGTGTATGGGCTTCAAGTGTACATTTAAGGTCCTTGAATCATGTCTTGAAGCATAGAACCGTCCTCAGATGAAAAAAGTCAATTGTAAGCCTGATTGGATAAAAACCCTAATTTTAATGCACTGAGGATCTTGAGGCTTAATGAGCTTGAAATGATGCAATCTTGTACATATTTTTGATGGAGGGAAACCCTTGATCATATGAATGAATGAGAGGCTTGAGATGTGGAAGATCATATAAATCCTTGGTTAATCATTTAGCTTGATCCTCTTGTCTAACTTGTAAAGTAAGCAAACACACATATCTTGTATTTTTAATGGGTTAGTGATGCATAAAGACACACACATATGTTATGCAAATAAGGTGAATGAAGTGGGATCTTAGGGGTAAAAAATTAGGGTATGACAGATGCCTCTATATAAGTTTCTCCAATTCGGAGAGATGAAGATTGACATCTTAGTCTTGACCAGATGGGGGAGGCTTAAATACAACAATGCACAATTTTGGCCCCTAAGAAGCCACAAAAGGTGATATGATATGAATGCACTTATGAATGAAATATATGAGACCTGTGGGAAATGATGCCACATGAGACTAAGAATAGACTAAACCCCTGGGGTATAACAAAAGAATTATCCACTAGGGAAAGAAAAATTTGGGAAAATGTTGTAACTCTATTGGGAGAGAGATAGAAACTCCACTGGGGAAAATAATACAGCTCCACACCGAATAGGGTTATAACTTTGACAATTGAACTTCCAATGTTAGAAAATGATTCAGTACCTTCTTTGACTAAGTAATCCTGCTTATAAAGGGTAAATTAAACTTCCCCACGCTTCGGGTTGTAAGCCACAAACGGCTCTCGGTTTCTTCTTTATCAAGTCTTTCTCTTGAAAAGGGTAAAACTAAACTTCCCCACGCTTCAAGTCGTAAGCCACGAATGGGTCTCGGTTTCTTCTTTATCAAGTATTTATCTTGAAAATGGTAAACAAACAAGCTCCTAAAAAGGTAATTGCTTGTTGAGTTAATAACTTCATCGGGGATCTTCAAAGAGATGCGAGTCAGTTAATTTTGCAAAACGGATTTCTCAAATAAAGAGAAAAACTTCTTGTATGGATCTTCATTAAAACTTCTCACAGGGATTCACTGGGGAGATGCCATTTGATGGAAAATAAACTTCATCATACTTCTCTTCGAGACTTCTTCGAAGAGATGCCATGTGACGAGAGAAAATTGGTAGCAGACTTACTGTGGGAATTGCCACTGGCTGCAGTTTTGCTTTGTATCAAGTAGATAAAACCCCTTGTAGCAATTTATCTTAAATAAACACTTGTGATAATCTTCAATAAGTTTCTCTAACAGAATCTTCCAGAGAGATAACCATTTCTTCATCATACTTCTCTTTGAGACTTCTTCAGAGAGATGTCATGTGACGTAAAAATGAGGATTCAACAATATAACTTCTTTGCGAGACTTGTCTGGAGAGATGCCATTTGATAGAGAATAAGGATTCACAACAAACTTCTCTAGAGAGATGTCGTTTCTTGGAAAAATATCTTCATCATACTTCCCTTCAAGACTTCTTCGGAGAGACGCCATAAGATGAAATAAAATTTGATATGCTGATAGCATTAACGAGGATAGGCAAATTGCTCGGAAAGAGACTGCCATTTTCTGATTCACTAGAAAATTCAGGGATAAAAACGAGCTTCTCAAATTAAGAGATTGCCACTTGCTGTCAGGTGTAGATTCCAAGGTGGAATAAATTTATCTTGCTGGGGAACCTTCAACAAATTCTTTTTGGGGATGTAAACCACCTAAAAGGTGCAAAATAAATGCCCTTTTAATTCAGAGGTTCAAGTTATCAAAAATGGTAGAGGACCGACTTCAATCCAGGAATAAGCTGGAGAGATACCGTCAAACAAGACGCTAACCAGTGAGGAATGAACTCGAACTGGGGATTTATCCTATTCAAGTGTCGAAAGGAGGACTAAATCAAAACTTCCATGAGGATTAAACTCAGTGGGGAGTTAGAAAGGATATACATTTTCTGCCTATGGCTGACCACTCTATTGGAGAGAGGAAACATATCACTCGGGGATAAACACAACCAAGATGAATGAAGTAAACACTATCGACAAATGCACTATGAACATGGATATGAATTCAACTATGCATGATATAAGTATGATATGAATCCGTGTTATTTTTTTTGCTGACAAAATAGGCGAAAGAGATATATTGGCGATGAAATAAACATCACAATGTGACCGGGTACTCAGCCAGTCTCCTGGAAATATCATTGGAGATAAAACAAAGAGAGCCATCAATGGAACAAAATCCTGCTATAAGGCTTAAGTCTCTCTGGGGAGAGGAAGATACTTTACTTGGGGAAACAACCCAAACAATCTTCTAAACTCTTTATCTTGTTCAATTGGGGATAAAGTAACTTTGCGTTCTATCGGGGAAAGAGAACCACACTCAGCTTGCATTCAAAAACTCAATTGGGGGATACCGGGATTAATTCTTTACTAGAGAGCATAGAGTCCAAATTTTCACTAGAGATATGGGATTGTATGTCCAACATATCAAGGTGTGGACGGAGTTAAAGATCAATCATTTTTGAGATACCTTTCAAGGCAAATCACAAGAACATTTGATCCTGTATTTCGAGGTTTAATCGTTCTTGGAGCAACTGTTGATATTCCTTCTTATGTTCACAAATCAAAGGAAAGTAAACACAAGCATTTTAAAAGCAAAAAGAAAAATTTTAACTTTTTGATTCAAGATTTTTTATCAAAGTAAAAATGTCATTTTGCAAGATGTAAATAAAACAAGAGTTGGAAACAGATGGGCAAAAGCTCAAATTTTATTGATAGAATGGTAACTCACAAATGGCGTGATTCCATGGATTATTACAAAGTGGAAAAATGGTAATTATAGGGAAAGGTCTACATTAAAATATAATGACCAAATTCTCCCTAACAACTTTGAATTTCCAATGTTCTTTAAGCTACTGGCGAAGGTGATCTTGATTGAGGACTCTTTGATAGATGCAGCTTCTTCAGATGATCCAATCGGGTCCAATGTAGTTACTTGCCTTAATCCCCAACTCTTGCCTAGATTTCCCTTTCAGGTTTTCAATCTATCGGGAGGATTATTTTCTATTTATGTCTCTAATTTTTTCCTAGACTGCCCTTTCGGGTTTTCAATCCACCAAGACGCTCTTTTTTGTTTTCCCAAGCCGCCCTTTTGGGTTTTCAGCTTAGCGAGCTGTTATTTTCTTTTTGTCAGGGGAAGTATTTCTTGACTACATCGACATTTGTAGGACGAGTGAACTCTTCCCCATCCATAGTTACGATAATTAAAGCACCTCCTAAGAAGGCTTTCTTAACAACATATAGGCCATCATAATTAGGAGTCCACTTGCCCCTAGAATCAGTAAGGAATGATTGAATCTTCTTAAGCACAAGGTCGCCCACTCTGAACATGAGGTCGAACCTTTTTGTCAAAAGCTTTCTTCATTCTTTGTTGATATAGATGACCATGACATAAAGTTGTCATTCTTTTTTCTTTGATCAAGTTCAACTCATCATATCTCCTTTGACACCATTGACGGGATTTCAACCTCTATGGGGAGCACTACTTCCATGTCGTATACCAAAAATAAATGGGTTGCCCCTATTGAAGTACGAATAGATGTATGATATCCATGAAGAGCAAACAGTAGCATTTCATGCCAATCTTTATAGGCTACTACCATCTTCTGGACGATCATTTTGATATTTATGTTAGCTAGATGCTTCAACGGCTCCATTCATCTTAGGTCGGTAGGGAGAAGAGTTATGGTGTTCAATCTTGAATTCAACACATAATTCCTTCATCATTTTGTTGTTTAAGTTCGATCCATTATCAGTAATGATCTTACTTGGAACACCATAACAGCAGATTAGATTGTTCTTGATAAAACGGACCACCACTTGCCTGGTTACATTGGCATAAGATATTGCTTCAACCCATTTGGTGAAGTAATCAATGGCCACTAGGATGAAACAATGTCCGTTGGAAGCTTTTGGTTCAATGATGCCAATCATGTCAATTCCCCACATAGAGAAAGGCCATAGAGAGGAGAGAATATTGAGAAGAGTCAGCGCTACATGCATTTTGTCAGCATAAATCTGACATTTGTGACACTTCTTCACGTATTTGCAACAATCAGATTCCATTGACAGTCAATAGTATCCTGCTCTTAATATTTTCTTTGTCATTGCTTGCCCATTGGCAAGAGTACAAAAAGAGCCTTCATGAATTTCTACCATCAACATGTATGCTTCGTGTCTATCCACGCATCTAAGCAAGACCATGTCGAAGTTTCTCTTGTATAGCACATCATCATTCAGGAAGAAGTTTCCAGCCAATCTTCTGAGAGTTTTCTTATCTCTCTTTGATGCCCCAAATGGGTATTTTTGTTTATGAAGGATGCACTTGATGTCATGGTAACCTGGCTTATTATCTACAATCTCTTTTACTGTAAACACATGAGCGGCCTTATCAAGGCGCATAACATCGATTTTAGGTACATCATTCCATCGGATGACGATGATCATGGAGGATAATGTAGCAAGTGCATCAGCCATGTTATTTTCCTCACGAGGATTGTGATGAAACTCAATTTTGTTGAAGAAAGTGGACAACCTCCTTGCGTAATCTTTGTAAGGAATTAATCTGGGTTGACGTGTTTCCCATTCACCTTTGACCTGATTTATGAACAAAGTCGAGTCCCCATAGACATCCAGAATCTTGATCCTTAAATCAATGGCTTCTTCAAGTCCCATGATACCGGCTTCATATTCAGCTTCATTATTTGTACATTTGAATGTCAACCTTGCGGTAAAAGGAATGTGGGTGCCTCGAGGTGTAACAATGATTGCCCCAATTCCATTTCCATAAGCGTTGACAGCTCCATCGAACATTAAACCCCAACAGGATACTGGCTCTGACCCTACGTCGGGTAAGGGTTCATCTCAGTCTTTCATTTTTAGATACATTACATCTTCATCTGGGAAGTTAAATTTGATATATTCATAGTCATCAATTAGTTGGTGAGCCAAATGATCAGCTAGAATGCTCCTATTGACAGCTTTTTGAGAATGGTATTCAATATCATACTCTGACAACAACATCTGTCGGCGAGCAATCCTTTTGGTTAAAGCGGGCTTTTCAAAGATATAGTTGATCGGGTCCATTTTGGAGATCAACCAAGTAGTATGACAAATCATGTATTAACAGAGACGCTTAGCAGCCCAAGCCAAGGCACAATAGGTTTTTTCAAGCACAGTGTAACGAGATTCACAGTCTGTGAATTTCTTACTTAAGTAATAAATGACGTGTGTTATTTCTGTGATTTTGTGGTTGACATTTATTTTGCTAAAAATATTCTAGCAGAAAAATGTTGAAACAAGATGTTCTAATTTTCTGCATTCAACATGTTGAATAAAGATGTCCCATACTGGCTCATAGGACATCGCGTCTGATTTCAATTTAAAAGGAAGCTTCTGTTGCTGTTAATTGTTACTGAATATTTTGTGAATATTTAGTTATCCTATGTGGCATCCAAAGTATTTTTGGGTTGAGTGTTTGTGTTGGTTTTCAGATTTTCAGCGCTTTCTAATTATGGAGACATATTAGGAAACTTTAGATTGAAGACCTATTTTGTTGGAGTTTATTTTGCAGATTTCTGAGCAGTCTCTTTGCTGCGTTTTTTAAGCCCAATCCAGTCCAGATTTATTGCTATATATTGACTGATGTAAACCTAGTTTAGGTGTGGAACTTACGTGTGTTTTTGTTAGGGTTTTCGAGTGTTTATTGTGAGCCTAACTAGTATCATTCTGATAACAGTATAAGGACTGGTTTTTGTGTTGTAAGTTATGTCAATTACTCATAAGCTTTGAAGCATTGAGTTTCTTGTGTGTCAATTCTCATAAGCTTTGAAGTATTGAGAATTGTGTGTTTTGAAAGTGTGGCTTTCGTTTTGTTACTTGTGTTGAAAGGAACCAATCACGGGTTGTGATTGTAGAGGGATTTGAGGAGGGCCTCATACCTAGGTGAGTCTTAGGTAGAAGTCATAGGAAGGGTAGTGATTAAGTGAGCAGATTATAACCGGGTGTGGTTGCTGTATGATCTGTGAATTGATACTATCGTATATTAATTTCGTCCCTGGCTTGGTAGCCCCCAGAGTAGGATTGTTTATCCGAACTGGGTAAACATATTGCTGTGTTCTTTACTTTCTGCACTCTTTTTATTGTTGTCTTGTTCATTGTGTTGGATATCAGTGTCTCAACATCTGTGTAGGATATCTGATATCTGTGCCAGAATTTCAATTGGCATCAAGAGCTTGCACCCTTGTTTGGTTCTGGGTGAGATTCAGGGAAGGTACTTTCTGGTACAATGGACAAGGATAGAGGATTTTTGAACAAACCACCTCTGCTTGATGGTTCTAACTATGACTATTGGAAACCAAGGATGATAGCATTCATCAAATCCATGGATGATCAAGCATGGAAAGCTGTTATAAAAGGATGGGAACCCCAAAAGGTTAGAGATGGAGAAGGTAAATCTACTGATGTGGTAAAGGAAGAGGAAGACTGGGATGATGCAGATTACAAAGGGTCCTTGGGAAATTCCAAAGCCATAAATGCATTGTTTAATGGTGTTAACAAAAATATCTTCAGGTTGATTGAACACTACACCATTGCAAAAGAGGCTTGGCAGGTCTTGAAGGTTGCTCATGAAGGGACTTCAAAGGTGAAGATGTCAAAACTTCAGATTCTCACTACCAAACATTTGAATTGGGGATCAGTGAAAAGTCTGAAAAGAAGAAGAGCATAGCTTTTGTGTCAAATGCTGGTGATTCAGACGATGAAGGTGACCTGGTCAGAGACGAAGGGTGTCTAAAGATCTGGTATTGCTTGGAAAACAATTTAACAAAGTATTGAAAAGGATTGACTGGAAGTCAAGAGCAAATGTTCAGAACAAGTCACTCGACATCAGTAAAAACCAGGATGGAGGCAGAAGGTCCAGAACTGAAGAAGACTCCAATCAAGGGAAGAGAGTGCAGTGTTTTGAATGTGAGGGATTTGGGCACATAAAAACTGAGTGTCCCACGTGTCTCAAAAGGCAGAAGAAGGGCTTATCTGTGTCTTGGTCAGAAGGAGAGTCTGAGAGTGATCTTGAAGAAGAATCAGCAAAATTGGTGACAGCCTTGACAGGAATATGTAAGGCTGACGGAGAAACGACTTGTGAGTCTGATTCTGACAAAGAATCTTATATTGGAGAACTCACTAAGCAAGAAGCCTTCACCGGGTTCTCAGAGCTGTGTATCAAGAATGAAGAGAGGTGCCAAATAATATTAGAACAGAAGGTTCTGATAGCTCAACTAGAAGCTGAGAAGGAAGAACATCTATCAATCATTGCTGATCTTAAAGAGGAGGTTGTATGGCAAAAGTCAAAACTTGACAATATGACCAAATCTTTAAGAATGCTGAACAATGGTACCACGCAGCTGGATGAGATTCTTCAGACTGGGAAAAATGTTGGAAATGTACAAGGTCTTGGTTTTAACAATCAAGCAGAGAACTGCAAGAAGCCTGTATTAAAGTTTGTACCTCAGAAAATAAAGCAAGAGGAGGAGATGTCAAATCACATGTTTCAACATCAGATGAAGCATCAGAAAAGAGTATGTAGTTCAAAGTATAAACCATGGAGATGTCATTACTGTGGAAAGATTGGTCACTTAAAGTCCTTTTGCTACAAGTTGCACGGTTATCCCAAAACTGCTCATCAACAAAATAAAGGACAGAGTTGGGCTAAAGTTAAGAAAATATGGACTCCTAGAAATATGATGGCTGGTTTCATAGCACATACCTCTCTCAGAGCATCTGCAAGGGAAGATTGGTACTTTGACAGTGGTTGTTCAAGACACATGACTGGTGTGAAGAAATTCTTGTCAGATATCAAGCCTCACTCCACCAATTATGTCACTTTTGGGGATGGATCAAAAGGTGAAATAAAAGGTGTTGGAAAGCTGGACTACACAGGACAACCAAATCTGGATCGTGTTCTATTCGTCAAAGGGCTGACCGCAAATTTAATCAGTATAAGCCAACTGTGTGATCTAGGACTCAAAGTAAATTTCACAAAATCTGAATGCCTAGTAACCAATGAGAACGATGAAGTTGTTATGAAGGGAACCAGGTCTAAGGATAACTGCTATCTGTGGAATCCTCAAGAATCAGAAAGTTTGTCTACCTGTTTGATGTCAAAGGAAGATGAAGGCAAACTGTGGCATCAGAAATTGGGTCACTTACATTTGAAAGGGATGAAGAAAGTTATGTCAAGTGAAGCTGTTAGAGGTATTCCCAAGCTGAAGATTGATGAGGATAGGATATGTGGTGAATGTCAAGTTGGGAAGCAAACAAGGGTGTCACACAAAAGGCTTCAACATCTTACCACAACTTCTAGAGTTCTGGAACTGCTTCACATGGACTTAATGGGACCTATGCAGGTTGAAAGTCTTGGTGGGAAGAAGTATGCCTATGTTGTCGTTGATGATTACTCCAGATTCATCTGGATAAGCTTTATCAGAGAAAAGTCTGAAGTATTTGCAGCCTTCAAAGAGTTGTGTCAAAGGATTCAACGGGAAAAGGATTGTGGTGTTGTTCGAATCAGAAGTGACCACGGGAAAGAATTCGAGAATAGCACATTTGAAGAGTTTTGTTTGTCTGAAGGAATCACTCATGAATTCTCATCACCGATCACTCCTCAGCAGAATGGTGTGGTGGAACGCAAGAATAGGACTATACAAGAGTGTGCAAGGGTCATGATTCATGCCAAAAAGCTTCCATATCATTTTTGGGCTAAAGCCATGAATACCGCTTGCTATATACACAATAGGGTGACTATCAGATCAGGTACTTCTGTTACTCTTTATGAGCTATGGAAAGGTAGAAAGCCAAATGTGAAGTATTTCCATGTGTTTGGGAGTAAGTGCTATATCTTGGCGGATCGTAAGCAGAGGCGAAAGATGGATCCTAAGAGTGAGGAAGAGATATTTTTGGGATACTCTACAAACAGCAAAGCATATAGGGTATTTAATTCCAGAACTAAGGTGATGATGGAATCCATAAATGTGGTGGTCGATGAATCTGGGAAAAACGAAGATGTCCCAGATGATGTTGTAGCATGCTTTCCTATGAACAATGAAAGCTCACAAGACATTGAGTCCGTAGAAGATAATGCTCAAGAAACCGACACTAGACCTGAGAATGAAGAGGTATAGGATGTTAACAGGGGACCCTCTATAATGATTCAGAAGGATCACCCTAAGGAGTTGCTTATTGGAAATCTGAATGAAGGTGTAAGAACCAGAATGAGGGAGGTTGTGTCAAATGCATGCATTGTTTCAAAGCTTGAACCAAAGAATGTCAAAGAGGCATTGACAGATGAGTTCTGGATAAGTGCTATGCAGGATGAGATTTGTCAATTCAAGAGGAATGAAGTCTGGGAACTGGTACCACGACCAGTAGGAACAAATGTGATTGGAACAAAGTGGGTTTATAAGAATAAGTCTGATGAACAAGGAGTTGTTACCAGAAACAAAGCCAGATTAGTTGCTCAAGGATACACACAGATTGAAGGAGTAGACTTCGATGAAACATTTGCTCCTGTGGCTCGATTGGAATCCATCAGATTGTTGCTAGGAGTGGCATGTTTGTTGAAATTCAAATTGTTTCAAATGGATGTCAAGAGTGCCTTTCTGAATGGCTATCTTAATGAGGAAGTTTATGTTGAGCAGCCTAAAGGGTTTGTGGATCCAAATTTTCCTGATCATGTTTTCATGCTAAAGAAGGCTTTGCATGGGTTAAAACAAGCTCCACGAGCTTGGTATGAGAGGCTAACTGAGTTCCTAGTCAACCATGGATACAGGAAGGGTGGTATTGATAAAACACTTTTTGTCAAGGAGAAGGATGGGAAACTAATGATTGCTCATATTTATGTAGATGATATTATGTTTGGTGGGATGTCGGATGAAATGGTCCAACATTTTGTCAACCAAATGTAGTCTGAATTTGAAATGAGCTTGGTAGGTGAATTGACTTACTTTCTTGGATTACAAGTCAAGCAGATGGAAGATTCCATTTTTATTTGTCAGAGCAAATATACGAGGAATATTGTGAAGAAGTTTGGACTGGATAATGCCAAGCATAAGAGAACTCCTGCTCCTACTCACTTGAAGTTATCCAAAGATGAAAAGGGAGTGAATGTTGAACAAAGTTTATACAGAAGCATGATTGGCAGTCTGCTGTATCTTACAACAAGTAGGCCAGACATAACCTTTGTTGTTGGTGTATGTGCAAGATACCAAGCAGAACCCAAGGTCAGTCACATCAATCAAGTTAAGAGAATTCTTAAGTATGTGAGTGGTACATGTGATTAAGGGTTGTTGTACTCCCATGACTCAAGTTCCATTTTAGTAGGATACTGTGATGCTGATTGGGTTGGAAGTGCTGATGATAGGAAGAGTACCTCTGGAGGTTGTTTCTTTTTGGGAAATAATCTTATTTCATGGTTTAGTAAAAAGCAAAATTCTGTATCTCTTTCTACTGCTGAAGCTGAGTACATAGCAGCTGGGAGTAGTTGTGCTCAACTGGTGTGGATGAAGCAAATGTTATCTGAGTATAATGTCACACAAGATGTCATGACATTATTTTGTGACAACCTGAGTGCTATTAATATTTCTAAAAATCCTATTCAACATAGCAGGACCAAGCACATTGATATCAGGCATCACTTCATCAGAGAACTTGTGGAGGACAAAGTCATAACTCTTGAGCATATGAGCACAGAAAATCAGCTTGCTGACATATTTACCAAGGCTCTGGATGCAGTTCAATTTGAAAACCTGAGGAGTAGACTTGGGGTTTGCATTCATGAAGAACTATAGCAATTAATGTTCCTTCTGGCTGCCAGATTGAAAAGATTAAAGGTGGTTCTGGTAGTGCAGTGTGTGCAGGTGGTTATGAAGGGGAAGATGCCGCGGTTTGAGCATGACACTTGGTCATGTGATGTGGTGTGCATCTACTCTCTGATGCTGTTTATTATGGTTTATGACTTGATCAGTTCTCAAAAATTAATAATTGTCCTACTTGCCTTTGTCATATTTCTGGCTAAAAAGGGGGAGTAGTGTGCTTGTGTTGGTGCTGCAGCTGAGGTACATATGGTGAGAGGGAGAATGTTGTTGGTGCTGCAGCTGAGGTACATATGGTGAGAGGGAGAATGTTGTTGTGGTGCTGCAGCTGAGGTACATATTGTGAGGGGGAGAATGTTGAATGTTGTTGTGTTGCTGCAGTTGAGGGGGAGTTTTTTTTGTTGATGCAGTTGAGGGGGAGTTTTTTTGCTGTTATGATGTGTTTTGTGTTGGTATTTCGCTGCTGTCTCTGATATGGATTTTTTGTGTGCAAGATTTGTGTGGTGTGTAGTTTTAGCCAAAATAAGCCAAAGGGGAAGATTGTAATTTCTGTAATTTTGTGGTTGGCATTTATTTTGCTAAAACTCTTCTAGCAGCAAAATGTTGAAACAAGATGTTCTAATTTTCTGCATTCAACATGTCGAATAAAGATGTCCCATACTGGCTCATAGGACATCGCGTTTGATTTCAGTTTAAAAGGAAGATTTTGTTGCTGTTAATTGTTACTGAATATTCTGTGAATATTTAGTTATCC
The DNA here is from genome assembly GCA_022829125.1 of Lathyrus tuberosus. Taxonomy (NCBI): domain Eukaryota; kingdom Viridiplantae; phylum Streptophyta; class Magnoliopsida; order Fabales; family Fabaceae; genus Lathyrus; species Lathyrus tuberosus. The sequence goes on from JALAZF010000017.1 coordinate 24,389,932, forward strand.
TATGTGGCATCCAAAGTATTTTTGGGTTGAGTGTTTGTGTTGGTTTTCGGATTATCAGCGCTTTCTAATTATGGAGACATATTAGGAAACTTTATATTGAAGACCTATTTTGTTGGAGTTTATTTTGCAGATTTGTGAGCAGTCTCTTTGCTGCGTCTTTGAAGCCCAATCCAGTCCAGATTTATTGCTATATATTGACTGATGTAAACCTAGTTTAGGTGTGGAACTTACGTGTGTATTTGTTAGGGTTTTCAATTATTTATTGTGATCCTAACTGGTATCATTCTGATAACAGTATAAGGACTGGTTTTTGTGTTGTAAGTTCTGTCAGATACTCATAAGCTTTGAAGCATTGAGTTTCTTGTGTGTCAATTCTCATAAGCTTTGAAGTATTGAGAATTGTGTGTTTTGAAAGTGTGGCTTTCGTTTTGTTACTTGTGTTGAAAGGAACCAATCACGGGTTGTGATTGTAGAGGGATTTGAGGAGGGCCTCATACCTAGGTGAGTCTTAGGTAGAAGTCATAGGAAGGGTAGTGATTAAGTGAGCAGATTATAACCGAGTGTGGTTGTTGTATGATCTGTGAATTGATACTATCATATATTGATTTCGTCCCTGGCTTGGTAGCCCTTAGAGTAGGATTGTTGATCCGAACTAGGTAAATATATCGTTGTGTTCTTTACTTTCTGCACTCTTTTTATTGTTGTCTTATTCATTGTGTTGGATATCAGTGTCTTAACATCTGTGTAGGACATCTGATATCTGTGCCAGAATTTCAACGTGCTCTTTTCTTTTAGTTTCATCCTGCTAGCCAAGCATACAACCCATGGAATCTTCCAATACAGTCAAGTATATGATTAAAGGTCTTCCTTCCACTAGAGGGATCAGGATAGAAGGCTCAAGTAGATATTCTTTGATGTTGTCAAAGGCCTTCTGGCAATCTTCTTTCCATATACAACTCTGGTCTTTTTGAAGAAGTTTGAATATCGGCTCACAAGTAGCGGTCATATGAGAGATAAATCTGGAGATGTAGTTTAAACAGCCCAGAAATCCTCTTACTTGCTTCTCAGTTTTGGGTACTGGCATTTCCTGAATGGCTTTGACTTTATCAGGATTAACTTCAATTCCCTTTTGGATGAAAATGAAACCCAAGAGCTTCCCTGAATGAACACCAAAGGTACACTTGTTAGGATTTAAGCGGAGTTGGTATTTCCTCAAACGCTGAAATAACTTCAACAGATACTCCACATGTTCTTTAGTTCTGGATTTAGCGATCATGTCATAGACATATACTTCAATTTCTTTGTGCATCATGTCATGGAAAAGAGTTGTCATGGCTCTTTGGTAGGTTGCACCTCCATTCTTCAGACCAAAAGGCATCACTTTGTAGCAAAATGTTCCCCATGGTGTAGTAAATGAGGTTTTTTTCCATGTCTTCGAGTTCCATTCTGATTTGATTATATTCGGAGAATCCGTCCATGAAAGAGAATACTTTGAATTTTGTGGTGCTTTCGACCAACATGCCAATATGTGGTAATGGAAAGTCATATTTCAGACTAGCTTTGTTTAAGTCTCGGTAGTTGTCGCATTGCGAAAATCAATCGCCGGAGAAGACAGAAGAGTCGCCACCGAACATTATTTATCCCGACGGAGGGAAAGGAAACGATCGAAGAAAACCTCCACAAAGGGAAAGGAATGGTCATCGCAACCATAGCCTGGGTTTGGGAGTCGGATACGCGAGAGGAAGGTATTAGCACCCCCTCGCGTCCATCATACTCGATGGGATCCACGCTTGTTATCTCAATCAAAGGGTGTAGGTATCTGAAGCTCAAATGCTAACTGGAAACGAAAAGGAACGGGAAACGGAGAAAGAAAAGGAAAGGTGACTCGATAGAACGTCGTCATCCTTGAGTGTAATTATGATAAGAAGGTGATACATTCAAGGAGAGTTTGAGGGAGTTGATTCCCGAAGAAGTTGAATCGAGAAATCACCACTCAGTTAAGGCCCTATTGAACTTAATATTGTTTAACGAGTTTATTCGTGAAGACGGTATTATTTTCGACCTAGGAGCCCGTGAGACTGAGAACCGTAGTTACCTTTAACCCCACTTGGCCTTTCAGGATGTAGTACAATGACTATGGGGGAGTCGATTCCCAAAGTAGTTGATACGCGATACTACACTCAGACGAGATTCTCTTGAGAATATTATTGACTACCAAGTTATTTGGGAAATCGATAATATCCGAAAGATGGGTTGTTGACTCTGGAAACTTTCTAGAACTCTTTTCTACAGATCATAAACCCTAGTACTTACCTTTTTGGGATGGGTAGACCTTGGCTCCATGCTCATGATCTTTGAATCTAGGCCCTCATTTTGTTTGCCTGTATACATGTGTATACCTGTGATTATGCATCCATTCATCCATACATTCATGCATTCATGAATAACCCTTTGGTTTCAAGTAATTCAATCATTCATCAGTATAGATCTTGGATTTAAAATGAAACTCTTTCCAAAATGTTTGCAACTTGCTTTTAAGTTCCTTGAAACCATTGCATAGCATTACATTCATTGCATGTGCATTTTCCCTTTGCATTTTGCTCATTCTATTGTCTCGTCTTCACTTCTTTCACCCTGAATCCTCTGCACCCATACAACACCAGAGCTCAAGCTCATAGAAGGATGGTGGAACATAATCAAGAGCTTGATCGTGTCAGCAATTATCATGGTGAGAATTGGATATCAAGCTATTGATTAACTTGAATCACAAATCGTTATTCACCACCGGTCTTTGATTTATCCAAGGGAAGGGAGAAAGATCGAATGTCCCACAGTATGCAATGCAAATGCAAACTAAGATTCTAAGGTTTTGGAGTTTGTTATACCTAGGGAAGGTGTTAGCATCCTAGATATCCATAGTACTCTACAGGAACCTCTTGTTGTACTGTGTTATCTATAAATTGTTACCTGTTTCTAAGGGTAATGGGTAGGAAGACCTAAAGATCTATTCCTAAGTGTGTTCGACAAGATATCGCATCTTGTGCCTACATATCCTGTCGGGAGTGGAATCAGAGCACTTGTAGTTCCTCTCTGAGGGATACTAAAGTTTGTTTAAAAGTCTAGGAGAAAAGATGAGTCATCATCTTAAGAAACCACCACAGTTTTGAGAATGGACCTTTACTTCATCTTAGGAGAAGGGCTCCAACTCGGATATATAATCGACGAGTATGCCTCATACCTCTCCTAAGTGGAAAAGGAATCCACATCTTGTTTGTGTTGTGGGGTATGAGATTGTATGTCTCTTCTTTGAGATGATTCACATCTAATTCTCTTGTGTGGAGAATCAGGTGATCTAAAGATTGTTTGATTGTCTAATCAAGATTATGGGGGACAAACTTAAGAAAATCTATCCTAAAGTTGTCTAAGAAAGCTCATCTTAAGGGTTGTAAAAGCCTATGAGGAGGTATGAAATGCATATGCAATGCACCATGCACGAAAAGTGATTATCATGCATGGGGTTTTCCCTTAGATATAATGCTAGCAAATATGATATTATTTAAACGTGTGCACTATCAAAGTGGGCTAGTCTTGTGTATAGTGACCGAAAGGTTGGTAGCGATGATTGAAAGCAATCGACTTACATGGGTGGAAAATGGCTCGACGTTGGATCGAGAATTTCATACTTCTTTTGAAAAGGTTTAGAACAAATAAAGGTGAATAATTTGAGTGCACACATCACATGAAATTAACCTACTCAAGCACAAATCACTAAGGGGAAGAACTAGGAGGGACCTAAAAGGAAAAAAGTTTCTATCCTAGTTAGGAAAAAGGGTTAAATTTATTATAAAAAGAAATTATATTTATTTTAGAAAAGGTTTTATTTATTATTTAAAAAAACCTATTAAATTATATTAATATTATTTTAAGGAAAAGTTATATTTTATAAAAAAATACTTTTAAAAAAAAGTGATATTTTAAATAAGAAAAATAAGTCATATTTTACTATAAAAAAAGGTTACATTTTTTATTAAAAAATTATGTTTTAATATATAAAAAAAGTTATATTTTATATTTTTAGAAAATAGAATTAATGTTATTTTATAAAAGAAAAAAAAAAGGTTATTTAGAGATTATTAAATTAAAGAGAAAAAAAGAAAATAGGTTAGGAAAACGGAGGGTTAAGGTGTTTCGCGAGGGAGAGGGTCCGTCATGGACCCTCAAATCTCAGTCGTTGGATGCATAAATGTGGTAAATCCAATGATCTAAATGGAGGGTGTATGGGATGGAGTGTGGGTGATTACAAACAACAATAAACAAACATAAACGAGAGAGCTAAACCTCGTCCCTCTCTCTCCGTCTTCTCATCTCTCTCTCTCTCTCCCTCTCGGCAGAAGGGTTTGAAACCCTAAATCCGCCATGGATTCCTCTCGCCCTTACCTCATCATCGTCCCTCTCAACCTCTCTGTTTCGCCTCATCATCGTCGCTCTCAATACATCTTAACAAACAAAAAAAACCTAAAATTTAGATGACAAGGAACAAAACCCGATCCCCACAGAAACCCTAAAGCCCCAAATTCTCATTAATGGATGAATTACAAATGTAATGATAAAGAAAGAAAAGCGATAAAAAACAGAGGAGATGGAAGCCAACGGTTCAACATCTCCAAATATAAGTCAAATCGATCCCCTTCTCCTTCTTTGTGTGAATACCTTGACTATGTGCGTGTGTTGGATTTCTGGTCTTGAATTCTTGCTGCGTAAAGATTTGTATTTGTTTCTGGTGTACTGGTATGAATTGTTGTTGTAGGATTTGAAAAGATGGTATGTGAGATTGGTTTGATGATTTTCTAGTCTGGCGATTTTGATAAATTGGTTGTTTTGGATTTAATGAAATGGTTTTTGTATGGTTTGAAGAATTTGGTATGTTAGATTAGAAGGACTCTTGGTATGTTTGTGAATGGTGAATGATTTGGTGTGGCAACCGTTGTGAGGTTTGGGATGCGTATGATTTTATGATCGTGATCCCTTTTCTATCAAAATTCATCCCTTTTATAGGCCAATGATGAATAACCTGTTTGGAAATCTCTTTACTGCTGTATTGAAAACGTGATTTCAATTGTTGCAAGCTTTTGATTTTGTGATGCTTGTTTTGGAATTGTTTTGGAAAGAGTTGAATGCTGTCTGATATGTTTTTTGGGAAGGAATTGAATGTTTTCTGATATGTTTAGTTTGGAAACTTTATTTCAAATGTTGCCCTGTTTGATTCTTGTCTACTTCTGTTTTGGGAATTAATCTTTTTTCTTTGAAATAATGTCCTTTCTGGTTTAGGAAAGAAGATCTGGTAATCACTGTGATGTTATTTCAAATGTTGGTTTGGTTTAAAATGACGGAAATAAAATGGATTTGGAAAAGAATCTGAGGCCTGCCTTGCGATTTGAAAATAATTATGTTGGAAATTGGTTTTGGAAACATTTGAATGGGTTTGGGACATGTTTGATTTGGTTTTGGAATGTATGTGATGATGTCTGATTCTTGATTAGTAATGTTTTGGAAAGGAAGAATCTAGTCTTGATTTGATTTTTGTGATGATTGTCATGAATACTTGGATGGACAGCAACATTCCATTGTCATAATCGCTTTTTTCTGTTTACAGGATATGATCCCAAAAGATGGTTGAAGACAATCAATTCGAAGTGAGGGCTCTACGAGACCACCAAATGCTCCAGTGTTTGATTACTTTTCCTTTGATTCTCTCTTTTTTTTATGACATTAATAAATCACTAATAAAAAATAGTTTTGTAGCATCACATTCATGGTTTTGACTTCTAGGAATAAATTGCATCACTACCCAAGTTGGTTTTGATATACAGCCACCATTTCACGCCAGACCCGTGGAATCATTCTTATGGATAACTTTAGATCCCAACCTTTTTGAAGTTGGAGATTGATAATCAGAAGGGCCCATCTTGAAATCTGGTATGACACAAGGATTAACTGCATAACCTGCTCTGGCTTCTGTAGGTTCCATTACTTTGTCCTTCTTTCTTGACTTTAGCTTTTGAATTAATTTGCCACAGGGTGTTGCAAACTCTAACCACAAACCGTGGAGCTCACATCCTTGACAAGGCTATGAAGGACGACGACCGCTGATAAGCTCTCGTGGCAAGTTCAGGGTCGGTTTCCTCAGAGTAGCCCGTGGCTCAGGCATATAAAGCAGTTGGAGGTACGACTTCCCGCCGTGGTCCGTATCAAATAGCATTAGCGGTATGTGTGGCAAGTAGATAGAAGGAAAAAAATTGGCTTCTTCCTACTCAGGATAAGCCCTTCATGAAATGACAGCAAAGCCAAATGACGACTTGAAGTTTCTACACAGCTGGAAATACAATTACCCTGTGTCGCTTTGGTGAAGGAACCAAACATTGTATCACCTTACATTGTATCACCTTACATTCTTGGAATTCTGAATCAATTTGATTTTATTATATGAGTTTTTCTTTAAGATTTTGTAACACGTCACATTCTTAAGAACTTTCATAAGATTCCCGTACTGAAACACTTGTGACCTTGAGTTGGTAATGCCTTGGCATAGAATGTAATTTGTAGCCTTCATTTGTTGTTGGCACTTTAATTAAGTAGTTAAATTGTGTGTCAGACTAGGGCTTCCTCTTAGAATACTACTCGTGACGATTTCAGCTTTTGTACTTTGGAATCACCTTGAATTTAACCCTTCAATTTGCACTTCTTTGTATTTTTAGAACTTAGCCTTCAATTTGCACTTCTTTGCATTGAGGACTTAAAAGGGAAGTCTTTAACCTTGGTGTTTTAATTTGCGCCTTTGAATCTCTACCTTGCAAGCCATATGCTTGGATGCATTTAAATCAACCCTTGTCATGCTTTGAATTCATTGGATAAAACTCTGTCTTTTTTACCCTGGAAATCACTCTTAGTACATTGATTGCACTTAAGCTTATAGCCTTGCTATAAGGACTAGGACTTGAACTTGACATGGGTATCTTGGAATTTTGATACTTGGAATTAAGCTTGATTATCCTTCTTTAATCTCGTGAGAAAGATGGTATGCCAAAACCACCTGCAATGCAACACATCACAACATTCCAACCGGTTCTCACACGGTCATACCCAACTGTACGCAAACCCTAATCCTTCCTGAATCTTTGAGAAATCCAGAGAAAAGTTAATCTTGTACTGACTAAGGGACCATAAGAATGAGGGAACGTCTCACAGGAGTCCAATGCAAACTTGTAGAGACCAGAGAACCTCCACAAACACACACACAGCACAACCTTCAAGACTTTGAATTTTCTGCAGCAGTACCTGCTCTCACAAAAGAAAAACAAATAGACAAAGCTAGATAAAGCGGTTAGTTATGCACGAATGATTGGCCTAAGATGTTATGCAAAAAATAAAAAAGGGATCTTAGGGTCAAAAATTAGGGTGTGACAGATGCCCCTATTTAAGTTTCTTTTATCCGGAGATATGGAGATTAAAATCTCCATCTCGATGAGATAGGAGGGACTTAAATACAAACATGCACAATTTTTGGCCCTAAGATGCCACCAAATGCACATGCTATGGTATGAAATGATATGAATGCAAGACAAAGATCCTATGAGGAGTGATGTCACAGGGGATAACTGCGGTTGAAACGCAAAGAAGGAAAGACCCGATGAGGACGACTTGAGAAGACAAAATTCCACGGGGAAAGATCTAACTCCACTGGGGAAGAGACTACCAACCGACAATCACAATATATTTTAAGCACAGGGTGATGAACTTGTGACGAAATCTTCTAAAAAAACTCACTTGAAAAATCTGTTGTCGTGGTCAACCATGGGAATTTCAAGAGATATCAACTGGAGGAGTCTATTGTCGAGACTTAGAACCTCGCTTGAGAATACCTTCTGCCAAGGTTTTATTGAAAAGGTGTCCATTATCAAAGTATTGAGGAATTTTCTGAGAAAAGAAATAACTGTCTGTCAAATTTTAAAGTTAATCAGAGAATTTATTGCCGAAATCCTGGAAAGAAAAGACTGTCTGTCGAAGTTTAAAGTTAACCAGGGAATCTACTTCCGAGATCCTAGAAAGAAACAACTGTCTGTCGAAGTTTAAAGTTAACCAGGGAATCTACGGCCGAGATCCTGGAAAGAAACGATTGTCTGTCGAAGTTTAAAGTTAACCAGGGAATCTACTGCCGAGATCCTAGAAAGAAATGACTGTTTGTCGAAGTTTAAATTTAACCGCAGAATCTACTGCCAAGATCCTGGGAACAGAGAAACATATTATGTTGAAATTTGCTGGAGATCTACTGCTGAGAATAACCAGAGAAAATACCTACTGGCAAGGTCTTCTGGAAATCTTCTGCCGAGAATAACCAGGAAACATGAAAAGAAATACCTTCTGCCGAGGTCCTCCACTTGAAAAGGGTAGAAAATAAATCATTGCTGCGAGGTTGTCTGCCTCGAACACAAACCTTGAAATAACCACTACGAGGTTGTCTGCCTAGAGCACATTCTTGAATAAAATGCTACGAGGTTGTCTGCCTCGAGCAAAAAATCTTGAAATAACCATGCTACGAGGTTGTCTGCCTCGAGCAAAAATCTTGAAATAACCATGTACGAGGTTGTCTGCTTCGAGCAAAAATCTGAATTCCTCCAGGAAAGGTGAATACTTATGAGAAACATCTTTCACAGGGAATTGGAATGTCACTAGACATCTACGACTTCAGCAAAAATCCATAAATTTCTGGAGATCTGGAAGTATTACCAGGGATCTTTAAAAGAGGTGTAACCCAATTGATTTGTAAACACGTCTTCTCAAATAAAGAGGAAGATCGTCTAAAACTTCACCAAACTCTTCAAAGAGATACCATTTGGTGGGAGTAGCTTGAATAGTGGACTCACTGGGGAGAACACCACTGAGGGGAAATATTGTTGTAGCTTGAAGATTGCATTGAAGCAAATAAAATTCTTGATATCAGGAGTTCTCAAATAAAGAGAAACATTTGTAAAGTCTTTACCAAACTTCTCTAACGGGTTTCCAGAGATAACATTTGATGGAGAATAGTTGATAACCTTGATAACTTCGTCGGGAATAGACAAAATGTCTTGAGGAGACTGGCATTGGTCATATGAATAGAAAACTAAGTTCAAATAAAGAGCTACCACTTATTGTCCAGGTTTAACTCCCACGAAATGTTGAAGAAATAATTTCCTGACTTCCATAGAGATCTTCAAATAGATTCTTCCTGGGGAGACAAAGTGCAAAATAAATGTACGCTCAGTCTAGGTTCAAAAGCCTAGAAAGATTCAAAATTGTGATTGGCAGGGACCAAAGTTCAATTCAGGAAATAACTGAAGAGAAACGGTCAAGCAAGACTCAATCCAGTGAGGAATGAACTCAACTGGGGTTTATCTTTATCTCGAAATGGAGAAAGAAAACTAAACAGCCATCTTCCACGAGGATCGAACTCAGTGGGGAATTGGAAAGGATGTGCTCTTTCTGCTTAGGGCTGACGATTCTACTTGGAGGGAAAAGACAAACCCGGTTCACTTGGGGATAAACGCAACCAAAGTGAAAGAACAAACAAACATCACAAAATGCAAAATGCACAAATGCCATGTATCTATATGAATGTATGCTATGCTTATGCTCATGCTTATGCTGACAAAACAAAACAGAGAGAAGACTGGAGATGAACTAAACATCTTGACACGGACACTCATCCAATCTTCGCAAGATAGAAGCATCACTGGGGATGAAAGGAGAGCCACATCTGGGATCACGGTCCTGCATCAGGGCTTCAAACTCTAGGGAAAAGAGAGCACTCCATTTGGGGATGAACATCATGACTTCACTTAGAGATTGTCAAGATGAACCTTGCTATTTTGTTGGAGATGAGAAAGATCCACTGGGAACAAATTAAACTCAGGGTTGGAGAGACTTCATAGGGATAAAATAAATATCCACTGCGAACTGAAGTAGTCTGAATGAAAGTTGTAAATGCCAAAGCTGAGGCCTCACGGGGATAAAATAAATATCCACTTCATTAGGGAAGCTCGGATCAACGTTGCAGCTGAAGATACCAGAGTTGAAACTTCACGGGGATGAAATAAACATTCGCTTTGCTGGAGAAGATTGAGGTAGTGAGAAAATCCACTGCGGAATGAAATAAACATTCGCTTCGCTGGGGAAGGTTGAAACTAAAGAAATTCACTGGGGATTCTTAGGCTGCCAACTGGGGAAATCTTGCGTCAGATGCCATAACTGCTTGAAATAGAGATTCACCGGGGAGTAGTCATGACTACCTGAAGTATAGACTTACTGGGGAGTCATCACATTACTTGGGATAGAAACTCTTTGGGGCATGGGTAAGAGCAATGTAGTTCTGCATTGATGAACTGCATGGTGGTCGCGATTTTGAACAACAGTTGTTGAGAATGGATGAAAAGATAATCTTCAATTCTCAAATGCCCCAGATCACTTGGTTTATGAGAAGAAGTTATCTCAAGAGGATTTTACAGAAAACTTGGCATCCAACTGTTCCAATGTCTTCAAACTCTTTGAGAGATTGGTCGAATCTCGACGGTGTTCTGAGTCTTCAATCCTGCCCCTTGGGGTCAGACTGTGAAAATAACTGCTAGGGAACAACTTGTCCCTGGTCTATAGAGTCTTCAGGTAACGTGCCCCTGGATATGGTCATTATTTTGAAATGATCCACCATTTACTCATCAGAGTCTCAAATCTCAAAAGATTTAGCTCATCGTTGATGCTCGTATGCTAGCTGCTATGATGTCAAGCAATGTTAGCAAGCCGAAAAATGTTAATTCTGAAACTAATAATGCAACATATGTTTGTCTTGAAAATTTTTTATTTAAAAATATATTTTAATGATTAAATTACCAATTTTATAAAGCCAACACGAATTTGAGCATAGCTCATAGGAGTCAGGAAACGCCATCTTAATAAGTATGCTTTTTGAAATAAACCCTGCTTCACTAAGGTCTTTTGAGGGTTGTATCATGGATTGGTTCACGGTTTAAGAAACAAAGGATATAAGGCTCAAAGTTTGTTTGTGCCCACCCAATCTTCATGATATTTTTACTCCATTTTTGTTAACTAGACAATCACCCTGCCCCAGGTTAAGAATGAGGGTTTTTTTATTTAGAAAAGAAAACTCCTACTTCAAAGGCTCAAAAGGGTTAACGAGGGTTTATCTCCTTATGTATCCGGTGTTTGGGGATTTGAAACAATGTCTTATATCATCAACAGAGTTTTATTCAAAAGCATACAACAATAGATCTTGCGTTTGATTTCGTCATCCTTCTTCCAGTTCTCTGCCAAGGCAAGAGATTGGGGTAGTATTGGCATTAAAAATAGAAAGAACATTTAAAATGAGTGAAACAAATGGATTTCTTCAAGATAAACATTATTCATTGCATTAATTATTCAAAATAACAAGTTCTTACACGCAAAACATGTTTATAATCAAAGAAATAACAACAAATGCGAGCAAATGAATAAACAGCTTAATGATCCTAGGAGTGAGATCTGCTCTTGATTCCACTGGCTTCGAAGGAACTTCTCGGGTCTTCACGTCCATCAGCACAAAGGTGTTCCATTCACAAGTGGGCTTCCTCTCTTGAAGGTCATCACTTCATCGTCGATCATTTCTTGAACCTTTTCTTGGAAAACCTTACAATCTTCAATCGAGGGCCCCGACACTCTGTTATGAAATTCACAACTGGTATCTGGATTGAACCAAGGAGGGCGGGATTTCATGGCTCTGGTCTTCCTGGGCACCATCACTGAGTTTTGGGCAAAGTAAGACCATAATTGACTGTAAGTCATTGGGATTAGGTCAAACCAACGAGTATTTTCTTCTGGATTATTCAGAGGTCTTTCCTGATCCTGACGCTGATTCTGGTGATTCATGTTCTGAATTTGTGGATTTTGACGTTGATTATGAGGGGTCAACCTTCGTCGTTTGTACGGACATCCATGAGGTAGTGATTGCTGGTACTGAACAGGCGATGCATACCGACGTTTGTGATAAGGCACCGGAATTGGAGCTTGCAAAGTCTGAGGAGAATCCAAAATTGCATTAACTTCAACACTCCTTTCCTCTTGGGAATCACCAACATATTTCTCTTCATTAGCTTGACTATTCCAAACATCGTGGATTTTTCCACTTTTGAGTGCATTCTCGATGTTTACCTTGACTTCCACAATTTTAGAGAACTCTAATGGAACAGTGCCTATCATTCTGACATAATAAGAGTCTGGCAGTGTTTTTAGAAACATCTTGGCCAGCTCTTTCTCTTGAAGTGGTGGCTGAACTTGAGCTACCAATTCTTTCCATCGTTGTGCATATTCCCTGAAGGACTCGTTGTCTTTATGACTCGTGTTCATCAATTGGTCACTGTCTGGAGCCATGTCCACATTGTAATTGTATTGCTTCATAAAAGCGTTAGCTAAGTCTTCCCAAGACTGAATACGGTTCCTTTCTAGCTTCATATACCATATCAAGGATGCCCTAGATAAACTTTCTTGAAAGCAATGAATCATCAGCTTGTCATTGTCGACATAAGTGGTCATCTTTCGACAAAACATCGTCAAATGGTACCTTGGACAGCTAACACCCTTGTATACTTCAAAGACAGGTATTCTGAACTTCGATGGAATAACCACGCCTAGAACTAGACACAAGTCAGGAGCTTTAAGACCAGATGCGTTAGGTCCTTTCAACATCTTCAATTGTTCTTGGAGGTTACAAAATCCCTTTTCAATTTCTCCCAATCTAGGATCATTCACAATTGTCACTGGATGGATGTTCTGGGGATTTATCATATACCTCAAAAAGCGGGAATCTCCTTCATTAACTTGACCAACCAGGTTATCTTGCACAGGCTGAGATCGAGTAGGAACTTCCATTTGTGGAGCATTGTTGTCAGGAGGGAAACCAAACAACGAATTGGTCACCACTCTGAAGCTTGACATGGGATCCATATTCTCTACTCTACCCATTATCCCCAGTAATTACTTCAAGTTTGGTACGAATGCCAGAAGATCAGCTTGACACAAAGATAGAAGACTGAATAAGCTGAGGTAGAGAAAAGATGTATGCAAAATGATGAAATGCTAAAGATGCAATGCGAATGCAGCAAGTTTCATGGAACTCAGCTATTTATAATCATCAAGGAATATCAAAAGACTCGTTTTATTAAAAAAAACGGTTACAACCATTAGTATCGGAATACTAAAAGATTGATTTATTACAAAATTGATTTCAAACGCGTTTGTACGCCTTACAAAAATCATGCCATAAAAGCTAAATAAAAGCTAGTAATGATGGATCTAAGGAGACTCTTCCAATGGTCTTCCTTGAGTCGTTTGACTTCTTCTTCCAATTGAGCTTCCAAGGTATTGACTAAGGACTAGAGTAGGTTATGTGTAACACCCCAATTTAAATTATTTGATCGTCATGTTATTTTCCGTTGTTTGGCCTTGTTAAGGGTGTGTGTGGTTGGGCGCGTATGCGTGTGGTCCTTAGTGGGACGGGTAGATTATAGGTGTCGAGAGTAGTTTTGGGGTATCAGTAGTAACATTATTATTATTATTATTATTATTATTATTATTATTATTATTATTATTATTATTATTATCACTAGTATTATTATGATTATTATGTGAATAACATTACTAGTAATATTATTATTTTTATTAAATTAAAAATCTGATTTAATTAAGTGGATAATGGGCTAATGGGAAGGAGTAAGGGGTAATTTAGTCATTAATCTGGAATTAGTGAGAATTAGTGAGGGGTTAATCATAATCAGATTTTGGAAAAGAAAGGGTTAGAGAAGGAAGAACAAGGAAGAGCTAGGGCACCCATCTTCATCAATTTCGCAGGAATTTGATCAGGAAATTCGAGGTAAGGGGGAGGATGGGTTTAATATTGGTGATATAATCATGAGAGGGTAGTGGGGATTCCTTAACCCTGTAGGAATTCGTATGAATTTATGCTGTGTTATGATTATGTTATGCATATGTGAATCTGTGATGAAAATTGTGTGAATCGAATCATTGTGGTTCTAATTGTTTGATATTTTGGTGTTGCTGTTACTGTATGAATATGAATGTTGCAGGTCTGAGTTTTTGTGCATGTTGAGTGAACGAAATTAGATCCAAGAACCATAAATTTGACTAGTAATGATAGGTAAAAGAAGTTAGATGAAGAATAGGACCTAAAACTAGTGTAGAAACAAGTTTAGGACTGAATTGGAGTGGAAAAGTGAGGATCTCATAGCAGAACCCAGACTGGTGTGGGGAAATTGAGTTTGCGTAACAGATCTGGCCATACGCGTATCAGGTAAGGCAATACACGTATGGCTATGGTCAATACGCGTATGTGAGGGCCAAAAGGAGGCTTGGCACGACCCTCTGCCCGTACGCGTAACGATACGCGTATGGAGGCTTGGGCATTACGCGTAAGGGGGAGGCATTATGCGTATGGTTTTGGTGAGCGAGCTGGAAATACGCGTATGGCACAGGGCAATACGCGTATGACCAGCGAGAGTGCAGAATTTTTCCGTTTCGCGATTTCTTTCCCGTTTTCGCGTTCGAAGTTATTCCTTTTGGTTTTAGAGGTTGGGGATAGATGCCAGAAGCTGAGAAATGTGTAATTGGTGATGAAATTAATTGATTTAGTAATTTTGGTGAATTAATTAGTAATTAGCTAATCAACGTCGTGTGAGGTATTTTCCATGTGGTGTATGTTGGTGATTGGTTCATGTGAGATCAAGAGGATCGTGAAGATGTATATATATTATTATACGTGTGTATTATGTGCATAGTTGTTGTCATGCATTCATGGTGTGTCGGTGGTGGTGAATCATTGCTCAGGAGGAGTGTATGTGATTTACCCGAACTCCAATGAGGAGTGTGGTGGAGATAAATCATTGCCAACTAGGGGTGTATGTGATTTATCCGGGTTCGATTGAATGAACCATGGTGATTTTGGTACCACATGCATTGTGTCGATGTTTTGAGTCACATTGCATTATTATGTGTTTGATGAAGTTTGAATGCAAAATGACAAGTATGTCGTGATGGTGTGTTTATGATATATGATTGTGTGAGTAACTACCCTTAATATGTATTATTCACCATTTATTATTGAATGTAGTTCTCACCCCTTTTGTTGTTTGTGGCGTCTGTGCTTCTTCGGAAGTACAGATAATCCAGGTACTTGAGTGCGCATGGAGTGCGTGTTGCTTGATCGAGTCTTAGGAGTTGCTCTGATACGTAACACGGGATTTTGGGGAATTTTTATCAGTTTTTATTCGTTATTATTTATTGTTTGTTACATATCATTCTTTTATTGAACTTATGGTGGACCACATTTAATGTGGAGTTTTGACATTGTTGGCATGTGGCCGTGAACTGAATAAACTTATATTTTCGCTGTTTTATTTCATTTAATGAAAAGAAGCTTTGTTGTTGGTCTTAACGATGTGGCATCCTACTTTTTTTTGTTGTAACTCTGATTATTTTCGTAATATTTCTATATTTTGAAAAATGGGAAAGTGGGGTGTTACATTAAGTCTTCTGGTGCTTTTCTATTCTTGCAAGAAGTAGCTTTTTTTCCAAATTTTCCCCTTTTGTAATCATATTTGCTCGAATATTAACTGAAGATAGGAAATGGATACTTGTCTTGAATAAGTAACTCTATCGGCTGAGAATATTCTTCAAGAGTCGGCACCAACTAGTAATCAGGAAGTGTGAAACAATGATGGGTTGGGTTATAGAATTGCAGTAGAGTAGGAAGTAACAACTTCCCATATCTGGTCTTGAACCCTTCTTTATCTGTCAATAAGGTCTCCAGTCTCCTTAGATCGTCCAGATCATGACTCTTGTAAGTGTACTTCATTATTTTCTTTCTTCCAGAGTCCATGATATCCCTATGATGTTTACAAACAAAGCTAAGTTCCATGAAACTTTATGAAATGATGCTTATGAATGCATGGATGCAAGTACACAGATAAACACATAGCATAGATATAAACAAGCAAAAAAGAGTCATAGGTTTGAAATTTCATGAGCGTGGAGCCAAGGTCTACCCATCCTAAGAAGGTAAGTACTAAGGTTTATGATCTGCAGAACAGGGTTCTAAAAGATCCCAGAGTCTACGACCCATCTTTCGGATATTATCGATTTCCCAAATAACTTGGTGGTTAATAATATTCTCAAGAGAATCTTGTCTGAGTGTAGTATCGCGGATCAACTATTTCGGGAATCGACTCCCTCATAGACACCGCACTACATCCTAATAGGCCAAGTTAGGTTAAAGGTAACTACCGTTCTCAGTCTCACGAGCTCCTAGGTCGAAAATAATATCGTCTTCACGAATAGACTCGTTAAACAATATTAAGTTCAAGAGGGCCTCAACTGAGTGGTGATGTCTCAATTCAACTTCTTCAGGAATCGACTCCCTAAAAGTCTCCTTGAATGTATCACCGTCCTATCATAATTTGCACTCAAGTCCGGGTGTAGGACTTATCTCCCCACGCAAAGTGATAACCCTGCACACAGAAAAACCCAAGCAAGCAGATACAACAACAGAAACAAATATACAAGTATATAACAAATAACATAATAAAATAAGTTAGGGGGAACCCTCAAATTTATCCCCAGTGAAGTCGCCATTTCTGTCGCAGTGAGAATTGGATATCAAGCTATTGGTTAACTTGAATCGCAAATCGTTAGTCACCACCGGTCTTTGATTTATCCAAGGGAAGGGAGAAAGATTGAATGTCCCACAGTATGAATGCAAATGCAAAGCTAAGAGTCTAACGTTCGGGGGTTTGTTATACCTAGGGAAGGTGTTAGCATCCTAGATATTTGTAGTACTCTACAGGAACCTCTTGTTTTACTGTGTTATCTATAAATTGTTATCTGTTTCTAAGGGTAATGGGGTAGGAAGACCTAAAAATCTATTCCTAAGTGTGCTCGACAAGATATCGCATCTTGTGCCTACATATCCTGTCGGGAGTGGAATCAGAGCACTTGTAGTTCCTCTCTGAGGGATTCTAAAGTTTGTTTAAAAGTCTAGGAGAAAAGATGAGTCATCATCTTAAGAAACCACCATAGTTTTGAGAATGGACCTTTGCTTCATCTTAGGTGAAGGGCTCCAACTCGGATATATAATTGACGAGTATGCCTCATACCTCTCCTAAGTGGAAAAGGAATCCACATCTTGTTTGTGTTGTGGGGTATGAGATTGTATGTCTCTTCTTTGAGATGATTCACATCTAATTTTCTTGTGTGGAGAATCAGGTGATCTAAAGATTGTTTGATTGTCTAATCAAGATTATGGGGGACAAACTTAAGAAAATCTATCCTAAAGTTGTCTAAGAAAGCTCATCTTAAGGGGTGTAAAAGCCTATGAGGAAGTATGAAATGCAAATGCAATGCACCATGCACGACAAGTGATTATCATGCATGCGGTTTTCCATTGGATATAATGCAAGCAAATATGATATTATTAAAACGTGTGCACTAGCAAAGTGGGCTAGTCTTGTGTATAGTGACCGAAAGGTTGGTAGCGATGCTTGAAAGCAATCGACTTACATAGGTGGAAAATGGCTCGACGTTGGATCGAGAATTTCATACTTCTCTTGAAAAGGTTTACAACAAATAAAGGTGAATAAGTTGAGTGCACACATCACATGAAATTAACCTACTCAAGCACAAATCACTAAGAGGAAGAACTAGGAGGGACCTAAAAGGAAAAAAAGTTTCTATCCTAGTTAGGAAAAAGGGTTAAATTTATTATAAAAAGAAATTATATTTACTTTAGAAAAGGATTTATTTTTTATTTTAAAAAAACTATTAAATTATATTAATATTATTTTAAGGAAAAGTTATATTTTATAAAAAAATATTTTTAAAAAAAGTGATATTTTAAATAAGAAAAAGAAGTCATATTTTACTATTAAAAAAAGGATACATTTTTTATTAAAAAATTATGTTTTAATATATAAAAAAGGTTATATTTTATATTTTTAGAAAATAGAATTAATGTTATTTTATAAAAGAAAAAAAAAGGTTATCTAGAGATTATTAAATTAAAGAGAAAAATGAAAATAGGTTAGGAAAACAGAGTGTTACGGTGTTTCGCGAGGGTGAGGGTTCGTCATGGACCCTTAGATCTCAGCCGTTGGATGCATAAACATGGTAAATCTAATGATCTAAATGGAGGGTGTATGGGATGGCGTGTGGGTGATTACAAACAACAATAAACAAACATAAACGAGAGAGCAAAACCTCGTCCCTCTCTCTGCGTCTTCTCATCTCTCTCTCGGCAGAAGGGTTTGAAACCCTAAATCCGCCATGGATTCCTCTCGCCCTTACCACATCATCGTCCCTCTCAACCTCTCCGTTTAGCCTCATCATCGTCGCTCTCAATACATCTTAACAAACAAAAAAATCTAAAATCTAGATGACAAGGAACAAAACCCGATCCCCACAGAAACCCTAAAGCCCCAAATTCTCATTAACGGATGGATTACAAATATAATGATAAAGAAAGAAAAGCGATAAAAAACGGAGGAGATGGAAACCCGCGGTTCAACATCTCCAAATATAAGTCAAATTGATCCCCTTCTCCTTCTTTGTGTGAATACCTTGACTATGTGTGTGTGTTGGATTTCTGGTCTTGAATTCTGGTTGCGTAAAGATTTGTGTTTGTTTCTGGTGTACTTGTATGAATTGTTGTTGTAGGAATTGAAAAGATGGTATGTGAGATTGGTTTGATGATTTTCTAGTCTGGCGATTTTGATAAATTGGTTGTTTTGGATTTGATGAAATGGTTTTTATATGGTGTGAAGAATTTGGTATGTTAGATTAGAAGGACTCTTGGTATGTTTGTGAATGGTGAATGATTTGGTGTGGCAATCATTGTGAGGCTTGGGTTGCGTATGATTTTATGATCGTTATTTCAATTGTTGCAAGCTTTTAATTTTGTGGTGTTTTTTTGGAATTGTTATGGAAAGAGTTGAATTCTATCTGATATGTTTTTTGGGAAGGAATTGAATGTTTTCTGATATGTTCAGTTTGGAAACTTTATTTCAAATGTTTCCTTGTTTGATTCTTGTCTACTTCTGTTTTGGGAATGAATCTTTTTTCTTTGAAATAATGTCCTTTCTGGTTTAGGAAAGAAGATCCGGTAATCACTGTGATGTTATTTCAAATGTTGGTTTGGTTTAAAATGACGGAAAGAAAACGGATTTGGAAAAGAATCTGAGGCCTGCCTTGCGATTTGAAAATAATTATGTTGGAAATTGGTTTTGGAAACAATTGAATGGGTTTGGGACATGTTTGATTTGGTTTTGGAATGTATGTGATGATGTCTGATTCTTGATTAGTAATGTTTTGGAAAGGAAGAAGCTTGTCTTGATTTGATTTTAGTGATAATTGTCATGAATACTTGGATGGCCAGCAACATTCCATTTCCATAATCGTTTTTTCTGTTTACAGGATATGATCCCAAAAGATGGCTGAAGACAATCAATCCGAAGTGAGGGCTCTACGAGACCGCCAAATGCTCCAGTGTTTGATTTCTTTTCCTTTGATTCTTTTTTTTTATGACATTAACAAATCATTAATGAAAAATAGTTTTGTAGCATCACGTTCATGGTTTTGACTTCTAGGAATAAATTGCATCGCTACCCAAGTTGGTTTTGACATACAGCCACCATTTCACGCCAGACCCGTGGAATCATTCTGATGGATAAATTTAGATTCCAACCTTTTTGAAGTCGGAGATTGATAATCAGAAGGGCCTATCTTGAAATATGCTATAACACAAGGATTAACTGCATAACCAGCTCTGGCTTTTATAGGTTCCATTACTTTGTCCTTCTTACTTGACTTTAGCTTTTGAATTAATTCGTCGCAGGGTGTTGCAAACTCTAACCACAAACCGTGGAGCTCACATCCTTGACAAGGATATGAAGGACGACGACCGCCGACAAGCTCTCGTGGCAAGTTCAGGGTCGGTTTCCTCAGAGCAACCCGTGGCTCAGGCATATAAAGCAGTTGGAGGTATGACTTCCCGCCGTGGTCCGTATCAAATAGCATTAGCGGTATGTGTGGCAAGTAGATAGAAGGAAAAAAAAATTGGCTTCTTCACACTCAGGATATGCCCTTCACGAAATGACAGCAAAGCCAAATAATGACTTGAAGTTTCTACACAGCTAGAAATACAAATACCCTGTGCTGCTTTGGTGAAGAAACCAAACATTATATCACCTTACATTGTATCACCTTACATTCTTGGAATTCTGAATCAATTTGAGTTTATTATATGAGTTTTTTTTTAAGATTTTGTAGCACACCACATTCTTAAGAACTTTCGTAAGATTCCCGTACTGAAACACTTGTGACCTTGAGTTGGTAATGCCTTGGCATATAATGTAATTTGTAGCCTTCATTTGTGGTTGGCACTTTAATTAAGTAGTTAAATTATGTGTCAGAACAGGGCTTCCTCTTAGAATACTACTCGTGATGATTTCAGCTTTTGTACTTTGGAATCACCTTGAATTTAACCCTTAAATTTGCACTTCTTTGTATTTTTAGAACTTAGCCTTGAATTTCTTTAACTTGTGAACTTGTAAAACCAACTTGAACTTAATGCAACTTAAGAGTTTCTTTGCAACTTGAACTTTACAATTCTCTTGACAAATGATATTTATCACATAACTTCGTAATATCGGCATGAAGGATTAGAACTTTGAATCTTGGAACGGCATCTTAGATTTAGACTGCACCTTTTGTAATGAGAAAATTTTGTATTTAACACGTGCAATCTTTGGGTTTTAATGTCATGATATCTTGAATTTGAATTTTGCATTGCGGACTTAAAAGGGAAGTCTTTAACCTTGGTGTTTTAATTTACGCCTTTAAATCTCTACCTTGCAAGCCTTATGCTTGGATGCATTTAAATCAACCCTTGTCATGCTTTGAATTCATTGGATAAAACTCTGTCTTTTTTACCCTGGAAATCACTCTTAGTACATTGATTGCACTTAAGCTTATAGCCTTGCTATGAGGACGAGGACTTGAACTTGACATGGGTATCTTGGAATTTTGAAACTTGGAATTAAGCTTGATTATCCTTCTTTAATCTCGTGAGAAAGATGGTATGCCAAAACCACCTGCAATGCAACACATCACAACATTCCAACCGGTTCTCACACGGTCATACCCAACTGTACACAAGCCCTAATCCTTCCTGAATCTTTGAGAAATCCTGAGAAAATTTGATCTTGTACTGACTAAGGGACCATAAGAGTGAGGGCACGTCTCACGGGAGTCCAACGCAAACTTGCAAAGACCAGAGAACCTCCACAAACACACACACATCACAACCTTCATGACTTTGAATTTTCTGCAGTAGTACCTGCTCTCACAAAAGAAAAACAAACAGACAAAGCTAGATAAAGCGGTTAGTTATGCACGAATGATTGGCCTAAGATGTTATACAAAAAAGAAAAAGGGATCTTAGGGTCAAAAATTATGGTGTGACAGCAGTGAGTTAGAAGACTTACATGGGAATGTAGGACAAATTATGGAGATGCTACAAGTTATACACGCAAAGATGGATACTCAGCCCACTGTTGTATCTGAGATTGTCAATGCAGTTGTGGAACCTCAGCCAACAATTGTCACTACAGCAAGTGTACCTCCATACGGCCTTCCACCAGGTTTTGTGCCACCACCTGCTCCAATCCCCATTGTTCAACAAGTCCAACAGTAGTTCCTTTGGTTACTGAAGCCCCTCATGTGATTCCAACTTTTACACCAGCTGTTGTGCATACCCGAGTACAACCATACTTCAATGAGCATCAACCAGTATATGATGTCCCTGATATGCCGGAAGATGAGAATGAACGTCATGAGAAACTCAGAGAAAATGTGGAAATCATTGATAAATGGTTAAGAGCGGTGGAAGGAGATCACATCTTTGGTGTTGTTGCTAGAGATGTGTGTCTTGTATCTGGTCTAGTTATCCCTCCAAAATTCAAAACCCCTAGCTTTGATCACTATGAAAGAGCTATATGTCCGAAGAGCCATCTGATCATATACTACCGAAAAATGGCCGCTCATGTTGATAATGCTAAGCTGATGATTCATAGTTTCCAAGACAGTTTGAAGGGTTCTTCATCGAAGTGGTATTTAAGTCTGGATCAGTCTCGCATTAAGAGTTTTCAAGATCTGTCTGATGCTTTTATCAAGCATTACAAATACAATATGGATTTAGCTGTTGATCGAAGGCAGCTGCTAAGTATGTCCCAGAATAATTCTGAGTCGTTCAAAGAATACGCTCAGAGATGGAGAGAGACTGCTTCGCAAGTGGAACCTCCTCTGACTGAAAAAGAATTAGCTGATTGGTTTGTCGACACTGTTCGTCCTGAGTTTTATGAAAGAATGGTTGGAAGTGTGACTGCCAGTTTTTCTGATATTGTTGTTGTAGGTGTGAAGGTAGAATTGGGTTTGAAAAGTGGGAAAATGTCGAGTGCTGCTGGTAGTTCAAGCTCCAAAGACCATGCCAAGAAGAATTACAATAGTTTCAACAAAAAAAAAAGAGAGCGAAACTAATGTTGTGATATCAAGCAGAAGAAGAAGTCAGCCTTGGAAGCACCAACCGAACTATGTTCAACAACAAGGTTACCCTGTCTAGTTTGCTCAACAACCATATGCGGCTGCTGTTATGCCTTCTTTTAATCAACAAGTTCCTGCATACCCGCCTGTGCAACCGGCTCCTGCTTATCAACCAGTTGGTGTACAACCATCTCCTATTTATCAGCTTGCCCAAGCTCCACCCAATTATCAACGAGCGCCCAACACTCCTCGCCAGAATGCTCCCACCAGAAGACAGTATAAGCCTCCAGTTCCTCCTATTTCAATGACCTATACCGAGTTGTACCCTTCATTGGTGCAACAAGGTTTGATAACTACAAGGGCTTTGGGTCCACCTCCTAATCCACTTCCACCTAATTATAATCCAAATGCTCATTGTTTGTTTCATGAAGGGGCACCTGGCCATGATCTAGAAGGTTGTTATGCTCTCAAGCATCTTGTGAGATAATTAATGGAAAAGAAAATTTTGTCTTTTGGTGATTCTCAGCCTAATATTAAGAATAATCCTTTGCCCACCCATGGATTTGTTAATGTTGTTGAAGATGATAATGAGGATGAAGACTCGAGCAATCTGGTGTTCAAGTGTGATGCTGCTTTGGACAACTGGGAAGCAATAGAGATCCCTGTGATTTTTCCTTCGTCAAAGTAATTTATTGTCTTTTGTTTACTATGCGCAAGGCCATTGGATGAATTTGTAGGACCCCCTTTTCAGACATGGAGGTTGAAGTTTGTTGAAATTAATTCCCTAAAGCTGGAAATCCTTTGGTTGTTTCAGCATTTTCTATTGTATTTTCTTTGCATGTTGAATTTGTTTTGCTTGTAAGCTGTTGTTTTTTTAATTGGAAAAATTAATGAAATGTTTATGCATCCTTTAATTAAGTCCATTCGTATTCACTCTTTCTCTTTCCTTTCATTGTTAAAAAAATATATAAAAAAAAACAAACAAAAAGATTTTTTCCATTCGTTTATCTTTACCAAATTGTTGTTTAAGCAAAGATTGGGGAGGATGACGAAAATATTATATCCATAACTATTGTTGGTATGCTTTTAATTAAACCTTGCCGATGATGTACAAGCATTGTTTTAGATCCCCAAACACTGGAGAAATAAGGAAGATAATCCCTCGTAACCCCTTCGAGCTTAGACGTATGAGTTTTCTTTCCTTACAAAAAAACTCGTAATCTCAACCTTGGGGTGGGTAGTTCTCAGTTAACTTGGCGATATGTGCATACAAGACACCTTTCATATGAAGGTTGCACTCACCAATTTTCCTTCGCACACATCATTAAGTGTCGAAGATGTCTTTTAAGTCAAATGCCGATGATGGTTCACTGTAATCATCAAGCTGGTCAGTCACTTTCCTTACTCAAAGAATGAGAATGAGTCGAGTCCCTTTCAAGGCAAAAGCTAAGAAAGATGGGAAGCTCATAACCTGCCTTATACCAAAAAGGGTTTGTATGACAATCAAAAAGAAGTTGACCTTAAGTCCATAACAGGAAAGCCCACGAGAGTAAGTAACCGAATGTGGTAAGGGAGTAGTGACTGCCTTAGGTGTATGAACCATCACCAACTATCATCGGTGCAATTTCTAGGCTATAGGAACCTGAATGTGTAGCCGGAGTTAACTGAACGTAGGATTGAAGTTCATCATGAAGTTTGGGTGGGACAAACAAACTTTGAGCCTTTATCCTTTATTTCACGAGCCGTGAACAAAGCCACGTTACAACCCTTGAAAGACCTAATTGAGGTAAGGTTGTTTGAAAGCATGCTACAGCAAGGTTGGATAACCTGACTCCTAATGATCTTTGCTAATTTGTTTGTGTTGATCACTTCATCTGTCATTTCGTAAATGACTAGATCCACTTCATTTATCACTCCACTGTGTGTTTTATCAATAAACTTTGATTTCAAAAGCTTGCATGAATGTCGCATTAAAATTGCCAATTTTTAATAAACAAAACTTGTTTGCAAGACAACTCAATATCAAAGGAATTCCAACAAATGCATCCAGTTAGGGAATTTAATTTGGTAAAAGAAGCTCAGCATGGGGCAACCAATTTGAAAGATTTGTTAATCAGTCATTCCAAGAGTCGGTGAATCAGGACCAGAATTCTTCGAACTTCAGAATATCAGAGCAACTCCTTCATAGGTTAACCAGCTAGCAGGGGCAAATTTGTTTCCCAATTATTACCAGCAATCCCAATTGTCAATGGTATTGGTAAAGTGGTCATCATCAATCCTTTCATGAAGATCGGTTGTCATTGGCGTGCTTGGTTCGAAGACTCTATTATGCAAGAATCCAGCCAATCTGGGGCAGTTACATCGAGATTTGATGAATCTCTCCAAGAGTTTGAAGACGCTAAGACATTGTCATGGCCCGTTTTCTGTAAAATCCTCTTGAGATGTTTTTGATCATAAACCATGTAAGACACATTTGCTTGGGAACTCTGCTAAGCATGCAGGGGCAAGATTGTTTCCCATTTGTTACTGGAGTTGTTTGAATCTGATTGTTATTGGTATGCAAAGTCCAGTCGTCACCAACTTCTTTGTTCAAGTTGCTTCTCATTTGTCACTCTTGCAGTCTGACCATCCCTAAAGAACAAGTTTGAAGACTCAGTTATACAAAATACCGTCAATCTGGGTCAGTTACGTTGAGATTCGACAAATCTCTCAAGAGTTGGAAGACATTAGAACTTTGTGGATGCCAAGTTTTCTGTAAAATCCTTTTGAGATGACTTCTTCTCATAAACCATATGATCTGGGGCATTTGAGAATTGAAGACCTTTTTCAACAACTGTTATTTGAAAATGGCAACCACCATACAGTTCATCAATGCAGAACTACATTAACCTCATAGCTTTCTTTACCCACGCCCCAAAGAGTCCTTGTCTCAAGTGGTGTGATTATTCCCCAACAAGTCTCTGCTTCAGAAAGTCATGACTATTCCCCGGTGAATCTCTACTTCGAGTAGTTATGACGGGATTAATGCAGGAATTCCATGTTGTTGACCTAAGAATTCCCAGTGAATTTCCTTGGCTTCAACCTTCCCCGAATGAAGTGAGTTCTTATTTCACTCCTCAGTGAATTCCTCAAGACTTCAATCTTCCTCAGCAGTGGATGTTTATTTCATCCCTATCAAAGTCTCAACCCGGATGTCTACAGTTGTGATGTTGGTACAAGCTTCCCCGATGAAGTGGATATTTATTTTATCCCCTTATGAGACTTCAACTCTGGCATCTCCAATTACAACTGCCTTTCAGATTACAGTGGATATTTATTTTATCCCCATCGAAGTCTCTCTGAACACGAGTTTGATCTGTTCCCAGTGGATCTTTCTTATCCAAAGTAATCGGTTTCATCCTGACATCTCCCAAGTGAAGTCATGATATTATATCCCCAAGTGGATTACTATTTCCCCATAGAAGTTTGAGAAATTTTGAAGCTTTGACTATGGTTCCGCCTATAGCTCTCTATCCAGATCTTGATAGATGTATCTTTTGTGCAGAGGATGGACGGATATCCTCGTCGAGATGTTTATTTCATCTCCTACCTTCCTTTAGTCTGTTTTGTCAGCATGAGCATAAGCATGGCATGACATACATATGCATAGCATCCGTGCGTGTTTGCTATCTGTTTGTTTTTTGTCGCATTATCTTTGGTTGTGTTTACACCATGTTTTGGGTTTGTCCGTTCTCTCCAAGTAGAATCGTCAATCTTAGGCAGAAAATGATAGCCTTTCTAAGTTCCCCACAGAGTTTGACCCTCGTGGATGATGGTTACTTAAGTTATCTTTTTCCATGTTTGGATAAGATAAATCCCCATTCGAGTTCATTCCTCAATGGCGGGTCTTATTTAACCGTTTCTTTCAAGTTTGATCCTAGATTGAACTTTGGTCCTTGGCAAAATACCTTCAGGGTGTCGAGCCTGGTTTAAGCGTGCACTTATGTTGCTCTATGCCTCACCATGGATCTATATTACATTTTGAGCTGCCGTGCTCCATGTTATATTTTGAGTCGTCGTGCTCCATGTTATATTTTGAGTCGCCGTGCTCCATGTTGTATTTTGAGTCGTCGTGCTCCATGTTATATTTTGAGTCGCCGTGCTCCATGTTATATTTTGAGTCGTCGTGCTCCATGTTATGTTTTGAGTCGCTGTGCTCCATGATATGTTTTGAGTCGCCGTGCTCCATGTTATATTTTGAGCCGCCGTGCTCCATCTGATATTTTGAGTCGCCGTGCTCCATGTTATATTTTGAGTCGCCGTGATCCATGTTATATTTTGAGCTGTCGTGCTCCATGTTATATTTTGAGTCGCTGTGCTCCATGATATGTTTTGAGTCGTCGTGCTCCATGTTATGTTTGAGTCGTCGTGCTCCATCTTAAGTTTTGAGTCGCCGTGCTCCATGTCTTTTATTGGTGGTGTGTAAGTCTCGTGCAACGATAAGTCACAGGGCGTCTTCCCCATGAAGTCCAATTATTTTGGCATACAGGAGAGTTTAATTACCCTGTATTTTTCCTGATGGTTCCTGAAGATCCCGTTTGATCTCTTCGTTTAATGAATTTCCAGAAGCATATTTCCGGATGGTTCCTGAAGATCCCGTTTGATCTCTTCATTTAAGGAATTTCCAGAAGCTTGGATGTTATTTCTTTTTGAAAACTCTAGCATTTGTGTACACGGTCCTACTGCCAAGTGGATCATGTTTCACTTGTTTTCCTAGAGTACCAGTCGGTCACGCTTGAACCTATTGGGTAGCCACTCTAAATGGTCCCCATTGGAGGCCATTTTTTTCGGTGACCGACTCCAGTGAAGATTTTCTTTTCTGTTGCTGCTTTACTGTTTGCCTAGAGTGTCAGTCGGTCATGTCTGAACCTGTTGGTCAACTACCCTGAATATTCCCCCGGGGAGGTCGTTTTCCGCTGCAGACTCCAGTGAGGATCTTTTGCCGCTTTTCTTTCTAAAGTGTCAGTCGGTCATGCCTGAACCGCTAGTCCATCACTTTAGATTTCTTTGTCTTATTTCTGTTCCCCAGTGTTGGTCATCCCCAGTAAGTTATCACTCATGGTGTTGGTTTTATCTCCGGTTTGCTTTTGTTTTCGTCTGCATTTTGCATTATCATTCCATCATTTTCATCATGATAGAGTTCATGTCATGTCAACATTTGTAGGCTAGTCTCTTTTGTCCATAGCATTGCATGTCATTGCATCTAAGGGAAAAAATTTTAGTTATCTATATTTAAATACCTTTCACCCTGGTTTCATGAAGATTTTCTTCGTTCATGTCATCCAGTAAAGATATTTAAATAGGGGCAACTGTCATACCCCAAATTTTACCCTTAGATTCCTTAATCTTTCACACAACATTTTTAGGTCAATCATCCATGCATAGCTCACCATTTTACTAGACTTTGTTGTTTGTTTTTACTGTAGAAAGTTCAAAGGTCGTGGAGGCCGTGTGTGTGCTCATGGTGATTCTGGTCCCTTGCAAATTGTGTTGGATTCTTGTGAAGAGGGAGGAAGAATATGCCCTCATTATAATGGCCCCTTAGTCAATACAAGGTCTTTTATTCTCAAGGTTTCTCAGAGGTTTCTCTAAGGAGGATCAGGGTTTTCTATCCATTGATGTGGCACGTGGTCATTTAAAAACTAGTCATGGTTGTGTGGCAAATTGTGTTACGAATTGTATCGGGGGATTCTTCAAGGCGTGTTTTCTTGTACCAAGTTCATTTGTGATTGAGTGGGTGATAAATGTCAAGCAAGGCTTTGTTCTTGAAGATTATAACATGGTTTAAGTGCCTTTTGTAACGACCCAAAAAATCTAAATTATTTATTTAATCATTTATTTAATTAATTTAGAAGGAATTAAGGGGGGTTTGTAATAATTTTGGAGAATTATGGATTAAAAGATGCATTTTTGAGTCATTTTAATAAAAAGAATAATCATGTATTATTTATGTTATTATTGTTATTATTAAAATTTAAAATAAAATGAGGAAGGGCAAGGTGGTCTTATTGGAGATAAGTGAGGATAGGATGGGAAGTTCATAAACTGGGATATATGACTAAAAGAGAAAAGGGAACGATCATTCTAACTGATCGTGTTTTGGGTGAAGGAAACTGAAGCAGAGAAGAGGAAGAGGAAACCTAAGGGGCTGAGGAATTCTCGAAGAATCTTGAAGAAGGAAGGAAAGGCTTCGGATTATTCTAAGGTATGGGGAGAATTCCTAATTCTTGGTAGTTTACGAAATTGGAGATTGAATAGATTAGGATTGTGTGAATTTGTGTTTGATTTTGATGGTTTTGAATGTGAAATGTATGAACATGATGAGATTATGATGAATGTCACTAGTATGTGTTGATATATGTGTGTCTTATGAGTATTTTGGTCAATTTTCGTGTAGAACATTGGTTTTGGGGGTTATGAGAATCAAAATTTCAGAAAAATCGGATTTTTGGAAAAAGTGGGTTTTGTCGCGCTCTGACACGGGCCGTGTCACACAACACGGGCACCGTGTCAGCCTACTGGTTGATAAAAATAAAATTTATGTGTTGCAGGGGTTCTGACACGGGCCGTGTCACAGGACACGGTGGCCGTGTCAACTTGCTGGTCGTGAAGGAGAAAATTTGTTTTTTTGGAAATTGGTCCCAGGGGTTCTGACACGGGCCGTGTCAAGCTGCTGACTTGCTATTTTTTTTTATGATTTGGAATCGTGTCCCAGTTCTTCTGACACGGGCAGTTTCACAGGACACGGTGGCCGTGTCAGACTACTGGTTGTCTCATATTTTGTTGTTTCCTTGCAGTCTCTCGCTGTTTTCTCGTGTTGTTTCTTTAGGGTCGAAGTATTGATGATATGTAATTAATGAACTATGATTTTATGATGAATGTTGTTGAGATGAAGTGAATGATGCACATGTCGATAATTGAATGAAATGAGGAGGTTAGCATCATGGCATATTTTTATGATGGGGCTCCGGCCTATTGGTAGCTTCAATCCCATCGTGCAGATTGGAGTGATATGTTGTTATGGTGTGCTCCCATTGTGGAGGGTTGATGGCCAGTGCCCATCGCATGGAGGAAAGTCGGTACCGCATTTCATATGTGCATTTTCATTGAAGTTGACATTGCATTTATTATGGAGTAATTATGATGAATCGTATTATGAATTCTAAGTTGATAATGATGTGAATGAATGTGAGTGATGATCTGTTGTTGTTGCTCTTAATTTATTTGATTTCCATGTCTTGTATTACTATATTGAATTATGTTTTCTCACCCTGCCTGCTTGGAAATGTTGCCTCTTATGTGGGTAACTTGCAGATAACCAAGAGTAGCTTCGAGGTGATGAAGGAGGTAGCTTGGAGTGTCTCGTTTATGTCATTAATTTTAGAGGTGTCCTGCTCTGTGTCATGTAACATCGGGTTGGGATGAATTGCGAACATTCGTGTTCTTTTGATTTATTTTGGAATTGTATACTGATGATGTTGTTCTAGATTGGATAAATTTCTCATGAAGTTTTAATTGAGTTTACAATGACAAGTTGATTCCGCTGCAAGATTATGATTTCTTTTGATGATGTTTTTGAGTAACCCGTGTTACGGGACAGGACTATGAGAATTGTATGATGTTTTGATTATGTACACCCTTGGTTGTGAATTATACTCTGATAACATGATTTATTTCTCTAAAACTGTATGTGGGGTAGAAGGGTGTTACATTAGTGGTATCAGAGCAGGTCGGTCTGTCCGGCCAAGTTTTGTGTAGTCAGTCTGTTGTCAGTCATTACTTGTTAACGATTATTTGTTTTCTGACGTGGTATGTGTTGTACAGAATGGCTGGGAACAACACGCGTGCTTTTGCTGATGCTATTCCAGCTCTCGCTCGAAACCATGCTCCTGATGAGTTTCGCGCGTTAGAGAAGTTTCAGAGGAACAACCCACCGAAGTTTGAAGGGACTCATGACCCGGCGAGTGCACAAAAGTGGCTCAAGGCGATTGAGAAGATTTTTAGAGTGATGGGGTGCTCTGATGCACAGCAAGTGCAGTTCGGAACGCATATGCTGGAAGAGGAGGCCGAGGACTGGTGGGATAACACCCGTCAGAGGTTGGAAGATGTTGGCACTGCGGTGACTTGGAATGTGTTCAAACAAGAATTTCTGGGCAAGTATTTCCCTGAAGATGCTCGTGGTAAGATGGAAGTGGAATTCATTGAATTGAAGCAAGGGAATATGACTGTGGCGGAATATGCTGCCAAATTTGAGAGGCTTGTGAAGTTTTGTCCTCATTACAACCGTGCAGATGCTGAACTTTCTAAGTGTCTCAAGTTTGAGAACGGGCTGAGACCAGAGATTAAACAAGGGATTGGATGTCAACAGATTCGCAGGTATGCGGAACTGGTGGATAAGAGTAGGATCTACGATGAAGATAGTCGAGCTCGATCGGCTCACTATAAACAGCTAAGTGAAAAGAAGGATAAGGGCCAGTTTAGAGGAAAACCCTATGCAACCCCAGGAGATAAGGGTAAGCAGAAGGTATCAGATGAGAAGAAGTCAAGTAGGGGAGCCGCTAATGCACCTACTAAGTGCTACAAGTGTGGGGAGCCAGGTCACAAAGCTGATGTGTGTACTAACAAAGTTCTGAGATGTTACCGTTGTGGCAAGACCGGGCATAGGATTGGTGATTGTCCGAATGAGGGTCCGACCTGTTTCAATTGTGGTGAACAGGGACATATCAGTACTCAATGCCAGAAACCAAAGAAGACTGCTACTGCTGCCCAGACTACTGGAAGAGTATTTGCTTTGGCGGGCTCAGAAGTTCCCAAGAACGACAACTTAATTCGAGGTACTTGTTTTATTAACAATGTTGAGTTGATTGCTATTATTGATACTGGAGCTACGCATTCATTTATCTCTCTCGAGTGTGCTACTAGATTGGGTTTAAATTTGTCTAACATGAATGGTAGTATGATAATAGAGACCCCGGCTAATGGTTCGGTGACTACTATGCTTGTTTGTTTGAAGTGTCCTTTGACCATCTTTGAGAAGGATTTTGTGATGGATTTGGTGTGCTTACCTTTGCACCAAATCGATGTCATCCTTGGTATGAACTGGTTAGAGTTCAACTACGTTCACATTAATTGCTATAACAAGACTGTGAAGTTTCCAGAGTTAGGTGAGGATGGTGAACTAATGTTCTTATCTGCTAAACAAGTGGATGGACTTTTATTAGATGAAGCGTTGATGTTCGCAGTGTTTGCATCGTTGCCAGCAGATGGTGCGGCCGTCAATACTGAGTTGCCCGTGGTTTGTGAGTTTCCAGATGTATTTCCTGAGGATATAAGTGATTTACCTCCGAAACGTGAAGTTGAGTTTGCTGTAGACTTAATACCAGGTACGAGTCCAGTTTCGATGGCTCCTTATCGGATGTCTGCTTCGGAATTGAATGAGTTGAAGAAACAACTAGAAGAATTGTTAGAAAAGAAGTTTATTCGACCTAGTGTCTCTCCGTGGGGTGCTCCGGTGTTGCTCGTTAAGAAGAAAGACGGTAGTACGAGATTATGTGTCGATTATCGGCAGTTGAATAAGATAACCATCAAGAATAAATATCCGCTTTCGAGAATCGACGATTTAATGGATCAACTCGTAGGTGCTTGTGTGTTCAGTAAGATTGATCTGAGGTCCGGTTATCATCAGATTAGAGTTAAAGCTGACGATATTCCGAAAACAGCTTTCAGAACGAGGTATGGTCATTATGAATATACGGTGATGCCATTTGGAGTTTCTAACGCGCCTGGTGTGTTCATGGAGTATATGAACAGAATCTTTCATGAATATCTTGATAAATTTGTAGTGGTTTTCATAGACGATATCTTGATATATTCCAAATCAGCAGAAGAACATGCAGAACATTTGAAGATTGTGTTACAAGTGTTGAGGGAAAAGAAATTGTATGCTAAGTTATCGAAGTGCGAATTCTGGTTGAAGGAGGTGAGTTTCCTAGGCCATGTGATTTCAAGTGGTGGAATTTCTGTGGATCCCTCGAAGATTGATGCGGTGTTGCAGTGGGAGACTCCGAAGTCTGCTACAGAAATTCGTAGTTTTCTTGGATTGACAGGTTATTATCGTAAGTTCATTGAAGGTTTTTCTAATTTGGCTTTGCCTTTGACGCAATTGACTCGAAAAGGGCAAGCGTATGTATGGGATGTCGCTTGTGAAGAGAGTTTTGTAGAACTAAAGAAAAAGTTGACGACTGCTCCGGTGTTAGTTTTGCCAGACCCGAATGAGTCCTTTGTGGTTTATTGTGATGCTTCAAAGATGGACCTTGGTGGAGTTTAATGCAAAATGGTAAAGTGGTCGCTTATGCTTCTAGACAGTTAAGAGTCCACGAGAGGAATTACCCTACACACGACTTAGAGTTGGCTGCTGTAGTATTTGTACTGAAGATCTGGAGGCATTATCTTTTTGGTTCGAAATTTGAGGTATTCAGTGATCATAAAAGTTTTAAATACTTGTTCGATCAGAAAGAGTTAAACATGAGGCAGAGAAGGTGGCTAGAACTGTTAAAGGATTTTGAGTTCGATTTGAATTATCACCCAGGTAAAGCAAACGTAGTGGCTGATGCTTTGAGTAGAAAGTCGTTGCATATTTCGATGCTTATGGTGAGAGAACTTGAAATGATTGAGCAATTCAGAGACATGAGTTTGTTGTGTGAGACGACCGCTGATAGTGTGAAATTGGGCATGCTAAAGCTGACTAGTGGAATTTTGGAGGAAATTCGGGGAGGTCAGAAATCTGATTTGAAATTAGTTGACCAAATAATGAAAATTGATCAAGGTAATGGCGGTGAATTCCGAATTGATGAAGATGGAGTTTTGAGATTTCGAGATAGAGTGTGCGTCCCGGATATTTCTGGAATCAAAAAGAGTATTTTGGAAGAAGGGCATAGAAGTCGATTGAGCATCCATCCTGGTGCTATGAAGATGTATCAAGACCTTCGTAGATTGTTTTGGTGGCCAGGTATGAAAAGAGATATTGTTGAATTTGTGTATGCATGTTTGACTTGCCAGAAGTCCAAAATTGAACATCAGAAGCCTTCAGGTATGATGCAGCCGTTGAATGTTCCTGAATGGAAGTGGGATAGCATCTCCATGGATTTTGTGACTGGGTTACCAAAGACTACAAGAGGTAATGACTCGATATGGGTGACTGTGGATAGGTTAACTAAGTCGGCGCATTTCTTACCTATGAGAATTAATTACTCTATGCAGAAGCTAGCTGAGATTTATATTGATGAAATCGTGAGGTTGCATGGAACACCTTCGAGTATTATATCGGATAGAGATCCGCGGTTTACGTCAAGGTTTTGGAAAAGTCTACAGGATGCTTTGGGTACTAAGTTGAGGATGAGTTCTGCTTATCACCCGCAGACGGATGGTCAGTCGAAAAGAACAATCCAATATTTAGAAGATTTGTTGAGAGCTTGTGTACTAGATCAAGGAGGATCTTGGGATAGTCACTTGTCGTTGATCAAGTGTACATACAACAATAGTTTTCATGCTAGTATTGGGATGACTCCTTATAAGGCGTTGTATGGTAGACGTTGTCGAACTCCATTGTGTTGGTATGAGTCGGGAGAGAGTTCTGTACTTGGACCTGAAATTGTTCAAGAAACAACGGAGAAGATTAAAATGATTCAGGATAAAATGAAGATGTCGCAGAGTCGTCAGAAGAGTTACCATGATAAGAGGAGAAAAGCACTTGAATTCCAAGAAAGAGATCACGTGTTCTTAAGAGTCACTCCGATGACTGGTGTGGGACGAGCTTTGAAGTCTAGAAAGCTCACTCCGCGCTTTGTTGGTCCGTATCAGATTATGCAGAGAATAGGAGAGGTTGCCTATTGGGTGGCTTTACCGCCGTCACTTGCAAATTTGCATGATGTGTTTCATGTGTCGCAGTTGAGGAAGTATATTCAGGATCCGTCACATGTAATTCAGATGGATGACGTTCAGGTAAGAGATAACCTAACAATAGAAGCTTTGCCTATGAGGATTGATGGTCGAGAATTGAAGCAACTCCGAGGTAAAGAGATTGCTTTAGTGAAAGTATTGTGGGGTGGACCAGCTGGTGATAGTTGGACTTGGGAGCGTGAAGATCAGATGAAGGAGTCGTATCCGACTCTGTTTACTTCAGGTAATTTTCGAGGAGGAAAATTCTTAAAATAGGGGAGAGTTGTAACGACCCGAAAAATCTAAATTATTTATTTAATCATTTATTTAATTAATTTAGAAGGAATTAAGGGGGGTTTGTAATGATTTTGGAGAATTATGGATTAAAAGATGCATTTTTGAGTAATTTTAATAAAAAGAATAATCATGTATTATTTATGTTATTATTGTTATTATTAAAATTTAAAATAAAATGAGGAAAGGCAAGGTGGTCTTATTGGAGATAAGTGAGGATAGGATGGGAAGTTCATAAACTGGGATATATGACTAAAAGAGAAAAGGGAACGATCATTCTAACTGATCGTGTTTTGGGTGAAGGAAACTGAAGCAGAGAAGAGGAAGAGGAAACCTAAGGGGCTGAGGAATTCTCGAAGAATCTTGAAGAAGGAAGGAAAGGCTTCGGATTATTCTAAGGTATGGGGAGAATTCCTAATTCTTGGTAGTTTACGAAATTGGAGATTGAATAGATTAGGATTGTGTGAATTTGTGTTTGATTTTGATGGTTTTGAATGTGAAATGTATGAACATGATGAGATTATGATGAATGTCACTAGTATGTGTTGATATATGTGTGTCTTATGAGTATTTTGGTTAATTTTCGTGTAGAACATTGGTTTTGGGGGTTATGAGAATCAAAATTTCAGAAAAATTGGATTTTTGGAAAAAGTGGGTTTTGTCGCGCTCTGACACTGGCCGTGTCACACAACACGGGCACCGTGTCAGCCTACTGGTTGATAAAAATAAAATTTGTGTGTTGCAGGGGTTCTGACACGGGCCGTGTCACAGGACACGGTGGCCGTGTCAGCTTGCTGGTCGTGAAGGAGAAAAATTGTTTTGTTGGAAATTGGTCCCAGGGGTTCTGACACGGGCCGTGTCACAGGACACGGTGGCCGTGTCAAGCTGCTGACTTGCTATTTTTTTTTATGATTTGGAATCGTGTCCCAGTTCTTCTGACACGGGCAGTGTCACAGGACACGGTGGCCGTGTCAGACTACTGGTTGTCTCATATTTTATTGTTTCCTTGCAGTCTCTCGCTGTTTTCTCGTGTTGTTTCTTTAGGGTCGAAGTATTGATGATATGTAATTGATGAACTATGATTTTATGATGAATGTTGTTGAGATGAAGTGAATGATGCACATGTCGATAATTGAATGAAATGAGGAGGTTAGCATCATTGCATTTCATGGCATATTTTTATGATGGGGCTCCGGCCTATTGGTAGCTTCAATCCCATCGTGCGGATTGGAGTGATATATTGTTATGGTGTGCTCCCATTATGGAGGGTTGATGGCCAGTGCCCATCGCATGGAGGAAAGTTGGTACCGCATTTCATATGTGCATTTTCATTGAAGTTGACATTGCATTTATTATGGAGTAATTATGATGAATCGTATTATGAATTCTAAGTTGATAATGATGTGAATGAATGTGAGTGATGATCTGTTGTTGTTGCTGCTTAATTTATTTGATTTCCATGTCTTGTATTACTATATTGAATTATGTTTTCTCACCCTGCCTGCTTGGAAATGTTGCCTCTTATGTGGGTAACTTGCAGATAACCAAGAGTAGCTTCGAGGTGACGAAGGAGGTAGCTTGGAGTGTCTCGTTTATGTCGTTAATTTTAGAGGTGTCCTGCTCTGTGTCACGTAACATCGGGTTGGGATGAATTGCGAACATTCGTGTTCTTTTGATTTATTTTGGAATTGTATACTGATGATGTTGTTCTAGATTGGATAAATTTCTCATGAAGTTTTAATTGAGTTTACAATGACAAGTTGATTCCGCTGCAAGATTATGATTTCTTTTGATGATGTTTTTGAGTAACCCGTGTTACGGGACAGGACTATGAGAATTGTATGATGTTTTGATTATGTACACCCTTGGTTGTGAATTATACTCTGATAACATGATTTATTTCTCTAAAACTGTATGTGGGGTAGAAGGGTGTTACACCTTTGATTCTTAAGAGAAAGTATGTGGATTTTCTTGTTGGTAGTGAGTCGTACACTTTGAAGTGGTAAAGCTTGGATAAAGATCTTGAATTAAGGAAATTCTCAAAGTGAGTTCAAGATTCATTTTCTTTGATTGTAATGCATCATTGAACCTAAGTTATGCTACGAATCAAGAAGAATATAACTCACAAAATTAAGACCAATAATGTGAGCAGGCCAAATCATTTCCCTTTAGGATGTAACACATTGTTTCTTGTGCTTGGCATGGTACTTCGTGTGGCACCATGTTTCCTGCATCAA
Organism: Lathyrus tuberosus; assembly: GCA_022829125.1. NCBI lineage: Eukaryota > Viridiplantae > Streptophyta > Magnoliopsida > Fabales > Fabaceae > Lathyrus > Lathyrus tuberosus. Next base: position 24,427,122 of record JALAZF010000017.1, read on the forward strand.
GAAGAATAGAACTCACAAAATTAAGACCAATAATGTGAGCAGACCAAATCATTGATTTCCAAATGTGATCAAAACCGAAAACGGAAACAAAATCGCCATTCCAACACAATCTAAGCAAGATCAGACATTCAAAGAGAGTTTAAGCCTGTTTGGATCGAAATGGAAATATATTCATTACACAAATCATGTGTTCAGAGCCTAAAATATATGTTTCCATTTTCTTTCCAAAACGATTCAGACATGTTAGTTCAAAAACAGAAACAATTTCAAAGCCATAACAAGGGTGTTTCTTTCCAAATGAATTGGAGTCTATAAAATCAGCTTGTCACACCAGAAAAAGGGGGACAATTACTAAGGTTCACATTCAAACACAATACACCAAGAATTCACATTCACAAAAGAGCCTCGGTATTTCATCATACCAGTGAAAAAAAACATCACAAAAATACACAGAAAAACATCAACAAATCCACAAAACACCTTCAAAGTTTCACAACAATAGAGAAGACATGACACACACGCAGAGAGAGTTCACAAAAATATCACAGCTTTGAGAAATTAGCAGAACTGAAAAAATATCTAAAAACGATTCATATACACACATAGCAGTAAAATTCAATCGCAGGAAAAAAACCATCAGAGAAACAACACAACAACATATTCACATCACCACACATTAGAAGTTCACAAGTCAACAACAATAACAATGAATACATAGCGAGGAAGAGAAGAGGATAAGAATAACTTTACCTGAATCGTTGGTCTCGTGAGGTGGAACGTCATCTCTTTTCCGTTACATTGTTGATCCTTGCTGCATGCGAATTTTTTGCCTTTGCTTTATTTTCGATTTCTTTGTACTTGTAATCATGAAGGTTTAATGAATTTGAAGCTTAGGGGAGGGGGGTTCGATTGGGATTAGGATTTTGATTTGTGCTGCTATGTATGGATTGTTACCTTGCTTTGTTTTCTTACTTGTTGTGTGTTTCTTGATCTCTACTGAAGCGTGAGGATTATGGTAGGTTTTGGTTTCCATAGTTAAGGTTTCCTGGCTTTTTTGGTTCGATTCAGAGAAAGTTGGAATTTGGAGAAGGAGAAGAGGGAAAGAGTGGTGAATGGGGACGAAAAGCTGCGACGGAGGAAGAGAGTGAGAAACCGAGACAAAAAAATTTGGATGAAAGGGAGAGATGGCGGCAAGTAGAAGATGAAAGAAATGGGGACTGATTTCCCCTTTCTACCTATGTCGTTGTTGATTGCTTGGCTGGCGGGTCAAACCCGGCCCCATTTCTTTATTTTTTTTCTTTCATTTAGTTATTTTAACATTATTTATTTATTTATCCATTTTGTTTTTTAAACTTTTTAGTTTAAGTTTAATCAATAATTTATTTTAATTATATAGTTAGTTTTTTGATTTCATATATATATATATATATATATATATATATATATATATATATATATATATATATATATTAATTCGATAATAATTTTTAATTTAAGTTTATATTTAACTCTCTCAATTGGTGGGTGATAATTTCAGTTAGTGATTAACTTTTATCAATTTGTGGTTAATTTTATTATTTTCATGATCAATTTGTGATTAATTTCTGGCCATAGGTGATGTTTAGTTTCTGGTTAAAAGTTTGTGATTAAATATGTAATTACTTCTTAACTGAAGTTTGTGACCTTTTTTTAATATGTTTCTAGATAACTTTAGTCTAGCATTTTCCCTTTAATCAATTCCAAAAGAAAGGATCCCCTCTATTGACTCCATGTCATGATTAGGATGGCTTAGCCCAGCTTTAGGACCTTTTGTGCTCTATGTCTCGCTGTAGACATTTCTTTCCCCTTTATCCTAGCCTTAGGATGGAGTCGCCGCACTCTATGTAAGTGTTCCGCCGTGAACACTTACCCCCATTTCAATTTAAACTTTAATTTTGGAGTCGCCGCACTCCATGTAAGTATCTTGCCATGGATACTTACCTCCCCCCTGGAACCTTGACCATAGTCAAGAGTTCCTCACCCTCATTGAGGGGAACTACGAATGCTCTGATTCCATTCCTGTCAGGATACGTAGGCACGAGATGCGATGTTTTGGCGAGCATACTTAGATATTAACCCCTAGGGTTCTTCCTTAGAAGATACCCTTAGAAAGCAAGCAATAGATAATATAAGTACTAACAAGAGGTTCCTGTAGAGTACTACAGATGTTTAGGATGCTAATACCTTCCCTAGGCGTAACCAACCCTCGAACCTTAGATCTCTACCTGTGTTCCTACATAGCGCACTTAGGCTTTTTCGATCTTTACCCTTTCCTTTGGATAAATCAAAGTTCGATGGTGAAATAAGATTTGTGATTCAAGTTAATCCAATAGCTTGATATCCGATTCTCACCGCGACAATATGAAATGTGAAGCATTAGCCACTTATTGGGTATAAATAAGAGGACAAATTTTGGGGTGTTACAGTAGTCCACACACATTCTGACTTTTCCATCCTTTTTCGGAACAAGCACTATGTTGGCCAACCATTGAGGGTATTTTGACGTGGCAAGGAACCCTGCGTCAATCTGCTTCTGCACTTCTCCTTTAATTTTGATGGCTATATATGGGCGAGTTCTTCTCAACTTCTGCTTAATTGGCGGACATTCCGGTTTCAATGGCAAGTGGTGCTCCACAATATCGGTGTCCAACCTTGAAATGTCTTGGTAGGACCAAGCAAACACATATGGGAATTCTTTGAGAAGCTCTATCATTTTTATTTTAACGGCTGGACTAAGCAGCGTCCCAATCTTGACCTCTTTTCTATCTTCTTCAGAATCGAGGTTGATCACCTCTATCGGCTCTTTGTACGGCTGAATGGAGGCTTCTTCTTACTTAAGCAGTCGGGAAATTTCATCCGGAATTTTTTCCTCCTCTTTATCTTCAGGTTCGAATACTAGGAACTCAAAGTTGGGAGAGGGCATAGGGTCATGTTTTTCAATGGGGTTTTTGATGTTTAATCTGCACATATGATTGATGTCGGATTTTAGAAAAATAGATAAATAAAGAGTGCGTGCAGACATTGAAAGTGTTTATCATTTTTTTTAGGTTACTATTTTTCGAAAAAATAAAAAGTAAAAACAATAACATGGAATTGAAAACAACATCTTTATTATTGATTGATTATTTCTTGAAACAAAAGCCCAATAAACAAATATTTTTCCTTGGGCAGAGCAAAGAGAAAATATTTTAAAAAGGGGACCCTAAAAACATTCTCTCGCCTTGGGCAGAGCGAGAGGACAAAACAAAGACAAAATATTACTTAGAGATATGGACAACAGCTGGAACATAAACAACTATCCAATTTTGAGAAACCCTTCCATGTGTTACGAAACCTTGTGAATCCCTCTCAGGATTGCCTTCAATAATAGTATTGACTTCTGGCGGAGTCGGGTCAGTAGAATCTTTAATCTGCGGATATATCAAAAAAGAGGTCTTCAACTACCTTTTCAATGGATCGCTGGGTGTGGAATGGTACATATGCATCCTCCGGTGACATGTATCTGGGATCTTCCAAGTAGGGCTCCCACTCATATATTTTGGGATCACAGAATACAGCTTTGTATTCAGAAAATTTCTTCACCTTCTTATGTTTTTCTTTGGCCGGTGGATCAGTAGGAACTGTAGCAGCTCGTGTAAACTTGTGAGGCATGCCCCAAGGATAACTAGGCAGCTTTTGTAGAACTTTAGAAGGTGTCATGTAAGTGGATAGATCCTTTTCAGAATCGCCTTTAGTTATGACATTCATTTATGGCATAGTAGGATCAGCAATCCTTGCAGATCTATCAGCAATGTGGTCTTTAAATGTCCTTTCTGTGAGAACAAGAGTTGGTTCTGCATTAATACCTCTGAGTTTTGATGATATCAAACAAGTATGTTTGTATGAACAATTTTATAAGTCTAATGTTTGTTATTTGTGAGAATCTAACAAACATGTTCTGCTTCCGTTAAATGGCGTGAATATGTTGTTAAAAGAAAATACTTCACCTACGTGTTACACTTAATTTGCTATATAACATAAATTACTTCAGGAGAATATGAAGATTGTAAGACTCTGATATAATATGTAAAGAGAACAAGTTCTGAAGTTCTGAAGACTGAGGTTCTGATGAACGAAGTTCAGATGCTGAAGACTTATGCTCTTTAGATAAAGGTTCTGAAGACCCAACTATAGTCTCTACTCATGCTTTAACTAAATACCATCAGAAGCCTCTGAAGATATGAAGACAACATTCTAAGCGAACAAGGTTCTAAAGATCAAGTGCTGGAGACTCCGAAGGCGCAACTCTGAGGACTCCAAGACTTGAAAATCTTAAGAACCAAGCTACGTTTTACCTTCTTACTCATGCTCGCAGAAGCCTCTGAAGTTAAGAAGATTAGAAGACTAAGCAACAGAGTACAACTGTACAACGGTACAAATGAAGATATCTTGGAAATAGTGCAACCAATACTAATGAAGATATCTTGACAAGACAGGACACAAAAGTATTATCTCTCCCCACGTCTCTATCAAGCCACCATCAGTCTAAATAACTATGATTACTTTTCAATGGACATATTTTACTCGGATATATAAAGACTTGGATACTTGAAGGAAGATACATGAAAGCTCACTGCAAAAATACTTTCTAACTAATATCTTTCTTAAGTCATTTAGATACTAAACTTGTTTACATTTCAGCTTGTAAAAGAAGCACTATTCTGTAAACGATACTCATTCAAACTTAGGTTTGTATTCCTTAAGAAAGACCTGTAAGGTTGGATTTCTTGAGAAGTCTAAGATGTATGGTCTTAGAGGATTTTTCCTTGAGAAAGACCGGTAAGGTTGGATTTCTTGAGAAGTCTAGAACTTGAGAGTTTTAGAGGTTGTTGTTAGTCACCAGCAGTTTGGCTTGTGCATTGTATTAATCTGATTGATTAGTGGATTAAAACCTCGATTGAGAGAGGCAAAATCACCTTGGCGGGTGGACTAGATTAACTTGAGGAATTCTCAAGTGAAATAGTATAAACATACTGTGTTATATCTTTCTAAGCTTCTTACTGTAGCGCGGTTTTTGTGGTTTCGAATCACTATCGCTTTGGTACTACAGTTTGATTCATTTTTTATCCTATTGAAGCTGATGAAGGAAGGGAAATAGATGTCTCCAATTAACCCTGCTTGCATACTGAGGTTAAATAGTCAAAACTGTTGGTTTACAGATGCGGCTTTAGTTCGTGGGTCTTTCTCTGCTTATTTTTCAGAACGAAATATCGGGATTGTTCATGGGGAATTTGTTGGGATACTGCGCTAGATTGGATGGAGGTAGGGGACTTTGGGATTTTTTTGATTAGTGTGCTCGCTAAGATTCTTTTTCAATCTTATGCCTACGTATTCCCGGGATAGGGAAATCAGAGCTATCGTAGTTCCTCCTATTCTATGGGAGGAAATGGTGTTTTGGTGTCTTGTTCAAAGCCCAGGACATGAAGCTAAAGGTGGTTTGTATCTTATTCAAAGCCCAAGATGTGAAGCTAAAGAATCTATTTGTTTCTTGTTCAAAGCCCAAGATGTGAAGCTAAAAGGGTGTTAACTTTAGAGAGAATTTGTCATCTCTAAAGGGGTCTGTTTGGCACGACTGTTGGGTGACTGATTATAAAGGAGAATTACTTTAACTGGGATATACGAATCCAGCAATGCCATAATTTCCTTTATAGGGGATTTTCAACCTGAAGGAGAAGACTTGAACTCAGTTTAGAGCAATGCCATCTTTCCTTAGGAATTTCTCATGTTAAAAGAGGGATAGTGGCATGGATGTAAATAATCCAGAGGCTTGCCGCTTACAGCAATTAGACGAGGGAAAAGGAGTTGTTGATGTTTGTATGCTGTGAGCAAAGCATGATTTGATGCTAAAAGGTTGATTGAATCAAACGGGGATTTCTTTATACAAAGCCTAAGAGGAGGCTATTGACCCAACAAGAGGATGTTTTTGTGTCTCGTACAAAGCCCGAGATAGAGACAAAAAGGGTTGACTCAACGTGAGAGTGTTTTTATATGTGTCTTGTACGAAGCCCAAGACGGAGGCTAAAAGGGTTTGACTCTATAAGAGAGTCTTTGTACCTCGTACGAAGCCCGAGATGGAGGATAAATTGTTTAACCTAACAAGAGAGTCTTTTATCTTTAACAAGAGAGTGATTTGGTATCTCGTACGAAGCCCGAGATGGAGGCTAAAAATGTTTGACTCAACAAGAGAGTCTTTTATACTCAATAAGTGAGTGATTTTGTATCTCGTACGAAGCCCGAGATAGAGGCTAAAGGTGATCGACTCAACAAAAGAGTCTTTTTATACTCAACAAGAGAGTGTTTTGTATCTCGTACAAAGCCTGAGATGAAGGCTAAAAATGTTTGACTCAACAAGAGAGTCTTTTATACTCAACAAGAGAGTGATTTTGTATCTCGTACGAATCCCAAGATGGAGGCTGCAAAGGTTTGACTCAACAAGAGAGTCTTTTATACTCAACAAGAGAGTGTTTTGTATCTCGTACAAAGCCCGAGATGAAGGCTGTAAAGGTTAACTCAGCTGGGGAGAATCATTGTACAAAGCCCAAGAGGAGGCTAGGGTTACTGTTTCAGTTGAGTGACAGGTCCAGTATGTTGGTTAGAAGAGAAAATCAGTTCTTATATGGGTAATGTTGTACTCATGGATTTGATCTGAGGACCGGGATTATTTCCTGTTCTTTAAGGAAACGGGGAATCCGAAGGGTATTGAGACTGCCCAAGTCTACGGGTGTTGTTTTCCTATTTTTGAAAGGAACTTGAGAATGTCTTCGAGATTCAAGGAGATTAGACTGTCCAAGTCTAGAGTTTTATCTTTTTGTATTATGCTTAAGAGAGATCAAGAGACAGTACGTTCGCGGTAGAAAGATCTAGACTCTTTGAAAGACTGTTCTATTAAGATGACTAATTTTTGTTCCTATACCTTTAAGAGGTTGTCGGGACAATTTGTACGAAGCCCAAGAGGAGGCGAGAAAAACTTTTAAGAAGCCGAAGGGACAATTTGTACGAAGCCCAAGAGGAGGCTATCTTCCCGGAGGAAGAATCATTATACGAAGCCTAAGAGGAGGCTGTGAAAACTTCTAAGAAGCCGACGGGTCCTTGTACAACGCCCAAGAGGAGGCGGGGATGCTTTTAGGAAGCCTGTGGGTCCTTGCACTAAGCCCGAGAGGAGGCTGATGAACAGTTCTAAAAGGGGTTTCACTTGGAACATTGGCCTTCTGTATATGAACTGTTCAAGGGGGAGATTTCTTAGATCTAGTTATCTAAAATTGTTGTAAAAGAAAATTCTCATGGTTTAGGTTATGTTAAAATATCCCGGAGAACGTCGGATGTAAGGAGACGGGGTTTTGTCTAGTTCTAGACGTAATTTTCGGGGAAACTCAAAATATCTATACTAGTATTACATAGTCGATATGAGTTTATGAAAGAAGACTTACAGTGAAACAACCCCCACAATACAGTTATATACATATGAAAGCGGTAAATGAAAGCGGGTAAACACTTACTCGGTTGTAGACAGTGTTTTAAAAACCGGACCGGTCATCAAACCGGTGAGGGTACTGGTTCACTGGTTTATCGGTCGAACCACTAGGTCATCGGTCGAACCGCATGACCAAACCGGATTAAACCGGATAACTCGGTTGAATAAACCTGTCATTATAACAGGTATAAAACCGGTAAAACCGGTTGAACCGGATGATTCAGTCTCTAAAAACTATAACTAGCACTTAAATTTTTTGAAAAGATCATATCATAAATTCACAGGTTCATAATTTAAATTCAAATTTTAAAAGAGTCTAATTGTAAATTTTAAACAGAGTCTAAATTAAACAGAGTCTAATTTAAATTCATAGTTTTAATGTTAATAAAAAAAAGTTTTAATGTTAATAATTAAAACAATACAAATATTAACATTATTTTAAATAATAAATTTTCCAAGTCTATATATATATATATATATAATGGAAATCAGTTAAGTCTAAAATTATATTATATTTAGTTTCTTAATTTGTGTTCTTAAATTTCTATACAAATATTTGTATGATGGTTTTTCAATCAATATAAATACAAAATAGTAAAAATAATTTTGTGGATATTACAAAACTTAATTTGTGTATCACTTAAATTAAATGAGTGATTACTATTATTCTTGAAGAAAAGTTCCTATGTATTTGAATAAAAAAAATTTTTAAAAAAAATTAAAAAAAATTAAAAAAAAATAAAAAAAAAAATAATTTTTTTTTTTTTTCAAAATAAGAAGTTGAACCGCCGGTTCGCCGGTTTTCCCGGTTTTCCCAGTTTTTCCGGTTCTCACCGGTTCAACGACATAGCCGATCCAGCAAGCGAACCCGGCTGGTTACCTGGCCGGTTCCCGGTCCGACCGGCCGGTCCGATCCGGTTTTTAAAACTATGGTTGTAGAGCTTCCATGCTGTTTGGTTAGTTGTTCAACAAAGAAATTGAAAATAACAGTATTTTACAAAATCAAAGGAGAAAGTGCTTTTGAAAGGAAAATTGGGGCTTACAGCTCAAGGAGAGGCCCAGGGTTTAATCAGTGATCGCACTGTCGTTTTGTACAGGGACTTATACAAGTGACTGAGGCCCAAGAAAGATTTTTTGTACAAGGGGATGGATCTTACACTCTCTCATGAGGCCCAAAATGATTGAAAGTGAACAACTATGGGTCTTATAGCTCAAGGAGTAACCCAATGGTTAATTTTTGAAAAGGGCGACGATCGCGCCGAGGTTTTGAAAACACCGTGGGTCTTATACAATGACTGAGGCCTAAAAGTTTTTGATTTCAAAAGGGGATTGGGTCTTACACTCTATTAGAGGCCCAAAATGATTTTGAATGGGTCTTATAGCTCGAGGAGAAGCCCAATGGATTATTTTAAACGGGTGATGATCGCGCCGAACTTTTGAAATACAACAGGACTTATACAACATTTGAGGCCCAAGAAAGGTTTGTATTTACAAAGGATTGGGTCTTACACTCTATTAGAGGCCCAAAATGATTTTAAAAGGTTTGATGAGGGTTGAATTAATCAAAACCCTAATTTGTTTCCAAAATGTATTTTAATTGAATAAAAAATTCAATTAAAATGATCAAAATTGTTTAACATGTGGAAAACAAATTGTGATCTTGGATTAATGTTTCAAAAACCATGTTTTAACCTACAAAATGATTAGAAAACATTAAAATTTGCAAAATAAAGAAGGAAAAAATATTTTAAATGTCAAAAACAATTAAAATATTAATTCTTGGCAAAAATATCAACTATATGAAATAAATAATATTTTTGGGATTTTTGGTAAAATAAAATATTTTAACAATTTTGTGAATTATTAAAAAAAGAATCAACTCAAAATCATTAAAACTCAGAGAGAAATTAATTTTTGAATCAATTAAATAAAATCACAAAATTCAAATATTCAAATATTTGAAAAAGGGCGCCAAGAACATGGCAAGAACACGCGCCCTTCCTCTGTTTCTGCAGATTTGCGTTTTCTATCCAATCTCACTGAATACTTGATTATATCATGCAATCTACATATCAATCTACTCGTTTCAACCTCATGATCATGTCTATGGTCTTTAATTTCATTTATTTTAAGCATGGAATAAGAAATCAAAGAGAAACCTCAAGAACCCTAAATTCTGCATGAAGGTTCAGAAATTCCATACACGATTCATACAAAGCAATTGATTGAGGGTAAACACTCTATGCATGATTATGAACATATGGCCAAATTATTGTGCAGCAAAAAATGCATGGATCATATAGTTAGAAGAGCTCATGCTCACCTCTTGCAGCTGGTGATCGTGTTTTGGGTTAGAGGTTTTACAGCTAGGTTCCATTGATCTAGATAGCTTCCCTAGGTGCCATGGAGTGTGTCTGGATGCTTGGAATGGATTGAAATGATCTGGAACTTGAGATGGCACCCCAACTGCAAATCTGTCAAAGGCTTGAGCAATTGGCTAGTGATTTTGTGACTTTGGTGTTCCAGATGTTATGTGAGTGTTTGGATCACTTCTATATGATGTTTATGAGGTGTGTGTGTGTGTGTGTGTCATTGGTTTGGTTGGAATTGCTCTCAAACTCAAAACCCGATAGTGGCTTGCTTTAGAAGGCAAATTTGGAAGTGAGAAGGTGATTTTGAGGAAAGCATCTGTTTGATGGCTTTGGTGTACTCAAACTGAGCACAAATGAGCTCTATTTATAGTAGAGCAAGTTTGTTTTGGGAGCAATAGTGAATGGCAACTGCAGCAGAGGTTTGGCCAATGTTGATCAATAGGAATCCAAGTCTCCTCTAGCCATTGACTAGAGGTTAGAGCACAGAGTTATGGTTTCCTAGTTGTTGGATCATTCTTGACTGAATTCAGTTGCAAATGTGTCAGTCCATGCCACCTTGGTGCATCCATTAAATGCTCCAATCCAAAATTGGAGTCTTGTCCTTCTTTTAGGGATTTCTAGGTTTGGCATGTTACTTCTTGTTCCAAAGACTTTGGAGGCTTGGATCAATGTTTGTTCCCTTTAGATTTGATCCTCAGATGTGTCTAAAGTGATGACAAGGCTTGGAATTATCTGATTTTGCCAAATCGAGCAAAAATGCAAAATTTTGCCTAGCCTTGGCAGTTTTCAGCAAGGCATATTGCCATTATCATATCTCATGGCTCAAGTGGAATTTGATGGAGTTCTTGGCCATTTTGGAAAGCCCTCATATGATACAATAACTGTTTGATCATAATTGGTTTTGATACTTTTTGGATCCAAGTGAAAAATGCCCCTACATTTGGAAAAAAGTGAAGGCAGATTGTGACTTAGTGAAAATTTCACTAAGTGTTGGAAAAAAGTGACATTTTCACTTTTTGTGATTTTGATCATTCCATAATTTAAAATCCATGGGGAATTGGAATGAGTGGTAGTTGAAGCTTTTGTAGAGGGTAATGAGAGCTACAAATCCAGCTTTGGATGGGGAAAAATGGCTTTGTGGTTTAGGAGTTATGATCCTCCAAAGTTGGTACCCTAGCCACTTTGTTCCATAACTTAGAAAATTTTCTAAGTTATTTATGGTTACCCCTTTTACAAGTTATCCCACTTTTCTTGATTTTTCTTGATGAATGATGATTCCAACCACACATTAACATCATTTTAGGGTTAAGGAACCATAATTGTGAAAAATCTCAAAAAGTCAAAGTTTTACTTTTGTGCACAGTTGACTTTTTGTCAGATGAATTCCAAACTGTGCGATCCTCTATGAAATCAAGTCCTTGACCTAAATCAAACTTGATGGATTGATTTCATAGGTGTTATAGGGTGTATTGAATCATGTCTTAGGGTTTGGGAGCATGTCCTGGTCAAAAGTCAAAGATACAGTTGACTTTTTCTGCGAAACCCTAACTGTGGTTCTGATGAAATTGAAACTTGTTGCTCAAGCTTCTTGGATCAATCCATTGTTGCAAATGGATCAATGTGATGTATTTTAGATCCTCAAATCCCCTCTTGAGGTCTTGGCTCATGATTTGTCCCAAAAGTCAACTTAGGGGTGAATTAGGTCAAGAAACCCTAATTCATGATTTTTAGTGAATGCATTCCCTGAGGCTAAATTGACTTGGTGATGGGGTCCATGAGGTTCCATGGGGTATATTAGGTTATGATTTGAAGCATTGGCTCATGCCCAGAGGAAAATTCCCATCTGGAGGCCCTGGTCGACCAAAACCCTAATTTGGTGACACTGGCGACCTTGAGGCTTGATCCACCTAGAAGGGAGAAGCCTTATGCTTAATCCTTGAAGTGGGAGTCCTCTTGATCCTTTGTGGATGTTTGAGAGGCTAGACAAGTTGAAGATCATGTCATTTATTGATTGATCCTTTGTCTAAGAGCTCTGAGAGGTCTTGAAATCCTAAGTCTGATTGTAGTGAATGCTCACCCATCTTTGGGGAGACTAATGGTTCATCCATATTGTGATGATGATTTGAACAATGATGGGAAATCTTAGTGGTCAAAATTTGGGGTATGACACTTACTCATAAGGTATAAAGTTGTTAAAAAAGGGATTAGTATAAAGAAATGATTTTATTTTGAAAAACCAATTCAAACCCCCCCCCCCCCTCTTTCTTGTGTTTTCACACCTTCAATTGGCATCAGAGCCCCGGTTGTGAGGTGATAAAAAGGTTGAATTTTTATCAAACACTTAACAGTGTTCAGTAGCGATCGAAGTGTGAAAAACAATGGCTGCACCTGAACCAAATATTACTGCTAATGAAAGAGATTCTTATAGTGCAAAACCTCCTATCTTTGATGGGTAAAAATTTGACTATTGGAAAGATAGAATTGAAAGTTACTTTCTGGCTTTTGACTTAGAACTATGGGATCTGTTAGTTGATGGCTACAGTTACCCTGTAGATTCTGAAGGCAGAAAGATTGTCAGAAGTGCATTAACAGATGCTCAAAAGAAGACTTACAAGAATCATCACATAGCAAGAACGATTCTGTTAAATGCAATTTCATATACGGAATATGAAAAGATCACAAACAAAGAAACTACAAAGTCTATTTTTTACTCTCTCCGAATGACTCATAAAGGCAACGCTTAAGTCAAAGAGACAAAGGCTCTTGCACTAATTCAGAAATATGAAGTCTTCATAATGGAAGACGATGAACCTGTAGAAACTATGTTCTCAAGATTCCAGATGCTTATTGCAGGACTCAGAGTTCTAGACAAAGGTTATTCTACTGTTGATCATGTCAAGAAGATTATCAGAAGTCTCCCTGTCAAATGGAGACCAATGGTAACAGCCTTGAAACTAGCAAAGGATTTGAACAACATAAGTCTTGAGGAACTAATTAGTTCTTTAAGAAGTCATGAAATAGAACTTCAAGAAGATGAACCTCAGAAGAAAGGTAAATCTATTGCTCTAAATGCTAAGTCTGAAAAGAAAAAGGCTTATCAAGCAGAGGAAGAATCTGAAGAAGATTCGGACGAAGTTGAACTATCTCTCATATCAACGAAGATAAGCTAACTATGGAAATACAGAAGGAATAAGTTCAGAGGACCAAGAAGAAGATCTGAGTCTATACATGGTCAAAAGAAAGCTTATGGAAGAGAAGTTACATGTTTTGAATGCAAGGAGCCTGTACATATCAAGAATGGTTGTCCAAAGTTCAAGAAAGATGGAAAACCTAGAAAAGCTAAAAAGGGTCTTATGGCAACTTGGGATGATTCAGAGTCAGAAGAAGATTCCGACGGAGAACATGCCAATATGGCATTCATGGCTAAGACCAGCACGAACGAAGTTCTATCAGAAGAAGAACTATCAGACTCTGATGACGACAGAGAAGTAATTTCTTCCTTATCTCGTTCTAAACTTGAAATAGGATTATCTGAACTTATGGAAAGGTGTCAACTTCTTCTAAGAAAACACAAAACTCTGAAAAAGACTTTTATGGTTCCTTCTGAGGACCTTACTAAGAACAAGAAAACTATTTCTGAATTAAACGAAAAATTATTTTTCTTAGAAAAATCAAATGCTGTTTTAAAAAGTAAAGTATCTAAGTTAGAAGAAGAGATCATGTCTGACATAACTGTCACTAATGAAGTGGTCAGATATGATAGAGCTTTTCAGCACTTCCTTGCTAAAAGCATAGATAGAAGTAAAATGGCTTCAATGATCTATGGAGTTAGCAGAAATGGAAGTAGACGTCTGGGATATTCAGGACCATCACAACCATATGATGAAACCAAGAATATCAAACTAATACCTCTATCTAAACATTTTGTGCGTGCTGACACTAAACTGAAATGTCCAGAACCAGAAGGTTCTAAGTCTGTTATGTCACAAACACAGACATGGAAGAAAACATCCAAACTCAAATAATATGCACAAATACCACACTATTATCCTGCTGCACGAAAATCCAAAGGTGCCAGAACCTATGGAAAGGCTAATGTGAAAGGACCCACAAAATGGGTACCTAAGAATAAGATAATTTATGTTACAGATATCCTTAATGGCGCCATTGAAACACCAGTCATGGTACCTGGACAGTGGATGCTCGCGACACATGACGGGAGAAAGTCATATGTTCCAAGATCTGAAACTTAAGTCTAGAGGCGTCGTCGGTTTCGGAGGAAACCAGAAGGGAAGAATCATTGGCTCCGGAACTGTTGGTAATGGTAAACTTCCTTCTATAAATAATGTTCTTTTAGTTGAAGGTCTAATGCATAATTTGTTGTCAATTAGCCAACTTAGTGACAATGGTTATGACGTTGTTTTCAATCAAACGTCTTGTAAGGCTGTTAGTCATAAGGATGGATCTGTTCTGTTCAATGGTAAAAGGAAGAACAATACTTACAAAATTAAATTATCATATTTAAAACATCAAAATGTAAAGTGTCTTCTCTCTGTCAATAAAGAGCAATGGGTCTGGCACAGACGTCTGGGTCATGTTAGCTTGAAAAGGATCTCACAGCTGAACAAACTAGGACTTGTCAGAGGTTTGCCAAATCTGAAGTACTCTTCGGATGCTCTTTGTGAAGAATGTCAGAAAGGCAAGTTTTCAAAAACTTCTTTTAATGCAAAGAATATTGTTTCTACCTCTAGACCATTGGAACTTCTTCACATTGATCTATTTGGACCAGTGAAAACTGCTTCTATCAATGGTAAGAAATATGGACTAGTCATCGTTGATGATTACATTCGTTGGACATGGGTAAAATTCTTAAGACACAAGGATGAGTCACATTCTGTGTTTGCTTCCTTCTGTACCCAAGTGCAAAACGAAAAGAATTACAAAATCATCAAGGTCAGAAGTGATCATGGTGGAGAATTTGAAAATAAAGATTTTGAAAATTTTTTGATTCGCATGGGATATCTCATGATTTTTCTTGGCCTAGAACTCCACAACAAAATGGAGTTGTAGAAAGAAAGAACAGAACTTTACAAGAAATGGCTCGCACCATGCTCCAAGAAACTGACATGGCTAAGCACGTTTGGGCAGAGGCAGTTAACACAGCATATTATATTCAAAATAGAATCTCCATAAGACCTATTTTGAGTAAAACTCCCTATGAATTGTGGAAGAATAAAATTCCCAACATTTCTTATTTTCACCCTTTTGGATGTATTTGTTTTATGTTAAACACTAAAGAGAATCTTGGCAAGTTTTATTCTAAAGCACAGAAGTGTCTGTTGTTAGGATACTCTGAACACTCAAGAGGCTATAGAGTTTATAACACAGAATCACGGATTGTGGAAGAATCAATTCATGTCAGATTTGATGATAAGATTAACCCTGAAAAGTCAAAGCTAGTTGAAAAGTTTGCAGATTTGGAAATCAGCTTTTCAGAACCTAAAGAAAAGACAGAAGAAGTTAAAACTCCAGAAGTTCCTACTTTCGATATCATTGATGTATCGTCTGGTACTCCACAACAAAAGAAGAGGAGAATCTCAACTTCACACCCTGAAGAAATAATTATGGGTAGCAAGGATGCTCCCATCAGAACCAGATCAGCTTTCAAACCCTCTGAAGAAACATCTCTGGGATTGGTGTCGTTAATTGAGCCAATGACAGTTGATGAAGCTCTTATGGACAAGGATTGGGTTCTGGCAATGAAAGAATAACTTAACCAATTTTCAAAGAACGATGTATGGGATCTTGTCCCAAAACCTAAAGATGTCCATGTAATTGGGACTAAATGGGTATTCAGAAACAAGCTCAATGAAAAGGGTGAGGTTGTGAGAAACAAAGCACGACTTGTTGCATAAGGTTACAGTCAACAAAAAGGGATAGATTACAATGAAACCTTTGCTACAGTTGCCAGACTAGAAGCTATACGCCTGTTAATTTCCTTTTCAGTAAATCATGACATCATCTTATACTAAATGGATGTTAAAAGTGCATTTTTGAATGGCTATATATCAGAAGAAGTTTATGTCAAACAACCTCCTGGATTTGAAAACCCAGAAAAGTTAGATTTTGTCTTTAAACTCAAAAAATCTCTCTATGGTATGAAGCAAGCTCCCAGAGCTTGGTATGACAGATTGAGTAATTTTCTTTTAGAAAATAACTTCACCAGAGGCAAGGTTGACACCACTCTCTTCTGTAAATCGTACAAAAATGATATACTCATAGTTCAGATTTATGTTGATGATATTATTTCTGGTTCTGCTAATCCCTCTTTATGCGAGGAGTTTTCAAAGTTGATGCAAGCAGAATTCGAAATGAGTTTGAAGTTCTTTCTGGGAAATCAAATTGATCAGAAACCAGAAGCTACTTACGTTCATCAAAGTAAGTACACTAAAGAACTTCTGAAGAAATTCAACATGATAGATTGTAAGATAGCAAAAACTCCAATGCATCCAACATGCGTTATGGAGAAAGAAGAAGTAAGTGGTAAAGTTTGTCAGAAAACCTATCGTGGTATGATAGGGTCTCTTTTGTATTTAACTGCTTCTAGACCTGATATTTTATTCAGCGTTCATCTGTGTGCTAGATTTCAATCAGATCCTAGAGAATCTCATTTAACTACTATTAAAAGAATTCTAAGGTATCTGAAAGGAACTACTAACCTTGGCTTGATGTATGAGAAAACATCATAGTACACTCTATCTGGTTACTGTGATGTAGACTATGCTGGAGACAAATTAGAAAGAAAAAGCACATCTGGAAACTGTCAGTTTCTAGGGAAGAATCTGATCTCATGGTCAAGCAAGAGATAATCAATAATTGCTCTCTCAACAGCAGAAGCAGAATACATATCCGCTTCTTTGTGCAGTACGCATATGCTGTGGATGAAGAATCAGCTAGAAGCCTATCAAATACACGAGAGTAATATTCCTATCTTCTGTGATAATACTGTTGCTATATGTTTAAGTAAGAACCCTATCTTACATTCTAGGGCTAAACACATAGAAATAAAACATCATTTTATCAGAGACTATGTTCAGAATGGAATTTTGTGCTTAAAATTTATTGATACAGACCATCAATGGGCTGATATTTTTACAAAACCCTTAGCTGAAGATAGATTTCAAATTATCTTGAAGCATCTGAAAATGGACTATTATCCAAAATAAGAGTGCGTCATAATCAGATGTGTTTAGTCAGAATAAGTATCTGTGTAAATCTCAGTCATCAGAAGCTACTTCGGTCATAAGTGTCTCTAATCTGATAGAAACCTTTGGGTTATCCAGGTTCTGAGAACATTAAAACGTGTCACTTAATTAGAAAATGATCAATACGTGTAATTTCGATTATACCAAAATCATTACATCTACTTAATGAACACACTGAACAGTAATTTTCTTGGAATTGACTTAAATCAAAATTACATTCATTCACTAATTCCCAATATTGTGTTTAACTTTTCATTTTCAAAAACATTTTAAATACCCACTCACACTGCCTCATTTCCACTTCAACACCGTTAGAAACCCTAAAACCCTAAATCGCTTCTCTCTCTCTCTCTCTCTCTCTCTCTCTCTCTCTCTCTCTCTCTCTCTCTCTCTCTTTCTCTCTCTCTCAAACACTCATTCACCATCTTCGTCTTCATCAATCTCAAACCATCATCATGATGAACGATATTCAGCAAGCAATCATTCGCTTCTCCGAAGAAATGGAAGAGTCACTAAATCCCTCCAAAAAGTCACCGTCTTCATCGGTCGCGCCTTCTACAACCACCGCAACTGTTGTTTCGACTTCATCGTATCTTCCCACGATCGATGAAAACCATGTAACGCAATGAAATCCCTCAGTTATCTGTGTTGTTCATGCAGATGGCCTAACAGTTCTCAAAGAACTAGATGTCGACTTTGGCAATCTTCGTGATAATGGGTTTAACCTTCATGATCAACTAAACACTCAAGGATGGAAGAGTTACTTTGACAGACTTAGAGGTCTTACATATGAAGCCCTAGTAAAAGATTTCTGGAGGCAGGCTGAAACTGACAATCTTCATGTTGTCTCTTTCGTTATGGAAAAGAGGATTGTTATTACCGAGAGGTCAATCTCGGATCTGCTAGGAATGAAGTTCTTGGAAGGTAAACGAGTGTATGGGAAGATCGAAAAATCTGACTCTATCATCAACAAAGCAATTTTTGCAAACCATCAATCTGGAAAAACATAATATAAAAGCAAGGACTTGCATGATAATCTGAGAATCTGGCACAAGATTATCCTTGGGTGTATCAATCCAAGACCTTCAAAGAGTGCTGCAGATTTCTTCAATGAAAATCAAAAGTACATGTTGTACTACTTGCACAAAAGTGAGAAAATGTGTCTATCATCTATCATGTTCTACTATCTCAGGGATATGGTGCACAAAACAAGAACAGCAGCCTCGCTAGAAAAGAAAATTGTAAATTACATTCCTTTTGGAATTTTTCTCTCTGATATCTTTGTTGAAAGTGGCTTAGTGGATTATCTAGTTAAAGAAGCCAAATATACAGAATACTTGACTCCGAGCATAGGAGAAGCTTTCAATGCTATGAATCTCAAGCATATGAAAATGATCAAGAATGTTGAAGTGAAACCTCGGTCTATCTCTCATGACACTGTGATTAAAAACCGAATTCCAGTGGAAAATTATCCTATCTATCACAGAGGCGATAATATACGAACAATTGTTGCATTTGTTACTTTGATGAGAGAAGAAGGGCATGACATGTCTAACTTCAGGATTGAAGATGTTGCTCCTAAACCTCCATATGTTGCTACCAGAAGCAAGATGAAGCAAACTGAAGAGGATTTTGAGCTTAAGAAAAGGAAGAAGGATGACAAATCTGCATCTTCTAAGAGTTCAACTCTGCACTCTCTTCTTCTTAAGGAATCTAGTAAGTCTGCTACAAATTCCTCTATTTCAATGAATGTTACTAAGACTGTTACTGTATCATTATCATCTACTTTCATTCATATCTCCAATCTACAAATAAAGTTTAAACCGCCATCTTTTTCGATCCCTCCTCCAACTACCATTATTCAACCACCTCCCATTCCATCAATCAGTACACCTATTTCATCTGAAGCCATTCCTACCTACACCTCGACAATAACCTCTTCACTCATTCAACCAAATGAACTAAGCATACCCTCTGATACTCTAGAAATTGTCACATTTGAACCTTTCACGGTTTCAGAAATCCTTGAGTTATCGTCCCTTACTAA
Organism: Lathyrus tuberosus; assembly: GCA_022829125.1. Classification (NCBI taxonomy): domain Eukaryota; kingdom Viridiplantae; phylum Streptophyta; class Magnoliopsida; order Fabales; family Fabaceae; genus Lathyrus; species Lathyrus tuberosus. The sequence goes on from JALAZF010000017.1 coordinate 24,446,355, forward strand.
TTAACCAACATTTGAACCTGTTCATACTGAGACTATTTCGTCTCAACTAGAACCTTCTGAAACTAACTCTGCTGAGCCTAACCTTGCTTTGGTCATCTATGACATACCCCTTCCAACCACCCTTGAAGAATGCATTGGTCAGTTTCGTAACAAGGCTATAAAGAATGTGGCAAAATTAAGAGCAGAAGCAAGCACAAGTGATAAGCCTCTGGAGCTGAAGAATTCTTGGAAAACCTTTCAGAAGTGGTTAGATTCTGAATTTGTAAGAATTACAAGCTTTTCAGACGCCACTAAAACTGCTGGAGTTCAGTTGGCAGAGGAAAGAGCAGAAGCTGAAGAGCGGATAAGGGAATTCAAGCTTTTGGCTGCAAAGCAGAAAGAAGCTGAAGAAAAGGCTGCTGAAGAAGCGAGACTTCTTGCAGAAGAAGAAGCCAGGCTGGCAAAAGAAGTTGAAGCTATAGAAAAAGCTAAGAAAGATTCCTTAGTTGTTTCCTCACCTGAACCTGATGTGGTGCGTTTGGAAAACGCAATTAAAGAAATCAGAGGAGAACAACAGATTTTCATAGAAAATTTTGTAGAACAGAAGGTGGTCAATGCAAATCTTCAGAACTTGTTTCAAAAGATTTTGGACAAAATGTCCTCTGGAAGCACCTAACCTTTTCCTTGTTTCGTTTTGGTTCTATGATTTTAGGATTTAGGACTTAGTTTTTCACCCTTTGTTCACTAAACTTTTTTATTATGACAAAAAGGGGGAGAAGTAATGAAATGCGAAATTTTGCTTCTTATAGTCAATCTCTGAATAACAAGCTGTTTACAGTCTAACCAGTAAATTGTTATTTCTGTTATATGCTTTTCTTTATCCTTATTTTTAGGAGTTCAAGTCTGATTAAACCATCATAAAGTTGATAAAGGAGTCAAAAATCAGCAAATCAGAACTTTGATGGCTCTGATAGTTCAAGTCCTTGATTTTGACAGAAACAAGGTTCTGAGATAACGACCTGAGTTCTTGTTAAACTCTGAATGATCAAGTTGAAGATTTCAATGTCTAACCCTTTGGAATTATGGGGAGTCTATTCCGAAAAATTCACAAGTCAGGATATTTAATCTTCACCCAGTCTGAGATTCAGGGGGAGTATCTCATGTGAAGGATAAGTATTTCTTAACCTTCTTATTTCGATTACTCTTGTGTTATGTACAAAATTGTGTCATCAAAATACATAGTTTTGTCATCATCAAAAAGGGGGAGATTGTGAGAACAAGAGTTGGTTCTGCATTAATACCTCTGAGTTTTGATGAGTTTGTATGAACAATTTTATAAGTATAATGTTTGCTATTTGTGAGAATCTAACAAACAGGTTCTGCTTCCGTTAAATGGCGTGAATATGTTGTTAAAAGAAAATACTTCGCCTACGCGTTACACTTGATGTGCTATATAACAGAAATTGCTTCAGGAGAATCTGAAGATTGCAAGACTCTGATATAATATGTAAAGAGAACAAGTTCTGAAGTTCTGAAGACTGAGGTTCTGATGAACGAAGTTCAGATGCTGAAGACTTATGCTCTTTAGATAAAGGTTCTGAAGACCCAACTATAGTCTCTACTCATGCTTCAACTAAATACCATCAGAAGCCTTTGAAGATATGAAGACAACATTCTAAGCGAACAAGGTTCTAAAGATCAAGTGCTGAAGACTCCGAAGGCGTAGCTCTGAGGACTCCAAGACTTGAAAATCTTAAGAACCAAGCTACGTTTTCCATTCTTACTCATGCTCGCAGAAGCCTCTGAAGTTAAGAAGATTAGAAGACTAAGCAACAGAGTACAACTGTACAAACGAAGATATCTTGGAAACACTGCAACCAATACTAATGAAGATATCTTGACAAGACAGGACACAAAAGTATTATTTGTCCCCACGTCTCTATCAAGCCGCCATCAGTCTAAATAGCTATGATTACTTTTCAACGGACATATTTTACTCGGCTATATAAAGACTTGAAGACTTGAAGGAAGATACATGAAAGCTCACTGCAAAAATACTCTCTAACTAATATCTTTCTTAAGTCATTTAGATACTAAACTTGTTTACATTTCAGCTTGTAAAAGAAGCATTATTCTGTAAACGATACTAATTCAAACTTAGGTTTGTATTCCTTAAGAAAGACCTGTAAGGTTGGATTTCTTGAGAAGTCTAAGACGTGTGGTCTTAGAGGATTGTTCCTTGAGAAAGACTGGTAAGGTTGGATTTCTTGAGAAGTCTAGAACTTGAGAGTTTTAGAGGTTGTTGTTAGTCACCAGCAGTTTGGCTTGTGCATTGTATTAATTGATTGATTAGTGGATTAAGACCTCGATTGAGAGAGGCAAAATCACCTTGGCGGGTGGACTAGATTAACTTGAGGAATTCTCAAGTGAATTAGTATAAACATATTGTGTTATATCTTTCTAAGCTTCTTACTCATAAGTTAGAAAGTTGTTAAAAAAAAGAGGATTAGTATAAAGAAACGATTTTATTTTGAAAAACCAATTTAACACCCCCCCCCCCCCTTCTTGTGTTTTTCACACCTTCACTTTCAACATACCGATAGGTATGAAATGGTATGTAGGCATCTTCTGGCTAACTATCATACTCAAGAGTTTCCAAGTAAGGCTCCCAGGCTTCCGGAGGAATTTATGAATCATCCTCGGGGTTTTCCAGGACGTAGCCAAAATTATCTCTTCTAACAACATCCTTTTTTGTTTGAACAGCGTGAGCAAGACGTTTCTTAGTGTTGTAATTTTCAACAACCATCCGTCATCTGACTCAAGTACACTCTCAAATCTCTCCTGAGGAGAGTACAGTGGAGTATGTGCCTCCTCTTGGGATATGTATCCAGAATCATTAAGGTAAGACTTCCATTCTTCTTCAGGGTCGGAGGAAACATATTCAAAGTCATTCCTATTAATGGAGTCAACCTCTTGAGGAATATGGTGGATAAAACCCCCACTACGGAAAATATCTTGAATGGGACGGATGACTTCATTTTTGGAGAAAAACTCAGGCCTCCTCTGGTCTTGTTAATGATAGAAATCACAACTTGTCCCTACCCTTTAGTGGTACCACTTTCCACCACTCGAACTGTGTCTTTGTAAGAGGAAATGGATACCCCTTTTCTCTTAGTATCTTCGTTACTTACATAAAGTTCCTGGAACTGAGTTCCAATGACCTCTTCGGATTCCTAGTAAGAAAATGATGACAGATTGCTTTCAATCAAAGCCCGTTCACCACATACAGTAACCAACTTGTCATTTTTCACAAACCTCAGCTTTTGATGTAGCATTGAAGTGACTACTCCTGCTTCATGGATCCAAGGACGACCAACAAACAACTGTACACCTCTTGGATATCCATAACTTGGAAGGTAATTTGAAATGTATAGGGCCAATAGTTATGGCGAGATCAACTTCACCAATAACTGTCTTCTTGAATCCAACCTTGGTCCATTTGTTCTTGTAGAGCTGCTTGTACAAAGTAGCATCCTTGATTGTTTACATAACAAACTATGCATGCTGCATAATCATGTGGATCTACAAGACCCCACCTGTTATGTCCTTCATGCATTTTCACCAATTCCTATTTAATAAGCGGACGTCATAGGTCTTATAGCTGCCTGGGCATCCATAGACCATGTTGGCAGAAACTCCTCCATGTTAAGGTACTGGGTTTATCTGCACTGTTGGATTAGTGTCTTTGAAATACAAAATTCCATTTTTGATAAGTCTTTGAACATCATCCTTGAAGCTAAAACAATTCTCGATACCATGACCAGGTGCTCCCTGATGATAGGGGAAAAACTGGTAATCTTTGAACCAATAAGGAGGGTCTTTTGGGAGAACAGAAGGAGACTTGGTTTGAATATGACCTTTTGCCAACAATCCTAGGAACAACTCTGTGTATGTCATTGGTATGGGATTAAAACCAGGTGACCTTTGAATACGATTGTTGTTGTTGTATTGCGGGCGAGCCTGTTGTAGAGGTTGTTGCTGCCTTTGTTGATATTGTGGTTGTTGTTGCTGATGTTGATGTTGTTGCTGATTTTGTTGATTCTGAGAGATTTGGGGCTGGTAGGTCGGAGCTAGCGCTGAGTTGATAACAAGAGACACAGTTGCTACATGTTGTTGTTGATACCTTCGTCTTGACTGGCTTTGTAACACAGTGCTGACGTCTTGTTCCTTTTTCTTTTGGAACCCACTTCCATATTTCTTAGATGATTCTGCCTCTTTGGTCAACCGTCCCTCTCGGATTGTTTCCTCCAGTCGCACTCCCATGTTTACCATTTTAGCAAAGTCATTAGGCGCACTGGCAATCATACGATCATAATAGAAGGGACTTAGAGTTTTCAAGTAAATCTTTGTCATTTCCTTTTCCTTGAGGGGAGGGAAAATCTGGGCGGCGACTTCACGCCATCTCTGAGCATACTCTTTGAAAGTTTATTTTTCCCTCTAAGACATAGCCCTGACTTAATATCTGTCAGGAGCCATATCTAGGTTGTATTTGTATTATTTTACGAAGGCTTCGCCAAGATCACTGAAAGTCTGGATCTTCGCATTGTCTAATCCCATGTACCATTTGAATGCGGCACCGGTCAGACTATCCTGAAAGTAGTAGATCAGCAGCTGATAATTGTCTGTTTGCATTGACATCTTTCATGCATACATAACCAAGTGACTTTGAGGGCAAGAATTTCCCTTGTATTTTTCAAAGTCAGGCACCTTGCATTTGAGCAGTATTTTGACATTTGGAACCAAACATAGGTCAACTGCGTTCTTTCCAAACAAGTCTTGTCCTTGGAGAGCTTTAATCTCTTTCTGCATATTTAAGAACCGATCTTGGAATTCATCCCATCTTTCATCCACTCCCATAATTTCACTTGGAGGAGCATGGAAGATTTGTTCTTCAATGTATGAACTAGTGTGCACCACGGGAAATGGCACTGACATGACTGCGGTGACTCTCGGAGCTTCAGGAGCTGGAGGTCCGTAACCCTCTAGCATAAAGTTAGGAGGCACTCTCCAAGGATAGCCGGGAGGCATGGTATACTGCGGAATGGCAATAGGTGTGACAGTGACGGGTGTAGAGACAATTTCTGAGATGACAGTCTTTTGAATCAGAGTTGACGGCTGATTCTGAGCAGTCGTCATTGCTTTTATCATGTTGTTGAGCCTTTCAATATTGTCCTTTAGAGTAGTGACCTCATCTCTATGTTCCCTGTTTTCCTGCTCAAGTCCGTCCATCTTCTTCTGACGATTGGCCTGAGTATTATATGAATGAGACAATTTAGCTACAAAGTGAGAACATGTGTAAGTTTCTTGTAATGCAAAATGTTTGAATGATGTATGATGTGCAAAATGAAAATGACTTTGTTTACAAGCAACTTTAACAATTTTGTTGCAAATATCATAAAAATGGATAACACTTTGACTAACTGAAAAGATCTTATTTTATTTAATGTACTTAAAGGATTACAATAATGAAAGTACAACTTTAAAAAATATCGAAAACAAAAATGACAAAGCTAAGTACATGGGTCCTAAGGAAATCTTGTTGATGAAGATCCAGCCCCAGGTTGTTGCTTCTTTTTCTGCCTCTTCAGCCGTGTATTTTCCATTGTAAGATGATCGATGGTTTTCTTCCAAGCGCCTGAGGTAGGAGGAATATGACCAGAGAAAAATAAATTTTCTTGTTCTTCTTGTCTTTCTACAGCATGTTGCTCCGAGATTTCTATCAAGTTGTCTTTTCCTTTTAGTTGCCTCTTTAACTCTCTTCTTTCAGCCCTTGAAGTGTGGAATTTATCTTCCCAAGTGTCTCTTTCCAGCTTCATCCTGGTCAAGAGTTCTTGATACTCCTCCCTATTCTCAATAGGGATTGAAGAGGATAAATCAGTGAAAGGTTGTAAAGGTCTCTTAAGAGGATAAGACATTTTGAGTTCACAAGCTCTGGTATTGACCCACTGAGTGTGTGGCTCAAAAGTAACACATTTTTTCTTTTCCAGCTGGTATTTTCTCTTTTTATGAATGGTGCACCACACCTTTATAACTGCCTTTTTCAAATCTAGATTTCCACCCTCATTAAGGTAAAAGAAACCTGACATCAAGAGACTGCTATGTCTGTCTTTCATGGGGTACCCAAATTGACGTCTTGCAAGAGCGGGGTTGTAGTTAATCCCACCATGTATACCAATAAGGGATACATTGGGGAATTCTCCACAACTGTCAATGATAAATTTGTCATAAGTTGGGTCATACCAATTTAAATTAGTATGCGTGAGAGACATAAGCCTCTGAGACCATCTCAGTTTGTCAGGATTTTCAGCAAAGAGTCTGTTTCTTGGTAAGTGTGATTTGAACCATTTGTACAACAAAGGTGCACACACATGACTGTTCCACCACCCTTCATGGTCCTGTGATGAATTGAATGATAAGTGTCCCCAAGTAAAGTAGGTACTGGGTTACCACTTAAAAATATCTGGATGACATTAAGATCAACATAGTGGTTGATGTTTGGGAATAGTACAAGACCGTAGATGAGTAGTGCAAAGATAGCTTCATAGGCACTCATACTATTTGCTTCATCCAGCTCTGTAGCTTTATCTATCAGGAATTTGGAAGTTAACCCTTTGATTCCTCATTTGGAGGTGAAGTTGTCTTTCACATTTAAAGTTTCCAAATGAAGGGCCTTTGCAATAACCGAGTACTTAGGAATTTCCTCTGAGCCATTGAAAAGAATCTTGTTTAATACTGGTAAATTAATCCAATATGAATATTCTTCCAAAGTGGGTGTAAGTTGATATTTTGGAAATGTGAAATAGTGGTAGAGAGGATCATAGAATTGTACAAGGGTGTCAAGAATTCCTTCTTCAACATTGGTCTTTAGAATACCCAAGAGTCCCCCATACCTTCTTCTGAACAAGAGATCAGACGACCTAACTTTCTCAATTCTGTTGTATCAGGATCCTTGAAGTTGTACTTCTTGGTGTTTCTTTTCCCAATATCCATGTTTAAAACCTATGATATTTGCCATAGAGGTTTTAAGTTCCTTGAAAAATTTTGGTTAAAAATGTTGTTTGAATGAATGTATGAATGTATGGATGCATACACATACAAAGTAACTAACATGGGTTCGACGTCACGAGCATGGAGTCATAGGTCTAACCAAACCAAGAGAATATGTATTATGGGTTCATTGTACCTGTAAAACATGTTCTAACACGGTTCCCAGAGTCATAGGTCCATATTTTGAATATTATTGGCTTGCATGACTACTCAATGCAGGCTAATAATATTTGAAAGAGAAACTCGTCTGAGTGTAGTATCGTATGACAACTACCTCAAGTCTACACCTAGATAATCACTGCCCTACATCCTTAAAAGGCCAAGTGGGGTAAAGGGATACTAAAGGTCCTCAGCTTCTTAGGCTCCCAATCGAAAAAAATAATGGCATTACAACTACTCGTAATGGCAACAGTAATTCCAAAGGGGCCTCCACTGAGTGTGATTATATCATATGTCACTCATGCGTAGGATTACTCCAGACATGTAAATTTTGATTATATCAACATCCTATCTTATATATGTACACTCAAATTCGGGTTAGGATTCGTCTCACTCATTGAGATCAACCAAAAAAATCCCAACAAACATGATGATTACAACAGTAAGAAAATAATATCAACAGTAAAAATCACAAATAAATATAAGATAAGCTTAACCCTTTTAGGGGGGATGAAATCCCTAATTCCCCAGTGAAGTCGCCATTTTTCTGTCGTGCGATTTTCAAGGTCGCCCCATAGGGAACTTTTAATTTATCACAAAAGAGGGAAGGGGAAAATATAAATAAACTCGTGAGTGTTCAATGTAAAACAATGCAATAAGAGATCGAGAATCGAGGGATGGTTATACTAAGGGAAGGTACTAACACCCTAAGTATCTATAGTATCCTATAGGAACCTCTTGTGTATATTTGTGTTACTGTTGATTAAGTCATCTGCTGTGTATTGGGGATTTGTTGATTATTCTGAATGAGTGATAAGAGTGGGAAATTTTTTTGGATGTTTTGTAGTGTAAGTTGAAATAAACTAAGACAAAGGTGTAGGAACCTAAAGGTTTTACTTCTTATTGTGCTCGCTAAGATCTCGCAATCTTATGCCTATGTATTCTCAAAAGGAAGTTGAGAAATCAGAGTGCTCGTAGTTCCACCTACTAATGGGTGGAATTGGGTTTGTTAGGTTTGAGAGAAGAGACAAGTTGTCATCTTAAGGGAGATATCTCACCTATTCACCACAAAAATTTTGAGAAAAGAAGATAATAAGGGAAGAAGCTTTAAACTTGGATGTAGAAAATCCAGAGTAATGCCACGCCTTCCTTTAAATGAGTCTTTGCATACTAAGAAAAGGACCTTGACTTGGATATAGAATCAACAAGTGTGCCACTTATATCACTTAAATGAAAGAAGTGTTTTTTGTACCATAATAAGAAAAGGACCCCAGCTTGGATTTTGAATCAACAAGTGTGCCACTTACATCACTTAAATGGAAAAGGTTTGAAATGTTTGATTTATGTTGTGGGGAATAGAAGAGACATCTCTTATATAGATATGATTCATGTCTCATCTCTGGGGGAAGATTTTTGAATTTAAAGTCAAAGGTTAGCTAGGGTTTGACTTGAAGTTTGAGGTTTGAAGCCACAAGGGGCTATGGTTTTGACTTGAATGAAGTTTAATGAAGTTGAAAACTTCAAGGGGAATCCTAAGGTTTTTTTGAAGTTGAGAACCTCAAAGGGGATCCTAGGGTTTTAACTGAGTTATAGTTTAAAGGGGATCCTAAAATTTGAACTGAGTCTAAACTTAAGGATGAGTATTAAAATGCAACAGTTGTATGAATGCAAGTGTTATAAACATAAATGTCAAGAGAAACTTAACAAGACAAAATTGATTAAGATTTTAAACAAATGTAGTCATCAAGGATGAAATGAACATGATTGTCATCAAGCATGGTATATCAACATGTGAATGAGTAATCAGACAAGTAGATATGTTCATCATGGTGAGAGTTTATGAAGAAAATAGTTGAATATGTGAGCAAAGATTTAATCAATTGAAGCAATCACAAAGATGTTCAATTAAGCATGTATTCAAAATGAATTAAAGATCAGATGAATATAGCAAAGGGTAAAAAAACCTAATGCAAATTTATGGAGATAAGCACATGAACAAGACATTTAAACATGGTTGAATCAAGGGCTTGGGGGAATCCAAACTCAAGTGGAAGCCCTAGTCATGTATCAAGATGTTTTTCAAAAGATTAGTTGAACAAAACCCTAAGGTTTCAACTAAACATCAAATAATCAAGGTATTCTTCAAAAGAAATAATACCTAATCATAGTAAATTAATGGTGTATGAGTCAAGAAAACATGTTAAGAACATTAATCAAGCTTTTCACAAGACACATAATAGTCACATAAGCATTCATGGTCAATTAGGTTAAGAAAAAAAAGAAGGAAAGTTATTTTGAAAGCATAAAAATACTTAAAATTGACTAGTTTTCAACCTAATAAAAATGACAAAAATAAATATTATTTTAGGGATTTTTGGTGGATTCTCAAAATAGGTAATATAAATGAGAAGTGTGCAAAAAATTGGCTCAAAATAAATAATTTTGCTTGGTGAACCAATTGGAAGAAGTTTTGAAGAAAACCAAAGAAAATAGTGATAAAAAATTAGGGAATGCTCCCCATGAGGCTTGAACTCACGCCCTCCATGTGATGGGCTTAAAACCTTAGCCACTGGGAAAGGTGCTTGCGTGGTGATAAACAGCGCACATGTTAAAATATATGTTTTGTCTTGTGTTTGAAAAATGTAAAAAAAATAACATCAAAAGGTCTAGGGCAAGGGGGATTCGAACCCCAGATCTTGCACACAAACACACTTCCAAACCAAACACACAACCATTATGGCGCAATGCCCAAGTCGTTGAGTATTTGCAATGAAATAATAATATATTAAAAAGACAATTAAAATGGATTTTTCCACCAGCTTCCGTCATCGTCTTTCCCACGAGCTTCCATCTTCTTCTTCCAATTTCAAATTCTTAACTTCTTCATTTCTCAACGAAATTGAATGAAGTAAAAAAAAAAAGTTGTTGGAAATTTAACAAGGAATTTGATGGTGTAATTGAATTTCATTTATCTTCAGTGTATCAAGAGTAATTAATCACACAACTGTATGAACCCTAAATGAAATTTTTGATATGAAATTCTATATGTAACAGCTACAAAGTAATTGGGATAGGGGAAACGATCCTTACACTACTAGAAGTCCTCCACTTCATGGGCTTATATATTCTTTTTCCATACATTTTTTTTGGAGTAAACCACCTATGACAAACTTGAAGTATGAAGTAAAACCTTTAATTTGATCATTGGTGCAAAGAAATGGTGGCTTGGATCATAAGTTATGGCCTTGGAAAGTTAGGTACTTTAACATGATTTTGAGGGACTTAGTGAAAATTTCAAATTCTCCATCTTTGCCCTTTTTGCAAGTCATCTTGGTTTCTTGATTCAATCTTGATCAAATGCAACTACCCACCATATTTCCTTGAATAATAACTCATGAGACTTAATGTTGACCAAAAAGTCAAATTTTGGTCTTGGGTACCAATTGAAATTTGATCAGATGAATCCAAATGTACAACCTCAATGAATCAATCCTCTGGGGCAATTTTGATCATGTGTATGGACTTCAAGGGTACATTTAAGGTCCTTGAATCATTTCTGGAAGCATAGAATCATCCTAAGATGAAAAAAGTCAATTGTAAGCCTGATTGGATCAAAACCCTAATTTTAATGCACTGAGGATCTTGAGGCTTGATGAGCTTGAAATGATGCAATCTCGTACTTGAGTTTTTCTGGAGGGAAACCCTTGATCATCATGAATGACTGAGAGGCTTTAGATGTGGAAGATCATATAAATCCTTAGTTAAACATTTAGTCCTCTTGAGACACCACCTAACTTATAAAGCAAGAAAACACGTATATCTTGTATTTATAATGGGTTAGTGATACATAAAGACACACACATATGTTATGCAAATGAGGTGAATAAAGTGGGATCTTAGGGGTAAAAAATTAGGGTAAGATAGCAGAGCGTCATGTATAAATGAGATCATAAAATAGAAAGTACATTGAAGAACACCATGTAGAAACAAGTAACAGATATATGTGGCAAAGCATCACGAAATCAATAAAGTATACATGGCAAAACATCATGTATGATACACACAAAATCAACAAATAGAAAGCACACAGAAAAGCATCGTGTAAAATCAGTGCAAGGCATACATGGAAAAGCATCATGTACAACAAAGGTATAATCCTCAGACACAAAGTACATTCACGAAAAAACATCGTGAAGAAACTATAAACAATCACGATAAAGCATCATGTAAAAATCCACAAACAATCACGACAAAGCATCCTGTGAAAGTAACAGATATACGTGGCAAAACATCACGTAATCAATAAATAACATTCAAAACAAAGCATCGTGATCAACAAATAAAATCCACACACATACACGGCAAAACATCGTGAGAAATCGACAAACACATACACGACAAAATAGCGTGTAAAATCCACAAACAAATAATACATACACGGCAAAACATCGTGTAAAATCCACAAACAATCACGGCAAAACATCATGATATCAGATCAATCATGGAAAAGGATCAAGATTTAATCCAGGAAACAGACCCAAAAACATGAAGGCAAGCAAGTCATGAAATAGAATCGGGCACAAAAAGAATTATTAATTAATTTAAATATGAATATTTAATAAGATTAATTAATAATTTAATTAATCAATATTAAATAAAAATATTTAAATTAATTAATAATTATAAAAAAAACCTTATTATTTTTTTACATTTTTAATATTTAAATTAACTAATAAAATTAGAAATAAGAAAATATTAAAAAGAAATGATTAAAATATTTTTGGTCTTTTTCCTAATAATATTAAACAAATTAATTATTTAAAAAATAAATAATTAAAAAACAAGTGATTGAAACAACTAAATAATAATTGCAATAACTAAAAATAAAATTAAAAAAAAAAAACGGTTTCTTTTTAGAACAACAAGTCATGCATGCAGTACGATTTACAGAGTAACACAACAACAAAAATTTCTCATCTCAATATATTAACAATAACACTCCTTCTTCAATCGGACAAAACAAAGCGTAAAGAATTGGTATGCCGTAATTGAAACAAGTCATAGAAGCAGCATGAACTCAAACATAATATCACACCACAATCAAGTTGACACCAAGACGACACAAAACAGGCAGCCGATAAAACATAATATGAAATATGCGCAAAAACTCGAAAACATTACCGAAATGCGAAAACGAGCTTAAGGTTGTTGGAAGTAAACATCGTCGGTAGCAGAAATGCGAGGTCAACTGTTGTTGTTGATGGTGCTGGTCATGGAGGAAGTGTGAAGGTCGACTGTTGCTATTGATGATGCTGGTCGCGGAGGGAGTGTGAAGGTCAAGTAGTGGCCGTGTATGGTTTGAAATCGTTTCCTCCTTCCTCTTTTCTATTTCTTTTTCCTTCCTATGCTCTATTTTTCTCTTTTTTGATTCGCTACTGTTCCGTTTATTAATGTTGAGTGGTTTGTGATATTGTGGAGGAAATGGTGGTGATGTGGTTGGTATTATTTATGTGGTTTTCCAGCGTCGGTTTTTTACGTGGTGTTATGGAATAGTTATTGTAGTGAAGTGGTTTTTACTATGTGGATAGGCAACACATTGTTGGCTTTTGTGAGGTTATGAAGAAACGTTGTGTGGGTGTAGTGTCACGCAGGAGAGTGGTGGTTGAATGAAAGAAAAATCTGTTAGTGTTCACAGTGGTAATAGTGAGCGTCAGGGAGATGAATAGGTGATGAAGATCTTTATGCAGTGTGGTTTTCTTTTGTTTTTCTCCTTTTTAACATGTGTGTGTGTGTGTGTGTTGTTTCTTAAGGCGTATGGCTTTTTGAAACTAGCATGTTATTTTTATGAAGAAGGATAAGTGATGATGAAAGGTTATGGCAGAGTTTTTGTGAGGTACACATGCACTTGTTTTGTTTTCTTAAACTACCAAGAGGGAGGCGAGTGTTGTCCTACGTGTTGAGGAGTTGTTACTAGTTTTTTTCTTCTTTTTTGAGAGAAATGGTGATGTGGAGAAGATGATATTGAAAACATCAAGTGGGGGGGTGGTATTCAAGAATGAGGGTGGTCTCTGTTTCTGAAAAGGTGGTGGTCTTTTTATTATTAAAAATAAAAAAAAATAAAAAAAATAAATTAATTGGAGATAGAGAGATGAGAGAATAATGAGGAAGGGTGGGTCATGCGCTGGGGATTTAGAAAAAAAATGGGGTCCACGCATGGGAAAGAATGATATCAGTCAACATATGATGCATGCATGCAGTCCTTTCACACAAATGGAGTCCAAACAAAATGTATTTCCAAAACTTGTTTATTAATTTTTTCTAATATAAGTAAGAAACAAAAAAAAATCAAATACTATTTAAAATAAAAAGATAAATAAATTTTTAAAAAAATAAAGTAAACTACTAAATAAAAATTGAATTAAAAATTAGATTAATAAAAACTACTTGGATTGGTATCGAAGTGCTCGAAAAAATAAAATAAATACACCAAAATGACCATCACGAAATAAACGACTCGGAAAAATACAATGTTTGGTTAAGTTTCGAAATAAATTTTACTCGGTTAAAAGGCTCAAATTGATAAAAATGCGACAGAAAAGCAGTCCAAAAATTAAAACAAGCACGCCAGGTTAAACTACGCAAAACGTAGATTAATATGACTGACGTTTGCAAGCTCGATTTTGAAATTTTCTGTCCACTGATTTTGCGCACAGTTGAATTTTGGTTTGACTGATTCAGCTGTAATTCCAACAAGTTTATTCTGGCTGATAAATTGGGTATTATGCGAGATGAAAGACATGATAGGCTATACAGACGATGCAAAAGGAGGTGGGATCTTAGGGATAAAAATTAGGGTATGACAAGATATATCAAAATCAATACGTTTCTCCTCCTTTTTGTCAGCAATCAAAAAGACAAAGACAAAAGAAAAAGAAAAAGAAACAACTTCGTTAAAATAAATGCCAGAAGGCGCAGAAGTACAGAACAAACACAAACACTAAAACAAAATAACACAAACAAAAGTGCATAAAAATTTTCAAAAACACTAACGGTTCAGGTTCGGCGGGGAAGTCTGGAGAGGATAAGCTCAAACATCTTTTCCTGCCTATCCAAGCGCTGGTTGACCAGGTATTTGTCTTCCTTTAGCTCAACAAGAGTCTTCATAACTTTTGGAATCACTCCAGAAGATGAAGTTCTAGCAGCAACAACATTCAAATTTTCAGATGCAACAATTTGTTGTCTTGAGACAAGATCTTCAATTTCCTGTTGGTCTTCAGAGATGACTTGCTTTCCTCGGTCAGCTTGATCAGCTGAATCTTCCATGATGACATTTGGATCCCAGAAGCATCTAAAATTTCCTTTTCTTCCTCAATCTCGGGTGCAAGAAAACACAATGGAGAAAATCTTAACTTCAAGATTTCCATAACAGGTACAAGACATGAATGGAAATTCTTCTAAGAAACTTTATATCCAAAGTTCTTCAGCCTCAAGATTGTGGAATTCACTCATTCCCTGTAAGCCTCCTAAGTCGAAACACTTTTTGCTGGACAAACAAATTGAAAATTGGCCAGCATAGCAGCATTAAGACGCTTCTTTGAATCTAATTAAAATTTCCTCAACATATTACCAACATTGGGTTCTTTAGGTCTAGTTATGTTGGGAATTTGATGGTTAGATCACAAATATTAGGGTTGGGATCAAGGCCATAAATAATTGGAATGACAAGAGAGGCAAGATCTTCATATGTTTCAGCATCAGAAATAATATGATCAGGTTCAAGATTAAACATGTCATCGGGAGTGCCCTCAGACATTTGTTCATTTGGATTTTCAGTGTGGGGAGCATTAATTGGTGGCGGTACGATGGATGATGGTACAGGTGATGGATGGTGGTCTATAGGAGTTATGTGACCAAGTTGGATTTGTTGTTCACTAGTATGTTAATTAGACAAAAGATTAACAAAAACAGTTTCTTTAACAAGTTCAGAAGCTGTTTGAACTGGAGATGCTGGTGGTGGAGGTGGAGTAGGAGTCGTGAGAGTGATATGAGGTAGAGATGGAGATGGTTGTGTTGGTAAGACATCATCAGAAATAACAGAATCAAAAACAAAAGAGGGTATAACTCTAGAAGACTTACGTTGAATAAGAGCATCAGGATCCCGAGGAGATTGCTGAGTAGAACCATAAACATCACCCAGAAGCAAGGCTTTCTGTCGTTCACTTCTAGAGACCTTATCTTCATCCAGAAATGAAGTCACCTTTTTCTTCTTCTTCTTCTTAGTTGGTTCGGACTGACCTTCTTCATCATCATTTAACTTCTTTTTTTCCTTTCCTCTTCCTCCTAGGAAGTTCAGGTAAAGTGTCTGAAGGTTGGCAACATCAACCCATACATCTATTCATTCATCACGACAACTAGAAATGTAGCTTTCTAGCACTTCTGGTGGATTAGCTCTAGAGAACAGTGGAAAGCCATTAACTGGAATCCTCATAGCACAAATTTCATCCATGGAAGGAATGTTGCATGGCCGAGTAAGTTTGGAAGTAAGACCCATATTTTTGAGATTCATTTCCCATAAAACATTTCTAACATACTTCATTATCTAGTCAGTAACTCCAACAACCAAAAGATCTTCAATCAGACCAGCCTCTATAAAGATGTCTGAAAGTAATCTACCATAGAGGATATGTTTACCCTTTTTGACGGAGCCAGATATGGATGTAGCTGTGGAATCCCTCAAGAATCTAAAGAGAATAACTATAAGTTCCAACTTGACACCCTTCATCAGAAAGTACAACACATGTTTCTGAGTAAGGTTGATGTAATCCGTCGAGTGTGTACCATGTTTATGATAGATACAACCCAGAATTATCTTGAACCAAACTCTCAGAGAATCCTTCAAATCCTTTGAAGTTCGATGCCAAAGCTACCATTGCATCTCGTTTAGGTTTAGTTTTGATAAAGGCAACTTTATTCCCTTTATTAACATGATAGATGAAATTAGCGATGGTCTTCTCTGTAATCTCAAGTTTTCTGCTAAGGAAGTAAGAGGTAATTTTCCTTTTCAGCCATAGCTTGATTCAAAAAATATTCAACAAGGACTGGAAAATAGGACCTTTCAATCTTTTGAAGAAACTATTCCAGACTTGGAATTCAAGCGTTCCAGTAAGATCAAAACCATTATCTTTCATATTTTTGAAATCAACAATAGTCTCGCAAAGCACGGAGAGGTCTTCAACTAAAGTGTCGAGAGTGATGACTGACTTTTCAGGAATGACAAAGGAAGGAACTTGTTGTTGAGGTTTTTGAGAGCGTTGAGAAGATTCAGCCATTGTGGATAATTGAGAGTCGAAGGTTGAACTTTGAAGATGAATGTTGAAGATGAACAGTTGCAGAGAATGGTTTAGGGTTTGAAAGAGAGAAAAGTGTGGGAGAAATGTGAGAGTAGTGTGAAATGTGAGTGAAATGGGTTTATATAAACATTTAAGTAATAATTACAATAATTAAACATATTTACGAACAGTAAATGCGCAGAAATAAGGGGAATGCGTAAATATTTAACCTATTTTCAAGAAAAATATGAAACCCAATATGTCACGTCATCAAAACGCATGTTCAGGAAGTGGGACAGTTGTCTCCACTAAAAACCTCATGTAATCAAACGAAAAGACGCCAATTAATGATGTAACTGTTCAGAATCCAGAAGACAAATTGATAGGATTTCCTTCTGAACAGAACCTTTCTGATTCATGAAACTTCATTACTTCAAAAGCTCATGTTTCAGAAACAAACAAACAACAACACAACCTCAGAATCTTAATCAAGAATTATTAAAGCTTAACATTCTGATAACATTATTTCATTCTAGACAAGGTTTTATAAACAGATTTTTCATAATGAAAAATGAATTTATCTTCAGCAAGGGGTTTTGTGGAGATATCAGCCCACTGGTGGTCTATATCAACAAATTTTAAATGAAAATTACCCTTCTGAACATAGTCACGTAAAGTGATGTTTAATTGCAATATGTTTAGCCCTATAATGCAAGATAGGATTCTTGGATAAACAAATAGCAGAAGTATTATCACAAAAGATAGGAATGTTACTCTCATAAATCTAATAATCTTCCAGTTGACTCTTCATCAAGAGTATCTGAGTGATACATCCAAAAGCTGCAATATATTCAGCTTTAAATGTTGAAAGCGCAATTATTGAATATCTCTGCTAGACCACGAGATTAGATTGTCTCCCAGAAATTGGCAACTTCCATACGTATTTTTCCTTTCTATTCTGTCTCTAGCATAGTCAGTAACACAATAGCCTACTAATTTGTATTCACTTGATTTCCTATAAAAGAAACCAAGATTAGTAGTACCTTTCAGATACCTAAAGATTCTCTTAACAGCAGTTAAGTGAGTCTCCCAAGGATCTGATTGGAAGCGAGCACACAAACAAACACTGAATAAAATATTAGGTCTAGAAGCAGTTAGATAAAGGAGAGAGCCTATTATACCTTTGAACAGCTTCTGATCTACCTTACCACTTACCTTTTCCTTTTCCAGAATGCATGTGGGATGCATTAGAGTCTTTGCTAGCTTACATTTTGACATGTTAAACTTCTTCAGAAGTTCTCTTGTATACTTGCTTTGGTGAATGTACGTTCCTTCTGAATGTTGATCAATTTGAATCCTCATAAAGAACTTGAGTTCTCCCATTAGACTCATTTCAAATTCTGCCTGCATTAACTTAGAAAATTCCTTGCACAATGAAGCATTAGCAGAACCAAATATAATATCATCAACATAAATTTGCACAACCAGAGTATCATTCTTAAAGGTTTTGCAAAAGAGCATTGTGTCCACTTTTCCTCTGGTGAACTCGTTTTCCAAAAGGAAGTTACTTAGTCTTTCATACCAAACTCTAGGAGCTTGTTTCAGACCATATAACGATTTTTTAAGTTTGAAAACAAAACCTGGGTTTTTAGAACTCTCAAAGCAAGGGGGTTAGTGCACATACACTTCTTCATAAATGTACCCATTTAAGAATACGCTATTAACATCCATCAGATATAGAATGATGTTATGATTGATTACAAACGAAACTAGAAGACGAATAGATTCTAACCTGGTAATTGGTGCAAAGGTTTCTATATAGTATATCCCCTCTTGTTGACTATAGCCTTGTGCTACCAGTCGAGCCTTGTTTTTTACGGCCTCACCTTTCTCATTGAGCTTGTTTCCAAACACCCATCTGGTTTCAATAACATGGAGACCCTTTGGTTTCTGAACAAGATCCCAAATGACGTTTCTGGTGAATTCATTCAGTTCTTCTTGAATAGCCAGAATCCATTCATTACCTAGAAGAGCTTCATCTATAGATGTTGACTCTATCAAAGATACCAAACTCAGAAGAGTTTCTTCAGAAGGTTTGAATGAAGATCGAGTTCTGAATAGTGCCTCTTTATCTCCCAAAATCAATTCTTCAGAATGAGAAGTTCTTTGTCTACTCTTCTTCTGATGAGATGGACCAATGACAGATTTTGGTTGAGTCGTTTCTGAGTCTTTAGCTACAACACCCTTGTCTTTGCCTTCCGAGTCTATGTCTCTAGAATCTTTATCCTTGGATTCTGAGAAAGTAATCTTCAAATATGCAAGTTTATCAACTAGCTTTGACTTTTCAGGGCCAAGCTTATCATTGAATCTAACATGAATTGATTCCTCAACAACTCGTGTTTCTGTGTTATAGATTCTGTAGCCTTTTGAGCGTTCAGAATATCCTAACAACAAACACTTCTGAGCCTTAGAATCAAACTTGCCAAGATTCTATTTAGTGTTCAACATAAAACAAATACAACCAAAAGGATTGAAATAAGAAATGTTAGGCTTTATGTTCTTCCATAATTCATAGGGAGTCTTACCCAAAATATGTCTAATAGAAATCAAGTTCTGAATATAACATGTTACGTTTACTGCCTCTGCCCAAAAATGCTTAGCCATGTCAGTTTCTTGGATCATGGTGCGATCCATCTCTTGCAAAGTCTTATTCTTCCTTTCTACATTCCCATTCTGTTGTAGAGTTCCAGGACAGAAGAAATCCTGGGAAATTCCATAAGAATAAAAAATATTCACAAAGTATTTGTTCTCAAATTCGACACCATGACCACTTCTGACTTTGACTACTTTGCAATCTTTCTCTATTTGCACTTGTAAGCAGAAGGTAGAGTACACATAATGTGACTCATCCTTGTGTTTCAAGAACTTTACCCATGTCCAACGACTATAGTCATCAACAATGACCAATCCATACTTCTTACCACTGATGGATGCAGTTTTCATTGGACCAAACAAATCAATGTGCAGAAGCTCTAACGTTCTGACATGCTTTAGAAAGAGCATCTGAAGCAAACTTCAGGCTGGGTAAGCCTCTGACTAATCCAAGCATATTTAGTTGAGAAATCCTCCTCATGCTACCATGGCCCATACGTCTATGCCATACCCATTGCTCCTCATTAACATACATTAAGCATTTAACATTTTGGTCTTTAAGATCGAAAAGTCTAATCTTATAAATGTTGTTTTTCCTTTTTCCGTTAAAAAGGATTGAGCCATCTTTCTGACTAACAGCTTTATAGTTCTTTTGATTCAAAATGATATTATAACCATTGTCACTAAGTTGACTAATAGACAATAAGTTATTCATCAAACCATCGTCCAGAAGAACATTAGTAATAGAAGGAAGTTTACCATTACCAATAGTTCCAGAGTCAATGATCTTTCCCTTCTGGTTTCTGTTGTTACGGTAAAGCGGCAGGCAAAAATTATTGAGTACCCAGTTTTGTTGTCTCCACAGGGATGGTGCGAGGTAAAGAACGTCGTTCAACGGCCTCTACATTTATAAGCTTGTTGTGACAAATTTGGTTAAAAGATTCAAGGAACCATAGATAAAAGCGGAAAATATAAAGACGAAAAATATAAAGTAAAGACTTAAAATAAACAGAGCCTTATTGGGTTTGGAATTTCATCAATCGGTAACACATGCATTCTTCTAACCAGTTAAACACAAATCAATCATTCGTCTAATACCCTCACATATCACCCACAAACGAGGTTATGTATAACGCAAAGTCGAGAGAACAACCGTATTGTCTCATTAGTGATGTCTCATGCAACTCATAACATAGGGCATTAAGAACTGATACTTACATGAATGTTAAATCTAAATCCATGTCTAGAGTTTAGAATCTAACAAGTATTCATCGTAGATTCAGATTTGAAGAGTATATGTCTATAGCAGTTCAAATCAATGGCTAAATAAGTAAACAAGGATAATATCCATATCAGATAAATGATTTATTCATATAAAATGCCATGATCAGAATACGTACATACGATTAACCCTTTTTACATGTATTCAACTAATTTATGTATGTGAACATAGTTCTTCATCTTTATTATCACGCATCCTCACTTTACCGTATTAATCACTAGATGATGTCTCTTGCTAACAATCAACATAATAAAAGCTTGATACTAGTGAATATCAACTCACAAATCTATGTCTAGAGTTTGTTCATTGATAGATAAATATCTCAAACCCATTATATGAAATCAAAGACAACATCAATATTGAATCAAAACTAGTTCACAAATACATAGATTAGAAGAAATACATAAGGTATCAAAAGATTACATCCAAGCTCAACAAGAGATAGAAGTACTTACTCAAAGATCAAACTCTAATTTGCTTGTATTTGGACTTCTCCCTCTTAGGGTTTTGTGTTTCTCTCTCTAAAATATATTTAGAATGAAGAGAGATAAAATTCTATATGTTATGTTTCTAAAAAGCAAGAAAAAGTACATAAATAGTATTACAAAATTTGTCTCGCTCGCACAGCGAGCTCTCTGTTTGCACTGCAAACACCACTTATAGGCATTTGAAGTACCTATGAATAGTTAAACTTCCCCTGAGAAAATATCTATGCTCGCACTGCGAGCTCATGTTTGCACTGCGAACGTCTTCGCCCAGGCCTTCGCACTGCATTCAGAGAGGCGTTTTACTACTGCCATCCAAAATTTTCAGCTCGCTGGCCTTTGCCCTGAGCACACACTGCGAGCTCGCCTTGTCTTCGCTTTTGACTTACACTGCGAACTTACTGAATCTTCTTCTTTTCTTTGGCTTCCTTGTCCATTCATTTGTGCATTGTTCTTTGATAATCAAGCCTAATTCCTACACATTAACACACATATCAAGGAATCCAAAGGTAAAATCAAGTATATTGAAGAATCACACAAGAACATGGAATAAATCAATAAAAGACTTAAGGAATGAGTTGAAAAATGCCAAGAAAGATGGTTCATTTTAAGTCATAATTGACATTCAACGGTTTCCTTCGAAACCGATGAAGCCTCCAGGCTTAAGTTCTAAATCTTGGAACATATGCCTTCTTCCCGTCATGTGTCACGAGCAACCACCTTCTAGGTACCATGACTGGTGTTTCATTTGATCTGCTAAGGATGTCTGCAACATAAATAATCTTATCCTTAGGTACCCTCTTTCCGGGTCCTCTTTTGTTAGTTTTCCCATATTTTCTCACAACCTTGGGTTTATGTGCAACAGGATAATCAAGGGGAATTTGTGCATGATACTTGGGTTTTAGAATAGATTTATGTGTATGTGAAGGTTTCTGTCCAAGCTTATAACAATCAAGCTCAGTGCCAGCAGGCACGAAATGCTCATACTGAGGTTTTGGTTTTACAATCTGACAACTTTAGAAGTTTCTGTACAACCTAAACCTTTCTTGCGATTTCTACTAACTTCATAGATCATGGAAGCCATTTTGCTTCTATCTATGCTTTTACCCAGAAAGTGTTGGAATGATATATCATATCTAATGATGCAATCAATACCAGAAGCTTTCGAGACTATTTCTTCCTTTAGTTTTAAAATTTTACTTTTCAAAGCTGAGTTAGTACTTTATAAGGAAAAACATTTTCATTGAGAGAAGAAATATTATGTTCAAGCTTATCACAAGTTTCAGAAGCAACTACTCGAACTTGTTTAAGGTCCTTGTATTTACTTTGAAGACTTTGGTACTTTTCCAGCATTTCCGAGAGACATGACTTTAAATCAGAATGAGATAGTTTAGAAAATACCTCTTCAAAATCAAAGTCAGATTCTGATTCTGACAGCACCCTCGCACTTAAAGCAAATAACCTCTTTTCTAGAACCCTGCTTCTTCTGTCCAGACGATGAGTCAGAACGACCAACGATATTCCTTGCTCCTCTGAAATTCCCTTGACCATTCTGCCTATGTTTCTAGAGGCTGTTGACTCTTCTGGAAATTACTGACATCTCATCATAATCTTCTGACTTTTCATCAGAATCTTGTGATTCTTCCTCAGCTTGATAATCCCTTGCCTTTTCAGGTTTGGACTTCAAGGCAACAGATTTACCTCGCTTCTGAGGTTCATCTCCCTCGAGATCTATCTCACGACTTCTTAAATAACCAATAAGTTCTTCAATATTTATACTATTTAGATCTTTAGATATCTTATAGGCAATTACCATAGGTCTCCATTTCTTGGGGAGACTTCTAATGATCTTCTTGACATGGTCAGCAATTGAATAACCTTTGTCCATAACCTTAAGTTCTGCGACCAACATCTAAAACTTTGAGAACATAGTCTCAACTATTTCATCATCCTCCATTCTGAATGCCTCATATTTCTGGATTAAGGTTAAAGTCTTGGTCTCCTTTACTTGAGCGTTCCCTTCACGAGTCATCCTTAAGGAATCAAAGATGGACTTGGTAGTATCTCTGTTTGTTATCTTCTCATACTCAGTATAAGAGATAACATTAAGTAATATAGTTCTTTCCTTATGATGATTCTTATAGTCTTTCTTTTGTTGATCAGTCATAGCACTTCTTGCTACTTTGTTACCTGCAACATCAACTGAGTGAGTGTAGCCATCAACTACAAGTTCCCAAAGATCTACATCATAACCAAGAAGGAAACTTTTGATTTTATCTTTCCAATAGTCAAACTTATCACCATCAAAGACTGGTGGTTTGGCACTGTAGTGATCTTTCTCATTGTTAGCAGCAGCTGGAGCAACCATTGTTTCTCACATAAATTGGATGGGTACTTAACACGGTGAAGTGTTGATAAAGCTTTTTATCACAATCAGAACCGGAGCTCTGATGCCAATTGAAGGTATAAAAACCTCAAGAAAGTGGGTTTTGATTGGGTTTTAAAAACAAAAGCTTTTTACCAACTTAAAAACTCAACAATCAAAAGATTGAACAATGAGAGAGACACAAGGACTTTTATCCTGGTTCTCTTGAAACTCAAAGCTAATCCAGTCCACCTGCCAAGGTGATTCCGCCTTATACACAAGGACTTAATCCACTATAATCAACTGATTACAAATGCACTAGCAACAACTGGTGACTAACAAACCACAAAGACAAACAGTCAATGTCTTCTCAAGGATACTGACCTAACTAGTCCCTCATGGAAATACAAACAAATAGTTTGAATAAAGATTGTGTGTTTACAAGTTGCTTCTACACAAGCAGATTTTACACAAAAATACTTAAAGAAAAGTTTGCACAAAGTTGGAAGCTTTTCACGTAGAAACAGTCTTGTAAATCGGCAACTTTCTTCAAGTCTCCAAGTCCTCTTTATATAGCATGAAAAAGGAACCATTGGACGGCAAATCAAGAATACGAAAATGTAGCTATCCACTAACGAAATAGTGACAAGTGTGAAGAATAGTACAATTCTTTCGCCCACAAAATCAAGTAGTGGACGAACAATTTCATTTTGTATTGTGTACTATTTTGATCATGTATCATTTATCCTTATCTTCAAATTTATTGGCTTCTGATGAAAAGTTGATGAAGCATGAACAAAAGAATCACATAGCTTGAAGTTAGAATCTTCAGAATCATCAATCAGAACCTTGATAACATCAGCGTCTAACTTGAGATCTTCAGAAACTTTAGAATCTTCAACTAGAAACTTTAAAAGCTTGCCATTCTTCAGAAGTTTAATGATCAGAGTCATATCCAGAAGCAGAAACTAAGAGAACATTGCAGCAGCAACATGGCATCTTCTCAGAAGCTTCTTAGAAGTGAATCAACACAGAAGCATATTTCGGAACACAGAGTTCAAAAACTGATGATGTTGCACGTCATATTCTCAGAATAAAAAACTGGCTGTTAAAGATACATAATAACAAACCGTTAGGGTACTAAAACTGTTCTCACACAAATACAACCTTTTTATCACCAAAACTCAAAGGTATAGATGCAGAACCAAATCTTGTTATAACAATAACTTTTTCTTAACTTTCGGGATGAAATGGCGTCGAGTGTTGGGTCAGCTTTCGGGATGAAGAGGGCATCCTGATGGTCGTCTGTTTCATGTTGATTAATAGGAATCTCGAGTGTGGTCCTTATATTCTGATTCAGGATATCTCCTTCTGGAGGTGGATTGGTACTAATTTGTGGATTCACTGGTGGTTGTACATAAGGATTAACAGCAACAAGCCTTAGGGCGGCCTGTCTCAATTCTTCTTGACCTCTAGCTATAGCCTGGATAGTCTCCATAAGCTGAACCATTTGAGTCCTCGTGGTGATCATGTTCTCCCTTAGCACAACTTGATTCTGTTCGAGTTGATCCATTAGCAATCTCTGGTTATTATGAGTATCGTAGCAATGTTAGGAAGTCGACTTTGATTATTATGAGAAAATGCCAGATGATAATGAGTTTTCTATAACATAGAATGCATGTAATGAATGAATGCAAAAGAAAAAATTATGTTTCCAGGGAAATGGTAAAGTGTGAGAAATTTCTCTGGAAATGGTATGCATATGCTAAATCATTTTTTTATGATGATATGATGCAATGGTATGCAATATCATAGGTTCAAGGGTTCGATGTATTCTGGATAATCTGAACATGATTCTCAAGGTAGGTAGAGTTTTAGGTTTCCTACAAGCCATATCCCTCTCACATGTAGATTTTAGTCTTGAAAAAGGTGGTTCCTAAAAAGGCCTCCTAGAGTCATGGATCCAAATGAAAATACCTTGCCATAGAAAATTCTTGTAGGACAATGCTACTTCTAAGTGGATCTAGTCTTAGTGTGGGTCTCCTGCCAACCCAACGTGTGAAACACATGTCAACACGACTGACTATCCACAATTTTATCATGTATACTCAAGCTCGGGTATGGAGCTTTTCTCTCAAATATCATCATGAAACCCAACCCACAATTGAGAAATAATAAATAGATATATCCAGAATATATCAAATATATAAGACGATAAGTGCAATAAGTTAAAGCAAGTAAGCAGTAAAGCAATAAAGATAAACACCCAAACACACAAAGAAAACAACAAAAACTAGGTTTGACTTGCTTAAGGAAATCCTCCCCAACAGAGTCGCCAGCTGTCGCGCCACGAAAAATACAGAGTCGCCACCGAACTTTATTTATTCCAAAAGGAAAGGGAAAATATCAATAAAACCCCTTAAAAATGAAAGAAAATGGTCGTTGCAACCAAAAGCGGATTCGAAAGTCGGTTATGCAAGTGGAAGGTATTAGCACCCATCACATCCGTTGTACTAAATGAGAACCGTTTTGATTGTTTCTACGTGGATGAATGTTATTATCTAAAGGTTACTTGTGATTGGTTTTAATTAAGTGAAAAATAAGTTCTTAATTAATGTGTTTGCCAAGATTTTGAAATCTCGTGCCTATGTATTCCCATAGTGCAATGAGAAAATCAGAGCTCTGTAGTTCGTGGGGCAAAAAATAAGTGTTTGTTGGTTGATTTTATTGGACGATGTTAGCGTTCGCGTTCTAGCAGTTAAATGTTACTCTTATACTCACACGTGAGAGGTTTAAACGTTGTTTGTATTGTGGTAGAACAGAAATAACACGTCCTTTATGAAAAGCTTTTGAATGTCGTAAGGTGGAAAATTGAATTTGATTAGTTGTGATTGATTTTAGTCTGAAGACGAATATTCAGACAAGGAGCTCTACAGCATTATCTAAACATTATGAGAGAGAGAGTCTATATCCTCCTCCTTTTTCTTCCTTTAATTATGAAAATTGTCTTGATTTGGATTGCAATAAAGTCTATGAATGGAGGTGAATACTTTGAACAACTAGGTTATTCGTCCCGTATTCAAAGATATACATAATAAGGATAGGAATACACCCTCTTATTCCTTCTCCCTTTGTTAAGGCTCATGGCGTACAATTCGCTTCGCATTTTTTAAAGTATTTTTAGTTTATTTGCCAAAAATGGTTTTAGTCTTATTGTGACATAAGGAAAAGAATCAATATTACCAAGGATTAGATGAAATACCAAGATAATTGCAAGTTCGTTTTATTCAATACCAAAAGGGTTTAAATCCTAATATTTTTATCTAAAATTAACCCCTAGATTCAAAATCTAGTTAATCCTTAATTTAGACAACTAAACTTCTAAGGGTTCATGTTTAATCAATTAACCAATTAACTAAACATGGAAAGGATGTATTATCCACATTATCCAAGCATTATCCAAGTATTTTTTATTCACAAGTTGACCAAGTCATAAATCAAAAAAGAACAAGATAGTATATAATCATGATCGAATTTGACTAAAATCAACAATAACCAAAATGATTAAAAAACCCTAAATAAAGATTATGTTCAAAATTAAAAGATATGAAGAAAATAGTCTCCTAATGTCAACATTAAAATATTAATTCCAAAATTAAGACTAAATTTTAATTAGCATGATATTTTTATTATTATGAAAGAAAATCTAAAGAAAAATCTAAATAAATCCTAAAGGGAAAATAGAATAAATAAAATGGAGCCTATGGGTGCAGAGTGGGAATTGGGTGCATAGAGAAATGAAGGCGTTGGGCCCAAAGTGCATGGCCCAAGGCTTTTTTGGTTTATTGTTTTATTTTAGAGAGGTGTACGCAAGTCAATTAAGGTTTTGCTAGCAAAAGGCCATTGGCCCTTGGACTAGGCCTATGAACAAAATGAAAGGGGGGAGAGACTGAACTTAGCCTCATTTCCCAAACTCAGACTCTCCCTCATCTCTCATGTCCTCTGCTCACCTGAAATTGTTGCTGCCGCGGTGGAAATCGCCTTCGACGGCAGCTTGTCCTAAAACAACCTCCAACCTACATCAAAATGATGCTCACTTCACCCTTTCCCTGAATCTCACCTTAAACAAAGCCGAAAAACTACCTTACCTAATTATTAGAATTCAAATTAGATAGTGGTGAAGCGCATAATCATGCAAATAGCTTAGGGTTTTCACTCGGGGTATCATATACGACAACATGATAACAAGATTTTGAAGAACAGAGGAAGGATTGAAGCTTGAAGACCTACCAACGAAGTTGAGATTTGCTCAGGTAGATGTTACAAAGAGCTTGAAGAAGATCAGGTACAAGTATTCTCCTCAAAATCTTGCTTTCTGTTTTAATCTCCTTCTTCTTCTTTCTTCTTCATTCTTCTTCTAATGTTGGGATGTTGTTGTTATTGATGTAGAATAAGAAGATTAAAGAGTTAAATTAGAGAGTAGATATTAGGTTGGTATTATGAATTTGCAGAGTTGAATGATGATGAACAAGTAGGACAGAGGTTGATGTGTGTGCAGGCTCAGCTCAATTACTAAGAGCTTCAGGTATTGAAGCTTTTGCAATTCATGGATTTTAGAGATTTGGTGAGGGTGAGTTGAGGGAAGAATTTAGCAGAGTATTGTTAGGTTCACAAAAACTTTTTAGTTGAGTGGAGGACTTTGGAGGTTAGAGATTGAGGGAAATTTTGTTACAAAGGATTGAATGTGGACCCTTGGATAGTGATCAAGGGGAAATTTAACCAATAGTTGAGAGAGTTCCAAAAGTTGGTTAGGTTTTAGTTTTGTTGAGTGAGAAATTTGGGAGGATTTGTGTTACTTTGTTTCAATTGAAAATTGTAGGGAGATTTCTAACTAATTTGGGCAGTTAGTTAAGGCAATGGGGAAGTTAGTTAGAAATTGATTAGCAATCAGTTTGAGTTGGTTTTAGAGATGTTTTAGATGTTAATTGTGAGTTAGGATAGTTAGCTACCATTGGATACAAGTAGAAGTTTTAACAATTAGGTTAGTTTGGATTTGAAAACAAGCTTGGAGGGAAGGTTGGATTGAGGGGCCATTTGGTAAATTTCCAGGTGCCACGTGTAATGGTAGTTGGGGGTTTAGTTAGCAACTATCCCAAAGTTAGTGATGGTTGGCTCTAAGGTTTGTTAGTTAGTTAGAGGGTTAGTTGGTAGTTTAGGCAATTGGAAAAAGGTTACAGAATTAGATTATTGAAGATGAGGCTACAATATGTTAATTGAATGTCACATTGGGGCTGTTTATGAAAGTAAAGGTTTGGTTACTGACAAGATTATAAGAGTGATTACTATGAGTTGGTTTAGGAATTGATGATTTGATATGGTGTTTGAACGATTATGTTTGAGTTATGAAATGGTTTATATAAATTATGGATTAGAAACTGAATATGTATGTATGATGATGTATGTGAATTTGAATCATGCTTGAGTTATATTTATTATGAGTTTAAATGATGAATTAATTGTGTTATGCTTGACTGAATGTGGGTTGAATTGTATGGACATCATTAAGATCTAGTTTGTGTATGATGAATTTTGATTTGGAACTTGATTCTTGTTTGGATGAGATAAATGATTGGTTTGAATGACTGTTTTGAATGGCATAACATGGTGAATGCATTGCATTATGTTGTCTTGACTTGCATTGTTCTTGGTTTTCTTGAACTTGTACTATGCGTGGTTTGGATTGTGTATGTTTGGATGATTGAAATTGTGATGTGGTTTAGTGTGTTTTGAAATGTGAATTGTCATGAGCATGATATGATTGTGGGTAGTGGATGATGGCTTTGAATTTCATAGCATGAATGCATTGCATTGTGTGTGTTGTATGGTTTGTTATGGGTTTTGGCATGGATTGAATGAGGAAATGTATATGCATTTGGGTAGGGATTTGTTTTTACAATGTGATGATGATGTTGTTGGGTCTTGATGTTCCAAAAGAAAAGTAAGCGCGCTGAGCGATTTTAGGAGATTTTCTTAACAAGCCCACCTTTCCCAAGCATATAAATAAGGGTTTCGAGCCTTCATTTAATTAATTCATTGGATTCAATCATATTTAATCACGTTTGATGGAATTCAAGGTGGTTCCTCAGTAGGTTCTCACCTCAAATTAAAATAGGCTAAAATAGGAGAAGAAGATTGAGAGTGGCAGTGCTGCCGACGAATCACCAATAAATGCTTTTCAACTTACTTCTTTTAGGGCTTGATTATAAAGCTACGATGAGTAATGTAGCTAGTTTTCTCTTTTGTTGGAGATGTAGTTCTCTAGTTACTTATGCTTTGATCCCGGCCACGGTGTTCTATGTAATTCTTCTTAAGTTTTAATATTGGTGGATTCTCCGTTCTTAATGCTTGCTTTGGATTAGCTGCCTAAACATGTTTTCATTGTATGAATTGATATTTTAAACGTACTGGTCATTACTAGATCCAGTTTTAACATATATTGGATGCTAAAGTATAAACATAGATTTAGGTTTAATATTTACCCAAATAACAATATTTGTGAAAAGGAACATTAATATATGCATTCACTATTGAAACTTAATGTTAACGTATTGGTTAATATGCTGAGAGAACGTATATTAAGTTATACGACTAATCTCACATTGTTGACCCAGACATGAGTTGTGATAAGGGCTTCGGGTGGTAATATTAATAACCGTTTAGAATTTCATATTATTGGTCAAGGATGCTGCATCAGAATATGTCAATGATATCTAACCCCCAACAAAGTTATCTAATTGTTAAAACACTAAAAGTTTATTTTATGTTATTTTGTATTTCAAGTACTCGCCGAACAATCAATCTTCTAATAAACCAAAATTAAAATAGTAGAAACTATTTAATAGTCTTTGAAACACAACCAATCCCTGTGGAGATGATAAAAAAATGTACTTACTATCTCCAATGCAACACCGCCCTGCAATTTTTCTTTTTCCTCTTTGATCCAATTATCTTCCTTTTTGTTTACTACAACATTATTAACTTCATGTGTGGGAACAAATGAACCATTTCCACACCCTTCCGAATTTCAAAATCCATCCATTCTATGAAGATTCTCATATTCTATTTTCATAAAGCATACCCTTATTTATTAAAGGATGAGAGTTTGTTAAGTGAATCACCTGAAGTCATTTCCTTCCTCCTAGGATGTTTAGTCTTGAACAGGAGTTAAGCTCTAAGGCCAGCTATTGAACAAGTGACTCAAAACATATTGGGATAAGTGAATTGTGAAGTACAGAAATAACGTTTCATTTAAAAATTCTTTTACTTTGAAAAGAAAATGATGTTATTGCAGATATAAAGCAACGGAAAACAAAAATAATGATTTATAGAAGAAAGAAAATTAAGTAACAAAAATTATAGAGATAATAATAAAGAAATTGCACCATAATTTTATAGAGGTTCAGCCTACCACTTGGCCTACTCCTCTCCCCAAGAATTTTTCTTGAGAGTTCCACTCGATTAATTTCTTGATCTTTTAAGGATATATTCCCATAAACCTTATTACAATAGATGAGGGATTTTATATAGTATGGTCCCCCAAACCAAACAGAGCTTTTGACGGCTAAGCTCACGAACCAAACTGAGATTTTACCGTATAATGTCAAGAACTAAACAAAGATTTTACCAAGAAAATATTAAGAATCAAAGATATCCAACAAGATAATCACACTTTTGACGAATAACACTTAATCACAAACACTTGTACGACAAAAAACTCTCAAAAGTATTTTTCATTCACAAGGCACTAAGACAACTTTAGTGAAAGAATATAAAAAGGATAGAGAGTAGAAAATAAGAAAAGGATAGTAGAAATCTGAATTATGGTGTGATTTTAAATGTAGAGAAACCCTCTATTTATAGGAGAAAATATAGTTCGAAAAGGAAAATGATCCATAGGCTATTTAATGCTCATAATCGATTATGAACTATGTTTAATTGATTATGTAGGCTAAATATGGAAGGTATTCAAATTTCCCATCACTAATTGATTATAAGCTCTCTTAAACAATTAGGAGGCATTACAAAAGAGATAATCAGTTAACCCTAGTGTGCTAATTAATTATCTAGTTTAAATAACACTCCCAAAGGTTTATCAAAGTTATTAATAAACTAGGTACACACATACAATATTTTGAAGTGATTTTGTAAAATGAGACAGGCTTGAAAATCATTCGAGTGTGTGTGTGTGTAAGATTTGCCTTAGTATCTTAGAAGATACATTTATACTTTTACCATAAACTAATCACTCAAACACAAGACCATACGAGCTTTCACACTTCCTTTTTTTCCGCAACCTTAAAGTTTAAAGATATATTGCTTGAGTCATTATTGATTTAGCATTTCATATGAGACTTGACTTCTTCTATCTAAGGAGGATTGATGTAACTTCTTTGATAGACGCCATCATCATAGGTTGCTTGATCATGGATCCTCAAGGACTCCATCGAACACCACTTGACATTAGGGGTTGTAAGCATCAAAACTACCAAAGATCATCTGCAACTAAGATCACATCTAAATGAATGTACCTGCAAGCACATATATGCATATATATAAGATCCTTTCCCCGACAAAAAAAACAATATGACTCTAAAACTTGCAGAATAAAATAACACGCGTATATGAGGGTCTAGGTTCTGTTTAAATTATCTTTGCATGAGTTTCTTCGTTAATAGGAGTAACCAAAAAGTAGAGATCCTTGAAATGCCCCACACTTTCAGAACAGGTCTTGAAGAATCTGAAGGTTTGACTAAAAGAAATCAGACATAGACCACACACATGATTATCCATGCTATTATGAGTCTTGAATAGATGAAAGAATAATGCTATGGTCAGTTTACCCCTTCTTATATTCTCACAAACATTGGAAAATATTGATGAACACCTAGTTCACCGGATGCAATTGCAAATAGGAGATCATTAATTGAGTCATAACAATAATCTTGAAATAATTGAATTAAAGACAGAACCCCATAAAGAAGAATATGAACTCGTGGAAGGGAATATCACATTTGTGATATTTGCTACTTATCCTCTTGTTTTCATTTGGTGGAAACACCCCCAGTCAAATGAAGGCCTAAGCCATCTTCACAAGCAAAAGAGGAGATGATATCCAATGTTTCCTTGTCTACCAAGTTAGTCGAGATATCTTTTTTCGCCTATCAAAGCATAGTTGGCAAAAAATTCAAAGTAAGAAACTTTGTGAAACTGAGAGTTATAAGAACAATATGGCCTAAACAAGCAAGTTGAAGATGTTGGATTCATCCCTTGAAAGAGAAGTAGAATTATCGAGAGCTCATTATCTAGAAAACCCTAAAAAGAGGTGAAGTAAGAAGAAGATGTTGGATTTATCTTCAAGGAAAATGGATCGATTATCACATATGAACGACAAAAATCACATATGAACTTAACTAAAAACTGGAACAACAAAAATCACAAGAAATAATGATGGTAGAAAGCATAACAAAGTTATACTGCAGGTTGCTAATGACAAAAAAAAGTTAAAATGTTGTTCCAGAATCCCCTTAAATGTGCCTTATCTAATAAGGATCGTATGATCCACTATGCACCACCAACGACTGAGATTTCATCGAAGATTGTTCAAAGTACTCAAGTGCTTTAGAAGAAGAGAATCATTGTCACTAGTTGGCATATATACATATGTCGTTTGTTCCCAACAAAATGTTACATATTACAAGAAAGGTATTTGATGCGCCTGATCCCAATGATAAAGACGTCACGTAAAAGGATTTCACCTCCCCGGACCAAGCAGCCCAAATAAGCATGTATGTCAAACCCTCATCCTACAAAGCAAGGTAATAGCTTGAGAGGCAACTATTCTGGGCCATCCACAAGGCCCAAGACGAAAGGCTCAATGGTTAAACGAAAGAAGTAAAATGTACATAACATGTAGACCTATATTCCCCTAGAAGTTGGTAATTCCGCCTTCAAGAGCTCTACAAACCATCCAAATTAATCTGACGGTTGACCGTGATCTACGTCTCACTCCACGATTTCTGCTGAGAAATGTCCCCACTATTTAAGAAGAAAAGCGCACCATTTCTCAAATATTCAAATTCATTGTCACTCTCACATCACTTTTTGTTCTCTTACTGACTTGAGCACTAGAGTGCTAACCTTGCTGGTCAACCCTTATCCCCTGTATTAGAAGCTCAAGTCCACTATAGTAAGCACCACTTTATTGTTCACCGAACAATTTTGATTCTACCACAGAACACAAACCTATGAGTGTTCCCATTAAACAAAATTACAACATGGGTTATGAGAAGGAAAATGTCAAAGTTTACAAGGTACAATATTAGAGATTACTGAGAAAGTTTATTTACTTGGCTCACACTAGACCAATTTTGTCTTGTGTGGTTAGTATATGGCGATTCAATTTGTGCATGGTCCAAGGATAATACACTTACAAAAATGTAGATTAAGTTCCAAAATATATCAAAGCTATTATGACAGACAAGACTCATATTTAAAAGAAGTGGAAGCCAAACTATGGAGGTGTGTGCTTATGCTAACTATGTAGATTCTGAATATTGTACCTTTTTTAATGAGAACCTTGTTGTTTGGAGGAGTAAGAATCAAAGTGTCGTGGCACTACTAAGCACTGAGACATAATTTAGAACAATCATATAAGAAATTTATGAACTATTGTAGATGAAACTAATGCTAAAAGATTTGAAGATACAATGTGAAGGCCTTATGGATTTTTTTGTGACAATAAATCCGCTATTAGTAATGCATACAATCTTGTTCAGTATGAGAAGAATTTATTTAAAAGAAGTTTGACAATGAATTTAGGCATGACAAAAAAATTTGACCCCGATCAAACCCGACCGCTCCTACCCCGAATCTAATGGGAAAATGCCGATTTAGTTGGGCGGAGGCAGGTTCGAGAAAACCCCGATTTTTAATTATGGGGGCGGATGCATGTGCGGGAAAAACCCAACTTTTAATTACGGAGGCGGGGGATGCTAGTGCTCACCCCGCCCCCGCCTATTAAAATTAGTTTATTATCCTTATATTTTTAATAATTTATTATCTATTAACTATTTTAAACCTTAAAATATCAAGTTTATTATAATAATAATAATAATAATAATAATAATAATTTTTTAAATACAAATAAAATTAAAATGACCAAGTATTATAATTATTTAGTTCAATTATTAATTCTTATTGTTATGAAAAAATAATTATATAATAAAAAATTTAATTTATACGGGGGGAGGCGAAGACGGAGCAAAGAAACTCGTTTCTTGTTGGAGGCGAAGACGGAGGATAAATTATTACTCCCGATGTGGTCTAGAGGTGGGAATGCGGCTAATATAGAAAGAAGGTAAGTTAGATTGACCTATTTTTAAGCTTGTACATTTAATACAACATTAAGTAAAATACTTTTCTACACAAAGTCATAAATCTAAGGTAGATGTAACAATCAAGAAGGTAGCTACACCTTTAATACTAGTTATAAAGGAAGAAAAATCACACACCTAGTGAATATGACAATGGAGGAACAATGTCAAAGAGAATCACACAGAAATGACATTGCATATCTACTATCTATCTAATAAAAATCAATAATATAAACTCGTTAAATTACTCTTTCACTATAAGTTATTTACACTAAAAAAATATTTAAGTAATCAAATAATGTTTATCTTTTTCATTCTCATCTCCTATCGCATCATGACATGTATCCAATTTTCCAACCTTCACTAATTATATCACAATTAAATATTACATCCACTCATTTTCTCTTTTGATTAAAATTTTAAATCTCTCTCACATTGAGTCTTTTCGCACTTTCTCACTTTCATTTTAATATATATATATATATAGATATATATATATATATATATATATATATATATATATATATATATATATATATAATTATTTTTCATTTTACAATTAAATAAATCATTACAAATTTACAAATATATAAATATATTTTATATTGTATCTAATAAATTTTTGGTTTCACATATCATTATAAACAAATACATACTTTATTTTAATCAATAAATACTTTAATTTAAAAGATAAAATCTTTATTTTTAAATATTAAATATTTATTTTCCCTGACCTTACTCATAATAGAATGGATAACACAGTCATTGCAAATGTGAAAGTCTGTATTGAGAATGTAATTAGATGGAATGAAATGGAGGAAAGTATTCTTATGCAAAGGGCAAAAATTGACTGGTTGAGATTGGGGGATGGTAATAATGCTTATTACTATAAAAACTAAACATCATAACAAGAGTATGAGCATCCTTCATAAAGCTAATGGTGCTATTTTGACTGATAAGTAGGAGATTCAGCAAGAAGTGATGGAGTATTATAGAACCCTTATGGGAACAGCTGCTACATCTCTCAATCATGTTGATATAGATGTCATGAAGGGTGGTAAATAGTTTATAATAGACCAAGGAGAATACTTAACTGCTAAGGTAACTAATGAGGAAATCCTGAAAGCTCTGCAGGGTATAGGTGATATGAAAGCTCAAGGTATTGATGGGTATGGGGCCAAGTTCTTTAATGCTAGCTGGCATATTATTAAGAAGGATGTTGTGGTTGTTGTCTAGGATTTCTTTGAAAAAGGTAATATGTACAATGTCTTTAATAGTACAGTTGTTATTCTTATACCCAAGAATGGCAATGCTAGGACTATAAAAGACTACAGGCCAATAGCTGGTTGTACTACATTCTACAAGATTATCTCAAAAATTCTGATAACTAGGCTGGGAAAGTTCCTGCAGGATGTGATTCATAAAAACCAGACAACTTTTGTACCTGGTCAGGTTATTATAATCATATTTTGCTGGCTTTTGAATTGATGAAGGGTTATTCTAGAAAAGGAGGTACCCCCAGGTGAAAGATGCAACTTGACCTGCAAAAGGCATATGATATGGTGGATTAGACAACTCTTGAATGTATCTTACATGAGATAGGGTTACCTAACAAGTTTATTGAGTGAATCATGACAATGACTACTACTGTCAGCTATAGATTCAACATTAAAGGTGAGTATTCAGAGGTGTTACAGGCAAGAAGAGGGATAAGACAAGGGACCCAATCTCCCCTATGTTGTTTGTCATCATGATGGAATATTTGAGTATAATCATGGTTAGGATGCAAGAAAACCCTAACTTTAATCATCACAATAAATGTGAAAAACTTGCCATAACCCATTTATATTTTGCTGATGATGTGTTACTTTTTAGTAGATGGGATGCTACATCTGTTGAGTTGATTTTACAGGATTTTAACACTTTCTGTGATTCTACAGGATTAAGTATCAATCCTAGCAAGTGTGGGATATTTTGTGGGGGTATGAACCAGATATCTATTCAAGCTGTAAATCAGATTTCTGGATTTGAAGAAGGGCAACTTCCTATAAGATACTTAGGTATCCCACTTTCTTGTAAGAAGCTTACCTTGAATCATTACCTGCCAATGGTGGATAGGATTGTGGGTAGGATTCAACATTGGACTTCCAAGTTACTCAGCACAACAGGCAAAATTCAACTTGTAAAAAGCATCTCCTTGGCTATTGCTCAATACTGGATGAGCTGTCTTCCCATTCCAAAAATGGTCCTTTATAAGATCAATGTTGTATGTATAACTTTCATCTGGACGGGGCAAACTAGTGTGAAAAGAAAAAGTCTTGTGGCTTGGCATAAGGTCTGCAGACCTGTTGTGCAAGGGGTTTTAAATGTGATCAATATTGATATGTGGGACACTGTGAATTTGCTGAAGTGTTTATGGAATATCAGTATGAAAGTGGATAATCTTTGGGTTAAATGGATTCATGTGTATTACTTAAAAGTAGAAGAAGTGATGAGTGCTGATATCAAGACTGCAAGTTCCTGGATTCTGAAACATATCATGAGCAGTAGGTGTATTGTGGGCCATATTCAGCTTTTATGGGATGACATGATGTTGAAGAGAAAGTTCTCCATGAGCAAGGTGTATCACCAGCTGATGGATGACAATAGTAGAGTGGATTGGAGTCAAATGATTAAACATAACTATGCAAGACCACATGCTATTTTTACATGTTAGTTAGCTTGTCATGGTCATCTACCCACAAATTCGAGGTTGATGAAGGTTGGCTTGTTGCAGAGTAGTTTATGTGCTATTTGTGGTGAAGATTCTGAAATGCAGGATCATCTGTTGTTTAAGTGTAACATTTAGAAAGCTGTTTGGCATGATGTGCTGAGATGGTTGGATATTAACCACCAGCCATGCGATTAGACAGAAGAAATTGGCTGGTTGATTAGACAAACAAAAGGAAAAGGTTGGAAGGCTGGAATTCTGAAGATGGCTGCTGCAGAAACCATATACGGTGTGTGGTAGTATCAGAATGCGGTGATTTTTGAACAGAATAGAGATCATACTAAAGTAACTAGAAATATCATTGATTGTATTGTATATAGAGGGTGGCAAATCCTTAAGTATAGGATTCACATAGCTAAATATTTGATGTAATTTTTGTCTTGGTTGTCTTTTTGTTGGGCTGGATCCTTAGTGATCGCCGTGTATAACTTGGATTTTGAAATATATAATCTTTTATTTAAAAAAACTTATTTGTCTTTCATCTCACAATTTTTTATAGATTTTATATAATTGAATTTATATAATTATTATTTATTAAATAGTTAATTTTAAATTTAAATATATATCTAAATATATTTTATAATGTATCAAATAAATGTAAATGTACTTTGTGATTAGTTTTGAGTTTATAAAAAGAAAAGTTATAAATTTAAGACAAAATAACCTTTTTCGTCCCTTAACTTTATCCCAGAGTCCAGTTTGGTCCCTTAACTTTAAAAAGTGGCTAGTTCGTCCCTTAACTTTTAAAATGATGTCAAAGTAGTCCTTGCCGTTAGTTGGCTCAAACGTCCGTTTATTCTTGGTTACGTGGCAGCTGACATGGATTTGGAACATCATCTTCTTCTTTCTTGGTTACGTTTGCAGTAGTCGTTCCCCCCTATTTCATTGTTAGGGCAAATCGAATTCTTCTTTTTTCTTCACAATTTCATTCAAAAATCAAAGGTAGTGTTCATCCAAGCATGAAATTGGGTTGTTCTTCATCGATGTTGAGTAAGAAAAATTCAGAAATTGGGGATTCAACAGCAAGTGGTAGGTTAAGATGGAAGCCCATGTGTCATTGTGGAGACATGGCTGTTCTTCAAAGGGCAAAAACTGTGAAGAATATGGGGAAAATTTTTTGGGGTTGTCCCAATTATAAGGTATCCAATATATTTTATGAGTGTTTACTTTTTGTTATAGATTCATCTTGAACTTCTTACAATGCAAATTTCAGATGCAAGCTGGATGCAATTATTTTGGTTGGTTCCATGAGGATGCGTGTGATGAGAAGGTAGAATTTTTTATGCATAGGATGAGTGTGGTTATAAAAGGGACTGGATGAAGCAAAAAAAGACATTGAAGAACTTGGGAAAAAGCTTATGATTATTGAGGCTGAAATGAAGAATATCATCAAGTGGAAAAATATGGAATTTGATTTTTTTGATAATTATCATTGTAATGATTTTTAGAATGAATTAGGTTAGTTAGAATGAGTTAGTTGTTTGTATCAGTTGTAATGTTATCTTGAATGTTTGTATTTGATGTTATCTTGAATGAATGTTGAAACCTTTTAAGAATGAATTTTATGAGTTTGATCTTCACAATCTGTTTTTAATGTTGTAACTAACCTGTAATTTTGGGCATGACCTATAAATTTGGGCATGACCTATAACATTGGACATGACCTATAATGTTCCATAATTACTACAGAATTGCCAAATGCTCCATAACAGAATATGTTCATAACAGATTTGTTCATAACAAATTTGGACATGACCTATAATTGTAACATAACTGGACATGACCTATAATTGTTCCATAACTGGAAATGATCTATAACAGAAAATGTTCATAAGCATAATATGTTCATAACAGAACATGTTAATAACAGAATATGCTCATAAACTGCAGTAGATGTTTTTGTCCATAACATAAGCACTAAAGTGCACCAAACTGGTAGTAGATACAAATAGGTTCATAACAGAAGCACCAAAATACACAATAAACTTGTTCAACACCATAGTGCACAAAAAAACACAATAAACTTGTTCATCACATCAATACCACAACGCACAAAATACAACATAAACTAATTAATCCTAAATATTTCTAGGGATTCTACTTTGGAGCTGTCCTCTTAGTTGGAGTAGATCTCCTTGTGACTGGACCAACAACATTCTTGGCTGCAGACAACCTGGTTGTAGGCCCAGGTGGTACAAATTGCCTTGGTGCCTTCCTAACAGGTAGCTTTTGTATCTTGCCCTTGGCAGGACTATGAGTCTTCTGAGCAGCCTACTCCAAAACCTTGGTGGGGTCTTCATCATATGTTTAAATGCTTCTCCATATTATGTCCTTAAACATCTTTCCAGGAAACCTCTTCCTAAAATTATTTTAGAGGTGCCTAACACAAAACCTGTGCTCCACCCTTGGCAATAGCTCATCCATAGTAGGTAGCCGACCCTGTAATAACATAAAATGTAGCATATAAATATAGTATGAGATGTAGCATAAGATGTAAGAAAAATATAAGAGCATAAGAATAAATGAAAAACTTGCCTTTTGTTGGTCTGAGATGAAAAACTTGTCTTACCCTAACTCTGTCATTCTTTACAAACCTTAGGTCTCTACCATTTTTGCACAACATAAGATGTTATTTCTTCCTTAAAATCACCCTTTGAACTAAAATACACTCCCATATCCCACTTGTAATCTGATATGTCTTTTGGCTGTCTAAAAATTGGATGCTTTTTTCTTGGAACTCCACTACTATCATCACTATCACAGCCATTGTCTTCCACTGCAGGATTAACTTGATCAACACCAGCATTACCTTCCTCCAACCCAGCAGTGGCTTGAACAACTCCAACATCACCTTCCTTCATCACAACAGTGGTTTGTTCAACTCCAACAACTTCATCAACTAGTTGACTAAGTAACTCCTCCACCTCATCTACAATTTCAGCAGGGCCCTCATCAACATTGTCAACAACAACATCACAATAGTCAGGTTGAGACAATGTGTGTTGAGTGTAAATATCAACACTTTGGTGCACCCTATACAGATCTGCAATTTCTAAAGCACCCCTGTCATCAACAAGTGCATTCATCCCAAATTGAGGGTCCTTGTAATAGATTGTTTCAAACTCCCTATAACCCAAGTCTTTCAATACACCAACTAGCTCAAAATAACTCCATTTGTCTACATCTACTCTCAAATCATCTACTACTCCATTCTCATATACACTAAGACCTTCATCTGTGAATTCACCACTATGATGAATTTTGAGATTTATGAATTCATCCATGACACCTAATCATATTATATAAACAATTAGAGTTTACACTAACAATTTTACAAAAACCCTAAATCTGAACATAAACCCTAAATTTTCGTTTAACCTAAATCAGAAAGAAATGAACTAACCTTTTGATAAACACTTCTTGAGTTGTCTTCAATCCTTCACGTCTGCAACAATCCTTGGGGTCTGCTTCAATCCCTTTGTGTTTGCCCTAGCAGAGGTTCGTTGAGTTTCTCCAATTTGTTTTAACCTTTTGATGTTATGGGTAATGAAAAACTACTTCAATTTGTTTTAACACATCCTTATTTCCACGTCAGCCATATAAAGTCCACCTAGAAATACGTGGCACCTATTTTCAAC
This sequence comes from Lathyrus tuberosus, assembly GCA_022829125.1. Classification (NCBI taxonomy): domain Eukaryota; kingdom Viridiplantae; phylum Streptophyta; class Magnoliopsida; order Fabales; family Fabaceae; genus Lathyrus; species Lathyrus tuberosus. The sequence continues at coordinate 24,487,553 of JALAZF010000017.1, forward strand.
ATTTGACTAACGGAACCAGACGGAAGGATAAACGTGACACTATTTTAAAAGTTAATGGACGAACTAGCCACTTTTTAAAGTTAAGGGACCAAATTGGACCATACCCACAATTAAGGGACGAAAAATGTTATTTTACCGATGAAAACTTGTTTATAGATATAATAAAGAAAAAGAGAAAAATAATGGACAGGTCCAGCTGGACCATCATAATAATGCAAGTGAAACTAACGAGAGCCAGCTGGAGGGATCCACTGCTCCACCTGCACGCAAACTGACCGAGTTGGCTCATCTCAACTCACCTCATAACTCGTAACCCTTCCCTTCCTTCCCCTGTCGAGTTTTCGAACGGTTGAGCACGATGCAGACGCCAGACCAGATCGACGGCGAACAATCTTCGCCGGTTCAACCGGCCGATCAAGAAATACTCACCAAGAGAGATTACATCAACTTCCCTTCTCACCCCTCTCTTACCAAGATTTTACAAAAACAAGGTTAACCCTAATTTTACACTCATTCCCAATTTGTTGATTTCATCATCGATTAGCGTTATTGAACCATGTCAATTAACGATTCTGAACGTAATTTGAATGAATAATAATGTAATTTAGGGTTATTGTTAAATAATTTTTTATTCTTTATTATAGGGGACCAAGAAGTTCTATTTGCAGATAAAATTTTGAAGTTTACTAGTTCAGGGAAGATGAAAAGCCGCATTCTTTTGATTACGGATTTTGCCATTTACATTGTTGACCCGGAGATTGATTCTCTTAAACGGAGGATAGCACTTGCAGCTGTTGATAAGATCTGTATAAGTAAGCTAAATGATAATTTTTTGGCGGTTATAATTCCGACGGAGTATGATTTACTAGTTGCGAGTGCTCGAAAGATTGAAATTGTTACTGCTTTTAATGAAGCTACTAGGAAAGCATCTGATTATGAACTTGAGGTGGTTTCTTCTAATAGGTAACTCCAATTACAACTATTTCTACTATATTATGGTTGTTTAATCCTTTGTTGCTTACTTACATAAGTAGCTTAACATGGTTGCATTGCATTGCATTAAAACTTTTGCTATGGTTTCTTAAGGATATCTGCATAACTTCTTACAAGTTGTTTTATTTTTGTACCAAATATTCTAGGAATAGAAAACACTTGAATTGTCTTGTTTCATCAAACCTGTGTTACATGTTTGCTTTGTTGAGTTGCATTCGTCTGGTATGTGCTACTGATTGGAGTTTGCGGTATGAAAATAACATAATTCGGAGGTCATATGCTGTGTCATTTATCTTTGTCTATATTAGAATTGTAAAATGGGCGAAATATTTTGAGTGTAGTCCACCTGGGCACCATTAACGCAACCGGGTATATCCTGTAGCAATAGGGAGGTAAAACAGCAAATTAATCTCTACATTCACCTTGTTCCCTCAGTGTTATCTTCCTTTCCACTTTACAAAGATCCTTTCGTCTCCCTCAAGCCATGCCTAAAGTTCCCATCGTCATATCTTCTATATTTCATTTTACCATTTCAAAATCTCCTGATCCCTTCTCCCGCCCCTCTCCAGCTTTGCCTTACTATGAGACTAATGAACCGCAAAAATATATAAATGCCCTTAGTAAGAGTTTTCAAGCTTTAGGGGTAGGAAGGGACTGGAGTATGGATTTGAAATCCGCAAATGTTAAATAGGAACCATTGTTTAGTTGACTCTTCCATTTGGGAAAGGTGACAAAGGTGCTAGTTGTTGTGTGGAATGGGGTCTAATGAAGCTTAGCCAGTTAGCCTAGTTCGCAAGAAGAGATTTTGGCCAAGCCTGTTGTGGTTTTTGGTGATGGTTTTATGATCGACAGAGATGTTGGAACTAACAATAAACTCACGCATCTCCTCCCTTCTTTTAAAATTATGCATTTGGGTGTTGTAGATCAGAACAACTTGTTTTGCTTATTCCTTCCTCTATGTGCGCTTTAGGTTGCTAATATGACCATTAAAAAATCACTACATTGCGTTTTCTTCCATAATATGTATGCTTAAGACACCATCACGTCTTGTTGTCAAAAGCACCACTCACCCAGTGTTCATGGAATGAGTAACGGATTAGAACCATATCAGCAATTTTCCGAAGGTAATGCAGTTATGGGTTTCCAGTGACAAGTCATATCCATCCAATAAAAGTATATTATATCCAATGATTAAAAACACCATATGCACCAATAAACTGTTTATTCATGGTCCATCGTATATGTTGCCTTGTAAGGTTTTGTCTGGTACAACTCTCTTATCAGTTCAAAGTTATTGGTTATGTGTGAGAATTATGGAGGGTGGGTTACTAACGGGAATCCCAAGTAATTGATAGAAGATTTCCGACTTATTTATCCTCCAGCATTACATTCTCAAACTCGTATGGAATTTCATTTGGAAACAGAATCCATTTTCATCCTCAAATATCTGTGTTTAGAATGCATGTCACTAATCACTATCCCACCTCTGTTGTCATTAAATTCAGAAAGTAGGTCCCATTGCCCTATTATCCTACTGTAAAAATGACACCTGGTTACACAATAGCATATTCCTGCATTGCATATGTCTCCAACGCCACTGCATTCTCTAGTCCCTTAAGTCCATGGCTAGAATTATAATAATGGAGTCCATACTGTTGTGTTTCCTGAAACCACATTTAAAGTGGACTGCAATTAATTTGATTGGTGTTTTGTGCTGTTTTTGTCAAAATGTACTATTGTTAATTCTGTTGAGATTGTTACAAACAGTTGTCATGAAACTTTCTTTAGTTTTAATCTATCACTAAAGACATGTTTTGCAAATCCTTTGTAGGTTTGAGTATAATGCAGCATCTGACTTGGTTAAGGAAATTGAATTTGAGGAAGTTGAAGGTATGTCCCAAAAGTTTTTGTCAATTCAGTCTGGACTGAGAATTATCATCTACCGTTCCATGCTTTGTTAATTATGTGGTGTATAGTATTTTCTGCGGCACTTTCTGAAGCTTCTTTTATTTCTGTTTTAATAAATTTCAGGAGGTGTCAAAACAAGAATTTTGAGGAAGTGAATTTCATTTTGCATTTTTGCGGTGATATCTGTAAACTTGGTAGGAGATACGTACAGGACATGATTTTTTATTGATCGTGTGGGAAAGGTTCTTCTGGGCATAGCTTTCCCTTTCCCAAGGTTAATAGTATCAGAAATTTCAAAAGAAAAGAAATGTATATGGGATGTAAGTTTTCAGCTTAAAACCAGGTTAAGCTGTGTGTATGATAGAATTAAATCAAAGTTTTAGGAAATAATATGTAAGTTCTGTCTGTGATTTTTACCTTCGCATGTAGCCTGTTTGAGTTGTCTCTTTAGTAGATTGTTTTACATGATCTAGTTAGTATGTTGATGTTATAGCCTTTTGTTTTCAAGTTGAATATAAATTGGATTGGCCCGTAGGGTGTGTTTGGATTGATGGTAATTGATGAAATGGAGTTGTAATCTGAATCAAAAATGTTAATTTGACATCTCAATAGATGTCCCACACCGTACAAGATTGCATAAACGGTACAAGATTCAATAAAATTCCAGTATTTTTTCCCTCTTACTGGTAATAATTCTGCAGTGTTTTTGCAAGATTCAATATAAGTTGTCAATTTATAGATTAAACTGCTTTAACTACTAGGCTAATTGTTTAAAATGAATTATTTACTTCACAAGTGAAGAATTGTAAGGGTAAAAAAACAATTATTTTCAACTTATTATTATATGTCTGCAGCTCAAGACAACACTTTGACTTAAAAATGTTTTTAAAACTTGAATTCCATATTGATTGTGGATTCCAACACCAAAACTCCACAAATCAATAATTGAAATAATCTCTCTGAAACTTAAGTAAGAAATAGAAAAGTATTTAAGTTGCACAAATAGTTGGAGTAGAAACTTCTGATCTAGACTCAGGAGAAATCCTTTCCATCATTTTCACAACTTCAGACATTTGTGGTCTCTGATATGGCTTTCTTACAGCACAAGTTATCCCAATCTGCAGCATCTCCACCATTTCTTCTTCTACATTTGAATACTTCCAAAGCTCCACATCGAAAACCTCTGCAGTCCATTCCTCTTTCACAACAGATTTCACCCATCTAACCAAGTCAACAACTTGTTCACCATCTGAAGCATATAAAGGTGATTTCCCAGTTAGAAGCTCAAGCAACAGGACACCAAAACTGTATACATCAGACGACTGCGTTGCTTTACGCGTGTCAGTTACTTCTGGCGCGCGGTATCCTGCTACTCTACTGTCTGCTAAAGGTACTGAACTCATCAATGCTGCTAAACCTATGTCAGATACACAGCCATATCCTTGTGAGTTGAGGAAAATGTTGGAGGCTTTTATGTTTCCATGAACCAGGTTTCCCCGCTGAGCATGGATGTGAGCAATGCCTCTGGCTGTACCGATCGCAATCCTTAAACGGCTATCCCAGTCTAGAGAAGAAGTGCTTCCTTCCCCTCTTTTGCCTTCATAATTTACATGCAAAACAATGCTTATATTATCCACTTTCATATGTTGCAATATTGATAAAGTAAATCAAGATAATTGAATCAGATTAAGATCCCTTACCAGTGACACGAGGGTCCTGTTTAAATCTCAACGGTTGAGATATAACAAGACCCTCCTATCGATCGAACGGAATTCAATTATCTAAAACATCTATGATCTCGAGAATTTACGAAATAAAAAATAGATTAAAGAGAAAAGATTCAACAACATACCATGTAACATGGAAGAAACACTGCCTTGTTGATAATACTCAGAAAGAACTAGTTTCTCATCCTTTGAATAATAATAAGCTCTTATCGCATCCACATTGTCATGCTTAAGTTTCCCTACAACTTCCATGTGTTGTTCAAACTCCTTTTTCCCTGCAGCAACATCTTTCAATCTCTTCACCACCACAGTGGTTGCATCATCTAAAGCAGCTCTATATGTTGTACCAAACACACCCTTTCCAAATACATCAGCAGAAGCTCTCAGAAGATCCTCCAGATCAAATGCAAAATGATTACAATCGGCGAAAAAGACGATTTTGTCATCTTTTTCTCGACTCGTAGAAGTTTTTACTTTCACAGATGCTTCTTTTTTCTTGGATTTCACAGGTTCGGTTACACCTGAAGCACAGTCTTTGCAGCACAGAACCATGATATATGAAATCACTGCAAATCCAAGTGCATAAACAACAATGATTCCCAATAATTCAGTTTCACTGAATCCTTTGGTTTTTTATAATTATAGAAAAAATTATATTAAGATTTTTTTCACATCCTTCCATTTATAACAGCATAAAAATGTCAATTAATTATTATATATTATTAGTGTTAATGATTATATATGTTGTTTAATAATATATTACTCCATTATTCTAATCAATACAGAGTTATATTACTTTTGTAATAGCAATATCTAAAATTATATTAGTTATTAAGAATATATGTTTGACTGAATTAATATATATTAATGGCACTAGTAGATAGTAAGTATTTTTTTTTTTTTGGTACAAAGTAGATACTAAGCATTAATTTAAGTATATACAGCATTTTAGTACATTTTTTTTTTAAAAATTAGTATAAATCAAGGATAAAATATATATTATTTTCTTGTTCGATAATATAATATTTTTTTATTTAAAATAATTGATTTATAAATATCAACAATTTGTTTAAAATGATAAACTATGAAAAAATGCAAAAAAAAAAATATTGTAACCATAAATTTAACTTTGTATCAACCCCTCGTATTCATTTAGATATATATTTTAAAAAAATTATGTGAGTTTAATTATATTTTAATATTTAATAATGTATATTTATATTATTGAATGTCAACATTAATTTCTTTAATTTATAAAAAGTAATTTTAGAATTACTTCTACTATTTAAAAAAAATTAATAAAAATTATTTTTTTTAAATAAATAAATAAAGTATTATTTTTACATCTATAAGATACAAAGTAATAACTTTTAAATTATTACAAATATTTGACTTTATCAACTATTTTTGAAATGACAAATAAAAATTAAATTTATATACTATAGTTATTTGATATATATGTGGTAGAGTTTTCATTTGCCATGAAATATATTTTTTCAAAGGGAATGCTTACCCTATTTCTCTTTTACAAACTGAAAACACACATTAAATAGGCTCATAATTTTATCTCTAACAGCAAAATGCAAAAGGTATCAGATAGATAGCAAAGGGTGAAACCATGTATTGAGTACAAGTAAACGTAATATTTTTAAAGTTTACAATAAAATTTTAGTAACATTATTAAATTTTGACTTAAATATTATTTATTAGTTTAATGTAATCAATTTTGTTTAATATTTTTTTAATTAATGGTAGAGTCCATTTTTAAATTTTTTGAGACAAAATTAATTATATATAAGGAAAAAAATTGATGTGAATCACAAACTTCCATTTTACATTTTTTCAAACTAAATATCGAGAGATCTTACTTCAATAGTACCAATCTTTAACTTGTGGCATCTCCTTAGAAATTCTAAGGACTCGTTTGATATGCAAAATATGATAGATACATATGATAACAAGTTGATAAAGATAATATATGATAGCTGATATAATAAACAAGTTTTATCATATAGCTGATATAGTATCATTATTTTATTATTATATGTAATGACACACATTTAATAATGACATGATATTATATTTAAATTATCAAATTAAATTTGTAGAAAAAAATATAATATAATATTTTTAAAATAAATAATTAAAAACAAAAAATTTAAAAGTAATGAAATGAATTTTGATAACTTTTATAAAACTTCTTTAACATTACTAAATAGTTATAGGGTTAATAGCATTATATCCCCAGCCATATAGGGGTGTTCTAGTTTACCCCCCTGTAAAAAGTTGTTTTGCAAAAGTACCTTTATCATTTAAAGATTTTGATTGTTTAAACTTTGGGTGGAAATGGCACACGCCCTGAGCAGATGTGGCATGATAAGTGACATTTTTTGTTTGTTTTTTATTTTGTTGTTAAATGCCACATGGTCATACTTAATGTCTCATCACTATATGGTTTATTTAGAAATTACATAAAATACTCTATTCTAGTCCTCCCCTTTTTTACCCTAAGTGAAAACGCCATTGAAGTGGTTCAAGCTTCAATCTATTGTTCAAGCAACTTCATTGATAGAATTGGCGAAGGAAAGCAAATCAAGGTACGAAATCGTTCAGTATATTTTGCAGTTTACTCTATTTTTCGTGTTTACTCTATTTATGTGTGTTTTTTTATCAAGTTTAGTGTTAACTTAAACGGTTTATGATACATATGATGGGTAAGTTCAATTTTGTTGTTGATGTAAGCAAAAGAACATGTTCTTGTGGGTTTTGGGATTTAGTAGGCATTCCCTGTAGACATGATTGTGCAGCATTAAGCTATAGGCAACAAAAACCTGAGGACTTTATGGATGATTGGTATTCTAGGGAAAAATATGCACTTTGTTATAGTGTTCCTATAAGCGCAATAAATGGGATAGATATGTGGCCTACAGCTGATGCAGATGAATTAAGCCCTCATTTGTACGCCTGGCAGACCAAAGAAACTTAGATTTAGGGATGGCAATGGGCATGGTATGGGTAGGGTACTATAGTATTCGTCCCCATACCCACAGTTGAAAAAAATCCCCGTACCCGAGCCCATACCCGCTTGGGTATCAAAATTGGCACCCGTCTCCATACCCTATGGGTATATAAGTGTCCGTACCCGTACCCGTTACCCGCATTTCTAATAAAATTAAATATATCAAGTATAAAATATCAGAATATTTTGAGTTTTTAAAAATATTAAAAAGTTTTTAAAACTTTTTATTGTTGAATTATGAAATAAATGATCACTTATATTAAATATGTAGTAGTTTAAAATTGATTTTTTTTTTATAAATTTTATAAACATTTATTTTTATATAATAATATAAATTAAAATATATAAATATATATTGTGCGGTTATGGGGCGGGTTGGGTACTAAGGTGCCCATACCCGCACCCATCCCCGCTTATTTAAGTGGGTAATTACCCGAGCTCGTACCCGTTGCGGGTTTTTACCCTACCCGTTGTGGGTAATTTTGTGGGTACCCACTAGGGATGGGTCAAATTGTCATCCCTACTTAGATTTAGGTAATTGGGTGAGGGGGGTACAAGGATGAGGAGAGTTGGAATGACCTATAGGTGTACTAAATGTGACAAAATGGGTCATAACTCCAGAAAATGTAAGGCAATAACTCAGGATCCAGAAGCTTTGAAAAGAAAGGTAAAATGTATTGTTCTGTTATAACTGTCTTGATTTTATCTGTTGGCTTGGACTTTTATAACTGTGTTTATTTTATCTTTTGTAGAAAAAGGCTCCTAGGTACAATGCTAGATCAGGTAATGCACAAGCTGGAGCAGCAGTAGCAGATGCACAAAATGAGACTGATGCACAAGCTGGAGCAACAGTTGCAGATGCACAAAATGAGATTGATGAAGATGCACAAAATGAGACTGATGCAGATGCACAAGTTTAAGTTGATGGAGCTTCTGATGCAACTACGCATGTTTAAGTTACAGAACCAACAGTTGCACCTAAAGCTAAACCAAAATTTGCAAAGAAGCTAACATTCCAAATACCAATAAAGGTTCTAATAATGATGAAAGGTTTTATGAGGTATATGGAAAGAATATTGATGAATCTACTGCTGATAAGAGACCTGCTCCAAGACCATTAAAGAAGGTAAAATATGAAGTACCCAAAAGATCAAGTGATTGGTTGAGGACTTTGAAAACCAAGTCAGTCAAAGGGCCTGGAGCAAGCAATGATGAACCAATGCTAATACCTGAAGATGAAGATGGGAGTTTAACTCAAGAACCTGTTGAGGTTGTGGCAGACCCTAGGCTAGGGACATGTCTTAGGGCTATGAGATCTTGGGATGACATTGCAAGAAGTTTAACTTAGAGTGTGTTTGGATGAAGGATTTTAATGAGGGAAAGTAACTTTTTGAGAGAATTTAAAATGATTTGATCAAAATCTATTGTTTGGATAAAAAAATATGGAGAATTGTTAAATTGATGTAAATTTATGGAGTATTTTATTCATGTTAAATTTAAGGAATTTAAAATGACACCAAAAAGTAAAGAATTTCAAATTGCTTTTTAACTCTATATAATATGAATGTTAAATTGTTTATTATTATTTTTTCAAATTTTGCAAGATGATCCTCATATTTTATGAAAATTTCAAATTCATCCCCAAAATTTTCAAATAATTGCAAATTAGTCCCTACTAATTTTCAAATTTTACAAATTGGTCCCTTCAACTTTTCAAAAATTACAAATTGATCCCTATTTTTCATATTTTAAATTTGACCAAAGTTTTTTAAAAATTATGAAAATGACCCAAATTTTTTTACATTGAATCATTTTAATACTCCATCCAAACAAAAGAATTTAAAAATGAATGAATTTCAATTGAATCATTTGAATTACTTAGAATTTTAAATTCCCTAAAAATTCTCAAATTCCTCATCCAAACACACTCTTAGTGAATTGAAAGAAGTTATTAAAACAGTTGATTAAGTCTATGTTTTTTGTTAAGACCTTTCTCTAAAGCTTGCTTGATGTTTATGTAATGCTTTTGTAATGCTTATGTTAAGACCTTTTTTAGGCTATATCCTTTTGTAATGCTTATAACATTACCTTTTTAAGGCTTAATATTATTGCTCAAAATTATTATCATTAAAAATGGTTATAATTCAATCTCTTTTATTCATTAAACCATAATTTAGGTACGTTACATTGATGCCAATAGAACATAACATGATAATTCAGATACCCTACATCAGAACCTATTGTAACTAGAACGTTACATTGAAATGTAATCACCCTAAAACTACATTACAATTAACTCATTTTGCACACAATAGAAAAAAATGTCCATGATACAAAAAGGACAACCATCAACCAAAAACTCTTATTCCTTTCAATATGCAGCAACATCTTTAATTTGTCGACCTTCTTTGAGCTTGATTGTTTCCCAAATTCTTTGGAAAACTCCTTCCCAAACTCTTGGTCATATTCTTTTCCAAATTATTTAAGACAACCAATTAATTCTTCACCTCTGAACATCTCATTATTTTGAGTGTTCACTAACAATTTTTCAACTTCATCATCCCATATGAAGAAGTCGCATGTTTCATCACTCTGCAAAAATCAAACATTTGAGACAACGAGAAATTAGAGGTGAATGAGATTTCAAAAACACAATATCAATAATTTCGAACCAATATTAAATACCTTTCTAAAAATTTTGCATCTTCAGAATTTCCTCTTAGTGTTTTTATGGGTGTTTGAAACCCACATCTTCATTGAAAGATTGCAACCACACCTTGGCATTTCTCTTCCATTAAAATTTCCAGTTGATGAATTTCTGCTTTCGCCCATTTCAAACCCTAATTTCAAGCTGAAGGCGACAATTTGCAGAAAAACACGATTGGGAGAAGAAACTTGCTTTATTGAAGAAGAAGACCATAATACCAAATATATCTCAAGTTTTACTATTTATTAAGTCTCAATTAACTGATGTGGCATTAGGAAGAATATCTGGCAATTAAAAAAATAAAAAAAAATGCCACCAAGGATGCCACATCTACTCAAGGTGTGTGCCATTTGCACTCATGATTTAAACAACCAGAATCTTTAGAATAAAAAGGGTGTTTTTGCAAAAAAGAATCTTTAAAAAAATCTATAAATCATCAATTTTTTTAAAAATTAATTAATTACTTATAATATTCTTTAAATTTATGAATAAATAAATAACTTATCTTCAAAATTAGATATTTCATATAAATAATGATATGTATTATATGTAAATGACAAATTTACCCTTCCAAGAAAATTATAGGTATTTTTTATAAAAATATTAATATTAATATTTTTAAATATTAAGAATAATATTTTTTAAATAGTTTAATTTCTATAGACATATTATTGCTTTTTTAATTCAAAATCAAATTTATATTATATTATATTTATTTCATTTTTATATTTAAATTGAATTTGGGGGAGTTTATAATTTATTTTCTAATCAAATTTTGTTGGTTTCTAACCCACCTCAAATTTAAAATAATTTTTTTAATAAAAAATATTATAGAATAAGTTTTAGAATCAACTTTTTTATATTATGTTGTCTCACCAAATACTGGATTGAGATATTTTTTTTTCCAGTGGATCGAGACATGATATGATCTAATTGTCATATCATATAATGTCTCTTATTATGCGTGTTAAACGAACCCAGAGAGAAATTTATTTTATTAGGTTTTTATAAAACCTTAGTTGGTTAACCTCGGTTTCGGTTGAGGTCTTAGGCTTAGTCCATAGTTTGAGAATGACGAGTAGTTTGAGTTTCTCTGTCAAGATAGATTCTCTTATTGTAGTTAGTATGTCTCTCTCTGAAGATTCATAATCTTCATTTGCTTCCTCTTTTTGAAGTGTTATTCCTTATGGATCATACATATCGGAGCATTAAGATCAAATATACTTACTAATAAGCTAATTATTATGCAAACCACCTTGAAAATATCAGGAACATTGGTAAGTTTAGTTTTATAGAGATTCAAACTCCTTACCATTTTTAATTTTGTGTTTGTCTGATGATTATAGAGGAGTCTCTTTCCCTCACACTATTTGTTAGTTGTAGGGTTTAAAAAGAGAAAGATCGATTTTATGTGCCTACAAGAAAATAAATGGATAAGGGAAAAGGAAAAATAATTAGACGGCGTGGGATTTAAGCTTTGGTACATGTTGAAACACTTTTGCTTGGGCAAATATTTTATATCGTCTCCACAGGGATTAGTGCGATATCACTGTCGTTCCACAGTTAATACTATTTTAAGGAAGGGTTCAAAAGGATTTTCGATTGTAAAAAGAAACATTCACTATAAAATGTAACAACGGTAAATACTTCGGAAATTAACGGATAAAGAAACATGTCAGGATTAGATTTCATTAACTTTCTTCTTATGTTTTCAACCAATCTAGTATATGAATATCGTTATCAATCACTATAATCACGTAAGACTCTTCAACACCACTTATGTATAACCGGTTGTGGATTTTACCGTATTGTTTAATCGATAATATCTCAACTTATTAAGCAATACAATAACATTAAGACTTGATACTAGTGAATATAAACCCCAAATCTATATCTAGACTTTGGTCTTTGATAGATGATGATCTTAGGTCAAGGCTTGAAAGATATTTCTCAATAATAATTCAAACCATATAAGAAAACATGAAAACAAAGATACATCTATATTGATACATAACTAGTTCATATAACAAGGATAAAAAAATACATACGAGTACAGTTAATTACATCTAATCTGGACACAAAGGATTTAACTACACATCATCATGGTAGCTTGCTTCACAAGAAAAGAAAAGAGATGAATGACCATCAATAATGATTTCCCGAAGATTGATGCATATACAACTTTGATTCTCTGATTTCTTAGTTTCTCTAAGTTTTTTGGTGTATTTGGCTCCCAAAATTGGTGTTTAACCCTCTCAAAATGAAGTGAGAGGGTATTTATACAAACTGAAAAAGGCAGACCGCGCTAAGCCCCATCAGACCGCTCTTAGCACGGCTAGAAGACAAGAATGATCAAACCGCCCTAAATGGCGCTTAGCGCCATTATACCGCGCTTGACGCCAAAGCTACGGGTTTGTGACATTGGATGGTGCTTTGGCCGCGCTTAGCCCCGCCCGCAGGTATGCTTTTGATCCAAAATTGCATGTTGAAGTTATTCTTTTGCCTTTTAACTCCCAAAGCTCCTCACGCAATCAAAACTACAAAATGAGTTGCAAAATGATCAATCTTCACAATATTTACATGATGAAACTATAAAATTATATTTACACATAAGTGGAGGGATTAACTTGAAAATCCAATGAATTAAGCTAATAAGTGCCACTAAATTATATAAATAATTAATACACTTTGGCCCTTATCAGTACACCGACAAAATTAGATCACGAAATTAGGTGAAAATGATTGTAGACAAGGAGTGAAAGAAATATATTGCGAATGTAAAAAAGGTGGAAGTTTTGATCATAAGCTTGAAATTTGTAGTAGAACAAGACACATTTAATGTTATTAGTGTTTATGCATCTCAAGTTGGGTTAGAAAAACACTTTAAAGTAAAGTTTTGAGAGGAATGGGAAACTTATTTCAGGATATACCTTAAGGAGAAAAGATTTTTCTAAGAGGAAATCTAAATAGGCATGTATGAAGTGTATTGAGAGGTTTTGAGGGCGTGCATGGGGGTATGGTCTCAGGGAGGTAAATGCGGAGGGTAAATCCATCTTATATTTTTCGTCGACTTTTTATCTTTCTATAGCTAATACATGATTTAGGAAAAGAAATGATCACCTTATCACATATAAGAGAGGATTGCCATCTTTATTAGATTAATTTATTTCTTATTAAGAAATAAAGTAGGAAGATTTGTTTGGACTATAATATTATACCTGGAGAGATCTTGACTACCCAACATAGAGTATTGATTATAGATGTAAGAGTCAAAAAGAGAGAGAAGACAAGAAGCCACGGGGGGCTCCACAGGTCAAGTGGGGGCATTTGAAGGTATCGAGCAACCAAAAGGAAGTGCAAATTGATGATAATTAACACAAAAAGCACAATAAAAAACAACACATAAAATATAAAATTCTCCGTTAGAATAAGATTTAGTTCTGAATCTATAACTTTGAGTTTTGATGATAACAAGGTAGTATTTGTGTGAGAACAATTTTGGTACCCTAACAGTTTGTTATTGTGTAGCTTTAACAACCAGTTTTGATTCTGAGAATATGACGTGCAACATCATCAGTTTCTGAACTTTGTGTTACGAAATTCGCTTCTGCACTGATTCCCTTCTAAAAAGCTTCTGAGAAGACACCATGTTGATGCTGCAATATTCTCTTGGTTTCTGCTTCTAAATGTGACTTTGATCTTCAAACTTCTGAAGAATGGTAAACTTTTGAAGTTTCTAGCAGAAGATTCTAAAGTTTATGAAGGTCTCAAGTCAGATGCTGGTGTTATCAAGGTTCTGATTGATGATTATGAAGACTCTGATTTCAAGCTATGTGACTCTTTTGTTCATGCTTCATCTACTTTTCATCAGAAGCCAATGAATTTGAAGATAAGGATAAAGGATACGTGAACAAAATAGTACACAGTACAAAACAAAATTGTTCCTCCACTATCTGATTTTGTGGGCGAAAGGATTGTACTATTCTTCACACCTGTCACTCTTTCGTTAGTGGACAACTATATTTTCGTATTCCTTATTTGCTCTCCAACGGTTCCTTCGTCATGCTATATATAGAGGATTTGGAGACTTGAAGAAAGTTGAAAAAGTTTACAAGACTTTTCCTACATGAAAATCTCTTAACTTTGTGTAAACATTTCTTTAAGTATTTTTGTGTATTTCATTTCTGTAAAATCTGCTTGTGTAGAAGCAACTTGTAAACACACAATCTTTATTCAAAAATTTTGTTCGTAGTTTAGTGGTAAGTATTTACTTTGTGTGTACCATTTTTCATTTGAACCATACATTTGTTTCTGTTTTTCAAAACCTGTTGATTCGTGATTCTTTGGTTATTGCTTTTATGTTTTTAAGTTTGCTTGATTCTTGTTTGCGGAAAAACAAGTTTAAGTTGGGGAGAGTTTGATAAGTGCAAAATGTAAATATTTTTGTATATAATTTTTGTTGCACTTATCGATACTTTTTGGTTAATATCGTTCGAATAAACCCCGATTTGTTTATAAATACATTTACTTTACATTTTCGTGTATATATTGCGTATCGTGTAAATATCATTGAGTTTAATTGATTTTCTCTCATTTCTGAAGGTATTCAATCAAGGATATCTTGCCATATTCATAAATAACATTTAATAAGCTTTCCAACGCTTTCGACCGTGTGTCAATCAGAGTTGTGGTTCAGAATTTGTGCTCAAATTAAGGTCTGGTTTGCTGTCAAGTTTGCCTTGCGAGTTTGCCAGCGAATGCCTGGCGAGTTCCCAGCGAAGGCTCCCAGAATTGGACAGAGGAGAAAGAGACCAAAGTTCGCTTTGCGAACTATGCAGCGAGCATTCGCTTTGCGAATAAATCGTTCGCACTGCGAACTTCTGGAATTTTGCAGAGGCGGTTTAGCATTTCAGAGGCACTTAAGTGCCATATTTTTAGGCTCGCTTTGTGAGTAAAACCTTCTCTTAGCGAATGCACAAATTTTGTAATTGTATTTAAGACATTTTCAGTCATTTTTTAGGTATGGTTTTGGGGATTTTTTTCTCCCAACTCCATCAAACTTCATTTTTCAGTAGATTAGCTTAGAAAACAACATGGAAGCTTGCATACGGATGAATCGCGGTGGATTAATCGTCAATCGGCGTTGAAAAACCGCGAGATGTTTAGTTTATTTCTTTTCGTCTTTGTGCTTTTCTTCTATGTTGGGTTGTGTATATGTATTTATTCTGAACTCATGTATATTTGTCGCCCATGGTGTTGTATGATATCTACTTTACAAATCTTTATTGGTGATTGTCTCTGATTTTTGCTTTATGCCCGGAGTTTGGGTTGCGTTAGAGATAATCCTCACAAACTTTGATTAGGGACGATTATCTGTTAGTTTCTGGACTCTAGAGATAGATTTAGAGCTAACAATCTTCAATAGGCGTCGAAGCTTAATGCCTCTATGTCTTGAGTCGGGTGCGAGAGTGTCGACGATGGTAACACGGTTGTTCTCTCAACTTTGCGTTAAACATAACCTTTGTTGTGAGCGATGCTGGGTGATATTGAGGAGTATTTTAGGTTGAGTATAACTGTTCGGTAAGTTTAAGTTTGTGAGGAGTCGATTATGTGCATGCCGGATAAGTTCGTCTCTCTGATTAATGAATTCTTTTTATGTTAATGTTTATTTTTCTGCATTTACTTTAAACCCATTTTAATCCAAATTCATAAACGCGAGAGATTGTCGAACGACATTCTTTCCCTCGAACCGATCTCTGTGGACACGACATAAATTCCTGAGGGAATTCTTCCAAAAATAAATATTTTTGCTTGCCGCTTTACCGCTCCAACACTGCCCAAAACACCTTCTTCAATCCAACACTAACCAACATGCATCTAACCCTTTCAAGGATTGTTCGATTGAATCACTCAGCCAAGCCATTTTGTTGAGGAGTACCTGCTACAGTCTTATGCCTTGCAATCCCAGACTCAACACAATAACTGTCGAACGCTTCATTGCAGAACTCAAGGCCATTGTCAGTTCTCAACCTCTTAACCTTTCTGCCAGTTTGAGTTTCGATCAGAACCTTCCAACTTTTGAAATTCTCAAAAGCTTCATTCTTCGTCTTCTGAATGAATTCCCATAGCTTTCTGGAATTGTCATCAACGATGGATAGAAAATAACTTGCACCTGAGTGTGAAGGATTCCTTGCAGGTCCCCAAATATCAGCATGAATATAATCCAGGGATCCATGTGTTCTTTGCTTGCCTTTGTTAAACTTCGCCCTACAGGATTTACCAAATACACAAGATTCACAAAACTCCAACTTTTCAACTTTGTCACCACCTAGCAGGTTCTGCTTCCCTAATTCGACCAGACCTCTTTTGATGACATGGCCCAATCTCATGTGCCATAATTCTGTCTTCGACACAGGTTTCGTGGATACAACATTTGTCGAACCACTTACAACCTCAACCTCAAGGGTATACAAGCCTTGTTTCTTCACGTCTCTCAAGACTTCCTTCGACCTCTTCATGACTTTCAGGATACCTTACTCTCCTTTAAAGACATATCCTTTCTTTTCGAATTCACCAAGAGAAATTAAATTCCTCTTAAGGTCAGGTACATACCTAACCCCAGTCAATAACCTTATTGACTCATCATGGAGCTTGAATCTAACAGATCCAATACATGCAATCTTGCAAGCTTTATTGTTCCCCAACAACACTGATCTACCATCTTGATCACATAATTCTTCAAACACATTCTTGTTTGGAGTCATATACCAAGTACATCCAGAATCCATAATCCACTCTTCGCAAGAGTTGCTGCTCGAAACTACAAGGACATCAGATGATTCATAACCATCTTGCACAATAGCTGCATTCCCATTATCCTTACCTTCATAATTATTCAGGTGCTCAGAGCACACCTTTCTTGTGTGACCCTCCTTCTTACAGTGATAACATTTAATACCAGACATATCACCACCACAAGACTTCTGCTGAGCCTTACATTTCTTCTTGTCAAACCTACCATCTTTCTTTGACAATCTTCCTTTCACAGACAACCCTTCGCCAACTGATGATGGTTTCTGCTCCTTTCTTTCATTCAAATCCTTCAAATACAAGGTTGCTTGAACTTCTTTAAAGGTCAGGGACTCTCTTCCATACAAGAGGGTTTCTTTGAAGTGAGCATGCGTTCTGGGCAAAGCACACAACAACAACAGTGCTTGATCTTTGTCATCGATCTTCACATCAATATTTTCAAGATCAAGAATCAGCTTGTTGAACATATCCAACTACTCAGCCAAAGCTTTATCTTCACTCATCTTGAATGAATACAAAGCCCGCTTTAGGTACAAATGATTTATCAACGATTTAGTTATGTACAGGCTTTCAAGCTTCACCCATAACCCCGGTGTCGTCGTCTCCTTTGATACCTGTCGCAGAACCTTATCACCAAGGCTCAACAATATTGCACTGTGTGCTTTCTATATCATGGTAGTCTTTTCTCTTTCTGTTAATGCAGCGTCCATGGCTGCCTGTCCCTTCAACGCTTCCAAACAACCCTGCTGAACCAGTAGGGCTTTCATCTTCAAGCGCCACAGACCAAAATCGTTCACTCCGGTGAATTTTTCAATCTCATACTTTGTTGAAGACATCTTCTCCACGCTCACTACACCAATTTGTTGTGAAAAATGATGCCTTTGCACAAAGTATTAACGGTTTCTTGTTTGCAAGAAACGCACAAGGGTTAGGGTTAACGGAGAAACAAGAAGAAAAACAACAAGGATTGGGGCAAAATTTTATGTTTACTATTCACTTTCTCATTTAGGGTTACAAATGATTACAAATGAATATCACAATTTGCCACACTCAACAAACTGAGTGTACTAGCCTATTTATAGACTAACTAGATAACTTGCAGCCCAAGCTACCTAAAACAATTAGATCCTTAACACAAGGCCCAATTCGACAGAATATTTCGACAATACATATTAGAACATACTTCGACTACAATATGTATCCTACAACTACAGCATGTGACCCAACTTCGACTTCATGCTTGTCTCCTGTCGAAACACATGAAAGCTTTCCCTCGACACAACATGAGTTCGACCCAATAGTCTCACAAAACAAATATAGCAATTGAAAGTAAATAAAGAACACCAAATTTTTAATGTGGAAAACCCATGTAAATAAGGGTAAAAATCACATGTAGTCCAAACTATCATACCCCAAATTTTGACCACTAAGATTTCCCATCATTGTGCAAATCATCATCACAATATGGGTGTGTCATTATGCTTCATCAGTCTCCCCAAAGATGGGTGAGCATTCACTACTATCAAAATTAGGGTTTCAAGCCCTCTCAGAGTTCTTAGACAAATGATCAATAAAGAAATGACATGATCTTAAACTTGTCTAACCTCTCAAACATCCACAATGGATCAAGAGGACTCCCACATCAAGGATCAAGCACAAGGTTGCTCCCTTCTAGGTGGATCAAGCTTCAAGATCGCCAGTGTCACCAAATTAGGGTTTTGGTCGACCAGGGCCTCCAGTTGGAAATTTTCCTCTGGGCATGAGCCAATGCTTCAAATCATATCCTAATATACTCCATGGAACCTCATGAACCCAATCATCAAGTCAATTTGACCTTAAGGGATGCATACATAAAAAATCAGGAATTAGGGTTTCTTGACCTAATTCACCCCTAAGTTGACTTTTGGGACAAATCATGAACCAAGACCTCAAGACATGATTTGAGGGTCTCTAATATACCATATTGATCCATTTGGAACAATGGATTGATCCAAGAAGCTTGAGCAACAAGTTTCAATTTCATCTGAACCACAGTTAGGGTTTCGCGGGAAAAGTCAACTGTAACTTTGACTTTTGACCAGGACATGCTCCCAAACCCTAAGACATGATTCAATATACCATATAACACCCATGGAACATGTCCATCAAGTTTGATTTAGGTCAAGGACATGATTTCCTGAAGAATTGCACAGTTTGGAATTCATCGGATAAAAAGTCAACTGTGCACAAAAGTCAACTTTGACTTTTTGAGATTTTTCACAAAAATGATTTTTAACCCTAAAATGATGTTAATGTATGATTTTAATCATCATTCATCAAGAAAAATCAAAGAAAATGGGATAACTTGTAAAAGGGGTAACCATAAAAACTTAGAAAAATTTTCGAAGTTATGAAAAAAAGTGCCAAAGGTACCAACTTTGGAGGATCATAACTCCTAAACCACAAAGCCATTTTTTTCCATCCAAAGCTTGATTTGTAAATCTCATTACCCTCTACAAAAGCTTTATACTGACCTATGTCCAAATTCCTCATGGATTTTGAGTTATGGAGTGATCAAAATCAAGAAAAGTCACTTTGTTCCAACACAGTGAAAAATTCACTAAGTCAGATTTTGCCTTACTTTTTTCCAAATGTAGGGACATTTTTCACTTGGATCTAAAAAGTATCAAAATCAAATATGATCAAACAGTTGTTGTATCATATGAGGGCTTTCCAAAATGGCCAAGAACATCACCAAATTCAATTTGGGCCATGAGATATAACATTGGCAAGTTGCCTTGCTGAAATCTGCCAAGGCAAGGCAGAATTTTGCACTTTTGCTCGATTTGCCAAAATAAGCCATTTCCAAGCCTTGTCATCACTTCGGACACATCTGAGGATTGAATCTAAAGGGGACAATCACTGAGCCAAGCCTCCAAAGTCCTTGGAACAAGAAATAGCATGCTAAACCTAGAATTGCCCAAAATAGGGACAAGACTCCAATTTTGGATTGGAGCATTCAACGGAAGCACCAAGGTAGCATGGACTGAGCTATTAGCAACTGAATTCAGTCAAGACTTATCCAAGACCAAGGGGACCAGCAGCTTGTGCCCTAACCTCTAGTCAATGGCTAGAGGAGACTTGGATTTTCATTTGCCAACATTGGCCAACCCTACTCAGCAGTTGCCATTCACTATTCCTTGCAAAACAAACTTGCTCTACTATAAATAGAGCTCAATTGTGATCAGTTTAAGTACACCAAAGGCCTACAACACTTGCCTTTCTCAAAATCCACTTCTCACTCTCAAAAATGCCTTTCTTAGCAAGTCACTATCGGGTATTTCATTAGAGAGCAATTCCACTCAAACCAATCACACACACACACCTCATATACATCATATGTGAGCTGATTAAACACTTAAACAACATCTGGAACACTGATTTCTCATAATCACCAGTCAATTGCTCAAGGTTTTAACCAAGTTGCAGTTGAGATACCATGAAGTGATCAGCCAATTTCCATCAAGTCCAAGCATTCAAACACACTCCATAAGGTGTAGGGAAGCTGTTCAGATCATCACAATTCATTTGTAACACCTCCAACTCAGAAATCAATTTGCTCTTGCTGTCACGACCTAGAGGTAAGCCTAAACTTGGCCATCTCTCAATCTATGCATATTTCCTCGCACAATACTTTTGCCAAATGTTCATAATCATGCATGGAATGTTTCCCCTCAAGTAATTGTTTTGTTTGAATCGTGTATTAAAAATCCCAGCCTTCATGCAGAATTTAGGGTTCTTGAGGATTTATCGTGATTTCTTGTTTTATGCTTAATTTAAATGAAATTAATTGTCATAAACATGATCGTGAGGTGAAAACGAGTAGATTGATATGTGGATTGCATGATATAATCAAGTATTCAGTGAGATTTGATAGAAAATGCAAATATGGGCAAAGCTGAAAAACGCGCGTGTTCTTCAGCTGTTCTTGGCGCCCTTTTTGAAAATTCAAATATTTGAATTTTGTGATTTTATTTAATTGATTCAAAAATTAATTTCTCTATGAGTTTTAATGATTTTGAGTTGATTCTTTTTTTAATAATTCACAAAAATGTTAAAATATTTTATTTTCCCAAAAAATCCCAAAAATATTATTTATTTCATATAATTGATATTTTTGCAAAGAATTAATGTTTTAATTGTTTTTGACATTTAAAATATTTTCTCCTTATTGATTTTGAAAATTTTAATGATTTCTAATCATTTTGTAGGGCAAAACTTGATTTATGAAGCATTAATCCAAGATCAAAATTTGTTTTCCACATGTTAAACAATTTTGATCATTTTAATTGAATATTTTATTCAATTAAAACACATTTTGAAAACAAATTAGGGTTTTTGATTAATTCAACCCTCATAAATCATTTTCAAAACTCTTTGGGCCTCTTAATAGAGTGTAAGACCCAAAACCCCTTGTACAAACCATTTTGGGCCTCACTTATTGTATAAGTCCCTCTGTACAAGTGAACGGCGCGATCGTCGCCTTTTAAAAATCCATTGGGCCTCTCCTCGAGCTATAAGACCCATTCAAAACACTTTGGGCCTCTAATAGAGTGTAAGACCCAACCCTTTGTAAATACAACCTATTTTGGGCCTCACTTATGGTATAAGTCCCGTTGTATTTCAAAAAGTTCGACGCGATCATCATCTGTTGAAAAACAAATCTTGGGCCTACCCTCGAGTAGTAAGACCCATTTCTTTTCTTTAAACTCTTTGGGCCTCTTGAGGGAGTATAAAACCCACCACTTTGTACAAAAAACCTTTTTGGGCCTCAGTCACTTGTATAAGTCCCTGTACAAATTAAAAACAACAGTGCAATCACTGGTAAAACCCTGGGCCTCTCCTTGAGCTGTAAGCCCCAAATCTTTCTTTTTCAAAACACTTTCTCCTTTGATTTTGAAATATACTGTTGTTTTCAATCTTTCTTTGTTGAACAACTAACCAAACAGCATGGAAGCTCTACAACCGAGTAAGTGTTTATATGCTTTCATTTACCGCTTTCATATACATATAACTGTATTGTGGGGCTGTTTCGCTGTAAGTCTTCTTTCATAAACTCATATCAACGGTGTAATAATAGTATAGATATTTAGAGTTTCCCCGGCAACTACGTCTAGCATTAAGCCCGTTGATCACTCTTAAATAGTCAAAACTAGATCCCCATAGGATTACCAGAAACAGTCTTCCCTCCACTTGGGGTTAAACAATATGGAGATATGAAAGGCAGCATTCTAGGTGAACCCTTTCATAGACTGTCACTCGTAGAAGTTGTCAAAGAAACTCTATTCCCCAGAGATGATCTCTTCTCCGTGAATTGCATCTCTAGAGTTTCTTCCAAATTCTCGAACTTTCCTGGCTTGATCTATTCTTTGTGAATAGCCTGTCTTAAACTTCTCGGGGTTTAGGGACCCACAGGCTTCTTAAAAGCACTTGTCAAGAAACTCTACTCCCCAGAGATGATCTTTTCTCCGTGAATGGCATCTCTTGAGTTTCTTCCAAATTCTCGAACTTTCCTGGCTTGATCTATTCTTTGTGAAAAGCCTGTCTTGAACTTCTCAGGGTTTGGGGACCCACAGGCTTCTTAAAAGCACTTGTCAAGAAACTCTACTCCCCAGAGATGATCTTTTCTTCGTGAATGGCATCTCTTGAGTTTCTTCCAAATTCTCGAACTTTCCTGGCTTGACCTATTCTTTGTGAATAACATGTCTTGAACTTCTCGGGGTTTGGGGACCCACAGGCTTCCTAAAAGCATCCCCGCCTCCTCTTGGGAGTTGTACATGGACCCGTCAGCTTCTTATAAGTATTCATAACCTCCTCTTAGGCTTCATATAAATGATTTCTTCCTCTGGGAATGATAGCCTCCTCTTGGGCTTAGTACAAATTGTCCATCGGCTTCTTAAAAGTTTCCAGCCTCCTCTTGGGCTTCGTACAAATTGTCCCGACGACCTCCTAGAGGTATAGGAACAGAAATCAGTCATCTTAATAGAACAGTCTTTCCAAGAGTCTACTACTATTTCTCAAAGCATAGTACGAAAGATGAAACTCTAGACTTGGATAGTCTAATTTCCTTGAGTCTCCAAGACATTCTCAAGCACCCTTCAAGAATAGGAAGGAACCCCATGGACTCGGACAGTCTCAATACCCATTGGATTTCCTATTTCCTTAAAGAAACAGGAAATTACCCCGATCCTTGGAACAAATCCATGAGTACATTACTCATATAAGAACTGATTTTCTCTTTGAACCAACATACTGGACCTGTCACTCAACTGAAACAGCACCATAGCCTCTCTCTTGGACTTTATACAAAGATTCTCCCCAGCGGAGCTAACATTTTTAGCCTCCATCTCGGGCTTCGTACGAGATACAAAAGCACTCTCTTGTTGAGTCAAACCTTTTAGCCTCTGTCTTGGGCTTTGTACAAGACCCAAATCACTCTCTTGTTGAGTATAAAACCCTTGGCCTCCATCTCAGCCTTCGTACGAGATACCATAGAGGACTCTCTTGTTGTGTCACTTCCCTTTTAGCCTCTATCTCGGGCTTTGTACGAGACATATCAAAAATACCCTCTTGTTGGGTCGCTAGCCTCCTCTTAGGCTTTGTATAAGAAAACCACTGGTTGATCCAATCAACCTTTTAGCATCAGAGTTGTGCCTCTTTCACAGTACACAAACATCAACAACTCCTTCCCCTTCATCTAATCGCTGTAAGCGGTAAGCCTCTGGATCATCTACATCCATGCCCCTGTCCCTCTTTTAGCATGAGAAAATCCTAAGGAAAGATAGCATTGCTCTACACTGAGTTAAAGTCTTCTCCTTCAGGTTGGAAATCCCCTATAAAGGAAATTATGGCATTGTCGGATTCACACATCCCGGTTAAAGTAATTCTCCTTTATAAACAGTTGTGACAGACAAACCCCTCTTTAGAGATGACAAATTCTCTCCTCTTCAGCTTCACATCTTGGGCTTTGAACAAGATACAGACTACCTTTCACTTCACGTCTTGGGATTTGAACAAGACACCAAAACACCGTTTCCTCCCATAACATAGGAGGAACTACGATCGCTCTGATTTCCCTGTTTTGGAAAAAACGGGAATACGTAGGCATAAGATTGAAAGAAAAATCTTAGAGAGCACACTAATCCAAAACCCAAAATCCTATACCCCCACATATCAATCGAAAAGCATCAGTCTTAACCTCCCACCAATCGACCGGACACCATTTTTAACAAAATAAACCTAAAAGAGACCCACAATCTTTGTAGCATCTGTAAACCAACAGTCATCTGTTCAAACTCAGTTTGCAAGCAGGGTTAATTGGAGATATCTATTTCCCTTCCTTCATCAGCTTCAATAGGATAAAAAATGAATCGAGCTGTAGATACCAAAGAGCTATAGTGCTTCGCAACCACATCCAAAATCGCTCGCTACAGAAAAATGGCGACTTCACTGGGGAGAACGAGATCTTGTTCTCTTCCCATCTATTAGGTGGAAACCTTAAAAGTGGCGCCTCGTGGGGCCGGTCTTTCTTTCTTTCTGGGATATAACTCTTTGTTGACTTCACTAGGATCTTAGGTCAAAAAACCCTTTAAGTGGGGAAGGAACCACAGAATGGCGTCTCCGCCGGGGAGCCATTTTCTGTCAGGAACATAAGATTCATAGCTTTTAAAAAGTCTGGGACATTAGGACAAATATATATATATATACTGCTTTTCCTAATTGATATCTGTGTTTATTTTTCTGCTAATGGGAATGCGTGTGATGCCGCATGTGGAAAGATTGAGTATACACTTAAGATAAGTGATGGCGACGAGGTCGACCATCAACCTCAGTGGAGGCTTCCCAATGCAACCCATTCCCTCTCATAGGCAATGGGCCGATTGTGACGTCTGAGAAGCTGAGGAGCCAACCCTTTTGTAGTACGGAAACTATCAGAAATAGTTGTCACGCGATACTACCCTCATTTGAGGCTGATGATCTATTCTCGGTGAATAACATTTACTCTAAGATTTCATACAGCTCGCTCGCGATCCGCTTGTTATTTGTTATCCTGGGAGGAGCTGATGATTTTGAGTACAGGTACAAAAATCATCCTAGTATAAACCTTTGGGGATGGGTAGAGCCTTGACTCCATGACAACGACCCTTTGACCCCATGTTTTTTTTATGTTTTTGTGTGCTGCATTCATGCATTCATTTAAAAAAAACATTAAAACATTCAAAAAATTTCTCTTCTAGTCTCTCTGTTTTTTTCAAAATAAACTAAGACTGTGATTGCAAATATCAGAGAAAAGGATTATGCTAATGGATTTCGGTAGAAGGAGAACTCATAAGTACACCTTCAGGATTCCAAAACTAGAGGATTTAAGAGGTTTGGCGAGGATGGTCACAAACCAAGAGGCTTTTAGAGCCAAGTACGGAGGTTTGCTATCTCTGCTAAGAGTCCATGTGATTGAGGGAATCATGGATGCGTTCATTCAGTTCTACGATTCGGTCTATCATTGTTTCACATTCCCGAATTACCAGCTAGCACCAACGCTGGAGGAATATTCTCATCTGATTGATCTACACATTACAGATCAAGCTCCATTTTCTGGACTGGAAGAAATTCCAAAGAATCAGACCATTGCAAGAGCAATTCATTTGGACGAGTCTGAGGTCAGGACTCACATGACCACTAAGGGTGGCATACAAGGTTTTCCAGCCCAGTTCTTGACAAAGAAAGCCCTGTACTTCGCCAGTATCGGGAACGTGACTGCTTTTGAAAGCATCTTTGTTTTACTCACCTACGGGTTATTTTTGTTGCCCAACATTAATAACTTCGTCGATATCAACTCCATTAAGGTTTTTCTCATTGGAAACCCTGTGCCGACTTTGCTCGCAGATGCGTATCATTCTGTACACTTGGGAAATTTGTACAACGGAGGGGAGATCACATGTTGCGTACCTCTGCTTTATAAATGGTTTATCTCACACTTGCCTAAGTCTGCTGCTTTTTGGGATCACAAGAGTGTCTTACGGTGCTCGCAGAAAATCATGTCCCTCACCAACTCTGACATTGATTGTGTAATAGGATTTATGACGGAATCAGGATCATTGAACGTTGTGGAAACTTCCCCAACGTACCCCTTATAGGAACTAAGGGAGGAATCAATTACCATCCAGTTCTTGTTCGTCGTCAATTTGGATACCCAATGAGGCACGTCCCACGGAGTGTTCATCTGGAAGGTCTTTTCTTCAAGGAAGGAGAAAGTGACAGAGCCCTAAAGACGGAAATAGTGCACGCTTGGAAACATGTTCATAAGAAAGGACGGGAGTCTCTAGGAAAACTGGGTTGTGTCTCGGTGGAGCCTTATCTCCACTGGGTACAAACTAGAGCTCTCAAGCTAAAGATGCCTTATCCTCGTCACAGAGTACTTCCACCGAGGGAGTCTGTCATGTACTTCATGACTGAGACTGAAAAGCTTTAGGTTACTCTAAACAAAGTTCAACGGGAGAGGAGGTCTTGGAAGAATAAGTATCGCACCCTCAACGTGGAGTGCATCAAAATACAACAACTACTGAGAGAGAAAGGTGCTCTGATTGAAATTCTGGAGCAACATGCTGTAGAGAATCAAGATGGCCAAAGGAATTTGCTCGCTCCTTTCACCTGGAAAAGGAATGACAACCCGACAACGGCCCAAGAGCCCCGGTCAGAGAAAAGGAAAATACCAGAGTCAGCACCCGATTTCTCTTTAGAGAGGACTCGGGACCCATTAGCTTAGGTTTCTGTTTCTGCACCTTGTAATCTACTGTATTTCCATTTCTGTAATCCTTTGAATTCAATAAAAAGGGGTTTCCCTACTGTTTGATATTTGCAATCTAATTGTCAAAGTTTATTTTGATTAAACCAAAAAATAATTAATATAATAATTGCATTCATCATTCTCACATCGCGAATTCTTCTTACCTACGAATCTCACATTTGTGTCTCAGTTCTAGAGTCAAACTGTCTCATTCGTACAATACTCGGGCCAATCGTCAGAAAAAGATGGATGATCTTGAGGAAGAGAACAGAAAGTTGAAAGAAGAGATCGACGCTCTGAGAGAGGATATGAGAAAGCTTCGTAACGACATGCAAGCCATGGTAAAAGCTCAGCTACAAAGGACTGTGATCTCAGAGATCACCTCAACACCCATAGTGGAGAAGTATTATCCTAGGTATCAAATTCCGAAAGATTATCCTTGGGGCATGCCTGTTAACTATATCCCGGAAGGATATGTTCCGCCGATCACTGAAGATCAGGGAATCATAACAGAAGCCGCTGGGCCTGAAGGTTACAAACTTTGGGAAAGCGAAGATGCCAGGGGCATACTGAAGACTCCTGAAGGTTACAAACTTCGGGAAACGCCAACATTCACTGCCGTAGTCATGGTACCACCCCCTGTGGTGCACACGGTCCCGGAAGGACAAATTCCACCGATACCTTCTGGTAAGAAGGAAACTATGTTCGATAGAATGGATGAATTCCAGGAACAGTTCCTGTAAATGCAGAAGGAACTGCAAGCCAACCGCGGTCAGGATTTATTTGGAAAGGACGCCTCAAACCTTTGTCTGGTCCCCAATGTGAAAGTTCCGCACAAATTTCAGGTGCCCGACTTTGAAAAATACAAGGGTAACTCTTTCCCTCAAAGTCACTTGGTGATATACGCTCGACGAATGTCAGCTCAGACGGAGAATCAGGACCTACTGATTCACTACTTTCAGGATAGTTTAACCGGTGCCGCACTCAAATGGTACATGGGTTTAAACCATACTACGATTAGTACATTCAGAGATCTTGGTACTGCCTTTATCTAACAATACAAATACAATCTGGACATGGCACCGGACAGAGATCAATGTCACAAAAGGACAACGAAACCTATAAGGAGTACGCTCAGAGATGGCATGAAGTTGCCGCTCAGATTTGTCCACCTCTTGAGGAAAAAGAGATGACAAAGATCTTCTTAAAGACCTTAAGCTCATTTTACTATGATAGAATGGTTACCAGTGCACCCAGTGATTTCACCGAGATGGTGGGCATGGGAGTTCATCTTGAGGAAGCCGTCTGAGAAGGACGTTTGGTAAAAGACGCTGGATTATCGAGTAGTACAAAACAATACGGTAGTGCTCTCCCTAAGAAAAAAGAGCAAGATATTGGGAATATCTCTCGGAATAGCAGCTGTAACTCCTGCTATCAGCCCTGCGTCTATTCCTACGTATCAACCTCAGGTTGCGCAGAGGCAACCTAATCAGCAAAGGACACAACAACCTCTTCAGCAGGCTCGTCCTCCATACAATAACAACCGTACAACACGGCCACCAGGGTTTGATCCTATACCCATGTTGTACGCAGAACTATTTCCGTTACTACTGGCTAAGGGGCACATCCAGACTAAGTCTCCTCTTACAGTACCGGAAAATCCGCCTTTTTAGTTTAAGGTGGATCAGATATGCCCTTATCATCAAGGAGGATCAGGGCATAACATAGAAAACTGTCTCAATTTCAAATCCCACGTGCAAAAGCTTGTTAGGAGCGGGCTCTTATCTTTCAAAGATACGAATCCCAATGTTCTCACATACCCGCTGCCTCAACATGAGAAAGCTGCAGTCAACCTAATTGAGAAAGAATTTAACAATATCTATCAAATTCATGATGTACTCTTGTTGAGGACCAATCTAGTCAAGATGCATTGTAGACAGAGTGGGTACGACCATGTGCCACCTCATAATTATCACCAGTGTGATGTCTGCTCTAAAAACAATCAAGGATGTTCTGTGGTTCAAGCATCTCTACAGGAACAGATGGATCTCGGATGGATCCAAGAGCACCGAGTTCATGGAGTTAACATGGTTTACACGAATTCCAACGTCATTCAGAACCACGACATCCGTGCGATGAATGTCAACTTGGTGGAAATGCACTCAAGGCAAAGCCAGTATCATAATCTGCCGCGGCACGATTATAGTTCTTGTTTGACTTGCTCAATAAACAAACAGGGATGCTC
Source organism: Lathyrus tuberosus (assembly GCA_022829125.1). Lineage (NCBI taxonomy): Eukaryota > Viridiplantae > Streptophyta > Magnoliopsida > Fabales > Fabaceae > Lathyrus > Lathyrus tuberosus. The sequence continues at coordinate 24,516,785 of JALAZF010000017.1, forward strand.
TTTCATACAGGAGGCCTTCCAGCGTCAGATGGATCTCGGATGGATCCAAGACTACCATGATAGGAATTCCTATCAGATCAATATGGTTCAAATCTTTGACATTCGCTTGATGAATACCAACTTGGTAGAGTTGCATGCTGAGCAGGTCCGAATCGGATTCCTGATATCACATAATTATCACAGCTGAAAAGCGGGTTGTGAAAACGATCAGGGATGTGCCTTTGTCCAGGAAGTACTCCAGCACTTGTTAAATCATTGGTGGATTCCAATCTACATGGATGAAGATACTCAGCAAATTAGTATCAATAACAGAAACCCCACTCGGCGTCAAAGTCAGGATGTCCGACTCGTGGAGGCTAACCTAGTGAGGTTACATTGTATTCAAAGTGGGCGTGGCCAGGTGCCACCACACAATTATGAACGTTGTGGAGTCTGTTCGGAAAGTAACCAAGGGTGCTACCTTGTGCGAGCAGCTCTCCAGGGGCAGGTGGACCGTGGAGAGATTCGCCCATATCCAGGTTCCGGACCCATCAATTGGTCGCCGAACTACCTTGCCAATCAAATTGAGGACGTTGTCGTCATCTCTGATCACCAGAGGACTAGAAATGTTTTTGCCATTATCCCTCTGCTTGACGAATCAAGAATTCCCAACCGCGAACGGATCGAGATTACCTACGATGGTCAGAAAAACCAGAAGGTTCCCATAGTCATCTATCTGCCGGGACCACTACTGTGTGAATCAGCTAAGGCAATCCCTTACAAATACGGTGCAACGATAATTGAAAATGGAAAGGAAATTCCATTACCCTCCGTCGTGAATATTGCAGACATCAGTCGTGTAACACGGAGTGGTAGAATCTTCAACAGAGGAGTTGGAGAGTCTAACAAAGAAAAGGAACTTCAGACAGAAGTTCCCAATCCACCAGTCGGTCAATCTAGTAATCGCGACCTTTCAAAAAATGATGATGAGATGTTGAAGCTCATCCAAAGGAGTGAATACAACATTGTTGATCAGCTATTACAGACTCCTTCAAAGATCTCAGTGCTATCAGTTTTACTCAATTCTGAAGCGCACAGGGAGGCTCTACAGAAAGTATTGGAGCAAGCCTTTGTGGAACAGGATGTAACAATCAGACAATTCGATAGTATTGTCTCTAACATCACTTCTTGCAATAACTTGGGATTTAGTGATGAGGAATTACCTGAAGAGGGTCGCCGTCATGACATGGCACTCAATATCACAGTCAACTGCCAGGACGATGCTTTAGCCAGCGTACTGGTAGACACAAGGTCAGCCCTGAATGTTATGCCGAAGTCCACTTTGATGCAATTATCATTCAAGGGCCCTCCGATGAGAACCAGCGAGATCGTCGTCAAAGCGTTCGACGGATCCAGAAAAATGGTTATCGGCGAAGTTGACCTTCCCATGACTATTGGTCCTCACACTTTCCAAGTCACCTTCCAGGTCATGGACATCCGGGCAACGTACAGTTGTTTATTAAGAAGACCTTGGATACATCAGGCTGAAGCGGTCACTTCAACCCTCCACCAAAAGCTAAAGTTCGTCCAGAACGGCCAACTCATCATAGTCTGTGGGGAACAGGCCTTGCTCGTCAGTAATTTATCGTCATCCACTTATGTGGAACCAGAGGGGATAATCGAAACCCAAATCCAAGCACTTTTGCTACACAAGGACGAACAATCCGGAGGAGGAACTTTGATTTCCTCATACAAAGATGCTATTAAAGCAGTCGAGAGTACCGATACAACAGGATGGGGACAGCTTGTCATTCCTACTAGCAATACAACAAAGAAGGGTCTTAGTTTTTCTGCAACCTGTACCCGGACAGCTGCTAACGATGAAAGTCTTTATCCCATTCAGGATTTCTTACATAGTGGAGGTTTCCTTCACCCAGTGTCTCAAATAGTCCATGCTATCAATGAGGAGGATCCCTCTGACACAGATGAGGAATGGAAGTTCTATCTTAACAAGGACAGTTATATGACTCAGGAAGAGGTGCCTACGCCATTTTGCTATCCCGCACAGAGTCCAAGATTTATACCACGGTCAGATGTCGAAATGATATACGGAGGTTGTGATCCGGAAGAATGTCGTGCTCCGCCAAATTCATTAGAGGAGGACACTCTGATGAAAGACAACTTTGACCACAATTACTATGGCCCGATGGATGGCCTGCCTATCTGGGAGCCCTACCCAGGAGACTTGGGGCCAGAAAGTCAGCCGAGTAATGAAACTCAGCTGAGAATCATTGAACAGAATACCTGTGTCCCCACCATGTCATGGGATCAACACTCAGGTCATTTAGAAACTACTCAACATGACGATGAATTTGCAACGTTTGCAAGACTTGAATCCATCAACTATGCTTTTCCTGAGGTCAACGTCATCAAGAGGGATGACTCCTCCAGTTCGAAAGAAGTGTGGGATACCCTGGGACAACCGAGTGGAAAATACGACTATATGGTCAAGTACACCGCTCCCGAAAGCTCTCGTATCAAGCTCGAAGACATCCAGCCAACTGGATGGGGAGATACAGCTAAGAGCACAAATGCTATGCAAATGCAACAGAGGAATCCTCCTACGACAACTCTGCCTGGGAGACAGATTCTAATGATCCTGCTCCACCAGAAATCAGCGTCATTTCTGAAGACAAATCAAGGAAGGTGCCAGACTTTGTGATTCACCGAGGAGTTCGCCGCCAATGGGTCGCAGTTGATGCTCTGAAGATTGTTCATAAGTCAAAGTAATTGCCATCTTTAACCTTTCACCCTGCCCAGGTGAAACGGATGTTTTGATAGGGCTCGCTTTCTGTAAATTTTCCCTCTTCGCTTCGTCCAAAGCGATAGAGTTTTGTTTTATAGGGCTATAGTTTCAAGAATCGACTTGTTCATTAATAAAATAACGTCATTCTGTAATTTTCGCATTAATTGTTGTTTTCTCTTTTTTGCTTTTTCTCAGAAAATGGTAATCCTAAAAAACAATTCAAATAAAAACAAGCAGTAATAAAAAAATACACTGCACACACTTTTGCATTCTCTCTATCTAAACACGAATCATCACGTCATCCAGATTGCTTATTTTAAACCCCGTTGAAACATACGATCCAATGCCTTCTCCCAACTTTGAGTTCCCGGTATTTGGGGCTGAAGAAGAAGTTGACAACGAAATTCCAAAAGAGATCTCCCGACTACTCAGACAAGAGGAAAGGTCTATTGAACCTCACAAAGAGCCGTTGGAAACGGTAAACTTGGGTTCAGAAAAGGAGAGAAAAGAAATCAGGATTGGGGCACTACTCAGTCCAACTGCCAAAGAGAGTTTGACAAAGCTTCTCAAAGAATTCCCCGATGTATTCGCTTGGTCCTATCAGGACATGCCAGGGTTGGATACCAGCATCGTGGAACATCACTTACCGTTAAGATCGGAATGTCCGCCAGTAAAGCAGAGATTAAGATGCACTCACCCGGACATGGCCATCAAAATCAAAGAGGAGGTACAGAAAGAGATTGACGTGGGTTTCCTCGCTACATCTGAATATCCTCAATGGTTAGCCAATATCGTACCCGTTCTGAAAAAGGACGGAAAAGTCAGAATGTGTGTTGATTACAGAGATCTGAATAAGGCTAGTCCAAAGGACGACTTTCCTTTACCACACATTGACATGCTGGTGGACAGTACAGCAAAGTTCAAAGTTTTCTCCTTCATGGATGGATTCTCGGGCTATAACCAGATCAAAATGGCACCAAAAGACATGGAAAAACTTCGTTCATCACCCCATGGGGTACCTTTTGTTACAAGGTAATGCCGTTCAGTTTGAAGAACGCTGGGGAAACTTATCAAAGGGCCATGACTACTCTGTTTCATGACATGATACATAAGGAAATCGAGGTATATGTCGATGATATGATTGCAAAATATAAGATAGAGGAGGAGCATGTGACCCACCTGTCTAAACTTTTCGAGCATCTGAGAAAATACAGACTCCGTTTGAATCCCAACAAGTGCACCTTTGGTGTCCGTTCAGGGAAACTCTTAGGGTTCATCGTCAGCCAGAAAGGAATTGAGGTTGATCCTGACAAGGTCAAGGCCATTCAAGAAATGCCTTCTCCGAAAACTAAAAAACAAGTCAGAGGATTCCTGGGACATTTGAACTACATCTCCAGATTCATATTCCTCATGACGGCGACATGTGCGCTGATTTTCAAATTACTCAAAAAGAACCAGGACTACGTTTGGACAGAAGGTTGCCAAACCACCTTCGACAGTATTAAGGAATATCTGTTGAATCCTCCGATTCTATCACCTCTAGTGGAAGGAAGACCACTGATCATCTACCTCACAGTCTTGGAAGACTCAATGGGGTGTGTACTTGGCTAACAAGACGAAACCAAACGGAAAGAGTTTGCCATTTACTATCTAAGCAAGAAGTTCACCGACTACGAGACTCGATACACTATGCTCGAGAAAACTTGTTGTGCTTTGGCTTGGGCAGCCAAACGTCTACGCTAGTACATGATTCGTCACACTACTTGGTTGGTCTCCGAGATGGATTCAATCAAGTACGTCTTTGAAAAGCCTGCTCTCACGGGAAGGATTGCCTGTTGGCAGATGTTGTTATCAGAATATGACATCAAGTACCATGCTCAGAAAGCCGTTAAAGGAAGTATTTAGCCAATCATTTGGCTTATCAACCGATTGACGATCAGGAATCAGTCGGGTTTGACTTCCTAGATAAAGATGTCATGTATCTAAAAATGAAAGATTGCGATGAACTGCTACCCAGTGAAGGGCCAGAACGAGGTTCCCAGTGGGGACTTATCTTTGACGGAGCTGTTAATCATAATGGAAACGGAATTGGGGCAATAATTGTTACCCCTCAGGGTACCCACATTCCTTTCACCGCTTGAATTACGTTCAAATGTATGAACAATGAGGCCGAATACGAAGCTTGTATTATGGGTCTCGAGGAAGCGATTGATTTGAGGATCAAAAACTTGAACGTATATGGCGACTCAGCCCTGGTTATCAATCAGATAAAGGGAGATTGGAACACATACCAATCAGGACTGATTCCTTACAAAGATTATGCAAGAAGGTTGTTACCTTTCTTCAACAGAGTCGAGTTTCATTACATCCCTCGTGATGAGAATTACATGGCTGATGCATTAGCCACTCTCTCTTCTATGATTAGTGTAGGTCAATGGAACGACCTATCTAAGATCGACATAATGCGCCTTTAAAGGCCCGCTTACATCTTCACGATTGAAGCAGTCATAGACGACAAACCTTGGTATCACGATATCAAATGCTTCCTTCAGAAACAAGAGTACCCACCTAGGGCATCTAGAAAAGACAGAAAGACCCTCAGAAGGCTAGCAGGTAGCTTCTTCCTGAGCGGTGACACGCTGTATAAGCGTAATTTTGACTTGGTCTTGCTCCGATGCATAGACAGACCAGAAGCAGACATGCTGATAAAAGAAATTCGCGAAGGATCCTTTGGCACTCATGCCAACGGACACACAATGGCGAGAAAAATTCTAAGAGCAGGGTATTATTGGTTGACAATAGAATCCGACTGCTACAAGTACATGAAGAGGTGTCACAAGTGTCAGATATACTCCGACAAAATTCATGTACCGCCAACGCATCTCAAGGTTCTTTCTTCCCCGTGGCCTTTTTCCATATGGGGAATCGACATGATTGGCATGATTGAGCCCAAAGCTACAAATGGACATCGGTTCATCCTAGTAGCCATTGACTATTTCACCAAGTGGGTCGAAGCAGCGTCATACGCTAATGTAACCCGACAAGTGGTGGTCCGATTTATCAAAAACAGTATCATCTGTCGTTATGGTGTTCCAAGCCAGATCATTACTGATAATGGATCTAACTTGAACAATAAGATGATGAAAGAGTTATGCACAGAGTTCAAGATCGAACACCATAACTCATCTCCCTACCGACCAAAGATGAACGAAGCGGTAGAAGTGGCTAACAAGAACATCAAGAAGATTGTTCAAAAGATGGTTGTAACCTACAAAGATTGGCACGAGATACTACCCTTTGCTCTTCACGGTTATCGCACATCTGTCTGTACTTCAACAGGAGCAACCCCTTTCTCTCTAGTATATGGCATGGAGGCAGTGCTCCTTGTAGAAGTAGGGATCCCATCAATCCAGGTATTGATGGAAGCTAAGCTTACAGAAACTGAATGGTGTCAAAGTCGACACGACGAACTGAATCTGATCGAAGAAAAATGAATCACGGCACTATGCCACGGTCAGTTGTATCACCAGAGAATGAAGAGGGTGTTTGACAAAAAGGTCCGACCTCACGTCTTCAGGAAAGGAGACCTTGTGCTAAAAAAGATACAATATTTTCTCACTGACTCTCGGGGCAAGTGGACTCCGAATTATGACGGCCCCTATGTGGTCACGAAAGCTTTCTCAGGCGGCGCCTTGAGACTTGCAACCATGGACGGAGAAAAATTTGCCTACCCCACAAATGTTGATATAGTCAAGAAATACTTCGCCTAAAAAAAACGTCTCGGTGGATTGAAAACCCGAAAGGGCGGTCCAGGCAAAAGTTAGAGACAAAAATAAAAAAATAATCATCCCGGTGGATTGGAAACATCACAGTACAATCCAGGCAAAAGTTAGGGATAATGGCAAGTAACTATGTTCGATAAAGAGGCAAGTCCCTCAGCAGCAGTTACACCATCCATCAGAGAAAAACTCCAGTCACGGTCATCTTCGACAGAAGCTCAGGATGCCCCGAATTCAAAGTTGGTAGAAGGATAGTGGTCGTTATGTTTCAACGTAGCCCTTTTCACTGTAAATTACCATTTTCTAACTTTGTAAATACTCTTTGGAATCACGCGTTTGGCTGATCTCCATCTTATCAATAAAATTTGAGCCTTGTGCTTTTGTTTGTAATTCTCATTTGTTTTAGCTTTACAGAACGACATTTTAATATGATTAACGATTCTTGAAATAAAACAAAAATGAATTTACTTGTAAAACTTTTTCTGCTTTTAAAATAAAGATGGCAATTTCTTTTGACTGTTGAACATCAAAAGAACATCAACCGCTTCTCCAGAAGTAAGCAAACTTCAAAGTGCAGAATCCAAGTACTCCTTCTAACCCAGTACGCCTGAAGGAAGGGATCAACTGTGTCAGAGACCTTGTTTCGTCTGACACGCCTCAGCCGAGTTCTCATCTCCTAAGCCCGACCAACATAGTTCCCCGCGAGGACTACTTCTCCTAAGCAAGGTAGAATTGTTACTTTTGGACCAACGGTACTTCTTCGCCCCGCGATGGCCGAGTATCCAGTCGTGTTCATCCATTAGTTTGTATGTCGCGTCGGTTTTGTCAGCATATACATACATACATCATGCATTATTGATTTTCATTCGCATTCATATTGCATCACTATCACTCTAGTCGGTCTTATCCCCTGGTGATAAAAAGTCCTCTCAATCGAGTTGTCAAGTTCTTTCTTCGTCAGGAAATGTCGTGTCGGAATTATCTCTCCTCCAGTTTATTGTTGGATTGAAGTTGGGCCCTTGACCACTTTGATAACTTGAACCTCTGAAAAGCCAGAGAAAACCTTCAACAAACGTCACTCTTCGCCATTGAAGATGATATCCTTGCTTTCCCGGATTAAGGAAAATCCCCAGAGAAAGCCTCTTAATCGCGAGATTCGATGGTACGGCAGTTTTTCTCCGAAAAGACCACTGATGAAAAGGTCATCGGCACCTCAAATTGGATCCCATCATATGGCATTTCTCCGGGAAGATCCCAAGAAAAGTATGATGTAAGACCCCAAACGAAGGCAGTCTTTCAGGAGACTCATTTTCCCCAGTAGAAACAAATGGCGTCTCTAACAGAGAAGTTTGTTCACCTCTACAACTCAGACGATTGAGTTCCCCAGCAAGTCTGACGTCAACTGTTTCCGTCAAATGGCATCTCCCCAGGAAAACTCGGCGAGAAGTTTGAAGGAAAACCGCTACGAATAGCGTCCCTTATCAATAAAGTTTATTGACAAAAGAAACTTATACCAGTTCCTTGGTAGGAAACCAGGATCGAGGGGAAGTTTAAATCAGAAACTAAGACCAGTTCCTTGGTAGGAAACCAAGAATGAGGGGAAGTTTAAATCATAAACTAAGACCAGTTCCTTGGTAGGAAACCAGGATCGAGGGGAAGTTCATCTCAAAAGAAAACTGAGACCAGTTCCTTGGCTGAAGACCAGGATCGAGGGGAAGTTTACCTTTTCTAAGCATCATTGCTTAGCAAAAGAAGATGAATGTGATCTGCTATTCATAACCACCATCAAAATTTCGGGTATTCCGGTATTTAATCCTCTTGTACCCCGAATGCCTGAATACCATCGTCATTCACACCTTCGTGTCCAAGAAGATTAAATAGGGGCATCTGTTGTAACACCCCACTTTCCCATTTATGAAAATACATAAAATTCTATGAAAATAATCAGAGTTTTACACCAAAAATAAAGTAGGATGCCACATTCATGAAAACAACATCAATATTCCTTTTATTGAATGAAATAAACAACGGAAATAATTCATTTAATTAAATCACGGCCACATGCCAACAACAAATAAAATTCCACATCAACTAGTGGTTCACCAAGAAGGTTCAACAGAATAAAGATACGTAACAAAATCTCAAGTAATTTGATAAATAACAAAATCTCCCAAAATATCCCCGTGTTACGTATCAAAGCACTCCTAAGACTCGAACAAGCAACATGTACTCCAGCAACCTAAGTACCTGGATTATCTGTACTTCCAAAGAAGCACAGACACAACAACAATAAAGGGGTGAGAAATCACATTCAATATTATCGGTGAATAAATACATGATAATAAGGTAGCATTCACATATATAAGTCAACAACACACCAACACGACCTACTATCCAATATCATCAACAACATCAAATAATAATGTAATGCAACACGACACCATGCATGCGGTACCGACTCATTGGTTCATTCAATCGAACCCCAGATAGATCACATACACCTCTACTTGGCAATGATCTATCCCCCACCATTCTCCATATAGGAGTACGGATGAATCACATACACTCCTCCTAAGCAATGATTCATCCCACCAATCACCATGAATATGCAAGACTCAACTATGCACAACAAAACATGTATACAAGCGTAAATACATGCACACGATCCTCCTGATCACATCATACGTATCATCAACACCATCGTCACGTAATTTGCTTCATACACACCAAACACCCAATTAATTAATTAATTAAAATTATTAATATTAATATATTCATCACCCATGTCTTATTTCTCAGCACCTGGCACCTATTCCCAACCTCTCAAACCAAGAGAAAACAATTCTGATGCGAAGACGGGAAAGAAATCGCAAAAATATGAAATTCTGCACCACTGATGTCCATACGCGTATAGGCCTGAGCCATACGCGTATGACTTGCTCTCTCGCCCAACCATACGCGTACTGCCCCATCTGATACGTGTATGGCCTCCTGCCTTGCTCTGCCATACGCGTATTGCCCAACTTCATACGCGTATGACCAGAGACCCATTTTCCTTCAAAAATTCAATTCTCAGATCTACATACGTGTATGGCTACTCCATACGCGTATTACCTTGCCAATCATACGCGTACTATACGAGTATGGGCAGAGGGCCATGCCAAACCCTCCCCTCAAGCTCCTCTTACGCGTAAGGCTCCCTTTCCTTCACTCCCATACGCGTATGGCCTAGCCCAATACCCGTATGGCCAGATCCATTACGCAAATCACCAGAGGCCTCACCATTCTGCACTCTGCTACAATTTCCACACTTCTCCACTTCCAATCAGTCCCATAATCGTTTCTACATTGATTTTAGGTCCAATTTTCATATTCTCACTTGTACCTAGAGTTACTACATGTTTTACAGGTCTATAATTCCAATCGTTCTCCCAATTGAACCAAAACCACAGGTTATCAGTACAAGTTCATACACAACAACATCATCAACAGAAAACCATGAAAACACACATCAATTCATGCACGATTCAGAGTCATAACAGGCATGATCAACAATTCAACAACATAACAATTTTGCATATGAAATCCTACGGGGTTAAGTACTCCCCACTACCCCATCATGAATAAAACACCAATATTAAACCCTTTTCGAATCTTTACAGGAAACCTGGACAATTGGGGAAGAAGATCAAGCCCTAGCACACCTTGTTCTTTCTCTCCTCTTGGTTCTCTATTCCTCGTTTCACGTGCCAAAACCTTTCTATTTTCCCTAAACCTCTTCTAATTCTCTTAATCCTATTTTAATTAAATTAATTAATAATAATAGCAATAATAACAATAATAATAATAAAATAATAATATTACTATTATTAATTAAATTATTATTATTATTAACTATACCACAATTAATATTAATCTAAAGGCTTTATCTCACCAACTCACCTTCCTAACTAAGGGCAACCCTTAAACGCACTCAAACACTTCCCCAAACAAGGTCACACAAATAAAATAACACAAGACGTCTAAATAATTAAAATGGGGTGTTACAACTCTCCCCCACTTAAATTATTTTCGTCCTCGAAAATTACCTGATGGAAACAAATCTGGATACAACTCTCGCATCCTGCTTTCCAATTCCCAGGTCACACTGCCTCCTGCAGCACCTCCCCAAGCTACTCTCACCAGAGGTATCTCCTTTCCTCAGAGTTGTTTCATATTACGATCTTCGATCCTCAACGGCATCGTCTCTACGGTAAGATTCTCCCTGATCTGAACTTTGTCTCTCTGAATCACATGAGACGGATCTGAAACATACTTCCGAAGTTGCGACACATGAAACACGTCATGCAAGTTCGAATGTTCAGGCGGAAACGCCACCCTTTAAGCCACTGTACCAACCCTCTGCAAGATTTGATACGGTCCAATAAACTTAGGATCCAACTTCTTGGATTTCAAAGCACGACCCACACCAGTCACTAGGTTAACTCTTAGGAACACGTGATCACCTTCACTGAATTCCAAATCTTTCCTCCTGTTATCATGATAACTCTTCTGTCTACTCTGAGACGCTTTCATCTTCTCACAGATCATCTGAATTATCTCAGTAGTTTGTTGCATAATTTCAGGTCCAAGCACCACATTCTCACCTGTTTCATACCAACATAGAGGTGTCCTACACCTCCTACCATACAAAGCTTCGAAAGGCGCCATTCCGATGCTAGAATGGTGACTGTTATTATACGTGAACTCAATCAATGGCAAATGAGTATCCCACACACCACCTTTTTCCAATACACAGGCTCTCAGCAAATCCTCCAACGACTGAATGGTCCTCTCTGACTGACCATCGGTCTGTGGATGATAAGCCGAGCTCAACTTCAACTTAGAACCCGAGGCTTCCTGCAGACTCCTCCAAAATTCTGAAGTAAACCTCGGATCTCTATCCGACACTATGCTTGACGGAACACCATGTAACTTCACAATCATCCTGATATAAATTTCCGCCAGCTTCGACAATGGAAAACTGATGTTAATTGGTATAAAATGTGCGGACTTTGTAAGTCGAATCACCACTACCCAAATAGCATCAAAGCCTCTTGCCGTATTTGGCAAACCAGTCACAAAATCCATATCAATACTGTCCCATTTCCATTCAGGAATCTCTAATGGTTGCATCAATCCCGAAGGCTTCTGGTGCTCTACTTTTGACTTCTGACATGTCAAACAAGCGTAGACAAACTGAGCTATGTCCCTCTTCATACCGGACCACCAAAACAACTTCTTCAAATCATGGTACATCTTTGTAGCTCCCAGATGAATACTCAAGCTACTCCGATGACTTTCTTCCAAGATTGCCTTTTTCAATTCCTCATTATCCGGTACACAAATCCTGCCCCGGAATCTCAACACACTAACATTATCCACTTTAAAGTCACTATCAGGATCATCTCCTCCTGCAGGCATCAAGTCCACTAATTTCACATCCAGTTTCTGATTTTCCTTAATTACATCCAAAAAGTCATTATTCACCTTCAGCATACCCAATCTGATACTTTCCGATGTAGTTTCACAAACCATACTCAAATCTCTGAACTGTTCAATCAATTCCATTTCCTTCACCATTAACGCAGACATATGGATTGTCTTCCGACTCAGAGCATCTGCCATAACATTAGCTTTTCCCTGATGGTAACTTAAATTGAAATCGTAATCCTTTAAGAACTCTAACCACCTTCTTTGCCTCATATTCAATTCTTTCTGGTCGAACAAATATTTCAAACTTTTGTGATCACTAAATACTTCAAATCTTGATCCATACAAATGATGTCTCTAGATTTTTAACACGAACACCATTGCAGCTAATTCCAGATCATGAGTAGGATAGTTTCTCTCATGCACCCTCAACTGTCTTGAAGCATAAGCCACTACCTTGCCACCTTGCATCAACACACCGCCTAATCCCATCTTAGACGCATCACAATACACTACAAAAGAATCATTTGGACTTGGTAAAATTAACACTGGTGATGTAGTCAACTTCTTCTTCAGTTCCTCAAAACTTTCCTCACAGGCAGCATCCCAGACAAAAGCTTGATTCTTCCTGGTCAACTGAGTCAATGACAACGCCAATTTAGAAAACCCTTCAATGAATCTTCTATAGTAACCTGCCAAACCCAAAAAGCTTCTAATCTCCGTTGTGGTCTTCGGAGTTTCCCACTGAAGTACTGCACTTACTTTAGAGGGATCCACCGCTATACCATCACCAGAAATCACATGACCCAAGAAACTCACGGTCTTCTACCAAAATTCACACTTCGAGAACTTTGCAAACAGTTTATTATCTTTTAACACCTGCAATGCAATTCTCAAGTGACCTGCATGCTCTTCGTCAGACTTAGAATAAATCAGTATATCATCAATAAATACCACAATAAACTTATCCATATAAGAATGGAAACTACGATTCATATATTCCATAAATACACCCGACGCGTTAGACACTCCGAAAGGCATCACTGTATATTCGTAATGTCCGTAGCGAGTTCTGAAAGCAGTCTTCTGAATATCACCTTCCTTTACTCTAATCTGATGGTAACCCGACCTCAGATCAATTTTGCTGAAAACACGAGCTCCTACCAGCTGATCCATTAAGTCATCAATCCTCGGAAGTGGATACTTATTCTTAATGGTTACTTTATTCAACTGACGGTAATCAATGCACAGACGCATACTACCATCCTTCTTTTTCACCAAAAACACTGGAGCTCCCCACGGTGACACACTTGGTCTGATAAACTTCTTATCGAGCAATTCCCCGACCTGAGATTTAAAATCTGCCAATTCTGATGCGGACATCCTGTACGGTGCCATAGAGATAGGTCTGGTACCCGGTACAAGATCAATAGCGAATTCAACTTCCCTTGTCGGAGGCAATTCTGTGATGTCATCTGGAAACACTTCAGGAAATTCATTCACTACTGGTAATTCATTAACTGAAGTCTTGCTTTCAACAGATAACGAGGCAAACACCGCAAACATCTTCGCTTCGTCCTCCAACAACGCCCTCAACTCCTTGCTAGATAGCGGATCTGCTAATGCTTCCTCTTCAGAAGTAAGAAATAGTAACGTCTTCCGAAAGCAATCAATATACACCCGGTTGAACTCCAACCAGTTCATTCCCAAAATAACATCAAGATTACCGAGTGGTAAACAAATCAAGTCCACTCTGAAATCTCTACCAAACATGGTCAGCGGACACTTCAAACACACCAAAGAAGTAACCACGGAACCAATAGATGGAGTTTTAATCGTCATCCTCTGCTCTAGAGTAGATGGCACAATCCCTAATCTCTTCACACAGTCAACAGAAATAAACGAGTGCGTTGCACCCGTGTCAATGATAGCAATCAAAGGAACATCATTAATAAAGCAAGTACCTTTGACAGAACGCTCCTCCTCAGTGGATTAGGCTCCCACCAAGGCAAACACTTTCCCACCAGTTTGAGACGCCTGAGACTTCTTCGGCTTCTCACAGTGGGTGCTGATGTGACCCTTCTCTCCACAATTATAACAAGTGGGCATAGTGGCTCTGCACTCAGCTATAACATGCCCTGCTTTGCCACACTTGAAACACTTCTTCACCTCATTCTGACAGTTGTTAGCACGATGACCCGTGCCACCACATCTGAAGCACTTGAGAGTATCAGCACCTGCTCCCTTCTCCTTTAGTTTCTTCCCCACATCGGTTTTCTGTTTCCCCTTATCAGCTGGAGCACTGTAAGGAGTACCTCCAAATCTCTGCTTACCCTTTTTCTCATTCACAGCTTTGTAATGAGCAATTCTGGCTCTGTTGTCATTATCATAAATTCTGCTTCTGCTTACTAGCTCTGGATAGTTTCTTATCTTCTGACAAGCAATACCCAATTTGATCTCGGGACGCAGCCCGTTCTCAAACTTCAAACACTTCGAAGTCATAGCTTCTTCAGTATTGTAATGAGCACAATACTGAACCAACTCCTCAAACTTAGCGGCATACTCAGCAACAGTCTTATCACCTTGCTTCAGCTCCAGAAATTCAACCTCCTTTGCACTACGAATGTATTCCGGAAAATACTTTTCCAGAAACTCAGCTTGAAACACAGCCCAAGTAATCTCAATACCTGCAGCTTCCAATCTCTGAGGACTATTGTCCCACCAAGCCTCAGCCTCTCCTTCCAGCATATGCGTACCAAACCGTACCTTCTGAGCATCACTGCATTCCATGGTCCTGAAGATCTTCTCCACAGCATTCAGCCATTTTTGTGCAGCCTCCGGATCTAAGATGCCTCCCTCATAAGTAGGCGGCTTGTTGCTCTGGAACTGTGCTAAGTCACGAAACTGAGCACCTCCAGCCTGATTGGCATTCTCTACAACCTGTGCCATGGCTTGCATAGCAGCATCCAGAGCAGCATCATTCCTTCCTGCCATACTGCTCAACAACAACACAACATAAGGTCAGAATAACTACTCAACTCATATTCTAAGGATAGACTCAACTCTAACACCTGGCCGGATGGACCGACCTGCTCTGATACCAATTGTAACACCCCACTTTCCCATTTATGAAAATACATAAAATTCTATGAAAATAATCAGAGTTTTACACCAAAAATAAAGTAGGATGCCACAGTCATGAAAACAACATCAATATTCCTTTTATTGAATGAAATAAACAGCGGAAATAATTCATTTAATTAAATCACGGCCACATGCCAACAACAAATAAAATTCCACATCAACTAGTGGTTCACCAAGAAGGTTCAACAGAATAAAGATACGTAACAAAATCTCAAGTAATTTGATAAATAACAAAATCTCCCAAAATATCCCCGTGTTACGTATAAAAGCACTCCTAAGACTCGAACAAGCAACACGTACTCCAGCAACCTAAGTACCTGGATTATCTGTACTTCCGAAGAAGCACAGACACAACAACAATAAAGGGGTGAGAAATCACATTCAATATTATCGGTGAATAAATACATGATAACAAGGTAGCATTCACATATATAAGTCAACAGCACATCAACACGACCCACTGTCCAATATCATCAACAACATCAAATAATAATGTAATGCAACACGACACCATGCATGCGGTACCGACTCATTGGTTCATTCAATCGAACCCCGGATATATCACATACACCTCTACTTGGCAATGATCTATCCCCCACCATTCTCCATATAGGAGTACAGATGAATCATATACACTCCTCCTGAGCAATGATTCATCCCACCAATCACCATGAATATGCAAGACTCAACTATGCACAACAAAACATGTATACAAGCGTAAATACATGCACACGATCCTCCTGATCACATCATACATATCATCAACACCATCATCGCGTAATTTGCTTCATACACACCAAACACCCAATTAATTAATTAATTAATTAAAATTATTAAAATTAATATTTTCATCACCCATGTCTTATTTCTCAGCACCTGGCACCTATTCCCAACCTCTCAAACCAAGAGAAAACAATTCCGACGCGAAGACGGGAAAGAAATCGCAAAAATATGAAATTATGCACCACTGCTGTCCATACGCATATAGGCCTGAGCCATACGCGTATGACTTGCTCTCTTGCCCAACCATACACGTACTGCCCCATCTGACACGTGTATGGCCTCCTGCCTTGCTCTGCCATACGCTTATTGCCCAACTTCATACGCGTAAGACCAGAGACCCATTTTCCTTCAAAAATTCAATTCTCAGATCTACATACGTGTATGGCTACTCCATACGCGTATTGCCTTGCCAATCATACGCGTACTATACGAGTATGGGCAGAGGGTCGTGCCAAACCCTCCCCTCAAGCTCCCCTTACGCGTAAGGCTCCCTTTCCTTCACTGCCATACGCTTATGGCCTAGCCCAATACGCGTATGGCCAGATCCATTACGCAAATCACCAGAGGCCTCACCATTCTGCAATCTGCTAGGATTTCCACACTTCTCCACTTCCAATCAGTCCCATAATCGTTTCTACATTGATTTTAGGTCCAATTTTCATATTCTCACTTGTACCTAGAGTTACTACATGTTTTACAGGTCTATAATTCCAATCGTTCTCCCAATTGAACCAAAACACAGGTTATCAGTACAAGTTCATACACAACAGCATCATCAACAGAAAATCATGAAAACACACATCAATTCATGCACGATTTCAGAGTCATAACAGGTATGATCAACAATTCAACAACACAACAATTCTGCATATGAAATCCTACGGGGTTAAGGACTCCCCACTACCCTATCATGAATAAAACACCAATATTAAACCCTTTTCTCCCCCCTTACCTCAAATCTTTATAGGAAATCTGGACAATTGGGGAAGAAGATCAAGCCCTAGCACACCTTGTTCTTTCTCTCCTATTGGTTCTCTATTCCTCGTTTCACGTGCCAAAACCTTTCTATTTTCCCTAAACCTCTTCTAATTCTCTTAATCCTATTTTAATTAAATTAATTAATAATAATAACAATAATAACAATAATAATAATAAAATAATAATATTACTATTATTAATTAAATTATTATTATTATTAACTATACCACAATTAATATTAATCTAAAGGCTTTATCTCACCAACTCACCTTCCTAACTAAGGGCAACCCTTAAACGCACTCAAACACCCCCAAACAAGGTCACACAAATAAAATAACACAAGACGTATAAATAATTAAAATGGGGTGTTACATCTGTCATACCCCAAATTTTGACCACTAAGATTTCCCATCATTGTGCAAATCATCATCACAATATGTGGGTGTCATTATGCTTCATCAGTCTCCCCAAAGATGGGTGAGCATTCACTACTATCAAAATTAGGGTTTCAAGCCCTCTCAGAGTTCTTACACAAATGATCAATCAAGAAATGACATGATCTTCAGCTTGTCTAACCTCTCAAACATCCACAATGGATCAAGAGGACTCCCACATCAAGGATCAAGCACAAGGTTGCTCTCTTCTAGGTGGATCAAGCCTCAAGATCGCCAGTGTCACCAAATTTGGGTTTTGGTCGACCAGGGCGTCCAGTTGGAAATTTTCCTCTGGGCATGAGTCAAACATCCAAAACATAACCTAATATGCTCCATGTAACCTCATGAACCCAATCATCAAGTCAATTTGACCTCAGGGGATGCATACATCAAAAATCAGGAATTAGGGTTTCTTGACCTAATTCACCCCTAAGTTGACTTTTGGGACCAACTATGAACCAAGACCTCAAGACATGATTTGAGGGTCTCCAATATACCATATTGATCCATTTGTAACAATGGATTGATCCAAGAAGCTTGAGCAACAAGTTTCAATTTTATCTGAACCACAGTTAGGGTTTCGCGGGAAAAGTCAACTGTAACTTTGACTTTTGACCAGGACATGCTCCCAAACCCTAAGACATGATTCAATATACCCTATAACACCCATGGAACATGTCCATCAAGTTTGATTTAGGTCAAGGACATGATTTCCTGAAGAATTGCACAGTTTTGAATTCATCGGATAAAAAGTCAACTGTGCACAAAAGTCAACTTTGACTTTTTGAGATTTTTCACAAAAATGGATTTTTAACCCTAAAATGATGTTAATGTATGATTTGAATCATCATTCATCAAGAAAAATCAAAGAAAATGGGATAACTTGTAAAAGGGGTAACCATAAAAACTTAGAAAAAATTTCTAAGTTATGAAAAAAAGTGCCAAAGGTACCAACTTTGGAGGATCATAACTCCTAAACCACAAAGCCATTTTTTTCCATCCAAAGCTTGATTTGTAGACCTCATTGCCCTCTACAAAAGCTTCATACTGACCTATGTCCAAATTCCTCATGGATTTTGAGTTATGGAGTGATCAAAATCAAGAAAAGTCACATTGTTCCAACACTTAGTGAAAATTTCACTAAGTCAGATTTTGCCTTACTTTTTTCCAAATGTAGGGACATTTTTCACTTGGATCCAAAAAGTATCAAAACCAAATATGATCAAACAGTTGTTGTATCATATGAGGGCTTTCCAAAATGGCCAAGAACATCACCAAATTCAATTTGGGCCATGAGATATGACATTGGCAAGTTGCCTTGCTGAAATCTGCCAAGGCAAGGCAGAATTTTGCACTTTTGCTCGATTTGCCAAAATCAGCCAATTCCAAGCCTTGTCATCACTTTGGACACATCTGAGGATTGAATCTAAATGGGACAATCACTGAGCCAAGCCTCCAAAGTCCTTGGAACAAGAAATAGCATGCTAAACCTAGAATTGCCCAAAATAGGGACAAGACTCCAATTTTGGATTTGAGCATTCAATGGAAGCACCAAGGTGGCATGGACTGAGCTATTAGCAACTAAATTCAGTCAAGACTTATCCAAGACCAAGGGGACCAACAGCCTGTGCCCTAACCTCTAGTCAATGGCTAGAGGAGACTTGGATTTTCATTTGCCAACATTGGCCAACCCTACTCAGCAGTTGCCATTCACTATTCCTTGCAAAATAAACTTGCTCTACTATAAATAGAGCTCAATTATTATCAGTTTAAGTACACCAAAGGCCTACAATACTTTCCTTTCTCAAAATCCACTTCTCACTCTCAAAAATGCCTTTCTTAGCAAGTCACTATCGGGTTTTTCATTAGAGAGCAATTCCACTCAAACCAATCACACACACGCCTCATATACTTCATATGTGAGCTGATCAAACACTTAAACAACATCTGGAACACTGATTTCTCAGAATCACCAGTCAATTGCTCAAGGTTTTAACCAAGTTGCAGTTGAGATGCCATGAAGTGATCCAGCCAATTTCCATCAAGTCCAAGCATTCAAACACACTCCATAAGGAGTAGGGAAGCTGTTCAGATCATCACAATTCATCTGTAACACCTCCAACTCTGAAATCAATTTGCTCTTGCTGTCACGACCTAGAGGTAAGCCTAAACTTGGTCATCTCTCAATCTATGCATATTTCCTCGCACAATACTTTTGCCAAATGTTCATAATCATGCATGGAATGTTTCCCCTCAAGTAATTGCTTTGTTTGAATCGTGTATTAAAAATCCCAGCCTTCATGCAGAATTTAGGGCTCTTGAGGATTTATCGTGATTTCTTATTTTATGCTTAATTTAAATGAAATTAATTGTCATAAACATGATCGTGAGGTGAAAACGAGCAGATTGATATGTGGATTGCATGATATAATCAAGTATTCAGTGAGATTGGTTAGAAAATGTAAATCTGGGCAAAGCTGAAAAACGCGTGTGTTCTTCAGCTGTTCTTGGCGCCCTTTTTAAAAATTCAAATATTTGAATTTTGTGATATTATTTAATTGATTCAAAAATTAATTTCTCTCTGAATTTTAATGATTTTGAGTTGATTCTTTTTTTAATAATTCACAAAAATGTTAAAATATTTTATTTTCCCAAAAAATCCCAAAAATATTATTTATTTCATATAATTGATATTTTTGCAAAGAATTAATGTTTTAATCGTTTTTGACATTTAAAATATTTTTTCCTTATTGATTTTGAAAATTTTAATGATTTCTAATCATTTTGTAGGGCAAAACTTGATTTATGAAGCATTAATCCAATATCACAATTTGTTTTCCACATGTTAAACAATTTTGATCATTTTAATTGAATATTTTATTCAATTAAAACACATTTTGAAAACAAATTAGGGTTTTTGATTAATTCAACCCTCATAAATCATTTTCAAAACTCTTTGGGCCTCTTAATAGAGTGTAAGACCCAAAACCCCTTGTACAAACCATTTTGGGCCTCACTTATTGTATAAGTCCCTCTGTACAAGTGAACGACGCGATCGTCGCCTTTTAAAAATCCATTGGGCCTCTCCTCGAGCTATAAGACCCATTCAAAACACTTTGGGCCTCTAATAGAGTGTAAGACCCAACCCTTTGTAAATACAACCTATTTTGAGCCTCACTTATGGTATAAGTCCCGTTGTATTTCAAAAAGTTTGACGCGATCATCATCCGTTGAAAAACAAATCTTGGGCCTACCCTCGAATAGTAAGACCCATTTATTTTCTTTAAACTCTTTGGGCCTCTTGAGAGAGTATAAGACCCACCCCTTTGTACAGAAAACCTTTTTGGGCCTCAGTCACTTGTATAAGTCCCTGTACAAATTAAAAACAACAGTGCAATCACTGGTAAAACCCTGGGCCTCTCCTTGAGCTGTAAGCCCCAAATCTTTCTTTTTCAAAGCACTTTCTCCTTTGATTTTGAAATATACTGTTGTTTTCAATCTTTCTTTGTTGAACAACTAACCAAACAACATGGAAGCTCTACAATCGAGTAAGTGTTTATATGCTTTCATTTACCGCTTTCATATACATATAACTGTATTGTGGGGCTGTTTCGCTGTAAGTCTTCTTTCATAAACTCATATCAACTGTGTAATAATAGTATAGATATTTAGAGTTTCCCCGACAACTACGTCTAGCATTAAGCCCGTTGATCACTCTTAAATAGTCAAAACTAGATCCCCATAGGATTACCAGGCACAGTCTTCCCTCCTCTTGGGGTTAAACAATATGGAGATATGAAATGCAGCATTCTCAGTGAACCCTTTCATAGACTGGCACTCGTAGAAGTTGTCAAAGAAACTCTATTCCCCGGAGATGATCTCTTCTCTGTGAATTGCATCTCTTGAGTTTCTTCTAAATTCTCGAACTTTCCTGGCTTGATCTATTCTTTGTGAATAGCCTGTCTTGAACTTCTCGGGGTTTGGGGACCCACAGACTTCTTAAAAGCACTTGTCAAGAAACTCTACTCCCCAGAGATGATCTTTTCTCCGTGAATGGCGTCTCTTGAGTTTCTTCCAAATTCTCGAACTTTCCTGGCTTGATCTATTCTTTGTGAATAGCCTGTTTTGAACTTCACGGGGTTTGGGGACCCACAGGCTTCTTAAAAGCACTTGTCAAGAAACTCTACTCCCCAGAGATGATCTTTTCTCCGTGAATGGCATCTCTTGAGTTTCTTCCAAATTCTCGAACTTTCCTGGCTTGATCTATTCTTTGTGAATAACATGTCTTGAACTTCTCGGGGTTTGGGGACCCACAGGCTTCCTAAAAGCATCCCCGCCTCCTCTTGGGAGTTGTACATGGACCCGTCAGCTTCTTATAAGTATTCACAACCTCCTCTTAGGCTTCATATAAATGATTTCTTCCTCTGGGAATGATAGCCTCCTCTTGGGCTTAGTACAAATTGTCCATCGGCTTCTTAAAAGTTTCCAGCCTCCTCTTGGGCTTCGTACAAATTGTCCCGACGACCTCCTAGAGGTATAGGAACAGAAATCAGTCATCTTAATAGAACAGTCTTTCCAAGAGTCTACTACTATTTCTCAAAGCATAGTACGAAAGATGAAACTCTAGACTTAGATAGTCTAATTTCCTTGAGTCTCCAAGACATTCTCAAGCACCCTTCAAGAATAGGAAGGAACCCCATGGACTCGGACAGTCTCAATACCCATTGGATTTCCCATTTCCTTAAAGAAACAGGAAATAACCCCGATCCTTGGAACAAATCCATGAGTACATTACTTATATAAGAACTGATTTTCTCTTTGAACCAACATACTGGACCTGTCACTCAACTGAAACAGCACCATAGCCTCTCTCTTGGGCTTTATACAAAGATTCTCCCCAGCAGAGCTAACATTTTTAGCCTTCATCTCGGGCTTCGTACGAGATACAAAAGCACTCTCTTTTTGAGTCAAACCTTTCTACAAGACCCAAATCACTCTCTTGTTGAGTATAAAACCCTTGGCCTCCATCTCGGGCTTCGTACGAGATACCATAGAGGACTCTCTTGTTGAGTCACTTCCCTTTTAGCCTCTATCTCGGGCTTTGTACGAGACAGATCAAAAATACCCTCTTGTTGGGCCGCTAGCCTCCTCTTAGGCTTCGTATAAGAAAACCACTGGTTGATCCAATCAGCCTTTTAGCATCAAAGTTGTGCCTCGTTCACAGTACACAAACATCAACAACTCCTTCCCCTTCATCTAATCGCTGTAAGCAGCAAGCCTCTGGATCATCTACATCTATGCCCCTATCCCTCTTTTAGCATGAGAAAATCCTAAGGAAAGATAGCATTGCTCTACACTGAGTTAAAGTCTTCTCCTTCAGGTTGGAAATCCCCTATAAAGGAAATTATGGCATTGCCGGATTCACACATCCCGGTTAAAGTAATTCTCCTTTATAAACAGTTGTGACAGACAAACCCCTATTTAGAGATGACAAATTCTCTCCTCTTCAGCTTCACATCTTGGGCTTTGAACAAGATACAAACTACGTTTCGCTTCACGTCTTGGGCTTTGAACAAGACACCAAAACACTGTTTCCTCCCATAGCATAGGAGGAACTACGATCGCTCTGATTTCCCTGTTTCGGAAAAAACGGGAATACGTAGGCATAAGATTGAAAGAAAAATCTTAGCAAGCACACTAATCCAAAACCCAAAATCCCATACCCCCACATATCAATCGAAAAGCATCAGTCTTAACCTCCCACCAATCGACCGGACACCATTTTTAACCAAATAAACCTAAAAGAGACCCACAATCTTTGTAGCATCTGTAAACCAACAGTCATCTGTTCAAACTCAGTTTGCAAGCAGGGTTAATTAGAGACATCTATTTCCCTTCCTTCATCAGCTTCAATAGGATAAAAAATGAATCGAGCTATAGATACCAAAGAGCGGTAGTGTTTTGCAACCACATCCAAAATCGCTCGCTACACAAACCAAAGAAATATCTCCATTATGATCACATGAGGTTATAAAAGAGTATAAAAATAATGCACAAATTGTTCCAACAACTAGGAAAAATAACAAATCACAAATACTTACAATTTTAGAATGAGAAGACAAAGAATCCCAAAAAAACCTAGTGCAACATGAATCAATATCTCTTTACTCAAATTTTATCTTAATGATCCGAAAAATGGATGTGTAGTACTATATGTCTCACAAACTTTAAGTCCAAATATTAGCTTGATTCAAAAGTTAATGAATTTGAAATCTATATTTTTCTAAAATTGGTTTGAGAAAGAAAGGAATGAAGTTTCTCGGTAGTGATTGATTTACTCCTTTCTTTTCTCTCTATATCCTAGGAATAAATAATCATCGTGGTGGAGTTAAAATGTTCAGAGTAAAGTTAAATTAAAAAAATGTTTTAAAAATTTTTCTAGGCTTAAAAATGTCGAAACTTATGAAAATTATAAGAAAGTTATAAGAATGCAACATAAGGTAAAAGAAACGTTGAAAATGATGAGTAGTAACAAGGTGGTTGGGCCAAATAACACACATATTGAAGTGTGGAAAAGTCTTGGAGATGGAGGTATTGAATGAGTCACCCAATTTCTTAACGGAATTATAAGGTCCAAGCAAAAGTCAGATGAATGGATAAGAAATGCTTTAATTTTGATCTATAAGAATATTGAGGATATTCAAAATTGTACTGAGTTATAAGGGAGATTAAACTTATGAGTCATGCCATAAATTTATTAAAAAGAGTGATTGAACATAGACTAAGAAATGAGACTTAAGTTACTAATAATCAATTTGATTTTATGCATGGGAGGTTGACCATGTAAGTGATTTATTCACTATGACATGTACTGGAGATGTATAAGAGGGATTCACAATACTTGTATTTAGTTTTTTATTGATTTGTAATAGGAATGTGACATATTTCCTAGTGAGATTTTATGGATAACCCTAAAAAATAAAGGGGTTAAGATTTACTATATTCGAGCATTTTAAGATATGTATGAGGGAGGTCTTGAGTAGTGTGAGGATAGATGGCAGAAAGACAAAAGGTTTTGTCATAAAAATAGGATCCTAAACCCTTACTTTTTCACTTTAGTTTTGATTGTGCTTACATAACCCTTCCAAGAGGTATCACTAAGAGGTATACTTTTTGCATATTATATTGTCCTATTTGAAGAGTTGAGAGAGGAATTAAATGGGGGATTAAATGGGAGATTGAAAACTTGGAGACAAGGCTTAAAAGCGTATGGCTTCCACCTAAGTAAAAATATGATAAAGTATATGAAATTTCAGTTTAGCAAAAGGACAATTGTTTCTAGACATGTAAGTTGGAAATCATATCATACCACAAATCTTGGATTTATAGTAGAAAACGATGAAAAAATAGAAGGATGCATAAATCATCAAATTTAAGTTAAGTGGTTGAAATGAAAGAGGGTCTTAGGTGTCCTATGTGACACGGAAGTACCATTCAAACTAAAAGAAAAATTATATTGGACATCTACAAGACTGATGATGTTGTATGAGATAAAATGTTGGACTATAAAGAACCAACACGAAAATAAATTAAGTGTAGCATAAATGAGAATTTCGTATTGGATGAGTAGTAAGATTAGACCAGATAAAATTAGAAATGACAAATATTAGAGAGTGTTGGTATATCAATTACGAGTATGAGTCATACATTGGATGAAAAAGTAGACGTTGAACACTTATAAGTAAGATGACTCATAAATCTAATGGCTTAAGATTTTGGATTAAATTAGGTGTCCAACTCATTTTATGTGATTGTTCAAAGTTCATTGTGGTGATTCCTGTGAGTGTTTAAAATTCATTGTGGTGATTCCTGAACCCCCTCGTGACCTAACAAAGAGTATGTTGCGTTAGCACCTATAGTAGAAATGATGATAGAAAATATACATAATTTGATCCATGTAGTCGAGTTTATTTAGCAGTATAAGACTTGATTGTTATTAATTATTATTATAATAAAAAAAGAATTAAATATGTTTGTGATTCTCCTAAATATCTCATATTTGACTTTTAGTCCTTCAAACAATTTTCTTTAAAGAATGATCCTCGTAAAAATTTACATCCATACTTTTGATCTTTCCTGCTAAAATTATTGTTAATTTAGTCGCTAAATAGTAAACCGTCGCTAATTCTATAACTAAGTTGTAAAAAATATCACTAAGTTGTAGGATGGACCAAAAGTGTGGATAAAAAATTTTTTTAAAAAAATTTTGAAAAAAAAAATTTTAAATTAAAAATAAAATATAAGATATTTAGAAGTGTCACAAACATATGTAACTTTAAAAAAATATGAAGTCTTATTATTATTATTATTATTATTATTATTATTATTATTATTTTATATTTTTAAGAGTTTAAGGTGATTGTCTTGGTGACATTATTCTTGAATCGGCCTTAAAAGTAGTTATGGGTAGAGTTGTTTATGGTACAGTTCATAGAGAAAACCGTACTGAACCGAACCAAACTATAATAAAAATTTACTCAAACTGAACTGAACTGTTTCACTTTACTTAGAACCAAACCGAATCAAAGTCATTGGTTTGGTATATCGTTTAGAAATTCTGAATCGTATTGAACCGTTACAAAAGACAATTTTTCTACACCGAACTATTTATTAAAGAACCGATTCATAAAACTAAAAATTAAAAATACTAAAAACTGTCTTGATAAGTTTTTAGAACCGAACTGTTTATTAAAGAACCAAACCATATACATTGTGGATCCCAACTCAATAAGTATAACACACCAAAGAGACCCAATTTGATTCACAATCAACTAAATCTAATAGCTTAATTACCAAGCACCAATTTAATTTAATTTAATTGCTTAACAACTACAGAACTTCACAAGTTAATACTAATTGAAATGAAGCCATTGATTAGAATCTCACACCATGAAACATAAGTAAAAATTAGAAAGCATTAAGTTGCATAAACAGTTGGAGTTGAAACTTCTGATCTAGATTCCGTAGACGACGGTCGATTTTCGGGACGAATCCCTTCCATCATTCTCACCACTTCAGACATTTTCGGTCTCTGATCTGGCATTCTTGTAGCACAAGCCATCCCTATCTGCAGCATCTCCACCATTTCTTCTTCTATATTTGAATACCTCAAAAGCTCCACGTCGAAAACCTCTGCAGTCCATTCCTCTCTCACGACGGAATTCACCCATCTAACCAAGTGAACAATTTGTTCGCCTTCTGCAGAATATATAGGCGATTTTCCAGTTAGAAGCTCGAGTAGCAGGACGCCAAAACTGTATACATCAGACGAATGCGTTGCTTTACGCGTATCAGTTACTTCTGGCGCACGGTATCCTGATGCTCTTGTCCCTAGTGAAGGTATTGAACTCATCAATGTTGCTAAACCTATGTCAGATACACAACCGTATCCTTGTGCATTGATGAAGATGTTCGAGGCTTTTATGTTTCCATGAACTAGTTTCCCTCCTTGTTGAACATGGATGTGAGCAATTCCTCTCGCAGTTCCAATCGCGATTCTTAAACGGCTATCCCAGTCTAGCGAAATTCTTCCTTCCCCTCGGTTACCTTCATGATTTAGATTACATTAGCCACTTTCAAAAGTCGGAAAACTGATAAAGTAAATCAAGATAATGTAAGAGAAAAGGTTCAACAACGTACCATGTAAAATGGAAGAAACACTTCCTTGTTGATAATAATCAGATACAACTAGTTTCTCATCCTTTGAATAATAATAAGCTCTTATTGCATCCACATTTTCATGCTTAAGTTTCCCTACAACTTCCATGTGTTGTTCAAACTCCTTTCTCCCAACAGCAACCTCTTTCAACCTCTTCACCACCACAGTGCTTGCATCCTCTAAAGCAGCTTTATATGTTGTACCAAAACTACCCTTTCCAAGAATCTCAGCAGAAGCTCTCAAAAGATCCTCTAGATCGAACGCGAGATTGCAATCCTCGAAAAACACTATTTTGTTTTTATCTCGGCTCGCAGAAGTTTCTGCTTTCATAGAGACATCTTTTTTCTTAGATTTCACAGATTCTTTTACACCTGCAGCAGCAAAGTCATAGCAGCACAAAACCATGACAACCGCAATCACTGCAAATCCAAGTGCGCAAACACCGATGATGATTCCCAATAATGCAGTTTCACTCAGTCCTTTGGTTTTCTTAGATGGGAGAGTATAAGGTGGATGCATAGGCAAAGCCGGAGGATGTGAACTATTTACCGATGTAAGATTGTTACCCGAAAAAGCCCAACTTGGAAATCTAAGAAGTGATTTTGGCACAACACCACTAAGGCTATTGTTTGCTAAATTTAGTTCTTGAAGGCTATGAATATCGATATCAGGAATCACACCAGAAAGAGAGTTGTTTGCAAGGACTAATGAACTGAGATGAGTCAGATTCGAAACCGAAAAAGGGATGCTACCATTAAAAAAATTGTTGGACAAATTGACAACAGTGAGATTATTCCAAACAGAAAAATCCAATGGCAATGGTCCTGAAAATCTATTAGATTGAAGATAAAGACTAGTCAAGTTTTTCAGCTCAGAGAATCCATCAGGGAAAAAGCCAGTGATACCATTTGATCTAAGACTCACTGTCTCAAGAGCCGCGAGGCGGCTGAGCGTGTTCGGTGGGATTGGACCGCTTAATCCAGCTCCAGGTAACCGAATCGCTATAACTCGAGACCGGTCGGTGTTGCAGGTAACTCCTCTCCATGTTTTGCATACAGAAGAATTCTCATCCCAATTGACATGTGGAGAATGACTCATGTTATGAAGAAAATCAAGTAAAGCTTGTTTATCTTCCACTGGTTCAGCTTCAACACTAACCAACACTACAGAGAATATCAACACGAGAAACAGATTCTTGTCCATATTTTGACTTGAAGAGAAAATAACAACACTTGATGTAAAGTAACAAACTCTCTCTATCTTCTCAAGATATCAGTCACTTTCACATGAAATTAACAAAACTGAAGAGGCAACATAGGATTAGATTATTAAACAAAATAAAAATACAACTTGTGTTGCGTATGAGACTTGTTTGAATGTACAATTGTATATACAGTATATACATTTCACCAAGACTATATAGTATATACAGTAAGGTCAAAATAAACAGCTAAGGTTTGAATGGAAAATAATTAACCTTATTATTATTATCATCAGTTTAACACCAGCCAATAATAATTTGCTGACCAACTCATTGAACACTAGTAATACTAATGCATAAAGCTAGAGAAACAAAGGAAATGATAGAGTTTGATAAAGAGAGAAAAGTAACAAACTTACTTCAAGAAATGGAGAAGGAGAGGGACCATGTTGTTGTTGTTGTTTGAGAAGCAGTTAGAAGTTGGGAAATGGAAATGGCAATGATGGAAGATGAGCTGGATATGGTAGCGGGAACAGCGGCATCACATGCAAATGGAGTAAGACAAACTCATTCGATATATAATCATCATTTTCAACCCAATTGCTAACTACTAGTATATATAATAATATTATTTTATGCCGTACAAGTAGGAGGGTGCATATGATGTGAAATGTATGGACCCTTATTATACATTATTGTCTTGCAAACTATACTTTTTTGTACCCATACAAGTGTACAACTATACCACTTGTACCTGTTACTTGCAAAATACTCCTCTACATTAAGGAATTTGCACAATTACAAAATTCGTTTTTAATGACCGATTTAGGGATCAAAAAATTTTAGCCACTGTAGCCACCGAATTAGCCATCAAAATGTAATATCCGTTAGTAAATTTTTAGAAGTCACTAAATCGGTCACTAAATAAAAATTAGTCACCGATTTAGTGACCAAAATTTGTGATCACCTATCCGGTCTCGAAAAAATGTTTTAATACACTAGTTAATTTATATCAAAAATTTAGATACCGAAATTTCAGTCACTGAGATTTTTGTTGTTTTTTTTTTCTTTATTTTTTAATCCTCTTTATTATGTTACTATTTCTCTCCCAATTTTTTATAAACATTTTCATCTTTTTTTTTTTTTTTTTTTTTTAATAAAAGATTTACATTTTTATTATTTTAACAAATAAAACATATAATTATATAAACAATTATGCTATTTTATTTTTATATATGTATAAAAGTGAATTTTTTTTATTATATGCAATTTTTATATGTGCATAATAAAATTACATTAATAAAATCAAATTTTATTTTCATTAGATCCAATTAAATTAAATAATAATTAGTAAGATTTTTTTTATTTTTTATATGTATATATATTTAAATATAGAGAACATAACAAATGTTATTAAGTGGTCTAGTGGTAAGGCCTAACTGAAATAGCTGGAGGTAACAGGTTCAATTCCCAAGTTAGGCATACGACACCCGAAAAATGATGGTCTCTAAATTGGTTGCAAAACGTTATAGTGATCGATTTTTAAGCTTTTTTCGGTCACTAAAAGCGAATTTTTTAGTAGTGTTGGTTTAAAGAATTAAGGAATTTTATGCCTGCAATATGTCCCTTCTTGTATCTCTTCTTAGCATGGCATTCTTATTATGTGTATCCTTGAGGATTAATTTAGGGGTGGCAACGGGTGCCTGCCCCGTTTAGGCATGTCTTGTAAAAGCTCGAAAAAAAACGGGGCGGGCGGAGCGGATATAGTTGAGTATGCGGATCTAAAACCTATACCTACTCCGCAAAAAAGTGTGGACGAGGCGGGGAAAGCTCCCTAACACCGCACTTTTTAAGTGTAAAAATGCAAAAGTTTATATAAATGTCCATGTCCGCAAAAGCCCGCGAAAAAAATGGGACGGGGCAAACACATTAAAGGGTGAGGGCCTAAATCCTTACCCCGTCCCACACTAAAGTGCGGGCAAAACGGACACGCCCAACGGGCCGGACCCGTTTTGCACCCGTTAAGGATTAAGAGTTGGTTTTTTAGGGTTTTTCTCTAGAATTGACAACATGTAAAGATGTGACACTCTGTAAAACTATTACTCCCTCTGTTCCTTTTTAAGTGTCACTTTTTGGTTTTTTACGCATACCAAGAAAGTTAATCAATAGTGTTACTTTTCATACAATAATTATCATTTTACCTATAATACCCTTAATTATTTATTACATTTATTTTACTTTTTCTCTCTCTGTAATAATTATATAGAGGTAGTTTTGACAAAAATGCATTTAATACTACCTTGAACTTTGCAAGTGACATTTAAAAATGAACAAAAAATTATTCCAAAAATGACACTTAAAAAGGAATGGAGGGAGTAGATATTACCAAATGTAGTAATTCATGGCTCATCAACTAATTAATTTTGTGTCTTTGTAACTAAATGCTCTAATTAGTCATAAAAAATATTTCAACATTTCCACAGGTCAATTAAGGAGATGTGTCAATGGCAGGATCTCTCAAGGTAGTCAGTACAAACCCAAACTACCTCAATACACGCTCTAGTAGATGAAGGTATATTAGTTAAGTCTCGCAGGCTAGTCACTATGAGTACTAACGAATATTTTTCAAGGATAGTGTTTGAAGGTGATCAGTGTATGAAGTAAAACATATGTCATCTGCCAAAACACGGTCCAAATAATGCATATGCATCTCAGTAGTAGTATGCTCCTTATTTGGAGAAATGTAACGAGCACGGGAAAACTCTTCATTGTATTCATCGATAATTTTTCACATAGCGATAACAAGAAAATATTGTAATATCCAAGTTTGGAAATAGGTAAAATGAAAAATATTAAAAATTATATAGGAATTATATAAAAAGTTTAAGTTACACGAATATTATCTAAAGGAAACATGTTAGGATGCTAGATTGAGAACCCTAACAAGACTAATAAAAAGCTATAAAATTAATAAGACAAATAAACTATCTAAGAGAATAAAAATAAAAGATAACTTTTGATTTCATTGATTGATTTCCAAATAACACATTACATCTCAATATATAGAACTCTAAATATATCATGACCATCCAAGTGGCACAATCTTAAGGACTAAGAAACTTCTAGAATATAATTTTAACTAATATATTAAAATACTAATTAATATATAATTAATTACTAAATACTCTCTATCATTAATTGTTAGGATGCTAGATTGAGAACCCTAACAAGACTAATAAAAAGCTATAAAATTAATAAGACAAATAAACTATTTAAGAGAATAAAAATAAAAGATAACTTTTGATTTCATTGATTGATTTTCAAATAGCACATTACATCTCAATATATAAAACTCTAAATATATCATGATCATCCAAGTGGCACAATCTTAAGAACTAAGAAACTTCTAGAATATAATTTTAACTAATATACTAAAATACTAATTAAATATATAATTAATAATTACTAAATACTCTCTATCAAAACATATGTTTCATATCAATTGTTTACTCTTGAGCTTACTTGCTTCGTCTAGTTGAGTATACCAATAAACTCGATATGCAACTCTCTAATTGTACTCATAAATATTATGTGTCTACGAAGTACTTTAGGTGTAGAATATCAATGTATGTTGCGCTCTCATCCATAAAAATGTTGTGTCAACCAAATACAAAAATATATATTTTGATGGCAGAAAGTTTGTGATACTCTTTAAATATATCAGCAACATGATGAGAGATAGAGCCATTAAAATGGCAGGTCTATATCAACTCTAGCCATCTAAATTGTGCATGGCATCCTCGTATCTGAATTATCTCAAATTTAGTCTCGATAGGTCTAATTCACAAGGGTTCAACCATCATTTCTAATACTTCAAATATCTGAATTATAGAGTGATCTAGTAGTCGGCATCTAGTAGATAGATGGAGGAGACAAGAAACACTATCCAATGTGAGACTCATCTCACAAATGGATAAATGAAAGGATGATGTCTTTGAATATCATCTCTCGACAAACACTAACAACATTATGTGATCGATGTAGGTATATCCCATCCTTGCAACATCCCAGATGATAATAATATATCCTAAAATCATACCTTCTAAGGATGCATCAATGTCCATATCTTCCTATCGTGACTGATGCATCTCAGTGTCTCACAGTACTGCAAAAAGGAATTTATTCATGTAATATATATATATAATTATTTTAATTATAAAGTTGATAAATCATAATTAACTTAAATATTTACTCTCAACACTATATGTCTCCCCCGCCTCAAACTATCACTGAGCTTATGGCAGCTGCTCTTTCTCTCTACGCACAAATATATGATAAAAAATTAATGATGAGGATGATAAGTCTTCTTGGTTTGGTTGTGAAACGTGTCACATTAGACAAAAAGAGGTTATAACTCTAAAATCCAAATTGAACAAGGCTTTAGAGCCAAAAGTTACCTTTGTTATTGATCCCACAAAATTCAAAAGATCCTTAAACGTACCATATAAAAAATACACATTTGTTGAAAAGGAATCTAATAGCAAAAGTCACTCTCATCGTCACTTGACTTATCAGTATCATTGCCAGAAAGGTCATACATTACTAAATGCAAATTTAGGAGATACTTGGTTCCTAAAGGTGTGTTTCAATGGTTTCCCAAGCGCAACAATTTTTCCACTCACTCTCAAGGACCCAATGAAAATTAGGTACCTAGCACTCTTGTTTGATCTTATAGGTTGAATGTTTTAGCTCCATGGAGAGAATATGGTTTCTCAACACTGGATGTTTAAGGCATATGACGGGTGACATTTCCCTATTCATTCACTTCACGGCAAATAAGAAGGGTTATGTGACATATGTAGACAATAATAAAGGTGTTATGCTTGGTAAAGGTAGTGTAGAAATTACTTATTGTTGAAGAGTCTCTGCATGTCACTTTCGATGAATCTTATTCGAGAAGTGTTAGGAAAGATATTTCTTTTCATGATGCAAGTGTATCTTCAGAAGACATACTCAAAGATATCGAAGAAAGAATTGATCAACATAAAACGGTGAAACCTGAGAAAGAGGAAGAAGATGATTCTGAAAAAGAAAAGGATAAGAGTCCAACTAAAGTGGATGATCTTCCCATGGCCTGG
The DNA here is from genome assembly GCA_022829125.1 of Lathyrus tuberosus. Lineage (NCBI taxonomy): Eukaryota > Viridiplantae > Streptophyta > Magnoliopsida > Fabales > Fabaceae > Lathyrus > Lathyrus tuberosus. The sequence goes on from JALAZF010000017.1 coordinate 24,550,217, forward strand.
AGAACTTCCAAGGACCGTATAATCAACAACATTCTTGGAGACATCACCAAAGGCGTGACTACACGCCCTAAGATAAGTAATTTCAGTTATCACTTTGCATTCGTGTCACAAGTTGAACCTAAAAGTGCAAAAGAAGCCTTACTTGATGAATATTGGCTTATGGCCATACAAGATGAGTTGAATAAATTTAAAAGAAATGATGTGTGGGACCTTGTCACACCTCCGTAAGATCATCAAGTTATAGACATTAAGTGGGTTTTTCAAAATAAACTGGATGAAAACAGAGTGATAACAAGGAACAAGGCCTAGCTAGTGGCTCAAGGATATAACCTAGAGGAAGTCATAGATTATGAGGAAACTTATGCTCCGGTTGCCAGCCTCGAGGCTATATGCTTTTTACTAGCATTTGTATTCTCTATATATTTCAAACTATTTCAACATTATGTTGATGATATTATATTTGGTTCTACTAACATGTAATTAATCAAAGAGTTCTCAAAGTTAATGCAGGGCAAATTTGGAATAAGTCTAATGGGAGAGTTGACTTACTTTCTCAGACTTCAAATCAAGCAGTTCAGAGAAGGGTCTTGAAATTCTGGCATAGCAGACATAAGATGTCCTAACACATGTCAAGCCATTGTTCTGCATAATTGTTAAACAAGAACAGAACAACAGACTGAAACCAGGATATCAGTAACTATAGAAACACAGATGTTTCGACATCTGTTTAAACATGTTAATCAAGACTGAACTGTAAATTACAGAATGATAAACAACACAGAATATGATGACCCAATTTGGTGCAAATCACCTACATCTGGGGGATACCAATCCAGGAAGAAGAATCCACTATTAGTAGTATAGTTTTATGTAAACAACCTCAGGTTTACAGTAAACACCCATGTTTACCTATCACTACCCAATGAAAACTTTATCTAAGAACTTCATCCTAGATAAGAGAACCTCATCTCACTCCCTAAATCACAACCTGTGATTATCTAACAGTTACTACACCATAACTGTATCATCCTATTGAAAGACACCCCTTTCAATACAAAGTTCAGTCAAGCATCCTTGACTAGCAAGTTAACTTGGATTTGCTTCAAAGCTTCATCCAAGAACAATACACGATTCATTACCTACGGGTTTCTGAATCTGTACAAGTACCTATGTCTACCACAATGTATCAAATCGATACAGAGGGAGACTTACAAGAGAAACTTGCGACTCTCAAAACCTAAACCCTACTTTACAAAATAGGATTCCTAAGTCTATGTAGTTCTCTCTCTCTTTTCTGCATTAGGTCTTGGTTTTCTTTTATAGCCTTCTGTTGCGTTGGGCTTTCAGCTTTCTTTTGGTTGATTCCTTGATCCACGTTCTGATTGTTCCTTAAATCTTGCAAATGATCTGTAAACATCATGTTGTTAGTAACAGACACGATGTCCTAACATCGTATTGGGACATCTTATCTGACATGTCTTCTTTTAGCAGGATTCTTCTTTGTTGTTGGAACATCTTGTGCAGCATCCTGTTTTACCAAAATTTGTTCAAATAATTAGAGTCTTCAATCTCCCCCTTTTGACAAATTTTGGCTAAAACTCCTTTTGTACAATAAACCCAGGATGCTTCTTATAGAGTGGAAAGTTCGGAAGTCATTTCAGCCGGCAGCTTACACTCTTCTCATGAAGAAGCAAATTCAAGACGAAAATATCAGAGCATTCTGTCCAACATCCTTGCAAACCAACTGCAATGACATACTCAACCCCTGTACTTTTCTCCCCCTTTTTGCCAAAAATTGACAAACATGTCCAAGACAGAACCAAACCCTGCTGGAACACACCCAAAAACTGATAAATCTCATGAATACTCAGCACAACAAAAGAACAATCTGAGATAGGAAGAAGCCAAAAACCCCATTTATATATCTGTGCCACTTCCATAGGATGTAACGAACCACTGAAAATAACGCAAGTCAATTCAAGACAAACATTAAAAGAGGAATTAAATTTCCAAAGAAAGAATGTGCACCGGCCAAAACTCTTTTGATTGTTTCTTCATTCAAGGGAAACCGTCCAAGGAATGTACATGTCTTAAGATACATGTTTAACACCCGTGTTTAAAACCACATTCTCTTCACCGTCGAAATCAGCTAATTAAGGTGCTCCCACATGTCTTAATTAATTTTCTAATGCCTTGTCAGACCTTGTTTAGTCCACCTGAAGCGTAGTCACCTTTCCCTTTCAACAAGCCCCAAGAATAATCAGAAGACCAAGAATAACTGACGAAGATGTTCAGACATTTCTTCAAACATCTCTCAGTTAGCAGCAAAGACTCCCAAATACTTGTACCATTAGAGCAATGTCACGACATCTCGTCTGCCATATCATCCTAACCTGAGGCAATCTATCACAAACCGCTTGAAATCACAAACAATTTTGATAAACAATCTGCACTACTTTAGCCATATATCCAAAACAGAAGTCTAACTCCCCCTGTCGTAGATAAACAATGCACCTTTGCAAGAAGAACACCCTGAATGAATGGAAAACATAAGACACATCTTCATGTCTTCAAGAGTGCACCCTCTGTTCAACACATCTGCTAAACATATTCACCTAATGATTGACCCTCAAGCAATCCATGTACCACACTAGTACATTTAACAGACAGAAGTTCTTCCCCTATCTTTCTCAACCGATGTTTGTTCAGCAAGAAACACCTCAAAATCACCACATGATATCCCATGACAACTTCATGATCATATAGTGAGAGTACCAGGAACGCATCCTTGTACCACAACCAACAAACTCTTGGATTGATATCAAAACACCATTGATCTCTCTCGTCCAGAAACCATCCATACACCACACGAATTCCTCCTGAATTCTCATGTATAGATCTCCTTGTTCCCTGAGATACAACCCAATTGAATCTGAATGCTTTATATTCCTCAAAGAGACATACAGAGCCCCTTAGTTTGCTAGCTCGCCCAGATGTTCTTCACATCAAACACATGCTCCAGAAATCCTCAGCTCATTTGCTCTACAAGCACCCAACTGATCCACTTCTAGCATATCCCATTCACACCAGACTTCTAAGATAGTCATTTACCCATCATTCTCCCGTACGACAAGATAAATACCTCTTAGACAAATGTGAGTGTCAAGTTCCACACTCAGAACTTAGCATCCTACTCCAAGGATAACCAACCCAGAAGATGTTCTAACATCAGTTAGGACGTCCTTCATATATCATAGACACTAACTAGCATGCTTCTTGATATACTCCACCCCTGGACTTACTATCTGCATAATAATCCAATTGAAGATCTTCAAACAATACTGCACCACCAGCTTGATCAACAAGAACTCCAGATAACCAAAGAGAGAAATAAACTCTCATCCACCAAGAAGGTAATCTTCCAATATCAACTTAGAACTTCTACCACAAGCTCCAAGATAGACCTGAACCAGAACCTCCTTACGTCTTCAACCAACTACCTTTCTACCCAAGAGCAATCAGTTCCAAGCACCCTGCTTGAATGCACAATAAAGATCAACTAAATGCCACTGTTTGATTCATCTTAACTTTTCTTTAGAGTTTCAGACAATCTTCTGATCCACCAATGAAACCTAATCTTCAAGTTACAGGATCTACTTGCTCCATAGCAGGTCATCTTGGATCTACCAAGCCTTAGACATGTAACATCTTTTACTTCCACAGCTCCCGCAAACTGTATGAGATAGACCTTTTTGAAGTGTTAATTCCATTTCTTTCTGAGAAGATCAACTTATTTTACAATGATGCGCCACAACATCAACTAAGACTCTGAAGTTTCTGCTTGATGTCACGACATCTGATCAGACATCCAGCTGAGGAATTCAGCCCTTCCTTCTGCCACTTAGAAGAACCTCCTCCCTATTACAGAATAAGAGTTCCATGTTCTCATAGGCTTGATTCAATAACCAAGTTTGAGTAGACAACCTTCATCCTGCTTAAACATATCACATGTATTCAATTCAAGCTCACACCTTGATGAATATCTGCTTCACAACTCCAAAGAACTCAACGTGCCAAGTCTGATTCTTTAGAAGAGAAGTAGTCATGGAATACACCACAACCATACCAAAGAATGCCACTTTCCTTAAGTAGAGCAGTCTGTACAAAATCAGTGATAACTGCCACTTATCCTTGACCTCCAAGATGAGCAAGATCGCATGCTCCTATGTACCTATATCAAAAATAAACTGACCCAAGTTGTGCCATCAGCAGCACCATATTCTGGATAAGTCTCTTGCCAGGACACTTTCCAGATAAACATCGGATGCTTCTAGTAACAACTGGAACACACCTGTTGCACTCCAATACTCCTAGATCAAAAATAAATTGATCCAAGAACTATTTATCAAGATTATGATGTCTTCTTCTTCATCTTCAACATCACCATTGTCTAGACCAGTTTCTTGCCAGGAAACTCTCCAGAGATCAGATGCTTCTGCCACACCAAACTGAAACAGATTCTTAGGTCAACACCCAAGAGAAATAGATCCAAAAGCTTATGTAGTACCCCTCACATGATTTTGCACAAACCCATATGAAGAGATGTTTCAACATCGTGTTGAACATCAGCAATCTTGAACTTCACATACAAGGATAATCAATTAAATACTTATGAATATCACAAATAGCAATTGATCTTAAATCCTTGTTCAATAACACTGCTTCACTGTTGAAGCCATACTCCAACAGATCACTCCATGAACACTTATCAAGTATTCAATATTTGCAAGTATCTTCCTTGACACACAAAGTGTTGAGATACCAAGGCTGCCACCCTTGACTCAAGTAACTAAGATTTTCTCTGAACGAACCCTATTTACCTCAACAGTTCAGAAATCTCCATTCAGATTGGATCCACCCTTAGGATTAAGAGAGATGAATATTTCCTTGCACTTTTGGACGGTGAAAATAAATCACCTACACTTTCTTCAAGTTTATGTTTCACAGAAACACCCTCTAGTCAGAAGAATAACTAGAAGACTCCAGATGCACGGCTGATATGCCTTTATGAATGAACTTAAGAGAATTCTCAAGTATCTTTGACAACTTAGCCGATCAATAATTTATCAAATTCCTAGGGCAAGAACTTGATAATCCTTAATCTCAACTCTCCTTCTCTTCAACTGACTTCAAACTGCACAATGGAACCAAGCTTCCAAGTACCAAGTCACCATAACAGACATCTACCAACAACTCTCTCCATTCCATCGCTCCCGACTTTGGAATAAAAGGATGCAGATATCTTCAAATATCGAGGCCGGCGATTGAGATCTTCCACCATCTGTCTTCAGTAACAACTCCAGAATCCCATAAATTCCAAAGCTCTTCCACCAGAAACATATGCAGCGGAACCACCAAGGAACAAATTCAACTTGCCCTAATAAGATGTCAGAATATCTTATAAGACACCTCAACAAGAGAACTAGCCACTTCTCTTGCAGTTGTTGTAGAACCTCCTTAGAAACATGAACAACCACCAGGTTGTTACCTTCGATTCAGAACATCCATCTCATCCATTAATACCCTTGAGTATGTCTGAGTTGATGAACTGATCTCCAAAACTCCTTCTGGTTTAAAACGCCAGAAAGTATCTCCCAAAGATCTCATCCAGAAACAGACATGATGCCTGCTCTGATACCAATTGAAATTCTGGCATAGCAGACAGCAGATGTCCTAACATATGTCAAGACATTGTTCTACATAATTATTAAACAAGAACAAAACAGCAGACTGAAACCCAGGATATCAGTAACTGCAGAAACACAGATGTTTCGACATCTGTTTCAACATGTTAATCAAGACTGAACTGTAAATTGCAGAATGATAAATAACACAGAATATGATGATCCAGTTCGGTGCAAATCACCTACATCTAGGGGATACCAATCCAGGAAGAAGAATCCACTATCAGTAGTATAGTTTTATGTAAACAACCTCAGGTTTACAGTAAACACCCATGTTTACCTATCACTACCCAATGAAAACTTTATCCTAGATAAGAGAAACTCATCTCACTCCCTAAATCACAACATGTGATTATCTAACAGTAACTACACCATAACTGTATCATCCTACTGAAAGACACCCCTTTCAATACAAAGTTCAGTCAAGCATCCTTGACTAACAAGTTAACTTGGATTTGCTTCAAAACTTCATCCAAGAACAATACACGATTCATTACCTTCGAGTTTCTGAATCTGTACAAGTACCTATGTCTACCACAATGTATCAAATCGATACAAAGGGAGACTTACAAGAGAAATCTATGACTCTCAAAACCTAAACCCTACTTTACAAAATAGGATTCCTAAGTCTATGTCGTTATCTCTCTCTTTTCTGCATTAGGTCTTGGTCTTCTTTTATAGCCTTCTACTGCGTTGGGCTTTTAACTTTCTTTTGGCTGATTCCTTGATCCACGTTCTGATTGCTCCTTAAATCTTGCAAATGATTTGTAAACATCCTACTGTTAGTAACAGACACGATGTTCTAACATCCTGTTGGGACATCTTATCTGACATGTCTTCTTTTAGCAGGATTCTTCTTTGTTGTTAGAACATCTTGTGCAGCAACCTGTTTTACCAAAATTTGTTCAAATATTTAGAGTCTTCAGGTCTTTTGTGTGTCAATCAAATACTGCCAAAAGTTGCTTAAACACTTCAGAATGGAAAATGCAAAGTCAATTGACACTTAAATGCCCACTAACAGGAATTTAGACAAGAATGAAAGTGGTAAGGATATTGACGTCAATAGGTATAGAGCTTTCGTTAGAAAGTTCCATTTCATGTGAGTGCATTCTCCGTCTCTCATTTTATGAGGTAATATCGTTTCATTTATCTCTTTGTTCTTAAGTTATTGTATCTTGTGTTACTTATCTATGTCTCTTGGATTTGATTGCATGTTTATGTTCCAAATGTGTGATATATTTGATGTTTGCTAAAATACATGGTTGATCATTTCCAAAAATTTCATTGATGACCCTTGAGTGTTTTAATCCATATGTTTATAGTGATGTCATGTTTTTTTAATTCATCATCATATATATTAATTCTTCACATTTGAAGTATTTTTGTTGTTATTAAAGATTGAGCGTGTTATTTATCTACTCTTGCATGAAAAATATCATTTTTGCATGAATTTCTCTAAGTCCATAGTGTATGTCTTTACTAAATCCATCTTAAGTCTATCAAATGTCTTCGTTTTTCAATTTTTTTTTCTATTCTTAGTATGTATTGATACATATAGGTTTGAAGTTGATACATAGAGGTTTGAAGTTTATATAGAGAGGTTTGAAGTTGATACATAGAGATTTGAAGTTGATACATAGCTGATACACAACTTAAGTATTAATTTTTACAACTCTCTGCTCAGTATGTAGTGGCTCAAACAACAGATGAGCTGATACATATCATAATCTCAATTCTTCATGTCTTTCGATTCAGTATGTAGTGTCTCTATTCACGGATGATCCGATACATAACCTAAGTGTGTATTATTTTTAAATCTCCGGTTCAATATGTAGCGGCTTCATTCACGGGTGAGCCGATACATTCACAATTTTTTTCTCTTTTAAACCTCCTGAGTCGACTCATGCGCCTTTAAAGGTTCCTTTTTTCTCTCTCTTTCTCTCTCCACACATTTTCGACAACACTTAACCACTCATTTACTATTTCTTTCAAACTTAGCTTGGTATCGGGGTAGGAGACCAAAAATTAAGGGTCGTAGAGGTCGTGGTCATTAGTTGTGCTTCATTGTGGACCAAGTTTTTTTTAATGTATTTATGTTTTCATTGTTTATGTTTATTATTATGTTATTCTATTTTGACCTTTTTATGACAAATTTGTAATGGATTTTATCTCTTTTGTCTGACTTGGTTATGTATTTATGTTTATGCATTGTTTCAATTTGATGTAATTCTATGTGAGTGCACGTTATAATTTAATCTTTGGTCTTTGCAACGCCTCTGGGTGATAATTCTATGTATATATATTGTCGTGAATTTTTCATGATACTTCTCACATTTAGTTGCTTTGCCTCTTTCTGATGTTGTCAAAAGGGGAAAAGTTCATTCAAGGAATAAAAGTCGAATGCACATATTTAGGGGGAGCTATGACACCAAATCCTTCGTATGTTTTGCCATCATAAAAAAATGGGGAGTATGTGAGTGCACTATTCTCTTAGATATGTTTTGAATGATGTCAAAATTAGGACACTTAGTATTTGTGTACATTGGATCTTATTGTCTATGCCTAGATGTGCATTATCATATTAGGACACTTAAAATCAGGTTAGATAGGTCATTACAAGTCAAAATTGTGAATTTTCATGAAAAACAAGTCTATGAGTCGATACATTAAGTCTATGAGTCAATACATATTGAAGGATTCTTAAAACACAAATTTTGTCTTTTATGTTGCGCTACATAGGAGTCTGGAGTCGATACATACTGCGTATGTAGCGCTACATCTGTGTTATGTAGTGGCTCCTGGTGAAGATTTTTTGCAAGAAAATAATTCGGCCTCACTTGTATCGATACGTAGAGTCTATGTAGCGCTATATCCTGTTCTATTTTATGAAAACTTGTAATTTTTGCTGAAAGCATGTTTTGTTTGTTATTTTTCTAGACACACATACATATAAAGATGTATTCATGCATTATTTCTCAATATTAAAACCAAGAACATGCAAATAATTTTCTCATCATCTTCAATCTTTTCTCTTCATACATTCAACAACTACACATAATCATTTTTGTTGAGTGTCATCTAGTTTAGATTGATAAAGTCCAATTTAGGATTGTTGTAATCAAATTGGGTTGAGTATTCTTTGAGGGTTTCATTGATAAAATCGGTTAAAGTTTATCCTCCAAGATCAATGATTGATTTGGGGGGGGTTTTGTACAAGGCTTCACAATGAGGATTCAACCAAGTGAAAGCTTTGAAGAAATGAGTTATGTCAAAGGAGTAGCAGTAACCGGAGGATCGACTTGGAAGTCTTAGGGTCACTTGATCTTGCTTAAGATTAAGGGGATATAAGAAGTTAGAATCAACATCAAACATATGGTTTAGGGGTTTGAATTGCTACTTTTTCTCTTGTATACAACTCTTGCAAAGATTAATTGCATATCTTAATTCTATTTGGAATTGAGGGTAGACGTACCCATAATGAGGATAATTGGGGAATTGCCTAAACAAATCTTGGTGTTCTCTCTCACTCTTTTTACAATTTGATAATACATGTAGTGAACAATTTGATTAGCTGAAAATTATGTTTGTGTTGAAGTATTTCAAATTGTTTTTGTAAGACAATTGCAATCTAAACAATTGCAATTGAATTTTCATACTATCAACACAAAAGGAAATAAGCTTGGTGTTTATTGCACACCAAGTTTTGATAAATTGATTGCATACTAAATGTTCGATAAATTGTTTGTCACTTTTTTTCTATTTCATTGAAAATTGGTTAGCATTGTGTGATTTTGGTCAAACATATTTTTGTAAAACATATTGATTTAATTTCTCATCATTGGTATACTTTTCTTATGGTTTATGCACATATCTGATTTTTCCAATAACGGTTCGAATAGACGTGTGTCGATACGGATTTGTTTCCGCTTGCCATAGTAAATATTTTTCAAATCATAATTTTTAATTGAAAAAAATTGTATTGGCGATCTATTCATCTCCTCTAGATCGTTGTTTTTGTCTAACAAATAGGAGTAGCACAAAAAAAATTAAATTTTACAAAATTAAAATTAAATATTATCTTGATAATAAAATTTATAATCATCAATAATCTTTTTAAATTAAAACTATGAGTTAAATATAATATTAATTCATATAAAATATTAACACTTGTAAATATTAAAATTGTGAAGAGGTACGCGATATATCGGCAAAGGGAAACCCAATACATACCGATACAAATACGCAAGTCAATGATAAAATGAGTTTAAAGAAAAAACAAAAAAAACAAAAAACGAGAAAATACAAGAGAAGAAAGAGGAGAAAAAAACGAAAGATAGGAACGAAAATACACAAAACATAACAAAAACCCTAGTTCGAAAATATCGCGATAAATTGGAAAAATCATCCAAATCTGCGATCGCCGCTTATCTCTCCGTCTGGAAAGCCCAAATCTCTCGCTCTGTAAGCTCCAAATTTCTCACTATCTTAAATCTCATGGATTTCGCTTTTTATATTTCCATTATTTTTCTATATCTCTCTAATCTACTTGCAACTGCTTTAATATTATTATTATAATTCAATAATTCAATTAATTCCCTTTGTGATTGGTCAAAAGATTCAACTTAATTAATTCGATTTTCGGTTCTACCAGAAACCAGTAAAAATGCAACATTGTTTGAATTTAATAATTTTTCCGTTGAAGATTTTTGGTTTGTAATTAGATGTTATGATCATGGTTCTTCATTCTAGAGTGTTCTGATTTTGATGAAATTCTGTAATTTTCGTGTAGGTTATTCAATACTATTCCACGGAAAAAAACGTTTCTGAACCCTAAGTAAGTTGAATCTATTAGGTTAAGTTTTGAAGTCTTAATTTTTGGAATGTAATATTTTGTAATGGTAATAATTCAACAAATTTTTTAATGGTAGTGGTCAGAGAAAAAGATGTCTGTTGGGAATATGCAGAGAAATTAGATGGGAACAAGGTTAAATGTAAATTTTGCCAAAGAGTTTTAAATGGTGGCATTAGTAGGTTGAAGCATCATTTATCGCGATTTCCAAGCAAAGGAGTGAATCCTTGCAGTAAGGTCCGCGACGACGTCACTGACCGAGTAAGAAATATAATTGCATCGAAGGAAGAGGTTAAAGAAACATCTGGTGTGAAGAAGCAAAAAGCACCAGAAGTTAGTCTTTCTGCAACCAAAGCTCTTATATCGTTGGAGACAATGACATCTCCTATTGGGAAGATGTTTCCTTCTAGCAATCCTATGACGCCTTCTTCAACAAACAACCAAGAGAATGCGGAAAGAAGTATTGCTCTATTCTTTTTTGAGAATAAGATTGACTTCAGTGTTGCGCGGTCTTCGTCGTATCAGTTGATGATTGACGCCGTTGGGAAATGTGGTCCTGGGTTTATAGGCCCGTCAGCTGAAATTCTGAAAACAGCGTGGTTGGAGAGGATGAAAACTGAAGTTGGGTTACAATCGAAGGATGTTGAGAAAGAGTGGGCTACTACTGGTTGTACCATTATTGCAGACACGTGGACTGATTATAAATCGAAGGCCATTATTAATTTCTTAGTCTCGTCACCGTCCAGGATTTTTTTCCACAAGTCAGTGGACGCGTCTGCGTATTTCAAGAACACGAAATGGCTTGCTGATCTTTTTGATTCTGTAATTCAGGAGTTTGGTCCGGAAAATGTTGTACAAATTATTATGGATAGTAGCTTTAACTACACTGGCATCGGTAATCATATAGTGCAGAACTACGGAACAATATTTGTGTCTCCGTGTGCCTCTCAATGTTTGAATCTAATATTGGAAGATTTCACCAAGGTTGATTGGATTAGTAGATGCATTTTGCAAGCACAGACCATATCAAAGTTAATATACAATAACGCGTCATTGCTTGATCTTATGAAGAAGTATAATGGAGGTCAGGATCTTATCAGGACCGGGGCGACAAAATCTGTATCCACCTTCCTGTCTTTGCAGTCTATGTTGAAGCTAAGAACAAGATTGAAGCATATGTTTCACAGCCCCGAATATGCCTCGAACACTTCCTATGTGAATAAACCCCAGAGTCTTTCCTGTATTGCAATTGCTGAAGATGGTGATTTCTGGAGGACAGTGGAAGAGTGCGTGGCTATCTCTGAGCCGTTTTTGAAGGTGTTAAGAGAAGTATCCGAAGGGAAACCAACGGTAGGTTCGATATACGAACTAATGACTAGGGCCAAAGAATCTATCAGGACATACTACATAATGGATGAGAACAAATGCAAGACATTCTTAGATATAGTTGATAAAAAATGGAGGGAACAGCTTCATTCCCCTCTACATGCAGCTGCAGCTTTTTTAAACCCCAGTATCCAGTACAATCCTGAAATAAAATTTCTCTCTTCTATTAAAGAAGACTTCTACAATGTTCTGGAGAAGTTGCTTCCTGTGCCAGATATGAGGCGCGACATCACCAATCAAATCTATACGTTTACAAAGGCACACGGAATGTTTGGTTGTAGCCTCGCAAAGGAAGCTAGAAACACAGTTGCACCATGTAAGAAACGCAAAATGAAATTGTTATTTTAATGTCCTTATGAACTGCCTTTGTTTCATTTGGGTTGATTGTTATTTATTCTTCAAATTCATTGCTTATGACCTGTAGGGCTTTGGTGGGAACAGTATGGTGATTCTGCTCCGGGGCTACAGCGAGTCGCCATTAGAATATTAAGTCAGGTTTCTAGCACTTTTTCGCTTCAGAGGCAGTGGAGCACCTTTCGGCAAATTCACTCTGAGAAGAAGAATAAGATTGATCGTGAAACGCTGAATGACCTTGTTTATATAAACTACAATCTCAAGTTGAATAGGCAGATAAATGGAAAGTCTTTGGAAGTTGATATGCTTCAATTTGATGATATTGACATGACTTCTGAATGGGTGGAGGAAAATGAAACTGCAAGCCCAACTCAGTGGCTAGATCGTTTTGGTACAGCCTTGGATGGCAATGATTTGAACACGAGACAGTTTGGTAGTTCTATATTTGGCGCAAATGACCCAATATTTGGATTGTAATATTGTATACCACAATTTGTACTCATATATCATAGCATGTGTTGTTTAGTAGTTCTAGATTATTGCAATGTTTAGGCTTAATCCAAATTGGTCCATTGGACCCAAGGAAACGAAAAAGAAAAGAAAATTATGTTTTTCTCACGGGATTTTTTTTCCCACCTTTTAGGGTGGGTTCACATCATTGAAAATTCAAAATTAGATTTGTCTCGGGTGTGTTTTTAAATGCATCTCCTAGCGCACTTTAAATTATTTCATTTTTTTAAAATAAAGTTATCATTCTGTTTTTATCAAAAATTAATTTGGATGTGCATTTTCGGAATTTTTTGGGTTGAATTTCTAGATGCATCTTTGAAAATACATCTGACTATATTTACTACGCGTTTTTCATTGAAATTGACGCCGTTGTCTGAGACTCTGTCGATTTTAACCAATATTAGAGTCATAGGAGTTGTATTCTCGCATTCTGGCCCTTGCGTTCCTATGGTTTTTGCTTTTATGCGATTTAGCGTAAAAAACTTGGTATTTTGAAAAATCGACTCTTAATCAAAATTTTACTGTGTCAGTACATTAAAAAAAATTAGGGACCGAAGTGCTGTATAAGGGACTAAATTCAGGACATCACCCTAAAAATCATAAATTCTTTGTTTTTCTATTTTCATATTTTTTAAAAAAATTCGAAAAAAATCTGTAGACTTTTAATTTGATTTTATTTGATTTTTAGTTGTATTTTCAGTTTTTTTTTCTCTCAATAGAAATATTATTGGTATTTACATATTTGTTGCATTGCTGATGTATGACCACTAGGTATGTCTATTCGCATACAGTTTATACTAAAATTAAAAAAAAAAACACATGAGACTTTACGGATATGCATATATGTAAACACCATTTTTTGTAAAAAAATAAAATAAAAATAGAGTGTATTCGAACATGCATCTCTGAAATTAAGTATAATAGGGATGACTCTTTTGTTTGTGTTTAATTTGGTGGAAAATAAATGCGCCCAAAAATGCATCTCCACTTTTTAGAGACATTTTTTATTTTCACCAAGAGTTTGTGAGAAGGTATAGAGATGGGAAAAAATTCCCTTTTCTCATTAAACAGAAAAATGCTACAAAGTCCATTATATAGGACTGATTATTACATGAATCAGAGAATGAGCTTATATCATATGTAAGGCCCAATATAAAAAACAGAATATAGACTATAAACTAGTAATATGTTAATAGCCCCTCTCAAGTTGATGTGTAAATATCTTTTAGACTCAGCTTGGAAACATGTTAAGAGTGGTGAAGAATAAGTGGTTTTGTAAGGAGGTCAGCTAGTTGTTGTTGTGACGAAACTTGTAAAACGCAAACAATTTCTACTGCAGTTTTTCGCAAACAATACGATTGTTGAGCTCTATGCGTTTGGTCATTTCGTGGGATGACATGTTGACTGCTAATGTGTCGTGTTGATTGACTATTACAAAATAATTGTGCATGAGAAATAAAATTCAAGTTGAAATCTTGCAATAGAAAAGTAAGCCATTGGATCTCACAAACCGTGGTGACCATGGCATAGTATTCAGCTTCAGTTGATGATTTTGAAACTCTAGGTTGTTTCTGAGACTTCCAATAAATGAGTGAATTGCCTAGAAAGATGCAATAGTTGGATGTTGATCGTCTAGTATGTGGGTATGTGACCCAATTGGAATAACAGAATGCTTTAAGTTGGATAAGTGAAGATGCAGGATAGAAGAGACCATGAACAGTAACTGATTTGATGTAGCAGATAACACATAGTGCTCTTTCAAAGTGAACAATTGTGGGTTTTCTCATGAACTAATTGTGTTACTGGAGTGAATAGGACACAACTTGACTTGTATTTGTAAGGTAGATAAGTTGGCCAACTAGTTGTCTGAATGGTGTAGGATCTTGAAGGTCACTAGAATTCTGCTGAAGTCGGGTGTTGCACTGGATATGTGATGAAAGTGGCTTCGCAGCAAACAAACATGTAACAAATATAAGGTCTGAGACATATTTTCATTGACATAGATGAATACCTGCACGAGAACGAGAAGTTTCTAGTGCTTATTTTGATTTAAATGATACTATAACAAATAAATGGTAGATTAGTCTAATTAAATCAATTCAATTAATAGTTATTCATGGACATCATATGCCTAAGCGCGGGTGCAACCATCAATGTCCCATTTATTCATCTTTAAATAATGAAATTTCAGCCATTAAACTACTTGACAAAAACAAAAGAAAACTGTAGATTATAAAATTCCTAATATTGTTTATAAAATTCAAAATTTCTTAAAGCATCCTAGATGTTTCTTAAGCACCTTGCAAAAATTTAAAAATGTCTCCGACTTTTAGAAATATATCTCCGAACGTATCCGATATACGCATTTCATTTGTTTTAAAGTCAAATCTAAAATTTAGGCTTAATACCCTTTTTGGTCCTCTAGCTATAGGGGTAGGTCCAAATAGGTCCTCTAGCTTTTAAAAGTTCCAAATTGGTCTCATACGTTTTTAAATAGGTTCGTAGTGATCCTTTCCGTTAATTACATGGTAACGGTGTTAAAAATGATGATGTGGATTCTGACTTGGTTGGGGTGTGTAGCACAGTCAGCATCATTTTCCCAATTGAATCTGAAACTTTAGGTTACGAATTGAAAGGAAAATCTAATTGAATCTGAAACCTAGGTTACGAAGTCATCCAAAATTTACCAAATTGAAAGGAAAATCCACTATCAATAATGAGTTATGGGCGTGCTTCTTCTTCATCTTCAAGAACCCGCTTCGATTCACAAGTGTATACCAGTTTTGGGAAAGTCATGTGTGCTTGTGGAGACCTTGTTGTACTTCGCAAGGCAAGAACCGTCCAAAATAATGGAAAGCTTTTCTGGGGTTGTCAACATTTTAAGGTAATCTTCTTTGTCAAACACATTCATTCCATCTGTTACAACTTCACTGTTAATAAGTTGTCTACATATATGTATAGGGACACACGAATGTCGGGTGCGGTTTTTTTGAATGGTTCTATGATGATTCAAGAGATTGCAAGGAGGAAAGCCTGAGGAATTTGCAATGGAAGATTGAAATGCAATTTAAGGAGTTGGAAGAAGCCCAAAAAGAGTTGGCTGAGGCAAAAAGCATGGTTGAAGTGTTGAAGGTCAATAATTTGCAGCTAGATGAAGCTTTGAAGAACACAAGGAAATGGAAGATGATCTGGAAGTCCTTGTGCTTTATTGTGTTATTTGTTTTAGTGGTTAAGATGTTGTGAATGTTGAAATTGATGTAAAAGTTGCTTCAATAACATGTACTATTGGTCTGAGTAAAAGAGTATTGTTGTTACCAATTTTTTAGTTTTCTCACCAGATGTATCAGTTGTTGTTACCAAATCAACTCTTTTAGTGTTGTTGACATATTTATCATGTGTTGCCATATTTATCAGTGGTCTTAGTAAACGAGTTGTTTTGTTGCTGTCAAAAACATATTTAAGAAGTTGCAGTAGTTTGTGGCATACAGATTTGTGCACCAAATAACAGTTTGTGCACCAAATTTGTGCACCTGTTTTGTACACTTAATTTGTGCATCTGTTTTGTACACTAAATAACAGTTTGTGCACCTGTTTTGAGCACCAGTTTGTACACTAAATGGTTTGACAGGTTTTAACATGATTTTAACAGTTTTTAACAGAATAATTTGACTACAGCATAACAGAAGTATAAATACAAAATAGGAAACATTGTACACCATAATTTAATAGAATAATATGATAACAGCATAATTTGATTACAGCATAACAGAAGTATCATTACAATAATAGCAGAATAGCAGAAGCATTGTACACCATAAGTACTTAGTACGCAACATTACACATAATAGCAGAAGCATATCATAAATGCTTGGTACACAAAATAGCAGAAATTGTTCATAACATTAGAAGACACCATTACACAATACAACACAAACTATAGACCCTAAGAGGATTTCTTTGGAATGTTCCTTTTAGTTGGTGTTGTCCTCCTAGTAGTAGGACCCACTGCATTCTGTGATGCACTCAATCTGGTGGTGGGTCCTCTTGAATGCTGTGCTGGTCTCTTGAAAGGCAACTTGTGCCTAGCTTGTGTTGCAGTCTTCTTGTTAGTTGTCTGAGAAAGCTGAGTTGCCTGGGATGATTTGGCTGCCTGAGTTGCCCTAGTTGTTTTGGTTGCCTGAGTTGCCTGAGTTGTTTTGGTTGCCTGAGTTGTTTTTGTTTCATGAGTTGTCTGGGTTGCCTGAGATTCTTGCTGGGTTGCCTGTGATGCCTGCTGGGTTGCCTGAGTTGCTTGTTGGGTTACCTGAGTTAACTGAGATGCTTGTTGGGTGGCCTGTGATGCCTGTTGTGGTGGCTGAGCCATCTTACAAGTTGATTTGTTGTGCCCAGTTTGTCTGCACCTAGTGCACCTCACAATCATACCAGTTTTTCTTATTTTCCTGTAAAAATATCAGAAGTAAGTCTATCTCCTATCAAAAGAAAGTCATACTACAAAATTAGAGAACTTTAGAGAACATGTCTCCCTGTATTATCTATTACCTTACTATCCAAGAATTTGTGAAACTGCTGGTTTTCTCGACCTTCTTCTTTATGTTTGGCAAGACTTCATCATCACCTAAATTAGAGAACTTTAGCCTATTTGCCGCCCATTTTTCCATTATGTATCCCTTTATTTCTTCTAACATTTTAACCAAAGGTTTTGCCCTTGCCTCCACAATCACATTATTGAAAGCTTCTGACATATTATTCAAGACATTATCAGACTTTGTTGTGGTTCTGAAATAGGACTTGCTTCAAAATCTTAGTGGAGTTTGCATCATGTGTTTGTAGGCCTCTTCATTTATCCTCCTCATGCCTCTCATCTCTCTTTCCCAAGCCTGTGGATAAGTAGCTCTAGCTGCCTTCCAAATGATCTCTTTCAACACTTTTCCTGGAAATTTCTTCCTAAAATTATTGTATAGGTGTCTCACACAAAACCTCTGTTCAACACTTGGTAACAATTCATCCATGGCTGGGAGAAGACCCTGCAAATGCATAAAAATTCAACATTAAATTCTAAATCAAGAAATACATTCAAACTTAAATAAAGGCAATAAATCTAGTGGTACCTTTTGTTGATCAGAAATGAAAGTGTAGGTCCTACATTCTTCTCTTCCACCCAGATCATCAATGAGGAGCTTTAAAAACCAAGTCCAAGAGTCTCTATTTTCCCCTTCCACCACATCAAAGGCAATAGGCAACATTTGGTCATTAGGATTTGTTCCTATTGCAGATAAAATCTGGCCACCACATAGACCCTTTAAAAAACATCCATCAAGGCCAATAATTGGCCTACACATTTTGAAACTCTTCTTGCAAGCATCATAACAAATATACAACCTCTTGAAATAAGGTCTTGCATCCTCAATACCCTCTTGCACTGGTGTGACATTTATCTTAACAGTTGAACCAGGATTTGTCCTCAAAATTTCATGACAGTAGTCATAAATCCTAGTGTAATCTCCTAAATAAGATCCATCTACCATATCCCTGGCTGCAAATCTGGCCCTAATAGCCTTTGTCTTGTTAACACCTACATTCCATTTCTTGAGTGCCTTCTCCTTAACATCCTTTAGCTTAAGCTTAGGATTGTTTTTCAATGTATTTTGCAACCTCTTGCTTAGCCATTTCGTGCTCATCATCTTAACATTATACTCTCTAGCACAATTATGTGTGTCAACTAATTTCCTAAGCTACCAAGTATCCTCATCAGGAAGCTTTCCACAATAGGCCTCCCATTGACATCCAGATTTACATACCACCTTCACTCTTATGTTGTCGTTTTTTAGAAACTTTAGACCTCTCCCATTCTGAACAGCATATGTTTGAATGGCTTCCTTAAAATCACTTTTGGTATTAAAATAGGTTCCCAACTCCCATTTATAGTTAGACATGTCTTTCAAGCCTTGAAAATTGGATGTTTCCTCTTCCTTGGTTCTTCATCATCCTCAGTATCACATCCACTGTCTAACTCTTCACTGTCATACACAACTCCATTCTCCTCTCCACTATCTGCTTCCCCTTTCCTTTTCTTCATTTTACTAGTTCCTTCATGTGTCTCATCATACTCCACCATTTTGGCAACATGTTCTTCATCATAATCAAGACTAGCATCAGAATCACTAAAATCAAGCTCCAAGGCACTATCATAATTAAATGATGAATCCTCAGTGTCATCAGATGAAGTATCATTCCCATGATGCACCTGACCATGAATCCCATCACCATTCATATTCCTAAGACCCTCACCAGAATTCATATTCTCAACACCCACTTTCTCAACACCTTCTTTCTCAACACCCTCTTTCTCAACACCCTCTTTCTCAAGACCCTCAGCAGAATTCATAATCTCACCATCCTTGACACCCTCTACAGAATTGTTTACATCCTTAAGGACTTGATCAACAAGTTCAGCAACAATATCATACTGTTCTTCATTCACAACATCCAAAGGTTCTTCATTTAATATGTCCTCCTCCATGTTTGTATGTTCTTCATTTAATGTGTCACCCTCATCAACATACTCAGGTTGGGATAATGGGTGTTCAATGTATATGTCGACCTTCAGGTATACCCTACATAGGTCAGTTATCTATAACACACCTTTATCATCACTGAGCACATTAATCTCAAATGTAGGATCCTTGTAGTAGATGTTGTCTACCTCAGTATAGCCTATATCTTTCAAAACACCTATCAACTCAAAATACGACCACCTATCAACATCTACCTTTAATTCGTTGCATTTACCCCCCCCCCCCCCCCCCCCCCTCTTCCCACGTAGTTCGTTTTATCAGAATCCATAAATTCCCCACTATGATGAATGTTGAGGTTAATCAATTCTTCCATTTCAACCTAATATCATAAACAGGCAGAAATTTTACGAAAAGAACAATAAAAACCCTAATTTCAAAAAGGGGGCGACCAACCCTAGATTACAGAAAACTAATGTTCTATCTACACACAAACCCTAGACTACAGAAAACGTAAATACTACGAAAGGAACATAACCATTTACCAGGATAATACTTCGTCTTCAATGCTATCTCTGTGAATCTTCGTCTTCGTCTTCACCCTCGATCGTCTTCGTCTTCGTCTTCACCCTCGATCGTCTTCGTCTTCGTCTTCGTGTGACTGTTCTAGGGTTGGAGGCACTGAGGATCTGAAATGACTTAATGAAAATTAGAGAGGGAAATGAATTGAACTATAACCACCGTTCCACATCCCCAGTCATAGACGTCCACATCAGTACACCCATGCTATGTCATCAAGATTTTAATTAAAATTTTAACTTTTCTAACGGCAAGGACAAACGTGGACCTATTTAAAAACGTATGGGACCAATTTGGAACTTTTAAAAGCTAGAGGACCTATTTGGACCTACCCCTATAGCTAGAGGACCAAAAAGGGTATTAAGCCTAAAATTTATACATAGATTTATTCCAGAAATACATCTCCAAAAAAATTTCGAAAATATATTTCAAAACTAAAAATTTAATATTATTGTTAACAAATTTCCTGTGTATGGTCTTGGTTTGAGATATAGACATCCTGTTTGATTTGCTTAGATTTTATTATCCTTTGTAAAAGAAAATTTTACCTCATAACCCTACTTTTATCCATGTATCCCTACATTTTATAAAAAATATCAATTGTACCCTTATATATTTTTATCTAATTTATTATTCTATTTTTTAAATTTTATTTTGCATACCGAAAGACTTTGCAAAAGAGTTCCGATACACAAAATAAAAATTAAAAAATATTTTAAAAAATGACTACCGGAACTCTTTTGTAAAGTCTTCTGGTACACAAATTGATTACCGGAACTTTTTCGCAAAATCTTCCGGTACACAACAAAATTTAAAAAAATATTCCAAAAAATGACTACCAGAACTCTTTTGCAAAGTATTCCGGTACACAAAAATTGACTACCGGAACTCTTTTGCAAAGTCTTCCGATACACAAAAAAGTTTAAAAAATGACTACCGAAACTCTTTTGTAAAGTCTTCCGATGCACAAAATAAAATTTAAAAAAATATTTCAAAAGATGACTACCAGAACTCTTTTGCAAAGTATTCCGGTACACAAAAATTGACTACCGGAACTCTTTTGCAAAGTCTTCCGGTACACAAAATAAAATTTAAAAAAATATTCTAAAAAATGACTACCGAAACTCTTTTACAAAGCTTTTCGGTACACAAAAATTGACTACCGGAACTCTTTTATAAAGTCTTCCGGTACACAAGTTTTAAAAAATAACTACCGAAACTCTTTTGTAAAGTCTTCCGGTATACAAATTGACTACTGAAACTCTTTTGCAAAGTCTTCCGGTACACAAAAAATAGGTTAAAAAATAACTATCAAAATTCTTTTGCAAAATCTTCCAGTATACAAAATAATATTTAAAAAATAAAACAATAAATTAATCCAAAATATATAAGGGCAAAGTTGATATTTTTTATAAAATATAGAGGTATAGGGATAAAAATATGGGTACAAGGTAAAATTTTCTTTGTAAAAATAATTAGACACATTAGAAAAAGAGGGGAAAAAATGAAGTTATCAAAAAACTCAATCTCAATTTTATCTCAATTCCAATTTCAAGCTCATTTTATGTTATCTTATCTTAGTGATTCATTCATTTAAATGAATAATTATTAGTCTATTACGCAGATTTAACTTCCGAAAATATATTTTTAAAAATTTTTTAAAAATATATTTCCAAAATAAATTTATTCATAAAATTTGAATTTAACTCAAACAAATGAAATCCGTATATTAAATGTATCTGAATATAAAATCATAAATCATAAATACAAAATGCATTGAGGAGGAGTTATACATGCGGTCTCTTTGTACTGCCCCCACCTGCCCCAAAACTCAATTGCAGATAACTATTGAACACCCACCCCACCCCTAAAAACCGTAGTTTTTCATCAAAATAAAACCAAATATACGTATTTTCAAAATCTTTGTATTTATTTTCTTCAACGCATCAAAAACCAATAATTAAAGTAAATAGTAGCATAGCATTCAACATTAATTAATCATACAAATTATATTATATAACTCGGGTAGTAGCAGTATATGGACATCAAATGCAGGGGGTGTGGATTCGTACTCGCGACATCCCACTTATTTATTTTTTAAAAAAGTAAATTACAACCATTACGTGACTTGAAAAAAAATACATTAGTAACTTCAATAATTTTAAGAAGGACGGGCAGGGCAGGGTGGGTATCAACACCCCTACACCCGCCCCACTCCCCTTTTTAAAAGTCAAGTTTTCCTGCCCCCACCCCAATTACACCGGTTTTTCCGGATAAATTCGGAACCCGGGCCGGTCGGGGTCGGATTTTATTGTCAATAGGAATTGGTTTTGTTTAAATAACAATACATGAATGAAGAGAGGTAATTGTAACTCATGCCCTCAATAATGAATGGAATTTATTTGGAATAAACTAATACAGAACATTAATTCTCGCCTGTTCAATGAACCTCAACACACCAAAACTTTTGACAATCTTTGGTTCCCCTGGTGCTGCCAACCATGCTGATTATGTTCCGATAAGGTGATAGATAAATGAAGTAGCAAGAGCTTCTGGTATCCTTTTATTCAAAACCATCATATCCATCTTCCCCATAGTATGTCTCATCATAATCATTTTCTGGATACAAAGTATCATTGTATTCTCCATTCATGTCATCCTCCACGTATTCGTCGGCCAATTCATAATCATCCTTTGTTTTGTGGTCTGACTTCAATTTCAAATCATCATCATCGTTTGAGGGTAACTCAAATCGTACTTTCTTGTGATTCTGTGGACTTACCTGTTAATAACAATTTGTACCATAGAAGAAAGTGAGTATTTCCCATTTCTTTTCTTTAAAAATGGTATATTCTTCTTTTCAAAAGACAACTTTCATAAACACATTTATAATTGGTGTCATGTATATACTGCAAAATGGTTACTTTAAACACAACGAGAAGTTGCTATACAACTTACAACTATACATACCAAACTGAGTAAATAAATATTGAGATGACAAAGACAGGTAAAGGAGAGAATTACAGGTTCATCAAATAATTTCTTCAAGGAATCATGATTGACTTTGGAGCTGAGTTTCTGCAAATGTTAGATGCAAAAATGGTGCCATTAATAATATATCTAACATTTTCAGAAGATTCTAGGTAGCCCAATCAACAAATCATATTTATTGCACAAAATGAAATATGTAACACAGATAACAAGTATGAATGCAGTGTCATCACATACGCACACAAAAGAAAGATAAAAGCAACACTTAATCCTAACTTCCGAGAGCTATCTTCTTTATTAATAGTTATATTTGTGCGAACTTAAAAATATACCTCTCACTGTTGCACTTCCATTTCTTTAAAATAAAAAACTCGGGGGTGGGTGTCATCAAGCATAGATAGAGTATAGGTGCGCACCAAAACAAGTGCTACTTTTTTTAATCATGTTGATATTTGAGTTATGAGTAAAGTGATACAGGTACAGAAATCCTACTTAAAAGACAATGGAGTCAAAGCTTTCTAGACAGTTTTAAACACCCAACACAGTTAGCACCGAGAATCCTTCATATATATCCCACAACAAGCAAAAATTATAGTTCATATAATTGTCTTCGAATTTCATAATTTAGACTACGGACATAGATGGAATATGACCGAATATTTCATGAGCCTAATCTCTCGAAAATTGAACTTGCAAAACAAGACCTATTCAAATAATAATCATAGGTTTCAGAAACTATTAGGACACATTAAAAAAGACTACTATTAGTAAAACTACATATAAGGACACATTAAAAAAGACCTATTCAAATAATGATCATAGGTTTCAGAAACTATTAGGACACGTTAAAAAAGACTACTATCAGTAAAATTACATATATGGAGATAAAGACACTTCACTGGAAAATAAAATGTATCAAAACAAAAGAGCAGGCATCGTAATGATTAATGAGTTCAATAAACAAATAGTCTCAATTTGTCTGTTTTCCTAATAAATACCTTTGTTTTCAACATTCGGCTCATTGCCTCTACAGCAGATTTAGCAGGACCCAAACTTTTGGCCTCTTGAGCTCGCTTCTGCCTCATTTCCTACAAATAAGTAGAGTAATAATATTTTTAGAAGTTTTATGACTTTTATGCCAGGTCACAGTTTATGTGGCATAGTTGTACTATGAAGGCAAATAATAAATATAAGAACCCATATACTAGAAAACACACCGCTTTACCTATTGAGACACTTTTACAGATGCTCAATCATTATGTGATCATCATCGATTCAGTTTATTTGTGACAGTCCTAGAGAAGATATTATTACAATGTAGGAGTTTTACATACAAAGAGAGAAGAATGCAAGCGTTGAACCAAAGTTAATTCCAAAGGAGACACACCATTTCACACACAGGAGACACACCAGAAAATTAATTCCAAAGTTACCTTTCTAGATTTTGCCACAGCTTCAGCAGCAGATGCAGCAAGCTCTCTTGCTGCACGAGATTCAGGAGAGCAATTTTTTAATTCTTCCTCTAATTTTTTCATTTCAGCTGCTACAGCTGCTTCCTTGATAGCTTGTTCCTGTAAGAGAATGGAAAGTAGAGTGAGATTTAGTCCACATTAACTTTCTACACAAGCCAGACTCTGAAATCGTAAACCAGGGGAAAACACAATGCAAGCATGTACCCACTTCAGAGTTAAGATAATGATTGAATGTAGAAAAATAAACAGGTAATTTCATCTAGGAATTTCAACACACAAAGAAAAAAAAATACTTCAGTACCTCAAGATACTCTCTATTATTAAATTCCCATATCTCTTTTTTGTAACGCTTTTCCTCCTCATTGTGAAGGTAGCCATCAACCTATGCAGCATACAAGGGATAGTCAGCACGATAGTGGTCACACAACATAACAGATAGCAAGTCACAAAATGTGACAAGCACTTAAAATAATTGACATATTGCAAAACTGTTAAGAACTTAATAAAAATAGAAACTTAAAATTTCCTACGGATTTAAATCCAGCTACAAGAATAATAAGATCTCAATATTGATTCAACATCCCGAATCTTCTAGAGAATAAAGTATAATGATAAATATTAGGGTAGACAAGAACGAATGCAAGAACAAGAAATGGGATTATTGCTGTTAAACGTCAGCTATAAAAGCAGGGTTTGTTTCTAGATCCCTAACTCGTTCAACTAGAAAGTAATAAAATGTTGCTATTAAGCAAAATTTTGAATACCACAAAAATTGGGGATTTATACAAGGGAGAAAGACAGCAAAGACATCAAAAAGAAGATTTAAACATGTTGTATCCAACGGTCCTCACAGAAGAGTGGAAGGTATCACAATAAATAACATGATAATCATCAAAACATTTTCCAACTAACGCATGGATCAAACTACAATTTCTTTCATGAATCATCTCTACAAATAGACCATTCGTATCTAACTCTCTTTTGATGGTTTATTCGCATGGATTCGATTCTATGGCTAACATCTTCCTATATCTCACTGTCGTTTTGTATGGACTCGAGGTTTAGATTCCCATTAACAAAGTAGCCATAGTAGTAGCACCACCTAACAAAAAATCCTCATAATACTTTTTTCTAGAACACTGAACAAAGAAAAAAAATCAGAAAATCTTAATCGTTTGTTTTCTAAAAGAAATCAAATTTAATGCAAGGGTATTTCAGATTAACACTCAATTCAATAAAATGTCATTAAGCCCTCCATTTAAAACAAGGATATTTCAGATAGCGAAAAACAGAGGAGAAATTGGGATTAGGATGAGATTTGGGACTAGGGAATTCGGAATTTTTGGTTTAAGCTTAAATGTGTGCAAAAGAATAAATTGTTCCAAACGGCTTTCAAAGAAAAAATGCCACAAGGCAGGAAAAGACCTTTTTAGCCTTTAAAAATAAGCTAACCCCGCACACACTTCGCAAATATATATTTAGACACCTCCCAAGGTATAATCTACTTTCCAACATAGATTTAGATTACTTTGTTCCGTTTAGACTGTTTGGGGACATTATTATTTCACGTAGATTTTTCTATCAATTATAATAAAAAAATAGAAATCAATGCTAACAGAAATCCTAAAATAGTCAATTATGAACAATATCATGATGGAGCTTATTAATCACCTCTTGATCATCAATATCAGAGAGACTTTCTGATTCATCTTGAGTTTTTGCATTCATATCACCTTCTATATGTGACTTATCATGCTCAACGTCCTTTGTGGCCATATATTCTTCATCACCCCCTGAAAGCATTTCAAGCAAACTAGATTTAAAAATTGTAAGCTGAGAAATTATAGTAGCCTTCATTAAGAGAAATAAAAGCACCCACCAATACTTTTAGGCTCAGAGGCAGCATGTAAATCTATTTGGCCCCCGTATGCACCATTTGAATCCTTTGCCAACTAATCAATAGTACAAACAAACAAAAAACACGATTTTTAAATTGTGTTAGTTGATGGTTCTTTGATGATGGGATTGGTGTTAGATGATGCTCACATATGTGGTTTGATTACCTGAACATGTTCATGTAACTAACATGCTAAAAGTTTATTCTTGCAGAAGATAAGTAGACAACGGGTTTACATATGTTCATGGTAGTAACAAGTCAATACTAAAGTCCACTTAAAATAATATGACCTATAAAGCACTGACATATATACGGACACAAGATACGGCACCGACACTAACACGCAAACAATGATAATAATTTAAGAAAATACAAGTGATTGAACGTAACCACGTGTGTTGGTGATGTAGGGGTGTCACACACTGACACGTGTCAAACACTCATGCCTTCAAGGCACTTGGTACTCACTTTATCAAGGGAACATTCATCTAAGACTAGTACCTACAAATCTTATTACTACTTGAAAAGGTTTAAGCATATAAGAAGTTTGTGCCTTTGTAATGATTACAAAAGTAAATGCATACGGCCATAAACACTAGTTGTACTTACATCATCTGATTTATTAGCATTCTCCTCAGAATGTGACTTTATCATTCTAACCCTCTCAGCATGCTGGAATGCAGGAGGATCTAAACCCCCATCAAGTCCACCAGAGAGTGTATCAAACTGTAATAATCAGTAGAACAATAAATGGTAAGAGTAAGTAATTAAGTAAAAGACAAAAGTCATGCATGCGGAAGAAGTTACTCACATCCCTGTAACATGCTTCACATAATCCAAGTGCAAAATAGGGTATTCCACTACCCTTGTGTTCACACAGTAGTTCTTGATCCTCTGAATTACATTTGTTCAGTTCACCATTTGGTATTTTAATTGGAGTTTTTTCATGCTCTTTTGCCATTGCATTCAACTCATCAATCTGTATATTGATGAAATTTTTTATTAACTTTAAAACATTTAAAACGACGCCATGAACTGAAGTACAACACAACAAAACTGAACTGAACATAATGTCTTTTATTTTCAGCTCAAAAAAGGTGAACTTGAGGTCTAAGATAGATGTACAATGAGCTTTACACTTAGCAGCTAATACATACTCGGTAAACTTAAAATGTTCATTAATCAAATCTTGGAGCATTAAAAATCCGAAGATGCGTCAAAGTTTACAAACATTCAAACTTCAGATATTTAAGGTTTGTAGCAAGAGCATCAATCATGAGTTACAGCTTTTCAAAAGCTATATAAAGGAATAAAACATTGAGTTTAATGGGGATCAACCGTCGGTTTAAATTAGTCTTACACCTAAATCCAGTGAGAGCTCATCATAGTGTTTAAGAAATAACTGCAAAATACTATATTCATATTGGACGTCTGTGTAAAACTGGTTTACACTGACCATGCAGGTCTCTTTTTCTCAATCATTTTTATATATAAATTATTTTTGGTTGAATCATATTGGACATCTGTGTAAAACTAGTTTTGACTCATTTCTCGCTGTAAATCCCCAAATCAATTTTTCTTTTCTATTTGTTCACCTTACAGGCATTTTTCCTCTTAAATAATCAGCATTCATTTATATAATAAAGAAATTTTTTTAACAAAGATCCAAAATTTAAAAAATAAAAAATAAAAATACTGCTTCAAGAAAGGATAAAAAACTGCAATAAGGTGCACAAATAAATAACCAGCAAAAATAAGTAACACCAAAAGTTGAATCCAAAAAACTGTAGCACAAAAATATTAAGAGCAATCAAGAGCTTAGTGCCCTTTCATGGATGGACTTGGAACATCTAACCAAAAACAAGATATGTGTATGGTCATTCAGATTACTCAGATAACCATGACCTCATCTAACTGTGTAACAAATTACTTATGAAAGAGAAAGCATTGTAACATTATTACATACCTAACAAATCACTTTATCATTATTGACTTTGTTTTCCTTTTTAAGGTTCAACAGAGCAATATACAGAACATACATCAATTCATAGAACTTATTTCAAACTAATTTGTCTGGCGCCATACCATCATAAAACTAACATTTTAAAAGAATAACCAGGTATAAGAAACATACTGTCAGACTGGAGGACTCTGTATTCTCAAACTCTACCAGCCGCTTGGTCAATGTTGCTTCACATACATGGACGATTCTTAGCTGCATTGCAAATTAGCAAATCCAATCAAGCATTATACAAGACAAGTAGAGTATTTTTTTAAATCCAAAATTCTAATTTTTTTTCACTATGCTGCTACATCTACTAGCAAAAATTGAAATAGCGTAATAGCAAAAACTAGGATGGTGTCCGCAAATCTTAGCTCAACTGGCAGAAACCGATATTGATAGGTTGGACGTCATCACCCGGGTTCGAACCCTGGTACTCACGGTGTGTGTGAGTTTCTAGTGGTTATTACCACTTCGTTTACATATCCAACGAACATAATAAGTGAGAATTTAATCATGTAACGTTGTAACCACTGTAACATTTAATTGCAAGTGTAGCTTCAGAATCTATTCTAACATAATCTGACAGCCATAATCACCTTGCAATTACAGATCCATGTGATCTCTATATAAATACCTCAAATTCTCACAACATAATTATTGCATTTTTTATCTTTTTCCCTCACTTCCTCACTATATGACTTTCGAACAAAGCCTTTGTAGAAAATGAGAACAAAGGAGAAAAGAAACTTAAATGATGTACAACCCAAGCATTTCCATGACAGGACCCAATCAGCAAAGAGTAGTAATAAAATTAAGAACAAGGCAGAAACTGAAACCTTAACTTACAATATCTGACTTAGAGCATGTAAAACCATGTGCAAGAGCAGACATGTATAATGCTGCACCGCATAATCCGCTAGGCTTCCTCCCTGTCTGTTTTTCAAACATTAGCAATATCATCATGACAAAAAGAACAATCATCCTTTCCCAAAAACAATACTTCCTCCGTCTCATAATAAGTGTCTTATTTGAGCTCTGTGTGGTTCTTAAGATGATGATTAGATGTGTTGATTTTAATGATAAAATTAGTATCTTTTACTAAAATACTCTTATTTATTATAGTTAGTCGAGTAGTTGAAAAGCGTGAAAGTTAATAAATAGGGGTATAGTAGTGGAAAAAAATAATAAATGTTGTGTTGGTATTCTAAAGAGACATTTATTTTGAGACGTAGAAAAAGTGCAAATGAGACACTTTTTATGAGACGCTATGAGACGGAGGGAAAAAGAGCTAAGAATAATGCTAGATCAACATCAAGTTACCTGCATCCAGTCACGTTTCATGCTGGCAATAATATTCAGTGCAGTTTCAGAGACAGGCACATTCCTTTGCTTTAACAAATCTACATGAAAATCAATCTAATTATGTTTTTTTACTCGAGAGAAAATTGTTGAATGAGAGAACATGAAAGATATATATGATGGAACCATGTGTCTCAAATACACCACAGAGTTCTATTATATAGACTCGGGTAAATCGATATACAATCAGAAGCATCAATTATAAGAGAATATGCTAGAATATATTTACAGAATATTCCTAGGTCAATTGATCATTGTAATTGACAAAGTTTGATAACTGATTCTAGGTCAATTGATCATTGGAATTGACAAAGCTTGTGACATTGTCGCCTGACTCAATATTCTCTCTGACAAAATGACAGTTTATCTCAATATGCTTGGTCATCTCATGAAAGACTTGATTTTAGGTCATATTTAATGCAGCTTGATTATCACATATTAGTGTCATTGGTCTTGCCTCTTCAAATTGTAGCTTGTTAAATAACTATTTTAACCAAATGAACTCACATGTTACTAATGTCATGGTCCTGGATTCCGCCTCAGGGTTGGATCTTGCAAACTACATTTTGTTTTTTTACTTTTCCAAGATACCAAATTTTCTCCAACCAGTACGCAATAACTAGAAGTGGATTGTCCATCATGGGTGAATATGCCCAATCAGATCTGAGCAACCAACTGTCTGATAATGTCTTGTCCTCTATCTTCATAAATGAGACCACCTTTGACGCATTTCAGAATCTAGATTACAGCATCCAAGTGTTCTTTAACTGACTTACCACACTAAGTGCAAAGGAAATGTCTAGACAAATTACTGTGAGATAGTTCAGTTTCCCAACTAATCTTCTATAACTCCCGAATCTGATAGAGGTTCCCTCTTATTATTAGGTAGAAGTTTGACATTGGTAGGACAAATATTCTCTGGCATTATCACCACTTATCACTATGCAAAGACCGAATAGACATATTGATAAAGCAGAGGAAAATATAACAGTAAAATAACAGAGTATGGATAAATTGGGAATATACTGATATTCAGGTGAGAGATGACTCTCTACAACCTAGAGTCTATGACCCCTCAGAGAATAATTCTCTGCTCTTTCTCTAACAAAATCCTTCTAGAATGTCCCCCTTATTCCCTTACTCACTTCTTATAACCCACTATCCATAACAAACTGCCAGCTATGCATTACCCTTAACCGTATCCTTCTCTCCCTACTTTTTCCTCCTTTCATAAGCTCTCCACATTGTGGGCCTAGTATTCTTAGGTGAAACCAACATCTCATTGTTTGACCCAAAGGTAATAGGGGTCCTATCACACACCAAATTGAGATTTAATTTCATGATAAAATTCCTCAAAAATAGAGAAAAAATTGGATCTACTTTTCATTAAATACAATCATGTGCAAAAATGAAACTAAAGATTCAATTTGGGCATGATAGGCATCTACGACCCAACTTAAGGGGGGGTGTTGACTCTTTAAAATCATCTTTTCCTTCAGCATCATATTTTTATTGCATTTGTTGACTCTTTGAATATTTCATCATTTGTTCAAGAAGCATTGATGAGAAAATAAAAGCACTCGATAGGGATGAGACTTGGAAGATTTTGAGAGGTGGAAGCCAAGAAACTCGTTGGATGCAGGTAAATCTATACAATCAATTATAACTTAGATGGCACTCTTAATTTACACTGGGCTGGACTAGTGGTGAAGAGGATACACTCAGACACAGCATTAATACAAGGAGGCATTTACTTCTGTGGAAAAAATGAATACTATTTGAATGTTACTATCTCTTGTTGGCCAATTCAAGTGGGAACAATGCCAATTTGAGGTCAAAATGTGTTTTCGCATGGAGACCTAGAGGAGGAGGTGAATGTGGAATAGCATTCAGAAATTGATATAACATCAGGCCAAGGCACTATAAGGTAATTAAGTTTTTCAACAAGACATTGACATCAAGCATGTTGGTTTTGTCAGGTATATCGATAGCATAGGAGTATCATTAAGGCTTGGTTCCCCCAACCTAGTAGTAACTTCACGTTGAGATCCAAAGGAGTATCACTTGCTAGTGTTACTTTGGTTTATGGATCGCAAACCAAATGTAAAGGCATTGGCACTAGATTGCATGGGTCCCACACATGGAGAAGTTGGTGCAGTGCTGGGCATGAGTTATGGAGAGAAAAGCATCGTTGTACTCGCGCATTGAGGGGGAAAAGGTTGCAAGGATTGAACCATTACTTATACCATGAAATTTTCTTAATTTTTGTGTCTAATTAGACTACACAAGCATGTATTTATATTGTATCTAGAATAAATACACATTAATGCAATTGCTAATTCCAATCCCATTAACAACTAATTTGGAATGGTAAAAACAATTTATAATTTACATGTGACTAATTCTAACAATTTGTATAGATTGTAATCAGCCTGTTAATTAGGCTCATTAAGTATAGTATAGTCTATTTAAACAGTTTAGAGATTGTATTCTAATCACTTCTGATATAATATTCAGAAAATTACTCTCCAATTCTACACACACTATTGACAACATTATGCAAATCATATTTTAATGGTATGATTAAACGAATAAAACTTAAAAAGGTGCTTACTATTTGTAAATTTGTAAATAAAAAGACTGGGATCAACAAGCTTTTGAACAATCGGGTGATTTTCAAGCCTTAACACTTTACAAAGCTGCAAAAAAACTGCGCCGAGCACATAACTGCATGACAGACATTGAAGAGAATAAATAAAACATTAAAAAATACAAAGTTGAAATCAGCCAAGATAAAAATAGTATTAATGCATACTCACACATTTGTCCTTAAAGAATTTGAAAAATCAATAAGAAGGTATGGCTTATTTTTATCCCTGCAAGAAATATAATTTTAGCATTAAAATGAATGTCAATAATTTAGAGATAGTAAGATTAGTCATTTGATGATATCATCATTGAATAAAAAAGTCCCATTAAGCAAATGTTGCATTTGAAGTTATGAGCCTCACAAAGCACTGCCAACCATCATTTACTACTCACTAACTAATCATTTCACTAAGAAAATTTTTTGCTAACTAACAATGTTTTCCAGTTTTTAACCATCGTCACAAAGCACAGTCCATTGTAGCAGAACCGTGTCTTTATTCACAAAAACACATGATTCAACATTGATGCTTTCCCTCAACGATGAAGAGTGTAGGAACAATCAGATTTTGGTGAAATCAGGTAGAATCGCACAAGTTAATCACAGAGTCGTATAATTTGCAATTTCTGTTTGAGTTTCTATGATTTATGTCTGGGAACTACGACGGCAGTGGCGCCCACTAGGGTAACAGAAACAACCTGCTTCATGTACGACAATTGAGAAGACAACTTTTTCTCTGTTAACGGGTCAAAAACCTCTGTTTTGATCACGGGACAAAACCCCCAGTTTTGATCACAGGTCCATTTTTAAAAATTGGATTTTAGGGGTTAATTAAAACATGTGCCTCTATCCATATTTTTTTACATAGCCACTATATTAAAGTACAAGCAATACTTCAGTACCTTACGCGGAGGCTTTTCTCTGCTTCGACCTCTCAACTGCATCTTTGAATGACTTTATTTATTAACTTATGTTTAAAAATAAGGTTTTAGGGGTTAATTAAAACATGTGCCAATCTTTGAATGACTTTTTTTATTAATTTACTACTTATGTTTAAAAATAAGGTTTTAGGGGTTAATTAAACATGTTCCTCTATTCATATTTTTTTACATAGCCTCCATATTAAAATACAAGCAATACTTCAGTGCCTTATGCGCAAGCTTTTCTACGCTTCTACCTTTCGACAGCATCTTTAACTGACTTTATTTATTAACTTATTTATGTTTATAACTTACTTATGTTTATGAATTTAAATTTATGTCAGTATTTGAAGTCTGATCTAAGGTTTTCTTTATTTTGTTCGTACTATTTCATATGAATTTAACTACCTTGGTTGAGAATCCCACAATGACTAGAAATATAGTTTAGATCTAAAGCTAAAATTTTAAGATGCTATCAGAGTTTGTTATCGATATGTTACTAAGCCAAGAGATTTGCTATTCCATCCGCGTTTGTGCATACGCAAAGACATTTATTCAACTACCAAATGAAAAATGAATGTATAACTTTAGAAGTACTTCTTAGTGCAAACTTACAAATTAAGATATCTTACCGGTATGCAAGATAGAGGCAAGAAGCTTGTACTTGCTCTGATCTACGTCCCTTTGTAAAATTTTTCTCTAGTGCTATCTTCACTAGGCATATGGCAATTCAATAAATAAACAAAGGTCTTCGCATGAATGTATACTAAAAGAAGCCAACTCTAACAGCAATGAAATTTTAAAAAATTTAAAAAAAAAAAACACATACTGTATAAAAGGCCAAAGCTTCCTCAACTATACTATTATCCTCCACTCCAAGCTCGCAACTTAGATTTTTCATAAAATCTCTAGCTGCAATTCCAGAGAAAATTGGCACGTCAGAATATAAGCCAAGTTATATATAAACTATGTTACATTATTAAATGTAAAGGTATTGCCGTAGTATAGTTTAACTATAAGGAATATGAATGTTGTATTCCTGTCTTCTATGTTTGTGAAATGCTTACATCACATCCTGTTTGGTTTGGTATGGTAATTTATATCACAAGTCAGTCTAATCTGGTTGTACAATATTTATAAATAGGACCTTCTAGAAACAAACAAAAAAAAGTAATGTAAATTGAAAATCATAAAAACAGAATCAATTTCTATGACTATGTTCAGTTTTTCTGTCTCTCGTCTTCTAAGAAAAGACACAACAACAACCAATCCTTCTAAGAATCAGTTTCTATGACTGTTCAGTTTTTTTGACTCTCGTCTTCTAAGAAAAGACACAATAACAACCATCTCAGTAGCTACATGGATCAAACTTCACCATAATATTTTATCAAAAAAAACATGTTTTTATCCAACTCATTAATCTCGAGATCTTTCTCTTATAGTTTTTATAGATCTTCTTCTGCTTTGACTACCCTCCTTCTGATGTTCTCTCCTTATTACAAAATCCGCGGATATTCTAAGAAAAGACAAATATTATATTATCATTTTTATACCTTTACATATGTTTTCACACAATTCTCATCACCAGCTCATACTAACTGACATATGCTCTGTAATTTGTATTTTTAAAATATATTTTACTTTCCTTATTTCTGTATAAACTTCAAACGTCACAATTCATTATTACAACAAATTGAATAAAACAAATAGGTTAATAAATAGAAGAATTCAAAATATAAAGACTAACACAATAACTCATTCAATAGTTATGCACAGGGAATCATAGGTTGAATGATAGCATTTCATTATTATTATGCACTAAAAAGTATTATGTGAAAATTAAATTTAAATGTATTCGTATCGTAAATTACTAATGATGCATAACATGTAATACCTCTATCTAAAGTCCTTGCACGCGAGTCGGAGATTCCAACACGAACCCCCATTACATAATTGCCTGATAATTGGCTCTATACAAAACAAACAAATAAGGAAATTAAAAGGGGATGAATTGATATCAAATAAAGCTATAGTGCAAAAATAGACATAGCAAAACAAAATTGATCATTACTGCCTCATATTTATCTCTATAAAACCTGACACTAAACTCATATATATCCTCTGAAGCATGGGTACTTCTAAAATGGTAAAGTATATGCACGTACTTATCGTACTTCATTTTTTTCATTATTCAATTTTGAGCGAAATTTGTGATTTTCTCAAACATCAATATAGAATATTTATGCATTTTAATTTCTTTGTTATTGTATCTTAACATTATTTTTTATTTTTAAAAACTTTTATAGTGCTGTTTTGTTATGAATCTAACAATTTAGTTATCTACTCAAACATTTTATAGAAAACTCTTGTTAAAGTGCCCGTACCTTGATTTTTTTTATAAAATACCGTATCTCGTACCCGTACCCACACTGGGTACTGTACCCGTACCCACACCGGGTACCGTACCCGTACCCACACCGGGTACCGTACCCGTATCTATGCATCATAGTGTTTATCTCTAGAACACCCTAAGATTCCACCTTTATTGCGGTCTGTCCCTAGTCGCCTAAATTGCGGCATTTGACTTGCTTTCATTGCAGCCTCCAACACCTTCATTGTGTATGTTGTTCCTCCTTTTTCTCAGTCTAATTCATCTGTCACTTCCCCTAACATTTTGGCCAAGACCCGCCACTTGAACAGCCTTACTTCACATACTATTAAATCCTTTAACAACCCCCGGGAAGAAAGAAAAAAAAATGGGAAAGGAAAATGGTGGAACTTTAAGATTAAGGTACAGAGTGGAATGAAGTCATTGAATTCCATATAAATCCATTGAATTTATAATCTCCAAATAATGGTACCCTCTCATCACTCCATGGCTTACCAAAAATCAAAACAGGCCCTAAATGTAAATTATAAATATAAAATATAGGCATGGTAAGAAGTTTGATGAAGTCCATCCAATCTCATCTCAATAGCAATCTCCCAACCAAATGTAACCTATATCATTCCATTGCTTGACTTAAATCCAAACAAGTCCTAAATCTTATATTTAACAATCCAATTACAAGAATTTAATTTCCATCAGTGTAAAAAATCAATAGCTTCAAACACATCACAATCATTCATATGTATGATTTCATAAGTGATTATGATAAAATTTAAACACTTATAATGATCTAATTGTTATGATCCATTGACAGTGTAAAAAGCCTGATTCATTACCTTTCCACCAGCAGTTTTCACAAAAGTTGCCTCCTGAGAAAAATAGTAATCTTCCAACACCTTCCCACATGCCTCACAACATCTAATAACATTCAAGTAACAATTACCTCATCAATAAAAAGCTCCAAACCTAACAAATAAGAGATAGGGATGTATACATGTATAACTATAAAAGTATAAAAGTTTACTCACAAAACACTATCGTCGATTCGCATTCCATGAACGTTTCTCAAACAGTGATCACAGAACACCATCTTGTATTGATTTAACAACTAACACTTTTTGCTCAACTGTGTTTCTGGCTGAATCAGCTAAATCGGAATCTGTAGAATCTATAGAACGGAGAAGAAAAATTGTGTTGGAGTGAGGAAGAAGAAGATTGAGTAGAAAGGGGTTAGGGTTTAATCAGGTTTTGGATTTTATAAATATATATAGACATAGACGTGCGGCGGGGTAGGGAAAGTGGGAAAAATAAAACTTCCATGTTCGCGTGTGCGTCAGATTAATAGGACTTGCAGTTATTGCTCCCACCATTTGTAACTTAAAAAATCGTCGCTTTCATCATAACGGTCACAAATTTCCAGTAAAAAAAATTTCAGACCCGTCTATGAATATAACTAGCACCCCGAATTGATTTTAATAATTTAGAATATAAATTATTTAGTTAATATAACTATATTAAATGGGTTTAATGGTAGTGCACTGTTAGTGTAAGACAGTTTTGCACATACAACTAATTAAAACTCTTATATTTATCATGTCATTTCAGTATTTTAAAAATAAAATTAAAATTTATTCTGATGCATGTCTCTCGTTGGTTGACAGTGTAAAAAATTTTACATTATCAATACATTTCGTTTTTTCTCATATTTAATTTGTGTTTTATTATTTAAAATATTTTAATTATATTTTTGAGCTTTTTTTAATATATATTTTATTATTTCTAATTTTTTTAAGTTCGAAGTGGCATGTCTAAATCTTTTTAGTACAAGTTTTTTATTCCATTATTTATTTTCGTTTGAATTTGAGGCGGAGATCGAATATTTAATTAATATTTGGATTTAGATATTTTTTATCTTTTTTATGAGGGTCTATATTTGATTCAATCGAGAAGAGGGGCGAGTAGTAATTTTTATCAAATGGAGGAGAATGAATGGGAAGTGAGAGGAAGAATTTGATTTTCATTTATATTTGCTTCCGAAAGGGGAGGGGATGCGAGATTTTTTAATTACAATCCTGTTTGGTTCATAAGGAAAGATATTTTAAAATTAATTTACTTTTATTCTTATAATTTTGTAATAGGAATCATAATATTTATCATTCATAATTCGAACACAAATTTATAAACGAAATATAATAATATTTATCATTCATAATTCGAATACAAATTTATTAACAAAATAAAAGTATTCAATAACAGAATATCATAAAATATTTTGTAAAAACGTGACGATAATAATATACAATTTTAAAAGATAATCGAATACAAAAAAAAATATTATTAAGAAAAACATGAAGATAATTAAAAAGTGACATCAAAATTTAAAAAAAAATCAAATATAAAGAGCAAAATAAAACATATGAAAAAAATTTTGTCTTAATCCACTATCTACCTAAGTTTTGAAGATACTAATGATCTCCCAAATCTACCATTTCTTCAACTTTAATTTTCACTAAACCTTACCCTTTTATATAATTTACTAAATAAAACTATGGTACAAGTCAAAATAATTCCTTTATACAGGTGGAGATTGCTTAATCCTTCAATTCAAATGAGTCTATTAACTAAAGGATACTACACTCATCTGGGTAAACTTCCCTCTCTTATTCCAAAGTATTTTTCAGTAGTCACTCTAAAGGATGTTGCATATCTTTTTGCTGCTACCTTATATTATCTTTCTTCAACATAGAACAACTCTAAAGGATACCGCCATTGTCATTTCAGGTTACAACATATGTTCGTTTTCCTTCCTCTTTTCCGTTTTCATGCTCCTCACCTTATTTTTCATGATCATGTTTGTTTTCCTGTTCATTTTCATCTAACTCATTATGTGTTTAATGTGTTTAACTTGTTCATAATCATGTTCATATTCGTGAGTGTATCCCTTTTGATTTCCTGTTCTGAATCGTGTTGATGTTTGAATAGTTGTTTGTTCGGTTTGTGTTTAACCCATTTTCAAGAGAAACATTGAAAGCAATGATTTCCATGTTAGTCTCTTTAATATTTTGCAGTGATCTAACTTCATTATTGTTAAAGCCGGAGTTTTTTTTAATCGTTTATTGTTGATGGATTTGTGTTTGGTCGTTTTATGTTGCTGAGCGATTATGTGCATGCAACTTCTAACCCATGCATCATTTTGGGTCATTTTTTGAAGTATCACGGCGAAATGAATCCAAATGATTAGAAAAATTTATCATTAAGCTTAGAAAACATCTTAGAAAAATGTATTATGCTTCACCTTTTTTGTGAAACTTAGAAAACAATTATTTTCATGTAAGATTTTATGTCTTTTCTTCACTTTCATTTTATGCATCTTTCATGATTTATGATCCTGAGTTATTTCTTCATGTTCATGCCTGAGGGATTTTATGCTACAACTTCTACAGCTTTTATGCACCTTTCATGCTGATAACGCGAAATTATATCGTTAAATTGACGTAACTTGCATGAATTATTTTATTGTTTTTTCGTTTATTCACGTTTTATTTGCGAGTATTAAGTTCGTTTTCAGGTATTCTCTCTAAGTCAACCTGCATGAAGAAAGAAGGAAGAAAATAGAAGAAAAGAGAAGAAAAGAAGATGTTTGACAGCAGAATAAGGATTGTGCACTAAGGGCGCATGACAACCGTCACAGGTCCATGGCGACCGTCACGGAACTTAAAGTTGTGACCCTAGTCACAAGATTATGGCGACCGACATAGCTTGATTTACAGGTTTAATATTTTGACAGCGTGGACCACTCAAACCACTCAGTAACCTCAGCAACTGATCCTACATTTTCTCCTTCCACCCAGTCTTCCTGATTCTTCTCCATGAAGCCACTTTCCTTATTTCTCTCCACGCGTGGTCAAGTAACCGCCCACTAATAGCACTACTTGGAAGTTTTCCCCCACTTTCTCCACTACTCACACATGACCCATGGATGTTGGTGAACGAATTTCCTCCTATAAATAGACCTTGTTTTCTTAGTTTTGGGGCATCCAAGTTTTGGGCGCGAAAGCGCTGTTCGTAGTTTTAGGCAGAAAATTACAATTGTAAAAGGAGTATTTTCTCACATCGAGGAATTACTCCCTCATTAGTTTTTAGGCCTGTAATCTGTGTAATTGCTTGGATCAACAATCATGCCATCATTTTATTGAAGTTATTTCCAATTTCGTTTAATTCAAGTCTCCATTTATTTTATCGTATTTACAGGTTCTTTATTTTATCGCTTTATTATTATTATTATTGTTATTGCATTTCATAATTGTTTAAGCATGTTGTCATTGATTATATTTACCATGTTTATGTTGTTTTCATTTAATTCCATGTTTGGCTAAATAGTTTAGAGTCCGGCGTATGAGGACTGTCGTTACCGACGGGACTCGGTAGAAGATAATAGGTGCGAACTTATGATTAAAATCCTGTTTTGGTTTTAATTTCCAAGTCTAATTTAAATGGCTTTGTCACGAGAGTGAGAGGTGATTTAACACGATTTTGTCACGAGAGTGAGAAATTAATTAAGGTTAGAGTCGACACTGCGAGAGCGTGGGGGTCGAACCGGATAGTGGAAATTAGGCAGCATATCTAAATACAGCGAGAGCGCTTTAGATACGTTTAGGATATTATTGGCTTTCAAAATATATTTCCTAGTTACCGGACGAGCGACAACAAAATCTTGGGATTAGGGAACATGACTTTAGTTAATACCGCGAGAGCGTGAGGCGGAGTCTTTAAGTTGGTATATTCTACGGAACTAAATTATAGTTGTAATTAGTACCCGAATTCTACAAAGTCATTTAGGAACGCGGAATCCATATTCCGGCCTCTCTTTATTATCATATTTTCTAAGTTCATTTTTAGTTTTAGTTCTAGTTTTCTATTAATTAAATATTCATCAGCCTTAGCTTTACAAAGCGACGATAGATTACGCTAGGTTGACATTGGTCTTTGTGGGTTTGACAATCTTTTATATTACTTCGATATTTCCGTACACTTGCGGACGCATCAAGTTTTTGGCGCCGTTGCCGGGGACCAACAGTCAATATTGTTATTCCGTTGTTGCACCGTATAAACTAAGGCACTCCCATAAAAAAAATAAAAAAAAATACAAAATTAAAAACTATGTATCACCCAAATTTTCTCTATGATAACCACTCACAATATCTTGAGGAGCTGCACCCAAATTTTCTCTACAATTACCAACCGCAATACTCCCAATATTTTGAGGAACCGCAACCAAAATTTTCCTATGATTACCATTCCCAAAATTTCGAGGAACCGCAAGAATCTCATAATTCCAACCTAGAAATATTAATGCAGGATTTCAATGCGACACTGACTCACTCCCAATATCTCGAGGAACCGCGCCAAAATTTCCTCTACGATCACCATTCCCAATATTTCGAGGAACCACAAGAATCTGTTAATTCCAACCTCGAAACATTAATGGAGGACTTCATTGAAACAACAACTAATTCTAAGTTAGAATCTATGATTGAGCACTTTGTGGAGACACAAACTCTCCAGAATGAAGAGCTTAGAAGACAACATCTCAATACTTATGAAAACCTTAGGCAGATAAACACTATGGTCGAGTCCCTCGCGACTCACATTGAGGCATTGGAGACTCAAATCTCCCTGCTTGCACAGACACTTATAGGACCCTCCCCTGAGGAGCATGTGGATGTTGTAACAACCGTTAATGAAAAATAAATCGAGAATCCTGAGGAGAGTGATATTGAGGTTGAGGAGAGTTCAGGTGAGGAAGAAGTAGAGATTGAGAAAAATTCACTGGAACCACCTGAAAGGGAGGTCGTCAAAGAGGCAGTGAAGAAAACACCTAATGTCGTTCCTCCTCCATATACCCCACCAATTCCTTTCTCGCAAAGGTTTGTGGAAGCTAAGGTAGAATCCCAATCCAAAACGTATGCGGAGGTATTGGAAAATATCCACACCGATGCATCTTTATTTGAGGTCACGCATAAAAAGAGAAAATTCGAGGACCATGAAACATGGGATATCATTACTGCTAAGAGGATAAGGTTAGACTTTGAGATGGTGGATGAAATAGCTAAGCCCAAACTTGAAACGCTAATACTTAGGATAGATCCAGAACCACCACCACAAGTTCAAAAGAATGAACCACCCCACAGAAGGAAGAAAAGAAAAGGTGAGGGATATGTGAGATGGCTTGATAAATGGCCATGGAAACCGAAGATTAACACTCCTAACCGTCGAGCTATCAACGTTAAACAAAGCCCTACGTGGGTGGCAACCCACGAGATTTTAATTTAATGTTTTCCTTTTATTATTTGTGTTTGCAGAAAATAAAGAATTGTATCGCTTGTCACGTCTCAGCTACATTTAGGCGAAAGATCTCTAGATGACAATCCCTTAAGATGAGTTGTTGCCCACGCACATTCCTACGAATGTCGCTGCTGGTGGTGACACCAATGATGAGTATGATGGGAGAAAGCATGTCTCTCCCGTTTGTAACTTACATCCTCATTGTTCTTTGCATGGTCAGGTTCCACCTGCACACACCACACTGTATTTTTCTAATAATTTTTGCAGGTACTTCCTTCGAAAATAGGCAATATGATGAGCGGCTTCAGTAAAGTGAAGTTTCAGCAAAATCAGATAACTCGTAGTACAAGAAACCTGAGTAGAAGTGGCCAGCGAAGACAGGGACAACAAGGGAAGAATTAGCGCAAATTTGGCCGTGGTAGCACGCAATGGCATTCATACAGGTTCTATCTTTCCTTTTTAACCTTTTATCAAAACATTAAGGACAATGTTTGGTTTAAGTGTGGGGGAGGAACATTTACCGCTTTCATTTTACCGCTTTCTAGTTAAATTTACTGTTTTCTAGCATGATTTTAAAAAAATTTCTGTTTTAATGTTTCGTGCGTCTGTGCATGTGCTGTCGAGTCTTTATGCGTGACTTTATGTTGTTTATCGATCTCCCCATTCTCTTTAGCCATACCGAATATTTTGAAAATTTTTTAGTTAAAAACAGTGTTTCTTTTGAAAATCTTAGGTTACAGACGAAATTGAGGTTAGATTGTGAGACTTGGGAAAATTCCGCAAGATCGGTATCGTTTTAACACCGTGAGCCTCTAAATTATGGAAATCAATTTGAGTACTTGTTATGCCATAGCCTTAAGTTCTCACCCCTTTAGTAGTCCCTAATT
The DNA here is from genome assembly GCA_022829125.1 of Lathyrus tuberosus. Lineage (NCBI taxonomy): Eukaryota > Viridiplantae > Streptophyta > Magnoliopsida > Fabales > Fabaceae > Lathyrus > Lathyrus tuberosus. The sequence continues at coordinate 24,593,063 of JALAZF010000017.1, forward strand.
AGTTTATTTAGCAGTCAGCATCATCCTAAGCACACACTAAGTAGGAAGTTGATGCAAATAAGTGTATGATCTCAGGCTTAAAAAGGTAAATTAAGAAAAAAAAATGAATGAATGAAAAGAAATGTTCCTTCTAAGTCAGGTGATCCTCACCCGATCATTTAGCCTAACGGTGCAAACTTCTTTATTCTATTGATATTTAAGCCAATGTGCAAAAAGAAAAAAAAATGATGATAATGAGATCATAGTCACTAACAGGCTATCCTACCATGAGTGTGAAAGGATAATGGGCTTAATGTGATTGTGCCAGAATGAAAAGGGATAAAAGAAGGATGAGTGAGTTAGGCTTGGGTATAATGACATGATTCAGATTAGTTTGTATAGGAGGGAGGTTGATGACCGCCAAAGCGAAATTGTGTTGTTACGATGTCCTTAGAGTGTGAGCAAGTGCCTATCGACACAAACTTAACCGAAGTAGAGTTGGTAGCCTAGGATGAGTATCCGTATTCACTATTTTTCTCACGAGTCATGGTTTGCTTGAGGACAAGCAAAGGTTTAAGTGTGGGGGAGTTTGATAACGCAAAATTATATCGTTAAATTGACTTAACTTGCATGAATTATTTTATCGTTTTTTCATTTATTCAGATTTTATTTGCGAGTATTAAGTTCATTTTCAGGTATTCTCTCTAAGTCAACCTGCATGAAGAAAGAAGGAAGAAAATAGAAGAAAAGAGAATAAAAGAAGATGTTTGACATCAGAATAAGGATTGTGCACTAAGGGCGCATGACGACCGTCACAGGTCCATGGCGACCGTCACAAAACTTAAAGTTGTGACCCTCGTCACAAGACTATGGCGACCGGCACAACTTGATTTACAGGTTTAATATTTTGACAGCGTGGACCACTCAAACCACTCAGTAACCTCAGCAACTGATCCTAAATTTTCTCCTTCCGCCCAGTCTTCCTGATTCTTCTCCACGAAGCCACTTTCCTTATTTCTCTCCACGCCTGGTCAAGTAACCGCCCACTAATAGCACTACTTGGAAGTTTTCCCCCACTTTCTCCACTACTCACACATGACCCATGGAAGTTGGTGAACGAATTTCCTCCTATAAATAGACCTTGTTTTCTTAGTTTTGGGGCATCCAAGTTTTGGGCGCGAAAGCGCTGATCGTAGTTTTAGGCAGAAAATTACAATTGTAAAAGGAGTATAATCTGTGTAACTGCTTGGATCAACAATCTTGCCATCATTTTATTGAAGTTATTTCCAGTTTCGTTTAATTCAAGTCTCCATTTATTTTATCGTATTTACAGGTTCTTTATTTTATCGCTTTATTATTATTATTATTGTTATTGCATTTCATAATTGTTTAAGCATGTTGTCATTGATTATATTTACCATGTTTATGTTGTTTTCATTTAATTCCATGTTTGGCTAAATAGTTTAGAGTCCGACGTATGAGGACCGTCGTTACCGACGGGACTCGGTAGAAAATAATAGGTGCGGACTTATGATTAAAATCCTGTTTTGATTTTAATTTCCAAGTCTAATTTAAATGGCTTTGTCACGAGAGTGAGAGGTGATTTAACACGATTTTGTCACGAGAGTGAAAAATTATTTAAGGTTAGAGTCGGCACTGTGAGAGCGTGGGGGTCGAACCGGATAGTGGAAATTAGGCAGCATATATAAATACAGCGAGAGCGCTATACGTTTAGGATATTATTGGCTTTCAAAATATATTTCCTAGTTACCAGACGAGCGACAGCAAAATCTTGGGATTAGGGAACATGACTTTAGTTAATACCGCGAGAGCGTGAGGCGGAGTCTTTAAGTTGGTATATTCTACGGAACTAAATTATAGTTGTAATTAGTGCTCGGATTCTACAAAGTCCTTTAGGAACGCGGAATCCATATTCCGACCTCTCTTTATTATCATATTTTATAAGTTCATTTTTAGTTTTAGTTCTAGTTTCCTATTAATTAAATATTCATCAGCCTTAGCTTTACAAAGCGATGATAGATTACGGTAGGTTGACATTGGTCTCTGTGGGTTCGACAATCTTTTATATTACTTCGATATTTCCGTGCACTTGCGGACGCATCACATGCTTCAGATACACATTCGTATATGCATTTAACTTACTTCATTATTCGTGTTTATTTTGTTGTAATATATTTTCATTACATTTTGTTTCCATTGTGGAATACATGTTTTCATGACATTTTTTTTCCATTGTGGAATACGTGTTCATTTGCTACATAATATTTTTCCCCTGTTGTTTCATTGTTAATGTTGTAGATCTGTTGTATCTACTCTTTTCACGTGGTGATTATTTCCTTTATAATATTTTAGCCATTAATCATGTCAAGACCACCTCTGTTTATCACTGACTTGTGGCCTGATCTAAATGTATGGAAGATTGTTATTCGCGTTATCGGATAGTCAAGGAACGCAATGGAAACCAACATGTTGAAGTTATCTTATAAGATGTCAAGGTTTTTATTCTGTATTTCATTTGTATGCATATCTATTTCCTTTCTTTGCAATTCTATTTACATGTTTCACTGACTGTTATGCAACATTTCATTCTGACTAGGGTACCCAGATCCAAGTTATCACCTTTTATATAGATTACCCCTTCTGTTTCTACTGCCCAAAACTGGAGCCCGAAGGCTAGCTTAAACAACACTCTTTCAAAGAGGTTTTCCGGAGATGTGGAATTCGAAGAATCTGGACCTTCCGATTTCTTTACTCCTAAGATATCTGCTACAAAGAATTCAAGGTCCAAGAGTTCCAGGCATTCCAAAGCTAAATGACCTGCACCATTTAATCACTTACTAATGAATTACATATTTATTTTTTGGCAATTCAGTTTCTTTTGTGTAAGGATTTATTCTCAAGCATTTGTCTTGGTAAATATGCTTCATAGCCAAGCTTATAATAGTACTCTTCAACTTTGAACCATGTTTTGTAATGAGATAACCATTTGTATGGGAATATTTCCTTGATACAAGTAGTATGAATGTGTTTTATCATCTTGCTTAATTTCATGATGTGTTAAGTCTTTGTGGATTACATATCCATTTCTTATCTCAGTCATACATTCGATGCATCTCAAATTTTTTTATTCCAATTTACAAGTTTAACTAAAAGGAGACTTATTATTGATGTTCCATACTTATATATGTTGGATATAGAGAGAAAAAAACAACAACAATTTGGTACGTGTAAAAATTTGGGTCACGTTTTGCACTATACTTCCACTGGTGGAAGTTGCTCTTAAAATAGTTACAGTTGTGTTTTGGTCTGATTTCGCACTTAACTTCCACTGGTGGAGGTTGAACTTTGAAATACACTAATTTTTCAACAATATTGTTGTTTCATAAGTAATCCAAAATTTTCCACTTTTCTATCTACTTTGATATGTCATACTTTGCTTATGTCAAAAAGTGTCGTGAGATTACAGTTCCGTTTCTTATCTCAATCATACATTTTATACATCCAGACTGATTCCATTTCTTATCTCATTCGTAATAATATATATTCAGACATATATCACATAACAATAGATTATTTTCAAGTTTTCCAAAACATTTTTAGAACAACAGCCTTGAATGCAGTCAATTCATGTTTTGGTTTTGACAGTTCCGTGTTTAAATTTTGCGTCAGATTCCTTTTACTAGGTTCGATGCTTCTCAAATTTTTTATTTTAATTTACAAGTTTAACTAAAAGGAGACTTATTGTTGATGTTCCATACTTATAATTATTGGATATAGAGAGCAAAAACAACAACAATTTGACACATGTAAAAATTTGGGTCACGTTTTGCACTAAACTTCCACTGGTGGAAGTTGCTCTTGAAATAGTTACGGTTGTGTTTTGGTATGATTTTGCACTAAACTTTCACTAGTGGAGGTTGGACTTTGAAATACACTAAAATTCCAACAATAATTTTGTTTCATAAGTAATCCACAATTTTTCACTTTTCTATCTACTTCGATATGTCATACTTTGCTTATGTCAAAAAGTGTCGTTAGATTACATACTTTGATAACTTGTTCAATATGAGACAGAAAATACTTTCCTATAAATAGTAATGACATGTAATTTCAATGCCTACTTCAATTTTTGAGTTTGTAAACTACTTTATCTGAAATTTCAATGTGATAAAATTATAATAATACATGGCTTAAAAAGACAATGTTTCAAAATACCTTCATCTGACTGTGCATAGCCCGTGGAAATGCAGTATGCTTTATAGGAAAATACATCTTGATTAATGTGCAATCACAATAGCCATCATTGTATTCAAATAGGCTGTTATAATATATGTGTTGACGTTATATCCAACATTGAGATATAATAGTTGGCGTTATATCCACGCATTGACGATAACGTCCATGAAACTTCTTTCACCACCTTCACCAACGGCGACGACCATGATCCCAACGTGGTTGTTGTAACATCCCAAATTTACTATAATATTTATTTAATTTATTTAAATATAATTTCGGTGAATATGGTGGTTTGTGTCGATGTCGATATTTTGGTGGAGTTTGATTATTTTAATTAAATAATAGTATATAATGTGAATATATTAGTATTATTATTAATTTAAATAATATTAGAGGAATTAAGGGTAAATTGGACTTTCGAGGTGGACTAGTGAGGGTATTATGGGGAAAGCCCATATTTGAGGCCCAAGAGTTAAATTAACCTAAAAAGGAGGAATTGAGGAGAATTAGGATTCATTTGTGATTAACCGTGAAAAGAAGGAAAGAAGGTGCAGAGCTCTGAGGAAAGAAGGGAAACGACGAGGATTCGTGAAGGTTTCCGCAGGATCGATAGAGAAAGCTCAGATTCGACAATCTAAGGTATGGGGAGTGATTGTCTTTCATTGTTTTCATTATAGGATTCGATTGATTGAAGTGGATGTTGGGAATTTTGGGGTTTTGAGGGTTTATGGGTTTTGAGGTAAACTGATGACTTTGAGGGCATTTTGTGAGATCGATTAATAAGAGTCGAATTTAATCAGTAAAGTAGACCTTTGGGGCAGATTTCCCCGTTGTTGTATATTTATCCCCGTGGTGAAGGAATTATGGAGTTTATATAAAGCTTGAGAGATTTAAAGGTTTAGGGGATTTAAGGTTTCCCTTAGGGTCACGAATCGACCTAACAGACGTAGGTTTTAGGCCTTTAAATCCTGTGATATATTAGAACTGTTATACGGATGTTTTTGGGTCGATTGGGACTGTAATCGCATGTACCTTAGAGGTTTGGGAGCTACTGATGCGTAGCAGCGATTTGATGTAATCGCAGGTTCGCTAGGCGAACCATTGCTTCGCTAGGCGAATGTTCGCCATCGTTCGCTAAGTGAACAGCGCGGCGAATGCACGATAATAGAAGTGTAAATGCAGAGGTGTTTCTGAAGGGGCTTTAGGGATTCGCTAGAAGTTTCGCCCAGCGAACTCCCCAGCGAATGGCTTCGCTAGGCGAATGTGGGGGTGAGCATGACAGATGTTTGGGTTTCTGGTGTTGAGTGTGAGATCTGTGAGGTTCTCTGGCCGCTTCGCTAGGCGAAGGCCACAGTGAATAGGTTCGCTAGGCGAATCCTGGAGCGAACGTCTTCTATTTCGCGAGATTTCGTTTATGTGGCTGTGTTGTTCTGGTGTTTGATGCTGTGATATTTATGATGTTTTACCATGATGTTAGCGACGTTAATGATGATTATGACGTGATGATTTCGTGATGTTTTGACGAGTACTTGACGAGATGAATTTCATGAGAATATTGATGATTATGAACTGTGTATATTTGACGTATGATGATTACTTGACGATATGAATTACTATGACGTATATTGATGACCAGGAGTCTTTTATGTATGGTGTATGATGATAAGACGATGACGCATGATGTTTTGATGAATAAATGACGACATGACGAACATGATGTTTTTATGAATGATGATGCACATAATGATGTTTTGATGATGATGAGTATTGACGTTTGTGTATCATGCATTCATATGCATACTCTGTGACGACGCTTCATTCCCATTGTGCAGATATGAGGTAATTATGACGTGCTCCAGTTCCGATTGCGGGATCGATCCTATTGACGGGGATCTTTGGAGGGTTGATGGTCTGGTGTCTATCCTTTGTGACGATTGGTACCACATGCATGAGTCTTGTTGTGCATTGCATTTTTCGTGACATTGATGAATTATGATATAGTGTTTCCTGATGTTTTCCCTGTTGATGTTGCATTTATGATGATGACGCCATTTTAGGTATATCTTGTTTTATAATGATTATTATGAATTGTGATTACCCACCCTGTCTGTTTGAATGTTGCCTCCACGTGGGTAACGTGCAGGTGATCAGGTTTAGTTGCGGATGCTTTCGAGGACCTTGAAGTCTATTTGCTTTTGGTCGATGTAGAGGGTCTTGCTCTGATAGTGTAACATCGGGTTGGGTCTTTGAGTCGAATCATGTTGAATTATTTGTTGTTGTTTGATGTTATGGTTTAGTATAAAACCTTTTTGAGTGTTTGTGGTTATGGTGGATCTGCTGCCTATTTTGAGGGCTTTTATTAAAAAAACCTTTTTATTTTGAATTATCGAGTTCCGCTGCCATAAGAAGGCTTTTGAGTTATTTTGATGAAAACTCGTTGTTTACGGAGCAAATGTGTTTATTTAAGTTTTGTTGAGAAATGTGCACCCTTATGAGGTGATTTTACTCTGATATTTTGTGTATTTTGCCGTGATTATTTGTGGGGTAGAAAAGAGTGTTACATTAGTGGTATCAGAGCAGGTCGGTCTGTCCGGCCAGGTTATCTAATGTTGTTTGTTTCCCTAGTGTGCGACATGTGCGTAAAAACACTGTCGATGCTTGTTTTGTTTTCCATTTGCAGGTTGGGAATGGAACAAGTAGGGGAGAAGATGGTGCTTCTCCAAGGTGTTTCGAGTGTGGAGCGTTGGCTAAGTGTGGTGTTGGATGCTGCGATAGTTGGTGGAGATAGTTTATACCGCCTCATGATATCGGTTGTTATTGACAAATTGAGGAACTGATCACCCTTAATCTCTTGTTGATAATAGACGGGATCATGTTAGGTGGGATAGACGTGTCTTGCGAACTTGAGTAGTGTGCGCAGTGAATTGTTGGGGTTAAGCTGAATGCTTGCGAATTGTTTTGTTGAGTCGATGCAGACTATTAGATTTGAAGAGGAGGTGAGCTAGAGTCTCTTGCCTGTCGGTCAAGTTGGGATATCTTGAGGAGAACAATCAGGTATTGTTGATGTCTGCTTTTGAGGGATAGAGAACATGGTGGTGGCTAGTGATATGTCGAGCGTGTGTAATTCCTGAAGACCACCTGAATCTAATTTCGACGAAGGTGAAGAGTTGTTGTTCTGTGAAGCAAGTGGGTGAGTCTGTGAAAGATGGTGCAAAGGTGTTATGATGTTGGGTTATTGGAAGGCATAAGGGATACTGTAACGCCCGGTTATTTAATTAATTATTTAATTAAATATCTTCGTATTATTTATTTGATTTGTGTTGGTTGTCGGAAATATTGTGTTGAGTTGCTATGTCGGTTTTAGTTGAATTAATTATAAAATGTTGATTTAAGTTGTGTTGTTGTTAATTAATTAATTAAGCTAACTTAAGTGGTAATTATAGTATTAGAAATAATACTAGATTATATTATTGGGCTTATTTAGATGGTGAGTGAAGTAGTAATAGTGGGGGTGTAGTAATGATGCCCAATAAGACAAATAAAATAATAGTGTTATATTATTAGGTTTTTAGAAATAATGAGGAATTAGAAGTAGCAGTAAGAAGTGGGGGTTGCAGAAAAAGAGGAAAATTTGGTTTTGGGAGAAGAACGTGGAAGTTACAGAGAAGAGGAAGAGAGGCCAAGCTAGGTCGATCGGAGATTTAGAGCAACCTTCAATCCAAGGTAAGGGTGAGGTTCTGACTCTATAACAGGGTAATTGATGAATAATATGTGGGATTTGGGTTCGTATAAAATTGTCGCTGTGTGTGAATTGTGTCGATAAATACACCGAATTCCTGCTGTTTTCATAATTGGTTGTTATCTCTGATAAATTATAGATTTTGTAGATAAATTAAGGTTGCTAGAAATTATATGTGTTGTTTTGGGTATGTGTTCGGGGTTAACTGGTTTGGATTAATTTTTAAAAAAAAAAGGGGGGGGGGATGGCGCAAGCCACCCCTGTGTGTCACTTGAGGGTGGCGCAAGCCACCTCTGGGAATTGATGAATGGTGGCGCAAGCCACCTTGCCTTTATGGTTAATGGTGGCGCAAGCCACCTGTGTTTTGTGGTTAAGGGGTGGCGCAAGCCACCTCTCTGTGTGAGTGGAAGTGGCGCGAGCCACTTGTAGGTAATAGTTTAGCAGAAATTAATATGGTAGTAAATTAACATGTTAGGACCAGTGAATTAACAGAAAAGCAGAACTAGTGAATTAGCAGGAAAATAATCCACAATTAGTTTCGGTTAATAGAAAGAAAAAAATAACAGCAAGGTCATGAACTAGCAGGTAACATTCTAGTAGCAGTAACAGTGTCAGAAGAATAATCTAGCAGTATAGTGAGGAAATAATAGCAGAACTTGTATAACAATAATACCAGAATAGTCTTAATAATATTAAAGCAGAGTAGAAACATTAGTAATTTTAGTAGAAGAATAATTAACCGCTTTTAGTAACACTGTCCGGATAATTTCGAGGAAACGTTTGTAACATAGATTGGTTATGGCGTAAATGGCAGTAGTATTGTTGTGGTTAATTATAAAGTTACAGGTGTGATTTTGTTGCATTGCCTTTAATTCTGGCAAGAATTAAGTTGTAGGCTTAGTGCCAAAGTTGAAATGTGGTTGTAAATGTTGTTGTAGTTGCCGTTGTGTTCATATTGTTGTTGTATACATAGCATATCAAGTTGGAGCTGATGCTCGGTAAGTTGGCCTGGATTGGCAAGTTTAAGTTGAAGGCTTATGCCTTATTGACGCCTCTATTAATTGGCAGATTTTTAAGTTGGGAATTCTGCTCCAATGGTACCACATGCACGTGCATTTTCTGAGTCGCATTCCATGTTGCATAAATTGTTGTTGTGTGGTTGATTACTGTTGATAGTACTGTTGTGAAGTGGTGATTTTATATAATCTGATTTAATATATTGTTTATCATATACCCGATTATATTGTTTGATATCTCACCCCTTCTGTGTTTGGTGATGGTTTATACACCATCCTGCAGGTAGTCCAGAGTGAAGGCTACCTACCTTCATTAGTTCGAGTCGGTGTCGTCGCTATGATACGTAACACTCGGGGGGATGAACGCATGTTTCCTTTATTGTTGATTTTATTATTTTTGCTGAATTTTGAAGTTGTTTTCGTAAAGACTTTTGTTTTAAAGTTGTTTTATGTGAACAAAGATGGTATGTTATTAAAGTTGATTTTTTTTTGTGAATCTGCTGCGTAGTAATGTAAGTTGTTTTGTTTTAAAGACTGAGCAGGTTGTTATCGGTTCATCCGAAATTATGTGTTATGTATCTGTTTTCCATGTGATTAATTGTCCTTGTTTTATGTAGAAAGTGTAACATTCCTTATGTACGTTGAAAATTTATGACTCTGATTTTATATTATTCGATGGGTAGAAATGAGGTGTTACATTAGTGGTATCAGAGCAGGTCTGTCCGTCCGGCCACGTTGTCGAGTCGTAGCTTTGTGTAACAATCGAGTATTGTTAATTAGTTCTAACATTTGTTTATGTTGTAGTGATAAGTTGAGATGGCTAGAAGGAACGATGCTGCAATTGCTGTTGCGTTGGAAGCAATGGCTCAGGCTTTGCAGAATCAGCCGAACGTTGACGAGAATGCTGGATCTCGCAGTTTGGCAACTTTTCAGAGGGAGAATCTGCCTACCTTCAAGGGTAAGTATGATCCTGATGGAGCGTTGGATTGGTTGAAAGAGATGGAAAGAATCTTCCGTGTGATGGACTGCACTCCAGCGCAGAAGGTTCGATATGGGACTCACATGCTAGCAGTCGAGGCTGATGACTGGTGGCTAGAGACTCGTCAGAGGTTGGAAGCTGCAGGTGAAGGTATCATTTAGGCTGTGTTCCGAAGGGAGATCCTGAGGAAGTATTATCCAGAGGATGTTCGTGGCAAGAAGGAAATCGAGTTTCTTGAGCTGAAGCAAGGAAGTATGTCGGTTACTGAATATGCTGCAAAGTTTGTTGAGTTGGCTAAGTTTTATCCGCACTATAACGGGGATACTGCTGAGTTTTCAAAATGCATCAAGTTTGAGAGTGGGTTGCGCCTAGAGATCAAGAAGGCAGTTGGATATCAAAAGATTTGTGTCTTCTCTGATTTGATTGATAGTTACAAAATTTATGAAGAGGATAACAATGCTCATTATAAGATCATTAATGAGAGGAAGAGCAAGCACCAATAGAATCGTGGCAAGCCTTATGATGCTCCAGCTGGAAAAGGTAAACAGAAAGTGGCTGATGATAAGAGGACTAGTGGGGGAAATGCTCCTGCTGGCATAGTTTATTTCAAATGTGGGAAACCTGGTCATAAGAGTAATGTGTGTACTGCTGAGGTGAAGAGGTGTTTTCGTTGTGGTAAGACTGGGCATGCAATATCTGAGTGCAAGCATAAATAGATGATTTGTTTTAACTGTGGTAAAGAAGGACACATTGGTAGTCAGTGTCAGAAACCAAAGAAGGCGCAAACCGGTGGGAAAGTGTTTGCTTTGGCTGGGACTCAGACAACTACTGAGGACAGACTCATCAGAGGTACATGTGTATCCGCTTCCGAGAATAAATGACTTGATGGATCAATTGGTAGGTGCTCGTGTGTTTAGCAAGATTGATTTGAGGTCGGGCTATCATCAGATTAAAGTGAAAGATGAAGATATCCAGAAGACGACTTTCAGAACGCGTTATGGACATTATGAGTATTCGGTGATGCCTTTCGGTGTTACTAATGCGTCGGGAGTATTCATGGAGTACATGAACTATATCTTTTATACTTATTTGGATCGATTTGTGGTGGTGTTCATTGATGATATATTGATTTACTCTAAATCGGAAACAGAGCATGCAGAACACTTAAGACTAGTATTGCAAGTTATGAAAGAGAAGAAGTTATATGCCAAGCTGTCTAAATGTGAATTTTGGTTAAAGGAGGTTAGTTTCCTTGGTCATGTCATTTCAGGTAGTGGCATTGCTGTGGATCCATCTAAAGTAGATGCTGTGTTGCAATGGGAAACTCCGAAGTCGGCTACCGAGATTAGAAGCTTTTTGGGACTAGCCGGTTATTATCGAAGGTTGATCGAAGGATTTTATAAGTTGGCACTTTCGTTGACTAAGTTGACTTGTAAAGGTAAAGCTTTTGTGTGGGACATTCAATGTGAAGAAAGTTTTACGGAATTGAAGAAGAGATTGACATCGGCTCCGGTTTTGACATTACCTAATCCAGGAGAACCTTTTGTGGTGTATTGTGATGCTTCTAAGATGGGTTTAGGAGGTGTGCTTATGCAGAATGATAAGGTAGTTGCTTATGCGTCGAGGCAGTTGAGGACTCATGAAAAGAACTATCCTACGCATGATTTAGAACTTGCTACAGTTGTTTTTGTGCTGAAGATTTGGAGGCATTATCTTTATGGTTCTAGATTTGAAGTGTTTAGTGACCATAAGAGTTTAAAGTATGTATTTGATCAGAAGGAATTGAATATGAGACAACGAAGATGGTTGAAATTATTAAAATATTATGATTTCGGTTTGAACTATCATCCAGGTAAAGCTAATGTTGTGGCTGATGCCCTAAGTCGGAAAACTTTGCATATGTCGGCGATGATGGTTAAAGAATTGGAATTAATTAAGCAGTTCAGAGATATGAGCTTAGTTTACGAAGTGACACCGCAGAGTGTGATGTTGGGAATGCTGAAGATTAACAATGATTTTCTGGATAGTGCCAAGGGAGCTCAGAATTTAGACGTGAAACTGGTAGATTCGATGGTTGGGATCGATCAGTCTGAGAATGATGATTTCAAGTTAGATGTCCATGGTGTGTTGAGATTCCGTAATCGAATTTGTATTCCTGATGATGCGGAGATGAAGAAAGCGATTCTTGAGGAAAGTCATAGAAGTAAATTGAGTATTCATCCAGGGGCTACAAAGATGTATCAAGACTTGAAGAAATTGTTTTGGTGGCCTGGGATGAAGCGTGATGTAGCTCGTTTTGTGTACGCATGTTTAACTTGTCAGAAGTCGAAAGTTGAACATCAGAAGCCTGCAGGGTTGATGCAACCGTTAGAAGTTCCAGAATGGAAGTGGGATAGAATTTTAATGGACTTTGTGACGGGATTACCTAATACTTCAAGAGGACACGATTCGATTTGGGTGATTGTTGATAGGCTTATGAAGTCATCTCATTTTATTCCTATTAACATCAGTTTTCCAGTATCGAAGTTGGCGGAGATTTATACTAGCGTAATTGTAAAGCTGCATGGTGTTCCTCTGTGTATTGTGGCGGATAGGGATCCGAGGTTTACTTCTGATTTTTGGAAGAGTTTGCAAGAGGCGTTGGGTTCTAAGTTGAGGTTGAGTTCAGCGTATCACCCTCAGACGAATGGTCAAACTAAGAGGACTATTCAGTCGTCGGAGGATTTGTTGAGAGCTTGTGTTCTTGAGCAGTGAGGGTCGTGGGATACTTATCTTCCATTGATCGAGTTCACTTATAATAACAGTTACCACTCCAGTATTGGAATGGCACCTTTTGAAACGTTATATGGTCGGAGATGTAGGACTCCTTTATGTTGGTATGAATCTGGAGAAAGTGTAGTGCTTGGACCTGAAACGGTTCGAGAAACTACTGAGAAGGTGAAGTTAATCCGAGAGAAGATGAAATTTTCCCAAAGTAGGCAGAAGAGTTATCATGACAAGCGAAGGAAAGACTTAGAATTTCAAGCAGGCGACCGTGTGTTTTTGAGAGTTACCCCTGTGACAGGTGTTGGGCGTGCATTGAAGTTTAAGAAGCTTACTCCTCGTTTTATTGGTCCGTATCAGATTTCAGACACAGTGGGAAATGTTGCTTATAGAGTGGCCTTACCGCCTAATCTTTCGAATTTACATGATGTGTTTCATGTGTCACAACTCCGGAAGTATGTTCCAGATCCATCTCATGTAATTCATATGGATGATGTGCAAGTACGGAATAATCTTACTATGGAAACGATGCCTGTACGGATCGCGGATCGTGAAATGAAGACTTTAAGAGGCAAGGAGATTGTGTTGGTAAAAGTAGTTTGGTTAGGAGCTGCCGAAGAAAGTATGACGTGGGAGTTGGAGGGCAAGATGCGAGAATCCTATCCCGAGCTGTTTGAACAAGGTAAATTTTCGAGGACGAAAATATTCTAAGTGGGGGAGAGTTGTAACGCCCGGTTATTTAATTAATAATTTAATTAAATATCTTCGTATTATTTGTTTGATTTGTGTTGGTTGTCGGAAATGTTGTGTTGAGTTGCTATGTCGGTTTTAGTTGAATTAATTATAAAATGTTGATTTAAGTTGTGCTGTTGTTAATTAATTAATTAAGCTAACTCAAGTGGTAATTATAGTATTAGAAATAATACTAGACTATATTATTGGGCTTATTTAGACGGTGAGTGAAGTAGTAATAGTGGGGGTGTAGTAATGAGGCACAATAGACAAATAAAATAATAGTGTTATATTATTAGGTTTTTAGAGATAATGAGGAATTAGAAGTAGCAGTAAGAAGTGGGAGTTGCAGAAAAAGAGGAAATTTTGGTTTTGGGAGAAGAACGTGGAAGTTACAGAGAAGAGGAAGAGAGGCCAAGCTAGGTCGATCAGAGATTTAGAGCAACCTTCAATCCAAGGTAAGGGTGGGGTTCTGACTCCATAACAGGGTAATTGATGAATAATATGTGGGATTTGGGTTCGTATAAAATTGTCACCGTGTGTGAATTGTGTCGATAAATACACCGAATTCCTGCTGTTTTCGTAATTGGTTGTTATCTCTGATAAATTATAGATTTTGTAGATAAATTAAGGTTGCTAGATATTATATGTGTTGTTTTGGGTATGTGTTCGGGGTTAACTGGTTTGGATTAATTTTAAAAAAAAAATGGGGGGGGGGGGGATGGCGCAAGCCACCCCTGTGTGTCACTTGAGGGTGGCGCAAGCCACCTCTGAGAATTGATGAATGGTGGCGCAAGCCACCTTGCCTTTATGGTTAATGGTGGCGCAAGCCACCTGTGTTTTGTGGTTAAGGGGTGGCACAAGCCACCTCTCTGTGTGAGTGGAAGTGGCGCGAGCCACTTGTAGGTAATAGTTTAGCATAAATTAATATGGTAGTAAATTAACATGTTAGGACCAGTGAATTAACAGAAAAGCAGAACTAGTGAATTAGCAGGAAAATAATCCACTATTAGTTTCGGTTAATAGAAAGAAAAAAAATAACAGCAAGGTCATGAACTAGCAGGTAACATTCTAGTAGCAGTAACAGTGTCAGAAGAATAATCTAGCAGTATAGTGAGGAAATAATAGCAGAACTTGTATAACAACAATACCAGAATAGTCTTAATAATATTAAAGCAGAGTAGAAACATTAGTAATTTTAGTAGAAGAATAATTAACCGGTTTTAGTAACACTGTCCGGATAATTTTGAGGAAACGTTTGTAACATAGATTGGTTATGGCGTAAATGGCAGTAGTATTATTGTGGTTAATTATAAAGTTGTATGTGCAATTTTGTTGCATTGCCTTTAATTCTGGCAAGAATTAAGTTGTAGGCTTAGTGCCAAAGTTGAAATGTGGTTGTAAATGTTGTTATAGTTGCTGTTGTGTTCATATTGTTGTTGCATACATAACATATCAAGTTGGAGCTGATGCTCGGTAAGTTGGCCTGGATTGGCAAGTTTAAGTTGAAGGCTTATGCCTTGTTGACGCCTCTATTAATTGGCATATTTTTAAGTTGGGAATTCTGCTCCAATGGTACCACATGCATGTGCATTTTCTGAGTCGCATTCCATGTTGCATAAATTGTTGTTGTGTGGTTGATTACTGTTGATGGTACTGTTGTGAAGTGGTGATTTTATATAATCTGATTTAATATATTGTTTATCATATACCAGATTATATTGTTTGATATCTCACCCCTTCTGTGTTTGGTGATGGTTTATACGCCATCCTGCAGGTATTCCAGAGTGAAGGCTATCTACCTTCATTAGTTCGAGTCGGTGTCGTCGCTCTAATACGTAACACTCGGGGGGATGAACGCATGTTTCCTTTATTGTTGATTTTATTATTGTTGCTGAATTTTTAAGTTGTTTTCGTAAAGACTTTTGTTTTAAAGTTGTTTTATGTGAACAAAGATGGTATGTTATTAAAGTTGATTTTTTTTTGTGAATCCGCTGCGTAGTAATGTAAGTTGTTTTGTTTTAAAGACTGAGCAGGTTGTTAGCGGTTCATCCGAAATTATGTGTTATGTATTTGTTTTCCATGTGATTAATTGTCCTTGTTTTATGTAGAAAGTGTAACATTCCTTATGTACGTTGAAAATTTATGACTCTGATTTTATATTATTCGATGGTTGGATATTGGGTGTTACAGATGCGGTGGTGTGTGACTATTTAGAGGTGTTCCTATGAGATATCAGTGATGTACCACCGTAGTGTGGAGTGAAACTGCTATCGACCTGGTACTTGATGCAAGCTTGATGTCGGTGATTGCATACGAGATGTATGTTTTTGAGTTAGGAAAATTAAAGGAATAACTGGAAGAATTGCTTGGGATGAAGTTGTTCGACCGAGTGTTTCCCTGTGGGGTGCTTCTGTGTGGTCGGTGAAGGAGAAAGATGGAAGTATGAGGTTGTGTGTTGATTATCGGTAGTTGAATAAAGTGACGATCTATAATAAGTGTCTGCTTCCGAGGATTGAGGAATTGATGGATCAGTTAGTAGATCCTGTGTGTTTATCAAGATTGATTTGAGGTCTAGTTATCATCAGATTCGTCTTGAGCCTGATGATATTCCGAAGACAGCTTTCCGGACAAGGTATGGTGACTATGAGTATAATGTGATGTCGTTTGGTGTGTCTAATGCACCTGGTATTCATGGAGTATATGAATTGTAATTTTCTTGAGTGTTTGGATAAGTTGTGGTGGTTTCTATTGACGATATTCTGATATACTCCAAGCCTGAAGAAGAGCATGTTGGGCATTGGAGAACTGTGTCGCAAGTACTGAAGGAGAAGAAGTTGTATGCAAAGCTATCCAAGTGTGAGTTTTGATTGAAGGAAGTAAGTTTTCTGGGCCATGTGATTTCAAGTGACGGGATTGTTGTTGATCCCTCGAAGATTGATGTTGTGTTATAGTGGGAGACTCCAAAGTCTATTACCGAGATACAAAGTTTTCTGGGATTGGCGGGTTATTACCGCAAGTTTATTGAAGGCTTTTCTAAGTTGGCATTACCTTTGACTCAGTTGACTCGAAAGGGTCAAGCTTTTGTGTGGGATGTAACTTGTGAAGAGAGTTTTGTGGAATTGAAGAAGAGATTGACTACTGCTCCAGTGTTGATTTTGCCTAATCCGAGTGAATCTTTTATGGTGTATTGTGATGCGTCGAAGATGGGCCTTGGTTAAGTGTTGATGCGGAATGGACAAGTTGTTGCCTATGCTTCGAGACAATTGCGAGTTCATGAGAGGAATTATCCTACGCATGACTTGGAATTGGCCGCGGTGGTGTTTGTGTTAAAAATTTGGAGACATTATATGTTTGGCTCTAAATTTGAAGTGTTCAGTGATCATAAAAGTATGAAGTACTTATTTAATCAGAAGGAATTGAATATGAGGCAAAGAAGGTAGTTAGAGCCGTTGAAGGATTTCGATTTTGATTTGAGTTATCATCCGGGCAAAGCAAATGTAGTGGCTGATGCGTTGAGCAGAAAGTCATTACATATGTCGATGCTTATGGTGAAAGAATTGGAACTAATTGAGCAATTCAGAGATTTAAGTTTGGTGTGTGAAACGACTCCTGATAGTGTGAAATTGGGAATGTTAAAGTTGACTAGTGGTATTCTGGAAGAAATCAGAGTGGGACAGCAATCTCATTTAAAGTTGGTTGACCAATTGATTTTGATTAACCAAGGTAACGGAGGTGACTTCCAGATTGACGAGAATGGTGTGATGATGTTCAGAGATAGGGTGTGTGTTCCAGATGTCCCATATATTAAGAAGAGCATTCTTGAAGAAGGACATCGAAGTAGGTTGAGTATTCATCCCGGTGCTACGAAGATGTACCAAGATTTGAAAAAGTTGTTTTGGTGGCCAGGTATGAAGAAGGATGTTGCAGAGTTTGTTTAGGTGTGTTTGACTTGTCAGAAGTCGAAGGTTGAGCATCAGAAGCCTTTAGGTATGATGCAGCCGTTGAGGATTCCCGAATGAAAATGGGATAGTATTTCCATGGATTTTGTGGTGGGATTGTCGAAGACTGCTAAGGGAAATGATTCAATTTGGGTGATCGTGGATAGATTAACTAAGTCGTCTCATTTCTTACCAATGAAGGTTAATCATTCCATGCAGAAACTAGCCGAGATGTATATTGAGGAGATTGTGAGGTTACATGGGGTACCTTCGAGTATTGTGTCGGATAGAGATCCGAGGTTTACATCAAGGTTCTGGAAGAGTTTGCAAGATGCGTTGGGTACCAAGTTAAGGATGAGTTCTGCATATCATCCGCAGACGGATGGTCAGACAGAAAGGACTATCCAATCTTTAGAAGATTTGCTGAGGGCTTGTGTGTTGGATCATGGAGGATCGTGGGATAGCCATTTACCGTTGATCGAGTTCACGTACAATAATAGTTTTCATGCTAGTATTGGGATGGCGCCCTATAAAGCTTTGTATGGGAGAAGGTGTAGGACTCCTTTGTGTTGGTATGAATCGGGCGAGAGTGTTGTACTCAGACCTGAAATTGTGCAAGAGACGACTGAGAAGATTAGGAAGATACAAGAAAGGATGAAAGCTTCGCAGAGTTGTCAGAGGAGCTACCATGATAAGAGGAGGAAAGCACTTGAATTCCAAGAGGGAGATCACGTGTTTTTGAGAGTGACGCCAGTGATTGGTGTGGGTCGAGCTTTGAAGTCTAGGAAGCCCACTCCATGTTTTGTTGGTCCATACCAGATATCGCAGATGATAGGAGAGGTAGCCTATCAAATTGCTTTACCGTCGTCACTTGCGAATTTGCATGACGTGTTCCATGTGTCTCAATTGAGGAAGTACAATCTGAACCCGTCGCATGTGATTCAGATGGATGATGTACAAGTGAGGGATAATCTGACTGTGGAAGCATTGCCTGTGCGTGTCGACGGCCGAGAGATGAAGCAATTGCGGGGTAAAGACATAGCTTTGGTGAAGGTGTTGTGGGGTGGACCAGCTGGCGAAAGTTGGACTTGGGAACGTGAAGATCAGATGAGGGAGTCGTATCCGACTCTATTTCCTTGAGGTAATTTTTTGGGGCGAAAATTCTTTAAGTGGGGGAGAGTTGTAACATCCCAAATTTATTAGAATATTTATTTAAATATAATTTCGGTGAATATGGTGGTTTGCATCGATGTCGGTATTTTGGTGGAGTTTGATTATTTTAATTAAATAATAGTATATAATGTGAATATATTAGTATTATTATTAATTTAAATAATATTAGAGGAATTAAGGGTAAATTGGACTTTCGAGGTGGATTAGTGAGGGTATTATGGGGAAAGCCCATATTTGAGGTCCAAGAGTTAAATTAACCCAAAAAGGAGGAATTGAGGAGAATTAGGATTCATTTGTGATTAACTGTGAAAAGAAGGAAAGAAGGTGCAGAGCTCTGAGGAAAGAAGGGAAACGGCGAGGATTCATGAAGGTTTCCGCAGGATCGATAGAGAAAGCTCAGATTCGACAATCTAAGGTATGGGGAGTGATTGCCTTTCATTGTTTTCATTATAGGATTCGATTGATTGAAGTGGATGTTGGGAATTTTGGGGTTTTGAGGGTTTATGGGTTTTGAGGTAAACTGATGACTTTGAGGGCATTTTGTGAGATCGATTAATAAGAGTCGAATTTAATCAGTAAAATAGACCTTTGGGGCAGATTTCCCCGTTGTTGTAGATTTATCCCCGTGGTGAAGGAATTATGGAGTTTGTATGAAGCTTAAGAGTTTTAAAGGTTTAGGGGATTTAAGGTTTCCCTTAGGGTCACGAATCGACCTAACATACGTAGGTTTTAGGCCTTTAAATCCTGCGATATATTAGAACTGTTATACGGATGTTTTTGGGTCGATTGGGATTGTAATCGCAGGTACCTTGGAGGTTTGGGAGCTACTGATGCGTAGCAAAGATTTGCTGTAATCGCAGGTTCGCTAGGCGAATGTTCGCCATCGTTCGCAAAGCGAACAACACAGTGAATGCGTGATAATAGGAGTGTAAATGCAGAGGTGTTTCTGAAGGGGCTTTAGGGATTCGCTAGAAGTCTCGCCCAATGAACTCCCCAGCGAATGGCTTCGCTAGGCGAATGTGGGGGCGAGCATGACAGATGTTTGGGTTTCTGGTGTTAAGTGTGAAATCTGTGAGGTTCGCTGGCCGCTTCGCTAGGCGAAGGCCACAACGAACAGGTTCGCTAGGCGAATCCTGGAGCGAACGTCTGCTATTTCGCGAGATTTTGTTTCTGTGGCTGTGCTGTTTTGGTATTTGATGATGTGATATTTATGATGTTTTACCATGATGTTAGTGACGTTAATGATGATTATGACGTGATGATTTCGTGATGTTTTGACGAGTACTTGACGAGATGAATTTCATGAGAATATTGATGATTATGAACTGTGTATATTTGACGTATGATGATTACTTGACGATATGAATTACTATGACGTATATTGATGACCAGGAGTTGTTTATGTATGGTGTATGATGATAAGACGATGACGCATGATGTTTTGATGAATAAATGACGACATGACGAACATGATGTTTTGATGAATGATGATGCACATAATGATGTTTTGATGATGATGAGTATTGACGTTTGTGTATCACGCATTCATATGCATACTCTGTGACGATGCTTCATTACCATTGTGCGAATATGAGGTAATTATGACGTGCTCCGGTTCTGATTGCGGGATCGATCCTATTGACGGGGATCTTTGGAGGGTTGATGGCCTGGTGTCCATCCTTTGTGACGATTGGTACCACATGCATGAGTCTTGTTGTACATTGCATATTTTGTGACATTGATGAATTGTGATATAGTGTTTCCTGATGTTTTCCCTGTTGATGTTGCATTTATGATGATAACGCCATTTTATGTATATCTTGTTTTATAATGATTATTATGAATTGTGATTACTCACCCTGCCTGTTTGAATGTTGCCTCCACGTGGGTAACGTGCAGGTGATCAGGTTTAGTTGCGGATGCTTTCGTGGACCTTGAAGTATATTTGCTTTTGGTCGATGTAGAGGGTCTTACTCTGATAGTGTGACATCGGGTTGGGTCTTCGAGTCGAATCATGTTGAATTATTTGTTGTTGTTTGATGTTATGGTTTAGTATAAAACCTCTCTGAGTGTTTGTGGTTATGGTGGATCTGCTGCCTATTTTGAGGGCTTTTATTAAAAAAACCTTTTTATTTTGAATTATCGAGTTCCGCTACCATAAGAAGGCTTTTGAGTTATTTTGATGAAAACCCGTTGTTTATCGAGCAAATGTGTTTATTTGAGTTTTATTGAGATATGTGCACCCTTATGAGGTGATTTTACTCTGATATTTTGTGTATTTTGCCGTGATTATTTGTGGGGTAGAAAAGGGTGTTACAGTTGTCCCCGTCGAGGAGGGTGACCCCAGGGACGGGCACACCGCCTCTCCCTCCCCAACGATGTGGCCTTCAACGCCGCCCAATGCTTCGATAGCCCAGTTGTTTTCCAGCCAATTCTTGTGCCGCCCAACGCCGACCCGACCATGGTGACCTTATTCGCGGCGATCAACCAGACGAACTTGATGATTTTCCAACAAAACGAGCGGATCGAGATACGGGAAAAAAAACGACAATCACACTCTCCCTCGAGGAGACATCGGCACCCGGTTTCTCGCAGCCCGTCCCCACGACGACGAGAAACCTGTCCTCCCTCTCCCCTACATAGACTTCAGATGGATGAGTCGCAGAGCCTGTTGAAGCGATAAAGCGGCAAGCATCAAAAGTTTTTGGAAGTATTTTTCCGAGAATTTATTGTGTCCACAGAGATCGGTGTTATTGAAGTGTCGTTCGACAATTTAAATGTTATTGAGTTTGGGTTTAAAATTGGTTTAAATTAAATGCGGGAAATAAAACTTATGAACAGAAAAAGAATTCATTCTTCGGAGAGTAGAGAACTCCCAGGTTTACATTTCATCTACCCTATCAAATACTTAAACTTACTACCCAGTTGTACGTAACCTAAATCACTCGTCAACATTATCACGTATCGCTCACAACAAAGGTTATGTCTAACGCAAAGTGAGACAACGACCATATTACTCGCGTCGGCGATCTCTTAGTGCAACACAAACAACATAGAAGCATTAAGTTCCAATACCCAAGTGAATATTAAGCCTAAATGTATCTCTAGAATCTAGAACCTAATAGATATTCATCCTAGATCCGGATTCAAAGAGGATATGTCTACTGCAACTCAAACCCAAATAAAGAAAGCAATCATCAACATTAATTTGTAAAATGAGTTTTATACAACACCATGAGCAATAAATATACATATAATCAAGGTAAACTTACATACAAACTCACAAAAAATGGAAATTATAAATGGAAGAGAGAAGAGGAATCAAAATCTCTCGCGGTGTCAATCACGATCCAAGAATCATCCACCCTCAATCGTCGAGTTGCAACCTCCATTGATGCTTTTCTAAGCTCTAAACTATCAAAAATTGAAGTTTGATGGAGTGGGAGCAAAAAATACCCAAACCATACCCTAAAAATGCCGAAAAGTGACTTAAATAGGGACTGAAAAGACGCTAAGCGCGCTATGAGGGCGCTTAGCGCCATTAGCAAAATCACAATTCTTATTTTCTTCATAACTTTCGAACCGTAACTCCGATTGACGCACGGTCGGAAGCGATGGAAAGCTTATTCAATGCTCTATACAACAATGACAAAGTATCCTTGCTTGAATACCTAAAAAAATAAGATAAATTAAAATTAGAAAAACAAAATTTGTTACAACCGCGCTAAGCGCGCTCAGATCGTGCTAAGCGTGATCTCACCTAAAATACACTTAAACCGCGGTCCTGCCCGCGCTAAGCGCGGTCAAGAACCTTAGCCACTACCTCTGGCAGAAAATGCACGCTGAAAAGCTCGTTTAGCGTGAGTTACCGACATGAACTCCTTGAAAATCAACTTTTAGGCCTTCATTCCTTCACCAATTGTTCCTATCATCAAATATAAGCAAGAAGACCTGTCAAAGAACATCAAAATGATCAATATTCACAATATTTACAATAAAATCGGAAACTTGCATATTTACATTAAAATTAATAGTTTTACTACTAAAATGTCAAGGAAACCATTGAAAAGGGCCACAAAATACTATCTAAAATATGCACAATTTGGCACTTAACAACTCTCCCCAACTTAAACTTGTTTGTCCTCAAACAAGAATCAAACAACTCAAAAAAACAAAAGTAACAACCAAGCAATCACAAGTTAACAAGTTTCAAAAAACAAAAACAAATGTATGGTTCAACACAAAAACGTACATGTAAAGCAAAACTTACCACTAAACTACAACGATAACATAACCACAAAACAAACGCTACGTACAAAAATCATGCCAAACATTCCAAAACAACATGAGTTCAATCATGAATCACACCTAGCAAAAACAATCATCGGTAGAAGAAAAACACAAAATGAGGTACTTTTCACTCACACAACAATCGTGCAAACAAAAGACTGAATTATGCAATCATCCAAAAATCATATTGAAAATATAAAAGCAAGAATCACAAGGGCTTTCAAGGTTGTAGCGTGGTCGAAAAAACAAACAAGGGGTAATTTCTAACGGTAATTGAAACAAAAACTTGCCTAAACCTAAGGGAGTGATCAACTCATAAAGACTCAAACACAAAATTCCAATCAACTTCTTCCAAAATCCCAAGTGTTACACAAAATATAATACTTATTTAGCACAATTATTTGAACTCTTTTTGTTTCCTTTCTCAAGGACTTTCTTTTTCTTTCTTTTTTTTTCTTTCATATTTTTCTCTCTTTTCTTTTCTTTTTCTACCACATAGAAACCAACCAATGAGTAAACAATCATTCTCTCTCCAACTCGAATTCAACCACATCATCATGTGAATACTCCCTACTTTCTAAGGCAAGGTAAAAATTCATACAACAACACAAAGTTGAGAGTTCAAGAAAAAAAACAATCAATCAAAATCCATACAAAAAATGAATTCAATACTCATAGACATGCATCAAGTTCAAACAACATGGATAATGATAGAAAGACACAAAGGGGTTACGAATGATCACACACTCACAAGGTGAATGACTATTTGGCTAGGTAGTTGTGCTCAAAATGAAACAAAATGTCTTGATCTCTTTCATGCTTTCATATAATCAAAACACAAACAAAAGATTAAGCATAATAAAATCCAGTTAGAACAAGAATGTTGGTACTCCGCGCATATATGAACAATGGAAAACTTCCTCACAAAAAAGGGTGGGAACTAAAGTGATTCACATCAAGAACAAGTATACAAAAGAATGAACGACATGGAAGTTTGTAAAAAGCCTAAGTATCATGAATATGCTAAAGTCTAGAAAGCGATAAACACATACCTTGGACGTGTACAAAACTTAACAATATCATCACCATACATTCGCAAGTTGAAACGATCAAACTTGGAAAATCACAAAATGCATCTTCAAGCTAATAAAAAACAACCTTGAGAGCAAACACAAAATTTTATTCTAACAGCCTAACAAAATTGAATTAAAACTAACTAAACACAAAGACCAAAATTAGTGAAAGCGGATGGAAAATGAGAGATTTTTCTTTGCAAAACAAGGCGCACTAAGCGCCCTCTGCATGCGCTAAGCACAGGCAGGAAAATTTTGTTTTTCAAAATTGGTTCTTTCTCTCATTCACTCCATCCATTGTCACTTTATATTGGCTATACTACTAGACATAAAACTGTACAAACTCAAGAATTATTAATATAAACATACTAAAACACCGGGTGAAATTGGATTAAACAAGTTGTAAAGTGAAGATTTGAGAATTTTACGAACAATCCGAGTACAACTTGTTTAATGAATGTTCACCACACTACCTAAACTAGAATGAAAAAGTAATAACGAAACAAAAAATGATAAAACATGCTTATTTTACGTCGTAAGCTCGACGCCTTTACTGTGCTTAGCTAGTAACTTACTCCCCTCATGCCATGGTGATACCTCACCGCGCAAACCAAAAGCAAGTGTCCTAACCAAACACTTGAAAAAACGTTACGGGAACAAAATGTATACAACACTTGAACAAACACAATGGAAAATAAAAGCAAAACAAGTATCTATACAAACATATATACACTATAAACAATTATGTACAAAGCTCCAAAACATCGAATCTATCGCAATGCGATCAAATAAGAACACCAATCCCTGACAACGGCGCCATTTTGTTGAAGCGGTAAAGCGGCAAGCATCAAAAGTTTTTGGAAGTATTTTTCCAAGAATTTATCGTGTCCACAGAGATCGGTGCTATTGAACTGCGTTCGACAATTTAAATGTTATTGAGTTTGGGTTTAAAATGGGTTTAAATTAAATGCAGGAAATAAAACTTATGAACAGAAAAAGAATTCATTCTTTGGAGAGTAGAGAACTCTCGGGTTTACATTTCATCTACCCTATCAAATACTTAAACTTACTACCCAGTTGTACGCAACCTAAATCACTCGTCAACATTATCACGTATCGCTCACAACAAAGGTTATGTCTAACGCAAAGTGAGACAACGACCGTATTACTCGCGTCGGTGATCTCTCAGCGCAACATAAACAACACAGAAGCATTAAGTTCTGATACCCAAGTGAATATTAAACCTAAATCTATCTCTAGAATCTAGAACCTAATAGATGTTCATCCTAAATCTGGATTCAAAGAGGATATGTCTACCGCAACTCAAACCCAAATAAAGAAAGCAATCATCAACATTAATTTGTAAAATGAGTTTTATACAACACCATGAGCAATAAATATACATATAATCAAGGTAAACTTACATACAAACTCACAACAAATGGAAACTACAAAGGGAAGAGAGATGAGGAATCAAAATTTCTCGCGGTGTAAATCACGATCCAAGAATCATCCACCCCCAATCGTCGAGTTGCAACCTCCATTGATGCTTTTCTAAGCTCTAAACTATCAAAAAATGAAGTTTGATGGAGTGGGAGCAAAAAATACCCAAACCATACCCTAAAAATGCCGAAAAATGACTTAAATAGGGGCTGAAAAGACGCGAACCGCGCTAAGCATGCTATGAGGGTGCTTAGCGCCATCACCAAAACCACAATTCTTATTTTCTTCATAACTTTTGAACCGTAACTCCGATTGACGTACGGTCGGAAGCGATGGAAAGCTTATTCAATGCACTATACAACAATGACAAAATATCCTTACTTGAATACCTACAAAAATGAGATAAATTAAATTAGAAAAACAAAATTTGTTACAACTGCGCTAAGCGCACTCAGATTGCGCTAAGCGCGATCTCACCGAAAATAAACTTAAATCGCCTTAAAGCGTGCTAAGCACGATCCTGCCCGCGCTAAGCGCGGTCAAGAACCTTAGCCACTGCCTCTGGCAGAAAATGCGCGCTGATACCGCGCTGAAAAGCTTGCTTTGTGCGAGTTACTGACACGAACTCCTCGAAAATCAACTTTTAGGCATTCTTTCCTTCACCAATTGTTCCTATCATCAAATATAAGCAAGAATACCTGTCAAAGAACATCAAAATGATCAATATTCACAATATTTACAATAAAATTAGAAACTTGCATATTTACACTAAAACTAATAGTTTTACTACTAAAATATCAAGGAAACCATTGAAAAGGGTCACAAAATGCTATCTAAAATATGCACAATTTGGCACTTAACAGAGCCCTTCCCCGCGGCAGCCTGGACGTCGTCCGCGACTTGAAAGGCCTTAGCCCGTGGCTACCCAGAAGCATGACCGTACTCCTCCTCAAAAAGAATGACGCTCCCCAGCTCCCAAGAGAAACAAAGCTGACGGGCAGACAGAGAGCACAAAGAGTCGACCAAGGAGCTCTCCACACCGTGACAGGAGCCCTCGGTACGACCCTTCCCCATCGCAGTCACCCATTAGAAGCGACGAGGACGACCCCCATGGTCCACTGTCCAAAACATTCATGGAGACTCGCCTGCCCGTCGCGATGGAGAACCCCCTAGTCTGGCTACCTACGATGGCACGACCGACCCGGTCGACCACATTGAGAGCATTGATGCGATGCTCGACTACCATAACATCCGGGGAGCAGTAAAGTGCAAACTTTTCCCCACGACCCTAAGCAAGGATGCGATGGCGTGGTACAAGAGCCTCGACCCTGAATCCATCACCTCCTGGAAAGAACTGAAGACATAGTTCTCCAGGCACTTCGCCGTCTCCCGGTGACATCCGAAGACGGATGCGTCCCTAGAGGCTATTATTCAGGGGAATGACGAATCTCTCTGGGACTATATAGAGAGATTCAACCGAGAGGTTGTCCAAGTATCTACTACAGACGGTATGAAGAGATACCTGATCGAGCGAGGGCTGCGACCCCACAGCAATTTTGCCAAGGCGGTTGGTATCGAAAGGCCCAGTACCCTGGACGAACTCCTCCACAAGGCCCAGGCCTACATCCAATACGAGGAGAAGGAGACCGCCAACAGGGTCCGAGAATCGCGAAACCAGGAGAGTGCCAAAGTCTTCAGGCACAGAGACTCCATTGCTCCCCGACATGGTGGGGAGAAAAGAATAGAAGATATGCCCCACGACTCCTGAGAACACAGGGGGCCTGCATGCCGTTTCACCGAGTACACATTACCCACTGCTCCACACGAGCGCATCTTGGCCGAGTGCATCAACTCGGAATTCCAAAGAGGTGGGCTCCGCTTTTTGAAGCTGACGCCCCCAAGCTCAACGTCGACAAGTCCAAGTACTGTCGGTTCCACAAGAGCCACGAACACATCACGGAAGATTGCATTCATCTCAAGGACGCCACCGAAATTCTGATCAAGGAAGGGAACCTAAAGCAGTACACTAGGAGGAACGGAGCTCCTCGAAAAGAAGCCCGCGAGGCAAAGAAGGTCGAGGAGGTGACACCACCCTTTGACGACATTGGGCTGCAGGTCACTCTGTGTGTCTCCCGGCCGGAGGACTTCTACCTCCCCTACGAGGCTGACACACCTTTATCCGCTCGTAGCACATGGGAGAGCTTCCTCACCGTGATGGTCATATCTGGCAGAGGATTCAACAAACTCTTAGTGGGGTCAGTTAAAAGGAAGTTTGACAAGCTAATCGACAAAAGCTCGAAGCAGAACGCTTCCCTCGATAAGTTCAAGGGAAACTCAAACTCGATCACTTTCTACCTCGAGGAGCTACTGGGTGGCGCCCCCAATTCTAGCATCCCTCTGTTGATCAGAGCCCTGATGGCGAACCTCGACCCCCGTTGCATCCTCGTCGACCAAGGGAGCTAGGTTGATATATGCTCACCTGTTCACCACTCTCTAGCTCGACGAGAGTCATCTGACTCCGTATGTCGCTTTCAACTTGCAGGGCTTCAATGGCACCACCACAAGTCAATGGGGCTATGTTGAGCTGCTTTTCACTTTCGGGTCCGAGGAGCCTGCCAGGCAAGTCAAGGCCCGCTTCATGGTGATAGAGTGCCCATCTCTATACCAATGCATTATGGGAAGGCTAACCCTGGCCGAGCTGACTGCAATACCATCCACAGTTCACCTGAAGATGAAGTACTACACGGCCAGGGGTCGCGTCGTCACCCTCCA
Source organism: Lathyrus tuberosus (assembly GCA_022829125.1). NCBI lineage: Eukaryota > Viridiplantae > Streptophyta > Magnoliopsida > Fabales > Fabaceae > Lathyrus > Lathyrus tuberosus. The sequence goes on from JALAZF010000017.1 coordinate 24,621,220, forward strand.
TGGGGACATTGAAGCTGCTAGAATATGTTTTGAAGCGTCCACCAAGGGGCTGAACTCAATCAACATCATGCCCAAGACTTCCAGCAAGCTAGCCCGTGCCGAGGAGTAGAAGTCATTATCGCGCGTCAACTCGGTCAACCTTGACAACCGTTTCCCCAACAAGCAGAAGCAAAATAAAGCAGTAGCCGACGCACCTCCAGCAAATGGTGGCAACGGGAAGCTTCTCCATCCCGTGCACCCCATTCTAGATGTTGACTTCGAGCTCATCACTTTTAATGACGACCCCGACATGAGCGTGAAGATCGGCACAGGGCTCCTCGACTTGGCAAAGAAGCAGCTGAAAGCCTGCCTCAAGGAGAATGCTGACATGTTCGTATGGAGCGCTGCAGAGATGCCCAGGCTTGACCCCAACGTGGCCTGCCACTAGCCCACCATAGATCTGGCCGCTAGTGTCATAGTACAACGTAGGCGTAGACAGTCTCCTAAGAAAGCGGAGGCTATTGAAAAAGCTGTAAAAGACCTCATAGAGGCAAATTTTCTTTCTGAAGCTCAGTACACAACCTGGCAGTCTAACGTTGTATTAGTTAAAAAATCTAATGGAAAATGGATAATGTGTGTTGACTATACCGATCTTAAAAGGGCATGCCCCAAAGATGCATATCCATTGCCTAACATCGACAAACTAGTCGACAATTCTGCAGGTTTTAAATTACTGTCGTTCATGGACGCATACTCGGGATACAACCAAATCCCCATGGCGAAGGCCGACAACCAGTACATAGCTTTCATAACCAATTTGGGCAATTATTACTACAACGTAATGCCTTTCGGCCTGAAAAACGAGTTACCAACGGATGATGAACAAAGTCTTCCAGGGAGAAATCGGGGACATGCTCGAGGTCTACGTGTACGACATGATCATGAAATCACGAGAAGAAACCAACCACACTGGTCATCTCATAAAAGTCTTCGATACAGCGAGGAGATGCAGAATGAGATTCAACCTGGAGAAGTGCCCTTTCGGTGTCCGAGCAGGCAAATTTCTCGGCTTATATTTGACTAAGCGGGGAATCGAGGCGGACCCCTACAAGTGCAGGGCTTTCTCCGAGTTCCCAACGCCGAACTCGAAGAAATTCATCCAATCCCTAAACGGGATACTCATCTCACTGTCCCGCTTCGTGGCCAAGTCGGCCAAACACGCACTCTCATTTTTCAAGCTTTTGCGCAAGGAGGCCACGTTCGAGTAGACCGAGGAGTGCGAGCAAGCCCTCCTCCACCCAAACAAGTCCTATCGCAACACCTAGTTCTATTGCGACCTGAAAGCGGGGAAACTTTATATTTATACCTCGCCGTCACAACTGAGGCCGTTAGCATGACTCTCATTCGCGAAACTCCCGAGGGACAAAAACCAATTTACTTCACCAGCAAAGCCCTTCAGGGTCCCGAGCTCAGGTACTAGCAAATCGAGAAGGTCGTTATGGCCCTCATCAACGCGACTAGAAGACTACGACACTACTTCTTGGCCCTTATGATCGTGGTTAGGTCAGACCAACCCGTGAAGCAGCTGCTCGGCCACCCTAACATGGCGGGTAGGATGCTCAAATGGTCGCTCGAGCTATCTGAGTTTGAAGTCTAGTACGAGAGCAAGAAGTCTCTCAAAGCTCAAATGTTAGCCGACTTTTTTGCGAAAATTACCGCCCCGATCTCCCCGACCGAAGGAGGTCCCATGTGGACCATCTATGTAGACGAGGCATCCAACTCGATAGAAAGTGGAGCGGGCATCATTCTTAAGAACGAAAAAGACATCTTGATTGAGGTCTCCCTCACCTTATCCTTCCCGATCTCGAAAAACCAAGCCGAGTACGAGGCCTTCACCGCTGGGATGCGCCTAGTCGAGGACCTCGGTGAGAGGGAGGTGAAGATATTTACCGACTCCCAGCTCGTCGCCTCTCAGGTGAGGGGAGAGTACTAGGCCAAAAATAATAACCTCGTCGAGAACTTAGCCCTGGTGAAAGAGAGGACAGAAAAGTTCGACTCCGCGGAGGTGAAACATGTTTCCCGCAAACACAATACCAGGGCAGACATCCTGTCAAAGCTCGCAAGCACAAAGAAGAAGGGTGGAAAAAGGTTCGTAATTCAGGAGGCACTTTCTCGACCAATCATCGAGAAACCCACCTCGACCGTCGATGTAAACGCCATCGGCAACATCAACTGCTGAATGACCCCGGTATACACGTACCTCAGCACGGGGGAACTGCCCGACGACTCCTAGGATGCTAGCATAGTTAGACGCTGAGCTTACTCTTACGTCTTGATCAGAGATAAATTGTACAGGCGGGGATTCTTTATCCCCCTCCTCAAGTGCGTTGAAGAGTCTAAGGTCCCCCACATACTTCAGGAGATCCACAAAAGGATCAACGCACAACACTTAGGTGGACGATCCCTTGCCTGTAAGGCTCTACGAGCAGGATATATTGGCCCACCACAGGACGCCAAGGAGCACGTCAAGAAGTGTGATAAATGCCAACGACACGGGGACATGCACCTGGCACCCCCCCCCAACGAGCTCAAAACACTCTCGTCCCCATGGCCTTTCGCGTGGTGAGGATGGATATCCTCGTGCCCTACATCATAGAATTATACCAGAATAAATATTTGATATACGACATTGACTACTTCAATAAGTGGATAGAGGCCGAAGCCCTTGCCAAAATCACGGTGCACAACATACTCCGTTTATACTAAAGAAACATACTTGCCCAGTTCGGCGTACCCCAAGCAATCTTCACCGACAACGAGACGCAATTCACCGACAAAAAACTTCCAGGACTTCGTTTCAAAGAAACATTTCACGTGTGTCGAGCATCTGCAGACAAACGGGCAAGCTGAAGCCGCAAACAAAGTGATCATGCGAGGCCTGAAACGAAGACTAGGAGAAGCCAAAAAGAGGTGGGTCAAAGAGCTACACAACGTGCTCTGGGCTTACAAGACGACCCCAGACTCGACCACCGGGGAGACCCCATTCCGACTAACGTACAGAACCGAGGCAGTAATTCTGGTAGAAATAAGAGAACCCTCTAGGAGAACCGAATCTCCCCTCGACGAGGAGATGAACGACGAGATACTAAGGGAGGAGCTCGACCTGGTCGAAGAAATCCGGTCCGGGACAGCCCTCCGCGAAGCCTCGCTCAAATAAAAGATAACTTTATGGTATGACAGCAAAGTCATTAGACGTGAATTCCAAGTAGGCAGCCAAGTCCTGCGGAGAAACCAGAAAGACTCGCGTGAGGGCAAACTTGTTGTGAACTGGGAAGGCCTCTATCGTATTCGCGCGAAAATGAAAAATGGGATCTACTACCTTAAAAACCTACACGGGGAAGAACTTGCTCGACCATTGAACGTTGAAAAGCTCAAACAATATTATAGTTAAACACAACTATCGACATGCTTAGTTTGACCGCAATGAAGTACATCCCGACCACGGGAGCATGCTAGGGTACAAGCGTGACTCCTAAACTTGAAACAAAAAGACAAAAGTCTGCTCTTGTGTGTGCGAGCATACTCTTAATCCGACAGGGACACCTCAACCGAGCTCCGCTGTTGTTGTACCAATTAGGCAGAACACCCAGATCGCGATGGGAAGTTCACGCCTTGGAGCAAAAACCTCGACCGAGCTCTTAGCTTCATCGACAATCGAAACCCAACCCCGACCACTTGACCAGTGCTCTGCATAATCGAGGATCAATTATGTCACACAAAGGCCCCAATTACTTCATAAAAACAAGCAAACACGATATTGCATACATGCCAACGGGGAAAACAAATACCCAACAAATAACACACACGAAATGCAAACAAAAGCTAACATTAAAAGAAATAATATATTGCAAATGACGGACAAAGTCCATTGTTCAAATATTACAAGTTATGGCACGCAGGCCAGGCAATATCAAAAACCATGTCGCATAGGCCAGGTAAAGTCAAAATTACAAAATACGGCACGCAGGCCAAAACTAAGCAAACTAAACATCAGTTTCCTCCTCAGGCTGGTTCTCCTCCTCGGTTTGATCGGCTCCTCCACCAAACCCAGTTGGAGCGACCACCTGGCTGTCGACCACCTGGTGGAAATGCCGAATCCCATTAGTGACAAGTTGAAGCTCAAGATTAACCACTTGGAGTTGTGCCACCGCATTGTTAAAACCTAACTCGAGGGTACCCAGACAGTCCTGCTCAAGCTCCCAGATCCAGGAAACCAAATTACCCCGGGTTACCAAGAGCTTTTCCTTGGCACTTTCATCCTCGACAGACCTTGCAGCGGCCTCTAGCTCAGCGATCCTCGCCTAGAGCCGTTTCTTCTCCTCGTCGGCCTTGGCCACATTCTTCTCATCTCCTTCATCTTGCTGTAAAGGTTGATTTAGATCTTATACATCTCTCAGTAGTTGAGGAAGTCACTCTCTATCTTCTCCTTCTCTATCACAAGGGCCACGTGCTCGGCCTGCAATTTCTTGTGCTCAGCAAGAGGGCAAATCCCATCGTTGAAAGCCAAAGTTGTCTCAAGGACCCTCAACATGGCGGTTGCGTACCTTTTTCAAGCGCCAGGATCACCTTGGATTCAGCCTCGGGCACAATTAGGGAGTTGTCCCCGCCGAAGAGCCGGCAGCGCCCTCAAGAAGGTCGACGGGACCAGACTCCTCGAGGCATTATTTCTTGGTCCAAGGATCCTGAGAGACAGGAGACTGAATCCCCTAAGGATAGGAGGAGGAACCCCCGGGATGCTGGTCGATCCTCGCCATCTGCTAGACTTGAGCGACATGACCCTTGGGAGCCTTCTTCCCACCTTTGGTCACCGCGAGCTTAAGCATGCGTTCTTGGAGGTTCGACATTTGGCCTACAACAAAGAAATGAGTGAGTCAATATAACAAGGAGAAATAAGCAGATTAACAAATAAAAATTCTCACTACCTAAGAGCCTCGAGGCCTCCTCGTCGAAAACGCACTCGAGGAGCGCATTGGTGTTGATTAAACGGGCCTCGAGGGAAATTTCCATATTGGCGCCCCGGACAAAGTTCTCGTCCTTGGTCACGCACTTGGCGAGAGTGAAGCTATCAATGAAGCCCACTATCTTGTCATAGGTGAGCCTGTCATCCTCGTTTAGCTCGTGGGGCTTCGTGATATAGCTCTTTGTCCCTCTTTTAAAGTGGATGTTCTGCCACTCGAGGGGGAACTTTGCTTCCAGGGTCTCCTTCTTTCACCCGTCGATGAACTTCTCCACGCGCTCAAATAGAGAATCAATGGTGGCGTGAGTCACAGGCTCCACGACGAAATATATGTCCTTGAAGAACCGGATTGAGTCCATATACGCTTTGAACAACTTCCTCGACTATTTCAAGGACACCCAGTTGTGTCATCCATGATGAGTTTTCCGCTGTAGGTGGAAGAGGCGGAAGAACAACGAGAGCGTAGCACCGACTTAAAGATATTGGTAGACGAGCTCGAACGCCCGTATAAACGCGATTGCGTTGGGATGAAGTTACGAGGGCACCAAGTCCAGCCATTGAAACACCCCCGTTTGAAAATCGCCGAAGGACAGAAGAATCCCCGCGTCCCAAAAGGAAAACTCGTACATCGGGAAGCGCTTCCCCGGGTACGACGAGCCAATTCGGTCTGTTTCCTTAGACTCGTAAATCCACCAGTTCGCAGGTGTTCCTTCCTCTAGTTTCTCAATAGTGGCAAAAGCGTATGAATCGTCGAGGATGAAACGTGAAACAGAGGCCAGCGGTTCCAGCCTGGCCCACGCGGATAAGGATTCAACGGTCGCGACTTGGGATCTATTTAACCTAAAATAATTTGACTACTCCTTGTTTCTGTCGAGCTACACTGCTTCGACACAAGGAATTACAACTTAACACACCACCTAATTCATTGTGTCTAAGCTGTCTACATTCATCATGACTCTTAGTCTTCTGAAAAATTTGACCTGCACTCCCTTCGTCATGATATCTGCAATCTAATTCTCATTTTTGCAGTGTTCCAAGTTCATCTTCCCTTCTGCTATCTGCTCTCGAAGATAATGGAACCTCATTTCTATGTGCTTACTTCGACCGTGTGCTATGGGATTCTTCGCCAAGTTGATAACTGACATGTTTTCGATCTTCATGGTAATTGCTCCATGACTCTTCCCTGCAATCTCTTCGACCAGGTTCACCATCCAGGTTGCTTGACATGCACAAAGAGAAATAGCTATGTACTCTGCTTCGCATGATGACAATGCCACCACTGGCTCCTTTCTCGAACTCAAAGCAACTGGTGCACCACCTAACATAAACATATAGCCAGCTGTGGATTTTCGATCCTCGGCATCACTACACCAACTTGAGTTAGTGTATCCCACTAGCTTGCATTCTTTTCCTTCATCAGCTGCAGGAAATAAAATACCGGAGTCCCTTTCAGATACCTCAGTATCCTCTTCGCTGTTGCCAGGTGTGATACCTTTGGCTTCTGCATGAATCTACTTCCCATACCCACATTGTATGCTAAGTCAGGCCTTGTGTGACAAAGGTATCGAAGTGACCCAATAATTCTTCTGTATTGGGTTGGGTCAACATCATCTTCATCTGACTGCTTCAACAGTTGCAATCTGATCTCAGCTGGAGTCAAAGTTAGGTTTCAATCTTGCATCTCAAATCTCTTGAGTATTTGGCCTGCATATCTTATTTGGTGCATCATCAAACCTCTACTTGTCTTGTAGAATTCGATGTCAGGGAAATATGAGAGGTCTCCCAAGTCTGACATTTCAAACTCCTCACTCAGGTTGAAGTCTTCCATCTCCTTCTTACAACTTCATGTTATCAACAGGTCATCGATATAGAGGCATAGTATAAGCAATTCACTACCGATTCTTCTTACATATACTCCATGCTCAGTTGTACACTTCACAAATTCCTTCTCCCTTAAGAAGCTGTCGATTTTCTTATTCCAAGCTCTTGGAGCTTGCTTAAGTCTATACAGGGCTTTATGCAGTCTGTACACCTTTCTTTCTTCGCCACATTTCACATACCCAACTGCTTTTGCGACATAAACTTCTTTGTCTAAGGGACCATTAAGGAATGCACATTTCACGTCCATCTGACATGTGTGTCAATTGTTCATATTTGCTAGACCAACAACCAACCTGATTGTTTCAATCCTAGCAACAGGTGCAAATACTTCGTCGAAGTCGATTCCTTCCTTCTGAAGAAATACTTTTGCCACAAGTCTTGCCTTGTGTCGAGTTACTTCTCCTTTAAGGTTCACTTTCACCTTGTAAACCCACTTCACAACAATTGCCTTTTTGCCTTGAGGTAATTCGACAAGTGACCAAGTGTTATTAACTTCGATAGACTCTAACTCCTCATTCATTACTTTCACCCACTTCGAATCTTTCAATGCCTCAGCTGCATTGACTGGTTCGACATCAGCGTAGAAAGCATAACGTACCAGCTCACCCTCTTCATCAACCACATCATGGGATGTAATCACACATTCTTGCAACCTTGCAGGCATGTGTCTTGTTCGTTGAGGTCTGCTTGGGCCAGCTTGACCTCGAACTTCTTCTTGTCGAGCTTCTCTTTCGACTTCACTAGCTGGTTCTTCAAACAAGATTCTCACTGAATCTTTCTTCACATTCTGAGTCTAATCCCATTATTTAAGCTCGTCTATGATCACGTCCCTGCTGATCACTACCTGCTTATTCATTTGGTCAAACAACTTGTAACCTCCAATCGAATGATATCCTATCAAGATCATCTGATTCGACTTGTCATCAAGCTTCCTTCTCAACTGATCTGGCACATGTCTATGTGTTATAAATCCAAACACTTTCAAGTGACTGAGACTAGGCTTGACACCAGACCAACATTCTTTTGGTGTGATTCCTTCAAGATTCTTTGTCGGACATCTATTTAATATTGTTGCGGTGAGAATCAGATATCAAGCTATTAATTAACTTGAATCGCAAAACATGAAATTCACCAGCGAACTTTGATTTATCCAAAGTAAAAGGGTAAAGAACGAAAACCCTAATAAGAGAATCTAGGTTCGGGGGTTGGTTATACTAAGGGAAGGTATTAGCACCCTAAGTATCTATAGTACTCTACAGGAACCTCTTGTTAGTATTTGTGTTATGCTAAAGTTTTCTTACTAAGGAAAAGTGCTAAGGTAGAGACCTAGGGTATGTACACTAAGTATGCTCGCCAAGACATCGCATCTCGTGCCTACGTATCCTGACGGGAATGGAATCAGAGCATTCGTAGTTCCCCTGGCTAAGGGTGAGGAGCCATTGACTGTGGCCAAAGTTCCAAGGGGAATGAGTATGAGCTCATATAGAGTTTGAGAAACTCTCTAAGTCTAAGTTGTGATGTAGGTGGCTATGAGACCAAGGAGGATGTCCTATGACTATGAGGTCAAGGAGAGAAGGTGGCCATGACTATGAGGTCAATAGAGACTTTCCTTTGAAAGGAAGGGAGAATAACAACCTCTTATGAACAAGAATATTACAAGGGAGTTGAGATTCAAATGAATAATAGAATTCAAGAATTCAAGGAGTGTGTACAACAGTTAGGCAATGATGAAAACTCAAAAGTAAAGTTCAACATTCATGTATAGCATGTGATAGTGTGATAATTCACAATAATTATAAACGCAAGATGTACCTATATGTGATAAAGCAATCATCCAAGTGTTAAACCAAAGGCAAGGCAAAAGACTCAATGATAAAGCTAAATAAAACCTTCTAAAAACAACTCCCTCATGTATCACAAGAACTCTTAAGGAAAAGGTGATTTTTTACTGGAGCGCAAAATTTAAATGAAAAAAGTCTTATATATGTCTTTTATGAATTTTTAATTTAATGTAAAATAAAATAAAGTTAAATTAAATTATGGAAAAAAAATTAAAATTAAGCCATAAAGAACAAATATGATTTTTTTGGAATTTTTGGGTTTAGGGACAATATTTTAAATTAATTAAAGTAAGAAAAAAAGAAATAAAATACTTTTTAAATTAAAATAAAAAGGGGGTGCGTAATGAGCTCCACTCAGGCCAGAGACACACTTGGTGCGCATGGTCCCTCAATATTGGGGTGCAACAAGCAATTTGCTAGGCCCAATTCCACATCAAAACAGAAAAAAGAAGGAGAAAATAAAATAAAAAGGGGACTGGGGCGAGGGGGATTCGAACCCCAGTCCCTTAGGTTAACGTGCATGTCACTTACCACTGGGGTGGCTATACATCCGTTGTATAAGCCATCCCTACAAATACTTAAGCTTATAAATGAAGTAGAAATACCCCCTTTGAAAACCCAGGCGAGGAAAAACGTAATTGTGAAAAGAAATTGTGCATAACATTTCGTCAACCGGTCATATTATTATTTAAACCACTACTGGACAAAATCATGATCTTACCATTCCCTTGTTGCCACGCAGGCCTCTCCCTCATGCAACATGCAAAATAAGCATGTACCCAACGTGAAGAGAAAAAAAGAACAAATAACAAGTATGGTTTATCCTTCTCTTATCCAAACAATATCTCTCTCAAAATTTAATCAAATCTGATGGAATAAAACACCAATTTGTAGCATTTACATAGTAGAACAAAGATGGGTCTTCAGCAACGTGAAATAGACAACAGGGTTTAGAAAAAAAAACAGACACAACAACATGTTTTCGTAATTGACACAATCTTGATGAGATAAAGCTAAGCGAACTGAAAGGTACTAAGCATATCACTCTCCCTTCTTCTTGCTATCACCTTGCTAATAAAATTCAAACACAACCTATGTAACCAAAACCTCACAATGTAGTACTTACAACATGGAGAAATACTTCAACCTGAGCAGGCTCACCCTATAGCTTTCAACAAGAACAAGAACAACATGGAAATGTTGTGTTCAGAGCTGGCACTAACCTCATAAGGTACTAACATGTCAAAAACATTTCCAATGCCAACCTAAACTAATGTAGGTGTAAACAAAAACAAAACCATGGTAGAGGGTGTTCATATGAATCTTTAGCATGAAGATCATATCATCACAGTATTAACTATCTGACAGTACTAAACCAAAATCAATGAGAGCTTAACAACAACCTGCACCACACCAACAGTGGCTGACAGTTTCCTAAAGCAATATATGGATTCGATCCCTACCTTTCATGAGGTCATTACCATGCAAGGTATTAATAAATATGAACAACATGGAATTCACTTGCAGTTGTTAAATGGTCGTGACATCTTAGGCATGGTACTATGCTAGTAAATGATGATGTGAGCAACTGTTTATTATGTCAGCAAACAAAATGGTACGTTGTTATCCTAGAATAACATAAACTAAATCACTTAGAAACAGTTCAAACCTTCAAGTTTAATATAAAAAAAATGCTCCAGACCAAGTTGACAGTGTATTATAAGGATGCAGAGAAAGAAACACACTATTATATTCACAAGAAAAATTCATGATGACTTAAATATAAGATGATTATGATAACAGAATGAACACATGAACATGGTTAATGAAAGAAGGTGATGGTTACCTAGTGGAATAAGTCAACTGCACCCTCTTAGTTTGAGCTAAGTTTCTTTCTCTAACAACAGTTGGAACAATGCTTCATCCCTTCTTTCCACTTACCAAAAGAGTATACCAAGTAACAAGCTCTCTAGATATAGATATTATGTAGATTGTTGGTGTCAAAACAAGTGAGAACCAGGCCCTATTTATAGGAAAATGTTGAGGACTCAAGGTATGGTAAAAATAGCACAATGTACCAACTTTGCCCTTCTTGGAAGATTTTCCATCGTGTGAATTGGATTTGCTGAATAAACTTGTCTTCCAAAGCTCCTGCTAACTGAAAGGATTAGGTCTGAGCAAAATGGTATGATGGGATTGGACCAATGCTCCATGAATAAATAATGCATTTGTCTTGGAAAAGTTTCTCTCTCTTCCTACCAAGTTGCACCAAGTTGAATAAATCATGATATTTTAATGTGCAACTTGAAGAAATTCGTGGCATAGGTTCCAAGCACACTAATCTGGTCTCTAAACATCATAACAAAGGAGGTTTGGTGTTTAGAAGTGGTTTTGTACCATTATACAAAACTTGGTTACTTGAAAATCAAGAAATGAACCCCTAACTTTGAAGCTTCGAATCTCTCAGCTCACTCAATGGATTGAGGAGTTCTAGTACTCTTTGGAAAGCTTGAAGAACAAGGAACAACTTTCATGTTCAAAGATTTTTGATTTGAAGCTTAGAACTAGGTGAAAATTTGAGTTAAAGTTGGAAGAAAATAATGGTGAAAATGCTGAAAATTTCACTAAGTCCCAAAGGTAACTTATCTTCCAAGTCTCATAACTTAAAAACCAAACATTTTTTGAAAGAGGGTCCTCTAATACACTTTGAAGATCATGGAAAGAACTTCCATTTGAGCTTTGATTCACTCAAATTTGATGTGTGGTTTGAAAGTTATGACTGTTTCAATTTTTTCACAAGTAGTGAAATTTCCACATTTGAAAAGTTTCATGGACCAAACATTGCTTCTTTTGCAAGAAACTTCTAAAAACTTAATATCTCATGCCTTAACTCATCAATGAGACTTGTCATGATGGATTGAGGACTTGGATGCTTCATTTTGGATCAAAATCTCAAAGGTTAGAGCCTCAGTCAAAATCCTAATTTCACTGGTGAATGCACTTGAATAATCTCTGATGATCTTGCTTCTTCAGTCACATCTAAGGCTCGTAGATGGTCTCTAGGGATGTCTATTATCACATGGAGTCATGTCCCAGGGCTTGAGAACAACTCTTGATCAATATCTAAGGCAATGATTGTCTTGTCATAACAAAACCCTAATTGGAGGCAGGGTGAACTTGTGGCTCAATGCACTTGTGATGAGAGCCAGTCACACTTGAATTCTTGTTGAGTAAGACCTCTAGGATGTAGGTGAGCTCACATGGTTGCATTTGGAGCCTTAATTGTCTTTCTCTCTTTGAATCAGATGACAGCTCGGCTTAGGGGACTTTGCCCTCCTCTTTGTATAAGTCCTGGCTTTCACAAAAGAAACAAACTAACAAAATGAAATGGTTTGTTAACAATGCATAGATGATTGAATCTAAATGTCAAGTGCAAGATGTTATGACATCTAAGGTGAAAAATTTGGGGTACAACAAATATGTATGTTGTAACACCCCGATTTATTTTAATTGTTTTTCGTAATTAAAATTGAATGATCTTGTGTATTTGTGTATGATCATGTGTGTTTTGGTTGAGGTTGGGTTGCCCGTAGTATGGGGTAGTGACCTTAGAATTATTGGAAATAAGGTATCAGAGGGTGTGTGACTAATTGTATAGAAATATGTGTTGTGGTTATTAAGTAATTATTAATTTAAATAATTTAGTTGGAATTATTTAGATTTAAAATAATTAGTTTAATTATTTTATTTATTTAAAATTGGATAATGTGAGTGGAGAGATGATAAGGGCAAGGTGGTCCATTCATGAGGATTAGTAGGGGTAAATAAGGAAAAGCATAATAAGGGCTATAGTAGGGAAATAAGAAATTAGAAGAGGAGAGGATCATTTGGAACGATCGTGTTTCTGGCGAAAAGAAGTACGGAAGAGAGAAGCGAAGCTAGGGCTTAGAGAACCTTTGAAGAATCGTCACTAAGGTAAGGGTGGGGTTCTTAAATCTCTTAAGGGTTGTATAATGTATGTATGGGGGTAGGAAAACTTTTAGGATCATTCATGTATGTTGTTATGTTGATTTGGGATTGGAGTTTTTGCATATCAGAAGTTGGAATAACAGGAAAAATGCATAAATTGAACGGTTGACTCGTAGTGTATGGATTCATGCTTGTTTATGTGATAACCTGTGATTGTATGTGAAATTTCTGGACTGATTGTGGGTGAAATCGGAGAAGTATTGGGGTTTGACTCGTGCAGAATCGCAATCGCAGGATTGCTGATTCGCGCAGTTTCGCCGGGTGAATATGACTTTGCTGGTAGGTCGCCAGGCGAACTGAGGGGCGTGTGAGAGGGTGAAAAGAGGGGTTGCTAAAATTTGTATGGGGAAAGAAATTCGCCGCTGCTCCGCAGGGCGAGCAGGAGGCGAAGTGGGAATTTGCCGGGTGAAAGAAGAGTTCGTCGGGCGAACGGGATTTCGCTGGTGCCTCGCTGGGCGAGCATCAAGCGAGCAGAGCTGAGACGAATCGAACTTTCTGAAACTTTAAAAATTCATATCTTTTGATCTGTAGGTCCATTTCAGTCGCCGTTCGAAGCGTTGGAAAGCTGGTTTCACATAATTTTTATAAAAATTAATTTCAATACCAGAATTCTAATTCTTTGACGCGTTAACTGGGTTTTGTGTATGTTGTTATGTGTTGTAAGTTAAAACGATGGATTCGGTGGTGTGTATACGTGTTATGGTTGTGGATTCCTGTTGTTGCATGTGTTGGCAGTTATGGGCTGCGTGTTGAATAGTTGTAGTATGATGTATTGACGTATTGATAGTCATCTGCATGTAATTGTCGTTGTATGTTGTCGTTGTATGCATGTCATGTTGCATAAGTTGTGCGATAAGTCATGTGCCCATGTGGGGTGTGAGCGTCTTATCGGGATTTCTCTGATAGAGAATCGTGTGGTTGTTGTTGTTGTTGAGGTGATCGTGTGCCCATGTGGGGTGTGAGCGATCACGGATGTCGTGTGTCCATGTGGGGTGTGAGCGACTGTTATGGAAATTCTGACGGGAATTATGATCATGAAACAGGGATCGAATTGGTACCACATGCATTGAGTCAAGTTGTGGGTCTCATTGTATTGCACCATATTGTATTGTATTGTGAATCGTATGATTATCTGTTGTGTGTGTGAATTGGTGCTTTCGTTGATGTTGTGATGATAGGGTGAGCTGTATATGTTTTTGTGCTTTCATATTTATATTATGCATTTCTTATGTTGATTGAGAGTCTCACCCCTTCTGTTTGAATGTTACCTCTACATGGGTAACGTGCAGATAAGTAGGGTTAATGCAGAGTTGGAGTTAGTGAAGACAGAGTCTTCTTTTTTATTTCGTTGAGTCGCGTCTGCTCTGATTGTAACACTAGGTTTCGGAATGCTCGTCGTTGTTTATTTTATTAGTTGTCGTCGTTTTGCTTACTTGATGATGATTATGTGGTAGTAAACATGTTATGTTTCAGTTGGATTTCCGCTGCTTTTTAAGGAGATTTAATTAAGTATGCTTTTATTGATAATATTTATGTGTTACATATTATATGTATGAGCAGGTGTTTGTTGAATGTAGCATCCTAACTGATTGTATGTTTTGCTTACTCTGATATTTAATTATTAATTGTCGTGGGGGTTTTGGGTGTTACATAGTGGTATAAGAGCAGGTCGATCCGTCCGGCCAAGTTGTCGAGTCGTTGTCGTGTGACAGTTAATTACTGTCGATGTCGTTTCCTTAACCATTGTGTTCTGTTGTTGGTGTGTAAATGATTTAGAATGGTTAGAAGGAACGATGATGCTATTGTTGCTGCTTTGTGTCATACCCCAAATTTTGACCACCGGGATTTCCCATCATTGTGCAAGTCATCATCACAATATGGATGAACCTTCATGCCTCATCAATCTCCTCAAAGATGGTTGAGCATTCACTACAATCAAAGATTAGGGTTTCGAGCCCTCTTAGAGCATTTAGACAAGGATCAATCAAGAATTGACATGATATTCAACTTGTCTAACCTCTCAAACATCCACAAAGGATCAAGAGGACTCCCACACCAAGAATCAAGCACAAGATTGCAGCATTCCAAGTGGATCAAGCCTCAGGATCGCCAGTGTCACCAAATTAGGGTTTTGGTCGCCTGAGGCCTCTAGATGAAAATTTTCATCTGGACATGAGCCAATGCCTCAATGTATGGTCCTATAAGCTCAAAAGGATCTCAAGAGCCCACCCACAATGGCAAAATCACCTTGAAGGTCCATCTATCAAAAAATCAGGAATTAGGGTTTTGACCTAATTTAACCCCTTGAGTTAACTTGTGAAGTGAGGCATGACTTGAAGCTTCAAAATGAACTTCAAAGAAACCTTGTGTAACGCCCCGGCCAGTTTTGTCAGTTTTGCCGTTTTATCTATTTGAGTCGTTTTGAGTATTTTATTATTATATTATTTTATTTCTGACTTTTATGTGAAAATGTGTTATTTTTCGTCGTGAATATATTTTATCGCGTTTTGGGAACATTTGCGAGATATTTGAGTGTAGGGGTAATTTGGGCATTTTAATTTATTTTGTTAAGTTAGAATATAATAGAAAGAAAAAGAGAGAAAATAGTAAGAGGAAGAAAAAGAAGAGAAGAAGAGAAGAAAAGAGAGAATTTGGAAAACTTGGAAATCAATCAACCGACTTTCTAGAACACGATTAAATCGGGTAAGGGTGCGAAACTCGATTATACTATGTTGGTGTATGATTATGTATGTGGTTGCTTGGATGATTCTTGTCCATCCATAGCTTTGAATTCTAGGTTAAAATGAGAGATATGATGAAAAATCGATGATTTTGCGGTTGGAAATCGGTGTAAACGTAGTAGAATACTTGTTATCATGATTAGAATAGGTTCTGATTGTCATATGTTGGTTTGGAAATGTTTGGTTTGAGAAAATATCATTTTTTGATGAACTGGTGCGCTGCTGGGTTTTGCTGAAATCGCAGGTTCACACTGCGAATGGCCAGCGAATGGGTGGCGAGCGTTCGCGTGATGTTCACACTGCGAACGTTGTAGTATTTTTCATTCTGCCACTGTTCGCTGGAGGGTTCGCACTGCGAATGGGGTAGTGAGCATTCGCTGGGACGTTTGCACTGCGAACGGTGGGAATTTTCTAGGCCATTTTTGCTTCTGCCTTGGTTCGCTGGGACATTCGCACTGCGAATGAAGTAGCGAAGGACTCGCTAGGAGCTTCGCACTGCGAATGTAGCAGTTTTTCCCAATTTGTTTTCTTTGTAACTTTTGATCTGTGTTTTGGTTTGAGGCGTGGTTTGATGCATTAGAAAGCTTGTGAAATGTACTTTATTATGATGATGGTTTTGAGAATTGTTGGCCGATTAAATTATGTTGAGAAATAGAAAATGTGTTGTTTTGTTGTCGACTTTTGCCGTTTAATTGTGTGAATTTGATGTGTATGTGCAATATGCTGTTGGTGTGGATATTCTATGACTTGTGTACTGTTGTGTGATGTAATTGCATGAAATACATATGGTGATAATGATTGGTGGCCTTACGGCATGAAAATGCGATGTATGGTAATTGTTGATATATGCATGATTATGGTTGCATATATGTGTGCATATTAAATGTCATGAGTCATTGTATGCCAAGCATCATGATATGCATTGTTGTGACGTCCTGAGTGATGGATTGATTCCAGAGGGAATCTGCTATAACATCGTGCGCCTTAAAAATAAGAGGACCTAAAGCGATTTGATATATCGTGCGCCTTAAAAATAAGAGGACCTAAAGCGATGGTTATAGACGATCGTGTGCCCATGTGGGGTGTGAGCGATCGGATTGTGCGCCTTATACCGAGAGGACCTAAAGCAATCCATAAATGTCGTGCGCCTTATACCAAGAGGACCTAAAGCGACGGGGAACATCGTAGGCCCGACGGGGTGTTACTTGAGTGATCCTCAGTAACGAGCGATGATTCCAGCAGAGTTCCTGAGTGAACTAGTGATGAGAAATATTGGAAGTCGGTACCACATGGCATGTGCATAGAGTCGTTGTGTCGGTCTCTGTGCATTTGCATAAATCATGGATTAATTGTGCATGGAATTGTGAATGGAATTGTGAATGTGATTAATGAGATGGAATACGTGTAATTGTATTGATGATGAGTGTATTGTGTATGATTGAGGTGTAGTGGTATTTGATACTTGAGAATTGTACTGTGTTGTGTTGTATTTGATTGTGGTGCATTTGTGGTGAGAATGTTTTACCTGTGTATTTCTGTGCTAATATATAATTATATGCAACTGTAATATGATTGTTTTTCTCACCCTTCTGCTGTTTTATAATGCTCTATGAGGCATTGCAGATTAGAGTTGCTGGAGGTCTTTTTGTGAAGCTTTGCGTCTTCATTCTTTTGTCGGTCGGCTCTGATATGTGACACCGGGTAGTTAGGGTGGCCGTTTGTGATTATTTTATACTATGTATATGTATCTTTTGGATTGTACATGTATGATGTTGTATATGACAAACAAACTTGTATGATATATATATATATATATATATATATATATATATATGTTGATATTCAGTTACGGATTTTTCGCTTATATTCTGTTTCTGAATTGTGGGTATAATACTACCTAAATGGTTGCATATCTGTATGAGCAGGTGTTGTATGTTTGTTTCAAATTGTTGTGGCGTCTCCGGTCTATGTCGTGCATGTCTTAAATATACTCTGATGAAATTTTGAATTTTTATTTATCGCTTTAATAGCTTTGGGGTATAGATTGGGAGTGTCACAAATAGTGGTATCAGAGCCAGTTCGTGTCAGTCCGTGCTAGTCCGTGTCAGTTTGTGTCAGTCCTTGTCGGTCTTGGTGTTTGGAGTGAGCTGTTTGTTTAACCATAGTTGTTGTTATTGGAAATGAACAGAATATGGCTGGTAGGAATGACGCTGCTTTGGCTGCTGCTATGCAAGTTATGGCTCGTGCTGTGCAATGCGCACCTAATGCTGCAGGTAATGATGAGTTCAGGAAGAACTGACCGCCTGTCTTCAAAGGAAAATATGATCCTGATGGTGCACAGATTTGGTTGAAAGAGATTGAAAGGATTTTCCGAGTTATGGATTGTGCTGAGGACAGTAAGGTGAGACTGGGAACTCACATGTTACAGGAAGAAGCTGATGACTGGTGGATTAGTACTCGTCAGGTGTTGGAAGCTGGGGATGAAGAAGTTACTTGGGAATTGTTTAGCTAGGAGTTTCTGAGGAAGTATTTTCCCGAGGATGTTAGAGGAAAGAAGGAGATTGAGTTCTTGGAACTGAAACAAGGTAGTATGTCTGTTGTTGATTATACTGCTAAGTTTGTGGAACTTGTGCAGTTTTATCCTCATTATGCTGAAGCGACTGCAGAGTTTTCTAAGTGTGTGAAGTATGAGAGCGGATTGCGTCCTGAGATTAAGCAGGCAATCGGTTATCAAAGGATAAGAAGGTTTTCTGATTTAGTGGAATGTTGTAGGATTTATGAAGAGGATAGTAAGGCTCGTTCTACTCACTCCAAGAGTGTGAGTGACAGGAAAGGGAAGCAACAGTTTCGTAGTGGTCCGTATGTAACACCAGCGGATAAGGGTAAACAAAGGGGTACTTTTGATCGAAGGTCAGGTGGAGGAGGTATGTCTAATTCTCCGAGATGTTTTAAGTGTGGTGAACTAGGACATCGTCAGTTTGAGTGCAGGAAAGATGTGAGAAAGTGTTCTAATTGTGGAGGTGTCGGACATGTCGTAGCTGATTGTAAACGGAAGAATGTGGTGAAGTGTTTCAACTGTGGTGAACCTGGTCATATTAGTACAAAGTGTCAGAAACCGAAGCAAGCTCCAACTAGTGGGAAGGTGTTTTCATTGGCAGGGACTCAGACTTCAAGTGCAGATCGTCTGATCCGAGGTACTTATTTTATTAATAGTACGCCTTTAGTTTCTATTATTGATACAGGAGCGACTCATTCGTTTATTTCGTCTGAGTGCGCTAAGCGTTTGAATCTTGTGTTGTCTTTGATGGATGGTGAGATGGTTATTGATACTCCAGCAATGGGGTCAGTAACTACTTCTTGGGTTTGTTTGAGTTGTCCTTTGACCATTTATGGTAAAGACTTTGAAATGGATTTAGTGTGTTTGCCGTAGGAAGGTTTGGATGTGGTTTTGGGAATGAATTGGTTGAAATTCAATCAGGTTCATATTGATTGCTATCATAAGTTGGTAAGGTTTCTTTCTCTTGAGAAAGAGGAAGACTCGAGTTTCTTATCTACCAAAGAGTTGAAGAGACTTTTGGCGGAGGAAGCTCAGTTGTTTGGGTTGTTTGCGTCGTTGACTGTGGATAGTCAAGTTTCACTTGATGTGTTTCCGGTTGTGTGTGATTTTCCTGAAGTGTTTCCTGAGGATATTTCGGACTTGCCGCCAGAGAGAGAGGTGGAGTTTTCTATAGATCTAGTTCCTGGTACTAGACCTGTTTCTATGGCACCTTATCGTATGTCGGCATCTGAGTTGGTTGAGTTAAGAAGCAATTAAACGAATTGTTGGAGAAGAGGTTTGTGAGACCAAGTGTTTCTCCTTGGGGTGCTCCAGTTTTATTGGTGAAAAAGAAAGACGGAAGTAAGCGGTTGTGTATTGATTATCGCCAGTTGAATAAGGTGACGATTAAGAATAAGTATCCTCTTCCGAGAATTGATGATCTAATGGATCAGTTGGTTGGTGCTTGTGTGTTCAGTAAGATTGACTTAAGGTCGGGATATCATCAGATTAGGGTGAAAGAGGAAGATATTCAGAAGACGACTTTTAGGATACGTTACGGTCATTATGAATATTCTGTGATGCCGTTCGGGGTTTCTAATGCGCCAGGTGTGTTTATGGAGTACATGAATCGTATTTTTCATGAGCATTTGGATCGATTTGTTGTTGTGTTTATTGATGACATTTTGATTTATTCTAAGTCTCGGGAAGAGCACGCAGATCATTTGCGTATTGTTTTGCAGGTTTTGAAAGAAAGGAAGCTTTTTTCCAAGTTGTCCAAGTGTGAGTTCTGGTTGTCGGAGGTGAGTTTTCTTGGGCACGTGATTTCAGGTAATGGTATTTCTGTGGATCCATCTAAAGTAGAAGCAGTTCTACAATGGGAGGCTCCGAGATCTGTTACTGAAATTCGAAGCTTTTTGGGTTTGGCTGGGTATTATAGAAGGTTCATTGAAGGTTTTTCTAAGCTAGCACTTCCTTTGACCCAGTTGACTTGTAAAGGGCAAGCGTTCATTTGGGATATTCGGTGTGAGGAAAGTTTTAATGAGCTGAAGAGAAGGTTGACGACAGCTCCGATTTTGATTTTGCCGAATCCTAATTAACCGTTTGTAGTGTATTGTGACACGTCTTTGATTGGTCTAGGTGGTGTTCTGATGCAAGGAGGTAAGGTCGTGGCGTATGCTTCGAGGCAGTTGAGAGTGCATGAGAAGAATTACCCTACTCATGACTTGGAGTTAGCGGCTGTGGTTTTTGTGTTGAAAATTTGGAGGCATTATCTTTTTGATGCGAGGTTTGAAGTCTTTAGTGATCACAAGAGTTTGAAATATCTGTTTGATCAGAAGGAATTGAATATGAGGCAACGAAGATGGTTGGAATTTCTGAAAGACTACGACTTTGGCTTGAATTACCATCCTGGTAAAGCTAATGTGGTAGCCGATGCGTTGAGCCGAAAATCGTTACATATGTCTGCTTTAATGGTTAAGGAGTGGGAACTTTTGGAATCGTTTAGAGATTTGAGTTTGGTATGTGAAATGTCGTCGGATAGTGTGAGGCTAGGTATGTTGAAGGTTACTAATGATTTTCTGATGTCGGTAAGTGAGAAACAGAAGTTAGACGTGAAATTAGTGGAATTGATGTTGGGTGACGGAAAAGAGGCGAGTGGTGATTTTCAAGTGGATGTTAATGGTGTGTTGAGGTTCCGTGGGCGAATTTGTATTCCGGACGATGCGGAGTTTAAACGGGATGATTTTGGAAGAAGGACACCAGAGTAATTTGAGTATACATCCGGGAGCGAACAAGATGTACCAAGATTTGAAGAAGATTTTCTGGTGGTCTAGATTGAAAAGAGATGTAGCTCAGTTTGTGTATGCTTGTTTGACGTGCCAGAAGTCGAAAGTGGAACATCAGAGGCCGAGTGGTTTGTTGCAACCGTTGGATATTTCGGAATGGAAATGGGATAGCATTTCGATGGATTTTGTAACGGGGTTGCCGAATACTCAGCGTGGGCATAATGCTATTTGGGTGGTTGTTGATAGGCTGACTAAATCGGCTCATTTCATTCCGATTGACATCAGTTTTTCTTTGGAACGGTTAACTGAGATTTACATCAGTGTGATTGTGAAGTTGCATGGAGTTCCGTTAAGCATTGTTTCGGATCGAGATCCTAGATTTACCTCGAGATTTTGGGAAAGTTTACAGAAGGCGTTGGGTTCTAAATTGAGATTGAGTTTGGCTTATCATCCGCAGACGGATGGTCAGATGGAGAGAACGATTCAGTCGTTGGAAGATTTGTTGAGGGCTTGTGTTCTTTAGCAAGGTGGTGCGTGGGATAGTTATCTTGCATTGATTGAATTTACGTATAATAACAGTTTCCATTCAAGTATTGGAATGGCACCGTTTGAAGCACTGTATGGACAAAGGTGTCGAACACCGTTATGTTGGCATGAATCTGGTGAGAGTTCGGTGGTTGGACTAGAGTTGGTGCAACAGACTACGGAAAAGGTGAAGTTTATTCGTGAGAAAATGAAGGCTTCTCAGAGTAGGCAAAAGAGTTATCATGATCGGAGAAGGAAGGATCTTGAGCTCCAAGAGGGCGATCATGTATTTTTTAGAGTTACACCGGTAACGGGTGTGGGTCGTGCATTGAAATCGAAGAAACTTACTTCTCGATTTATTGGTCCTTACCAGATATCTGCGAGAGTGGGTGTTGTGGCTTATAGGGTGGCGTTGCCGCCGAGTCTGTCGAATTTGCATGATGTTTTCCATGTTTCACAGCTTCGGAAGTATATCTCGGATCCGTCGCATGTGATTCCGATGGATGAGGTTGAGGTAAGGGAGAACCTTACGGTTGAGGCTTTGCCGGTGAGTATTTTGGATCGCGAGTTGAAGAGGTTGCGGGGAAAGGATATTGCACTTGTGAAAGTGGCGTGGGGAGGCGCTGCTGAGGGCAATTTGACTTGGGAGTTGGAGAGTTGGATGCGGGAGTCGTATCCAGAGTTGTTTGTCTCAGGTATATTTTCGAGGACGAAAATTTCTAAGTGGGGGAGAGTTGTAACGCCCCGGTTAGTTTTGTCAGTTTTGCAGTTTTATCTATTTGAGTCGATTTGAGTATTTTATTATTATATTATTTTATTTCTGACTTTTATGTGAAAATATGTTATTTTTGGTCGTGAATATATTTTATCGCGTTTTGGGAATATTTGCGAGATATTTGAGTGTAGGGGTAATTTGGGCATTTTGATTTATTTTGTTAAGTTAGAATATAATAGAAAGAAAAAGAGAGAAAATAGTAAGAGGAAGAAAAAGAAGAGAAGAAGAAAAGAAAAGGAGAAGAGAAGAAAAGAGAGAATTTGGAAAACTTGGAAATCAATCAACCGACTTTCTAGAACACGATTAAATCGGGTAAGGGTGCGAAACTCGATTATACTATGTTGGTGTATGATTATGTATGTGGTTGCTTGGATGATTCTTGTCCTTCCATAGCTTTGAGTTCTAGGTTGAAATGAGAGATATGATGAAAAATCGATGATTTTGCGGTTGGAAATCGGTGTAAACGTAGTAGAATACTTGTTATCATGATTAGAATAGGTTCTGATTGTCATATTTTGGTTTGGAAATGTTTGGTTTGAGAAAATATCATTTTTTTATGAACTAGTGCGCTGCTGGGTTTTGCTGAAATCGCAGGTTTGCACTGCGAATGGCCAGCGAATGGGTGGCGAGCGTTCACGTGATGTTTGCACTGCGAACGTTGTAGTATTTTTCATTCTGCCACTGTTCGCTGGAGGGTTCGCACTGCGAATGGGGTAGCGAGCATTCGTTGGGACGTTCGCACTGCGAACGGAATTTTCTAGGCTGTTTTTGCTTCTGCCTTGGTTCGCTGGGACATTCGTACTGCGAATGAAGTAGCGAAGGACTCGCTAGGAGCTTCGCACTGCGAATGTAGCAGTTTTTCCCAATTTGTTTTCTTTGTAACTTTTGATCTGTGTTTTGGTTTGAGGCGTGGTTTGATGCGTTAGAAAGCTTGTGAAATGTACTTTATTATGATGATGGTTTTGAGAATTGTTGGCTGATTAAATTATGTCGGGAATTAGAAAATATGTTGTTTTGTTGTCGACTTTTGCCGTTTAATTGTGTGAATTTGATGTGTATGTGCAATATGCTGTTGGTGTGGATATTCTATGACTTGTGTACTGTTGTGTGATGTAATTGCATGAAATACATATGGTGATAATGATTGGTGGCCTTACGGCAAGAAAATGCGATGTATGGTAATTGTTGATATATGCATGATTATGGTTGCATATATGTGTGCATATTAAATGTCACGAGTCATTGTATGCCAAGCATCATGATATGCATTGTTGTGACGTCCTGAGTGACGGATTGATTCCAGAGGGAATCTGCTATAACATCGTGCGCCTTAAAAATAAGAGGACCTAAAGCGATTTAATATATCATGCGCCTTAAAAATA
This sequence comes from Lathyrus tuberosus, assembly GCA_022829125.1. NCBI lineage: Eukaryota > Viridiplantae > Streptophyta > Magnoliopsida > Fabales > Fabaceae > Lathyrus > Lathyrus tuberosus. The sequence continues at coordinate 24,644,712 of JALAZF010000017.1, forward strand.
AGAGGACCTAAAGCGATGGTTATAGACGATCGTGTGCCCATGTGGGGTGTGAGCGATCGGATTGTGCGCCTTATACTGAGAGGACCTAAAGCAATCCATAAACGTCGTGCGTCTTATACCAAGAGGACCTTAAGCGAAGGGGAACATCGTAGGCCCGACGGGGTGTTACTTGAGTGATCCTCAGTAACGAGCGATGATTCCAGCAGAGTTCTTGAGTGAACTAGTGATGAGAAATATTAGAAGTCGGTACCGCATGGCATGTGCATAGAGTCGTTGTGTCGGTCTCTGTGCATTTGCATAAATCATGGATTAATTGTGCATGGAATTGTGAATGTGATTGATGAGATGGAATATGTGTAATTGTATTGATGATGAGTGTATTGTGTATGATTGAGGTGTAGTGGTATTTGATACTTGAGAATTGTACTGTGTTGTGTTGTATTTGATTGTGGTGCATTTGTGGTGAGAATGTTTTACCTGTGCATTTCTGTGTTAATATATAATTATATGCAACTGTAATATGATTATTTTTCTTACCCTTCTGCTGTTTTATAATGCTCTATGAGGCATTGCAGATTAGAGTTGCTGGAGGTCTTTTTGTGAAGCTTTGCGTCTTCATTCTTTTGTCGGTCGGCTCTGATATGTGACACCGGGTAGTTAGGGTGGCCGTTTGTGATTATTTTGTACTATGTATATGTATCTTTTGGATTGTACATGTATGATGTTGTATATGACAAACAAACTTGTATGATATATATATATATATATATATATATATATATATGTTGATATTCAGTTACAGATTTTCCGCTTATACTCTATTTCTGAATTGTGGGTATAATACTACCTGAATGGTTGCATATCTGTATGAGCAGGTGTTGTATGTTTGTTTCAAATTATTGTGGCGTCTCCGGTCTATGCCGTGCATGTCTTAAATATACTCTGATAAAATTTTGAATTTTTATTTATCGCTTTAATAGCTTTGGGGTATAAATTAGGGGTGTCACACCTTGGGCGTTGAACAAGACACCAAAATAATATCTTTTTCCTCAAGCCGCGTAATCTTGGGCTTTGAACAAGACACAAATAAACCTTTTAGCTTCAATCTTGGGCTTTGAACAAGACACCAAAATAATATCTTTTTCCTCCCTTAGAATAGGAGGAACTACGATTGCTCTGATTTCCCTGTTTCATTTAAACAGGAATACTTAGGCATAAGATTGCGAAATCTTAGCGAGCATACTAACCAAAAACTCTAGGTCCAGCACCTTCATATCAATCAAAACTTAGGTCCAGTACCTTACCAAAAACATCTGAAAAAACCCAAACATCAACAAAAACTCACTCACTCTCTCACCTTTCCCAAGAAACTTTCCCAACCCCTTAGCGGATAAACACCATCAAGTATAAAGCGAAACCTAAAGCTAAAATCCTATGGATAACCACATATAGGATGGGTAATTGACAACTCCCCATTGTATAACCTGACCCCGACTCCCCAAATCTCTTTAAGCGTTTGTTCATTTAAACATTCGCATGCAAGGTTAGTTTTAGATAGCTTCCCTTTCCCTTTCAGCTTCATGGGATAAATAAGAAATCAGAAAGTAGCAATCCCCTCCTATTCATTGAGGAGAAAACCCAAATTCCGCGATAAGGTGGTCGCGTCACCGACAAAAATTGTGCGCTACACTTTGCAAGTTGTTGCTCAGGCAGTACAGAACCCGCCTCATGCTAGTGAGAATGATGAGTTTCAGAAAAATAGACCGCCTACCTTCAAGGGAAGATATGATCCGGACGGAGCGTAGGCTTGGCTCAAGGAGATCGAGAGAATCTTTCGGGTTATGGAATGTCCTGAAGCACAGAAGGTGCGGTTAGGTACTCACATGCTGGCTGAGGAAGCTAATGATTTGTGGTTTAGCACTCGTCAACTGTTGGGAGCAGCAGGAGAGGAAATCACTTGGGCTGTGTTCAGTAGGGAGTTCTTGAGGAAATATTTTCTTGAAGATGTCTGAGGAAAGAAATAAATTTAGTTTTTGGAACTGAAGCAGGGTAACATGACGGTTACGGAGTATGCTACCAAATTCCCAGATCTGGCTAAGTTTTCCCTCACAACAGTGCGACAACTGCTGAATTCACAAAGTGTGTCCAGTTTGAGAACAGATTGAGGCTTGAGATGAAATAGGAAATTGGCTATCATCGGATCAGAAGGTTTCCAAATTTAGTGGATTGTTGTAGGATCTTTGAAGAAGATAACAAGGCTCGATCGGCTCACTACAAAGGGTTGGCCGAGAGGAGAGGAAAACAACAGGTGAACCGTGGGAAGCCTTATGCAGCTCCGGTCGAGAAAGGTAAATAGAAGCATGCTGATGGCAAGAAGCTGAGTGGGGGAGGTGCCCCTGCTCCTCTTAAGTGTTACAGGTGTGGTGAGTTGGGTCATCGTGTTAGCGAGTGCACGAGTGATGTGAAGTAATGCTTTAAGTGTGGACAGGCTGGGCATTTGATTGGAGATTTCAGAGTTAATATGGTGACTTGAGCCAACCGTGGAGAACAGGGCCATATTAGTACTCGTTGCCAGAAACCAAAGCAAGCTTTGACTGGAGGAAAAGTGTTCGCTTTGACAATGACTCAGATTTCCAGTGATGACAGACAAATCAGAGGTACATGTTATATTAATAATATGCGTTTGATTGCTATTATTAATACTGGTGCTACTGTAAGCTGCTAATTTTGACGCCTAGATTGTATTCAGAAAGTAAGTTTTGAAGAATTACCAAAATATTTCGACAAGAAATTATTTCTGAAGAAGGCCAGTCGAAGGCCAATATTGATTGGAGGAGCATATTTGGAGATTTTTCTAAGTATTAGAAATGTTTCGATGGATTGGTGATGAGGCACTTTCGACGGACGTTTTGAAATTCAAATTTAGGAGGGAGTTTCGTTTTGAAAACCAGACGCGTGGACCACATCCAGGGCGAAAAGGCATGTAGAATGCCATGTGTCATCGTTAGGAGAGATAGCTGTTACTGACAGTTATTTCGATTATATATAAATAGGGAGTCATAGTGATTAGATTTGGTGTTCAATGTTTGTACAAGTCACTCAAGAAATACTCAAAGTAACCCTGTGAGAGTAAAGAGTAGTTACTGAGAAAATGTACGTTTGAAAAACACCAGTTTTTATTCCTTGCATTTTAATGAAATGTTAAGTTACTCATTTACAATTCCTTTTCATTCCTGCACTTTTATTCTTGCAATTTACTTACATTTCGCCATTTCTTTCAAGAACCAAAGTCTTTATTTTTGTCGAAAATACTAGTTGATGAAAAAATGATGAATTCAATAAACAAAAGGTTTTCTAACATAAATGGTCAAGATTGTTAAAGCACATTGTCCTAGGATTTGTTTGATCGGTCCAGTAAGCAAACTAATTTTTCATAATTTAGGAGATCAGCGGTTGTTTGCAAATTTTCCAAGCAAACAAATTGGCACGTCCAGTGGGACCTTGTGCTATTAACATTGGAAAACCTTTATTTTACACTTTACTCGTACGAAATTTTATTCATTTTATTGCATGAGACTAAGAAGTGGTAAGATAGCCATAAATAACGAAGAAAGACCCAGAAGGAGACGAGTACGTAGAATGGTGAATCCAAATCCTCCTAACAACCAGAATCCTACGAATAATGAAGTACCACCCCCTAATCCTTCGACTGGGGGCAATACGACCTCAATATCAGTATCAGAGGCTATGCCATCAACAACGGGTTCGACACCTGCGCATTCAATTCCCCAGAGTGCGCCTAGTTTTTCAACTATGGCACCCCAAATGCCTCAAATGACGCCTCCCCCTTCAGGGAGTATGTACAAACCCTTTATATCTGGGTTTTCGATGCCTCTAAATCGAGAACAACCATATGGAATGCCAACTTCAGTAATGGCAAGTTTACAAAATGCGCCATCAGCATTTACGGATCTAACAATGAACATAACTTCACCTTTGCAAGGGTCCGGTTTTGGTGTGAACCATATGGGTAGAATTAGTCAGCCTTTAGGAACGAGATATCAAACTTATATGCCAAACATTACCAATAATTATGCACAAGTGATTAGGCAACAAATGGATGAGAGTAACCATGATATGGTCCAGATGTTAGCCCAACAGATGGGGGTTATATTTAACCCTTTGATCCAAAACACGACGCAAACAAATCAACAATTGGCAACACCTCCCCCAAGGGAATAGGTAGTTCAGAACCCAAGGGTAGTTGTCGAAGAAGAACCTACCATAAATCAAAGGCAACCAAACATCCCTCAGGCGGAAGTTTTGAACCAAGGAGGGGCAGTCGAACCACCTGGAGTCGAAATCCCCATCCAACAAGAACCAAGAGTGTTGTTAGTAAATCGAAACCAAAAGGCTGACAATATTATACAACAAATATGTTATAATGATATTCCGACAGAGAACAATTTGGCTGCCATGGTCGAAAGAATTATGGCGTGAAATGGTATGAACGTAGGATTACAAAGGCCCAGTTATACCTCCCCTTTGTCGGAATATATTTTTCAGCAAGAATTACCCCATAGATGGAAAGTTCCCAAGTTCACAAAATTTCCAGGGGATACCAGTGAATCGACGGTCAAACATGTGGCGCGATACTTAATTGAAGCAGGGGAAATAACGCACAATGAGAATTTGAGAATAAAATATTTCCCTAGTTCCCTAACGAAAAATGCTTTTACTTGGTTCACCACATTGCCTGCGAATTCGATACATACCTGGACCCAGTTGGAAAGATTATTCTATGAACAATTCTACATGGTACAAACGAAGATAAGTCTGAAAGAATTGGCTAGCGTCAAGAGAAAATTCTCAGAGCCAATTGACGATTATTTGAATAGGTTTAGGTTGCTCAAGGGAAGATGTTTCACACAAGTCCTTGAACATGAGTTGGTCGAAATGGCCGCTGGTGGCCTTGACTATTCAATCAAAAAGAAATTAGATACCCAGTACTTGAGAGACATGACCCAATTGGCTGATAGCGTTAGATAGGTCAAAAGACTAAAAGCCGAAAAAGTAAGAGCTAATAAAAATAAGAAAGAAAGGGTAGCATACGTCGGATTTGGTGAGGATGATGATGAAGATGGATCATCAAATTTTGACGAACAAGAGGTTGATTTAGCTGAACTAAAACAGGGGCCACCATATGCGTGTAAACTCTTAACTCCGTCGAATGGGAAAACCCCAGTCGAATCCGAAAAGAATGATCAATTCCCCAAAAGAACTTAAACGTTCGACGTCACAAAGTGTGACAAAATATTTGATTTATTAGTCAAAGATGGCCAAATGATAGTGCCTCTTGGTACTAAAGTGCCTCCTTTAGAACAACAGAAAAAGAGAGGTTTTTGCAAGTACCATAATTTTTTGGGTCATAAAACGTCTCAATGTTTCCTTTTCAGGGATCTCGTGCAGAATGCAATCAGAGATGGAAGACTCAAATTCGGCGATAAGTCGAAATCCCAGGCGAAGGTGGATTCAAACTCTTTGCAAGTGGTGGAGGCACACTATGCTGAGCCATCCACAGTGAACATGGCCGAGGTTACTGAAGGCTTTGACGACAATGTGAACATGATTGAGGCTACTGATGGCTTCGACAACGATGTAAATATGGTGGAGATTGCTGAGGATCCCGCCAATAAAGGTGACATGGTCGAAGTTACAACTGACTTCGTGAACCAGACTGTGACGGTTAGGGTTACTGAAGACCTTAACGCAAAGATCATTGAGAACTATATTGCTGAGGCCACTGAGGGCGTCAACAACGAAACTACTGACGGTTTCGTCCAAACCAACAACGGAACTACTGACGGTTTCGTCCAAACTAACAACGGAACTACTGACAATTTCGTCCAAACCAACAACGGAACTACTGACGGTTTCATCCAAACCAACAATGAAACTACTGATGGTTTCGTCCAAATCAACAGCGAAACTACTGACGGTTTCATCCAAATCAACAATGAGACCACTGATGGTTTTGCCCCAACTAACAAAGGAACTACTGAGGGTTCTTACAAACAGGTTGCTGTTGGTATTCTCCGAAGGACCATGGAGGATCCAAAAGGAAAATCTGTCGGATTCGTCAGCCCACAGGTTACCAGGAGTCCACTCCCAAAGGTGCTAACGAAAAAGATCTCTGAGGACTTCAATCGAATGAAGAAGGAACATGAGGTCAATGAAGGCCTCAGTTTGAAGTTGAATAAATTAAGCATGGACATAGAGACACCTGCCAATGTAAACATGGTCGAAGTGGCTCAGAACATGTAAATGCAAGTCGACGAAGAACGTCAACGTGAGGAGTACCATAAACTGGCGTATCCCAAGGAGGAAGAGAATCTAGCAGATTTTATACATAGATGCCAGAGGAAAAGATCTGAGGTAATGCTTTGCCCTCGTTGCGTGCCGTCTTCGACAAAAAGGCTGCACAAAACTTAGAGGGATTGGAGAGAGCAAAAAGAAGGGGAAATTGGATACCTTCTAGAGAAAGATTCGACCCCAGAAGAGGGGACCAAAGCAGGGAGAAATTAGGGGGAAGATACCCAAACACATTCAAACCTACAAATAAAGCTCCAGATGACATGTGGGTGAATCCAATTCGACAAACCGAAAGACAAGGAAAATGGAAGGATTTCGAAGTGCAGCGAGGATCTTCCATATCATACAGGAAGGAATTCCAAAAATCGAAAAAGGTGACTTACCCTTCTAAGAATTATAAGGGAAAGAATCCTATGACAAAGTCACAATGGAGGAGGTACCAACGTCGAAAGAAGGTTGAGAAGGAGGCTGCAGGAAAAGACAAGCCAGAAACCAGCAGCAATGTTCAAACTTCGACTCAGATGGAAGAAGTGAAGGTTGAGAAGCCATCTATTGCTCTAGTACAAGCAGCGTCATAGGAGGAAGTAACCAAGGATGATGAAATGACAGACGATTTTAACTCAGAGTCAGAGGCATCGTTCGACGTAACATGTAACGTCGTTTCAATGCTCCATAGGGATTATGATCAAATAATGGAAGTCAAAGAGGAAGGGGAAGCTTTGGAGGTCGAAACGGCCAGACACAGGCTCGTTTGCTACTATATCATAAACAATGGATGCGTTGAACAATGGATGCGTTGAAGAACAGAATGCATTTTTCGAAAGGCCAGATGACTCAATGAGAAACCACTTGAAACCCCTATTTATAAAAGGAAAAGTGGGTAACATAGGGGTGAATAAAATTTTGGTCGATGGAGGAGTGGTTGTCAACTTGATGCCGCATTATATGCTTAAGAAAATTGGGAAAGATGATTCTGACACCAAACCTCATAACATGGTGTTGTCGAATTATGAGGGGAAAGTAAGAACCACTATAGGTGTGATACAGGTAGATCTAACTGTTGGAACCATCACGAGGCCGACAATGTTTCTGGTGATTGCGTCGAAAGCAAATTATAACCTTCTCTTAGGTAGGGAGTGGATACACGGTATTGGTGTCGTCCCTTCGTCAATGCATCAACGAATAACAATTTGGCGCGCAGACGGGATTGTCAAAAATATAGAGGCTGACCAGAGTTATTTTCTAGCTGAAGTAAACCAGGTGGATAGGCGAAGCTTCGACAGGAATCTAGCTCACATAGCTCCTTGTAGCCCAGCCACCTTCGACATTACGCTAACGGACAACGCTTTCTACTCATTATACCTTCATCCAACCCACGGGTTTCAGTGGGATAGAGAGGTAGTTGGCGAAAGAAGACTACATTTTTGGAACCTCACACATCCGGCCAACTGGCTGGGGCAGCGAATTTAGTGACAATGAGTGAGTCACTAGTTCTCAAAAAGAACGCGGCTTATATAGCCGAGAATAAACTCAAAGAGGCCCTAGAGGCCGAAGTAAAGTATATGGTTGTCGAAGCCAACCAAATCGAAGCACATCAACAAAGTCTTGAAAGGGATTCTAATATGGATCCATCAGATAAAGATCTAGGAGATTTGCAAAGCCAGAGGCTCGACGCAATTTATGACGATGAGCCATTGGGCTTTGAAAAGGATCCATTAGCAGCCAACATCAAGATGATGGCACAGGATCCACTCGAAGAAATCGACTTGGGATCAGGGGCAGAGAAAAGACCAACCTATATCAGTACAAAAGTGAGCCCTCAACTCAAGGTCGAAATAGTCCAGTTGCTAAAGGAATTCAAGGATTGTTTCGCATGGGACTACGACAAAATGCCTGGGCTGGATAGGAGTCTGGTCGAATTAAGGTTGCCAATAAAACCTGGGAGGAAACCTGTTAAGCAAACTCCAAGGAGATTCGCCCCAGAAATCCTCTCAAAGATTAAAGGAGAAATCGAAAGACTTCTCAGGTGTAAGTTCGTCCGTCCAACCAGGTATGTCGAATGGATCGCTAACATAGTTCCTGTAATAAAGAAGAATGGAAAATTAAGGGTATGTATTGATTTTCGAGATTTTAATTCTGCTACCCCAAAGGATGAATATCCTATGCCAGTGGCGGAAATGCTCGTCGATTCATCCGCAGGCCATGAGTACCTCAGTATGCTTGATGGGTACTCTGGTTATAACCAAATTTTTATTGTTGAGGAAGATGTTCCTAAAACGACATTTCGATGCCCCGGAGCCTTAGGCACCTACGAATGAGTGGTAATGCCTTTTGGCTTAAAGAATGCTGGGGCAACGTACCAGCGAGCAATGAATTCGATTTTTCACGATTTTATTGAAGATTTTATGCAGATTTATATTGACGATATTGTTATTAAGTCTGTTTTAGGAAAAAGTCATATAGACCACCTTCGACAGTCCTTTGAACGGATGAGGAAGTTTAGTCTGAAGATGAATCCTCTCAAATGTGCGTTTTGTGTGCAGGCAGGGGACTTCCTAGGCTTTGTGGTCCACAAGAAAGGGATCGAAATTAACCAAAACAAGGCCAAGGCAATAATGGAGGCGAAAGCGCCATCTACAAAGAAGGAATTGCAGTCTCTACTTGGCAAGATCAACTTTCTCAAAAGGTTCATCTCCAACCTCAGTGGGAAGACGCAAGCCTTTTCCCCTCTACTTCGACTGAAGAAGGAAAACTTTGAATGGGGCCAAGAGCGGCAGGATGCCTTCGACAAGATCAAGGAATACCTAACGCATCCTCCAATTTTAATGTCACCTTGTAGAAGTAGGAGTATGAGGCTGTACATATTCGCGTCAAACAAGACATTAGGGAGCATGTTGGCTCAAGAGGATGAGAATGGTGTCGAAAGAGCCATTTACTACCTCAGTAGGGTCTTGAACGATGCGGAAACTAGATATAGTGTAATTGAAAAATTGTGTTTATGTTTATACTTTTCATGTATGAAATTGAAGCACTATATAAAACCAGTTGATGTTTACGTTTCTTCTCATTTCGATGTTATAAAATATATGTTATCTAAACCAATCTTGCACAGTCGAATTGGAAAGTAGGCATCAGCATTAACTGAGTATTCTTTGACATATTTACTTTTAAAGGTTGTCAAAGGACAAGTGGTAGCGGATTTCATAGTCGACCCAGCCATAAATGAAAAGTCTTTGGACTACATAGAAATAGAACCATGGAAGTTGTACTTCGACGGTTCTAGTCATAAAAATGGAACTGGAATAGGAGTGCTAGTTATTTCTCCTAACAAAATTCCAACAAAATTTAAGTACAAAGTTGAAGGCCTATGCTCAAACAATGAGGAAGAATACGAGGCTTTGATAGCAGGACTTGAAATTTTGTTGGAATTGGGGGCCACTCGGGTCGAAATAATGGGCGACTTTGAGTTAGTCATAAAGCAAATAACAAAAGAGTACAAGTGTGTTAAGGAGAATTTAATCATGTACTTTGTGATAGCTAATTGATTCTTAAAAAGATTTAATATGGTTACGATTCGACATATTCCTCGAATAGAAAATCAGGAAGCAAATGATTTAGCGCGGATAGCTTCTGGATACAAAGTGTTGAAGGAAAAGTTGTAGAAATCCATTGAAGTTAGAGGAAGAGTCGTGTCAGCTAGATTATCCCCATCAGATTTGGAGACGATAAAGCTTGGATACACTGACGAAGAAAATTTTGAAATTTTTAACATAAATGATTCAATGATTGGAGATTGGAGAAAGCCTATAATAGAGTACCTGCAAAATCCAACAGGACCATGCGAACGAAAAATCAGGTATCGAGCTTTGAGTTATGTGATTTTGGGGTATGAACTATTTAAGAAAACTCCGGAAGGGATATTACTTAAGTGTTTAGGCGAATCTGAGGCATACATAGCTTTGTCGAATGTACACAGCGGGGCATGTGGTGCGCATCAAGCAGGCCATAAGATGAAGTGGTTATTATTTCAACAAGGAATGTATTGGCCAACTATGTTAAAAGATTGCGTCGAAATCGCGAAAGGATGCCAAGAGTGCCAGATACACGCAGGGATACCACATGTTCCTGAAAGTGAGTTACATTCTATAATAAAGCCTTGGCCCTTTAGAGGTTGGGATTTGGATTTGATTAGAGAAATTCGACCGGCCTCTTCAAAAAGCCAGAAGTTTATTTTGGTTGGGATTGATTATTTTACAAAATGGATCGAAGGCATACCCCTAGTGAATGTGGATCAAGAAGCAGTAATCGAATTCATTCGAAAACACATCATTTATAGGTTTGGCATCCCAGAGACAATAACAAAGGATCAAGGATCTATTTTCACTGGTAAAAATATGCAAGCATTCGCGAAGGAAATGGGGTTCAAACTTCTCACATCAACACCTTACTACGCTCAAGCCAACGGTCAGGTCGAAGCAGCCAACAAGGTGATAATTGGTTTGATAAAGAAGCGCGTGGGAGGAAAGCCAGAGAATTGGCACAAAACTTTGGACCAAATTCTATGGGCTTGTCGAAGCTCTCCTAAGGAAACTACAAATGCTACATCCTTTCGACTAACATATGGCCATGATGCGGTCTTACCGGTCGAGATATACTTGCAGTCCACAAGAGTTCAAAGACATCATGAAATTCCATCAGATGCATATTGGAATATGATGATAGATGAACTAGTTGATTTAGACGAAGAGAGATTAAACACGTTAGATTTATTGAAAAGGCAGAAGGAAAGGGTGGAGAAATCCTACAATAAAAGAGTAAAAGGTAAAGCCTTTTCGATTGGAGACCTTGTGTGGAAAGTGATTCTTCCCATGGATCGAAAAGATAGACTTATGGGAAAATGGTCCCCTAAGTGGGAAGGACCTTTTCAAATCACCAACGTGTTTTCCAATGGCGCGTATGAAGTTGAAGAATTAGATAAAGATAAGAGAATACTGAAAATAAATGGGAAGTATTTGAAAAAATATAAACCCATATTGCAGGAGGTCAAAATAGAAGTCGAATAATCTTATAAAAGAAATAACTAAATTGGTAAAAATTTGCCAAACAAATGGCTTAAGTGTCATTACAAATGAAATAGGCTTCAAAGGACCAAGCAACATTACAAAATCAAATGGGGAAAGATTGCTTCAACTTGTCAAACTTGGATCGTTGAATTTGGAGTCGACGCTCGCAGAGGGCCTTGCTAGTCAAAATCTCTTCAATCTCCTTGCCTAAATTCTGAGCCCGTTCAACATGATGCACCCCAACTTTAATCTCTTTGGCTATTTCACCTTGATTGACTTGTTGGAGTTCTTCTTTACGTTTCTTAGCCTGAGAAATCTTGTTTTGAAGAGCAGCAATCTGTTTCTCCCATTTGAGGATGTTTTCGTCACACCCAGCAATCTCTTTTCGATTTTGTTCAGAGGCTTTTCCAGTTCAGTTACCTTGTTGGTAGAACTTGTAGCAGCATCTCATTCAGCAAGTTGCGTTTCTGACTTGTTCTCAAGCTTTTTCGAATAGTCTCTGAGACAGTTAAAATCTGCCGCTACAAGGTCAATAAGAGTAGTTAAGTTCATGACAACATCAGTTACTTCAGGGGGAGCCTCCAGGACGTTGATTTGTTTCAGGAGTTTTTTCAAGTCAAAGTGGGTAGATGAATCCTTCTCTAGAAGTTGAAATAAATCAATATTGAGGATTTTCTGCCGAATTTGGGCCATCACTTCGTCCATGGGTTTTGCGCCAGAAATGGTCCCTGAAGTAGTCGAACTACTGGTGGTGGTGTCAGCAAAGTTATAACGGGTGCTGAGCATGGCCTTCAGATATTCTAGGAGTCTTTGCACCTTCAGATTCTCAAGTTCTTCATGAGAAAGGATGGTCGAAGTGGTGTTGGTTGAACCAACTTTGGGATGATCAGTGGGATTTCGCTTGTCTCTTTCTTTCTCTTCATCAGCAGCAATCGTTGTAGTGGTTTCCTTTTCGCCTTCACTCCTTTCTCCCTCTTCGTCATTCGTTTCAAACTCCCAATCTTTAGCTTTATCAGCATCCTTTAAGTTGATGGGGGAATTAGCTTCAGGATCACTTGCTGTTGTAAGCGCTGCTGTAGGCATTACAGTGTCTCCACCACCGTCAATTAATCTTCGATTACGTCCTGAGGTTTTTTAGAAACGGCGGTGGGCTGATTCACTTAGGTGGTTGATTCTTTAGTTGAATCTTTGGGGGAGGGTTTTGAGGCGCTTGTGGGCTTGTACGTGGGATCGCTGCTGGTTTTTGGAAGAGCTTGAACCATAGGATGCCCATGGGTGTCGACAAGGACCTGGAAGATGAAGAAGTCAGCAAATTTATCATGAGAAAAAATGTTTTTTACTGTCGAATCTGAAGAGAAAACCTACCTGGGGAATTTCAGTCTTAAGACTAGAACTCTCACTTTCTGCAGGACCTGTGGTCACTTGCTCGACAGGAGTTTTGTGAGGAGTTATCTCCAAAATCCTGGAAGCAGGGGTTTTTTGTTGTTGAGGCTTCGTTGGTTTCTTCTTTTTTCTTGAGTGTTTGACTTGATCTGGGGATTCGTCACCAGATTCAATGGCAGGAGCTTCAGGTTCTTTTTCTTTTCTTTTATTTGGCCTTAAAGGAGGTCTTCGACTGCCCTGAAAAATAGCAAAAAGTTTTCATTAGCATTTTAGAAAATAATAGCAAAGAAAAATTGATTAAAAAATAAGGCAAAGTCATACCTTCGCCAAAGGTTTCTGGGTAATATTTTTTGGGGCTTCTGCGTCCTCTGCAGTTGAGGCTTCGACGGCAGCTGGTTTCTTGGCAGGAATTTTTACGGCTAAAGAAAAAAAGGAAAAAATGTTAAATACAAGCCGAAAGATACATATATGTGCAAATGAAAAGAAGTGGTGTCGAGTATCTTCCCATTCCACACCTTCATATATATGAGTTTCCACGCGAACGTGTTCTATGCCAATATGAAGGTGGCCTTTGAAATTGTCTAAGGTATATTTAGTCGGAACCACTCGCTTAGCACGTTTTTGATATTCCTGGCGAAGAAGTTTCATGGAATCCCCACAAGTGAACCAATCTGGAAATGGAGGACTAAAAGCCACACCAAATTCAGCAGATGGTAGAGGAAGAAATTTTGGTGGATAAAGGTTAAAAGCTATCTCATAACGTTGTTCTGGTCAAACGTATGAAGGTAGTTTTAACTCATCCAATTTTTTGGTAAATTTTTCTTTCAAAGTAACAGCTGCTTCGCTTATGGTTCGACTAAGTTCGTTGGGCCTGTAGGCAGTTTCAAAGTATTTCTGGAATACTTGGATTTCTTTGACGTGTCTTGAAGTACCTTTCTTCGTTTTATTCTGCACAAGGGCGAAAGCTCTGGTCAGTTGGATGGTGAAAGAAGGCACATCGAAAAATTGAGTCATAATAAGCCCTCCATCATTCGTCAAACTCTTGAGTGCAGAGGAAGCTAGGTTTAAAGGGCACTGGTTGAATTTCGACCAGGTTTGAATACTTTGCTAGCAACCCAGAACACTCATCTTCGGTGTGGGTCATGTTGTAGTGAATCAAAGAACCTTTCCTTGAGAAGAGGGGTTTTGTTTTTATTTGTATTAACCCAAACTGTAGAGAGACCAGATTGGGTTGGTAATTAACAAGGGAGACTTTCAGCTTTGAGGGAGCGAGTCTGGAAACTAAAAGTCTAGGGGTGAGAAAAGATTCCCAGACATTAAGGAATTCATCTTCTAGAGCTTTCGACTCTAATGGAAGTTTCCTGGTGAGCCACTCTGGTCCAATTTTTCTATCAGCGAAAGGAGCCATATTGGGAGTGAAGTTATGACGTTTAGAAAACATCATAACATAACTAGTAAAAGTTGGTTGAAGGCTCAGACCTTCATTATTGGGTGTTAACTGTGCCAGTCTGGTTCCTTCGACTCTTCTGTCCTTTAGAGCAGTTTCGTCCACAGTTTGTTTGTTGGGTAAGGAAGCTTCAAAGGTGGCATTGAGCCATAGTTGTAAGAGCCAAAATGGTCCTGACAACAGTAGACTCCCTTTGTCCTTGATGTTCTTTAGAAAAGTAACCCCTGCGCCAAGAGATTCGTATAGATTCGCCAAGATCATTTCACTGAGGCACAGGTGATGTCCAGAATGAAGCTGATTTGCTATGGTAATATAACGCTTCGCCACTTGAAGGGATCTAGAGCAGAAAACACATCTCGACAGCCAGAGGGCTAGGAATGCTACATGCTCCTGACAGAAACTTCTTGAGTTTCTTTGTCATGATAATTGGCAATATAGGCTGTGAAGGTGGCCTTATTTGTGTCAAATCCTATTGAGTCATCAGACAGTAGGGTAGGATCATAATCTACTCCTAGTGGGCTAAGGCCAGTTATGGCAGCTACGTCGAAAAGAGCAGGGGTGATCATTCAACAAGGAAGGTGGAAATTGTTATAAGTACTGTCCCAAAAGTAAAGGGAAGCTAGAAGCATGGAGGGGCAATATCCTGGTCCTACTTTTGACAACTGGATGAGGTCGAAAATGCCCATAGTTTTCCAAACATTAGCTTTGACCTTCTCTATTTTCTTCAGCCAAGCTAGATAATCAGAGGGGTCTTTCGACAAAGGACAAGACCTAAAGATTCTAAAGTTGTTCATGTACTCTAAATTTATGACTTCCTCAGAAGGAGATCCTTGGCTGTCTACCTTGGATTTTTCGTCTATGATTTTCTCTTTATCAGTTCTAGGCCTAACCCCGTTAGCTATGGGTTTGTAACGGTGGTAAGCTGGGAAAAATTCTTTCACTTTTACGGGATCTAAGGATAAATCAGGTAAAGGTCCTAGTATTGCGTGGGATTTACCAGAAATTAAAATAGGAATTAGTACCTGAGACTGGTAAATACGTCGTTTCTCCTATTCATTTGGAGGCTCTGGTACATACTGTTGGTTCCCCACCACCTTTGGCCCAAGGATCTTGTGGACAGGTGGTAAGCTTTTGGATTTTTTGGAATCTTTACTTGTGATTTGGGGAGCAGCGGAAGATGCCATGGTTGATCGCAGAAGAAAATGCAGAGAAATTAAGAAGATGAAGTTGAAGAAATTTCGTGCTTAAAGAAAAGGAGAGTGAAAAGTGAGAAATAAAATTTTCCAACTTATTTATAGGAGGAAAAGGGACTGAAGCAGTTGGAATTCAAAAAAAAAATCTTTCCATTTAATAGAGAGATAGTGGAAACAATTGTGGGACACGTGGTAGTTACGAGTGGATGCTTCAGACGGTGGCATTTAATTTTTGACCCATGATCCGCTAGGGACTAGGGTAGTGATGATGGAAAATCTCAAAAACGTGGGCTGAAGGGACGTTTGAGGAAAAGGTGCAATGACGACTCTGACGTTACAAATGTCTAGTCATATGAACAGTCATATGTCGAATTATTAAAGGCGTCGAATTGTATTGGCAACAAAATGCTTTTCTCCCTTTGTCGAAAATGCATTTTCCGGGGGCCACTTTGTAAGCTGCTAATTTCGACGCCTAGATTGTATTCAGAAAGTAAGTTTTGAAGAATTACCAAAATATTTCGACAGGAGATTATTTTTGAAGAAGGCCAGTCGAAGGCCAATATTGATTGGAGGAGCATATTTGGATATTTTTCTAAGTATTAGAAATGTTTCGACGGATTGGTGATGAGGCACTTTCGACGGACGTTTTGAAATTCGAATTTAGGAGGGAGTTTCGTTTTGAAAACCAGACGCGTGGAGCACATCCAGGGCGAAAAGGCATGTAGAATGCCATGTGTCATCGTTAGGAGAGATAGCTGTTATTGATAGTTATTTCGATTACATATAAATAGGGAGTCATAGTGATTAGATTTGGTGTTCAAAGTTTGTACAAGTCATTCAAGAAATACTCAAAGTAACCGTGTGAGAGAAAAGAGTTGTTACTGAGAAAATGTACGCTTGAAGAACACCAGTTTTTATTCCTTGCATTTTAATGAAATCTTAAGTTACTCATTACAATTCCTTTTCATTCCTGCACTTTTATTCTTGCAATTTACTTACATTTCGCCATTTCTTTCAAGAACCAAAGTCTTTATTATTGTCGAAAATACTAGTTGATGAAAACAATGATGAATTCAATAAACAAAAGGTTTTCTAACATAAATGGTCAAGATTGTTAAAGCACATTGTCCTAGGATTTGTTTGATCGGTCCTGTAAGCAAGCTAATTTTTCATAAATTAGGAGATCAGCGGTTGTTTGCAAATTTTCCAAGCAAACAGCTACTCACTCTTTTATTGTTGCTGATTGTGTGATAAGGTTAGGCCTTATTGTTTCTCCTATGAAGGGAGAGATCGTTGATGAAACTCCCGCGAAGGGATCAGTGACCACTTCTTTAGTCTTTTTGAATTGTCAACTATCGGTCTTTGATAAGGACTTCGGTGTGGATCTGATTTGCTTACCGTTGGGAGGTTTCGATGTGATCTTGGGTATGAACTGGTTGGAGTTCAATCATGTTCATATTAACTGTTTTAACAAGTCGGTACGATTTCTTTCTCATGAAGAAGAGAAAGAAGATAGTTTCCTATCTGCTAGAGAGTTGAGAGAGCTCTTAGAGGGAGAAGCTCAGGTGTTTGCATTGTTTGCTTCTTTGTCAGTGGAGAATGAGTCGGTGATTAATGAACTGCAAGTAGTGCGTGAATTTCTAGAAGTGTTTCTGTATGGTATTGCTGATGTACCGACAGAGAGAGAAATGGAGTTTGCTATTGATCTTGTCCCTGGTACCAGACCCATTTCTATGGCACCATACAGGATGTCGGAATCAGAATTGACGGAGCTGAAGAAGCAACTGGAAGAGTTGTTAGAAAAGAAATTTGTGAGACCAAGTGTATCGCCTTGGGGAGCTCCGGTGTTGTTGGTGAAGAAAAAGGATGGCCGTATGAGGTTATGTATCGACTACAGACAGTTGAATAAAGTGACGATTAAGAACAAATATCCGCTTCCAAGAAAAGATGATTTGATGGATCAGTTAGTCGGTGCCCGTGTATTTAGCAAGATTGAATTGAGGTCGGGTTATCATCAGATACGGGTAAAGGATGAAGATATTCAGAAAAAGGATTTCAGAACCCGGTATGGACATTATGAGTAGGTGGTGATGTCGTTCGGAGTTACTAATGCACCTGGTGTATTCATGGAGTATATGAATCAAATTTTTCATGCTTACTTTGATCAATTTGTGGTTGTCTTTATTGACGATATTCTGATCTATTCTAAGTCAGAAGAAGAGCATGTTGAGCATTTGCGGATCATGCTGTAAGTGTTGAAAGAGAAGAAGCTCTATGCTAAGTTGTCTAAGTGCGAATTCTGGTTGAGAGAGGTAAGTTTTCTTAGTCATGTCATTTCAGGTAATGGCATTGTTGTGGATCCTTCCAAGGTAGATGCAGTTCTACAATGGGAGGCTCCGAAGTTGGTAACTGAGATTAGAAGCTTTTTGGGCTTGGCTGGTTATTACTGAAGGTTTATTGAAGGCTTTTCGAAGTTGGCACTTCCATTGACTCAGTTGACTTGTAAAGGTAAAGCGTCCGTGTGGGATGTTCATTGTGAGAAGAGTTTCATCGAGCTGAAGAAGAGATTGACTATGACTCCAGTTTTGATTCTACCCAAACCAAATGAACCGTTTGTGGTGTATTGCGACGCTTCCTTGATAGGTTTAGGAGGTTTGTTGATGCAGGATGGTAAGGTTGTGGCTTATGCTTCACGACAGTTAAGGGTCCATTAGAGGAATTACCCAACTCATGATTTGGAATTAGCTGCAGTGGTATTCGTATTGAAGATTTGGAGGCACTATCTTTATGGTTCCATATTTGAAGTGTATAGTGATCATAAGAGCTTGAGGTATCTGTTTGATCAGAAGGAGTTGAATATGAGACAAAGAAGGTGGTTAGAATTCTTAAATGATTATGATTTTGGCTTGAACAATCATCCCGATAAGGCTAATGTCGTGGCTGATGCTTTGAGTCGAAAGACGTTGCATGTGTCAGCTATGATGGTTAAAGATTTATAATTAATTAAACAGTTCAGAGATATGAGTTTGGTCTGTGAACAGACACCGCATAGTGTGATGCTGGGTATGCAGAAGATCAACAACGAATTTCTTAATAGTATCAGAGAGGGTCAGAAATTAGATGTGAAACTAGTGGATTTAATGATCGGAAATGACCAGGCGGAAGGTAATGAATTCAAAGTGGATGAACAAGGTGTGTTGAGATTCCGTGATAGGATTTGTATTTCTGATGATCTGGAGTTGAAAAGAATGATATTAGAAGAAAGTCACAAGAGTAGTTTGAGTATCCATCCAGGAGCTACAATGATGTATCAAGACATGAAGAAGATATTTTGGTGGCCTGGATTAAAACGTGATGTGGCTAAGTTTGTGTATGCTTGTTTGACTTGTCAGAAGTCGAAGGTGGAACATCAGAAACCTACTGGGTTGATGCAACCATTAGATATTCCAGAGTGGAAGTGGGACAATATTTCTATGGATTTTGTGACTGGGTTACCTAATACGCCAAGAAGACATGATTCCATTTGGGTAACAGTGGATAGACTGACGAAGTCGGCACATTTCATTCTGATTAATATCAGTTTTCCTTTGCAGAAGCTGGCAGAGATTTATATTCAGGTGATTATGAAGTTGCATGGGGTCCCGTTGAGTATTGTGTCGGACCGAGATCCAAGGTTCACTTCCAGGTTTTGGGAGAGTTTGCAAGAAGCTTTAGGATCGAAACTGAGATTGAGTTTGGGTTATCATCCACAGACGGATGGACAGACAGAGAGGACTATACAATCCTTGGAGGATTTGTTGAGGGCTTGTGTGCTTGAACAAGGAGGTGCTTGGGATAGCTATTTGCTTATTGAGTTCACTTATAATAACAGTTATCATTCCAGTATTGGAATGGCGCCTTTCGAAGCATTGTATGGTCGGAGGTGTCGAACGCCTTTGTGTTGGCATGAATCTGGTGAGAGTGTTGTACTTGGACCTGAGATTGTTCAGCAGACTACCGAAAAGGTGAAGCTGATTCGGGAAAAGATGAAAGCTTCACAGAGTAGGCAGAAGAGTTACCATGATAAGAGGAAGAAATATCTTGAGTTCCAAGAAGGAGACCATGTGTTTTTTAGAATCACACAGGTGACTGGTGTTGGACGTGCATTGAAGTCGAGGAAGCTTACTCCTCGGTTTATTGGTCCGTATCAGATTTCTGTAAGAGTTGGACCTGTTGCCTACAGAGTGGCGTTGCCACCCAATTTGTCGAATTTGCATGATGTGTTCCATGTGTCACAGCTTCGGAAGTATGTTCCGGATCCGTCACATGTGATTCCGATGGATAATGTGGAAGTAAGGGATAACCTTACGGTTGAGGCCTTACCAATACGGATTGAAGACCGCGAGGTAAAGCAATTGAGAGGTAAAGAGATCACTCTTGTGAAGGTAGTGTGGGGAGACGCTGCCAGTGGAAATATGACTTGGGAATTAAAGAGCAGGATGCGAGAGTCGTATCCGGAATTATTCATATGAGGTAAATTTTCGAGGACGAAAATATTCTAAGTGGGGGAGAGTTATAACACCCCAATTTATTTTAATTATTTTTCGTAATTAAAATTAAATGATGTTGTGTATTTGTGTATGATCATGTGTGTTTTGGTTGAGGTTGGGTTGCCCTTAGTATGGGGTAGTGACCTTAGAATTATAGGAAATAAGGTATCGGAGGGTGTGTGACTAATTGTATAGAAATATGTGGTGTGGTTAGTAAGTAATTATTAATTTAAATAATTTAGTTGGAATTATTTAGATTTAAAATAATTAGTTTAATTATTTTATTTATTTAAAATTGGATAATATGAGTGGAGAGATGATAAGGGCAAGGTGGTCCATTCACGAGGATTAGTAGGGGTAAAGAAGGAAAAGCATAATAAGGGCTATAATAGGGAAAGAAGAAATTGGAAGAGGAGAGGATCATTTGGAACGATCGTGTTTTTGGAGAAAAGAAGAACGGAAGAGAGAAGCAGAGCTAGGGCTTAGAGAACCTTTGAAGAATCGTCACTAAGGTAAGGGTGGGGTTCTTTAATCTCTTAAGGGTTGTATAATGTATGTATGGGGGTAGGAAAACCTTTAGAATCATTCCTGTATGTTGTTATGTTGATTTGGGATTGGAGTTTTTGCATATCGGAAGTTGGAATAAGAGGAAAAATGCATAAATTGACCGGTTGACTCGTAGTGTATGGATTCATGCTTGTTTGTGTGATAACCTGTGGTTGTATGTGAAATTTCTGGACTGATTGTGGGTGAAATAGGAGAAGTATTGGGGTTTGACTCGTGCAGAATCGCAATCGCAGGATTGCTGGTTCGCGCAGTTTCGTCGGGCGAATGGGATGCTTCGCCAGACGAATATGTCTTCGTTGGTAGGTCGCCAGGCGAACTGAGGGGCGAGTGAGAGAGTGAAAAGAGGGGTTGCTGGAATTTGTATGGGAAAGAAATTCGCCGCTACTCCATCGGGCGAGTAGGAGGCAAAGTGGGAATTTTCCGGCAAAAGAAGATTTCATCGGGCGAACGGGATTTCGCTGGTGCCTCGCTGGGCGAGCGTTAAGCGAGCAGTCTAGACGAACCGAACTTTCTGGAACTTTAAAAATTCGTATCTTTTGATCCGTAGGTCCGTTTCAGTCGCCGTTCGAAGCATTGGAAAACTGGTTTCACATACTTTTTATAAACAATAATTTCAATACCAGAATTCCAATCCTTTGATGCATTAAGTGGGTCTTGTGTATGTTGTCATGTGTTGTAAGTTGAAACGATGGATTCGGTGGTGTGTATACGTGTTATGGTTGTGGCAGTTATGGGTTGCGTGTTGAATAGTTGTAGTATGATGTATTGATAGTTATCTGCATGTAATTGTCGTTGTATGTTGTCGTTGTATGCATGCCATGTTGCATAAGTTATGCGATAAGTCGTGTGCCCATGTGGGGTGTGAGCGTCTTATCGGGATTCTCTGATAGAGAATCGTGTGGTTGTTGTTATTGAGGTGATCGTGTGCCCATGTGGGGTGTGAGCGATCACGGATGTCGTGTGCCCATGCAGGGTGTGAGCGACTGTTATCGAAATTTCGACGACAATTATGATCATGAAACAAGGATCGAATTGGTACCACATGCATTGAGTCAAGTTGTGGGTCTCATTGCATTGCATCATATTATATTGTATTATGAATCGTATGATTATTTGTTGTGTGTGTGAATTGGTAGTTTCGTTGATGTTGTGATGATAGGGTGAGCTGTATATGTTTTTGTGCTTTCATATTTGTATTATGCATTTCTTATGTTGATTGAGAGTCTCACCCCTTCTGTTTGAATGTTACCTCTACGTGGGTAACGTGCAGATAAGTAGGGTTAATGTGGAGTTAGAGTTAGTGAAGACAGAGTCTTCTCTTTTATTTCGTTGAGTCGTGTCTGCTCTGATTGTAACACTAGGTTTCGGAATGCTCGTCGTTGTTTATTTTATTAGTTGTCGTCGTTTTGCTTACTTGATGATGATTATGTGGTAGTAAACATGTTATGTTTCAGTTGGATTTCCGCTGCTTTTTAAGGAGATTTAATTAAGTATGTTTTTATTGATAAAATCTATGTGTTACATATCGTATGTATGAGCAGGTGTTTGTTGAATGTAGCATCATAACTGATTGTATGTTTTACTTACTCTGATATTTAATTATTAATTATCGCGGGGGTTTAGGGTGTTACATATGTTGTTGTCGAAACCGTTTCTCCCCATAATTCTTTGGGTAGATGCTTTCCATTCAACATACTTCTCACCATGTTCATGATGGTTCTGTTCTTTCTTTCTGCAATTCCATTATATTGTTGAGTATGGGATGGCACCACTGAAAGCTCTAGGGTTTTGAACAAATTTTGGTAAAACATAAATGTTAACTCAACAAGGACATCAAGCTAAATAATTCTACTGAAGATGTGATGTCGAACAAGATGTCTTAACATGCATCTTGACATCCTGGACTGAATGGCTTAAGTTAGTTTTTAATCTGCTGCAACACTCAAGGAGAAATTGCTGCGTGGATCAAGGACAGACGACTAAAGCCCAAGGAAGCAGAAGACTCTATAAATAGAAGACTTAGACCCAGGTTTTTACAAGCCTTTAGTACGCCTTTTGTAACCTTGTGTTCTTGCGTATGAAACAAGGGTTTAGGGTTTTGAGAGTCGTTGGCTCTCTAGGTTGTAAGTCTCCCTTTGTATCAGTTGATGCATTGTGGAAGATATAGGTGTCACACAGATCCATAAGCCTTGAGGTATTGGATTGTGTATTGTTCTTGGATGAAGCTTTTAAGCAAATCCGAGTTAGCTTGTCTGTCAAGAAAGCTTGACAGATTTCTGTATTGACTGGGATGATGTAGAAATCACAGTTGGTGATTAAGGGAAGTGAGTGGGGTATCTCATATCAGGGTTGTAAACGTTTGAGTTTAGCCTTGGTAAAGATGTTCATTGGGTAGATGTTAGGTATGAAGTTGTAAACAGGAGAGTTTAGCTTTGTAACAATTCTACAGATAGTGAAGTCTTCTTCCTGGATTGGTATCCCCCAGATGTAGGTGAGTTGCACCGAACTGGGTTAACAATTACAATGTTTTTTATCATTCTGCAGATTTATGTTTTCTGTTAGGGTTCATGATAAACATGTTGGATCAGATGTCGTGACATCTGTGATTGTGCAGTTATGATACTCAAGGTATCAGTCTGCTGTTGTGCCTCTGAGTTTAAATGATTATGTAGCACAATGTCTTGACATGTGTTAGGACATCTGTTGTCTGCATAGGCCAGAATTTCAATTGGTATCAGAGTAGGCATCATGTCTGGTTTTGGATGAGATCTTTGGGAGATGCTTTCTGGCGTTTAAACAAGGAGGAGTTTTGAAGATCAGATCAATCAACTCAAACATACTCAAGGGTATTAATGGATGAGATGGATGTTCTGGATCGAAGGTAGCACCCCGGAGGTTGTTCGTGTTGTTGAGGAGATTCTACAACAACTACAGGAGAAGTGGCTAGTTCTCTTGTTGGTGTGTCTTATAAGATGTTGTGACATCTTATTAGGGCAAACAGGATCTGTTCCTTGGTGCTTCCACTGCATGTGTTTCTGATGGAAGAGCTCTAGAATTATGGGATTCAGGAGTTGTTACTGAAGACAGTTGGTGGAAGGTCTCAATCGTCGGCCTCTATATTTGAAGATATCTGCATTCTTTTATTCCAAAGTCGGGAGCGATGGAGTGAAGGGAGTTGTGGTTAGATATCTGGTATGGTGACTTGGTACTTGGAAGCTTGGTTTCTAGGTGCAGTTGAAGTCAGTTGAAGAGGAGAGGAGTTGAGTTTAAGTTTATCAGATTCTTGCTCTAGGAGTTTGATAAACTATTGATCGGCTAGGTTGTCAAACATACTTGAGAATTCTCTCAAGTCCACTCATAAAGACATCTATGTCGTGTATCTGGAGTCTTCTAGTTACTCTTCTGACTAGAAGGTCTTTCTTTGAAACACAATCTGAAGAAAGTGGAGGTGATTTATTTTCACCATCCAAAACAGCAAGGAATGATTCATCTCTCTTGACCCTAAGAGTGAATCCAATCTGATTGAAGAATTGTTGAGGTAAATAAGATTCGTTCAGAGAGAATCTTAGTTACTTGAGTCAAGGGTTGCAGCCTTGGTATCTCAACACTGTTAGTCAAAGAGGATACTTGCAAAAAGATTGAATACTTGATAAGTGTTCATGAAGTGATCTGGTGGAGCTTAGCTACAACAGTGATGAAGGGTTATTGGACAAGGATTTATGATCAATTTCTATTTATGGAATCCACAAGTATTTAATTGATTATCCTTGAAAGTCAAGATTGTTGATGTTCAACAAGATGTTGGAACATCTCATCATCAGAGTTTGTGCAAAATCATGGGAGAGGTACTGCATACGCTTTAGCATCTGTTTTAGTCTTAGGTGGTGACCTAACTGATGTTAGAACATCTTTAGGTTGGTTATCCTTGGTAGAGGATTTCAGGTTCTGTAAGGAACTGGTTACTTGCATCGTGTCTAAGAAGTATCTACATTGTCATATGGGAGAATGATGGAGTAGAAGAACTGTCTTGGAAGGTTGATGTAAGGTTTTGAGAAGACTGGAGTGGATCATATGTTGATTGCATGAAGGTCTGGATTCTGATGCGTTCATAAGTGGATATTCACCAGAAAATCAGAAGTATTACAGGTTATCATATGGGAGAATGATAAGGAATAACTGTCTTGGATTGTGGGGTGTCTATCTCTATTGTTGGCTTGGTAAAGTCAGTGGAAAATCTTGCGAAGGGGATATTGCCCCTGGCTGCAAGTCATGCTAGTAGTGGATCAGTTTGGCAGCTGTGAAGTTCTGGAGCATGCATACGATATCTGACATCGTTATAACAAACTAAGGGGCCCTGTGCGTCTCTTTAAGGAATGTGAAGCATTCTGATTCAATTGGTTTGTGCCTCTAGCAGCTGGAGGTCTATACATGAGAATTCAAGAGGAGTTCATGTGGTGTGTAGATGGTTGCAGGATGGGGGGATCAATAGGACTTTGATCTTAAGCCAAGAGTTTGTCATGGAAGGACTGTTATTCTTTTATTCATTTCCTCACGAGTAGCAAGATGGTGATCATGTGTGAGTGATTACTGGTTCTTGTCAGAAGAAGCAATAAGAGAGTTGATGTTTGTGTTCAGCAGGTGGTTTGAAATGAGGGTGCGCTCTTGAAGACATGAAGATACGTCTTATGTTTTCCATTTATTAGCTAGGTGTTCTGTGGAGGAGCGCTGGTTACCTTAGATAGGGGGAGTTGCTTCTTGATCTAAGATGTTTTACTGCAGTTGGAGTTCCAGTTTGCATATATGCGTCAAGCAAGCTGTGATTATGTGTCCATCCTGGGAGGATGAGATGTCAAGAAGGATGTCCTGACATTTTTTTGTATTGTTGCAAGTTGGGGGAGACTTGGCAATGCAAGTTAAATGGTTCTTATTGGATGCTTAAGAATTATTGATTGAGTCTGGGGGAATTTATTTTTCCCTGCAGACTGTGATCACAAAACTGTGAAGATTTTATTCAATACAGATATTTTCTTTAACATTGTTGGGTGCGACTTGATCAAGGACGTCATAGAAGTAAAGAGTGTCTGGAGAATCTCTGACAGTCTGATGACAGAGGTATTGATTCCGTCTTGGGAAAATGCTTAGGGTGTATACTTGTCAGAAGGACGTGTAAAAACTTGTCCTTGAATATACATTCACATGTGTTGGAACTTGTACTTCAAGAAGAATCTGTCCAAAAATGAGTCAAGACATAAAGACCGGGTAGTGGTTGATACAATTCAAATAAGGGGATCTCATAGTTCATCTTACTCATAGCTGTATCAATCTTACTGTTGTCTCTATGGGTTATTTAAGGTTCTGGGTGAGCACTCATTGGATCTGGATATACCTTGGTAATATTTGTCAAATTGTGTCTAAAAAGGGGGAGAAATGCTCTGATCTTCTCATGAGAAGATCACGTCTGATAAAGCAGCTTGGAAAAAATGCTCAACACGATGTTACAAAATTCTGGGTCTCAGCTCTCAAATCGACTTTTGTGTCTTGTGATTTGAGTTATGAACACAATCATGTCCTGTGTTCCGAGTTACCCAAGGAAGTACTTTGTTGCTAAGGGTATTGCTACTGCTTTTTCCTAATGGTTTTCTTATGCCTTTTAAGAGGAAGATTTATCTCTTCGTGACAAGTATTGGTTCATGGTTGAGGGGGAGCGTTTTGCATCTTCTTTCTCATGTACCCCATCGTGGGTAAGGTATAGGCCTTGAAAGTGTTTGGAGTCCTCACTGCGTACACCATCATCTGGAGTTTTACCGTGCATATGTGTTTTAGCCAAAATTTGCCAAAAAGGGGGAGATTGAAAGCTCTGGGGTTTTGAACAAATTTTGTTAAAATATAAATGTTAACTCAACAAGGAGATCAAGCTAAATAATTCTACTGAAGACGTGATGTCGAACAAGATGTCTTAACATGCATCTTGACATCCTGGACTGAATGGCTTAAGTTAGTTTTTAATCTGCTGCAACACTCAAAGAGAAATTGTTACGTGGATCAAGGACAGAAGACTGTAGCCCAAGGAAGCAGAAGAATCTATAAATAGAAGACTTAGACCTAGGTTTTTACATGCCTTTAGTACGCCTTTTGTAACCTTGTGTTCTTGCATAAGAAATAAGGGTTTAGGGTTTTGAGAGTTGTTGGCTCTCTAGGTTGTAAGTCTCCCTTTGTATCAGTTGATGCATTGTGGCAGATATAGGTGTCACACAAATCCATAAGCCTTGAGGTATTGGATTGTGTATTGTTCTTAGATGAAGCTTTTAAGCAAATCCGAGTTAGCTTGTTTGTCAATAAAGGTTGACAGATTTCTGTATTGACAGGGATGATGTAGAAATCACAGTTGGTGATTAAGGGAAGTGAGTGGGGTATCTCATATCAGGATTGTAAACGTTTGAGTTTAGCCTTGGTAAAGATGTTCATTGGGTAGATGTTAGGTATGAAGTTGTAAACGGGGAAGTTTAGCTTTGTAACAATTCTATAGATAGTGAAGTCTTCTTCCTGGATTGGTATCCCCCAGATGTAGGTGAGTTGCACCGAACTGGGTTAACAATTACTATGTTCTTTATCATTCTGCAGATTTATGTTTTCTGTTAGGGTTCATGATAAACATGTTGGATCAGATGCCGTGACATATGTGATTGTGCAGTTCTGATATTCAAGGTATCAGTCTGCTGTTGCGCCTCTGAGTTTAAATGATTATGTAGCACAATGTCTTGACATGTGTTAGGACATCTGTTGTCTACATAGGCCAGAATTTCAACCACCTCATGCACAATCCCTTCTTTTCACATATTTAATCAAACTCTTTCGACATATTACTCTCCACCACCATCAGTCCTCATAATTTTTAGCTTTCGACCACTCTCTCTTTCGACCATAGATTTGAATCTAGCAAATACCTCGATCACATCACTTTTCTTCTTGATGAGGTAAGTCCACAACTTTCGACTGTAATCATCTATGAACGTGACAAAGTATCTGTTGCCTGCAATCGAATCCACATGGATTGGACCACATACATCAGCGTATATGACTTCTAGAATTACCTTCGACTTCCTTTCTGCATCCTTGCTGAAGCTATTCTTGTGTTGTTGCGATTGAACACACTCTTCACAGACTTCACTAGGAATGTCGATTTCAGGTAATCCTGAAGCCATATTTCTTCTCTTTAGCTCTCTAATGTCATTGAAGTTGAGATGGCCTAG
This sequence comes from Lathyrus tuberosus, assembly GCA_022829125.1. Lineage (NCBI taxonomy): Eukaryota > Viridiplantae > Streptophyta > Magnoliopsida > Fabales > Fabaceae > Lathyrus > Lathyrus tuberosus. The sequence goes on from JALAZF010000017.1 coordinate 24,672,516, forward strand.
TCGAAAATGCCATAACCACTCATCTCTGTTGGCTACCGTTGCTAGGCACTCGTGCTCCATCACATTGAGTTCAATCTTGAAGGTCTTATTCTAATACATTGGAGCCTTCAAGATCAACCTAACACCGACGTCGAGAACTCTCATCATCTTGTCTTTGACGACTACCTTGTAGTTCTTTTTGACAAGTTGTCCTATACTGAGCAAGTTACTCTTTATGCCTGGTATGTACAACACATTGGAAATTGTTGACCTCTTGCCATCTTTCCTCATAATCAGAACATCACCAACACCTTCAGCTGCTAGAGTGTTGTCATTTACAAACTTCACCGCTTTCTTCGAAGAAGGCTTCATGTTGATAAACCAATCTTTCCTTCCAGTCATGTGTGATGAGCATCCTGAGTCCAAGTACCACTGGTCCTGGAATCTCTCTTCGTCTTTTGTTGTGACCATCAGCAACATCTCTTCTTCTTCATGTTTCGCCATCTTTGCATCAATTTCTTGATTTTTCTTCTTTTTTGGACAATCACTAAATTAGTGACCATACTTTTGACAATTGAAACACTAAATGTGACTTTTGTCATGCTTTCGACCACCACCTGTTCCTCTACCTGCAACACCACCTCTTTGGTTGGCTTGGTTCTAGGGTTTTCCTTAATTCGACCAGTTTCCTTCATGTTGATTTCGACCAGTCGAATTGGTGTAGCCTCCTTTGTTGTCATTCCAAATTCCTTTGCCTTTCCTGCAAATCCATATCACTCTTCGACTTTCCTGCAGCTCTTTCAGCCAACCTTTGTTCATGAGACTCAAGCGTCCCTTGAAGCTCTTTCTTCGTCAATATTGATAAGTCTTTCATGTTAGACAATGGCTATGGATCTAGAAGGGGGGTTGAATAGATCCCTTGAGTTTTACACACAAATGATTACGAAAATTTAGTTTAAAAAAAATTATTTAACAGAAGCTACCACTAGATAGAACGTCTACAACGAACCTTCTACTAAAATGATCAGATATACACGAATATATCGAGAATGAGTATGGAAGAGAAAAATTCAGTTTGATTACTACACTGAAAAACGCAGTCAACAAAATATCGCTTGCTTGATGTTTAATCCAAACCAATGAGGTAAAATGATAATCAACTAAAAGCAATGTGTTCGATTTTTACTTTGAAACAAATTATCAAACACCTAGTGTGCGTAAAACACACTAAGTGCAGAATTTCTATGGAATGTAATATAGAGCTGCTCCAAGATACAATTCAAGGAATTGTATCAATTTAACAAATAGATTCTCAGCTCGAAATTACACTACGACAGAAATTTTGATAAATTGCGACTTCACAAATTCGAACAAACTGAAATGTAAAAGAGTTAAGGGAAAGAGAGAACAAACGAGATTTGATTAGGCAGTTCCCCAATCGTCCTCGCTTTGGGTACCTCTGACCCCAATTCCACGATTGGAATTGAGATATATATATATATATATATATATATATATATATATATATATATATATATATATATATATAGCTGTTGCAAAATGTTTATTACAAGAGAAAACTATGAACATCCAAACCCTCGAACGTCTTCGATCGTTGATGGAGAATTTTCTCTCCCCTTGATTCAAGATGAATCAAGCCCTTCGAATATGGTTGATCTAATTACCGTCCCACGCTACTAAACTGAAAGAAGCCTCCGTTCTTCGGTTACCTTCACTCGATCAATTATGATCTACCAAAGATTCGAACCCAAACCTCTCTTATACGATCCTTTGATTACAACTACTAAACCGAACAATTGCCCCAATTTCCGGTTACCTTCGCCCAGCCGAATCCCTGTAGAACGAGACGATTTGTACAAAAACCCCCAAAATCTATCTGATTCTTGGAGGACAAAACCAACTGGTTTGATTCAAGAAACACATGCCAAACTCTCAACCCAGAAGATGAAGATCACACTTCCTAAATTCTGAACGTTATCACTTCAATCAATGGGCGACACAAACAAAGATGATTATGTGTGATTATTTGTTTACTCAATGAAGGAGATGAAGATGAAGAGAGAAATGGCATATATTTTTCACGTTTCTTGTTATTGAATAATGAGATGACCAAAACTATTTATAGGAAAATAAAATGACCCTCACAAAATAATAACAGAAATAATAGAAGAAAAAATTAAGTGAAAAACACGGATTCAGGAAATCATGCGTCGACCTACAACCCCCATGCGTTGACGCATAGATGCAAATTTTTGTATCATTTAAGTTATGCACTTTCCCGCAGGTTTTTCTAGGTTAGTGCATGAACTGGGAGGTTAGCGCATGAATTGGGAGGGTAAGCGCATGCACTGCATTTTTTCAGGAAATTCAATTTTCTGCGCATTTTCACCTGACCAAGTTTAGAAACACATACTAGACACTACTAAAATGATAATGGACATTTATTTATGGGAAAGACAAAGTCCTATGCATCTAGACACATGAACGATAATGATTAGACGCAATATGCCCGACACGTGAAGTGATATCGCTCAAATTACAATCTAATTTCTCACATATTTGTTGACATCATTAAAACAAAGTAGATAGAAGAATATCCCTCATATACTCCCCCTTTTTTTATGATGGCAACACTTTCTTAGCTGTCATGAGATTTGTAATTTGAGAGTGAGCAAAGTGAACAAAGCTCCCCCTGTCTTTAACACTTGGTTAATCCCTGTTAAAATTTCTGCTTGTTGTTATTCTTCTCCCCCTTTGACAACATCAAAAAGAAGAAAAGAGGGTGGTCAAAATAAAACACTATAATACGTAAGGAATCATCACATATTTGCAACATACAAACATCAACTTGCATCCACATATGATACAGCTAATGTAAAATTAGGAATGGATAAATAAGGAACAAAAACATAAAAGCAATACATTCAATCCAGAAGAGTGCAAACAAAAGTCAAAGTTAAGCAACAGTAAAAAAAACAAACCTCAAAACATAAATGCAAGCACAAATGAAATATGATGCCCTAAACTCTATGGCCATCTCCCCCTAAATGGATGACCTCTTCCCCTATAGTGTTGGCTTGGTGGTGGGAAGTCCTCTAGATGTAGGTTGAGTTCAAGCAACGTGCTGTTTAGGGTTCCAAGACTATTTGCCAGGTTCTGGTTTTGTTGAGTCAAGTTGGCGTCCATCTGATTGAAACGATTCATAGCGGCGTTAGCAAAATTGTTGAAGTTGGTAATGTGAGATGAAACTTGATTAGACAGATTGGTGAACCGTTCTTCCTGAGCAGTGTAGCGAGTATCTTGCAGAGCTTGAAATTCTTGATGTTGAAGAGTCAATTCATTCAACCTAGCCAGAATTTCTTCAGAAGCCTGCGGATCATGCTGAGGTGGTGGAGTTGGAGGAGCAGAATTGTCAGGTTGCTGCCATTCATAGTCCTCACCATAGGTTGGAGGAACATAGGTGTTTCCAAAAACAGTCCAGCAATTTTGTTGCCACTGGCCCCATCCCTGATTTTCAGAAGGTTCTTCAGGTTGATAACCCATCCGTGCCTCATTGTCCTCTTCTTGCATAACCATATCTTCATCATTAACATTTTGATTAGCATTTTTTGGAACATCCTCATTATCATTTCCTTCAAGGTGAACAGGTTCATTAGGTTCAGGATGGGTGGATCGAGGTCGATAAGTAAACTTGTTCTCACGTGAATCCCAAAAGTAACCCATCATGGTAAGGGTTTTGGCAAGGAATTGTTGTTCAGCTGTAATATGAATGTGACAAATCTTTGGAACATGAATATCAAAGTGATGCAAAATGTTTGCAACAACGGATGCATAACCAAGTGCCGGAAGTTTACTGGAGCTGCGAGAATCGAACATCCTATAAGCAAAATAGTATGGCCAGTTGATTTTGATCCAATTCTTTAGGATATAGATGAGATGAACCTCTGTCTGCTCAACTCTTGAGTACCCTCCTTTCTTAGGCCTCAAGATGCGAGCAACAATCCGTTGAAGAATTCGTTCTTCAAATTTCAGATGGCCGGTAGTGACACTTTCCAGAAATAAGCCACTTTCCACAACATCAACTGGATATGGTTCCCGTAACATCGAATTCAGAGCAGTTTTGAACTTATAGTTCTGAACAAAAGTTTTATCAGTGACCTTTGGGAGAGTGTCGCCAGTGTCCAATGCAAACAGTGTAGACCATACATCATTGGTCACTTCATATTGTGCATTATTCATAGAAAATCTAAATTCAGCCCCTTGAAATTTACCCTTGATACCACAGTAGAACAACCGAGTCAAATCTTCACTATACCTATTATCACATTCTAGAAATTCACTAAGATTTTGAAAATTCAGAAGTTCCGAAATCTCAGGAATGTGAAAATCTGGACCCATCAGAGGATAAAAACCATGTTGTCTTATAACCGTACGGTTACAGAACAGTTGCTCAAAAGGATTAGCTAGCCTTTCAGAAATTAAAGACTTAAAGGTTACCCATTGTGAAGATGATGTGCTGGTTGTTGCTGGTTGTGAAGATGAACCTCTTGTTCCCTTTCTACTAGGATTTCTTCACGAAGCCATGGTTGATGAAGAGTTGAAGGAAGATGATGACACTTGATTTTCGCAGAAAGTGAAGAGGAGATATGTGCAGCCCTTAGAAACCCTTGTATAAGTAATATAGAGAATTCACTCTTGGTGGGTTTTTGATTTTTAGGGTTTTTGATGAGGATTTAGTGGAGAGTAATGGGTATTGATGAGGTTTAATGGAGGAAGATAACGAGAGATTGGCCACAAAATCTGATGAGATGACATGCAATGAACATACATCAATGTGCAATGAAAATATGTAGTGAAAATAGGCAGTACTAGGTCGACGCACGCTTTCCAAGAGAGCAGAGATTCTGAAATATGTGTTTATGCGTCGACCTGTGGACCGCGTGCGTCGGCGTATGATTCACGAATTTTCTTAAAAAATTGAACATTTGGTTATGCGCTATCCCGAAAGTTTTTACTAGGTCAGCGCATAAATCATGCGTCGACGCATGCACATGCAAACTTGAGCCAGAAATATTTTTTTTTTTGCAATTTAAGTTCCAAACAAATAAATAGACATGTACACATATTGAACAAAACATCCACATGAACGATATGTGCTCAAAATACAATAAACATCATGATTAAGGTACTTAATACGGCACAAAATATGATAAACATCTATAAATCGGAATGATATTACCTTGATCACCATGACGATAAGAGCCCTCACATATAGCTAAATATCTCTTTACATTGTTAGTTAAAAGAATAAACAAGCATATATATATATATATATATATATATATATATATATATATATATATGCGTGAAGATCACTATCTTAAAATATTATTAAGCACGATCCGAGATATCGAGAATGCCAAGTTCCCTACGGATGTGAAAGAAAGGCTCTGTAGCTAACGGTTTTGTGAAAATATCAGCAAGTTGATTCTTAGTGTCAACATGCTCAAAAATAACATCACCTTTCTCTACATGATCACTAAGAACACGATGGCGTATTTCGATATGCTTGGTGCGTGAATGCAATACGGGGTTCTTAGTTAGATTAATCGCACTAGTGTTATCGCACAAAATTGGAATACATTCAAGTTTTAAGTTGAAATCAAGCAATTGTTGTTTAAGCCATAAGACTTGAGCACAATAACTACCGGCGGCAACGTATTTCGCCTCGGCTGTTGACAAAGCACTGGAAACTTGTTTCTTGCTATGCCAACTCACCAAGGAATTTGTGAAAAAGTGACACGTGCCACTAGTACTTTTCCTATCCAACTTGCACCCGACAAAGTCGAAATCAGAAAAACCAACTAAGGAACAAACGCTACCTTTGGAATACCACAGCCCATACTTTGGAGTAACAGACAGGTATCGAAGTATGCGCTTAACAGCTTTTAAGTGGGATTCCTTGGGATGTGCCTGATACCTCGCACACATGCATACACTAAACATTATATCGGTACGTGATGCGGTAAGATAAAGAAGAGATCCAATCATACCTCGATACTTCTTTACCTCAATATCCTTACCTTTTTCGTCACGATCAAGACTAGCACTTGTAGGCATAGGAGTGTCTATTGCTTTGCAGTTTAGCATATCAAAACGTTTTAGTAACTCAAGACAATATTTCGTTTGACTCACGAATGTACCCTCTTCAAGTTGTTTGATTTGCAATCCGAGGAAATAGTTGAGCTCCCCCATCATGCTCATTTCAAACTCCCCCTGCATCAAACTAGAAAACTCCTTGACCAAGGTCATGTTAGTAGACCCAAATATAATATCGTCAACATAAATTTGTACCAAAATTAAGTGTTTTCCTTGACGTTTAATAAAGAGGGTTGTGTCAACCTTTCCTCTTGAATACCCTTGATCAAGTAAAAATTTGCTTAGACGTTCATACCAAGCCCTAGGGGCTTGTTTAAGTCCGTACAAAGCTCGTTTAAGTTTATAGACATGATCAGGATATTCGTGGGATTCAAAACCCGGAGGTTGGGCTACATAAACCTCTTCATTTATGTATCCGTTAAGGAACGCACTTTTAACATCCATTTGGAATAATTTAAGTTCTTTGTACAAGCATAGGCAAGTAGAAGGCGTATGGCCACGAGTCGGGCAACCGGCGCATAAGTTTCCTCATAGTCGATTACTTCCTCTTGGTTATAGCCTTGCGCTACAAGCCTAGCTTTGTTACGCGTTATTACTCCATTTTCATCAAGTTTATTCCTAAACACCCATCAGGGGCCGATTACTCGATGATCTCGCGGAGGGGGGACAAGGTCCCAAACCTCATTTCTCCTGAATTGATTTAGTTCATCTTGCATTGATAGAAACCAATGCTCATCGAGTAACGCCTCCTTAGCGTTTTTAGGTTCAACTTGGGAGACAAAGGCAGAGTAATAACAAAAGTCACTAAGTTTAGAGCGAGTGGTTACTCCCTTAGAGATATCACCGAGAATGTTGTCAATTGGATAGTCTTTTGAAGACTTCCAAGCTGGAGGAAGTTCATTTTTATCAGAATGATGATCATCCTCACTTTTCACGGGTTGATGATCCTTTTCCTCCTCAATACGCACTGCTTCAGGTTGATCAGTTCCTTTATCAGTGTACTTGAGTATGTCTTCAGTAGGTACACATACACCATGAAAAGAACTACCTTCTCTGACATTTCTCGGATAAGACTCGTCAAAGGTAACATGAACTGACTCTTCAACTACATATAACCTTTTATTATAAATTCTATACGCTTTACTCGACTGAGAGTATCCAAGAAAAATACCCTCGTCAGCCTTGGCATCAAATTTACCAAGAGTCTCTTTCCCATTGTTTAACACAAAGCATTTGCAACTAAATACATGAAGGTGAGAGATATTTGGCTTACGCCCTTTTAAAAGCTCATACGGTGTCTTGTTTAGAATAGGCCGGATGAACACCCTGTTCAAAACATAACAAGCCGTACTTATGGCGTCGGCCCAAAAGTATTTTGGTAATCCACCATCATTGATCATAGTCCTTCCAAGTTCCTCCAAAACTCTATTTTTACGTTCCACTACCCCATTTTGTTGAGGGGTACGTGGTGCAGAAAAATTATGATCAATTCCGTTGGAATCACAAAATGCTTCAAATAAATGATTTTCAAACTCACCCCCATGGTCACTTCTAATTGACCCAATGTTTGTGTTTAAGTTATTCTGAGATAACTTAGCAAATCGTTCAAAGGCCGAAAAGGTATCACTCTTATTTGCTAAGAAAATGGTCCAGCAAAACCTAGAAAAATCATCGACTATAACAAATTCATAATAGTTACCACCTAGACTTTTAACCCTAGATGGTCTAAAGAGGTCCATATGGAGGAGCTCAAGGGGTCTCATGGTTGAAATGATGTTTTTAGATTTGAATGAGATCCTTGTTTGCTTTCCCATTTGACACGCATCACAAAGGTGATCCTTTGTGAATTTAATTTTGGGCAAACCGATGACTAGGTCTTTAGAGACTATTTTGTTAAGCAAATCAAAGTTGATGTGAGCCAACCGTCTATGCCACAACTATGAATCTTCATTCATAGCGACTAGACACTTGTCTCCATTCAAGGATACCTCATTTAAGTCTAGCATATAGACGTTGTTCACCCTCAAGCCCTTAAACACATTCTTTTTGTTGCTATCTTCAACTATGCAACAATCCTTTGAAAAAGATACTCTATAATTCTTGTCACATAGTTGACTAATGCTTAAAAGGTTGTGTCTAAGGCCTTCCACAAGAAGTACATCAGAGATAGTAGTAGATGAGGGGTTACCTATACTACCTTTACCAATTATATGTCCCTTGTTGTTATCTCCGTAGGTGACAAACCCCTTTTTCTTTGCCACAAAGTCGATAAAAAGAAATATGTCTCCGGTCATATATCTCGAGCAGTCACTATCCATAATAAGACAAAAGTTAACGGATTCACTTTCGTCACTTGAGGAATCATCTTTCTCTGACTCACTATCGCTATCCCAAGCGATGTATGCTCGTCGAGACTTATTGGACTTTTTGATTGAGTGACTCTTGTCATTATCCTTATCTTTGTCTTTCTTTAGAGATGGACAATCCGGCTTGTAGTGCCCGGATTTTCCACAGCTGTAGCACATCCCATTTACCTTGCCATTTTTATTTCCTTTGCTTCTAGATTGCTTCCTAAACTTGACTAGATTTCTATCCGAGTGTTGAATATCGTTCTTAAGAACATATATATTGTACCTCTTCACAAATAAGCCCATATCATCACAGGATTCTTCATCTTTGTCATTATTGGTTTCATCATCACTTAGCTCTTGATGTGTGGACTTTGAACAAGAAGCCTTAAGAGCTATCAACTTCTTCTCTGTATCTTTTATCTTCTCTTTCTTGATACTCTTTTCATGTTTATCCAAGCTAATGAGCACTTGCTCGTGCTCATCGAGTTTACCAAAGAGTGTTGTGAGGTCTAGTGTAGCGAGATCGTTGGCCTCCTTGATAGCGGTGACCTTCGGTTGCCATTCCCTGTTAAGACACCTCATAATTTTGTTAGTAGCAACCTCATTTGGAATTGGTTTACCAAGAACATGCAATTTGTTAATAATGTGAGTAAATCGTTTTTGCATATCCGCAACGGTTTCCCCTTGCTTCATGTAAAACAAATCAAACTCTTGCGTTAGTGTATTAATACGAGCCATCTTAACATCATTAGTGCCTTCGTGGGATACTTGTAAAGCAACCCACATGGCTTTGGCCGTTTCACAATGGGAGACTCAATAATACTCATCAACCCCCAAGGAGGAGATGATCATATTACGAGCCTTCCAATCATAGCTGTACTTTTTCTCGTCCTCCCCAGTCCATTGAGCTTCGGGTTTAGGAACGACAATGCCTTCCGTGTTAGTCATAGTATTTTCCATGGGACCGTTTAAAATAACGTTCCAAACCTTCCGATCTATGGAATTAATATGGACGCGCATACAATCCTTCCAGTAGCTTTAATTTTCGCCTGTAAAAACTGGAGCTCTATTATAAGCCACTTTAGGTTCGTTCGCCATGATCCAAGAAGTTTTACCGAAGCACCAGAATTAACCGGAGCTCGTGATGCCACTTGTTAGACGATGGCTATGGATCTAAAAGGGGAGTTGAATAGATCCCTTGAGTTTTACACGCAAATGATTACGAAAATTTAGTTTAAAAAAATTGTTTAACGGAAGCTACCACTGGATAGAACGTCTACAACGAACCTTCTACTAAAAGGATCGGATATGCACGAAAATATCTAGAATGAGTATGGAAGAGAAAAATTCAGTTTGATTACTACACTGAAAAATGCAGTCAACAAAATATCGCTTGCTTGATGTTTAATCCAAACCAATGAGGTAAAATGATAATCAACTAAAAGCAATGTGTTCGATTTTTACTTTGAAACAAATTATCAAACATCTAGTGTGCGTAAAACACACTAAGTACAGAATTTCGATGGAATGTAATATAGAGCTGCTCCAAGATATAATTCAAGGAATTGTATCAATTTAACAAATAGATTCTCAGCTCGAAATTACACTACGACAGAAATTTCGATAAATTGTGAATTCACAAATTCGAACAAACTGAAATGTAAAAGAGTTAAGGGAAAGAGAGAACAAACGAGATTTGATTAGGCAGTTCCCCAATCGTCCTCGCTTTGGGTACCTCTTCCCCCAATTCCACAATTGGAATTGAGATATATATATATATATATATATATATATATATATATATATATATATAGTTGTTGCAAATTGTTTATTACAAGAGAAAACTATAAACATCCAAACCCTCGAACGTCTTCGATCGTTGATGCATAATTTTCTCTCCCCTTATTTCAAGATGAATCAAGTCCTTCGAATATGGTTGATCCAATTACCGTCCCAGGCTACTAAACCGAAAGAAGCCTCCGTTCTTCGGTTACCTTCACTTGATCAATTGCGATCTACCAAAGATTCGAACTCAAACCTCTCTTCTATGATCCTCTGATTACAGCTACTAAACCGAACAATTGCGCCAAATTTCGGTTTCCTTCGCCCAGCCGAATCCCTGTAGAACGAGACGATTTGTACAAAAACCCCCAAAATATATCCGATTCTTGGAGGACAAAACCAACTGGTTTAATTCAAGAAACACCTGCCAAACTCTCAACCCAGAAGATTGTCGCTCCCGGGATTTTCATCCTAGTACAAACGCGAAAGTGGCACCGAAACAGAGTCGCCAGCAATGTGTATTTATCCCATGAGAGGGAAAGGAAACACTGCATAAACCTGAAGGAAAGGAAAGAGCATGGTCTCGCGACCAAGAGAACTGGGTTCGGGAGTCGGTTACGCGAGAGGAAGGTATTAGCACCCCCTCGCGTCCATCGTACCCGATGGGATCCACGCTTGCTGCTTCAATCAAAGGGTGTAAGAAAAGAATGTTGGAAATGGAACTGGAAAAGAAATTGAAAGAAAGAGAGAAAGGAAGGAGAACAAATGTAGGGAAAATAAAAGAAGTGCTCGAATGGGCCCTACCCCACTGCCTACGTATCTCATCGGGAGCATGAGAATCAGAGCGACGTAGTTCCCCTCACTAGGGATGGATTATTTGCATTTTTTAAGGAACGGCTAACGTTCTAGCTCAGGTGTTGCAGGCTCGCTGGTCCGAGTGCGTTACCATCTTGCAAGAGAACGAGTAGAAGCACGTTCGTACGCTGAGACTGAGTGAGGTGAGAAAAGAATTCCCGAAGGAAAGACGTTATTGTTTGTTTTTGTCTTTTAAGAATCTTTTCATTTGTTTGCATATAACAGTGTATCTGGATCTTAGCCATTGGAATGTGTACGTTCTCACATTCCAAGATGGAATGGGTAAGAATGCACACTAAGAGTGAAGAAGACCCCCACACTTAGTTCCAATTGTCAAGGTTCAAACACACTAGCATACTTGTGTTTATTAAGTGTTTTGTTGATTATGAAGTGAAGAAGTGTTTTTTATTATTTGCACCTTCAACAAGTATTGCATTTAAGTCCCTCATACAAGATCAAATGTTTAACACATCGACCCAAGATGGGCTATATGCTATACATTCTAAGATTATAAGAGAAGACCCCTTATAATCTTTTCTTTATATGAAAGGCCTAAATGCAATAAATGCCTACCTTTATTATATGTTTTGAATTTTCTTTGAGATGAGAAAAGAGACTCAAGAGAGGAGAAAAGGTAAAACCTATATGGACTAAGACTCAATCCTAATGGAAGATTAAAGGGAGTGATCCTAATGGTTTGTGAGGTTTAAAACCTAAAGTCTAAAGAAAGAAAGAATTAAACAATTCACTTCCAAAGTAGAAGATGAATTGTAATTCAAAAAGGGAAAGTGATGAGTTATTAAAGGAAAGCACACAAGTGCTTAACAAAACATAGAATGGAATTGTAAAAGAGAAAGGATAGAAGTTGAATGTGGATTCCTTATCCACACTCAATTGAAACTTACCAAAGCCCCTACATGGTTAGTAAACATGTATAAGAAGTATAAGAAGTAAAAGAACATGTAATGCATCATGAAACTCAAAAGAATTAAATGAGAAACCAAATCCTAGAGCCACAATCAGAATGTACATCATATGGACAACAAGTGAATATCATCATACAAGTGCAAGTGAATAAGCAATAATCATCACCCATTAGCATTTAAACATGTTACAAGAAGAAGGGGTAGATGAAAGATGGAAAGAAATGAAGAGGACATGCATAAATGGAACATGTAAATCAACAACCAGAATTGAAACTAAATGGAAAATGGTTTATAAACATCTCAAAAGTATTTATGAATCAACTTCAAGACATTCAAGAAGTAATATAAGAAGAATTGAAATGAAAGTTCAAAAAGAAAGTGCAAACAATACATGTTAATGATGCACAAAGTTCAAATTGAAATGAACATGTAAAGATGACCTATAATGTGTATCAAAGACCTATAATATCATATGAATGGCTCATAACATATGCAAATGCTCATACAAATGTGCACAAAAGAATTCATGTAAACATGCACTAAAGATTACAATGATATAACATGTCATAATGCTTTAAATGAAATGCATCAAGCAAAAATCAAATGTCCTCATGAAAATTATGAAAACATGGTATTGGAGTTCACTAATCAGAGATGAATCACATATCAAAATAGCATATCAAAATTCAAAGCAAAATGACTTCAAACAAAGCAATTAGGTCAAATTGAAACATCATGCAAAGTGGTACAAATATAGGCATCAAGACATGTAATAAAGTGACCTAAAAAATCAAACAAAAATCATCTAACATGCTTCAATGTATTAGTGAATCAATGCAAAAAGAATCATGTCAAAACAGTTGGTAATGAGCAAGAACAAAATTAAACAAATTCATGTATCATGCTTAGAATGCATCTAAATGGAAATTCAAAGAAAATTATGGAACAGGGGTAAAAAGGTCATAAAATCAGAAAATAAAATCATGAAAAATTTCCTAAATGTTTTAAGAATACACATGAATTTTTGTAGAATTTTCCAATATGTTTTGGTATTTTTAAAAATTAGAAATGAAACATGTACAATAAAGGAAAAATTAAAATGAAATGCAAAGGGAAGGGGGTATGAACATAGCAATAACGCAGTGCAAATTAATTGGGCTTGGAAACAGGGGGGTGCAGATAGCATTCTGGCTAAGTCCATTTTGCGCGCAGTACACAATAGTCATCATGGAGCTCAGTCAACAATAGTCAAAGCAACTACAACCATCAGATTAGGTCAAGTCAATGTAAAAGTCAAGGTAATCAAATCAAGCATATCACATTGCTAGTACACACTAATAACCATGTACACACGCGCATGCTAATCATCAGATGGAAAAAATGAAGCACGTGACACACACCCTCTCCATTTATTCGCTGGCACCACCACCACCCTTGGATCAAAACAAATCAACGGACACGACTTAATCTGGCATATAAACCCTAATGAAACCTCACCGGCCGGAGAGGGACCTCCGGTCACCTTCTCCGGCCACTCTCCGGCACTGCAATCAATCAAACATTCCAGAAATTTATGCAATACACATCAAAATGTTCAGGAAGTCACATAGATCATGAATCTAGGCTTATTTTTCACAAACAACACACAAACAGAGAGAATCGAAGCAATGAAATTAGCCCTAGGTTTTGGATCTAAGCTTCTAAGAAGCTCTATCAACTAGCCAGATGGAGGAATGCTCTTAGTGAGCTCAAATCATCACAACACAAGCTAAACAGAATGTAAATCGTGTCAAGAAAGTTTGAGATATTGAAACCTGAAAATGTAGGAAACCGGAGTTGAAAGAAAACCAGAGAAATGTGCTTCCTCTTTGATCTTCAACTGGCCAAATAAAGGCTCACAAATCCTTGCAAATGTTGATGAAATTCAATATGCAGTGGAAGACACTTCAATCTCTTCAATGTTACCAAGCTTCAATGTGTCTTAATGCTGCTTGATATTGAAGCTTGAAGATGGATTCAGATGTAGATGATGGTGAAATCGTGTGAGAGGAAGAGAAACTTCAGAGAGAGAGCTTGCGAATTTCAGAGGAAAAGTGAGAATGAAGTGTTGTGTGAAATTATGAAGGAGATTTGGTTATATAAGTGTGGTTAAAGGGGAACTGTGGTGGTTAACTGAGTGAGTTAGGGTGAGTTGGAATGGTTAAATGAGTCCACCCTAACTAACTGAGTCAAGTTAGTTAGGGGGCGAGTGATCAAGGTTGGGTTATGGTGAGGTCAAGCTCATGACGCTTGTAGTGAGGGTGAGAGTGAGGTGGTGTTATGCAGCAGTAGCTTGTGGTGGAAGTTTTGCAAATTTCCCTTCTCATGTAAGAAGTAACAAAGTGGAAGCACGTGCAAGAATGTTTGGGCAAATGAGGAAAAGAAATCAGCTGGTGATGATGAAGTGTTTGTGGTGTGACTGAACCGAAAACAAAGTGTGAACTGCTACACATGACAGTCAATGCCTCAATGCAGATGGTGATGTTTGAACATGGATTCCTTTATGACCAAGGCACGAAAATGAATCATCTTGGTGTCAATGGATTGAGGATGCATCATAGGACAATTTTGGTGTTGGACTTGAGTTGAAAAGGTACCTCAAACATGTCTAAAAATCATCATAAACAGATGGAAAAACGACCGGTGCGTGGACGTACGAAGCAAGTCATGGCATGGTAAATGACATGCATGGAAGTTCAGCCTAATCAACCTATCTTGAGACCACTATAACTCACTCATAACTTGATCAATTCAAAATTTTCCCAACACCAATATTAAAGATGACACTACAAAGAACAACTTTGATGTTGAAAACTTTTCCATTTGAGGCTTTTATCTTGGAGAAATTGAGCTTGACATTTGGCACACCAGGTGTTTGTAGAAATGACATGCGCGTGACCTGAAACTTGCCCAAGCTGACTTGCATTTTGCCCAAGTTTCCCTCAACTTTGATCATCTATAACTCTCTCAATTTTTATCCAATGGAGATGTTCTACACATGGATTTGAAGCTTAAAACAAGATCTTTCATTGAGGCAGAGTGGATTTTTCATTTGGTGCTCCAAATTTGAATGGCCTTGGTTCAAATTCTGATGCAAAATGGCCAAAACTTGCTATTTTTAGTAACCCTTCTTCATCCAAAAATGGCAACTTTCCACATCTTGATTTTTTCATGATTCCTTTGGAGTTTCTTGATCAAATTTTGTACATTGGACATATGTAACATGAATTTCATGATTTTGGGCTCAAAAATTCAAGAGTTGACTTTTTCCCCTGATTATTTGACTTGGCCCCAAATTTCCTGATTTTTGATCCTTCTTCCAATTGAACCACTTCTAAAACCAATTGAGGGGCAATTCTCCATACACATACACTTAAGAACATGTAGAATACCATGACATCAAGTTTTGTCCAAAAAATCAAAGATTCTCTGATTTAATGGGAAACCCTAATCTTGACCTCCTCTGGTTAGGAGGAAATTGCACATCTTCCAAATCCAAATTCCTCAGAGCATGTTGTGTATCCTCTTAAAGGATGATGAGAAATGCCACTTGAGAATGATTTTGAATCAATGAGCTATCTCTTTTGAGGATTTTCCTTCAATTTTTGGACCTCTTGCATAGTGTAGGATGTAATGCTTCACTCTCCTATTGAATCTCACCTTCTTGAGGTTGTGGAAGATCAATTGGGATAGTATGAGACATGAGAGACCTCTTGGCTTGCCTAGAGCCAACTTGATTAACCTTTTGTGCTTTGAATGGTCTCTTGATTGTCCACCTTCCGCCTGATCACATACCCTGATGGTAAGGAGGATGCCATGCTTCATTTTTCTATGTTAAATGCAATGCAATGTTAATGAGATGGATATGATATGATAAATGATAATGCCATGCTATGATGCCAAAAGGGAGAGCAAATTTTGGGGTATTACAGCTGCCCCTATTCAAGCGCTGTAGACCTGAATGTCTGAAAGCAATTGCTTTCGGACTTTCAAGGTATATAGTGATTGAATACCAAATATAACCAAAAATTTGCTCTGGATGATGAAGAAGAAACCCCCCGACATTGCTGGATTGAATCTTCAATGAAACATTGTCGGAGAAATCTGCCTTTTGAATGACACCAGACGTCTACTGGCTCGCCGCATTACTGGTAAACTTTAACAATGTCTTTTATGCAATTCCAGACGACTACTGGCCTGCCACACTGCTGGTGGACTTTAGAAATGTCTTTTTGAACGACGCCAGACGACTACTGGCTTGCCACACTACTGGTGGACTTTAATAATGTCTTTTATGCAATTCCAGACGACTACTGGCCTGCCACACTACTGGTGGACTTTAGAAATGTCTTTTTGAACGACGCCAGACGACTACTGGCTTGCCACACTACTGGTGGACTTTAATAATGTCTTTTATGCAATTCCAGACGACTACTGGCCTGCCACACTACTGGTGGACTTTAATAATGTCTTTTATGCAACTCCAGACGACTACTGGCCTGCCACACTACTGGTGGACTTTGCAGCTTCGTGCCACCCGAAGATGGACTTTTGCCAATCCACTGTTGGACTTTTGCCACCCGAAGACGGACTTTTGCCAATCCACTGTTGGACTTTTAGAATATGCCACCCTTAGATGGACCTTTCGCCAATCCACTGTTGGACTTTTGCCACCCGAAGACGGACTTTTGCCAATCCACTGTTGGACTTTTAGCTGCTTTGCCACCCGAAGATGGACTTTTGCCAATCCACTGTTGGACTTTTGCCACCCGAAGACGGACTTTTGCCAATCCACTGTTGGACTTTTGCCACCCGAAGACGGACTTTTGCCAATCCACTGTTGGACTTTTGCCACCCGAAGACGGACTTTTGCCAATCCACTGTTGGACTTTTGCCACCCGAAGACGGACTTTTGCCAATCCACTGTTGGACTTTTGCCACCCGAAGACGGACTTTTGCCAATCCACTGTTGGACT
Source organism: Lathyrus tuberosus (assembly GCA_022829125.1). Lineage (NCBI taxonomy): Eukaryota > Viridiplantae > Streptophyta > Magnoliopsida > Fabales > Fabaceae > Lathyrus > Lathyrus tuberosus. The sequence continues at coordinate 24,689,604 of JALAZF010000017.1, forward strand.
TTTGCCACCCGAAGACGGACTTTTGCCAATCCACTGTTGGACTTTTGGAATATGCCACCCTTAGATGGACCTTTCGCCAATCCACTGTTGGACTTTTGGAATTTCAAAATTGAATTACTCTCTGCCTCTGCGCCAGACATCTCTGCCGACTCTGCTGAGGAACCACAATCAATGATTTAATCTCGGAGACTCCTAAAAGGATAATATCTCTGCTGGCGAATGGATGAACAATCCGTCTGCTTCGAATTGTCAAGCTTGCCAATAATAAATTGGACTTTAAGATATGAGGGAATGATGACTCTGCCAGGAATTATTCCATCTGTTTGGGGCTGGATTCTGGTCACAGCAACTCCGCTGGGGATGAGAATTTTTAAATGACGTCCTGCTGGGGAAATGAGCCATTAAAACTCGGCTTGGGGATTTATTCAACCCAAGATCCTTTATAGGGATTATCAACCTTATAACTCGGCTGGGGAGTATTGCTGACAAGATTCGATGCTGACCTCTGTGGGGGATCATGACCAGAGATACGATCTTGCTGGGTATCAGGGCTACTCTGCCAGGGATATGCAAATCCTGGTTAGAACATTCCACTGCAACTTGCTAGAAAGAGTCCTTAGAGATCTGTTGGGGAAACCCAAAGCAAATCCACAGTAGTCTGCTGAAGAATATGACTGTCGAGCTTAGGATAAGTACTACAATGCCCCATGTTAGGCGAGCTTTCCTTTAGACAATTCCGTTGGGGATGACGAGTTTATAACAAACTCTGCTGGAGAAAACTGCTTTAAAGCGTCTCGTGTTGGGGAATGCCTTTTGAGAGGATTTTACAGAAGACCAACTGTCCTTAAACTCTACTGGGGATGATCAACACTTCATGCTGGGGAACCAAACAATTTGTCCCCGAAGAGGATGTCATAAGAGGATTTTACAGAAGATTTAGCTTCTTCAAACTCCTGCGACTTCGCTGGGGATAATAACCACCAAACTCTACTGGGGGGTGATCAACACTTCATGCTGGGGAAACAACATGCCCCATGCTTAAGAAAACCAACAATTTGTCCCCAAAGAGGATGTCATAAGAGGATTTTACAGAAGATCTAGCCTCTTCAAACTCTTGTGACTTCGCTGGGGATAATGACCATCAGTTTCGGTGTCGACGAGACCACTCTTTTGGGGAACCTGTGACCGTTATCGACACAGAAAAGCTTGTAGCTGTTGGAAGGACTGAATAAGAGAATCGACTTAATAAGATGCAACGGTACCCAGTTGAACTTAATTCACTGATATCGACCCGTTATGACCGACCGTCGACCGAATGATGGACTTAATCAGTGAACATTGTGACAAAAGGGTGACCACCTTTCTCGAACATGATTGCCCCAGTCTTCTGCATGGAAGTAAGTGATTACTCGTCTAGAAGACATGATTCCGTGATCTCGCAAAGGCTTCAATTTTGCCTTTGAGCCTAGTATGAGGCTGCTACCTACAAGCAAAGGATATGCACGTATACCCCGTGCGAGATATGACTTCTGCAACTGAGAAAATCTAACTCTGAACCACCACTTGTTGGGGAGAAAGGTTTGCATGCAATCTCTTGCTGGAGAACATTATTAATGAAGCCTACTGAAGACGGGGACAAAAAATGCCTTGGGTTGGAATGCCCCTTAGTTTCACTCCTTTTGGCTGATTGACTGCATATGCGTGACCAACTGTTTTTCTTCACTTGTCCCAAACCAACATGGTCCACCGGAAGAAATTGTCCCAAGAGGATTTTACAGAAGACTTGACATCCAAAACGCTTCAATGTCCTGAAACTCTTGTAGAGATTCGTCGGATCTCGACGTAACTGCCCCAAACCGCATGGATTACTTAGAAGAAATCACCTCAAGAGGATTTTACAGAAGACTTGGCAAGCTCAATGCTTCAGTGTCTTCAAACTCTTGTAGAGATTCATCGGATCTCGACGTAACTGCCTCAGACTGTATGGATTACTTAGAAGAAATCACCTCAAGAGGATTTTACAGAAGACTTGGCAAGCTCAATGCTTCAGTGTCTTCAAACTCTTGTAGAGATTCATCGGATCTCGACGTAACTGCCTCAGACTGCATGGTCTATAGAAGAATTCGCCTTGAGAAGATCCATGAAGAATCTCATACCACCGTGGGATATTCTGCCTCGGTATTCTAAAACCTGGATGGGCTGATTAGTTGTCTGGATGGACTAACTTCTCATGCTTTTGGGATGGCCTGCCCCAGTATGAACCTTGAAGAGATTTCTCGACGTGATTGGCTCAGATGAGCTACACCTTAAAGAGATGGTTCGACGTGATTGCCCCAGATCGACTACGTCTTAGCACAACTTTTTGGGAAAGCCCCTGCCCAACAAAGTTTCCTTGAGGAAGTACCATTGGATATGGCTGCCCTTCGGGAGTTTCAGGATCCTCAACTCGACAAGATTAAGCTTCTGGACTGAATTTCCATATGTAAACTTCTTTTGATGTCAAACAAATGTATGCAAGCAGAAAATGTTTTATTCTGAGAATGAAAATTCTAATGCAACACAACATGTTAATCTCGAAGTTTTACTAAAAAGATGTAGCAAACCCTTTTGTGAGCGAATCACGGGTTAGGATACGACATTAATTTTTGAAAGAAATAATGCAATGCACATGCACCACCAACAAAGATCTTTTAGCACAACTGATAGGAGTCAGGAACGCTATCTCTTGGTAGTATGCCTTTGAAATAACCCTGTTTCAATTAGGACTTTTGAGGGTTGTAACGGGACTGGTTCACGGTTTTAAGAAAAAAGGATTTATGGCTCAAAGTTTATTGGTGCCCACCCACTCTTCGTGATGTTCTCCAGTCCTACGTTCAGCTAATTTGCACAAGCGTTCGCCTCTCAAAAGATTTCGTGATCTTTAAGGAACCCATGCATCTGATGGTTTGACACCTAATGAGGCTTTGGATTGACAGTCACCCCTTTGTCTTTTGTCCATAGTCACACGACTTTGTTCTTGCTCGAGGATTTTCTTTTGTAATTCTTTTCGCATTTCGCTTTCAAATTCTTTTGGTTATCCCTAACTTTTGCCTGGACTGATTCTTTTGAATCTTTAGATTTTGACGTCCAGCGGGATGCCCTAACTTTTGCCTAAGTTGCTTGTTTTCAAGTTTCAACTTAGCGGGCTTTTTCATTTCTTTTTTTTTTCTCTTTCTTCTCTTTTTTTTTTGAACATGTCGTGTGACACTAGCCTGTCTTGACTTTGTTGAAAGGGTTGTGACTGCCTCACTCTTTGATTGTTGATGGATAACCATTGTGGTTTCACATCTCTTGACCTCTCAGCGGTGAATTAAAAGGTAATGGATCCTCAGATGCACACTCCTTTTGAGGTTTGAACGCTTGGTCAAACTAACTGACGCCTACCCTGCCCCTGGGTTAAATGTGAGGGTTTTTTCATACGAAAGAAACTCCTACTTCAAGGCTCAAAGGGGTTAACGAGGGTCTATCTCCCTTATATCTCCAGTGTTTGAGGAGTTGAAACAATGCCTGTACATCCTTAACAGGGTTCTTATTCCAAAACACACAGTTAGAGATTTTTGCGTTTTCAGACCATCATTCTCCCTCATAGAGTTTGAGCAAGAAAAATGGGATTGCAGTACACATTAGCATTAAATGAGTAAACACAAATGAAATTCTTCAAGAAAACATATTCATTGCATTAAAATCATCATACCAAATACAACCAAGTTTTAACATGCGAACAATGTCTGAACGAACAAATAAAGACTACATATGAAAATGCAGCAAGGAAAATAAAGATTGTCGTTGTTGAGGAGGCTTGGCTCCGTCTAGACTGACCACTTCTGGTGATGTTCTTGTAACTTTGAGCACTCACCATGGTACAGAAGCTTCACCTTGTGGGGTACCATCTGGGGTGATAACCTTTGAGTCAATCAAATCCTGCACCTTGTGCTGGAACACATTACAGTTATCAAGTGTGTGCCCAAACGTTCCTGAATGGAACTCACAGCTAACACTCATGTCATAGTCCGGAGGAATGGGGTATGGCACGGGCATGGCCCTTCTCAGCTGGATTTGCGAACTTTTGAGCAAACGAGCCAACAACTGACTGTACGGAATAGGAATAGGATCAAATGTCCTCTTGGGCTTCCTTGGTCTGAGTAGCCTCCGCTGCTGATAATCTTGCTGCTGCTGGTTCGGGCGCCCAACCTGGCCCTGCACTTTCCTTTCTGCATTCGGCTGAGGCACAAATAAGGGTTGCTGACATAGGTCTTCTGCAACACAGGGTTGTGGAAGAGATCCCTGACGCGAGGTAGACCCTTTGGAAAAGGAGAGAGTCCTCAGTTCCCTTGCAACAATGGGAGTGACATCACTTGGTTTACCAGCACCAACTGATGCAAACTTGATTTCCCCTGAATCAATTAGCTCCTGGACTTTATGCTTGAACCTGGTACAATTCTCAACATTGTGACCAGGTGCCCCAGAATGGAACTCACATCTAGCCTTAGCATTAGGTCCCAGAGGAATCTTCGTGGGCAACGGTCCCAAACTAACACACTCAACCAGTTTGAGCTCGAGCAAGTAAGAAAGCAATTGTGCGTACGAAATCGGAATGGGATCGAACTTCCTCTTAGGCCCCTCTGACTTAGGATCCTCTTGAAAATTAGGAAGTGACTGCTGATGAGAGAGCTCTGAACCTTTAGCTTTCAGAGGAGATTCACGAAGCAATCCATGATCTAGAGCATATCCCAAAGAGATGGGAGGAGTAGAGACTTCTGTTGTGGAAGCAGGCACATGATCATTTTCCTTTTTTAACACCTTATTCAAGATTTCCATGACCAGGCCCATTTGAATCTTCATCTGGTTGACTTCCTCCCTCAGTAGTTCCTGACCTCGGGACAACGCCTGAATGTCCCCCATAAAATGCCCCAATTGGGCCCTCACCCCAGCCAAATCCTTCTGCATTTGATCCCTGATTCTTACTTGATTTCTTCGCGTCGAATATCGGTGAATATGACTCTCTGCTATACTGCCTGAAACCAAATGAAGGTTAGAGTCCCTGCAACGAGTACCTGAAAAGCAAGTAACAAAAATGCAAAATGATATGCAATGCCATGCAATGCCATGTTTGTCATTTCCGAGGTGCTTTATACCCTGATTCCAATCCAACCACAGAAATCTGAAGACCAGAAATTGTGATATAAAGAGACGTGTCGTGGTTATGTGCTTGTGTGCAGCTATCTGATAAGGAATAATTCTGAATAAAACTGCTCATACTCATTCAACAAAGTATTCAAGTACATTTAAGAAAGGTTCAACCGCAAATGCAATACAAGGAAAAATGGATCCATCAACAAGCCTGATGGTAACCATTAATAACAAAATATAAGGAAAAGAACATCAGTCTGACAATTCCACACCCTTCAGCTTATCACTTGAGTATTTGATCTCCTCAAAAAGTATACGGGTACGCTGGTGATTCGGCTTTTCAATCATTTCTTTGATCAAGACATCCCTTTTCTCAAGAGCTTCAGTTAAAGAACCCATATGCAGCATCAGAGCCTCGTCATCACACACTCCTTTGTGTCTCTTTATGCCGGCTTGCGTCTTGAGTATCTCCCTTTCTATCATGACTTCTTCAAGCTCTTTCTTGGTATTCCTCAGCTCACCTCTGGCTTCTTCTAGCTGTTCTTGACTCTTACCGAGGCTTTCCCGATACTTTCTCCTCTGCTCATGCGCCTTTTCAAGCTCTTCGTCCTTAATCTGCAACTGTTCCTGTAATTCAGCATTCTCTATCCTAACTTCGTCCCAAGCGTGCTGAAACTTTGTTAACTTTTCTTTGGTCTGTGCTAACGCCTGTTTGGTTTGCTTGTGGGCTTGAGTAGCATCATCAGCACCTTTACTAATCTTCCGGAAATGTTGGGCTCTTCCAGCAAAGTCTTTTTCTTTTGCAGTTAGGATTTGTTCAGCATCTTGGGCTTTCCGCTCCAGCTCTTTGTTGGCATGTAGAGCATTCTGAAGACGGCTACTCAACTCGGAATTCTCTCCTTGGAGCTTTTTCACCAAGGCTTGCAACTTGTCAACTTCTTCCACAGTAGCAGTGCTTCTTGCTTTCTCATTCTCCGGATACAAAAGGGGTGCCTTACCAAAAGGCAAGAGAAAATCTTCAACTCTTTTCTTCACCCACTCTTCATATGCTGGATAAACCCGGTTGTTAGGCTTTCCTAGAGTAACTTTCCCCTTTTTCAGTATGCTACCCCAGCTTTCAGAAGCTTTCTGTGCTGCTTCCCAACCATCTGATGTATGAAAATAGAGGGACTCCTCCACATCTCTCTTAATAGGCGGACCTGTCAGGGCATACCCAAATTGTCGAATGGCCAAAGAAGGATTATAGCTAATCCCACCCAATCTTCCTATCAGTGGAACGTTAGGGAACTTACCACAGCTGTGGATAATATTCTTGCCAATCAGCCCATGATCTACCCATACGATGTCCTTGGCCACCAATCCCATTAAACGCTGTTTCCACTCTAGAGAATCTTTGGAATCCACAAAAGCCCCTGATTGTGGTAAACGGCCTGCAAACCACTTATAGAACAAGGGTGCACAACAACGAATTATCCCTCCTCTTTTCTTTTCGTTTCGGTTGTACAACGAGTAGTGAAGATCTCCCAGTAGCGTTGGCACCGGGCTCTTCATCATGAATATTCGTATAGCGTCCGTATCAATAAAATCCGGCTCGTTGGGAAACAACACTATGCCGTATATACAAAGGGCTAACAAAGCATTAAAAACAAGCCAATTCTCGCCTTTAGCTGCTTCCTGGGCCTTCTTAATCAGATATTCCAGCTTGTAACCACGAATCTTTCCTTTGTTGGAGACATTGTCGCTTAACTCTGATTTGCTCAAATAAAGAGCACTAGCCACCTTTCCAAAGTCAAGATCCCCCACTGATCCAAAGAAAGGGGGCTCCTCCTTGATAGCAATCCCCAACATGTTGGAATACTCCTCCAAGGTAGGAACCAACACATAGTCTGGAAATACAAAACACCTCAGGGGCGGATCATAGAACTGCATCAACGTATGGAGACCTCTGGCTTCATAATCACTGACATTACGGACCATAGATAAAATCCACCCATATTTCTCTTCAAAAGCTTCTCGTGCTGCAGGGCTCGCCATTCCCTTCAGCACAACAATAGGGCCCAAAGTAGGCGTAAGGAACTTATAGCTGATGATATTCTTCCTCTCTTTAGTGTTCATCTTTGCAGGGACCTGATGACTGGAATCAAGGGTAATATATGCACCTGGAAATGAATAAACATGTATGTTAGGATATGATAATGCAATGCAAAGGGCAATGTGATCAGGTAATCAGGTGTCTGTGCTGAACTGTGAACGGTGTCAGTGTAGCTCTGAGACTAATATAGAACCATAGATAAGAACCATCTGAATACAATAGGATGAAACTTCCTTTTTGTGCAATGATGATAGAAAACCGGGTATGTAGGAGGTCATGGTTACCTGCAAACCTGTAAACAACCCGCCCTTCTCACATGTGGGTACTAGGATGTTCAGTATCCCGGGCTCTCAGGTCGAGAAATGATGATACGTTCACCATTTCTGGTTTGGCATCATCATCAATCGAGGAGGCCTCAACTGATTCTCCAAAACAAAAAGGTCCTCAGCTTCTGGCACTGAGGTCGAGAAGCAATAGTACATTCATCCCTCAGGGTACAGTACTATCGCCAATCGAGGAGTGCCTCCGCTGATTCTCTTTCAAAAAGGGATGTCCTATAGCAAGTTCCCAGCATTGGGTCCTCGGATCGAGAATGTGCAATGGGTTTGCCACGGAATGTGGTCTGCCACTGTCACATCTCGGGAGGAGTGCCGCAACTGAGTCCTCGGGAATGGTCACCAGAGTCGACAGTTCCTCAAGAGAATAACCACTGGCCTGCATAACATGCAGCAGCAGAAAGCTCCTGATAGAACCTCGTCTGGTTGTGGGTCTCATGAACAACAATACGTGGTCACCACCACGCAAGCGTCATGACTATCCACTCTAATACCTATGTATGTACTCAAGCCTTGGTAGTGAGCTTATCTCTCAGAACACCCCATCCGCCAAACAGAAAACAACAGCACAGTCCAGCACAATAATGATATGTAATGCAGTAAATGCGATAAATACAGTAATGTACAGTAAAGCAGTAAGTAACCATACAATAAAACGGTAAATATAGCACAACAGTAAACACCCAATGAAAGAAAAGCAGACAAGCGCTAGGATTGACTCGCTAAGGAAACCAGAGATTCTGGGTTCGGTCCCCAGCAGAGTCGCCAGCTGTCGCTCCCGGGATTTTCATCCTAGTACAAACGCGAAAGTGGCACCGAAACAGAGTCGCCAGCAATGTGTATTTATCCCATGAGAGGGAAAGGAAACACTGCATAAACCTGAAGGAAAGGAAAGAGCATGGTCTCGCGACCAAGAGAACTGGGTTCGGGAGTCGGTTACGCGAGAGGAAGGTATTAGCACCCCCTCGCGTCCATCGTACCCGATGGGATCCACGCTTGCTGCTTCAATCAAAGGGTGTAAGAAAAGAATGTTGGAAATGGAACTGGAAAAGGAATTGAAAGAAAGAGAGAAAGGAAGGAGAACAAATGTAGGGAAAATAAAAGAAGTGCTCGAATGGGCCCTACCCCACTGCCTACGTATCTCATCGGGAGCATGAGAATCAGAGCGACGTAGTTCCCCTCACTAGGGATGGATTATTTGCATTTTTTAAGGAACGGCTAACGTTCTAGCTCAGGTGTTGCAGGCTCGCTGGTCCGAGTGCGTTACCATCTTGCAAGAGAACGAGTAGAAGCACGTTCGTACGCTGAGACTGAGTGAGGTGAGAAAAGAATTCCCGAAGGAAAGACGTTATTGTTTGTTTTTGTCTTTTAAGAGTCTTTTCATTTGTTTGCATATAACAGTGTATCTGGATCTTAGCCATTGGAATGTGTACGTTCTCACATTCCAAGATGGAATGGGTAAGAATGCACACTAAGAGTGAAGAAGACCCCCACACTTAGTTCCAATTGTCAAGGTTCAAACACACTAGCATACTTGTGTTTATTAAGTGTTTTGTTGATTATGAAGTGAAGAAGTGTTTTTTATTATTTGCACCTTCAACAAGTATTGCATTTAAGTCCCTCATACAAGATCAAATGTTTAACACATCGACCCAAGATGGGCTATATGCTATACATTCTAAGATTATAAGAGAAGACCCCTTATAATCTTTTCTTTATATGAAAGGCCTAAATGCAATAAATGCCTACCTTTATTATATGTTTTGAATTTTCTTTGAGATGAGAAAAGAGACTCAAGAGAGGAGAAAAGGTAAAACCTATATGGACTAAGACTCAATCCTAATGGAAGATTAAAGGGAGTGATCCTAATGGTTTGTGAGGTTTAAAACCTAAAGTCTAAAGAAAGAAAGAATTAAACAATTCACTTCCAAAGTAGAAGATGAATTGTAATTCAAAAAGGGAAAGTGATGAGTTATTAAAGGAAAGCACACAAGTGCTTAACAAAACATAGAATGGAATTGTAAAAGAGAAAGGATAGAAGTTGAATGTGGATTCCTTATCCACACTCAATTGAAACTTACCAAAGCCCCTACATGGTTAGTAAACATGTATAAGAAGTATAAGAAGTAAAAGAACATGTAATGCATCATGAAACTCAAAAGAATTAAATGAGAAACCAAATCCTAGAGCCACAATCAGAATGTACATCATATGGACAACAAGTGAATATCATCATACAAGTGCAAGTGAATAAGCAATAATCATCACCCATTAGCATTTAAACATGTTACAAGAAGAAGGGGTAGATGAAAGATGGAAAGAAATGAAGAGGACATGCATAAATGGAACATGTAAATCAACAACCAGAATTGAAACTAAATGGAAAATGGTTTATAAACATCTCAAAAGTATTTATGAATCAACTTCAAGACATTCAAGAAGTAATATAAGAAGAATTGAAATGAAAGTTCAAAAAGAAAGTGCAAACAATACATGTTAATGATGCACAAAGTTCAAATTGAAATGAACATGTAAAGATGACCTATAATGTGTATCAAAGACCTATAATATCATATGAATGGCTCATAACATATGCAAATGCTCATACAAATGTGCACAAAAGAATTCATGTAAACATGCACTAAAGATTACAATGATATAACATGTCATAATGCTTTAAATGAAATGCATCAAGCAAAAATCAAATGTCCTCATGAAAATTATGAAAACATGGTATTGGAGTTCACTAATCAGAGATGAATCACATATCAAAATAGCATATCAAAATTCAAAGCAAAATGACTTCAAACAAAGCAATTAGGTCAAATTGAAACATCATGCAAAGTGGTACAAATATAGGCATCAAGACATGTAATAAAGTGACCTAAAAAATCAAACAAAAATCATATAACATGCTTCAATGTATTAGTGAATCAATGCAAAAAGAATCATGTCAAAACAGTTGGTAATGAGCAAGAACAAAATTAAACAAATTCATGTATCATGCTTAGAATGCATCTAAATGGAAATTCAAAGAAAATTATGGAACAGGGGTAAAAAGGTCATAAAATCAGAAAATAAAATCATGAAAAATTTCCTAAATGTTTTAAGAATACACATGAATTTTTGTAGAATTTTCCAATATGTTTTGGTATTTTTAAAAATTAGAAATGAAACATGTACAATAAAGGAAAAATTAAAATGAAATGCAAAGGGAAGGGGGTATGAACATAGCAATAACGCAGTGCAAATTAATTGGGCTTGGAAACAGGGGGGTGCAGATAGCATTCTGGCTAAGTCCATTTTGCGCGCAGTACACAATAGTCATCATGGAGCTCAGTCAACAATAGTCAAAGCAACTACAACCATCAGATTAGGTCAAGTCAATGTAAAAGTCAAGGTAATCAAATCAAGCATATCACATTGCTAGTACACACTAATAACCATGTACACACGCGCATGCTAATCATCAGATGGAAAAAATGAAGCACGTGACACACACCCTCTCCATTTATTCGCTGGCACCACCACCACCCTTGGATCAAAACAAATCAACGGACACGACTTAATCTGGCATATAAACCCTAATGAAACCTCACCGGCCGGAGAGGGACCTCCGGTCACCTTCTCCGGCCACTCTCCGGCACTGCAATCAATCAAACATTCCAGAAATTTATGCAATACACATCAAAATGTTCAGGAAGTCACATAGATCATGAATCTAGGCTTATTTTTCACAAACAACACACAAACAGAGAGAATCGAAGCAATGAAATTAGCCCTAGGTTTTGGATCTAAGCTTCTAAGAAGCTCTATCAACTAGCCAGATGGAGGAATGCTCTTAGTGAGCTCAAATCATCACAACACAAGCTAAACAGAATGTAAATCGTGTCAAGAAAGTTTGAGATATTGAAACCTGAAAATGTAGGAAACCGGAGTTGAAAGAAAACCAGAGAAATGTGCTTCCTCTTTGATCTTCAACTGGCCAAATAAAGGCTCACAAATCCTTGCAAATGTTGATGAAATTCAATATGCAGTGGAAGACACTTCAATCTCTTCAATGTTACCAAGCTTCAATGTGTCTTAATGCTGCTTGATATTGAAGCTTGAAGATGGATTCAGATGTAGATGATGGTGAAATCGTGTGAGAGGAAGAGAAACTTCAGAGAGAGAGCTTGCGAATTTCAGAGGAAAAGTGAGAATGAAGTGTTGTGTGAAATTATGAAGGAGATTTGGTTATATAAGTGTGGTTAAAGGGGAACTGTGGTGGTTAACTGAGTGAGTTAGGGTGAGTTGGAATGGTTAAATGAGTCCACCCTAACTAACTGAGTCAAGTTAGTTAGGGGGCGAGTGATCAAGGTTGGGTTATGGTGAGGTCAAGCTCATGACGCTTGTAGTGAGGGTGAGAGTGAGGTGGTGTTATGCAGCAGTAGCTTGTGGTGGAAGTTTTGCAAATTTCCCTTCTCATGTAAGAAGTAACAAAGTGGAAGCACGTGCAAGAATGTTTGGGCAAATGAGGAAAAGAAATCAGCTGGTGATGATGAAGTGTTTGTGGTGTGACTGAACCGAAAACAAAGTGTGAACTGCTACACATGACAGTCAATGCCTCAATGCAGATGGTGATGTTTGAACATGGATTCCTTTATGACCAAGGCACGAAAATGAATCATCTTGGTGTCAATGGATTGAGGATGCATCATAGGACAATTTTGGTGTTGGACTTGAGTTGAAAAGGTACCTCAAACATGTCTAAAAATCATCATAAACAGATGGAAAAACGACCGGTGCGTGGACGTACGAAGCAAGTCATGGCATGGTAAATGACATGCATGGAAGTTCAGCCTAATCAACCTATCTTGAGACCACTATAACTCACTCATAACTTGATCAATTCAAAATTTTCCCAACACCAATATTAAAGATGACACTACAAAGAACAACTTTGATGTTGAAAACTTTTCCATTTGAGGCTTTTATCTTGGAGAAATTGAGCTTGACATTTGGCACACCAGGTGTTTGTAGAAATGACATGCGCGTGACCTGAAACTTGCCCAAGCTGACTTGCATTTTGCCCAAGTTTCCCTCAACTTTGATCATCTATAACTCTCTCAATTTTTATCCAATGGAGATGTTCTACACATGGATTTGAAGCTTAAAACAAGATCTTTCATTGAGGCAGAGTGGATTTTTCATTTGGTGCTCCAAATTTGAATGGCCTTGGTTCAAATTCTGATGCAAAATGGCCAAAACTTGCTATTTTTAGTAACCCTTCTTCATCCAAAAATGGCAACTTTCCACATCTTGATTTTTTCATGATTCCTTTGGAGTTTCTTGATCAAATTTTGTACATTGGACATATGTAACATGAATTTCATGATTTTGGGCTCAAAAATTCAAGAGTTGACTTTTTCCCCTGATTATTTGACTTGGCCCCAAATTTCCTGATTTTTGATCCTTCTTCCAATTGAACCACTTCTAAAACCAATTGAGGGGCAATTCTCCATACACATACACTTAAGAACATGTAGAATACCATGACATCAAGTTTTGTCCAAAAAATCAAAGATTCTCTGATTTAATGGGAAACCCTAATCTTGACCTCCTCTGGTTAGGAGGAAATTGCACATCTTCCAAATCCAAATTCCTCAGAGCATGTTGTGTATCCTCTTAAAGGATGATGAGAAATGCCACTTGAGAATGATTTTGAATCAATGAGCTATCTCTTTTGAGGATTTTCCTTCAATTTTTGGACCTCTTGCATAGTGTAGGATGTAATGCTTCACTCTCCTATTGAATCTCACCTTCTTGAGGTTGTGGAAGATCAATTGGGATAGTATGAGACATGAGAGACCTCTTGGCTTGCCTAGAGCCAACTTGATTAACCTTTTGTGCTTTGAATGGTCTCTTGATTGTCCACCTTCCGCCTGATCACATGCCCTGATGGTAAGGAGGATGCCATGCTTCATTTTTCTATGTTAAATGCAATGCAATGTTAATGAGATGGATATGATATGATAAATGATAATGCCATGCTATGATGCCAAAAGGGAGAGCAAATTTTGGGGTATTACAAAGATGAAGATCACACTTCCTAAATTCTGAACATTATCACTTCGATCAATGGGCGACACAAACAAAGATGATTATGTGTGATTGTTTGTTTACTCAATGAAGGAGATGAAGATGAAGAGGGAAATGACATATATTTTTCACGTTTCTTGTTATTGAATAATGAGATGACCAAAACTATTTATAGGAAAATAAAATGACCCACACAAAATAATAACAGAAATAACAGAAGAAAAAATTAAGTGAAAAACACTAATTCAGGAAATCATGCGTCGACCTACAATCCCCATGCATCGATGCATAGATGCAAATTTTTGTGTCATTTAAGATTTGCGTTTTCCCGCAGGTTTTTCTAGGTTAGCGCATGAACTGGGAGGTTAGCGCATGAACTGGGAGGGTCAGCGCATGAACTGCATTTTTTCAGGAAATTCAATTTTCTGCGCATTTTCACCTGACCAAGTTCATAAACACATACTAGACACTACTAAAATGATAAGGGACATTTATTTATGGGAAAGACAAGATCCTATGCATCTAGACACATGAACGATAATGATTAGACGCAATATGCCCGACACGTGAAGTGATACCGCTCAAATTACAATCTAATTTCTCACATATTTGTTGACATCATTAAAACAAAGTATATAGAAGAATATCCCTCACATTTCGACTCTTCTATGGCTATTACCACGTGGTCGAATTTTAGAGCCAATGACCTCAAGATCTTTGACACAACTGATCTTGATGTCAACACTTCTCCATATACCTTGATTTGATTCACCAGCTTTGTAACTCTGTTGAAGAAATCTGTTATACTTTCATTATCTTCCATCTGAAGCAATTCGTAAGTCCTTTTGTGAGTTTGTAACCTCACCTCTTTCACCTTCTCTGCACCTCCAAACAATTTTTCAAGAATCTCCTAAGCTTCTTTTGATGATTCTACATCACTAACCTTTTCAAAATTATCTAGATCAACATGTTGATGGATTATAAAGAAAGCTTTATAATCTTTCTTCTTCAATTCTTTGTGTGCAGCCTTTTCTTGATCCGTCGCATCTTCTGCAAGCGGTGCTACTCCTTCCTTCACAAGATCCCAAAGATCTTGATAACAGGAAACCACCTGAATCTACTTGCACCAATTCTTATAATTGTCTTTCTTGAGAATCGGAAGGCTCGCAGGAAAGTGTGTGTTTGGATGATTCATCGCCATCACAGTTTTCTTCCTTGAATCGCAACCGGAGCTCTAGATGCCAGATGTTGGAATTCAACCACAACCTATGGAGAATTCCTATTCAATCTTGATCTCAAGATTGTTAACAATCACACAATGGCAATGAAAAGAAAAAAGGTTGAGAAAGAGAAAAGAATAACATTGGAGAAAAAGATGAAAACCTGCAGAGTTCTCCCTGCCCACAAATTGTGGAAACTTTCAATATTCACTTGCAACTGCAAACTGTGAATTCTATTATGAGTTCTTACAAAATAAGGGTTTATCCCTATTTATAGATTTAGGTTAGCTTGCACCCTATTAGCTGGAAGATTTCGACTAAGCAAGAAGAATGAAGAGTTGGTAGAAAGACTCATATGTGGGTCGACGTCCGAAGGAAAATGGTGAGGAAGCCAACACTTAGGTCGACACAAGCAAAAGATGCGTCGGAGGAAGACCCAAAGGCCACGTTGTCGAAGGGTTTCGTCTGATAGCTAACGAGACCAATACAAAGTTGGGGAATCTTTGAGCGGGAAAGAATTTGAAATGCTGAGAACGTGGGGAAGTTACAAAGACGGTGGGGCGACACGTGTCACGGCCAGGGCCAACATGGAGAGAAAAATAGTTATTTTCTCTTTCTATTTAAAGCAATGCCCATTTCCATTTAGGGGGTCGCATTTGTAACATTGTGAAAGGGGAACACTCTAAGTACCAAGCGTTAAGAGAAAAGAGTTTACTCCCACAAGATGTATGATAACGTCCATATTTCTTTTTAGAGCAATTTACATTACCAAAGTTTAAGTTATCTTGCCATTTACTTATTTGTTTTCCTCTTGTTTTATTCATTAATTTGCATACCTTAATTTTTCAAGTTGTTTATAACTTCCTCAAAATCAGAACCATTATACCAACATCACACATACTCCAACCGTCTGTTCTGGGATTATGTGGCCGATCCCGCAAGTAAACCTGCGATAGGAGGCCATCGGTTGTTCGCGCGAGAATCACGTGTGAACAAATTGGAACACCTGGTGGGACCCGTTGAGTTGAGTGTATGCATTTACGTAGTGGTAAGATGGTGACACCACGTCCGAATGAAGAACCGTCTTCGGCAGAAAGTACAGTTGTAACGCAAACAACTGATGTTGGCTCTGGTACTATGTCTACGGTTTCGACTGTCCATAGTGGACCAGCCGTGACACCACATTGGTCTAAACCTGGCCAACAATAACAGGGACTACGGGGCAGCATGTACCTAGTTTCACAATACTCATGCCCAGAGCTTTTGAGATACCAACAGAGTTCATGTCGAGTCTACATTCTAGTGGTCCGGTGTTTGGGGAAAGTTCATCTCCAGTTTTCTCACCATACCAAGGTTTAATACCTTTGGAAAATCAAATTACTCGACCCCTAGGATTCAATCTTTTGTCTCAATCAGTCCCAACTTTCACCTCAAGTTCCGTCGCAGTCATGAGACAGCTGATGGATGAGAGTAATCACAAAATCATTCACATGTTGACTCAGCAAATAGGCACCATATTAAGACCATTAATATAAGATTTAACCCAGAGTTACCAATAATTGGCAACTCAGATGACATGAATAAGTGATTTCTTAGGGGCTCCTAGGACACCAGGTCGACAGACTCCTCCACCTAGGCCAGAGACACCAGTTTGTCAGGATGAAGTCTTCGACGAAACAATTGATCAACCCCATGAGGTTGAGCACACACCTAGGGTGGCCCAAAGGCATCCTGTTGTGTTAGTTCATAGAAACCAAGATCCAGATTACGTGGTCAGGCAAGTTCGACACGATGCCATGGCTGGCGAACCCAACTTGGAAGCTATGGTTGAACGAATCATGGTTCAAAATAGAGCGAATACAAGCCTTCGACGGCCAACGTATACGTCCCCGCTACCATATTTTGTTTTGCAGACAGAATTTCCTAGGGGATGGAAGGTTCCAGAGTTCACCAAGTTTGCCGGAGAGACCGAAGAGTCCACCGTCGAACACGTTGCCAGATATCAAACTGAAGCCGGTGACATAGCAAATAATAAGTACTTGAAGATGAAGTACATTCCAAGTTCCCTCACAAAGAACGTGTTTACGTGGTTTACCACGTTGCCTCCACAGTCTGTCCATACCTGGGCACAATTAGAAAGATTGTTTCATGAACAGTTTTACATCGGACAATCGAAAATTAGTCTGAAAGAGTTGGTCAGTGTCAAACGGAAGGCCACAGAGTCGGTGGACTAATATCTTAACAGGTTTAGGCTTTTGAAAGCACGATGCTTTACTCAAGTCCCCGAACATGAGCTAGTTGAGATGGCAGCTGGCGGCCTAGATTATTCAATCAGGAAAATGTTAGACACGCAATATCTCAGGGATATGGCGCAACTAGCCGATAGAGTCCGATAGGTCGAACGTTTGAAAACTGAAAAACCTCAGGCTAGCAGATACTGTAAGAAAGAGAAAGTTTCATACGTAGCCGCTGAAGAATGCTCCTCTGGCGACGAAGAGCTCGTCGACAAAAGCGAGGTTAACGTGGTTGAACTCAAGCCAGGGCCTCCATACACGTGTAAATGATTAAAACCATCAAACGGGAAAAATCCCGCCGAAACTGGAAAAACAGATAAATACGTTGCTAAAATTTATACTTTTGATGTATCTAAGTGTGACGAAATATTTGATTTATTAGTTAAAGATGGTCAGATTATTGTTCCTCCCGGTTTGAAAGATCCCCCATTAGAACAAAAGAAAATGAGGGGATTTTGTAAGTCTCATAATTTCCTTGGTCATAAAACAGCTCAATGTGTTCTTTTCAGGGATCTGGTGCAGAAAGCTTTGAAGAAAGGTCGGCTTCAATTTGGCAAAAGGCCAAATATGCAAGTTGACACGGACCCACTGAAGGTCCAAGAAGCCTTGTATTTTGAGTTGTATGACTGCATGGTGGTTGAGGCTACTGAGGGTCTCAACAAACAGTTAACAACTGAGACTTTTGAGTGCATGATGGTCGAGACTACTGATGGTTCTGACAAAAAGACTGAAGAAGAACTCGAGGCAGTTTACCCTCAAGCTGGCGAAAGCCTGACGGATTTCTAAGAGAAATGCAGGGTGAGTGGGTCGAAGGTTGTGTTATGCCCCAGATGCAACGCTGTCTTTGATGAAAAGGCTGCTAAGAAATATGAAGTTGGCAAGAAAGAGACAACGCGAGATGGTAAGCCACATGTCCCAAGGTTTGTGTTCGACCGGAATGATGCCCCTCGTCGAAACGAGGAGTACAAGAAGCTGTTCCAGCAGGTATGACCCAAGACCTTTGTGCCACCATCAGACACTCCACAGGAGAAGTGGGTGGAACACGTGAGTTAGAAGGGGAGCAAGAGGCCGAAATGAAAGGTGTTGGATTTGGAAAAAGAGGCAAAAGTCTCTGACAAAAGGGCCGAGCCTAGGGGCTATGTGGTATCCCCCAATTACAAAGGGAAGAATCCTATGACGAGGACCCAATAGAGACGTTACCAACGAAACAAAAGGGCTGAAAAATAGGCTTCGACTTCACAGTTGAAACCTGTCGAGACCTTTGGACAGAAAAGGCAGTACCCGAAAGGAAGGTGGGTCGAGAAGGAAAAAGTTGTGACAAATCAAACAATGTCGGTGACTGTTGAGGCTTCAGGAGAAAAGGGGTTGGTGTCAACCCAAAGCTTAAAGTGCACATCCTTGGTTGAGAGTAAGAAATAACCGGAGTACACTCTCCAGTCAGATGAAGAAGAACCAAAGTATTCTCCTCAATCAGATGGAGAATATACTCCATCACCAAAAGACGACTTCAACGAAGACATGTATGATGACACCAATGATGACACATACGATGAAGAATTCGTCGTAAACTTTGGTACCTTGTTAATATTGCCAGCAGAGTATGATATGGTGTCGGAAGTCTCTGAAGAGGACGAAGATTTCGTACCAAATAAAATGGCGGAAGACAAACCGCTATGTTACTATGTTATGAACAGTGGTGTAGTAGAAGAACAAAGGGTTGTGTTTGAGAGTCCTAGCCTTGTAATGATGTACCATTTGAAGCCATTATTCATAAAGGAAAAGGTCGACGGAGTGACGGTTAACAAGGTATTTGTAGATGGAGGGGAAGCTGTCAATTTAATGCCTCATACTTTATTTAAGAAGATTGGGAAGACTGACGCTGACCTCTGACAATACAATATGGTTTTATCCAATTACGAAAGGAAAACTAGCAATATTCTTGGGGTTGTCCAAGTCGACCTAGCTATAGGTACAACCACTAGATCAATGCTCTTCATGGTCATAAATTCGAAGGCCAATTTCAATTTGTTGTTGGGTCGGGAATGGATCCACGTGATAGGGGCAGTGCCTTCAACTCTACATCAGAGATTAAGTATTTGTAAGAAAGATGTCATTGTTGAGAATATTAAGGTTGATCAGAGCTATTACAAGATTGATGAAACAAAGGGTGCTAAGAAGTCTTTTGACCAACACCTGGAAAATGTGGCACCTTGTGACGTTAGATCGGGGTCTTATACCTCTGTCGATACGGGGCGCTTATTGAATTTGGACCCTGATTATGGGTTTATTTGGGATGCTGCTGGCAAGACAATGGAGCCTACAGAAGAAAATACACCCACAGGGTGGTCAACAGTCAATGAAAATGACTACTGAGTTAGAAAGCTTGACTTAAATTTTGGCCTATTTGACTCAAAACAAAAGAAATTTGGCACTAGAAGCAAAGAAACAACAAAATCTAGCTAGTGAAGCCGACAACAATGCACAGATAAATGGCCGAAAAGACCAAACAACAGCTTCAGAAAGTCGGAGGCTTGATTGCATCTATGACAATGAGCCTTTGGGGTTTGAGAAAGACTCATCCAATGAGTTGCAGAGAATGCAAGCGCAAGACCCACTCGAAGAGATTGACTTAGGAGATGGGGTTACAAAGAGACCTACCTACGTGAGTACTAAGATTTGGTCAAGAATGAAGGCCAAGATGATCGAGGTATTGATAGAGTACAAAGATTGCTTCGCCTGGGATTATGGCGAAATGCCTGGTTTGAGTCGAAGTGTAGTGGAGCATCGACTGCCAATTCAGCCAATTAAAAAGCCGGTAAAGCAGCAGCCTTGACGATTCGCTCTAGAGATTACTCTAAAGATCAAGTAGGAGATCGAGAGACTGCTCAAAAGCCGGTTCATCAAAACTGCAAGGTGCGTCGAATGGATAGCGAACATAGTGCCTGTTATCAAGAAAAATGGAACCCTTCGAGTCTGTGTAGACTTTAGGGATCTAAACAACGCTACCCCAAAAGACGAGTATTCCATGCCTGTGGCAGAAATGCTAGTCGGCTCAGCTGCAGGTTTCGAATATTTGAGTATGCTCGACGGTTATTCTGGCTATAATCGAATTCTCATAGCTGAAGAGGATGTCCCCAAAACTGCGTTTCGATGCCCTGGGGCTTTGGGAACCTACGAATGGGTTGTAATGCCGTTTGGGTTAAAAAAACACTGGGGCAACCTATCAAAGAGCCATGAATGCTATATTCCATGATTTTATTGAGAAATTTATGCAGGTGTATATTGACGACATTGTGATAAAGTCCTCATCGGAGAATGGTCACTTATACCACCTTCGATGTTCATTTGAAAGAATGAGAAAATATGGATTAAAAATGAATCCACTAAAATGTGCTTTTGGTGTTCACGCAGGGGACTTCCTGGGATTTTTGGTCCACAAGAAAGGCATTGAGATAAACCAAAAGAAGACAAAAGCAATTTTGGATCTCAAGCCTCCTTCGACAAAGAAATAACTCCAATCTTTGTTGGGGAAGATAAACTTCTTGAGAAGGTTTATATCAAATCTAAGTGGTAAGACGAAGGTGTTCTCGCCATTGCTCAAGGCCAAGAAGGAAAGTGATTTTCACTGGGAACGGGAGCAGCAAGAGGCTTTCGATGCCATCAAAGAGTACGTCACAAGGCCCCCCATCCTATCGCCACCTAGTATGAATAAGAGCATGAAGTTGTACATTGTTGCGTCGGATACGACCATAGGAAGCATGTTAGCACAATAGGATAGTAGTGGCGTCGAAAGACCCATTTATTACCTTAGTCAGATGTTAATAGATGCTGAAACTAGGTACACTATGATTGAAAAGTTGTGCCTATGCTTGTACTTCTCATGTATGAAATTAAAGCAATATATCAAACCAGTTGATGTTTATGTTTCGTCGCATTTTGATATTAATAAGTATATGTTGTCTAAACCCATTCTGCATAGTCGAATTGGGAAATGGGCACTAGTATTAACTGAATTTTTCTTGACATACGTCCCTCTAAGGGCTATGAAAGGTTAAATAATGGTAGACTTTATTGTCGATCACGCAGTAGTCAAACCATCGATATGCATGGTCGACGTTGACCCTTGGAAATTATACTTTGATGGGTCGAGCCAAAAGAAAGGGGCAGGTATTGGAATTTTAATAATGTCCCCACAGGGCATTCTGACTAAGTTCAAGTGTAAAGTCGATGGAAAATGTTCCAATAATGAAACAGAATATGAAGCTTTAATCATTGGCCTCAAAATACTCAAGGATTTGGGGGCCAGGAAAGTTGAAATAAAAGGTGATTCTAAACTAGTGATTAAACAGATGACGAGAGAATATAGATTCGTCAAAGAACATCTTTTGATGTACTTCGCAGTGGCGAAGCGACTGTTAGGTGTCATACCCCAAATTTTGACCACTAAGATTTCCCATCATTGTGAAAATCATCATCACAATATGGAGGAACCATCATACTTCATCAGTCTCCCCAAAGATGGGTGAGCATCCACTACAATCAAAATTAGGGTTTAAAGCTCTCTCAGAGCTCTTAGGCAAAGGATCAATCAAGAAATGACATGATCTTCAACTTGTCTAACCTCTCAAACATCCACAATGGATCAAAAGGACTCCCACTCCAATGATTAAGCACAAAGCTGCTCCCTTCTAGGTGGATCAAGTCTCAAGATCGCCAGTGTCACCAAATTAGGGTTTTGGTCGACCAGGGCCTCCAGATGGAAATTATCCTCTGGGCATGAGCCAATGATCCAAAACATAACCTAATATACTCCATGGAACCTCATGGACCCAATCATCAAGTCAATTTTGCCTCAAGGGATGCATTCATCAAAAATCAGGAATTAGGGTTTCTTGACCTAATTCACCCCTAAGTTGACTTCTGGGACAAATCATGGGCCAAGACCTCAAGAGAGGATTTGAGGGTCTTTAATGAACCATATTGATCCATTTGGAACAATGGATTAATCCAAGAAGCTTGAGCAACAAGTTTCAATTTCATCTGAACCAAAGTTAGGGTTTCGCGGGAAAAGTCAACTGTAACTTTGACTTTTGACCAAGACATGCTCTCAAGCCCTAAGACATGATTCAATACACTCTATACCACCCATTGAACATGTCCATCAAGTTTGATTTAGGTTAAGGACATGATTTCCTGAAGAATTGCACAGTTTGGAATTCATCTGATAAAAAGTCAACTGTGCACAAAAGTCAACTTTGACTTTTTGAGATTTTTCACAAAAATGGATTTTTAACCCTAAAATGATGTTAATGTATGATTTGAATCATCATTCATCAAGAAAAATCAAGAAAAGTTGGATAACTTGTAAAAGGGGTAACCATAAAAACTTAGAAAATTTTCTAAGTTAAAAATAAAGTGGCTAGGGTACCAACTTTGGAGGGTCATAACTCCTAAACCACAAAGCCATTTTCTCCCATCCAAGGCTTGATTTGTAGATCTCATTTCCCTCTACAAAAACTTCAACTAGACCTAACTCCAATTCATTGTGGATTTTGAGCTATGAGTGAGCCAAAATGGCTGAAAACATGAAAGTACCACTTTTCCAACACTTAGAAAAAATTATGTCCAAGACAGATTTTGTTGGAAACACCAAAACTTGTGAGGTTTTTTCACACAGTTACAAGCTGAATCAGTTCCAAAGATAAACATCAATGTTGTTGCAAATGTTGCCAAGAATCCAAGCAACTCAATAGCATGAAACCAATCCACTTGTGCCAAGAATTATGGCTGCCACAACACACCATGTCAAGGCTGCCATGAAAAATCAGTTTGGAAGTTTTGTGCCATCCACGATTTCTGAGTCAAAAGAAATGATCACTATGCCACATGCCTTCAACCTGATCATGAACCAACTGATCCAACTGATAGGGCTGAGTCAAAAATCCAAGGAATATTCCAACTTGAAATTCATCCCCTTTGGCACATTTTGCCTTGAATTCAAAAGGCATTAATGTGGAATAGTGCATTTTCAACAAAGCCACTCTACTCAGTCAAGTTCTCTGATTAAACAACAATAAAAACATCTGAAGAATGTGATTTTGGTCAAGGCATAGCCTGCTCTTGGGGGTGGCTAGTTTGCCTTGCTTGAGAAGAAATCCTCCAAGCCAATCCATGTGAATGTGATCTGATCCAGCAGCCATTCACTATTCCTCCAAGACAAAAGTTGATCACCTATAAATAGAGGTTCTAATGGATGATTCAACTCACACCAAAGCCAGTTACAGCACTGCTTTCTCTCATTCTTCCTTAAACCTCAAGTTTCTTGGTTTTTGAGTAACCACTATCGGGTTTTGAGTTGTAGCCTTAAGCAATCAATTCCAATTGCTCAAACACATCACATATGATGTATTTGAGGTATCCAAACACTTAAACACTGACTGTAACACCTCTGGCTCAAAATCACCCTTCAACCAAGCCATTATGCCTCAATTATGCAGGTGGAGGTCTCCAGCTTGATCCAAAGAGTTTCAAAGTGATCCAAAGCTTGCAACACACTCCATAACATCCATTGAAGTTGTAGGGATCATTAATTCACAACTGGAACAAAGTTTGTGCAGAGTTCCATTTCAGCTTGCATCAAGGTAAGCCTCAAAACTCCAACTCCATGATCCATGCATATTTCCTCGCATGATATTTTTGCCAATTGCTTGCCATTATATGTTGATTGTTTTCCCTCAGAAAATTTGATCATAGGACTCATAATCATGTCTGCACAATTGCTTTTGCAAAATTAGGGTTCATACAGCCACAATGATATAATTTGTTATACACTGAAAATGAATGAAATTGGGTATTGCCATCTTCTTCCTTGTGAAAAAACGCACGAGTTTGGTGTTTGAATCATGTCAAATGGTTGAGAGATGAGTGAGATAGAGGGCTTCACGCATCATAGCTTGAGGAAAAAGATGGCCATGGCGCCATTTTCAGAAAATCCAACTAGTTTGATATATATTTTTCACTTGCCATGTTATTAATGAATTGGCATTGCGCCCCAGTGGTTGATCAACTGGTTTGTATGTACTAGCGAGCGAAAGGTCTGGGGTTCGAACCCCCCTCGCCCCAGACCTTTTTTTTATCACTTTTTCCTATTTTCTTATTTTTCATATTATTTTGTTAATGATTTGAAAAATTAATAACTCACTCAATGTTAATTATTTTTTACTGATTCTTTTTGCAAAAAATCATAAAAATGTTGAAATATTTTATTCCACAAAAAAATTAGATTTATATTATTTATTTAATATAATTAGTATTTTTGTGAATAAATTCATTTTTAATTATTTTTTAAACATTTTAAAAGTGAATATTTACTTTGAAAATCAAGACCTAATGAGTTTAAATATCTCTTGTGATTTATACCTCATTTTTCAAACCTTAAAGAAAAATCACAAGTGGTTTATTCAAACCTATTTGGTATTTTTCATTGATTTTCTTTAAAATATTTACTTTTAAAGATTAAAATTAGGGTTTCTTTGACTTTCAACCCTCATAAATCATTTTCAAAACCTTTTGGGCCTCTAATAGAGTGTAAGACCCAATCCTTTTTTTGACCAAATCATTTTTGGGCCTCAGTGTATTGTATAAGTCCTGATACCGTAAAAAACAAACGGCGCAATCGTCACCTTTTGAAAAATAACCTTCTGGGTCTCTCCTTGAGCTATAAGACCCATTCAAAACTTTTGGGCCTCTAATGGAGTGTAAGACCCAACCCCCTTTTAACCAAAACATTTTGGGCCTCACTCATTGTATAAGTCCCTATGCGTTAAAATAAAACCTCGGCGCGATCGCCATTTTTAAACGAAAAATCAACTGGGCCTACCCTCGTGTTATAAGCCTCACTCTTTTTCTTTAAAATCTTTTGGGCCTCTTGAGAGAGTGTAAGACCCGTCCCTTTGTACAGAAAACAATTTTTGGGTCTCAGTCACTTGTATAAGTCCCTCTGTACAAATTCAAACAGTGCGCTCACTGATAAAACCCTGGGCCTCTCCTTGAGCTGTAAGCCCCAAATCTTTCTTTTTCAAAGCACTTTCTCCTTTGATTTTGAATATACTATTGTTTTTAATCTCTCTTTGTTGAACAACTAACCAAACAGCATGAAAGCTCTACAACCGAGTAAGTGTTTATATGCTTTCATTTACCGCTTTCATATATATATAACTGTATTGTGGGGCTGCTTCACTGTAAGTTTTCTTTCATAAACTCATATCAACTGTGTAATAATAGTATATATATTTATAGTTTCCCCGGCAACTACGTCTAGAACTAGGTGACGCCATTTCGTTTATTCATAGAAATAGACAACTAGATCCCCAATAGGATCACCAGATACAGTCTTCTCTTCAGTTGTCCTCATTAGGAATTGTCAAGAAACTCTACTCCCAGGGATGAATGTATTCTCCGTGAATGGCATCTTTGAGTTTCTTCCAAATTCTCGAACTTTCCTGGCTTGATCTATTCCTTGTGAATAGCTTACCTTGAATTTTTCGAGGTTTGGGGACTCATCGGCTTCTTAAAAGCATCGACCTCCTCTTGGGCATCGTACAAGGACCCACATGCCTCATAAAAGCAACCCCGCCTCCTCTTGGGCTTAGTACAAGGACCTCTCGGCTTCTTAGAAGTATTCACAGCCTCCTCTTAGGCTTCGTATAATGATATCTTCCTCCGGGAATGATAGCCTCCTCTTGGGCTTCATACAAGGACCCGTCGGCTTCTTAAAAGCTTCCAGCCTCCTTTTGGGTTTCGTACAAATTGTCCCGACGACCTCCTAGAGGTATAGGAACACAAATTAGTCATCTGTAAAGAACAGTCCTTTCATAGAGTCTACTACTGTTTCTCAAAGCATAGTACAAAAGATGAAACTCTAGACTTGGACAGTCTAATTTCCTTGAGTCTCAAAGACATTCTCAAGCACCCCTTTAAAAATAGGAAGAAAACCCGTAGACTCGGACAGTCTCAATACCCTTCGGATTTCCCAATTCCTTAAAGAACAGGAATAACCCGGATCCTCGAATCAAATCCTTGAGTACAATGTTGCTCATATAAGAACTGATTTTCTCTTTAAATCAGCATACTGGACCTGTCACTCAACTGAAACAGTAACCATAACCTCCTCTTAGGCTTTGTATAATGACCCTTCTCCAGTTACAATAGCCTCTCTCTTGGGCTTTATACAATGATTCTCCCCAGCGGAGTCAAACAACGTTTAGCCTCTCTCTCGGGCTTTGTACGAGACACATAAGAGACTCCCTCGTTGAGTCAATTACCCTTTTCGCCTCCATCTCGGGCTTTATACGAGATACAAAAAGGTTCTTATTGAGCCAAACAAATTTTAGCCTCTATCTCAGGCTTTATACGAGATACCAAAAGACTCTATCGTCAAGTAAAAAACCTTTTAGCCTCTCTCTCGGGCTTTGTACGAGACACATATTAGCCTCCTCTTAGGCTTTGTATAAGAAAACCACTGGTTGATCCAATCAACCTTTTAGCATCAAAGTTGTGCCTTGTTCACAGTACAAAAACATCAACAACTCCTTCCCCTTCCTCTAATCGCTGTAAGCGGCAAGCCTCTGGATCATCTACATCCATGCCACTGTCCCTCTTTTAGCATGAGAAATTCCTAAGGAAAGATAACATTGCTCTACACTGAGTTAAAGTCTTCTCCTTCAGGTTAAAATCCCCTATAAAGGAAATTATGGCATTACCGGATTCACACATCCCGGTTAAAGTAATTCTCCCTTATAAACGGTTGTGACAAACAAACCCCTCTTTAGAGATGACAAATTCTCTCTAAAGTTGAGACCTTTCAGCTTCACATCTTGGGCTTTGAACAAGATACAAACTACCTTTCGCTTCACGTCTTAGGCTTTGAACGAGACACCAAATACCATTTCCTCCCATAGAATAGGAGGAACTACGAACGCTCTGATTTCCCTGTTTCGGTAAACGGGAATACGTAGGCATAAGATTGAAAGAAAAGATCTTAGCGAGCATACTAAACAAAAACCCTAAATCCCATATACCATAATCTGAAGCAGTATCCTAACAAAATCCCAGAGAGAAATCAGTATTGGCGAAAATACAAATAACCAATACAAAGGCCCCCACCACATTGATCGCATCCGTAACCTAACAGACCGCTGTTAAACTCAGTATGCAAGCAGGGTTAATTGGAGACATCTATTTCCCTTCCTTCATCAGCTTTAATAGGATAAAAAATAAATCGACCTGTAGTAAACTCAACCGCAGTGAGAGCGACCAGCGCTTAAGAACCGCGTCCAAAATCGCTCGATACATTATGGTGCTTTGAGGTTGTCGACATTGCGCACGTGCCTAGAATAGAAAATCAAGAGGCTAACAATTTGGCTCAGATTGCCTCCGGGTACAAGGTGTCGGAAGAGAAGTTGAAAGACTTCACTGAGATTAAGGAGAAAATGGTGTCAAACGTGCTACCATCATCAAGCTTATCAATCCCAAAAGATGAGGGGACCCCGACAGAAAGCTTAATCGAAAGTTGGGGGAAATTATGAAGTTTTCGCTATCAGCAATCTATCATCGTCAGATTGGAGACGACCAATCATCGGGTATTTGGAGAATCCGGTGGAAAATACTAATAGGAAGACTAAATACAGAGCCCTAAGTTACGTTCTAATGGGAAACGAGTTACTGAAAAAGACTCCAGAAGTAGTGTTGCTTAAGTGTCTGGGAGATACATATGCATACCTGGCAATTTCGGAGGTCCATAGCGGGACATGTGGAGCTTACCAAGCTGGCCATAAGATGAAATGGTTGTTATTTCGACAAGGTGTTTATTTGCCAAGCATGCTCAAGGATTGCATAGACTTAAAAAAGGATGCCAAGATTGTCAAAAACATGCAAACATTCAGCACGTGCCAGCCAGCGAATTGCATGCCATCGTCAATCCATGGGCCTTTCGTGGATGGGCATTGGATGTCATAGGTGAAATTCGACCAGCCGCGTCGAAACAACGAAAATTCATCCTGGTGGGTATAACCTACTTCACAAAATGGATAGAGGTTGTGCCTCTAGCAAAAGTAAATCAGGAGGCTGTGATTGAATTTATCCAGAATCATATTTTATATGGGTTCGGGATCCCTGAAACCATCACTACAGATCAAGGTTCTGCGTTTATTGGCAAGAAAATGCAAGAATTCGCAACAGAAACGGGTTTCAAGTTGGTTACTTCGACACCATATTATGCCCAAGCAAACGGTCAAGTCGAATCAGCCAATAAAGTAGTGATTGGACTCATCAAGAAACATGTGGCTAGGAAGCTGAAAAATTGGCACAAGACACTAAATCAAATTTTATGGGCGTGTCGAATGTAACACCCCAATTTAAATTATTTAATCGTCGTGTGTTATTTTGTATTGTTTGGTCTGGTTAAGGGTGTGTGGTTGAGTGCGTAGGGATAATAATAAGATAATAAGGATTAATATGGGGGCATGTCCAATAATAGTAGTATAGAATTGAATATTATTATTATTATTGTTATTACTATTATTATTATTATTATTATTTTTGTTGATTAAAAATCTGAATTAATTAAATGGATAAGGGGCTAGTAGAAAGTGATAAGGGCAGTTTAGTCATTAAGCTGGAATTAGTGAGAATTAGTGAGGGGTTAATCATAGTCAGATTTTGGAAAAGAAAGGGTTGGAGAAGGAAGAACAAGGAAGAGCTAGGGCACCCATCTTCATCAATTTTCGCAGGAATTTGATCAAATTCGAGGTAAGGGGGGAGAACGGGTTTAATATTGGTGATATAATCATGAGAGGGTAGTGGGGAGTCCTTAACCCCGTAGGAATTTGTATGAATACATGTTATTTTGTGATTCGTTGTGCATTGGTAAATCTGTGATGAAAAATGTATAAATTGATTGGTTGTGGTTCTGAATTATTTGATCTCTTGATGTTGTTGCTGCTGTGTGAACATGTTTGTTGCAGGTCTGTTTTGATGCAGGTTGAGAGAACGAGATTAGACCTAAGGTCTATAATTTTGACTAGTAATGGTAGGTAAAAGAAGTAAGATGACGAATAGGACCTAAAACTGATGTAGAAACAAATCTAGGATTGAATTAGAGTAGAAAGGTGAGGATCCCGTAGCAGAACCTGGACTGGTGTGGGAATTCAATTCGCGTAATAGATCTGGACATACGCATAACATGCAGCGGGATACGTGTTATGATATGGCCAATATGCGTAATGGAGGGCAAAAGGAGGTTTTGGCACGACCCTCTGCCCGTACGCGTAACATTACGCGTATGGGAGCTTGGCAATACGCGTAAGAGAGGGGTACGCGTATTGGGATCTAAAGGTGGAATTTCTGGGAATGAGCTGCCTCTGCCCATACGCGTAATAGGTAGGGCAATACGCGTATGGCAGAGTGAGGGGAGAGGCCCTACGCGTATGATACGCAGCAGGTTGGGCGAGCGAGTTGGGCAATACGCGTACGGCCAGGGGCAATACGCGTATGACCAGCGAGAGTGCAGAATTTTGCCGTTTCGCGATTTCTTTCCCGTTTTCGCGTACGAAGCGATTCCTTTCGGCTTGAGAGGTTGGGGATAGATGTCAGAAGCTGAGAAATGTGTAATTGGTGATGAAATTAATTGACTTAGTAATTTTGGTGAATTAATTAGTAATTAGCTAAGTAACGTTGTGTGAGGTATTTTCCATGTGGTGTATGTTGGTGATTGGTTCATGTGAGATCAGGAGGATCATGAGGATGTATATCTATTATTATACATGTGTATTATATGCATAATTGTTGTTATGCATTCATGGTGTCGGTGGTGGTGAATCATTACTCAAGAGGAGTGTATGTGATTCACCCGAACTCCAATGAGGAGTGTGGTGGGGATAAATCATTGCCAAGTAGGGGTGTATGTGATTTATCCGGGTTCGATTGAATAAACCATGGTGATTTTGGTACCACATGCATTGTGTTGATGTTTTAAGTCACATTGCATTATTATGTGTTTGATGAAGTTTGAATGAAAATGACAAGTATGTCGTGATGGTGTGTTTATGATATATGCTTGTGTGAGTAACTACACTTAATATGTATTATTCACCGTTTATTATTGAATGTAGTTCTCACCCCTCTGTTGTTTGTTGTGTTTGTGCTTCTTCGGAAGTACAGATAATCCAGGTACTTGAGTGTGCATGGAGTGCGTGTTACCTGATCGAGTCTTAGGAGTCGCTCTGATATGTAACACGCGATTTTGGGGAATTTTTATCATTTGTTATTCGATATTCATTATTCATTTGGTTACGTATCATTTCTTTTATTGAACTTATGGTGGACCACATTTTAGGTGGATTTTGATGTTGTTGGCATGTGGCCGTAAATTGAATAAATAATTGTTTTTCCTCTGTTTGATTTTATTAATGCAAAGAAGTTTTGTTGTTGGTTTTATGGATGTAGCATCCTACTGTTTGGTTGTAACTCTGATTATTTTTGTAATATTTACTTATTTTGTAAAATGGGAAAGTGGGGTGTTATAATTGGTATCAAATCAGGTCGGTCCGTCCGACCAGGTTTTGTAGTAGAGTATGTCCTTAGAATAGGAGTCGATTGTGTGTTCTGACCGTATGTTGATTGTTGAACAGTATGGTAGGAAGGAATGATGATGCTCTTGCTGCTGCTATGCAAGCCATGGCATAAGCGGTAGAGAACACTAATCAGGCTGGGGATGCGCAGTTCCGCGACTTAGCACAGTTTCAGAGCAATAAGCCGCCTACATATGAGGGAGGTATTTTGGATCCAGAGGCTGCGCAGAAATGGCTGAAGGCTGTTGAGAAGATCTTTAGGACCATGGGATGCAGTGATGCTCAAAAGGTACGGTTCGACACTCATATGCTGGAGGGAGAGGCTGAAGTATGGTGGGACAATAGTCGTCAGAGGTTGGAAGCTGCAGGGACTGAGATTACTTGGACCATGTTTCAAACAGAGTTTCTGGAAAAGTACTTTCTGGAAGATATTCGAAGTGCAAAAGAGATTGAATTTCTGGAGCTGAAACAGGGTGATAAGACAGTTGCTGAATATGCTGCTCGATTTGAGGAATTGGTACAGTATTGTGCTCATTACAATACGGAAGAAGCTATGACTTCTAAATGCTTGAAGTTTGAGAATGGGTTGCGTCCCAAGATCAAACTGGGCATTGCTTGTCAGAAAATAAGAAATTATCCAGAGTTGGTAAGTAGAAGCATAATCTATGACAATGATAACAGAGCCAGAATTGCTCATTACAAAGTTGTGAATGAGAAAAGGGTAAGCAGAGGTTTGGAGGTACTCCTTACAGTGCTCCAACTGATAAGGGGAAACAGAAAGCTGCAGCAGGAAAGAAACCAAAAGGGGAAGGAGTGGTTCCTGATACTCTCAAGTGTTTCAGATGTGGTGGCGCGGGTCACCGTGCTAATAATTGTCCGAATGAAGTGAAGAAGTGTTTCAAGTGTGGTCGACTAAGTCATGTGATAGCTGATTGTAAAGCCACTATACCTACCTGTTATAACTGTGGAGAGAAGGGTCATATCAATACTCACTGTAAGAAGCCAAAGAAGTCTCAGGCCGGTGGGAAGGTGTTTGCCTTGGTGGGAGCCCAATCCACCGATGAGGAACGTTCCGTCAAAGGTACTTATTTTATTAATGATATTCCTTTGATTGATATCATTGACACAGGTGCAACCCACTCATTTATTTCTGTTGACTGTGTGAAGAGATTAGGGATTATGCCGTCTACTCTAGATCAGAGGATGACGATTGAAACTCCGTCTATTGGTTCTGTGGTTACTTTCTTGGTGTGTTTGAAGTGTCCGCTGACTATGTTTGGCAGAGATTTCAGAGTGGACTTGATTTGTTTGCCACTCGGTAATCTCGATGTTATTTTGGGGATGAACTGGTTGGAGTTCAACTGAGTTTATATTGATTGCTTTAGGAAGACGTTATTGTTTCTTACTCCTGAAGAGGAAGCTTTAGCGGATTCGTTGTCTAGCAGGGAGTTGAGGACATTGTTGGAGGATGAAGCGAAGATGTTTGCAGTGTTCGCCTCGTTATCTGTTGAAAGCAAGACTTCAGTTAATGAGTTGCCTATGGTAAATGAATTTCCTGAAGTATTCCCAGATGATATTACTGAATTGCCTCCGACAAGAGAAGTTGAATTCACCATTGATCTTGTTCCTGGTGCTAGACCTATATCTATGGCACCGTATAGGATGACTGCATCAGAATTGGCAGAGTTGAAATCTCAGATTGAAGAGTTGCTCGATAAGAAGTTTATTAGACCGAGTATGTCGCCGTGGGGAGCTCCAGTGTTGTTGGTGAAAAAGAAGGATGGTAGTATGCGTTTGTGCATTGATTACCGTCAGTTGAATAAAGTGACCATTAAGAATAAGTATCCACTTCCGAGGATTGACGACTTAATGGATCAACTTGTGGGAGCTCGTGTTTTCAGCAAAATTGATTTAAGGTCGGGTTACCATCAGATTAGAGTAAAAGAAGGTGATATTCAGAAGAATGCGTTCAGAACTCGCTATGGACATTATGAATATGCAGTGATGCCTTTCGGAGTGTCTAATGTGCCGGGTGTGTTTATGGAGTATATGAATCGTATCTTTCACTCTTATTTGGATTAGTTTATTGTGGTATTTATTGATGATATACTGATTTATTCTAAGACTGGCGAGGATCACGCAGAACATTTGAGGATTGCATTGCAGGTGTTGAAGGATAATAAATTGTTCGCAAAGTTCTCGAAATGTGAATTCTGGTTGAGGACTGTGAGTTTCTTGGGTCATGTTATTTCTGATGATGGTATAGCGGTGGATCCATCTAAAGTAAGTGCAATACTTCAGTGGGAAGCTCCGAAGACAGCAACGGAGATTAGAAGCTTTTTGGGTTTGGCAGGTTACTACAGAAGATTCATTGAAGGGTTTTCTAATTTGGCGTTACCATTGACTCAGCTAACCAGAAAGAATCAAGCTTTTGTTTGGGATGCTGCTTGTGAGGAAAGTTTTGAGGAACTGAAGAAGAAATTGACTAGGGCACCGGTGTTAATTCTACCAAGTCCAAGTGAACCTTTTGTGGTGTATTGTGATGCGTCTAAGATGGGATTAGGCGGAGTGTTGATACAAGATGGCAAGGTGGTGGCATATGCTTCGCGGCAATTGAGGGTACATGAGAGGAATTATCCTACTCATGATCTCGAATTAGCTGCAGTGGTTTTTGTATTGAAAATTTGGCGACATTATTTGTATGGATCAAGATTTGAAGTATTCAGTGACCACAAGAGTCTGAAATATTTATTTGATCAGAAGGAGTTGAATATGAGGCAGAGAAGGTGGTTAGAGTTCTTGAAAGATTATGATTTTAATTTGAGTTACCATCCGGGGAAAGCTAATGTTGTAGCAGATGCTCTGAGTAGGAAGACAATTCATATGACGGCATTGATGGTGAAAGAAATGGAATTGATTGAACAGTTCAGAGACTTGAGTATGGTTTGTGAAACTACACCGGAGAGTGTTAGATTGGGTATGCTGAAGGTGAATAATGACTTTTTGGATGTAATTAAAGAAAATCACAAACTTGATGTGAAGCTGGTGGACTTGATGCCTACAGGAAGCAATGATTCTGATAGTGACTTTAAAGTGGATAATGTTGGGGTATTGAGATTTTGGGGCAGAATTTGTGTACCGGATAATGCGGAATTAAAGAAAGCGATCTTAGAGGAGAGCCACCAGAGTAGCTTGAGTATTCATCCGGGAGCTATGAAAATGTATCATGACTTGAAGAAGTTATTTTGGTGGTCCGATATGAAAAGGGACATAACTCAGTTTGTTTACGCTTGATTGACATGTCAGAAGTCAAAAGTGGAGCACCAGAAGCCTTCAGGATTAATGCAACCGTTAGAGATTTCGGAATGGAAATGGGACAGTATTGCTATGGATTTTGTTACTGGTTTGCCAAATACGGTGAGAGGCTTTGATGCTATTTGGGTAGTGGTGGATCGACTTACGAAATCCGCACATTTTATACCAATTAACATCAGTTTTCCATTGTCAAAGCTGGCGGAGATTTATATCAGAATAATTGTGAAGCTACATGGTGTTCCGTCGAGCATAATATCAGATAGAGATTCGAGGTTTACTTCATAATTTTGGAAGAGTCTGTAGGAAGCCTTGGGTTCTAAATTGAAGTTGAGCTCGGCTTATCATCCACAGACCGATGGTCAGTCAGAGAGGACTATTCAGTCGTTGGAAGATTTGCTGAGAGCCTGTGTGTTGGAGAAAGGTGGTGCGTGGGATACTCATTTGCCATTGATAGAGTTCACGTATAACAATAGTTAGCATTCTAGCATTGGAATGGCGCCTTTCGAAGCCTTGTATGGTAGGAGGTGTAGGACGCCTCTGTGTTGGTACGAGACTGGTGAGAATGTGGTGCTTGGACCCGAAATTGTACAACAGACTACTGAGACAATTCAAATGATCCGTGATAAGATGAAAGCGTCTCAGAGTCGACATAAAAGTTATCATGATAATCGAAAGAAAGACTTGGAATTCAGTGAAGGTGATCACGTGTTACTGAGAGTCAACCCAGTGACTGGCGTTGGACATGCATTGAAATCAAAGAAGTTGGATCCTAAGTTTATTGGACCGTATCAGATCTTGCAGAGGGTTGGTGCAGTTGCTTATAGGGTGGCGTTGCCACCTGAACTTTTGAACTTGCATGACGTGTTTCATGTGTCGCAACTTTGAAAGTATGTATCTGATCCATCTCATGTTATCTAGAGGGATGAGGTGCATATCAGAGATAATCTTACTGTGGAGGCGATGCCGATAAGGATCGAGGATCGCAAGATGAAACAACTCAGAGGAAAGAAGATACCTTTGGTGAGAGTAGCTTGGGGAGAAGCTGCTGGAGGAAGTGTGACCTAGGAATTGGAAAGCAGGATGCGAGAGTCGTATCCAGAATTGTTTCCATCAAGTACATTTTCGAGGACGAAAATAATTTAAGTGGGGGAGAGTTGTAACACCCCAATTTAAATTATTTAATCGTCGTGTGTTATTTTGTATTGTTTGGTCTGGTTAAGGGTGTGTGGTTGAGTGCGTAGGGATAATAATAAGATAATAAGGATTAATATGGGGGCATGTCCAATAATAGTAGTATAGAATTGAATATTATTATTATTAATATTATTATTATTGTTATTACTATTATTATTATTATTATTATTATTATTATTATTTTTGTTGATTAAAAATCTGAATTAATTAAATGGATAATGGGCTAGTGGAAAGTGGTAAGGGCGGTTTAGTCATTAAGCTGGAATTAGTGAGAATTAGTGAGGGGTTAATCATAATCAGATTTTGGAAAAGAAAGGGTTAGAGAAGGAAGAACAAGGAAGAGCTAGGGCACCCATCTTCATCAATTTTCGCAGGAATTTGATCAAATTCGAAGTAAGGGGGAGAACGGGTTTAATATTGGTGATATAATCATGAGAGGGTAGTGAGGAGTCCTTAACCCCGTAGGAATTCGTATGAATACATGTTATTTTGTGATTCGTTGTGCATTGGTAAATCTGTGATGAAAAATGTATAAATTGAATGGTTGTGGTTCTGAATTATTTGATCTCTTGATGTTGTTGCTGCTGTGTGAACATTTTTGTTGCAGATCTGTTTTGATGCAGGTTGAGAGAACGAGATTAGACCTAAGGTCTATAATTTTGACTAGTAATGATAGGTAAAAGAAGTAAGATGATGAATAGGACCTAAAACTGATGTAGAAACAAATCTAGGATTGAATTAGAGTGGAAAGGTGAGGATCCCGTAGCAGAACCTGGACTGGTGTGGGAAATTCAATTCGCGTAATAGATCTGGCCATACGCGTAACATGCAGGGCGATACGCGTAATGCTATGGCCAATACGCGTAATGGAGGGTAAAAGAAGGTTTGGCACGGCCCTCTGCCCGTACGCGTAACATTACGCGTATGGGAGCTTGGCATCACACGTATGAGGGGGGGGTATGCGTATTGGGATCTGAAGGTGGAATTTCTGGGAATGAGCTGTCTCTGCCCATACGTGTAATAGGTAGGGCAATATGCGTATGGCAGAGCGAGGGGAGATGCCCTACGCGTATGATACGCAACAGGTTGGGCGAGCGAGCTGGGCAATACGCGTATGACCAGCGAGAGTGCACAATTTTGCCGTTTCGCGATTTCTTTCCCGTTTTCGCGTACGAAGCAATTCCTTTCGGCTTGAGAGGTTGGGGATAGATGCCAGAAGCTGAGAAATGTGTAATTGGTGATGAAATTAATTGACTTAGTAATTTTTGTGAATTAATTAGTAATTAGCTAAGTAACGACGCGTGAGGTATTTTCCATGTGGTGTATGTTGGTGATTGGTTCATGTGAGATCAGGAGGATCGTGAGGATGTATATCTATTATTATACAGGTGTATTATATGCATAATTGTTGTCATGCATTCATGGTGTCGGTGGTGGTGAATCATTGCTCAGGAGAAGTGTATGTGATTCACCCGAACTCCAATGAGGAGTGTGGTGGGGATAAATCATTGCCAAGTAGGGGTGTATGTGATTTATCCGGGTTCGATTGAATGAACCATGGTGATTTTGGTACCACATGCATTGTGTCGATGTTTTGAGTCACATTGCATTATTATGTGTTTGATGAAGTTTGAATGAAAATGACAAGTATGTCGTGATGGTGTGTTTATGATATATGCTTGTGTGAGTAACTACCCTTAATATGTATTATTCACCATTTATTATTGAATGTAGTTCTCACCCCTTTGTTGTTTGTTGTGTCTGTGCTTCTCTGGGAGTACAGATAATCCAGGTACTTGAGTGTGCATGGAGTGCGTGTTACTTGATCGAGTCTTAGGAGTCGCTCTGATACGTAACACGGGATTTTGGGGAATTTTTATCATTTGTTATTCGTTATTCATTATTTATTTAGCTGCGTATCATTTTTTTTATTGAACTTATGGTGGACCACATTTTAGGTGGATTTTGATGTTGTTGGCGTGTGGCCGTAAATTGAATAAATAATTGTTTTTCCGCTGTTTGATTTTATTAATGCAAAGAAGTTTTGTTGTTGGTTTTATGGATGTAGCATCCTACTGTTTGGTTGTAACTCTGATTATTTTCGTAATATTTACTTATTTTGTAAAATGGGAAAGTGGGGTGTTACATCGAACATCCCATAAGGAGTCGACCAACTCGACTCCGTTTTGTTTGACTTTCGGCCACGACGCCGTATTACCAGCAGAGATTTGTCTGCAAACGATTAAGGTGCAACGACAAAATGATATCCCGTCGAAGCAATACTGGAACATGATGCTAGACGAAATCGTGGACTTAGACGAGGAAAGGATGACAGCGTTAAACATGTTGCTACGACAGAAGGCACGAGTTGCCAAAGCATATAATAAGAAGGTTAGAGAAAAGACCTTTGAAGTCAATGATTATGTGTGGAAAGCAGTGTTGCCTATGGATCGACGAGATCGAACGCTAGGGAAATGGTCACCAAATTGGGAAGGACCATTCCAAGTAATCCAAGTGTTCAACAACAATGCATACGAGATTCAGGAAGTAGGTATAGACCAACGAATCTTAAGAGTAAATGGGAAATATTTGAAAAAATATAAGCCTATGTTGCAAGAGATTCAAATCAAAGGGTATCTTTCCATTAATAATTAGCCAAAATAGGCTGAGGGCCAGGGTGGCTTAAAAAATCTCCCAATGGAGTTACAAAAGTTCGAAAATTTAAAATATAAATGAAGATTAAGCAGGAAACCGGGATTTGAAATCTTCAAAAAGAGTCTTCTCATAAGCAACCTTATCGTCGAGAAGGGCCTTCTTTTTCCGCATCTGGCTGATTGTACCTTTCAGTGCAAGGGGTGTTTCGACATGAGCAATGCCTTGGGTGACTTCTTGATCAATGGTCTCTTGAGCAGGCAGAGGTTCAGCGGAACCCAAAAAGGCTTTCTGTGCCTCGACCTCAACAATTTTCCCTGTAAGTTCAGCTATCTGAGCCTGATAGTCGGAGATCTGCTGGTCGAAGACACGGTGCTTATCGGAACGCTCTTGTTTTTTGGCCTCGAAGTCCCCAAGTTTCTTTTCACAAAGTGAACTGAGGTACCACTCACAGTTCATCTCATTAGTCTTCATCCTGATCTGAGCATCGGCCTGTTTGCAAACTGAGAGGTTTTTAGCCAGTTGGGTGAATAAGGCATCAAATTCAATTAAGTACTTGGCCATAGCAGCAGGAACTTGAAACTGGGAAAGTTCGTCTAATGTCTTAAAAACGTCACAGGCTACAGCTGATTCCTCTACGACGGCAGCCAAAAATTCATCCTCAAACAGGTACGTTGCATCCATTTCTGGGGTAGGGGTGACTGTCGAACTAGTAGGTTGGACGTCTACGGACTCCTGGCGAAGCTTGTGCAGTGCCTTCAAAGTTGCCTATGGATTCGTCTGCTTCGTCGCTAAAATCTCCTCAGGAGTAAGAGTTTTGTCGACATTGGGCGTAGGCGTGTTGGGGCCACCTTCAGCATAAACTTTAGGATTCGTGTTGCCCTTAGCAGTAGTAGCAATAATCGAGGGGTTTTCATTACCACTGGTGGCTGCATCGTCCTTGCCAGCCTCAATTGTGGTGTTTTGAATTTGAGGAGTTTTCGCCGCTCGGTCCTCTTCTGTCGAGGCTCCTTGAAACTCGTCAACCTTTTGGGGACTAAAAACAGTTGGTGTCGCAGGCGGGTTTCCAGCGGTGGCCGTTGCAGTGTTATCTTTCTAAGCAGTGGTCGAATCATCCACAGTTTCCTACAAGAGGAGGTGCAGTAAGAAAATACCCAAGTAATAGATGAGCCAAGAAAAACAAGGACGATGAATACCTCAGTAGTGTACCTTGGGGGAGGAGCTTCAGAGTCGACAGGCTTGAAGACTTCTGAAATTCTGGCATAGCAGACAGCAGATGTCCTAACACATGTCAAGACATTGTTCTGCATAACATTTAAACAAGGAACAGACCAGCAGTCTGATACCTTGAATATCAGTACTGCAGAAACAAAGATGTTACGACATCTGATCCAATATGTTAATCAAAACTGAACTGTAAATTGTAGAATGATAAACAACACAGAATATGATGACCAAGTTCGGTGCAACTCACCTATATCTGGGGGATACCAATCCAGTAAGAAGAATTCATTATCAGTAGTATAGTTTTATGTAAACAACCTCAGGTTTACAAAAAGCACCCACGCTAACCTATCACTACCCAATGAAGACTTTATCATTAGAAGTTACATCTAATTGATAAGAGAACCCCCTCTCACTCCCTAAATCACAACCTGTGATTATCTAACAGTTAATACCTCATAATTGTATCATTCCTATTGAAAGACACTCCTTCCAATACAAAGTTCAGTCAAGCATCCTTGACTAACAAGTTAACTTGGATTTGCTTCAAAGCTTCATTCAAGAACACTAACAGTTCATTGCCTACGGGCTTCTGAATCTGTACAAGTACCTATATCTACCACACTGCATCAAATTGATACAGAGGGAGACTTACAAGAGAAACCTACGACTCTCAAAACCCTAAACCCTACTTTAGAAAATAGGATTCCTAAGTCTATGTCGTCCTCTCTCACTTTTCTGTCTAGGTCTTGGTCTTCTATAGTCTTTTGCTGAGTTGGGCTTCATATCTTTGATCCTTGATCCATTGCCAATCATGCCTTGAATCTTGGAACAGATTTAAAGAAAACTTGCTATGACAGTCATGATGTCGAATCTTCATGCTGTGACATTCTATTCAACATCTTTAGTCTGGGACTGAAACCTTCATGTTGGAACATCTTTCCCAACATTATGTTTTACCAAAATTTTAGTCAAACTCTTGAAGCTTTCAACTTCAGCAAGATTTCTAGGGACAACAGGTTTCAAGGTCGAAGTAACCATTTTGGATGGCACTTTCTTGATTGGGACTTTCTTTTTCTTTACCAGTGGAGTAGCTGGAGGGGATGTTGAGGTTTCAGTGGGAAAGATCCTAGATTGGGTGCTTGCACCGACACGTCCTCCTCAGGAGATGATATTTTCTTAGAGTCCTAAAACAAACAACGGAGTAAGATAAATAGCAAAAACAAGTGCAAAGGAACGTCGAAACATGTTATACCTGTGGTTTTAGCGTTTTCGATTTCTTTGCAAGCCTTGTTGAGGTCGATGCAGCAACTGGTTCCCATTTTTGACCCTGGGAGACAAGCACAAATGATTAGCTAGAGACAACTAATGGAATAAAATTGAAGAGTTTAAGAGGTACCTTCTTTGATGGGTCTTCTGTGGCATCAACCCCTGAGTGTTCTCGACAAGCACAACAACTGTCGAAGTATGAGCATCGCCAGCAAGGGCAGCAAAGGCATCAACCATGTTTTCCAGGAAGAGGTCACGTTGAAAACATTGGGTTTGGTATTCTGACCACCAGACATCAAAGTCCTCTATGGTAAAGAAGGATGGTTGGAACGAAAAAATAGGCAACTCAATGAGTTAAGTCGACCTAGCAAATTTGAGGCAATTTTTGTGGCCCGTCAAGTTCAACAGTCGACCAGCCCGAACAATGTCAGAAGAATGCCGCACTAAAGACTTAGGCATCATCTAGCTCAGGCCGAATTGACGTGCCACCAAGTTGGGTTGGTAGTTCATAAACCTGTAACCTGTATTCCCTGTCTTAATTCGGAAAGATAACACGATGGGAGTCAGAAACGCCCTCCATATAGAATTCGATTGTGCTGCTGCTTTGGGGGAAACACCAGGGAACAGATTTTTGAACCACGTCAGACTAAACTTTCGATCCACGAAGGGTGCCATGCTTGGGACGAAAGACGTGGTTTCCACAAACATGTTAAGATACTTCATAAAGAGAGTTTTATTGGGAGTTTCCTGAGTGGTCATCAGGGCAAGTCGAACTCCCTCTATGGAACGCTCTTCGTTTAAACGATCTATCGCGACAGAAGTAGGATAACTCAGCTGGTGTTTGAAGGTGGCGTTAAGCCAATGTTGCAATAGCCACACAGGCCCTGAAATGTTCAAGGCCTTGGTGGTCTCATGAAGAAGTTTCAATCGCAAGGCTGATAGCCCAAGGGAGTGATAAAGGGAGACTAGCAAGAGCTTACCTAAAGAGACCTGTCGACCTTCGTGAATTTGGATCGCCAGGTTGATGTAGCTTTTGGCTATTTGCAGAGAGCCAGGGCAGAAAAGATAACACGACAACCACAAAGTCAGAAAAGCGATGTGTTCCTCATCTGCCACTTCTTTGGAACTTTTATCGTGGTAATCTTCGATGTAATTCTGGAAACCAGCACGCTCGAAGTCGAAAGTGTTGGTCATTTCCAGAGTCGGGTCAAAAGTTTCGCCTAAAGGAGAAAGGCCAGTGATGGCCGCCACGTCGAAGAGTGTTGGCGTGAACATACCGCAAGGGAAGTGGAATGTGTAGGTCGACCCTTCCCAAAAGTACATCGACGCCAGCAGTAAACAAGGGTTAACCCTGTGAGCATTCCTTGAGAGTTGGATTGCGTCGAAGATGCCAGCTGCCTTTCATTCATCCTGACGCTTGCCTTGGACCTTGTTGAGCCAAGAGATGTAGTCTTTGTTGCCAGGTGTAGGCATTTAGCGAAAGACCCTAGCTTTGGGCGCCATGAATTTG
Organism: Lathyrus tuberosus; assembly: GCA_022829125.1. Classification (NCBI taxonomy): domain Eukaryota; kingdom Viridiplantae; phylum Streptophyta; class Magnoliopsida; order Fabales; family Fabaceae; genus Lathyrus; species Lathyrus tuberosus. The sequence goes on from JALAZF010000017.1 coordinate 24,731,587, forward strand.
AGGTCTAAGGTGCCACCTTTCTCATTAGCAGGTAGTATAGTGGGAGCGTAATAGTGAAAGAACGATTGAAGTTCTTAATTATTTGGTTTCTTATCAGGATACGACCCAAAGAAAGCATGCAGTTTACCGGCCACCGCAAAAAGAATGATCATCTGACGTTGTTAGTTCGCTATCACTGCGTCATCAACGGATATGGGTTGAGGAAGGGGTCTGAGAGATTCTTTTTCACAGAGGACGAAGGCAATAGGGTTATTTCCGATGGTGTGAGTAGCAGAAGCAGTGAATGTTGAAGAAGCCATGCAAATGGAAGTTGATGAGTCCAAGCCCTTGAGATTGGCATCAATTTTGGTAAAACTAACTTAGCAGAAAGATGTTGGACAAGATGTCCTGACATGATAAACTAACTGCAGGTTAAGATGTTAGACAAGATGACCTATCAGGTGGATTCGACATCTTTGTCTGTTACAGTTTTGGAATAACTGTATTTATGTTCCAGGTGTGATTGGAATATGATTTGATCCCAGGTGGCATCTGAGATTGAGGAATCAGAGATTCTGATTCTAAAAGGAATATGCGGTTTCCTAGTAAGGAGACATTTTTGGAAACTTGGGATTGAAGAAAAAAATAGGTCGCAGATTATGTGGAGTAGAATTGCAGCATTTTTGAAGCCCATATCCAGTTCTGTTTTGCTATATAAATAAGATGGATTTGACCTAAGAAAAAGATATTGTAGCTGATATAGAAGTACTAGGGTTTGCACTTGTGTGAGCCTCTCTTGTATTGCGTGAATACCAGAGAAGGACAGTTTATTGAGTTGTAATATTTTTCAGTTATTGCTATGATTGGAAGGGAAGTGAGAAGGGTCTCATACCTAGGAGTGTTTTAGGTAGAAATCTAGGAAGGGTGGTTTCTAGGTGCTAAGTTGTAAACGTTGGAGTTTAGCTTAGAACCAATTCTACTTAGTTGATTTTATTTCTGGCTTGTTAGCCCCTAGACATAGGTGTTGTTGATCACCGAACTGGGTTAACAATTTCCGTGTGTTATTTTCTTTCTGCTGTTTGTTTATGTTCTTCCTTAATCCTTGTAGAAGCAGAGATTAAGTGTCACGACATCCTGTCTAACATCTTAGTAATCTACTTAACCAGAATTTCAATTGGTATCAGAGCAGGGATCCTGCTCTGTATCTGGGTGAGATTCAGGGACGATACTTTCTGGTTCGATGGATAAAGAAGGAGGGATTCTAAATAGACCACCAATACTTGATGGTTAAATTATGAATATTGGAAAGTGCGCATGGTGGCGTTTATCAAGTTAATGGATGGTAAAACTTGGAAGTCCGTGGTTAAAGGGTGGGATCCACCTAAGATCAAAGACAAAGATGGGAAGCTCACTGATGAGCTAAAACCTGAGGAAGACTGGGATGATGATGATGATAAACTTGCTCAAGGTAACTCTAAAGCCTTGAATGCATTTTTCAATTGTGTGGTCAAGAACATCTTCAGACTCATCAAAAATTTTCTTTGTGGCAAATGATGCCTGGGAAATCTTGAAGACTGCTCATGAAGGAACCTCTCGTGTTAAATCCTCAAGACTTCAACTTCTCATTTCTAAGTTTGAGAATTTGAGAATGAAGGAAGATGAGAGTATTCAAGAATTTCATATGAATATTGTGGACATTGCCAATACTTCAAGTGACCTTGGAGAAAAGATTCCAGAAGCAATGCTTGTCCAGAAGATTTTGCATCGAAGAGGCTCAAGATATAAACACCTTAAAAATGGATGAACTCATGGGTTCTCTACAAACTTTTGAAATGAGACTGAATGAAAAATCTGAGAAAAAGAAAAGCTTAGCCTTGGTGTCAGATCATGATGAAGGAAAGACAAACTCCAATGAAGTGATGTCTAAGGCTGTTGTGTTTCTGGGAAAGCAGTACAAACAATTGCTGAAGTAAATGGATGGGGAATCAAGATCGAATGCTAAATCTCAATCATTCAACAACTATAAAAGAAATAACCTTGGAAGAAACTCTAAGTATGAAGAAAATGATGACAAAGGAAAAGGGATCAGATGCTATGAGTGTGAGGGATATGGACACATAAAAAATGAGTGTCCTAACTTTTTCAAGAGAGAAAAGAAATGACTCATTACATCCTGGTCTGAAGATGAGTCTGCAAGTGATGGAGAATCACCTAAACAAGTTTCCGCTCTTACAGGAATATTCAATTCTGATATAGAATCAGAGATTGGAGATCTATCGTATAATAATCTAATCAAATCCTTCAAGGAGCTTTACAAGAGATGTGCTGAAATCTGCCAGCTAGGAGAAGGGTAACACAAGATTATTATGCTCCTTGAGGCTGAAAGAGAAAAACATCTTGATGTTATCTCTGATCTTGAGGAGGAAGTTGTTGTGCTCAACTCCAAGCTTCAAAATGTGATAAAAAATGTTAGGATGCTCAACAGCAATTCTGATATACTAGATGAAACTCTGTAAGTTGGGAGGAATTCTGGAGATGTCAGAGGACTTGGCTACAATGATCAAGAAATGCCAAGCAAGAAAAGAAATCCAGAATGCAGTCTCAATCAAATCAAAAGAAAACAGACAATGTCAAATAGAATGTCTCAACATCATTATAGACATCAGAGGAGACAAGACTGGAAATGTCATTATTGTGGCAAGTATGGCCACATTAAACGCTATTGCTACAAGCTACATGGATATCCTAAAGGTAGGAGTGCTGGAAAGAGAAGGAGTTCCAAGAATGATTCTATGGCCCTAGTAGACCATTCCTCTAAAGAGGAGTACACTGAAGAAAAGTGGTACTTCGATAGTGGATGTTCAAGACACATGACTGGTGTCAAGAACTATCTGGTGGATATAGAGCCTCATTCCTCCAACTATGTCACCTTTGGAGATGGATCCAAGGGAAAGATTAGAGGAGTTGGAAGATTGGATCACGCTGGGAATCCTAGACTGGACAATGTGCTGCTTGTCAATGAATTAACTGCAAATTTGATTAGCATCAGTCAGCTTTGTGACCAAGGTCTAAAGGTCAATTTCACCAGATTTAAATGTCAAGTTGTGGATGATAGAGATAGGGTTATCATGAAAGGTGTCAAATCAAGGAACAATTGTTATGTATGGACCGCCTTGCAGATGGAGAAACATCATAAACCATCCTCAGATCCAAACATTGGAAGATTAACCAAAATAACACATAGGAGAATGCAACTTTAGACTATCACAAGGATTGAGAATCTTCTTCAAAAGGCCTCCGTGATTTGGGAAATTGCTGGAAATAAATGCTCTTATGCTGTCACAACAGACTCAATCATAGAAACAGATGAAACAAGTGCTAAAAATGATTATCTTCAGATCATTGTGTCACACCTGTTATGCAAACGAGTATGAAAATGCTATGCAAATGCCATGTTCGAATATTTCCAAAGAATCATTCTGCTTTGATTCAAGTTTTTCACATAAGAACCACAAGAAATAGATGGAAATGATCAGCAGCGAGTCTCAAAGTTAAGATCCTTAAAAATACAAGAACATGTATGCAGTCATGTTATGATAATATGGATGCAGAGACATGGGATCAGAAGTGCCACATATAATTGGACGTGTCTGTGCTGCTGACGGACTAAGTTCAAAGGCCTGCTCTGATAAGAAAACCTAAACACCCAGAATATCCGAATAACCAGAATACCAGAATGATCAGAATATCGGAATAATCAGAATATCGGAATGCCAAAATACCAGAACACTGGAATAATCAGAATATCGAAATAATCAGAATATCAAAATGCCAGGCTGATAAATCCACATGATAAGAAAACCAGAAAACTAGGTAGGTTGAAGGTCAAAGTTACCTGCAAACCTGTAAGCACCCAACCCCTCTCATATGTGGGTTCTAAAACCAAGGATCCTCAGCGTCACTGACTCTCAGGTCGATAAATGATGTTACGTTCACCATTTATGATTTGGCATCATCATCAATCGAGGAGACCTTAACTGATTCCCCTCAAAAGGTCATCCTATGGCAAGTTCTCAGCTTCGGATCATCGAATCAAGAAGCGTAATGGGTTTGCCATTTCTGGTCTGCCATTATCACCTCCCCAGCAGAGTCGCTAGTTGTCGCATCTGCGAAAATCAACCGGCGGAAAAGAACAGAAGAGTCGTCACCGAACATTATTTATCCCAACGCAGGGAAAAGAAACGATCGAAGAAAACCTTAAAAGGGAAAGGAATGGTCATCACAACCATAGTCTGGGTTCGGGAGTCGGTTACGCGAGAGGAAGGTATTAGCACCCCCTCGCGTCCATCGTACTCGATAGGATCCACGCTTGTTGTCTCGATCAAAGGCTGTGGGTATCTGAAGCTCAACTGCTAACTAGAAGGGATAAGACGAGAAACGAAAAAACGGGGAAAAAAAAGAGGTGACTCGATAGGACATCGCCTTCCTAGGCCTACGTATTCCCTCGGGAGCGGGAAAGTCAGAGTCAACGTAGTTCAGAGGACTACAGGATTGTGGGGGAAGGTTGCTCGCCAAGACATTGCTGTCTTGTGCCTACGTATCCCCAATCGGACCGGAAAGAGGAAGTCAGAGCAATCGTAGTTCGACCTAATAGGGTATTGATGTTTTGTGTTTTTTAATGGAAGACGCCAACGTTCGCGTTCCAGAAGTTTAGGTGTTGCCGCTCGATGCGAGGAGTCTTATGCGTTTACCTGTTTGCGGTAGAACGGAAATGACGCATCCTTTACGAATGGAGTGAGGGAGATGACAAGAGAATCTTGAATGAAGACGATTGTTTGTTTTGGTTTTTTAGAAGAAAGTGTTTTGATTGATTGTGTTTGTGGTATGTTTCATGCTAAAGACTATGACATAGGAGCGAATACTTTACAAGGTCGATCTCAATGGAACATTTGCAAAACATCCTAGAAGAGTGAAGGAGACCTCCACTAATCATTTCCCATGTGCTTAAGGCTCGTGGCGCACTCCACATACGATAATTATTAAGTGTTTTTAGCTTTTCTTTTGAGATGAGAGAAGAGAAATGACTCAAAGGTGAAAGGAAAGCACTAAGGGAGACTAGATCTTAATGTTATCATACATGGTGGCCCTATGGTTGAGGTTAAGAGAGGACTAACCTACTTGTTATCATACATGGATTGCTAGCCTAATGTCTCTCATACCTCCAACTTAATCGAAAATTAAGCTTTTCTTTTGAGATGAGAGAAGAGAAATGACTCAAAGGTGAAAGGAAAGCACTAAGGGAGACTAGATCTTAATGTTATCATACATGGTGGCCCTATGGTTGAGGTTAAGAGAGGACTAACCTACTTGTTATCATACATGGATTGCTAGCCTAATGTCTCTCATACCTCCAACTTAATCGAAAATTAAGCGGAGCTAGGAATCCTAAGGGATCATGTGAATCAACACAAGTAAACATTATTCTAAACAATCACAAAAGAGAGAAGTGAATAAGAAGTGGGATGAAAAGGAATCATGTAAGTGTAAAATAGCAGTGCAAAGTATCATAAGCAACTTGCCATCTCCATGCCAAGCTCAACTATCAAGTAGTCGAAAGAAAAATACAAAACTATGTCCTAATGCACAAGGAAGTGCTCTAATTCTACCATAGGAGCAAAATTAAACCATACGCAATGAAGAGTGAACCCTAGAGGTACATACCATACAAGGAGCAGTAGCAAATGATATGTGGAATGATACATTTGAATGTCAAAACTTTGTACAAATATGGCACATTCAAAGTCCAAGTGAAAACAACAAAGTTAACTTTTCATTCGTGTTCAAATTTATGGAAGCATAATACCAATTAGGAGCCTATGAAGTGACCTATAAATTCATGTGGGCAGACTATGATTCATGCTAATCCATATGTGAAATGATGTACAAAAATATCCTAAAGAGGATTGCACAAATGCATCATCAAACTAAAACACCTAAACAAACTTCAAGCATAATCGAGTAAGCAACCTATGGTTCAAAAAGAATCATGTAGGTCATGATCAAAAAGCAACATTTAAGGATAAAAAAAGGCACCTAAATGTAATTGTATATAGGCTCAAACATGCCCTCAAAATTGGTTTTAAAGAACTCACACACCGACATTAAACTTGACCTAGTTCCAGCAAGTATAAAAAATTGGTCATGTAATAGAATTGTCCACGAAAAATAGTTAGAATCTTTGGAAAATTAGGAGAAATTAACCATGTCATGTTAAGGTCAGTAAGTTAACATGTACAAAAAATTGGATCAAAGTCATGCACTAAGAGTGTCCAAAAAATTGCAAACATTAGACATATTTCACTTAATGATCATGCAAACACAAGTCACAAAAGTACTTAGCAAGTGACTTAAAAAACATGATCCAAGCATGAATTTAACATGTCAAGATCCTATTATCAAGTGTCAGAACACACACAAAAACTTGGATCACAACTATTAATGGAAGGTCATTTTTCAAGTCTTGAATCACAAGATATGTCCATAAGAATATCCATCAATCAGAAATTGAGAAAAAAAATACTAAATGTGATTAAAAATGAAAGTAAAATTGATAAAAAATAAATAAATAAAGCATTATAGAACACCCATGAGTTTATTTGGGATTTTTAGCTAAAAGGAATTATTTTTAATATCCCAATTTCAAACGTGTGCAAAAAAAGAGAAATGAGAAAACACACAAGGGGAACAAGGGGTGCGCCCTAAGTAGAATCTCAGTTCACAATTCCCTGGGCTAACAAATGGGAGGTGAGATTAGTAAAAAACACTTAAGCCCAATTCACAATGAATGGGATCCTCCCGTCCCAACCTCAGGAAACAAAACTTCTCAAGATCAAATGTTCTCTCCCCTTAATATTCACTTCGCCGGAGACTATTATCACCGCCGCGCCGGAAATCGCCTCCGGCGGCGGCGGAGGGTGTTACTACACAAACCTCATATCACCGTGCTCGCCCTCGCTCTCTGAATCTCAATCTAGCCTCAATTTTAACAAATTCCTAACCTATATCTCAAATCGCGCACAAGTGTTCAAGAACCCTAGGTATTCAAATCGGAAATTATATGGTGATCGAAGACGAATTAAGGCTCAATATCTGGTGGTTATGGCTCCTCAACATTCATACTACAAACCAGCAACAAAAACAAAGTAAGACAATGGAGATTATGGCATTTCGCGTTTACCTACGGAGCCGAGGATTGCTCTGGTGATGGTTGGAAAGTAACCTGAAGGTGATGCAGAATAGAAAACCAGAGGGGAGGCTCCAAAGCTCAGGAATTGCGAAATAAACGCAAGAGTGGAAGCTCTGATTCAGGTGAAATCTCGTATTTGCGAACTCTTCTTCTTCTTCTTCTACTATTCTTTTTTTTTATCTTTGACTTATTGATTCTGTGAGCGTGGTTCTTGGTGCGAAGTCGTGTGTGCGACGATGAATCTTGGCAGGAAGGGAATTGAGATAGTTAGTAATGTGTAAAGGGTGGCTGAGCTCGTGTTATCACAAGCTTCAAGGTGAAGCTTATGTAACAATGGAGGGATGAGCTTTTTGTGAGTATGGGTGGAGAGCGAAGAATGAGGAAGATGGAAAAAAAAAGAGAAAATGGGAAAGATAGTGATTAAATTGTGAAGAGAGGAATGAAGATTGGTTATATCTGATGAGGGAGGAGGTTGAGATTCTGTTATAGTTAGTTGTAACTGTATTGAGAGTTAGTTACAGAGTGTTGTTGAGAGTTAGTTAAGAGTGTTGTTGAGAATTTTGGTTAGTTTGTGACGATTATGAATGAAGGATAATTAGTTAGTTAATGTTAGTTTGTTAGAACTCTGTTAAGTTAGTTGCGAAGTGGAAGTTAAGTTGAAGTTGAAACAAATAACCAGGGTTGTTTGTTGAAGGTTGGAGGTTAGAAATAGTTCGGATTAGTTGTTCATTGGACTTCAGTTAACTCCCTTTTATACTTGAATCGTTGTGTTTGAATGTATTTTTCTTTGCTAAACTGTTGAAGTATGTGGCTGCAGAACCATAGTTAAATTAGACCAGAACAAGATGAATTAGTTGTGAAGTTATGAATTCGGTTAGGTTAGTGGTGTTTGGAAAGCTATAACATTACTTTCTGTTTGATGCAGGGTGGGTATAAGACTTGGAATGGACTGGCTGTGTTCTGCTATAGGCTGTCGTGTTGATGTATCGTTTCGCCCCGGTGATAAAAAAAAATTCTCAGAGGTCTACATAAGGCAACTTCGATTTGCAAACTCCTTCCGACAGAGCTTCTTCCGCTTATCACAGTGAGCGCTGAGCTAGTGGGAGATGAAAATAGACTCTGCTGTTCACCCACATTAACTGAAGGACCAGGTGGTTCTGCCATAGTTCTCATGACGACAACAGACTCATATGTCGTAATACCCTTTCGGATCAGGGTCATATGAAAAAGAATAATTCTCTTAGTGGTATAATCACAAGTAAAGAAATTGTTGTGCCTATGGCCTCTATTGTAGCAAACGGGGCTCGAGTGAATCCGGTTCTAAGCTCCTCAGCTATCAGATACTCATTCTTAGCAGCAAAGCTTCTAATAAGCATAAGAAACTCAACTCTGCATTCGACTACAAGCCGAAGCAAGCCCACCGCCATTAGGCACACAAACGAGGTGTAATTCTTCCTTTCAACACAATTGTTCAATAGTGATCGGATCCATCTACACATTTGTCGCAACTTCTACAATGTTTACTGAACTTTCCTACCTCAACATTGCATAAAGTACAGAACCAAACATCCTCCTTCCTTGATTGTTGTGGTATGAAATAAGAACTCCGTGCCCTCCATTGCTACGAATAATACTTAGAAGCATGCTGAAGTTTCTTGTTGTGTGAACTGACTTGCTGTTGTTATATTTAGTGCACTGCTATGGTATGCCATGTAATTGGCTTAGTATTGTCTAGGTTTACTTGTCATGGCAATGTAAGTTACAATTCTTTTCTTTAGATGATATTAATTTGAATAAGTAGCAATGCCATGTTAGTTGTGGATGGGTTTGTCATGCTTGAACTGAATATATGTTGCAACCATATTTGATATTGGGCAAAACACAAATATGTCATCAAAGATATGTTGACCTGCCGAAGTGCTCCTTTACTCCATCAATTTTGTATTGTAGATGATTTTTTCCTGACACTATAGTATGTACTTAAACCACATGACTGCATCTATCATCAACACAAAACTGTATATTTTAAGTGATATTTCTGAGTCTTCTTGTAAATGTTTCAGTCCTCTTTTATCTGCCATACTTCAAATCAATCTATGTCTGCTTCTAAAAACAAGGCTTAAACAAAGTCCGATCTTCATATGTATTTGGGAGAGATGACAGCAATAACAATACTAGCATGAAATGCCATTCATGACTCTACAATATAAATATTGGTTGTCGTTTATGTTCCAATGACACTGACTCACTGCTGTTTTTCTTTTGTTCAGGTATTGTTTGTGCAGAGGTTTTATTGCACACGAATACACTTGTGACATGGCTCATAATTAACAGCAGCAGAGATCGCAATTGACAATGATGCCCTTGGAATCTCCACAGTGATCAATAACTTTATTCATACTCTGCAGCAGAAGGTAATGCTTCTCAACCTTTCGCATATACGATTCTTCGGAGCTTTTACATTATAAGTATGTTGTGTTGCCACATGGATTCCAAGCTGCTAATTGTTTTGAAATTATTGAACAACGATGATGTTGGTTGTTTTCAGTTTGTCGAGCTGCAAATCTGCTACCCGATATTCACATATCTACATCCCGTTTGAGAAGTCCACCCTTTGAATTTGGCAGATAGCGATTCAGTTAGCTCTGTTAGCGAACTGTCATGTGAAGTGTTTTAGATCTCCCTTGTAACTCATGGCTTGTTAATGGCAGCTGACATTGAGTGTGTTGTAGGGTAATGAGTTTGCTTGAAGGTACTGTTGAATTCTGCTCTATTACATGACAATTATCTAATCATTACTTAAATTACTGTCTTATTTCATTTCCAGATAATGTCAACCAGAAATTTGAGGGCAGGAACATCTCTTACCTCAACATCAACAAGTGGTACCAGGATAATCGATAAGGTCGAGAGTTCTGAATCACTCTGAATCATATCAAGAGCACGCATTTGATCCTTTCTTTTCTTGGCACAAGACTTGCAATCAGATGTAGATGGTGGAAGAATCTGCTTGACAATGAATCTCTTCACAGGAACACTTCCCTTCTTCAGGACGACATTCAATCTAGATGACTCGCTAACCGCCATTACCGCGGGGATCGTAATAATAACAAATTTTGTTGAATCGGGGTCACGGAAAAACTCACACACTTTTACCGTCTTCTCCTCAACCATCTCCAGTTTGTCAGAGTTTGTTATGAGCTTTTCTGCGGTGAATTATCTGATATGTGAAGAACTGCTGCTTTTATTTGTATTTCTCATTACTACAATGTATCTATTCTTCTGTGTTATTGAACCGCCGCGAGACCTTGCGTCATGACCTTTTTTTTTGTGTTATGATTTCATTATGTTCAGCTATTGCCGGACTATTAGAACCTTGCACCTTTAATTAGTTGCCTGATTCATCATTCTAGTCTTGACAGCTTAAAGACATTGCCGCTAAACCTGACATGATAGAAGCTAATGTGATTGCCGAGTGTATGAGACACTACGAAACCATTTTTCGCAAGTAATATAGCTAGTTGGAATAAGGTCTTCCATGGCAATCTTGTGTATTTCAACCACGCTGCATGAAGGCCAGCTAACTCGCCAGGAACTCCCGTTGACAAGGCACCTAAGGCCTTAGCTTCGGGATTTCTCTGATACATATTCTGTGAAGCAACAATTGGAGCAGTTTCTCACGTCAAAAGCTTGAGCATTAGAGCTAGAAGATGATTTCATAACCATGAAAGAGCCACCTCCTCTGCCACTTGAAGCCTGAAAAATAACACTGACGCATAACGCAGCACCCACTGCAGTATCAACAGCATGCCCGCCAAGTCTAAGCATTGAAACACCAACAGCCGAACAGCGAGCATCGCAGCACCCACTGCAGTATCAACAGCATGCCCGCCAAGTCTAAGCATTGAAACACCAACGGCCGAACAGCGAGCATCGTCAGCTGCAACAGCTCCAATTTCGGATTCAATAACTTCTCCCTTATTGTCTGATTTTCCCTCGTTATACTTTTCTGCTCCTTTCAATATCCCAAAATCATGTCGGCTGTCGCCTCTTACTGCTAGTCCAATACGGTTGGCAGCAAGAAAGAGGAGAAGGAAACATAGAAAAATGTTCCGTTTGGGAGAAACATGATGATTGGGTCCCAATCCTAACAAAGGAGAGTCCATTATTATCGGATAGTAGTTGATGAAGAGATAATGTTTATGATAAAATAATAGAGTTGTTGTTGTAGTTAACTATTGAGTGTATGGGTTTGAAAATTGGTTACAAAAAAGAAAATTATCTATGCACTATGGATATGACTTTTAGAAAGGACTAGTGCATATGAATTTAAGCTAATGAAAAATAGATTATGAATTTGCAAAAGTGGACAAATGGTTAATTGAGTTTTCAAATGGATATCAAAATGGTTTTAAAGTGAAAAACATAATTTGGATACTGGTTTATGGAAATGGATTTAGCAAAATGAATATTAGTTTTAAAGTGAAAAACATAATTTGGATATTGGTTTATGGAAATGGATTTAGCAAAATGAATATTAGAAAGGAATGGTTAATAGCAAAATGGTTATTTGGAATTAAGATAAAGTTGAAATGAATTTGAGAATGTAGGAAAAATGGTTAATTAGATTAACAAATGGATATGGAAAACGGTCATTTATAAATGGATATTTGAATGGTTCATGAAATGGATAATTAGGCAATTGGAAATCTTGATTTATTGACCTTGGAACATGCCTTCCAACTAAGTCGTAACCATGCACCTTCCATCCTAGACTTGAACCTAATCCTTGAACAAAAAACCAATTCTCAAGAACTTGATGCCATGATGAATCTTTCCACCAGTAAACCCTTGAAAGCCACATAATCAGGGAAATAAACCCTAATCATGTGATAGTGAGCCCAAGAAGATGATGCTTTTTGATGATTGAAATGGCTAGACTTTGAGGATCAACAAAATCATAGCTTATGGCAAAATTCATTTGTACCCTTGATGAAACCCTGATCTTCTGAGAAACGTAGAGAAATAAACTCTGATTCAAGACCATGGTGAATTTCAGAGACAAATAGCCCTGGTAGATTGAAGAAGAAGAAGTCCATGATAACCATACTCCACAACCCTAACCCCACACTTCACTGCCTGAAGAAGAACCAGAAGAATCAAGCTTTATTGAGGATATACCTCAGCCACTGTGAAACCCTAATTTGCAAGATCACTGATCCTCTTGAACCAATGTGTCCTATGTGAGATGAGGATAATGAGGCTTCAAAACCCTAGCCTGAGGATCATAGATAGGAGGGAGTGATCCTCTTCAAGTTCCTTGCAAGTTTCAATCTTCTAATGAAATGGTGAACCAAGTATAATGCCTTGAGGCATAAGGAGCCTTTGCAGCTTAAGTGCTTGAGTATATCCCATTCTCTTTGCTTTGCACAATCAATGATAGAAACCTCTGATCCCATGCCTTAGGAGGACCAATGATGCATGTGTAATGCTTATGACCTAAATGCATATGAAATGTAAAGCATAAGCCACTTATTGATGGTATAAATATGAGGGAAAATTTTGAGGTGTTACACATTGGAACTGAAAGTGTTTTTCTATAGCGTAATGTCATACTAGATGTCATGACATCCGACTGCAACATCTTGAACTCCTCTGGTGTTACAGAAGTACAAAGAAAAATTCTGAAAGACAAATTAGGGTTTTACTTGGTTTGTGGGAACACTATTCAAGGGTTCGTATGGGTTGAAAATCAAATCACCCAAAACCGCTTCAACAATACATACCCTCACTCTGCTCTAATCCTCTCAAACTCGTTCACGCTTCAGATTGAAGAACAGGCATATCGTGTTTATGTGAAGATGTCTCAACAACAATCACCAATACGAGCAACCAAGAAGGACACTGCAGCAACATCTGATTCTAGGTCAAAACCTAAAGAGCTACACGCTGAAGATGTAATTGATGTTGCTCCGCTTGCTATCATGCCATGCAAAACGGACAAATTTCCGATTAGAAGATCAAAAACTATCCCACCAGGTAACCCTTCGAATACCTCTGATGCTTTCTCTAGTCCTAGGAAAGGAATAGAAAGGTTCAACACAGATGAAATTATTGATAAAATAGTAGAGAGACTCATAAGTCAGGGGGATATAATGAGTGTTGCTGGAATCACCAGACCCCTTGCACAAATTATGCCACCCAACTCACCTCAGGATTCGGATGTGACAAAGAGAAAAACTGACAAAAGAGGAGATGATGATGAAGTGTCAGAAGGGAATCTGCACACCCTTGCTGACTCTGTGGTTAAAAATGTTGAGACAGATGATGAAACATCTTCATCTACACAAGTGGCTTCAGAACAGGCTGACAAAATTATCAATTTAGATGATTTGCTCTCTGGTGATGAAGTCATTACAACAAGCCTTAAGCCTAGTGTGTCTGAACGATTAAGAGGGAGGAAAGATAAAGATGTAGACATCTCTAACAAGTAAACTAAGAAATCTGCAGTTGGACCCCATAGGCCCTGGAGCAAGGTTGCTGTTGGAACCAAGAAAAGGAAGGCAGAGTCTGAAAATGAATTAGACTATGGACAGAGTTTCATAAAGAAACCAACCTCTAAGAAGACGGTTGTCCCACTTCCTAAACCTCCCATGGACAACATCTTCTTTCATGATGTTGTAAGTGTTAACAGGTGGAAGCATGTTTATCATAGAAGAATTGATTTGGAGAGAGAACTGGGACAGAATGCCCTCCAGTGAGAAGAAGTAATGAATTTGATTAAAGAAGCTGGGTTGTTAAAGACCGTTTCTCACTTTGACTCATGCTATGAGCAGCTGGTTAAAGAGTTTGTTGTAAATATTCCAGAAGGATGCAATGATCAAAAAAGTGAGGACTACTTAAAGGTGTATGTCAGGGGAAATGTTGTGACATTTTCTCTTACTGAGATCAACAAGTACCTTGGCAGATCTGAATGTCCTAAGGCTGAAATTGAAGATTCAGATGACCAAATTTGTAGGGAAATTACTGGGAACACTGTGAGGAATTGGCCCAGCAAAGAGAAACTGCCAGTTGGGAAGCTAAGTGTTAAATATGTCATTCTTCATAGAGTTGGTACTGTGAACTGGGTCCCTACTAATCACACTTCAACTATTTCAACTGGGCTTAGAAAGTTTATCTATGCTGTTGGAAAAAAGCCTTTTGATTTTGGCGAATATATCTTTGATCAAATTCTGAAACAAGCTGCCTCTTCAGCGGTTAAACTGCCAATTTGCTTTCCATCACTAATTTGTGGAATAATTCTTCAACAATATCTGGGGATAATTTTATCTGGTGATGCTATCATGAGAAGGAAGCCACCTCTGACTCTACATCATAAGCTGTTTGTTGGCAAGCATGTCTCAGATATTGCCTCAACATCTACTCCAACATCTGCAGCTACATCCTCAGAGGAGGACACCATTGTTCAGCTGAAGGCAACCTGCAAAGAGCTTGATGATATTATCAAGGTCAACATTGTCAGAAAGGATAAGCTAGAAAGATTGATACAAGCCTTGTCTACTGAGCAGATCAAGAACACTAGAGTCAACGCTGGAGATGCTGAGAAGGCATCTGATGAGAACTGTGATGCAGGTGAAGAAGATGTTGAACATGGTCCTGGTGGAAGTGCAGGACAAGAAGAAGATGATGAGGAAACAGAAGATGACTTTTGATAGTTGTCTTTTTCCTTTCTTTATATTTATGTCTTATTTTTGGTTGCGTAAGGGCTGAATACCCAGGATACTTTTTTTTTTTTTTACTTTTGTTGGGTGTGTAATTTAATTACTATGAACTGATTAATTGGTTTTTGAGTTAGTTCTTTTGCCTTTGTCATGTTCTGGCTAAAAAGGGGAGAAATACTAACATCACTAACCACTGCTGGTATACTACTAACCACTGAGGGGGAGTAGTTCTGTGCTGCTTGTAGGAGGTACAGTTGAAGGGGAGACAAAGTTATGTTTCTGCTGCTGTTCTGATGATGGTCTCTCTGATATGCTTTTGCAGGTCAATTAAAGTTAGTTTTAGCCAAAATCTGCCAAAGGGGGAGATTGACGAGTCCAAATCCTTGAGGTTGGCATCAATTTTGGTAAAACTAACTTAGCAGAAAGATGTTGAACAAGACGTCCTGACATGATAAACTAACTGTAGGTTAAGATGTTATACAAGATGTCCTATCAGGTGGATTCGACATCTTTGTCTGTTACAGTTTTGGAATAATTGTATTTATGTTCCAGGTGTGATTGGAATATGATTTGATCCCAGGTGGCATCTGAGATTGAGGAATCAGAGATTCTGATTCTAAAAGGAATATGCGGTTTCCTAGTAAGCAGACATTTTTGGAAACTTGGGATTAAAGAAAAAATAGGTCGCAGATTCTGTGGAGCAGAATTGCTGCGTTTTGAAGCCCGAATCCAGTTCTGTTTTGCTATATAAATAAGATGGATTTGACCTAAGAAAAAGATATTGCAGCTGATATAGAAGTACGAGGGTTTGTACTTATGTGAGTTTCTCTTGTATTGCGTGAATACCAGAGAAGGACAGTTTATTGAGTTGTAATATTTTCAGTCACTACTGTGATTGGAAGGGAATTGAGAAGGATCTCATACCTAGAAGTGTCTTACGTAGAAATATAGGAATGGTAGTTTCTAGGTGCTAAGTTGTAAAAGTTGGAGTTTAGCTTAGAACCAATTCTACTTAGTTGATTTCATTCCTGACTTGGTAGCCCACAGACGTAGGTGTTGTTGATCACCGAACTGAGTTAACAATTTCTGTGTGTTGTTTTCTTTCTGCTGTTTGTTTATGTTCTTTCTTAATCCTTGTGAGAAGTAGAGATCAAGTGTCACGGCATCCTGTCTGACATCTTAGTGATCTGCTTAACCAGAATTTCAGAAGTTAGAGTCAAGAGAACTTTGGAAGCAAGAAAGTTTGGAAGAAGAAGAAAGTGTGAGAAAATGAGGAAAAGAGAGCCAAACGTGGTTAAGGGGTATTTATAGGCAAATGACATGCAACTGAAAGGTCAAGGGAAAATAACTGTTCCGATTCTGTAGTTAGTGGGAGTCGTTTCAAAGCCCATAACTTAGGACAAGACTAGCCATAATGACATTCCTTGGAAATCGTGGCGCAGAAAGGTGCCATCATCACGTCAGACCGCGTGTGACACGTGGTTGAGATTCGACAGAAGACAAAGCGATTAAGTTGTTGGGTCGAAACACATGTACAGTCGAAATCTCGCAAGGAAAACAAAACGCCAAGTTTCTCGGTCGACATGGTGCTAACTCGAAACTGGTCGTTTAGGGGGGGGGGGGCAATTTGTTAGCTGAAAGATTTCGACTAAGCAAGAAGAATGAATAGTTGGTAGAAAGACCCACATGTGGGTCGACGTCAGAAGGAAAATGGCGAGGAAGCCAACACTTAGGTCGACATAAGCAAAAGATGCGTCGGAGGAAGACCCAAAGGCCACGCTGTCGAAGGGTTTCGACTGATGGCTAACGAGACCGATACAAAGTTGGGGAATCTTTGAGCTGGAAGGAATTTGAAATGCTGAGAACGCGGGGAAGTTACAAAGATGGTGGGTTGACACGTGTCACGACCAAGGCCAACATGGAGAGAAAAACTGTTATTTTCTCTTCCTATTTAAAGCAATGTCCATTTCCATTTAGGGGGTCGCATTTGTAACATTGTGAAAGGGGAACCCTCTAAGTACCAAACGTTAAGAGAAAAGAGTTTACTCCCACAAGATGTATGATAGCGTCCACATTTCTTTTTAGAGCAATTTACATTACCAAAGTTTAAGTTATCTTGCCATTTACTTATTTGTTTTTCTCTTGTTTTATTCATCAAGTCGCATACCTTTATTTTTCAAGTTGTTTATAACTTTCTCAAAATCAGAACCATCCTACCAACATCACACATACTCCAACCGTCTGTTCTGGGATTTTGTGGCCGATCCCGCAAGTAAACCTGCGATAGGAGGCCAGCTGTTGTTCGCGCAAGAATCGCGTGCGAACACACCCCAAGCCAAAGTCCAAAACTATAAAAGTCCAAAATAACTAACATTACTAAAATAGACCTAAGTCGAAATCCTGTGTGAAACAACCTGTTTCGACACTTTGACACACTATTACAACTCGACACACACACATTATAACAATTCGACTACTACTTATTTCTGTCGAGCTATACTTCTTTGACACAAGGAATTACAACTCAACAACTGACAGCTTATAGTTTATGATTGATGGCTGATGACTGATAGCTTATAACTTATAGCTGATGACTGATGACTGATGACTTATAGCTGATAAGCTAATTGAAGTGTTTGGTAAAATGAGCGGTTTAATTAGTTGATAAATTAAAATGACATTAAAAATATTTAATATATAATTGATTTATTTAAATTAAAATAAATTATAAAGGGTAGTAATGGATTTTAGTTAAAATAATAAGGACAAAAATAGAAGAAAAAATGATAAGCTATAATCTATAAGCCAAAACGCTATTTAAAATAGCGTCCGAAAAATAAGCTATAAACTAGTAAAATACATTATAAACTCAAAATGAAAAGATTATTATCAAACTGTCTTTTATTATCACATGAGCTTATAAACCATAAGCTATATACTCTAATACAATGGATTTTATGCTCAAAACTCTAATTTCAAAATTTTAATTAATTTAATTTCTAAAAAATTTAATTAAAATAATTCTTTAATTTAATTAAAATAACGCAACTCTCATTTGTTTTAAGTTGCTTTGACAGATCTTGCTTCGCCAATAAAACTTAAGAAAATTAACGCGCAACCGCGGCTTCCAATTCTTCTCATTCCCTTCCCACGCAACACAACACAACACAAAGTTGGTTCGATTCGATGGAGTACGAATATAACAGAAGCAGGTCGAACCCACAAGTTCCGATGTACCGTGCTCCGCCCTCTTCCATCTACCCCAAGATCGGCCCTCCCCCTCAAACCGCCGCCCCTCCCCCGCCTCGTCCGTTTCCTTATCAGCACAATCCCACTCCTTCACCTTCTCGTAATTCTCTCTCCCATTTCCCCTTCTCTCCTTACTTGATGACAACAATTAGGGTTTTTCATTCTTTATCCGTTTTTCTTCCAATTCGTGGAAAACATAAAATCGAAACAAAACTAAATAACTCTGTTTATTGATTTTGCAGTAGGATTGGGGATTAAGGTTGCCATCAAGCCGGAATTTAGGATCACGCAGCCGGTAACATCCACTCGCTTTTGTAGTTGTTTCGTTTATTATTATTGTGAATTGGTACAAGTATTTGAGTTTGATGATAGCTATGCTTTTACTTCTCAATGCTTGTGGGTTGTTAATAGACATGATTCCTTTGTTAGGTTCATTTGGATCATGGTTTCACCTTACTCCTCTCAAAACTAGGGTGCATTAAAGGAAAAATCTATAATTTAGAATTGAATAAAGTATATGCATTTTTGAGTTTGTGGAAAAACCAAGTCTTTGAGAGGCTTCTAGTTGCTAATTTTATTTGCTCAAGTTACCAACTCTGTCGCACCGTGCGTCAGTGTTGGTGTCCAAAACCTACACCGAAACTTGTGATTATGTATATTTTATTTATTTTTTCAAATTATTACCGGTGTCGACGAGTCAAAGTTTCGGTGTCCGTGCTTCATAGGTTACCAATGCATGTTGGTTTATCACACCGGGCGTTATCTTGAAATACAGTCACAGTTCACAACAACTGCTTAAATATGTCCGCCGGCATCTATTGTATACCTCTTATTGAAAGTGAGTTGCCTTTTTGTATTTATTTTGATCTCAGATATTTCATAAATCTAGGAATATAGGATAGCTGTATGATGTCGCTTTTTTAAGAGGCAGTTATAGCAGGACCTGTTGTATGTTCTTACTTTTACACATTAATCCAGTGGGGTTTCTCCATTCAAACCTATGTAATTTCCTTTAGAGACTGTTCTTCCCCACTCCAAGCATGTGAAAATACTCATGCTTTGCATATTTCATGAACCAAAAAATTAAGATATTACAAAAATTAAGATATTACATAGTGACTCAACATGAATGTCTTTTATATTATATGTCATGCATGTCCTCTTATGTGAGATTACTTTGGGCTTAAAGCAATCGCAGATGCTTATGCTACTAGGTAAACTTGTTTTTATCTGTTTTTATAGTTGAATATGATATGACTTTTGTTTGGTTTTTACAAATTTTCAGCCTCATTTATTACCACACGTGGGAGATATTCCACGGAGCAACTTCCAATTTGATTTTGGATTGGAGAGGAAAATTTTGGCCGAAGCAGAGAAGGATAACCCAAATTGGAGCAAATTTGGGGTAGACAATCTTCCAACTAAAGCTTCTGATACATCATCATCAAAGGTGATTTTTCTTGATTTAGATCAAGTTCCAATTTATTGTAATCTGTGTTTTATCATTTTTCTCCCGATTCATTATGCAGAGGCTGTGACTTACTGTTTGCTTTTTCATGCTTAGTATATTTTTCTTTTCTGATTATAGATAAAATTCTTCTACTGTTTCCAACTCACATGGTGTAAAATGTAACTATATTTCCAGGTTACTTCTTCAGATCCGATTGTGAGCAAGTATATAGCCATGGGACTCAACCGAGAGGCAGTTCAAATTGCTGTTACGAATTATGGTGATAATCCAACCAAAGTATGTTCTCTATACCTGTAACTCATAATGGACATGATGTTTAGATAATTCCATTATTTGAAGAATGATTGTCATTTTTTAAATAATAAATTTATGCCCAACATATCTTCATGTACTGACCATGCAAAGTTTGAATAATTCAATGAAACTCAAGCGTTTCTTCTCTTGATATGGTGTTTCCCCTCCAAATGATTACTATGAACTTATTGTTAGTCGTCAAGTTGATAGTTTTTTAAGCGTGTTAGAAAGTGGTCAGTTTGGTAGTAATTTAACCAATGCATACAACAGTGGATGGCTCATTGTCTTCTGCTTCTGGCCATCCCTCCCTCCGTGTTGGTAACAAGGAGTAACTTTGGTGACCTATGGAGTCTACCTGCCCCCTTTGTTGACTAAATTCAATTTTCGATAAGTTTAGTTCTTGTGCCAAAATGGAAGATTTTTTCAACTAAATTCCAATACAAAATAGACAATTAGTTGAGTTTATTATGTTAAAGCTTCTCTACCTCTTGTCCATATATTGCTTCCACTTCAGATGTAATTACCTGCCAACTGAAAATGTCCTTACTTCACTCTTATTTCCCACTCTTTCAGTGTCATTATTATTAGGAGTATGAATTGTTAAGTTAACCATACTCAGCTGTTAACCATTATTAGATTTAAATTTTGAAACCAAACCACATTTCCGTCTAGGAAGCAGACTCTAGACACAGACACACATACCCTGCTAATTTTCATAATATAGGACACTGACACGCACGTACACGTACACACACTGATAGGATACTTGATTTGGGCCTTAGCCCAGTAGAGAGTAACTCCCCTAACAGACTCTCTAAATATATTTCTGACTATCTTCTTTAATTATACTGGAATATGGCTGTAGTTTGGGTGTTGTGCCTCGATATATTGATCACCTCTAATTTGTCATGAAGAGCACTACTTAACTTCCCAAAAGTTGTGTCCACAGCTCTGTTGTTTCCTTAACTGATTAGTTTGTTTTTCTGACTGAGTGTAATATTTCATTTGAAGGTTCAAGAATTTGTCAATGGATACACCCTTCTGCGTGAAATGGGATTTTCATCAAGCAGCGTTGCGGAAGCCTTAGTTATGCATGACAATAATACAGACAAGGCATTGGCACATTTCCTTAATGGCTCATCATGAGACCTCAGCACATATCTGTTGTAGGTATCATTTGTCTATAAAAATATGTGTTCCTTTTGTATAATGAAAAATTCTAAGTAATTGTCAAATATAGGTAGAGTCATATTGGCAATCTCTTATTGTCAGTTGTGGGATATTGGTTTTAGGGATTTGGTGTTTTTAGAGGAAACAAATACACATGATTATTACTCATTAAGTTTATTTGAGAAAAACCTTTTTTTTGTCAAAATAATTTATTGTATTTGCTTTTGGTCAAGATTCAAGTCCTTCTGGTTGCGATTATATATGGTAAATTATCTTTTTATTTTAAGTTTTGTTAGAAATCTTAAATAAGAAACACTTAAGTTTTGTTAGGAAGCTTAAATAAGAAACACTTATTTTAAAATAAGTTAATCCAAAAAGTACCTAGGTTGTCTCCGAGCCAAAATGGGAGATTTTTTTTTTTTGAAGAAGCCAAATTTTATTAAACTATGCACAAGTTGTGCTACAGCAAAGACATTACATCAAATTATAATTCAGCAGTGCCAAGCACTACTAACACCAAAACTGGGAAAAAATTGTACTACTAACTGCAACACTAAGGGACTAATGAAATCGCCAAAATACAAGCTACACCCAGAACTGAAGAAACCAAAACAAACTCAAACCCACTAACAGGATACAAATACCACAAAACAACCAAAGGTACTAACTCAGCCAGATTAAGCCCCTAGATAGATAAATAGAAAACCTAAAACCAAAATCTATGAGTGAACGATGAAAAATCATCACTGGCCCGAACCGCGAGGACACATGAAACACCAAGACAACGATACTAATTGAACACAAACAAGTTAGCACATGAAGATACTAACTGATATCGGCAGCTTTAGACGAGCAGCACACAAGCAAAGCCTTTGTAACTGGTTCAAAGGAGATAAACTCTCCAAAAACCAGAATAAGATATTTCCATCTAAACATAAATTGTCAGCACCACAACTTCGGGAGACAATCCGACGTAGTACCAGTAGCTAGATGAGGGAAAAACTGATTCAAAAATCTACAAAGCTGAATAAATAGAATCTCCGGAACAAATAAGATCAAACCTCCTCAAGATGAGACAAACTTGCCGCTAGCGAGTTGGGCTTCCGATCCTACCAAGGGAACTCAACACTACTAGATAGAAATGAGCCGCCTACACACAAAAACTAGAAAAATTGCCAACCAATGATAAAACTTGTTCAATCTCCAAACTGTATCAATAGAGGCAAAGACAATGACGATACAGCTGCTCAACAAACAACTTTACTCCCCTAACTGCCAACTTCAAGAGACATCCCTGCTGCCCCAGGCTATCGGCTACTCCGAACCACAAAACTAACCGGACACTAAAGTCAAGATAACATTTGAAACGCTACCCTCTGCCTAATAGAAGCATTCCCAATAGCTGGAAACCAATCCCCACTATTGAAAGAATTCATCTCTTCTAACTATAGGATGAAGATGCCGAAAACAACTCCACTGATAAAACTGCAGTAAAACTTTTCTACTCTAACATTATCTCCAAGTGCCATCTAAAAAACAATGAGCCCACAATCTAAACCAACTAGGTCTCAAATTGCTTTGACAAACCAGCCAAGAGCAACATAGAGAATCACATTCACACCTATCTCACTCTTCGACAATACCGGCTAAGGTTGAGACAAGGACTAACTGCCTGCTTTGGAATGTACAATCGAAAGATCTGGATTGAATCCTTCTGAGAGATAGTCTAATTCTACAGCCCCAACCCCACCTGAACCTGATACATCCTGGAAAAAATAAACATGGTAACCTGATTCCAATCCACCCTGAGACTTGGATGATTCCAGCTAGCGCCTTATGACTTGGAAGATTCCTACAAGCACCAAGCTCAAGGTTCTACCTCCACCCTGACCAGACAAAAGTACCGCCAGATTGGCCACTAGACAGACTAGACTCAAAATCTCCCTGCTATCCTCTTGGCACCTGCAGACAGAGAGAATTACAACTAACTGATCTCCCCTTACTCCTTTATCTGACCTAGAATAGCTATTGGATTCGAAAACCATGCTGCTGTATTGAGAGGCAACTCCATTCCTTTAGCTAGTATCCATTTCCAGGCCAGAATTTTTACTTTCTCCGCTATCTGATCAGGCTCAATCTTTTTTATTTGAAATATTTTTTCGTTTCTTGCTTTCCAAATAATCCAGATACAAGCAAACCAAATTATACTTAACTTAGATTCTGACTTTCTATTTCCTCCCAACATACCTTCAAATTGCTTCAGATGCTCAAAACCTACATTATGCAGAGCCGATAGTGTGTTTGTAGAAAAATATATGGGCGATAATTTTTGTTATTTTATTATGAAGAGAAAAGGGCTCCTTTTATAGGAGAAAAAAAAATACAAAATTAACTCCTTTATTTTAGGAGTAATATAATGACACTTAAACAAGAAAATAAATAGCATTAAATAAAAAATATTTCAACACCCCCCCTCAACTTGGTGCATAGATGTCAATCATGCCCAACTTGCTGATTAAGTATTCAAATGTTGATCTTCCCAAGCTTTTGGTCAATATATCAGCGGTTTGTTGATTGGAAGGGATAAATGGCAAGCAGAGAGTACCAGAGTCTAGCTTTTCTTTGATGAAATGACGATCGATCTCGATATGTTTAGTACGATCATGTTGAACCGGATTATGAGCTATGCTTATAGCTGCCTTGTTGTCACAGTACAATTTCAATGGGAGTTCTACCTCTATCTTCAATTCTTTAAGGACTCTGAGAATCCACATTCCTTCACAAATTCCTTGAGCCATTGCTCTAAACTCAGCTTCAGCACTACTTCTTGCAACTACTCCTTGTTTTTTGCTTCTCCAAGTCACTAGGTTCCCCCACACATATGTGCAATAACCTGAAGTTGATTTTCTATCAATAATGGACCCTGCCCAATCTGCATCAGTGAATATTGCCACATTTTTATTATTGGTCTTCTTGAAGAATAACCCTTTTCCAGGAGTTGCTTTTAAGTATCTCAAGATTCTGTTCACAGCTTCAAGGTGCTCTTCATATGGTGCATGCATGAATTGACTCACAACACTAACAGAGAAAGCAATGTCAGGACGAGTATGAGCCAAATATATTAATTTTCCAACCAACCTCTGATATCTTCCAGTGTCAACTGGTGTGTCCCCTTTCTCCCAAAGTTTGGCACTTTGGTCCATTGGTGTGTCAGCAGGCTTACAACCACTCATACATGTCTCTTGTAGGAGATCAAGAACATATTTTCTCTGAGAAACAACAATTCCTTTCTTTGACCTTGCTACTTCCATGCCAAGGAAATACTTGAGGGGACCCAAGTCTTTGATTTCAAAATCTGCTGCTAAGTTTCTTTTTAATCTCTCCATTTCTATCTCATCATTACCTGTAAGAATAATATCATCAACATAGACTATCAAAACAGTTATCATTCCATTTTGACCTGACTTTGTGAATAAAGTATGATCTGCCTGTCCTTGAGTATATTCCTGTTTCTTCACATACTGAGTAAACTTTTCAAACAAACCTCTCGGAGATTGTTTCAACCCGTACAAGGACTTCTTTAGTTTACACACCTGTGACCCAAGGTTTCTTCAAAACCTGGAGGACAATCCATATATACTTCTTCTTCTAAATCACCATTGAGAAAGGCATTTTTGACATCTAGCTGATGGAGAGGCCAGTCTAAGTTAGCAGCAAGGGATAAGAGTATTCTGATTGTGTTCAACTTTGCAACAGGAGCAAAGGTCTCTAAGTAATCTATGCCATAGGTCTGAGTGAATCCTTTTGCAACCAATCGAGCTTTGTATCTTCCGATTGATCCATCAGAATTGTACTTTATTGTGAACACCCACTTACATCCCACAGTTCTTTTACCTGCCGGCAGAGTTGTGGTACTCCAAGTTTTATTCTTTTCAAGAGCTTTAATCTCCTCAAAAACAGCTTCCTTCCACTTTGGAATTTCTAGAGCCTCCTGTACATTCTTAGGATTTTTGACACTAGATAGATTAGAAGTAAATGCAGCAAAAGAGGGAGACAAGTTTGAATATGATACAAAGTTAGACAATGGGTGCCTAGTACATGGCCTACCTGACTTCCTAAAGGCTATGGGAACATTAAGATCAGTATATAGAGAATTAGGATCAAGGAGAGATTTACCTGTCTGAGTAGGTTGACTTTCACTCGATTCAGATTCTTGGCTAAGCTGAGGAATAGGGTCTTCTACTACTTGATCATTGTTTCTTCTGGTATAAATTTTGCCTTTCCAAATTGGATTTCCTTCCTCAAATCTATTTTCTGTTTCATTATAAGGATCTTTATCTGGTGCATTTTGATTAATTTCAGAAAAGACATTTGTTTGATCTTTATTTTGATTTGTTGCCTCAGATTTTGATTGATCCTTACTCATGGAAGGAGTAGGTTCATCTAATTTTTTCAAGGCATTTTCTTTAGGTGCAGATGTACAAGAATCAGAATTATGTGATATATACACATCTTCTGAGATAATTAAGTTTTCAAACAATTCAGGAGAATCTTCATTTGTTTCCCCCCCTGAAGATGATCATTACCAAAAAAAGGTTTGTTTTCAAAAAAAGTAACATCCATTGTTACAAATATTTTCTTGGTATTGGGATCAAAACATTTATAACCTTTTTGAGAAGATGAATACCCAATAAAAACACATTTGATTGTACGGGGTTCAAGTTTACCAAGATGCTTATGTTCGTGAACAAAAGCTGTGCATCCAAATATTTTAAGTGGTAAATCAGATGGAACGAAAGCAATTGGAAAATATTTCAAGAAACTTTGCAAAGGAGTTTGAAATTTCAAAACATGAGATGGCATACGGTTTATCAAATGTGCAGCTGTCAAGACATCTTCACCCCATAAATATTTAGGGACATTGGTAGAGAAGAGTAGTGCTCGTGCAACTTCAAGAAGGTGCCAATTTTTCCTCTCTGCAATCCCATTTTGTTGGGGTGAGTTAACACATGAACTTTGATGCACAATTCCATTTTCAAGGAAAACATTTCCAACAATTTTATTAAAAAATTCAGTACCATTGTCAGATCTAAACACCTGTACTTGGGTGTTAAACTGTGTCTGCACCAATTTACAAAAGTTTTGAATTATTTGACCTACCTCAGATTTTTCTTTCAACAAGTATACCCAATAAAGTCTAGTATGATCATCTGTGAAAGTGATAAACCATTTTTTGTTGGATAAAGTACTTGTTCGATTAGGCCCCCAAACATCACTATGAATCATTGAAAAAGGTTTTGAAGGTTTATAAGATTGAATTGGAAAAGAACTTCAATGATGTTTAGCAAACTCACAAATCTCACATTGAAGTGAAGAAATGTCTTGTTCAACAAAAAGTTTAGGAAACAATGAACTTAAATATTTAAAACTAGGGTGGCCTAACCTTAAATGCCACAACATAATATCATCCTTATTATTTGAAACAAAAAAGGATTTAACAGAAGAAAAACTTATTGGTCCAAATTGATGTCTGGTTTTTTGTTCATCTTCCAAGTAGTAGAGTCCACCACTTTCCTCAGCAGTGCCAATCACCCTCCCCGAGATCAAATCCTGAAATACACAATGAGTATCAAAGAAATGAGCTTGACAGTTTTTATTTGTGGTTAGCTTACTGACAGATAATAAGTTGCAAGACAAATTTGGGACATGTAACACATCTTGGATGGTTAGTAAGGGAGACAAAACAATAGAACCTTTTCCTGCCACGACTGAAAGAGAGCCATCAACTATTTTAATTTTGGAATTGCCTGCACATGGTTTATATGAAGAAAATAAACTAGATTCACCGGTCATATGATCGGTGGCTCCAGAATCAACGATCCATGTACGATTAGGAATGACACTAAGATGGGCTGACTTTGGAAAGTTACCTTTCTGGGCTATGGAGCACGAAGGTGTTTGAGACTCGAGGAGTTTGTACATTTGGTCTAGTTGTTCCTTAGTGAATGGAAATGCATTTGGGGAGGATTGTGGCTCTTGATCAGAAGTTGCTTGAAGTGCACGACCCTCACCCTTCTTTTTCCAATTAGAAGGTCTTCCATGAATTTTCCAACAAGTCTCACGTGTGTGATAATAACGTTCGCAATGATCACACCAGGGTTTACCATCTTTCTTACCATTTTTCTTGTTGTCTTTATTGAAGTTGTTTGTGACAAGGGCAGAACCATCAGTTGCTGATTTTGATTTTCCCATCATCACTCTTTGTCTAGCCTCCTCCCTTCTGATTTCTGAAAAGGTTTCTCGGATAGTTGGCAGCAGATTATTTCCAAGAATTCTACCTCTTACTTCATCGAGTTCCTTGTTGAGACCAGCAAGAAAAATAAAGACACGGTCGTTCTCTTGCGCCTTAATAAACTGAACACGGTCTTCAGTACACCTCCAGTTATAATCATAGCACTGATCCAACTCTTGCCAAAGGGCCATCAATTCATTATAGTAGGTAGTGACATCCATGTCATTCTGCTTTAAATTCCATAACTTTGATTTTAGATCATAAATTTGAGAGAAACTTTTAATATCAGAGTAAGACAGTTTTACAGCCTCCCAAACATCTTTTGCTGTAGGCAGATACATGTATGTTTTTCTCATACCTACGTCCATAATATTAATAAGCCAGGCAATAATAGAAGAGTTTTCAGATTTCCAGAACCCGTAATTAGAATGTGTTGTTGCAGGCATCGGAACATCACCTGTAAGAAAACCCAACTTCCCTTTGCCTTCTAGAATAAGTCGAACAGTTTGGGACCATTCAACGTAGTTTGAGCCATCTAGTTTCTAAACATTAACCTGAAGATAGTTATTTTGACCTCCACCTCCAGAGTTACTGTAACCACCATTAAATGGGTAGCCATAACCGGACCCAAAAAGGTTGTTATTGGGATCACCTCTGCCATAACCGAACCCACCGTTAAAATTATTGTTTGTCATGAACCTGGGCATTTCAGGCATGGTAAATCCACTTCCTCCGCCGGAATTGTTGCTGGTGCCGCCAGAATTGACGTTGGGGACGCTGTCGGAATTGTTGTTGGCGCCGCCGCCGCCACCTCCATGACCACCTCCGGAATTGTTGTTGGTGCCGCCGCCTCCACGACCACCTTCGGAATGAGGTGGTGTTTGGTTAGGGTCCACCATAGTTTGGATCGGTCGGATAAAAGAACGGGCCGTCAGAAATTTTTTTTCGGGACGCTGCCCCGAACTCCACTAGTTAGGGAAAGCTTTACAGTATCACCCAAGCCCTAACAGAGCTCTTGATACCATGTAGAAAAATATATGGGTGATAATTTTTGTTATTTTATTATGAAGAGAAAAGGGCTCCTTTTATAGGAGAAAAAATACAAAATTAACTCCTTTATTTTAGGAGTAATATAATGACACTTAAACAAGAAAATAAATAGCATTAAATAAAAAATATTTCAACAGTGTTAAGCCATCGACCTAATAAGTACCATACTCCCGCCGTTACCAGACATTCAAAAAACAAATGTGACACCGTCTCTATTTTACCACACTCTCCGACACAGTCAGTTCCACTGTTCCTAATCACTCATCTCTTTACCAAATTATCTCTTGTTGCAATTCTATTATGAAACATGCTCCAGACTAAGCAGGAAATTTTCCTCGGTACCGGTTTATTCCAAGCTCTTGCGCATTCCTGGGCTGCTGGATTTGCCGACTGCCTTAGTAGCCACTTATAGTTTTCGCTGACAGAGTAGGAGTCTAATTGAGGCCCCTCCCCAAGATTGATTTCAGTTAAGCTCTTCCACCTTGAGGACTTTACAGACTTACCAGACTCCTCTCCATCCAAACGATTAGTTAAATTGTTTTACTAGTTGGAAAGGTATTTTTAAAAGATGGATGGGAGAACTATGATGGTTATAGTAGATAGATTATGCCATTACTTAGCATATGTTTGTTTCGGCAGTGGTTTATCAAATCCACTGCAAAAATATCAGGTTGCTTTGCAGCTTCACATTTTCAGGCAGTAATGCCTTGGGAGCGATAAATGACAAACACTCCCTACTTTCACAGCAATAATTTCTTGGTTTGCGATAAATCGCAAACACACATCGATCTAAACACAACATTAAAACAAGGGTTGGGATTTGGTAACTTTAAGGAGGTAAAGTCACCATTACTTTTTCTCTATTGCTTTTAGAGCATAAATATCGCAGTTTATAAGTTTCTACACAACAATCAAAGCTATTGTGGCAGTTTCAATGGGTAATTGAACAAAAACATCGTTACTACACTCGCAAACGTCATTACATTAGAGAGCGTAGTTTAATTGTGGCGCTTTGCACTTAGGTAGTTGTTCAATTACTTATTTTTTTTTTATAATATAAATGTGAATATAGTGTAAGATTTGGTAGGATTTATTTTAGAGTTTTTGATGGGTTGTATGGATATTTGAAAAATGAAGTTGAATTGTTTAAAAAATTTAAACGTTTAAAATAGTATAAAAAATTAAATAGAATCCATTTAAATAACTCAATTGGATATGATAGACGTGAATGTTCTTATATCACTCAGGCTCATGTCAACTATGGATATGAAGGATTTGAGTACTAGGCAATAGTCATTGATCCGTTACTTCTAGTGTGTACTTACAAGCATTTAGTAAGGAGTTAATACGAGGTTTATGATTTTAATTGTAACCATTGTGAGGATTAAGTTATTTAAAAAAAGTTATTTATGATTTTAATTGCAACCATTGTGACAATTAAGTTAGTAAGAAATGTGAGTATGAGGTTTATGATTTTAAATAATATGTACATGAGTCTGATTTTAAATAATATGTACATGAGTCCAAATTGTATGTTATATTTTATAGTACTGTAGCAATCTAGAATTTAGAGGTCCTAGAATTTTTTTCCCGAAATAGCTGTTTTATATGACAGGTTAGAATACACCAATATTAAGAATTTAGATCTGCATCTTTTAATGTATTTGTCTCGTTTCATCCATTTTTTTTTCTGACGCTAGCATTAATATAATTTAAAGATGTAGTGTCTGTGAGTCTGTACCGTTCCGCTCTCACTTTTTTGCGGGATGTGCTAAGGTTTTAAGCCTGCACCTTCAATTGTGTCTGTCTCAAGTCCGTCCCGTTTTTTGCAGACTTTTGCCAGACAAATTTAAACGGAACAGATATGTCTGTCGGCCATCTCTAAGTCAAAGGACTCTAAGTTTTTTCTTTTAACAATCTCTAGAGGTCATTTAGTCCTAATCCAATGTGCTTATAGAACATGTTCAAGATTTTCTAAAAGGGCGTTGTTTAATAGTACACCATAATTTATTTTTTCAAAATCCTATGAAAATTTGAAAATGTCCCTTCGCTACATCTGGAAGTTATCTTCCAGATACATCTTGAAGTTTTTTGCAGTAAATTTTACAGATTTTGCTAATATTTAACATTTGTTGTTGATATATTTGTGAAATGTTTTGTAAATAATACCATCTGACGTTCAAAATAGAACATGTGCCTACAGAAGGTAACTTTAGAACACCAAGATTTCTTGCGAAAGTTCTTGCGATTTTTTCTCCAGAATTTTTTAGGGATTGTTACTTTGTAGTAAATGTCAAAGTAATATTAGAAGTTTACCATTTTTTGTGGATTTCTTTTTGATTTTGACGGTCGATCAGAACCTGAAGTGGGTCAAGAAAGACGTCTGTGATGCTAGCTATGTTAGATGAGGAGGGGGTGTACCTGCAAGGCATTCCAATGCTAAAGTAAGAATCGGGAGAGGAAAAAGGCAAGTACAAAAGTGTGTGTTTCTTAGGATGATTTAGAATACCTGACCCTTTCGAGAAGGTTTTTATAATGACCCAGCGTGTGGCCAACGATCCCTATTTTCGGGGCGAAATAACCATTTCCTGAAGAATAGGTAGCTGCCAAAAATTAGCCGTTAGGACGGACAGAGGTGCCCGAAACTAGCTGTTGCCACGGGCAAAGACGTGGTTTCGGGCACGGGCGTCGTGGCTATTTATGGATTGTAGAGCCGTGCATGACAGGCAGGAATACCGAGGAGGGACAGGTGACCCTGTGGGCCCTCTGACCATATGTGCCCGACAGAGGGGCAAAAAGGTAAATGTGTTAGACGAAGGCAATTGATCTAGAAAGGGGGGGGGGGGTTGAATAGATCACTTCTTTTTAATTGCGAGTCGGCGCTAAAATTTGTTTTTTTAAAAATATTTTGCAGAAGCGGTCGAGGATAATTCGTCTACACGAACCGAGTTACTAGAAGAATCAGATATACATTAGCCAAATGGAATGAAAGGCTCGATGAGAAAAATTGAATCGCAACTTAACTATTAATCAACTTACCAACAACACTTAATATGGTGCAATCTCCAATGAACAGTAAAAAATTAAACCAAAATTGACAATATATCAAACACCTTGTAAGCATTTAATTTATCGAGCACTTGGAGTGCATAAAACTCCAAGCTAAACCTTCTATGTTAGTTAGTGCAGAATTTTCACTAAGCACAATCCAAAATAATTGTGCAATGGTTTTCAAATCAAATTTTCTGCACTATACTATACCATAATTTTTATCGATCAATTGAACAATCACAAGCCTAAACAGTTCGAAAGTTAAATGAGATAGGGAAAGAGAAACAACACCAAGTTTGTTTAGGCAGTTCCCCTTTCGTCCTCGCTTCGGGTACGTCTGCCCCCAATTCTAAATCTAGAATTGAGATATCTATAATCTTGTTTGCAAATTGTTTTTACAAGAGAAAACTTAGCTATCACACGCTCAAGAAACTCCGTTGACGCATATACTATGTCTTCTCTTCCCTTGATTCGAGTCGAATCAAGTGCCTCGAACTTGTTGGATGAACCTCCGTTTACCGATACTAGATTGAAAGAACACACCAGTCTTCAATCACCTTCACTCGGCTGATTCTGATCCACACACAATTCGATCCCCAAACCTTGTTGCACAATCCTCAGGTTAACGCTACTAGATCGACAAAACCCACCGTTCTTCGATCACATTCGCTCAGCTGAATTCAATGCACACAAGATCTGATCCAAAAACCCCCAAATCCAATTGATCTTGGAGGACAAAACCCTAGAGGTTTTATTCAAGAAAAAACCCACTGAAACACTCACCCCAAACAAGCAACAATTCTATGTTTGGACGTTATCATCTCATGATGCAAATAATAAACAAAAACGGTTATGTGTATTTGTTGAGAGAATGCAAGAATGAAGATGAAGGGGATGAGAGAAAAGTTTCAATGTAAATCTTTCACTTTTTCTTGTTATTATGTAAAAAATAAGGAACCAAGTATTTATATGATGCTAGGACCAACTACAACAAATAACAGTATTTTGAACTTTGGAAAAACCAGAAAATGAGTCACATTCAGCGAACGGTCGACCATAGGGTCAGCATGCGCTAACCCGAGGAAAGTTGAAAATGCAGAAAGAAGAATGTCTACAGCATGCGCCGACCATAGGTCAGCGTGCGCTAACCCGAGGAAAGTTGAAAATGCAGAAAGAAGAATGTCTACAGCATGCGTCGACCATAGGGTCAGCGTGCGCTAAGCATGCGTCGACCATAGGGTCAGCGTGCGCTAACCCAAGGAAAACTCAACAATTGCTAACTTTTCATGAGTCGACCAAAGCTTGGTTTAGGTCGACTCAAGCTACCAAAACACCTAAAAACTGATTTTAGCACATGTTTTCGTCTACTTAGACAATGTTTATGCACACATAAGACTCATAGCATGATCACACATATGTAATAAATGTGCAAGACTCTTCCTATATGTTTGGACACATGATTATTGATTATTTAAGCATTGCAAAATACGGATGCTGACTATGATGAGATGACACCGTCCAAATTACATACTACGAGCTAGTACATGTTTTGACATCATTAAAATAAAGATCAAGTGTAAGACACTTTGCCCTCACGTACTCCCCCTTTTTGATGATGGCAAAGCTTCTTTAGCTTGTCTTGTAATTTGAAGCTCATCCTCCCCCTAACTTTATGCAGTCCTCTAAAATTCAACTTTGCTGTTGCTTTCGCTTGTAGATACCCTTCTCCCTATTTAACAACATCAAAAAGAGAAAAGGCCATGATCAAAGGATAACATATGACATCTTTATGAATTCAATCAACAATTTGCACTCAAGATACATCAACATACATCCACATATAATGATGTTAATGCAAATATAATATGATAAATAAGGCACAATAACACATAGATAGAAACTCAAGGTACATTCCATAACAAAACAAATGTCAACAAACTTCCAAGTCATACAAAGTACATAAACAAATCCCAACATATTAAAGTTATGCAACATAAGTAAAATATGGAAAAATGCACATTTTGAGCACATTATGCATCAAGTAGATATATATAACAAGCCACACATATGCCAAACTTAACAATGGATCAAAATTACATCTAAACATGAAATAAAAATAAATTCAATCCGTATTTTGGGACAATAGGTTACACATATAATTGATCAAGAGTGGTAATCTAAGAAGGAACGATATTACCTCCGACGATTGATGATAAATGCTCTCACATGTAGCTTAGTCCTTTCAATTATTGTTAATCAAAGAAAAATATTGACAAGCAATAGTATAGAGCATGCAATCATGTATATATAATCAAACGCGATCCGAGATATCGAGAACACCAAGTTCCCTACAGATATTAAAGAAAGGCCCCGTCGCAAGAGGTTTGGTGAAAATATCCGCAAGTTGATTCTTAGAATTAACGTGCTCAAATACTACATCGCCTTTCTCTACATGATCCCTAAGGAAATGATGCCGAACTTCTATATGCTTCGTGCGAGAATGTAATACCGGGTTTTTGGTTAGGTTAATGGCACTTGTATTATCACACAAAATAGGAATACGTTCAAGTTGAACATTATAGTCGAGTAATTGTTGCTTAAGCCATAAGACTTGAGCACAACAACTACCCGCCGCAAAATATTCCGCCTCGGCTGTTGACAAAGCAACGAAAACTTGATTTTTGCTATGCCAACTCACTAAGGAATTCGAGAAAAAGTGACAAGTATCACTAGTGCTTTTCCTATCTGATTTGCAACCGGCAAAGTTAGAATCGGAATAGCCAACCAAAGAGAAATCGCTTCTGCATAGGTACCTAAGTATGCGCTTCACGGCTTTTTAATGAGACTCCTTGGGACACGATTGGTACCTAGCACACATGCAGACACTAAACATGATATCTGGCCGGGATGCGATAAGACAGAGGAGAGAGCCAATCATACCTCTATATCTCTTGACATCTACATCCTTACCATTCTCATCTCGACTCAAGTTGACGCATGTAGGCATCGGAGTGTCAATAGCCTTTGAGTTAGCCATGTCGAAGCGCTTAAGTAGCTCAAGACAATACTTCGTCTGGCACACGAATGTCCCTTCATCAAGTTGCTTGATTTGTAATCCGAGGAAATAGTTTAGCTCCCCCATCATGCTCATCTCGAACTCTCCCTGCATTAACTTAGAAAACTCCTTGACCATATTTGTGTTAGTAGAACCAAATATAATATCGTCTACATATACTTGTACCAAAATTTGGTGTTTTCCTTGACGTTTAATGAAAAGAGTTATGTCAACCTTTCCTCTAGAGTACCCTTGATCAAGTAGAAATTCGCTAAGACGCTCATACCAAGCCCTAGGGGCTTGTTTGAGACCGTACAAAACACGTTTTAGTTTGTAAACGTGATCGGGATACTCATGGGACTCAAATCCAGGAGGTTGGGCAACATAAACCTCTTCATTAATGTAACCGTTAAGGAATGCACTTTTTACATCCATTTGAAATAATTTGAAGTTTTTCGCACATGCGTAGGCAAGTAACAGGCGTATAGCCTCGAGTCGGGCAACAGGCACATAAGTTTCTTCATAGTCTATGCCTTCCTCTTGGTTATACCCTTGCGCAACTAAGCGCGCTTTATTTCTAGTTATAACTCCATTTTCATCGAGCTTGTTCCTAAACACCCATCGGGTGCCGATTACTCGATGGCCTCGCGGGGGAGGGACAAGGTCTCAAACCTCTTTTCTTTTAAATTGATTCAACTCCTCTTGCATTGACAAAAGCCAATGTTCATCGAGTAAGGCCTCTTTTGAGTTTTTAGGCTCAACTTGCAAAACGAAAGCGGAGTAATAACAGAAGTTACTTAGCTTGGAACGAGTTGTTACTGAAGGTGTGAGAAAGACACAAGAAATGAGGGGTTTGAATTGTGTTCTAACTATTAAAGTCTTTTCGCCTCTTATCGTTAATGTGCTAAGAGAATATCAGAGTTGCGTTGAGAGACTCTGACTTGCGATGCGTCATTCACATTGTGCGATGCGTGAAGCATAAGCAACAAGGAGAATCTGAATTAGCGATGCATGAATCAGACTTACAATGCGGAAGCTTATCAGAGTTGAGTTGCAAGGTTCTGACTTCCTATGCAAGGTTCTGATAACCGATACAGAAACATAAACAATAAATCAAATCATAAGCAAGAGTAAAGAACACATGATATATCCTGGTTCCCTTGAGCAATTCTCAAGTTAGTCCAGTCCACCCTTCCAAGGTGATTTCGCCTTGATCACAAGGACTTAATCCACTATAATCAAAACCGATTACAGATGCACGGGCTAACACCGGTGACTAACAACTTGCACAATCGCAGCTATGACTAATCCATAATGAACCGTTCAGTGATCCAAGTTAATGGATATAACGGACATTGACCTAATAGAATCCAATCTCGTAAGATCTCATATCAGGATTTTCACAGCTAAATGTTCAGTGATCCGAGTTAATGAATATAACGTTTACTGACCATTTTTCCAGGATTTTCAATGAGTTCCATCAGTGATCTCACAAGAGTCTGACTTACAATTGGTCCTCTTTGAGATATGCCTATCATTGACCATATTTCAGGATTTCCACAATGACACCCGGTCATTGTCTTCTCAAGTCTCCGATCACACTGATCACTTGAGGAATCCTAATTCACATAGAATTAGTTATTCTGGAGATTACATTGATTGCTTCTAAATAAGCTGATAAACTCCTAAGTTTAAGTACATGTGAACACATAGTGTTCTAGCAAGCTATGAGCAACAACTCCTTGCTATCTTCAGATTCTACAACGATGTGTGTTGATTTGACAGTTGGCGACATCCTGTAGATCTTCTTCATCTTCTTCGTTGAACAAGCTTCGAGCAACAACTCTTTGCTTTAGATCTTCAATATAGCTCAGATGATGAAGTGGTTGATGACTTAATTGTTTTCCAACAATGTCTTTGTTCATCAACTTCTGTACTTCCTGATTGTTGTTGTGTTGATAGATGATTCTTTATGTTTCAACAACAATGGTCGTGTTTCCATTTTAACACCATCAGCTGTGTTTGACGATGGTTGACACCTAACAGCAGACACTTCTGTGCTTTGGCGTTAAACTTGCTAAGATTCTCTTTAGTGTTAAGCATAAAACAAGTACATCCAAATGGATGGAAGTAAGAAACATTGGGAATCTTATTCTTCCAAAATTCATAGGGAGTTTTATTCAAGATAGGTCTAATAGAGAATCTATTTTGAATATAACATGCTGTGTTAATTGCTTCTGCCCAAAAGTGCTTAGCCATGTCAGTTTCTTGGATCATGGTGCGAGCCATTTCTTGTAAAGTTATGTTCTTTCTTTCTACAACTCCATTTTGTTGTGGAGTTCTAGGACAAGAAAAATCATGGGATATCCCATGTGAATCAAAAAGGTTTTCAAAGTCTTTATTTTCAAATTCTCCACCATGATCACTTCTGACTTTGTTGATTTTGCAATTTTTCTCATTTTGAACTTGAGTACAGAAGGAAGCAAACACAGAATGTGACTCATCCTTGTGTTTTAAGAATTTCACCCATGTCCAACGATTGTAATCATCAACGATGACTAGTTTGTATTTCTTACCAATGATAGAAGCAATTTTCACTGGTCCAAAAAGATCAATGTGAAGAAGTTCTAACGGTCTGGAGGTGGAAACAATATTCTTTGCTTTAAAAGAGGTTTTTGAAAACTTGCCTTTCTGACATGCTTCACAAAGAGCATCTGAAGAGTACTTCAGATTTGGCAGGCCTCTGACGAGTCCAAGCTTGTTCAGCTGAGAAATTCTTCTCAAGCTAACATGACCAAGACGTCTATGCCAGACCCATTGCTCTTCATTTACAGAAAGAAGACATTTTACATTTTGATGTTTTAAATCTAATAATTTAATTTTATAAGTATTGTTCTTCCTCTTTCCGTTGAACAGGACAGATCCATCCTTTTGACTTACAGCTTTACAGGATGTCTGATTAAAAATAACATCATAACCATTGCCACTAAGTTGACTAATTGACAATAGATTATGCATTAGTCCTTCAACTAGTAGAACATTATTAATAGAAGGAAGCTTACCATTTCCAATAGTTCCGGAGCCAATAATTCTTCCTTTCTGATTTCCTCCGAAACCAACGACACCTCCAGGCTTAAGTTTCAGATCTTGGAACATATGCCTTTCTCCCGTCATGTGTCGCGAGCATCCACTGTCCAGGTACCATGACTGGTGTTTCAATGGTACCATTAAGGATGTCTGCAACATAAATGATCTTATTCTTAGGTACCCATTTTGTGGGTCCTTTCACATTAGCTTTTCCAGAGGTTCTGACACCTTTGGACTTCCTTATATTGGAATAATAGTGTGGAATTTGTGCATAGTGTTTAAGTTTGGGAGTTTTCTTTAGTGTCTGTGGTTGTGTAGTGATAGATTTTGAACCTTTTTGTTCATAACATCTCAAGATAGTGCCAGAGGGAACAAAATGTTTGGACAGAGGTATTATCTTGATACTCTTGGTCTCATCATATGGATGTGATGGTCCTGAATATCCCAGACCTCTGTTACCATTTCTGCTAACTCCATAGATTATTGAAGCCATTTTGCTTCTCTCTATGCTCTTATCGAGAAACTGTTGGAAAACTTTATCATACTTGGCTACTTTATTAGTATTGGTTATGTTAGAGGTGATTTCTTCTTCTAACCTAGAGATTTTACTTTTTAATGCAGTATTTGAATTTTCTAGAGAAAGTAGTTTTTCATTTAATTCAAAGATGGTTTGTTTGCTTTCAGTAAGATCTTCTGAAGGAACCACAAGAGTCTTTTTCAGAGTTTTGTGTTTTCTTCGAAGAGTTTGATATCTTTCCATAAGTTCATATAATCCTA
This sequence comes from Lathyrus tuberosus, assembly GCA_022829125.1. Lineage (NCBI taxonomy): Eukaryota > Viridiplantae > Streptophyta > Magnoliopsida > Fabales > Fabaceae > Lathyrus > Lathyrus tuberosus. The sequence continues at coordinate 24,770,029 of JALAZF010000017.1, forward strand.
TTTCAAGTTCAGAGCGAGACAGGGAAGAAAGTACCTCTCTTTCGTCGTTAGGATCTGAAGGTTCTCCTTCTGATAGAGCATCAGTGGTTTTTGCCATGAATGATACGCTAGCACATTCTCCATCAGAATCATCTTCGGACTCTGAATCATCCCAAGTTGCCATAAGACCCTTTTTAGTTTTCTTGGGTCTTTCATCTTTCTTAACCTTTGGACAATCATTTTTGATATGTCCAGGTTCCTTGCATTCAAAGCACGTAACGTCTCTTCCATAAGTTCTCCTTTGACCATATGTAGACTCAGATCTTCTATTTGGTCCTTTAAACTTATTTCTTCTGTATTTCCATAGTTGACTGATTTTTCTTGATATGAGAGATATGTCATCTTCGTCTGATTCTTCTTCAGATTCTTCCACTTCCTCCTCTGCTTGATACGCCTTTTTCTTTTCAGATTTAGCTTTTAGAGTAATGGATTTTCTTTTCTTTTGGGGTTCATCTTCTTGGAGCTCTATTTCATGACTTCTTAAAGAACTGATTAGTTCCTCAAGACTTATACTATTCAGATCCTTTGTTAGTTTTAATGCAGTCACCATTGGTCTCCATTTGACAGGTAGACTTCTGATAATTTTCTTGACATGATCAGTAGTAGAATAGCCTTTGTTCAGAACTCTGAGTCCTGCAACAAGCATTTGAAATCTTGAGAACATGGTTTCCACAGATTCATCATCTTCCATCTTGAAGACCTCATATTTTTGAATTAATGCAAGAGCCTTCGTCTCCTTGACTTGAGCATTGCCTTCGTGAGTCATACAAAGAGAGTCAAAGATGGACTTTGCAGTTTCTTTGTTTGTAAAAGAAGTGCTCGTATGGGCCCTACTCCACTGCCTACGTATCTCATCGGGAGCATGAGAATCAGAGCAACGTAGTTCCCCTGACTAGGGGTGGATTGTGTTTTTTAGGGAACGACTTACGTTCTAGCTCAGGTGTTGCAGCTCGCTGAATCGAGACTTAGGCGTTACCGTCTTGCAAGAGAACGAGTAGGAGCACATTCGTACGTTGAGAGTGAGTGAGGTGAGAGAAGAATTCCCGAAGGAAAGACGTTATTGTTTGTTTGGAGTTTTTTAGCAAGAAGTGTTTTTTACAGTTATTTGTAACTTGCATTGAACCAAAGTCTTAAATACAGGAACGAATACTTCGCGCATCGTCCCCAACAGGACGTACACTAGGTATCCTAGAAGAATGAGAGGAAGCCCCTCGTTCCCCACTCCCCACATACAAGGCTCAAGCGCAATACACGTTAACCTTTATTAAGTGTTTTTTACTTTTCTTTTGAGATGAGAAGAGAAACGACGCCAAGGAAACTCTAAAGGGAAACTAAGAGTCCTAATGTTATCATGCATGGATGTCCTATGGTTAGTGAGGTTTAGGAGAAAAGACTACCTAAACTAATGCTAATCCTACTCCAAGCTTAATCAAAAATTAAGTTGGACTAGGTAGCTCTAAAGGGGAAAGAATCCAAGACTTAAACAAGTCTTGAGACCCATGGGAGGAGAAAGAGTGAAAAAGATGAAAAAGAGTAATCATGAATTAATCAGAAATTAATCAAGAATCAACAATTAAAATCATAGTCAACAATTAACCAAAAATAACCAAGTTAAAAAAAATGCAAATTAAAACAAGATTAAATTCTAAGACTAAACTCTAAAATTAAGGATTAATTAGAAAATTAAACCAAAGATTAATTCAAGATAAGTTTCTAAAAGAAAAGAATTTTTAATCTAATTATCCTAATTCGAAAAACAAGATTAGTTTTTTTAAAACTAAAATTAAAAGGTTAATTAAAATTCAAAATCAAAATTAAAATCTAATTAACAAATTAACTAACCTAATTATCATAAACTAATTAACCAAAACAAAATAACTAAAAAAAAAAGAAAGTAATTGAAAACAGAGGGGTGCAGAATTGACTTGGGGTGAGATCAGCCTTTAGGCGCACGGGCTTTGGATCTTGAGGCCCAAGGTCTGGTGGTGAATCCAAGGGGGGTGCGAGGGTGAATAAGGCCGGTGTGAACAACAATGTTGGGCGAGTGGGCTTATCTTAGGCCCAAAGTCTTTGAAACAAAAAGCCAAGGGGGTGTGTGGGAAAATGGGAGGCACGGACGGAAATGATTCATGAAGGAAAGGATTTAAGGCCCATGGTCCAAGATGCTAACACCAAAGAGAAGAAAACCAAATAACCTAGTTCACCTAAACACCATTTAAGCCGTCATCCTCCTTCTTCTTCATTGCGCCGTCTCCACCATCATCTTCTTTCACTCTGTCTCTCTCTCCTCCATAACCTTCTCTCTGCTCACGTTGCCGGCGAAACAAAAAATACTCTCTCTCCGTCGAACCTCCATGTTTCTGCCGCGCGACAATCAACTTATCTTCTCAACCTTTTCCTCGCCGGCGTTCTCCTTCTCCGTCTCAACAACAAAAGCTATCTGTTCGCTCTTCTCCTTCTACCTTCACGTCCTCACCTTCGAATCTCTGCTCACCATAATCTCTCCTCAACTTCAATCTCGACTTAGTTCGAAACTTACACAAAGAACAAGATTCAACAATAAACCTCAGAAAATTAAATCAGATGATTCAAAGATTCGGTTCGTCAAATTTCACATTAATCAAACACAATGAAATCACATTGGCAAAAGTCTATATTAGAGCTCAAACAGACAACAAATAACTCAGCCAAATCGAACACAATCAACACTTACGCGAAGGAAAAGAAGAACTTACAAATCGGAGTCGCTCCAATGGCGTCTTCGACGGCAGCAAAAGAAAACCAGAAATTGTCCTTCAGGTACGTCACTTCTTCGATCTGAATTGTTTCTTCTTCTTTTCCTTGAATCCGCTTGCGTTTTCTTCTGATGTTGTCGCTCTTCACATAGTTGTCGAAGCTTTGAGTTCTTGCGGTTGAATTGATGTTGTTGATGATGATTGAGGTTGCGCTTCAGCTACAGATCATAGTGTTTAATATAGAAGATGATGATGAGAATGTTGAAGAGCTGTTGAAATTTGGTTGCAGGTTGATTGAAGGTGGTGAGTGAAGTTGTTGGTTGATATGCTGAATTTTGGTTTTGTGGATTGAAAGAATGAAAAATGATGCTTGGTTTGTTGCGGTTTTTTGCAGATTCTGAATGTTGATGATGATTGAGGTATTGATAACGTGATCAATTGGAATCGAAGATGGTGAAGGGCGTATGAGAGTCGGTCCTCCAATTCTGGTGTAGCTGCTTATTTTTATACAGTCAATTGGGAAGGGTAGAATAGGCTTTTTGATTGAAATTCTGTTACGAATTGAAGGAATTGAGCTGTGAAATTCTGTTATGAGAAATGGTTGTGGATTTCATCGTGTAAAGAGTCACGCGTTTTGTACTGCTATATCATTCTTCTTTTTATTTTCTGCTGTGTATTTTTGATGGACTTTCTGTTATATGTACCGCCAATTTTTCCTTGTATGTGCACTCTTCTCATTTTTGTTTTACTGCATTGAAGCTTTTGGATTTGGTAACTTTTCCCATGGGGCCACTTTTTATATACATGACCAAGCAAAACAAACTCGTCAGCACAAAACTTCAAAAGTTATTGATGCCCTGGTGAAAGCAAAAACGCAAGTGGTACTCCTTCTCTAGGACGTACAGGGGATAGGAACTTATACAAAATATTTTTCCATAATTCACATAGTCTATCACTCCAAATGACTCATGCAGCTTATGATGACATTCTGATTCTTGGGTCACATTACGGTTTCAAATTTCTTAGGATATGGGTAAGAATTGGCGGAAGAGTTCTTGGTGATTTTGATGATGTGATTCAGTTTGAATATGAAGTGGATATTTGGCTTGGATTTAAAATGAGAATATTGAACTTGAAATTGGATTTCAATTGAAAGTGATGGATTACGGACTTATTATTATTTTTAAGAATTAGAAACATGGACTTTGAAATGCATTTGGTCACGGGATTGGAAATTAGATATGGATTAAAAGTGGACCTAAAAATATGGATAAAAATGGACATGGAAGTGGATATGGGTAGAGATTTGGATAATGAGATGAAATTAAAATGGACATGAGAATATGAGAAATGGTTTAACAACAAATAGATAAATTTGGATATGGTTTAAAGAAAAATGATTTTTGAACAAAATACAAATGGGTATGGACTTTGAAAATGGTTATGGATTAACAAAAAAAAGGATAATGGTTTATGATGGCTTGTATCTCAATTCAAGTAGCCCACATGACTGATCATGCCATGTCTAATTTCAATCAAACTCATATTCCACATTAAACTCACATCTTCATTGAATCCCAATAATTTAATCAGTAAGCTCAATTGACCATGACCCAATGCCCTTCAAATCAGTCCACAACTGCTTTGTCCACAAACTCATCCATGAATAAGAACCTTAATTTGTCCTTGAAACGTACACCCTGATTCATACCAATGAAAACCTGACCCAATACCTCTGATGAATCCTCTGAACAAGAAAACCTCAGAACCTCTGAATACCAATAACAAGAAAACCCTTCGATCCCATGTCTTAGGAACCCAATGCAAATGATATGAATATGAATATGAATATGACCTAAAGATGAGAAAGAAACATAAGCCAGAAAAAGGTAGGGCAAATTTTGGGGTGCTACAGCTGCCCCTATTCAATCGACTTGAACCTGAAGGGATGATAGCAACGGCTTTCAGTCATTCAAGGTAGAAGGTGATTGAATATAAAAAGAACCCAGAAATTTGCACTGTGTAGACAAAGATAAATGTTGTAAACGAAGCAATGGTAAGGAAGAAAAGTTGTGAGAGAGAACTTGGAACCATTGTACCCCATAGGAAACCTGTCGGGAACTGGTGAACAAACTGGTTGGAACTGGTGAACAAACTGTCGGGAACTGGTGAGATACCTGTCGGGAACTGGTGAAATACATGTCGGGAATTGGTGAGCTTGGACCTGTTTTTCCTATCGGGAATGGGCAAGTGTACCTATCGGGAACTGGTGAGCCTGGACCTGTTTTGCCTATCGGGAATGGGCAAGTGTACCTGTCGGGAACTGGTGAGCTTGGACCTGTTTTACCTATCGGGAATGGGCAAGTGTACCTGTCGGGAACTGGCAAGGTTCAAACCAAAGGGAGCGGTCGGGAACGGCTGCAGTTTATAACCAAAGCTTACCTATCGGGAATGGGTAACGGGGCATGTCGGGAACTGGCATGGTTAAAACTCAAAGGAAGCGGTCGGGAACGGCTGCAGTTTATAACCAAAGCTTACCTATCGGAAATAGGTAACGGGGCCTGTCGGGAACTGGCATGGTTAAGACTCAAAGGAGCGGTCGGGAACTGGCATGGTTAAGACTCAAAGGAGCGGTCGGGAACGGCTGCAGGAATCCTATTGGGAATGGTTCCAAGAAACTTGTGAGTTGAGAGATATGACTCTGTGGGGAGAAAAAATGATGAAACCCTTTGTATCGTTTCGCAATGTCTGTCGGGGAATGAACTAGGCATTCTTTCTGGCTTTGTCAATGATGTAAGGAGCAAAGTTCCGGACTCTCGCACGAGTTATCAAAACTGGCCTATGCTTCACATGCATATGTTTGAATTTTGCCGTAATGCTCCATACGAAATGGAATGCTACGCATTTTAGAGGATGCTATGCACACTATATGCAAAATGCAAAGAGGTCTTCAGCAAAATAAACACTGAGGAAAGGAAAGCAACTCCGCTGGGGATAACAAGCTGGATTGACCTCGCGATCGCAAACCGTACTGGAAAAGACAAATTGACCTGAACTCCTGATCTGGGTATTGACCTGACAAACCCGTTGAGGCTACTGTAGGAAATGATAACTTTGCTGAGGAGGCATCATCTGAACCAGTCTGCTTGGGGAATAACTATAACCATAGAACTCCGCTGGGGATTAATGAGCTTACAACAAACTTTGCTGGGGAGATGTCCCTTGAGAGGATTTTACAGAAGACCACGCCTCTTCAAACTCTACTGGGGAACCAGGTTTACAACAAACTCTGCTGGGGAGAATCACTTTAAAGTTTCTCATGCCAGGGAATGTTTCTTAAGAGAATTCTACAGAAGATCCGACATCTTCAAACTCTACTGGGGATAATAGATCTGGAACATCTTCTGTCGGGGACATTCAAGATGCCCCATGCTTGGGAAGGTCAACAACTGGCTTTTGCCCCAGATTACAAGGTTGATCTGAAGAAATCGTCCCAAGAGGATTTTACAGAAGATTTGGCATCTTCAAACTCCTGGACACGTACTGAGTCTTGAACATTAACTGCGAGGTCTGTGAAGCAACCCTACTGGGGAGAAGAGAAATCTAAGCGGACAACTCTGTAAGGGAGACAACCTAACATCGTCAAGGAATTGACGAAGATAACACATTGTCATAGGGATGACAGGAAGAAGATGAAACCCAAGAAACACCTCGTCAAAGGGTTGACGGGAAGAAAACCTAACCAAAGAGAACGCATTGTCATAGGGATGACAGGAAAAAGATGAAACCCATAGAAAGAAAAGTGAACCCCCGAACCGCACCGATTATTTATCCGAAGAACCACATTGTCATAGAGATGACAGAAAGAGGATGAAACCCATATCCGAAGAAACACCTTGTCATAGGGATGACAGAAAGAAAATTCCACCGTAGGAACACATTGCCATGGAGATGATAGAAAGATGAAACCCAAGAAATACATTGTCATAGGGATGACAGAAAGAAAATGAAAATTCCACCATAGGAATACATTGTCATGGGGATGACGGAAAGAATCTCTGAAAAGATAACACATTGTCATAGGGATGACAAAAAGAAAACTGAACATATCCGAAGGTACGAAACCTGAGCTCGGAACACAGCGTCAAGGGGTTGACGGGAAGAAACTGAAAACATCTGAAGGTACGAAACCTGAGCTCGGAACACATCGTCAAAGGGTTGACGGGAAGAAACTGTCTGCTGAGGAATGGCTTGGCACTCTTTTTTGGGATATGTCACTGTTCTGACTGAAAATTGATTCGGGCTTCTGTCCAAGGCACCAAATCTGGCTTATGCTTCGCATGCATATGTTTTAATTTTACCGTAATGCTCCACACGAAGTGGAAATGCTACGCGTTTGAGGATGAAATGCAAAATGCTTACTATATGCAAAAGAGACCCCTCAAGCAAAATAAATGCTGAAGAGAAGAGGCCAAATCCGCCGGGGATGGCAAACTGAACTGTCTCCGAGGTTACGAACCCTACCGAGGAAGTCACACTGACCGGCCTTCCTGATATAACCACTACTGAACATGGAATCCGAAGAGAACTCCCACTCCGTTGAGGATTACGAATAAACCTTGAAGATGGACCCCAAAGATCTTCCCCAGAAAAGGTGCCAATAACCATTGGACTTTGAATCTGGTGGGGATGTCAACCACTGTTGATTAAGCCATTGAGATTATTATCACCTGCTTGGGGGAATGAAGTCAATAACAGCGAACCTGCTGGAGAATATCACTGAACTTAGCCTGTAGTCGGGGAAACACCCTTAACCTACTGGGGAATACCAGCCACCACCGAGTAATCTGCTTGGGGAACGATGATTGATGATGTCAACTCTGCTAGGGGACAACGTTGAGCTTACTTATCTGCTGGGGATCAGACCAAACCATTGTTGGTGAGAAAACATTTCCGACTAGCTGAGGAAAGGGAATGCCAAGACTCTGTGGGGAAACCAACCTCTTTGTCCAAAGAAGATGTTCCATCAGTCTTTTGCTGGGGATGCAACAACATCAACTTCTGGCTGCTTGCTAAAAGAGTAATCAATCACAACTCTAGCTGGGGAAATAATCCTCTGCACTCTGGCTGGGGAGAGTAACAACCTGCTGAGGAGAAAAAAATTTCAATGCTGAGGAGAGTAACTCTACTGGGGAAAAACAAACTTGTTACCCAGCCTGACCTGTCTCTATGGTCATAAGCGGCTCTTTGAACTCTCCACTTGCCCCAGACCGCCAGGTCTAACGGAAGAAACCATCTCAAGAGGATTTTATAGAAGATCGGGCGCTCAACATGCCCCGGGTCTTCAAACTCTTAGAGAGGTATCGCATCTCGACATAACTGCCCCAGACTTCATGACCCATGAAGTAACCTACCTCGAAAGGATTTGTAATGACTTGAAAATACTCTGCCCCAATATTCTGAACTTTGAAGGGGTGCCCCGAGTCTTGAAGAAACTTTGCCCCTGACTGATCCTACAGAGATTTGTCAAATCGACTTGATTGTCCCATATTAACCGCTTGCGGAGAGATTTATCGAATCTCGACATAATTGCCCCAGATTGGCTGAATCTTGGAATGAATTGCTCCTTTGATATGACTATTTGATGGCTTGCCCCTGCTCAACAGAGTACATAGGCACTCTGTACTTATATTGATCAATCTTTTCATTGCAGAAACTTCCCTGATCAAGCACTTACTCGTAAGTAAAACAATTCGTTTTGAAAATGACAATTTTAATGCAATGCATATGACAGTTTTGAAATCCAAGTCTGTTCACTGGAAAAAGTTATTACATATAGTGAATGAATCACTAATCAACCTGTCACTGATACCAACATGAATGGTAAGAAGATCCTTTTAGGAGTCAGGTTCGACACGATCTTTACCAAAGTATACTTTCGAAACAACCTTGCTTCAATTAGGTCTTTTGAAGGTTGTAACGTGGCCTGGTTCGCAGTTTAAGAAAGAAAGGATATAAGGCTCAAAGTTTTGTTTTAACCCACCCATTCTCCTTGATGTTCTCCAGTCCTACGTTCAGCTAACTTGACATAAGCGCTCACCTTTCAACCAGGTTAATGAATAGTATGAGGATAGAAAGAACCCACACGGTTTTTGGAGTGACAGCCACCCCTTTTGCCTTTGGTGTCTGTAAACACACGACTTGTTCTTTATTTGAGGATTTTTCTTTTTCCATTTTTTCGCTTTTCATTCTTTTGCTTTTCCCTGATTTTGCCTAGACTAATTCTTTTGATTTTTTTTTTCGATTTCGAAGTCCAGCGGGATGCCCTAACTTTTGCCTAAGCCATTTGTTTTCAAATTTTGACTTAGCGGGCTTTCTTTTTCTTTTGATTCTTTTTCTCCCTTTTTTTTTGAACAAATCGTGTGACACTGGCTTGTCTGACTTGTTTGAAAGGGATGTGACTGCCTCACTCTTCAGTTGGTGAGGGATAACCATAGATTTGATCCTCGAATTGAACGCTCGGTCAAATTAGTTGACACCTACCCTGCCCCAGGTTAAGATTGAGGGTTTTTTCGTTTTCAGAAAGAAACTCCTACTACTAGGCTCAACGGGGTTTGCAAGGGATTATCTTCCTTATATCTCCGGTGTTTAGGGATTTGAAACAATGCCTGTACATCATCAGCACGGTTTTGTCCCAAAAGCATACCATCAGAAGTTCTGCGTCTTTGAACTTCATCATCCTCCCTCAGATCCTGCTTAAACAAGGGTTAGATATTAATAAAGAAAAAAATGAGTGAACACATATGGATTTAATCAAAACATTGCATATTCATTTCATTATCATTATCAACTTAAAACAGACGAGTTTTACAAATGAGTTTGCACTTTAACAGAAAAGAAACTACAAATGCAAAGAAGTGACATGATCTAAAAGATTTCCAGCTTCAGGGAACTGGGCTTTCCAAGCTTGACTTGCTGCTGAACTAGCCATCTTCAGAATTGTTCATCGAAGTCCGTCTGATAGAAACTTGCACCACTGCTCTCGGTGTCTTCTTCCATGACCTGGACTGATGAACCCGCATAACTAGATGAAGGAGAGTTGTGGATCTGAATACCCTGAGGCGTGAATGAGAACATGCTGGAGTCAAGAAGCGTCTGAATCTTACTCTTGAGCACCTTACAATTTTCAGTTGAATGCCCATGTGCCCCAGCATGATAGTCACAACGGGCGTTGACATCAAAACCTGGTGGATACGGAAAAGGAACTGGCTTCAATTCCTTTGGCACTATCAATCCACCTTTGATCAAATCCGGCAACATCTGACTATACGACATTGGCAAATGAGTGAAATTCCTCTCTGGCTTCCTTGGCCTTTGTCGGGCGTGCTGACGCGACTGACGGTGATATGACCGTTGACTCTGAGGAGGTCTCTGATTTGCAGAAGAATATTGTCCCTGATATGAAGACCCATAAGATTGTTGACTCTGAACAGTTGATATGTCTGAACACCGAGAACGAGGTAGTGAAGATTCCTGAATGGAACTATTTTCTTCCTCGAATTCTTCCTGAGAACTGACAACTGATTCATTTTCATTAGCTTGGAAGTTCGAGACGCCTTGGAGCTTTCCACACTTGATCAGACTCTCGATACGTTCTCCCACCAATACCAGGTCAGAAAATTTTGCTACCCCATTGGCAATCATCTTTTCCAAGTACGGCCCTTGCAAGGTATCCATGAACAAATCAACCAATTCTCTATCCGAAAGTGGCGGTTGAACACGAGCGGCTAACTCTCTCCATCTCTGAGCATACTCTCGGAATGATTCATTATCTGCCTGAGACAAGTCTTGCAAATGCATTCGGCTGGGAGCCATGTCAAGATTATAATCGTACTGCTTCACAAAGGCGTTGGCTAGATCTGTCCATGATCGGATGCTACCACTTCCCAACTGCATATACCAACTCAACGATGCCCCACTCAGACTGTCCTAAAAACAGTGAATCATGAGCTTATCATTATAGACATGTGAGGTCATTCTTCGACAAAACATCACCAAATGTAGTTTTGGGCAGCTATCCCCTTTGTATTGCTCAAACTTCGGCATCTTAAACTTTGGAGGCATTACAAGGCCGGGTACCAAACACGTGCTTGAAGCATTCAAATCAAGAGTATCACGCCTCTCCAGGGCTTTAATATTTTCTTCCAACACACGGTATTTTTCATCATCAACAGATCGTGGGTCATTAGGTTTCATCTTTGGAACTACCCCTTGGACATCTGGCACAGAGAAGGCAAAGCTCTGATAATCTGTGGCATCTAGAGAAGAAGAATGTCCATCTCGGACGATGGTACGCTCGTGTATAACTTGATCCTCAACAGGGATTCAAACAGGCTGAGCTTGAGCAACATTATTCACTGGAGGTGGAATGACATTCCTAATCGCAGAAGTCCTCTGAACATTGGCTTCTCCCCTATTCATGGCTGTCATAGCTTCCACAAGTTGATCCAACTGACTCTTCATCAATTCAACATCGGCCCTAGTTACAAATTGATTCTGTTCCCCTGAATTCATGATGATCTCCCCAAAAGCTGGGTCAAGTCCGATGAGAAAGTCTAGAAATCAACTGCAGTTCAGACAAAGGATGGATGAGCTCTCTGATCAGGCCGGAGACAGATATGCAAAAACAATGCAAGATGCAAATGCAATGCAATATGAATGTAGCAGACATGGGATCAAAGCTTCCATAAATTCTGAATAACTGTTGTGCTGCTGACTGAATAAGTTCACAAGTCTGCTCTGAAGAGAATACCAGAATACCAGAATACCGGATGATCAGAATACCAGGCTGATAAGTCTACACTGATAGGAAGTCCAGAATACCGGGTATGTTGAAGGCCAAGGTCACCTGCAAACCTGCAAACAAACCCGCCCTTCTCACGTGTGGGTACTAGGATGTTCAGCATCCCGGGCTCTCAGGTCGAGAAATGATGATACGTTCACCATTTCTGGTTTGGCATCATCATCAATCGAGGAGGCCTCAACTGATTCTCCAAAACAAAAGATCCTCAGCTTTAGAGGTTTGAGAAGCAATAGCACATTCAGCCCAAAAGATATAATGCTACCGCCAATCAAAGAGGTCGTCCGCTGATTCACTTTCAAAAAAGAAAGGATCCTATGGCAAGTTCCCAGCATTGGGTCCTTGGATCGAGAATGTGCAATGGATTTGCCACAGAACGTGGTCTGCCATTGTCACATCCCGGGAGGAGTGCCACAACTGAGTCCTCGGAAATGGTCATCAGAGTCGACAATCCCTCCAGAGAATAACTACTAGCTTGTATCAACATACAGTAGCAGATAGCTCCGGATAGAACCTCATCTGATTGTAGGGATCGTGATCACCCACACGTGGCCAACACCACGAGAGCGTCACGCCTGCCCACGCTAAAACCTAGGTGTATGCTCGAGCCTGGGTATTAGGCTCATCTCTCAGAACTTCCCAACCAGCCAAACAGAAAACCAGCCAGCACAGCGCAGTAATATCCAGTATGACAGTAATAAAATGCAATGCAATAAAAACTGTAAATACGGTAAAACAAATAAAACAACAAATACAGTAATATACCACAAAACAAAGTACCATAAAAACACCCAATGAAAAGAAACAGACAAGCGCTAGGATTGACTCGCTAAAAGGGATGGACCAGCAAGAGGTCAACCATAGTCCCCAGCAGAGTCGCCAGCTGTCGCTCCCGAAAAGATTCACATCCAACGGTACAAACGCGAGAGTGGCACGAAAAACAGAGTCGCCAGCAATGTGTATTTATCCCAAGAGAGGGAAAGGGAACACTGCATAAACCTGAAGAGAAAGAAGGAAAGAGCAAGGTCTTGCGACCAAGAGAACTGGGTTCAGGAGTCGGTTACGCGTGAGGAAGGTATTAGCACCCCCACGCGTCCATCGTACCCGATGGGATCCACGCTTGTTGCTTCAATTAAAGGGTGTAAAGAAAGGATACTGGAAAAAGAACTGCTAGATGGAGAACTGGAAAAGGAAAGGAGAGAGAAAGAGAAATAAATGTAGGGAAAATAAAAGAAGTGCTCGCATGGGCCCTACCCCACTGCCCACGTATCTCATCGGGAGCATGAGAATCAGAGCAACGTAGTTCCCCTGACTAGGGGTGGATTATGTTTTTTAGGGAACGGCTTACGTTCTAACTCAGGTGTTGCAGCTCGCTGAATCGAGACTTAGGCGTTACCGTCTTGCAAGAGAACGAGTAGGAGCACGTTCGTACGCTGAGAGTGAGTGAGGTGAGAGAAGAATTCCCGAAGGAAAGACGTTATTGTTTGTTTGGAGTTTTTTAGCAAGAAGTGTTTTTTACAGTTATTTGTAACTTGCATTGAACCAAAGTCTTAAATACAGGAACGAATACTTCGCGCATCGTCCCCAACAGGACGTACACTAGGTATCCTAGAAGAATAAGAGGAAGCCCCTCGTTCCCCACTCCCCACATACAAGGCTCAAGCGCAATACACGTTAACCTTTATTAAGTGTTTTTTACTTTTCTTTTGAGATGAGAAGAGAAACGACGCCAAGGAAACTCTAAAGGGAAACTAAGAGTCCTAATGTTATCATGCATGGATGTCCTATGGTTAGTGAGGTTTAGGAGAAAAGACTACCTAAACTAATGCTAATCCTACTCCAAGCTTAATCAAAAATTAAGTTGGACTAGGTAGCTCTAAAGGGGAAAGAATCCAAGACTTAAACAAGTCTTGAGACCCATGGGAGGAGAAAGAGTGAAAAAGATGAAAAAGAGTAATCATGAATTAATCGGAAATTAATCAAGAATCAACAATTAAAATCATAGTCAACAATTAACCAAAAATAACCAAGTTAAAAAAAATGCAAATTAAAACAAGATTAAATTCTAAGACTAAACTCTAAAATTAAGGATTAATTAGAAAATTAAACCAAAGATTAATTCAAGATAAGTTTCTAAAAGAAAAGAATTTTTAATCTAATTATCCTAATTCGAAAAACAAGATTAGTTTTTTTAAAACTAAAATTAAAAGGTTAATTAAAATTCAAAATCAAAATTAAAATCTAATTAACACATTAACTAACCTAATTATCATAAACTAATTAACCAAAACAAAATAACTAAAAAAAAAAAGAAAGTAATTGAAAACAGAGGGGTGCAGAATTGACTTGGGGTGAGATCAGCCTTCAGGCGCACGGACTTTGGATCTTGAGGCCCAAGGTCTGGTGGTGAATCCAAGGGGGGTGCGAGGATGAATAAGGCCGGTGTGAACAACAATGTTGGGCGAGTGGGCTTATCTTAGGCCCAAAGTCTTTGAAACAAGAAGCCAAGGGGGTGTGTGGGAAAATGGGAGGCACGGACGGAAATGATTCATGAAGGAAAGGATTTAAGGCCCATGGTCCAAGATGCTAACACCAGAAAGAAGAAAACCAAATAACCTAGCTCACCTAAACACCATTTCAGCCGTCATCCTCCTTCTTCTTCATTGCGCCGTCTCCACCATCATCTTCTTTCACTCTGTCTCTCTCTTCTCCATAACCTTCTCTCTGCTCACGTTGCCGGCGAAACAAAAAAAACTCTCTCTCTGTCGAACCTCCATGTTTCTGCCGCGCGACAATCAACTTATCTTCTCAACCTTTTCCTCGCCGGCGTTCTCCTTCTCCGTCTCAACAACAAAAGCTATCTGTTCGCTCTTCTCCTTCTACCTTCACGTCCTCACCTTCGAATCTCCGCTCACCATAATCTCTCCTCAACTTCAATCTCGACTTAGTTTGAAACTTACACAAAGAACAAGATTCAACAATAAACCTCAGAAAATTAAATCAGATGATTCAAAGATTCGGTTCGTCAAATTTCACATTAATCAAACACAATGAAATCACATTGGTGGAAGTCTATATTAGAGCTCAAACAGACAACAAATAACTCAGCCAAATCGAACACAATCAACACTTACGCGAAGGAAAAGAAGAACTTACGAATCGGAGTCGCTCCGATGGCGTCTTCGACGGCAGCCAAAGAAAACCAGAAATTGTCCTTCAGGTACGTCACTTCTTCGATCTGAATTGTTTCTTCTTCTTTTCCTTGAATCCGCTTGCGTTTTCTTCTGATGTTGTCGTTCTTCACATAGTTGTCGAAGCTTTGAGTTCTTGCGGTTGAATTGATGTTGTTGATGATGATTGAGGTTGCGCTTCAGCTACAACTCATAGTGTTTAAAATAGAAGATGATGATGAGAATGTTGAAGAGCTGTTGAAATTTGGTTGCAGGTTGATTGAAGGTGGTGAGTGAAGTTGTTGGTTGATATGCTGAATTTTGGTTTTGTGGATTGAAAGAATGAAAAATGATGCTTGGTTTGTTGCGGTTTTTTGCAGATTCTGAATGTTGATGATGATTGAGGTATTGAGAACGCGATCATTTGGAATCGAAGATGGTGAAGGGCGTATGAGAGTCGGTCCTCCAATTCTGGTGTAGCTGCTTATTTTTATACAGTCAATTGGGAAGGGTAGAATAGGCTTTTTGATTTAAATTCTGTTACGAATTGAAGGAATTGAGCTGTGAAATTCTGTTATGAGAAATGGTTGTGGATTTCATCGTGTAAAGAGTCACGCGTTTTGTACTGCTATATCATTCTTCTTTTTATTTTCTGCTGTGTATTTTTGATGGACTTTCTGTTATATGTACCGCCAATTTTTCCTTGTATGTGCACTCTTCTCATTTTTGTTTTACTGCATTGAAGCTTTTGGATTTGGTAACTTTTCCCATGGGGCCACTTTTTATATACATGACCAAGCAAAACAAACTCGTCAGCACAAAACTTCAAAAGTTATTGATGCCCTGGTGAAAGCAAAAACGCAAGTGGTACTCCTTCTCTAGGACGTACAGGGGATAGGAACTTATACAAAATATTTTTCCATAATTCACATAGTCTATCACTCCAAATGACTCATGCAGCTTATGATGACATTCTGATTCTTGGGTCACATTACGGTTTCAAATTTCTTAGGATATGGGTAAGAATTGGCGGAAGAGTTCTTGGTGATTTTGATGATGTGATTCAGTTTGAATATGAAGTGGATATTTGGCTTGGATTTAAAATGAGAATATTGAACTTGAAATTGGATTTCAATTGAAAGTGATGGATTACGGACTTATTATTATTTTTAAGAATTAGAAACATGGACTTTGAAATGCATTTGATCATGGGATTGGAAATTAGATATGGATTAAAAGTGGACCTAAAAATATGGATAAAAATGGACATGGAAGTGGATATGGGTAGAGATTTGGATAATGAGATGAAATTAAAATGGACATGAGAATATGAGAAATGGTTTAACAACAAATGGATAAATTTGGATATGGTTTAAAGAAAAATGATTTTTGAACAAAATACAAATGGGTATGGACTTTGAAAATGGTTATGGATTAACAAAAAAAAAGGATAATGGTTTATGATGGCTTGTATCTCAATTCAAGTAACCCACATGACTGATCATGCCATGTCTAATTTCAATCAAACTCACAATCCATATTAAACTCACATCTTCATTGAATCCCAACAATTTAATCAGTAAGCTCAATTGTCCATGACCCAATGCCCTTCAAATTAGTCCACAACTGCTTTGTCCACAAACTCATCCATGAATAAGAACCTTAATTTGTCCTTGAAACGTACACCCTGATTCATACCATTGAAAACCTGACCCAATACCTCTGATGAATCCTCTGAACAAGAAAACCTCAGAACCTCTGAATACCAATAACAAGAAAACCCTTCGATCCCATGTCTTAGGAACCCAATGCAAATGATATGAATATGAATATGAATATGACCTAAAGATGAGAAAGAAACATAAGCCAGAAAAAGGTAGGGCAAATTTTGGGGTGCTACATATAGCTCAGATGATGAAGTGGTTGATGACTTGATTGTTTTCCAACAATGTCTTGGTTCATCAACTTCTGTACTTCCTGATTATTGTTGTGTTGATAGATGATTCTTTATGTTTCAACAATAATGGTCGTGTTTCCATTTTAACAGCATCAGCTGTGTTTGACGATGGTTGACACCTACGATCCACGACTACTCAGAAGCATTTTCTTCTTTCCTTTATATAGCCAAGTGAAAAATAGAGCCGTTAAAGAACCGTTGGCTATTTGAAAAGATTCGTTATGCAATGATGAAAGTTGTACTGCCATATCTTCTTTTTACTGTAGAAGTGATGAGATAGATCTTTTTAGTATTGTGTACAATCATTGCTAACGGTAATATTTGTCTTCAAATCTTCAGAGGCTTCTGATGGTATTTAGTTGAAGCATGAGTAGAGACTTTAGTTGGGTCTTCAGAATCTTAAGTCTTCCGTCTTTAGTACTTGCTCATTCCGAGTCTTGTCTTAAGAACTTCAGCACTTGTCTTGAAACCCTTTATCTTCATAGCTTCAAGTCTTCAGAGTCTTCAGAACCTTGTTCACTCAGAACGTGTCTTTAGAGTCTTCAGTACTTGATCATTTGAATCTTAATCTTCAGAACACTTCAGTCTTCAGAGTCTTTCTGCACTTGGTCTTCAGAGCCTTCAGCCTTCCGAACTTCAAGTCATTAGAGTCTTCAGCACTTGGTTCTTCATAAGATTTTTTCTCCAGAAGCTTTGCTTAACTTTAGAATCTAAAACACTTTCAGAACAGAATCCATAAGAGCATTGCAACAGTAATATCGGCATCCTTGGATCTTTCTGCTTGTTTCCAGATACAGAAGTAAACTTGCTTCTTGCGACTTGTGTTACACATAGTAACTCGCATGTAATCTTTTACGCGCATCTTTGCACATGTTTGTTTGATCTAATATCTTTAATAATTATGATCTGCACATAAACAAACATTAGAACATAAAATAGCTCTTTCATAAATACTCATTGTTATCATCAAAACATAGAGATGACTTGCGGAGACAACTCTTGTTCTTACAGTTACTCCCTTTGAGATGTCACTGAGAATGTTGTCGATGGGATGGACTTTGGAAGACTTCCAAGCTGGAGGAAGGTCATCTTTATTAGGCAGATGATCCTCCTCACTCTTCACGGGTTGGTGATATTTTTCCTCCTCAACATGCACTGCTTCAGGTTGATCAGTCCCTTTATCAGTGTCCTTGAGTATGTCTTCTGAAGATACACCTGCACCATGAAAAGAACTACCTTTTCCGACATTTTTCGGATAAGACTCATCAAAAGTAACATGTACCGACTCCTCAACAGTAAGTAACCTCTTATTGTAAACCCTATATACCTTACTAGACTGAGAGTATCCAAGAAAGATGCCTTCGTCGACCTTAGCATCAAATTTACCAAGTGTCTCTTTACCATTATTCAACATAAAAAACTTACAACCAAAAACGTAAATGTGAGATACGTTGGGTTTTCTCCCTTTTAAAAGCTTATACGATGTCTTGTTTAGAATAGGATGCATGAGCACCCTATTCAAAACGTAACAAGCCGTACTAATGGCGTCGGCCCAAAAGTATTTTGTAAGGCCACTCTCATTGATCACAGTCCTTCCTAATTCTTCCAAAATTCTATTTTTACGTTCCACAACCCCGTTTTGTTGAGGGGTACGTGGTGCGGAAAAATTATGATCAATCCCATGGCTTTCACAAAATGCTTCAAAAATATGATTTTCAAACTCACCCCCATGATCACTTCTAATTGATATAATGTTTGTGTTCAATTTGTTTTGGGATAACTTGGAAAAAATTTCAAAAGCCGCAAAAGTATCGCTCTTGCTTGCTAAGAAAATAGTCCAGCAAAACCTAGAAAAGTCATCGACAATCACAAAACCATAATAGTTACCACCTAGGCTCTTAATCCTAGATGGTCCAAAGAGGTCCATATGGAGGAGCTCAAGGGGTCTCATGGTTGAAACAATGTTTTTAGACTTAAACGAGATCCTTGTTTGCTTTCCCATTTGGCACGCATCACATATGTGATCCTTTGTGAATTTGATTTTGGGCAAGCCGATTACTAGGTCTTTAGAAACTATTTTATTAAGCAAATCAAAATTGACACGCGCCAACTGTCTATGCCATAACCATGAACCTTCACTCATGGTTACTAGACATTTGTCGCTACTCAACGATACCTCATTCAAATCTAGCATATAGACGTTATTGACCCTCAAGCCTTTAAACACATCTCTTTTACCACTATTTTCAATTATGCAACAATCCTTTGAAAAAGATACTTTATAGTCCTTGTCACATAATTGACTAATGCTTAAAAGGTTATGTTTAAGACCTTAAACAAGAAGCACGTCTGAGATAGTAGTAGATGAGGGGTTACCTACACTACCTTTTCCAAGTATTTGTCCCTTGTTGTTGTCTCCGTAGGTAACATATGTCTCCCATCATATGTCTTGAGCAGCCACTATCAAGAACCCATCTTCTTTCCGTGGTCTCAAGACGTTGTACCTACACAGTCAATCAAGGGAAATAGGTACCCAATTCTTATTGGGTCCTTGGTTGTGAGTGAAAATAGGATTGCATTTGGACAACCATTGATAAACACCTTTAGGAACTAGAAACCTCCTAAAGAGACACTTAGCAATGGTATGACCCCTTTTGCAACAATACAAACAAGTAAGGTTAACATGAGAATCACTTTTTCTAGGTTGATCTCTAATCACATAAGTATATTTTTGATATGGATTAATCATGCTTTCTTAAAATGTGATCTATCAATAGCAAAATTCATTTTTGGTTCTAGAGCCTTGTCAAGTTTGGCCTTAAGAGTTCTAACCTCTTTTTGCCAAATATGACAAGTATCGCAACCAAAATTTAACCATTTACTTTTGTCTTCCTCAACATCTACCTTTGTTACTTCCACCATGGACTTTTTGAGAGCCTCTAATTCCTTTTCGGAATCGGAGATATTTTGCTCCAAATGAGAAAATATTTGTTTATTTGAAGCTAACCGTTTAAAGGCTTCCTTGGCCTCATGGTGTAGTGTATCAAAAACATGTTGTAGTTCAGAATAAGACATTGAATTAGAGTTATCGTACTTAGAATGTCTTACCTTTTTGTTCTTTTTCTTTTGGTGAGCAGAAAGGCAAAGGTTGATGGACTCTCCTTCGTCACTTAAGCTTTCATCACTAGACGATTCACTATCGCTTTCCCAAGCGATATAGGTTTTTCTAGGTTTAGATTATTTCTTCTCTTGACGACTTTTATCATTACCTTTGTCCTTCTTCAACAATGGACAATCCGACTTATAGTGGCCGATTTTTCCATAGTTATAGCAAGACCCCTTAGTTTTTCCACTCTTTTTGTCTTCATTCTTGGAAGACCTTGATTGTTTTAGAAAGTTGACGAGGTTTTTCTCCTAATGTTGAATATCATTTTTCTTGATATAGCGATTGTATCGCTTCACAAATAATCCCATGTCTTCATTCAAATCCTCTTGCTCGTCTTCACTAGATTCACTCTCGCTTAGCTCATATGCAGAGGACTTTGAACTAGAAGTCTTTAGAGCTATCGACTTCTTTTCCGCTTCTTTGGTCTTGTTCTTTTCCTTCTTCTCTCTTTTCTCAAATTGGTCTAAGCTAATGAGCATTTGCTCATGTTCCTCTAGCTTCCCAAATAAAGTTGTGATGTCTAACATCATTAGGTCATTGGCTTCTTTTATGGCGGTCACTTTCGGTTGCCAATCCCTAGTAAGACACCTCAAGATTTTATTAGTAGAAACGTCATTGGAAATTGGTCTACCAAGTGAGTTAAGTTTATTGATTAAATGAGTGAACCTCTTTTGCATGTCGACAATGGTTTCCCCTTGCTTCATGTGAAAAAGGTCGAACTCTTGAGTCAATGTATTGATTCTAGCTAGCTTGACGTCGTTAGTTCCCTCATGGGCAACTTGTAACGCGTCCCACATAGCTTTAGCACTCGTACAATGTGAAACTCTATAGTATTCATCAACTCCCAATGAGGAGATCAGAATATTTCTAGTCTTCCAATCATAGTTGTACTTTTTCTCGTCTTCTTCATTCCATTGTGCTTCAGGATTAGGTACTACCACGTTATTCGCACCGGTCATGGTAATTTCCATTGAACCGTTTTGTATAACACTCTATACCTTCATATCAATAGAATTGATGTGTACACGCATACAATCCTTCCAGTAACTAAAGTTCTCACCGTTAAAAACATGTGCTCTATTGTAAGCCCCTTTCGGTTCGTTTGTCAATTTCTAAAAAGTTATACTTGAAGCACTAGTTAAACCAGTGCTCCTGATACCACTTGTTAGACGAAGATAATTGATCTAAAAGGAGGGTTGAATAAATCACTTCTTTTTAATTGTGAGTCGGTGCTAAAATTCGTTTTTTAAAAATAATTTTGCGGAAGCGGCCGAGGATAATTCGTCTATACGAACCGAGTTACTAGAAGAATCGGATATACGTTAGCCAAATGGAACGAAAGGCTCGATGAGAAAAATTGAATCGCAACTTAACTATTAATCAATTTACCAACAACACTTAATATGGTGCAATCTCCAATGAACAGTAAAAAATTAAACCAAAATTGACAATATATCAAACACCTTGTAAGCGTTCAATTTATCGAGCACTTGGAGTGCATAAAACTCCAAGCTAAATCTTCTATGTTAGTTAGTGCAGAATTTTCACTAAGCACAATCCAAAATGATTGTGCAATGGTTTTCAAATCAAATTTTCTACACTATACTATACCAGAATTTTTATCGATCAATTGAACAATCAAAAGCGTAAATAATTCGAAAATTAAATGAGACAGGGAAAAAGAAACGACACCAAGTTTGTTTAGGCAGTTCCCCTTTCGTCTTCGCTTCGGGTACGTCTGTCCCCAATTCTAAATCTAGAATTGAGATATCTATAATCTTGTTTGCAAATTGTTTTTACAAGAGAAAACTTAGCTATCACACACTCAAGAAACTCCGTTGATGCAGATACTATGTCTTCTCTTCCCTCGATTCGAGTCGAATCAAGTGCCTCGAACTTGTTGGATGAACCTCCGTTTACCGTTACTAGATTGAAAGAACACACCGGTCTTCAATCATCTTCTCTCGGCTGATTCCGATCCACACACAATTCGATCCCCAAACCTTATTGCACAATCCTCCGGTTAACGCTACTAGATCGAAAAAACCCACCGTTCTTCGATCACCTTCACTCGGCTGAATTCAATGCACACAAGATCTGATCCAAAAACCCTCAAATCCAATTGATCTTGGAGGACAAAACCCTAGAGGTTTTATTCAAGAAAAAACCCACTAAAACACTCACCCCAAACAAGCAACAATTTTATATTTTGACGTTATCACCTCATGATGCAAAGAATCAACAAAAATGGTTATGTGTATTTGTTGAGAGAATGCAAGAATGAAGATGAAGGTGATGAGAGAAAAGTTTCAATGTAAATCTTTCACTCTTTCTTGTTGTTATGTAAAAAATGAGGAACCAAGTATTTATATGATGCTAGGACCAACTACAACAAATAACAACATTTTAAACTTTGGAAAAACCAGAAAAATGAGTCACATTCAGCGAACGATCGACCATAGGGTCAGCGTGCGCTAACCCGAGGAAAGTTGAAAATGCAGAAAGAAGAATGTCTATAGCATGCGTCGACCATAGGGTCAGCGTACGCTAACCCAAGGAAAACTCAACAATTTCCAACTTTTCCTGAGTCGACCAAAGCTTGGTTAAGGTCGACTCAAGCTACCAAAACACCTAAAAACAGATTTTAGCACATGTTTTCATCTACTTAGGCAATGTTTATGCATACCTAAGACTCATAGCATGATCACACACATGTAATAGATGTGCAAGACTCTTCCTATATGTTTGGACACATTATTATTGATTGTTTATGCATTGCGAAATACGGATGTCGAATTTGATGAGATGACACTGTCCAAATTACATACTACGAGCTAGTACATGTTTTGACATCATTAAAATAAAGATCAAGTGTAAGACACCTTGCCCTCATAAATTGCTGCCCCATATTGGCTGGACATAGGCAATTGGGCAGTTTTGGGAGCAGAAGTGGATTGGGCCATGCCTAGTAATTGGTTTAGTCCGGAACAGGAGCCCCCCAAGTCGTCGTTCCCAAGCACGGGAGTGATGACTTACGGATAGGTCGCGGTCCCGGGGAGATTTGGAAGGGGTCGTCGCTTGTCGACAGGGTGAAGTTGTTATGAGCTGCCCGGGGATCTAGTGCCCGCTGAATATGTAACATTGTGTGATGTGCTCGGCGTATGGGGAGACCAATAGTTGAGGTGATCTGAAGGGATGGGGCACCACGTGTGCCTCGAGCCTTGTGCTGTATTAAATGTGTCATGATGGCTAGGCTAGGGTCATGATGATGCCCCTAGCCACACGTGCTCGTGCACGTGCCTTCAGAGTGCCTATAAATAGAGGGAGAAGCTGCTCATTTGGGTTTTTTGCTTATCTTTCCTCCTCTAGTCTTCTTTCCGAGTTTCCAGTTCTTTGCCCCTATCCGCCGCTGTGCAAGTTCCGAGCAGCGTCTTCGACCCCTTAAAGCTTCCTCGACCGTGTAAGTTGTTCATTTCTGCTTTAGTTTCCAGCTTTTTTGCTTTCGTTTCGCTAGAATGTATGCGGTTAGGATGATTTTAGGTAGTTACTGTAGCGTTTTCTGGTGAATGTTGGTGGTAGACAGTGGCTTGGCCACTTTCTGCTGCTGTCGTGGTCGCCAGAGCTTTAGGGAACTATAGATTTAGGTTGTTTCCGACGCCGTTGCGACGACAAGCGTGTGCGTTAATGGCGGAGCCCATGAATTTTCCGGCGTTCCTATGAATTTTTTGGTGGGTTCATGAGTTCCTCCGTGTTTTCGAGTTGACGTGTGAGTTCCTGAAGATTGGAGCCACCCTCCCTTTGTTCTTTACGATCTTTCACCTCCAGAGGCAGGTTTCGGGGAGAAGGTATGGCTGGGTTTCGCTGAAGCAAGCGAAGAAACTGTTCAAACCGTTCTTTGAGTCTATCCGGACCTTTAAGGAGAAGTTCTATATCATCGAACCCATGTCGGAGAAATCCCAGGATACTACGTACACCTGAGAAGTGTCGATGGACGAGGATGGCAATGACCTTTACGACGAGTATGAGAAGCTGGTGGCGGACAGAGTTTTTAAGTTTCCCTTTTGTTGGAGTGGGGACCACTTTTCCTGGGGCACTAACCATTACCTTGCCCAACTGGAGATACTAAATGATGATGACAAAGCTGGCTATGATGCGTTGGTAAATTACGTTAACAGTTTTATACTCGTGGAATGCTGGACCAAGAAAGGGGACCCGATCTTCGAGGAAGATGGCGGGTAAAAAGTATAATTCTGTTATATCAACACGAAAGGGCTTCTTGAGTGCAAGACCCATGCTGATTCCCTTAAATTGCTTGGTAGTCTTTATTTTTTAGCTTGTTCGGATTATGGTTTTCCTCGATTGCTAACGTGCCCATTATGTTTTTTGCAAGTGAGATGCCTTCAGCCCACGAAAGGATGGTGAAGAATGCTCTGGCGAAGGGCAAGGCTGGCGCGACTAATCCAAAGACTCGGCTTACCCAATGGGTGCCCCCTCCTCAACTGGCCTCGGGGAGCTCCTCGCCCATTCCTTCGTCTGCTTAGGGTTCCCCAGTGCCTGGGACAACAAGGTTCAAGCGAATATGTCAGAACGAGGTGGTGGATCTCAGCCGGGCAGGAGAGAAAAGCAAATTTAAGCTTCCTCCCTGCCTTTACAATAGAAGGTTTTTTGAGGGTTCATCCTTGAAGGTTCCTCGGGTATAGTCCCTAAAGCTCGAGGGTATGGACCACCCGAGTAAGAGGGCAATGCTGACGTAGGATGCCTCCACACTGATCAAGGTACTGGAGATAGAGGCGGTCTACACCGAGGAAGACTCCCCCTCCGAATCCGAGCTAAAGAAAGCCCAGGCGGCAATATCAGCCCTAGAAGAAAAGGTGGAGAAGGCCAAGGCTGTTGATGACGCGAGGAGGAAGTCCTATGAGGAGGCTGCTAAGTTAAAAGGGTAAAATGACACCCTGGTCACTGAGAAGAAAGCTGTCGAGGACTTGGTCGAGCAGATGAGGTCCGCCGCGGCTCCAGCTGAAGACGAGTCTGACGAGTTGAAGGCGCTAAAGACTCGGGCTGAGTTGGTTGCTCGCATTGTGCGGGCTGAGGACGATGTCTGCGCCATCAGGGAGGAATCCTTCAACAATGCTGTGGCCCAACTCAAACTCGTGAATCCAGGGGTTCAGCTATCCACGGAGGGGACCAGCTGGCAAGATTGTTAATCCCGACTTCTTCCAGATTGGCAATGAGCATGCCCGTATCCTTGACGAGGAGTCTCAGTCGATGCAGCGTATCCCTGAGGAGGTCGAGCAGATGGAGGAATGATGTCTCCTTTTTGTTGTTGTGATATCTCTGGCCTGCGTGCCATGTTTTATGTAATTTTATTATTTAATATGGGGTGTGGCCCCTTTATCATGTAACAACCATAATTGTGGTCCTCGTGACCATTTAATTATTTAAAATGTATGTGTCCGGCTGTCCTGGTCAGTTTTGTATGTTGTATATTCGCGCATGGCTTTATTCGCTTTTTGTTTTCGCTAAGTGTAGTAACTTTGCTCGTACGTGTGTGTACCCGTAATAAGGGTAACTTCGAATGATTTATTGTTTTGGGGTTTGCTCGACTTATATGTGTTCGGCAGTGAGGGGGACTGGTCGAACGACCTGGGTAGCTTCCAGGCATGAGAGTGGAGCTCAGGTCGCGTTTGAGGTCTGAGTTCGCGGCGTGAACCTCCCATCGCGAGCTGGGTGTTCTGCCTATCATGGTACTTTGATGACGGCGGGCTCGGTTGAGGAACCACCGTCGGGCAGGGGTCTTGCTCGCTCTTGAGCGGGATCTTGCCTTAGTTGGTATGCGATGCTTGTACCTGGGCGCGTATCGTAGCCGGGATGTTATGTTCGTCGCTCCGACGAAGCAAACCGACGATCAGGGCCTTAGCTATAATATTGTTTTAACATTTCAGCGTTCCATGGTCGAGCAAGTTCTTCCCCGCTGAGGTATTCTAGGTAGTAGGCCCCATTCTCCGTCTTTGCCCAGACGCGACATGGTCCTTCTCAGTTTGCGGCGAGTTTGCCTTCTCGAGAATCCTTGTGGTTCTTTCTTAAGACAAGGCTGCCCACTTGGAATTCTCGCCGTATAACCTTGGCGTTGTGCCTGATTGCAATTTTCTGCTTTAATGAGGCTTCGCGGAGAGCTGCTCCTGATCGGACCTCTTCGACGAGGTCGAGCTCTTCTCTTAGTGCCTCGTCGTTTGTTTCCTCGTCCAGGGGTGATTCAGTCCGCCTGGATGAGACCTGTATCTCAATGGGGATCACTGCTTCAGTCTCGTAAGCTAGGAGAAAAGGAGTTTCCCCGGTCGAAGAGTGAGGCGTAATGTGGTAGGCCCAGAGTATGCTGTGCAGTTCCTCGACCTAGGCTT
This sequence comes from Lathyrus tuberosus, assembly GCA_022829125.1. Classification (NCBI taxonomy): domain Eukaryota; kingdom Viridiplantae; phylum Streptophyta; class Magnoliopsida; order Fabales; family Fabaceae; genus Lathyrus; species Lathyrus tuberosus. Next base: position 24,796,354 of record JALAZF010000017.1, read on the forward strand.
TCTTTGTTTCGTCCAGCCTTCATTTAAGGCCTCGCAGGATTACTCTGTTTGCTGCCTCGGCCTGCCCGTTGGTCTGGGGATGTTCGACGAACGCGAAATGTTGTTTCATGCCTAGTTGGGCGACGAAGTCCTGAAATTTTCTGTCCGTGCACTGTGTCCCTTTGTCGGTGACTATTGCTTATGGGATGCCGAAGCGGGCAAGGATGTTTGACTTATAGAAGCGAAATGTGTTGTGGGCCATTATTTTGGCCAGAGCCTCTGCTTCTATCCACTTTGTGAAGTAGTCAACACCTACTATCAAGTACTTGTTATGGTTTGACCCTACAACGAATGACCCTAGGATGTCCAAACCCCACCATGCGAAGGGCCACGGGGTGGACATAACTTTGAGCTCGTTAGGCGGAGCCAAGTGCATGTCCCCGTGCCGTTGGCATTTGTCGCACTTCTTCACATGTTTTTTTGCATCATGCCGCATGGTTGGCCCGTAGTACCCCGCTCGAAGGGCCTTCCAGGCGAGGGATCTCCCCCCGAGGTGTTGGGCGTTGATTCGTTAGTGGATCTCGCTCAAAACGTGGGCGACCATCTCTTCCTCGACGCATTTGAGTAACAGGATGGAGAACCCTCTCCTGTAGAGCTTGTTTTCGACCAGGACGTAGAAGCAGGCTCTGCGCCTGACTATGCCGACCTCTTTGGGGTCGGATGGGAGTTCATCCTTAGAGAGGTAATTATAAACGGGGGTCATCCAACAGTTGCTGTCGGCGATGACTTGCACGTCGAGGATCGTGGAGGTTTTCTCGATGCTGGGTCGAGGAAGTACCTCCTGGATGACGGATTTGTTTCCGCCCTTTTTCTCTGTGCTCTCCAGTTTATGCAACACGTCTGCTCGGACGTTATGTTCACGGGGAACATGTTTTACTTCTACTGTAGCAAACTTTGTCATTTTTTCTTTGACCACGGACAAGTATTCAGACAGGTTGTCTTTCTTGGCCTGATATTCTCCTCGAACTTGAAGGGACACGAGCTGAGAATCAGTGCAGATGACAACCTCTTCGGCCCCCAGGTCCTCGGCTAGGCGTAGACCCACGAAGAAGGCTTCATACTCAGCTTGGTTATTTGAAGTAGGGAAAGATAAGGTAAGTGAGACTTCGACAATGATTCTCTCGCCGTTTTCCAAGATGATACCTACCCCGCTTCCTGCTAAGCTGGATCCCCGTCGACGAAGATGGTCCATTTGCGCGCCCCACAAGTGAGGGAGTCCGTGAATGTCATTTCAGTGACGAAGTCGGCTAGCGCCTGGGCCTTGAGGGCCTTTCTGCTCTCATATTGAATGTCGAACTTGGATAGTTCCAACGACCACTTAAGCAGTCTGCCGGTCATATCTGGTCGTCCTAACAGTTGCTTTACGGGTTAATCTGTTCGAACCACGATCGTGTGGGCCAGGAAGTAGTGCCTCAGTCTTTGTGCAACATTGATGAGGGCCAGAGCTACCTTCTCTATTTGTTGATATCTCAGCTCTGGTCCCTGCAATGCTTTGCTCGTGAAATATATGGGTTTCTGCCCGTCGGGCGTCTCACGGATGAGGGCGGCCCTCACGACCTCAGTTGCTATGGCGAGATAAAGGTACAGGGTTTCGCCGTTATTCGACCGAGAGACAACTGGTGGTTCTGATAGTACTCGTTTTAGATGGAGGAGAGCCTTGTTGCATTCCTCCATCCATTCAAACGCTGCCTCTTTGCGGAGGAGTTTGAAGAAGGGCAGAGCGTGCTAGGCAGACTTGGCCATGAAACGAGATAAAGAAGTGAGCATCCCGTTGAGGGATTGGATGGATTTCTTCGAGCTAGGCGTTGGAAATTAGGAGAATGCCCTGCACTTGTCAGGGTTGGCTTTGATTCCTCCTTCCATCAAATAGAAGCCTAGGAACTTGCCCGCCCGTACCCGGAAGGTGCATTTCTCCAAGTTGAAACGCATCTGGTATTTCTGGGCTTGCTCGAAGACCTTTCTTAAATGGGCCGTGTGATCGGTTTCCTTGTGGGATTTCACGATTATATCGTCCATATAGACTTCTAGCATGTCGCCGATTTCTCCCCGGAAGACCTTGTTCATCATCCTTTGATAGGTCGCGCCAATGTTTTTCAAGCCGAAGGGCATTACGTTGTAGTAATAATTGCCCGATTCGGTCATGAAGGCTGTGTATTTTTTGTCGTTTTTTGCCATTGGTATTTGATTGTAGCCCGAATAGGCGTCCATAAATGACAATAGCTTAAAACCGACAGAATTATCAACAGTTTATCTATATTGGGGAGGGGGTAAGCATCTTTAGGGTATGCTCTATTGAGATCAGTATAATCAACACACATACGCCACTTTCCATTAGATTTTTTGACGAGTACAACATTGGATAGCCAAGTAGTGTACTTGTATTCTGAAATAAAGTTTACCTCGAGGAGGTCTTTTACAGCTTGTTCTGCAGCCTCCATTTTCTCCGGAGACTGCTTTCGCATATGTTGTGCTACAGCCTTGACGGCGGGGTCAATTGTGAGCTGATGGCAGACAACAACAGGATCTAAGCCGGGAATTTCCGCGGTGCTCCAGGTGAACAAGTCTGCATTTTCTCGGAGGCAAGCTTTGAGTTGTTTCCTCGCTATGTTAGGAAGACCGATCCCTATCTTTACTCCTCGCTGAGGGTCATCGTCGAGCACGACGAGTTCGAACTCGCCATCCAGAATCGGGCGCATCAGATGGGAGCCGTTGCTGGTGCTGGTCGAAGTGGATGGGCTGCTCGGGCAAGTATGGGTCTCTTTCTGATCATCTTCGGAGAAGCAGCTGTCAAGGTCGATAGAGTCGACGCGTGTCAGCGGCTTGGCTTCCTCGGAACTGCTGGGCAAGGCCGACTTATTGGACATCTTCGACTTGGCAGCGATGGTGTTAAGTCCCTTGGTGGCCGCTTCGAAGCATCTCCTTGCAGCCACGATGTCCCCATGTGAGGTGGCGACCATACCCTTAGAAGTGTAATACTTCATTTTGAGATGAACAATTGATGGTACGACCACCAATTCGGCCAAGGTTGGCCACCCAAATATGCAGTGATAGAGAGACGGGCAGTCGATAACCAAGAATTAGACATTGATAGATCTGGCTATTTCTGCTGATCCAAAAGTCACAATCAACTCGACATACCCCCAGGGCTTTGTGACCGACCCGTTGAAGCCTTGCAGGTTAGAGCCCACATTGGGAATGAGGTGCGATTCATCTAGCTGGAGGGTTGAAAATAGCTGCAAGTACATGATGTCGATCGAGCTGCCTTGGTCAACTAAGATTCGGCGAACATCAAAATTTGACGTCTGGGCTCTTACGAGCAGTGGAATGCTTGAGTTCGGGGCCTCTCCGAGGAGTTCCTCTTAGTAGAAAGAGATGTGGACCGATTCTCCCTGGACCTTGTCAAGTGTTGTACTCTTGTTGGAGCTCGTGCTGAGCAGGTGCTTGAACTTTATTTTCACGGAGCCCATGGTGACTTTGTTGAAGCCCCCTCCGGAAATGACCATGGCGGAGGGGAAAGTTTCCCACGGGTTATGGGCTGCGAATTAGGGGGAGCATTGAGCTCTTCAGGAACATAGAAGTCCTCAGGCCGCGAAATGCTCATGGAGACCTGAAGGTTTGTCTCTTCTGAGGAAGGCACCTCTTCCTCAACTTTCTTCGATGCCTGGGCGTCTTGCCGGTGAGTTTCCTTCTTCTTCGTAAACTGCTTCAGGTGGCCATCCCTGATCAGTATCTCTATGGCGTCCTTTAGGTGGATGCAGTCATCAGTAGTGTGGCCGTGACTCTTGTGGAAACGACAATATTTCGATTTGTCAGCGTTCTGCTTGGCCGATATCTGCATAGGGAATCAAACCCCTGCTTGTTTGAAATTTGAATTGGCGTATTCGGAGAGGATTTTCTCCCTGGAGACGGTCAGGGGAGTGTAATCATGGAAGCGGCCGGAGGGCCCTTTATCCGGGGATTCCGGGGACGATTTTCACGTCTTCTATCTCCCCGACGGGATGTCGAGGGTTCATCGCTTTTGGAGGCCGGGCACTTTATTGGTGGCGTGATACCCGGGCGGAGATGGCCACCTCCTTCTCCTCATAATGGATATATGCTTGTACCTTGACGAGGAAGACATCCAGGGTCCTGGGAGGAGCAATACCAACGGTTTTGGTAACTCTGTTGGGGGACGAAGCCCTCTTCTCGAGCAAGAACTTCTTCATGTCATTGGTGGTAGGGACTTGCACCGCTTCTTTATTGAACCTCTCGATGTACGCTCGGAGAGGCTCATCTTTCCCTTGAATTACGACCTCAAGGGAGACTTCGGTCTTCGGGTGGCGGCGGGATGCCGTGAAGTGTCTGGAAAACATTCTCCCCAGTTGTTTGTACGAGATGATGGACTTGCCGGGCAGTTGTTTATACCAGGTCATTGTTCCTTTCCGGAGCGTGGTAGGGAACATGCGACATTTGATGGCGCCCCGGATGCCATGATAGTCGAGCAGCACATCGATATTTTCGATGTGCTCGTCAGGGCCTGTCCTACCGTTGTAAGTGCCCAAAGACGGTGGCTTCTCTAAGCCCTTGGGGAGTCGGATAGCCATGATCTCATGAGACAACGGGCCGTGAGGCTCGTCGTCGCTGCTAGAACTGGTCCATGATGGGGAGCGCGTGCTTCGCTCAGGGACATGGCGGTGACTTCTGCGGGGAAACGGTGTTCGTTCCCGGCCCTTCGATCTGACAGGGGGTGAATGTTGGTCTCTCATGGTCCTCTTGTTGCCTGGGGAGTACTAGTTTTGTGGGGAAATGTGGTCATGTTTCCGGACGGCGTGGGACTCTGGCTCCTGGCGCACCCGACGATCACTTTCGCGTTGGGGAGGTAGACTTCTGGATCGTCGACGATCTTTCCTCGGCTGAGGGGATCTTGGTCGGGCAGATTCTTCCAAGGCCCCAATCTTCTCGTTTTGTTGAAGGATTAAGAGGATGGTTTTGTTGAGAGCTTCAAGAAGTGCCGCCATGGCCGGGTCGGTGTTGGGCGGAACTTTAACGGGCTAGAGGTCTAGGGACGGTTGGTCTTCAACACGATCAGTACGAGTGGGAGAGGGAGACGCGGTTGCCCCATCTCTCAGATGGTGGGCGCCGCCTCCGAAGAACGGTGCAGTCCCGTCAGTATCAGTCTTACTGACAGAGAGAAAAGTAGGGTTGTGAGCGTCACGAACGTGATCTTGACTTTCCATGATCGGAGTCTTGGACAGGGAGTTGTTTTGGTCTTGAATCTGAGGTGGATGTTAAGACGGGGATAACAAGTTTCCCACAGACGGCGCCACTGATCTTGACGGTCGATCAAAACCTGAAGTGGGCCAAAAAAGACGCCTGTGATACTGGTTGTGTGAGATGAGTAGGGGGTGTACTTGCAAGGCACTCCGATTCTAAAGTAAGAATCGGGAGAGGAAAAAGGCAAGTACAAAAGTGTGTGTTTCTTAGGATGATTTAGAATACCTGACCCTCTCATTCGAGAGGGTTTTTATAACGCCCCCAGCGCGTGGCCAACGGTCCCTATTTTCGGTGCGAAATAACCGTTTCCCGAAGAATAGGTAACTGCCAAAAACTAGCCGTTAGGACGGGCAAAGGTGCCCGAAACTAGCCGTTGCCACGGGCAAAGGCGTGGTTCCGTGCACGGGCGTCGTGACTGTTTCTGGATGGTAGAGCCGTGCATGACGGGCAGGAATACAGAGGAGGGGCAGGTGACCCTGCGGGCCCTCTGACCATATGTGCCCGACAGAGGGGCGGAAAGGTAACTACTGCCCCATATTGGCTGGACATATGCAATTGGGCCGTTCTGGGAGCAGAAGTGGATTGGGCCATGCCTAGTCATTGGTCCAGTCCAGAACACTTTTTATGTTTCTTTAGGTAATAGTATTCATATGTTAGCTTTCAAACAAACTCTTGTGGCTATTTTTGAGGAAATCATATGAATAATATTGTATATGGTGCGTTTAGATGTTAATTTTCGGACAAAGATATTTTCGAACATGTATACAGTTTAGAAGAAATACTTAGGGTTTAATGAGCAACCACATTCTAAAATTTAAGTGATCCAATTTCTATAGATCGAACCATGACCTAGTTGATATAATCTCTTAGGTTGTATAAAAATTTGATAAGTTGTATTATTTAAACATAAAAAATATAAATACCCTACACGACTATTTAAAAGTTTCTCTATACACGTTTAAAAAAATAAAGAGTAAATTGCACTCCTCTCTTCCGAAAGATACTCATATTATACTACACTCATATTAAAATATACACTTTCTTCCTTTCTTATGCAAAATATATTACATTCTTCTCCCCTAATAAATACGCATATTACACTATGATCCTCTCCCGTGTTAAAATTAGGCATGAAAATGGGGCGGGTATGAGACAATTTTAACCTCCCCTTTTTTCTCTCCTATTAAAAATTCATATTACACTATCATCCTCTCTTGTGTTAAAATTAGGCATGGCAGCAGGGAAGGTTTGAGATTGTTTTTACCTCCGCCAAACCCAAACTTGAATCCCCAAACAATGCTCGTTCCCTGACCCGATCTCAAAGGGGATGGATAATTAAAACCCAAACTCATCCCAAAAGGGTTCGGATATTCCCGACTCACCTCCAGTCATTTAATAAAATCAATTTTTTAATAGAAATATTTATTTTTTGAAAAATCAATTGTATTACAAATAAAACGAAATAATTTCAAAATATTTCATAGATATATTTCAAATATTTTAAATCATAAATACAAATCAAAATGTCAAAACATTGACCACATATTTAATATTATAAGTTTTCAAAACTAAATAATAAAGTGCATAATAAAATAAACGGGGCAGATTCGGGTGCAGGTACTAGTGTCCCCATTACCCAATTCGTCCCCATATTTTGTAATTGGGGAAAATCCAAACCCAGTCAAAGTGGGTTTTCCCCATCAAATTCGGGTCAGATTTGAGTGGGTACCCGCAGATACGAGTTATTTTCCCATGCCTAGTTAAAATAAATACTCCCCTCTCCTCTTATGTAAAGTATGTTACATTTCCTTCTCTTGAGAGATGCTCATCTTACATTATCTGTCCCTTTTTTTTGTCTAGGAGTCTAGTTGTTAGAATTTTACTGACCCCATATGTAATACCTTCATTTTAGTTTAATTATTTAGTTAGAACTTTTCATCTTTATTCCATGGTTATGGATCGAACGATTGATTGTCATTAGATTATTTTGTGTGACCATAGTATAAAGATTTTTCAATTGGTTGTTCTTAGATTCTAAATTGATAACATGTTTGAATTGCTACTGTTTATTTGTTAATTTATTTATTATATGTAAAATAACAATGTTTAGGTTGATTAATAAATTAAATTATCGATAATCTTAATTATAGGAGTTGATTAATTATATATGATAATGATAATTGAAAGAAAGTGATGTAATTGTAACATATGTGTGAGTGAGGTGAGTAATGTAATTCATTATGTGGGAGGATGAGAATAATGAGAATAGTAACAATAATAATCTTAATAATAATAAAATTAATAATAGGAAGTTAGAATTAGTCTAAGTCTCTCTATTTTTACTCATAAACTCTAGACTAATTCCATACTCTCCTAATTTTTAGAATTAGGCAATCTTTCACTTTCCTCTCAACTTCCATGTGTGAACTCTGTTCTCGTACAAACTCCTCATAGAACCAAAAATCTACACGGCTCATCAGTAATTTTGTAACACCGATAACCCTCCTACTTTGTTCTAGTATATTTTTGGGAGTATCTCTGAAGTTGTCGTTCATATAATCATATCGTATAGTCTGTTCCGATTTGGAGAAAAACACGTTAAGATAAAGGCGGTTTCCCGTGTTATGTTTATACTAGACTTGTATTATGAGTTGGTTGAAAATTTCTTTGCATATCTCAATGACTAAGAAGTTTTAATAATTGAGGATAAAATCCTAGAGTTATATCACAATGTTATATTTTATTTGTTAATTTGAAAAGTGTTATGTTAGATATATAAAGATATATATCGAATTTCAAAACCTGTTATTACTTTGTATTGCTCAATTAGAAGTTGTGTGTTGTGTGTTATGTGATATATATATATATATATATATATATATATATATACTGAAATTCTACTGTATGATTCTAAGCATAAGGGGATAACTGTATCATGACTTCTAAGTATAAAGATGTATAATGTCATACCCCAAATTTTGACCACCAAGAGTTCCCACCATTGTGAAAATCATCATCACAATATGGATGTACTTACATGCCTCATCAAATCTCCCCATGGGTTGTTAAGCATTCACTTCAATCAAAGATTAGGGTTTTGAGCCCTCTCAGAGCATTTTAGACAAGGATCAATCAAGAAATGACATGATCTTCAACTTGCCTGGCCTCTCAAACACCCACAATGGATCAATAGGACTCCCACATCAGGAATCAAGCACAAGATTGCAGCATTCCAAGTGGATCAAGCCTCAGAATCGCCAGTGTCACCAAATTAGGGTTTTGGTCGACCAAGGCCTCCAGATGAAAATTTCCATCTGGGCATGAGCCAATGCCTCAATATTTGGTCCATTAAGATCAAAGGAATATCAAGAGCCTATCCACAATAGCAAAATCACCTTGAGGGTCCATCTATCAAAAAATCAGGAATTAGGGTTTTGACCTAATTCAACCCTTGAGTTAACTTGTGAAGTGAGGCCTAGCTTGAAGCTTCAAAATGAACTTCAAAGACCTCAAATACTTCATATTGACATATTTACAAGATGTGATTAACTCAAAGAGCTCAAAGCATAAGCCACAAGAACTCAAAACCATCTGATCACGAATTAGGGTTTCTGATGGAAAAAGCCAACCCTACCCTTGACTGTTGGCCTACTCTTGATCTCAAACCTTGGGGAGGGGTCCAAGACATTCCTAAATACCCTTGGAGGTCATCCATGAATTTTAATTGAGCCCAAGGATTGATTTCACAAAAAGATCACAAAGTCAAAATTTCATCTGATGAAAAAAGTCAACTATACAAAAGTCCAAGTTTGACTTTTTGGATTTTTGGTCAACCAAGGTTCCTTAACCCTAAAACAATGTTAATAGGTGATTTGAATCATCATTCATCAAGAAAAATCAAAGAAAATGAGTTAACTTGTTAAAGGGGTAACCATAAAAAACTTAGAATTTTTCTAAGTTATGGAACAAAGTGGCTAGGGTACCAACTTTGCAAGGCCATATCTCTCAAACCCTAAGGCCTTTTTCTCCCATTCAAAGCTCAGATTGAAGTTCATGTTACATACTTCAAATATGTCAACTAGACCTCATTCCAAATCATCACGGATTTTGAGTTATTGTTTGAGCAAAATCACAAAAAAACATGAAAATGACATTTTTCCAACACTTAGTGAAATTTTCACTAAGTCAGAATCTGCCTTATTTTTTCTAAAATGTAGAGGAATTTTTCATTGTAATTCAAGTTGATTCAAAACCAAAGTTGGACATCATGTTGAAATAGGATATGTCGGCTTTCCAAAATGTCCAAGAACTCCATCAAACTCCACCTGAGCTAGGGGTTATGACAGCTGCAACATGCCTTGCTGCACATTGTTTTGCAAGGTAGATTTGTACATTAGGGCTCAAATTGATCAAATTGTGCAAAAACAAACATGATTATCCATCTACACACCTCAGGGGTGACCAAGGAGGAACAAACACTGATCCATAAGCCTCCAAAGTCTTTGGAACTACATATAGGGGTGGTATCCCTAAAAGCTAAAGATGCCTCAAGACTCCAATTTTTGTTTGAGGAATTCAATGGATGCATAGAGCTGGCATGTATCAATCCATAATCAGCCAAATGAGTCAAGATAAGCTCATACAACAGAGAACCATAGGCCTGTGCTCTAATCTCAAGTCAATAGCTAGAGGAGACTTGAGATTCCATTTGATCACAATTGGCCGAAGGCCTGCTGCAGTTGCCACACACTGTTGCTTGCAAAACAAACTTGACACACTATAAATAGGCCTCATTTGTGATCAGTTTGAGCACACCAAAGGTCCTAAACAGATGCCTTTCTCAAAATCACCACTTTCATTCCCAAAACACCTTCTCTTGCAAGTCACTATCGGTTTTTGCATTTGAGAGTGGTTCCAACCAAACCAATGGTTCACACACCTCACATATAACATATAGAAATGATCCAAACTCTTACATAACATCTGGAACATCAATTTCACAAAATCACCAGCCAACTGCTCAAGTTCTTGACAGAGTTGCAGTTGGGGTACCATCTCAAGTTCCAGTTCATTTCAAACCACTCCAAGCATTCAGACACACTCCTTGGCACCTAAGGAAGCTGTCCAGATCATTGAAACCAACTTACAACACCTCCATCACCAAACTCGATCACCAGCTGCAAGAGGTAAGCATGAACTCTTCAAACTCCATGATGCATGCATATTTTGCTGCACAATAATTTTGCCACATGTTCATAATCATGTATGGAGTGATAACCCTCAATCAATTGCCATGAATCAATCGTGTATGGAATTTCATTTTGTTCATGCTGAAATTAGGGTTCTTGAGGTTTTCTTCTGATTTCTCACTCAATACTCAAATGCAATTAAACTATATGATTGTGATCCTTGTTCAAAAGCGAACAAGATTGATACTTGAATCGTGCAAAACCATTGAGAAATCATGGAGAGAAGTGAGAAAACGCAAATCTGGAAAAACAGAGGGCGCGAGCAAGAACCAAGTGTTCTTGGCGCCATAATTCAAATTTTTGAATTTTTGTTATTTTTGTTAATTGATTCAAAAATTAATTTCTCTCTGAATATTTATGTTTTTGAATTGATTCTTTTTCTCAAAATTCCTAAAACTGTTAAATTATTTTATTTTACAAAATAATCAAATTTTTATTATTTATTTAATATAGTTAGAATTTTTGTAATTAATTTCATTTTAATTGTTTTTAAACATTTTTAAATGGAATTCCCACTTTGATCTTTCAAAACCAATTGAATTTCAAACTCTCATGTAATTAAACATGATTTTTCAAAATATTTTTCAAGGTGTACAACTTACTTTTGAATATATTTGGTATTTTATATCATTTTTTCTCATTTAATTTCCTTTGAAAAATAACATTTTAATTTAAAATTTAGGGTTTCCTCTTGATTTTAAATTTTAAAAAATATGGGCCTCTGATAGAGTGTAAGACCCAATCCTTTGTAAATACAAACCTTTTTGGGCCCCAGATGTTGTATAAGTCCCACTGTATTTTTAAAATCATGGCGCGGCCGTCGCCTTTTAAAACAAAATCATCTGGGCCTCCCCTCGTGTTGTAAGTCCCATCTTTCTCTTTCAAAACATCTTTTGGGCCTCTGATAGAGTGTAAGACCCAATCCCTTTTTAACCAAAATAATTTTGGGTCTTAGTCGTTGTATAAGTCCCGATACGATCTTCAAAATAACGGTGCGATCACTGTTAAACCTTGGGCCTCTCCTTGAGTACAAGCCCCAACAATCTTTTCAAAAACAACTTCTCTTTTGATTTAGATTCAAACATACATGTTGTTATCAAAACTTTCTTTAATTTCTTTGAACAACTAACAATACAACATGGAAGCTTGCTCACCTGTAAGTTTTTATCAGCTTTCATTTACTTGCTTTGATATATATATATAACTGTATTGTGGGAAGCTACTCCCCTATAAGTCCTTCTTTCATATCCTGTTAAATACTTGTCATATATCAATTGTATATATACTAGTATATCTATTTAGAGTTTTCCCCGGCAACTAGGTCTAGAACTAGGTAAAGCCAGTTGGTCACTCTTTGATACATTCAAAACTAGATCCCCATAGGATCTCCAGAAATAGTCTTGCCTTCTCTTGGGCTTAAACAATATGGAACAAAGAGAAAGACAGTATTCTCGGTGAACCTTTTCTCTGACTGTCACTATTAGAACTTGTCAAAGAAATTCAGTTTCCCCAGAGAGGATTAATTCTCGGTGAAACTTCTCTTGAATTTCTTCAAACCATAGAACTGTTCATTAAAGAAAAGATTATTCTCGGTGAAACTTTTCTTGAACTCTTCTTAAGTTTGGACCCACAAGCTTTCTAAAAGCATCCCCGCCTCCTCTTGGGCTTTGTACAAGGACCCTCTGGCTTCTTAGAAGTTATCATGCCTTCTCTTGGGCTTAATACAAGGACCCTGAAGACCTCCTAAAGGTATAAGACATAACTTAGTCATCCTTTGCTAAAGCAGTCTTTCCAGTGTCAAATCTCAGACCAATTTAGGGTTGATTCTCATCCCTTAAAACACTTGCCTCCTCTTGGGCATCATACAGGGATAAACTCTTCCATACCAATAGACTTGGACAGTCTAAATATCCTCTTAAGTCTTAAAAACATTCTCAAGTTCCCTACAAACATAGGAGAAACCTCGGTCATTCTGGATCAATCTCCCGTAGAGTTAAAACCCATGGGTTCTAAAACCCAGTCTATCTCCTAAAAATTCCCAGCAAGGGTTAGTTTATCATCAGTATAACACTATCATAACCTCAAGGCATTTGATATCTCAACTCTTTTGTAACCTTTAGCAAGAGTTGATTCCCCATTTGGACCTGCCTCGGGATCTTAATAATCCCCAGCAGAAGATAACCTCCTCTTTGGCTTTGTATAATGATTCTTCATTCCTTCAGCAAAGTCAGCCTCCCCTTGGGCTTTGTACAATGATTCTCCCGAATGGAGCTAACCTTTTCAGACTCTCTTGTTGAGTCAATCAACTTTCAGACTCTCTTGTTGAGTCAATCACCTTTTTGGACTCTCTTGTTAAGTCAACCTTTTTAGCCTCAATCTTGGGCTTTGTACGAGATAGATAAAAACACTCTCTTGTTGAGTCCATCTTTTCCAGCCTCCTCTTAGGCTTGATATAATGATTTCCCCTAGCAAAATTTAGCCTCCTCTTAGGCTTTGTATAATGATTTCTCCAGCTTGTTCAGCCACAATCCCGGGCTTTGTACAGGACGGATAAAAGCACTCTCTTGTTGAGTCAAACCCTTTTAGCCTCAATCTTGGGCTTTGTAGAAGACATAAATATTCATAACCTTCTCTAAAGCTTGGGACAAATATCTTCCCCAGCGGAGTCAATTCCTCCCAGCCTTCTTTTAGGCTATGAGAAATAATACCCTAAGCAGAGTCAATCCTCTTTTCAGCCTCAATCTTGGGCTTTGTACAAGACAGATAATACTCTCCAGCAGAGACAAACTCGTTTCAGCCTCAATCTTGGGCTTTGTACAAGACATTGAAAATATCCTCAGCTGAGTTAGTAGAATCTCATGTTAGCCTCAATCTTGGGCTTTGTATAAGACACATACAAACCCTCCATGACGGAGTTAAAATACCCTTTTAGCCTCAATCTTGGGCTTTGTACAAGACAGACATAACATTTTCCCCGGAAAAGTCAAACTTTTAGCCTCCTCTTAGGCTTTGTATAATGATATCCCCAAAAGAGTCAGTCTCTTTTAGCTTCAATCTTGGGCTTTGTACAAGACATATATAAAACACTCTTTTGTTGAGTCAGTCATTCCCAGCCTCCTCTTAGGCTTTGTATAAGGACTTCCATAGTGGAGTCAATCAACCTCTTAGCTTTAACCTTGGGCTTTGATCAAGGCACACAAAAATTAACATCCCCTCAAAGGAAATCAAAATCCCTCTGTAGGAAGTTATTTCTCTGTTTATCACTTACAGATATCCAAAACAAACCCTAATCCCGGATAACTGTTGTAAGTAGGCACACTTGTTGATTCAAATATCCAAGCTGTTATCCATCTTTTATCCTGGTAAATCCTCTCTTTCATCTAATTTCTGTAGCCGATAAGCCTTTGGATTATTTACATCCACGCTACTATCCCTCTCTTAGCATGAGAAATTCCTAAGGAAAAATGACATTGCTCTACACTGAGTTAAAGTTTTATCCTACAGGATAACACCTCTATAAAGGAAATTATGGCATTACTGGATTCACATATCCCAGTTAAAGTAATCCTCCTTTATAAACAGTCACCCAACAACTGTGATAAACAGACGAGAAGTCTCCCCTTTAGAGATGACAAATTCTTTCTCAGTCAAACCTTTTAGCTTCAATCTTGGGTTTTGAACAAGACACAAATAAACCTTTTAGCTTCAATCTAGGGCTTTGAACAAGACACCAAAATATCTTTTTCCTCCCTTAGAATAGGAGGAACTACGATTGCTCTGATTTCCCTGTTTCATTTAAACGGGAATACATAGGCATAAGATTGCGAAATCTTAACGAGCATACTAATAAAAACTCTAGGTCCAGTACCTTACCAAAAACATCAGAAAGACCCGAACATCATCAAAAAATCACTCTCTCTCTTATACTTTCTCAAGAAACTTTCCCAATCCATTAACGGATAAACACCATCAAGTACAAAGCGAGACCTAAAGCTAACATTCTGTGGATAACCACATATAGGATGGGTAATTGACAACTCCCCATTGTATAACCTGACCCCGGACCCCCCAATCTCTTTAAGCGTTTGTTCAGTTAAGCATTCGCGTGCAAAGTTAGTTTTAGATAGCTTCCCTTTCCCTTCCAGCTTCACGGGATAAATAAGAAATCAGAAAGTAGCACCCCCTCCTCCTCATTGAGGAAAAAACCCAAATTTCGCGATAAGGTGGTCGCGTCACCGACAAAAATCGTGCGCTATATATATGAGTATAGTAATTAAATACATATATTCTCGGTTAACCAATTGGGTACAGTAAATTTGGTGGGGATATGAGAAAATGAGTAACCCCAAGTGAGAGAATCTATTTATATTATCAAGGTGAGTATTTCAAAATAGAGTTAGAAGTTTTCCTTTGTATTTAAATTAATACTAATAAATAGAGAATTTAGATAGTAGCAAGAAGTCAAGGTTTCTGAAAAATAAAAATATCTAGCGATTTTAGTGAGATGATGCGAAGATAATTGTTCTTAACTTTCCTCAGTTCGTTTGGTTGGAAGCGAGAGGCAGCAATATTCATCGAGTAACACAATTAAACCTTACTAACATATTTTTATTACCATATTATTATATGTTTGGTGGAAAATTGAATTATATGATCTCATTTTGGTATATTCTTGTTATATTGTGTTTCTAAAATTTATATTTAATATTTAGATTAAAGATGAAATAAATAGTGAGTTACGGTATGTTGCCTAGGTGGCATAAGTATATTTTATCATATGTGACTCGTCGTGTGTATCATGTGTTTGCCTTAGTGGTGGATGATTAGATCTTTTGCATCATTATGACATATATGCATTTCTGTGTGGTGTCTTAGTGGTGGGTTATTTTTCCCATCGATATGAAATGGATTCTGTGTGGTTTCTTAGTGGTGAGCTGATTATATCCGGATCATGTAGTTTAAGAGCATGCACATTTTTGCATATAACACTTTGTTGTTGTTTTTGTTTTTGTTTTTGTTTTGATAATCAAAACTCCTCATATTATGTAATTGGAATACAGAAAGTATTCCAAGATTAATTACAAAAGATGCAAAGTATCCTACCTCCTACAATTATCCTTTACAAGAAATCAAAAGGATGAAGAAACCATTCATAATAATTGCAATGGATCCTATTGTTAGCTCTAATAGCTAGCCACATTCTTGAAACATAAACAATTCGATGAAATAAATCAATCGAATATCCAATACCGTCGTTAAATATACTTTGGTTACGTTGCCACCAAATACACCAAACCGTACAAAGTCATATAAGACACGCATTTCCTTTGGAAGTACCTCTGTTCATCATTACGAACCACTCCATCAAGTGTTCACGATATGTATCCACAATCGTCATATGTTTCCCAACCCAACTATCTATAGCCCTCCAAATCTCTTGAATTTTAGGACACATTATGAATAATTGATCAATAGTTTCTTCGCATTGGAAGCAAAAGACGCACACCATATCATGGGAATTAGATATTATAACCCTGGCCGCCAGATTTGTTCGAGTAGGAAGTCGATTCAACATTAATCTCCACCCGAAAATCTTGACTTTCGTAGGTATTAATGTGTTCAAAACAAGATCCAAAGCAGTCTTGGATATAATATCTAAAAGTTCCACCTCATTTAACTTCTACATAAACTCGTACCTCGATTTGATGGTAAATCTTTTATCTGTTGACGATGTCCAGGCATACGAATCTTCTTCCAACACCTTAGGAGCAACTCAACCCAAAATTAGAGATAATTCATATGCTTCCGTGTGCAATGCTGGTGGCAAATGTTGCTCTTGGAATCCCAGCTCCCAAACCCACTTTGCTCCAGTCTAACTTCCTAATTTCACTACTGCAGCCTCTTTGTGGTCTGATAAAAAAAATAGATTTGGAAATCTGTTCCGCAACGGTGTTGATTCAAGCCAGCAGAAGTTCCAAAATGAAATACGATCGCCTCTACCAAGCTTGCACGATACCTGAATATAAATCCATTTGCTTCCTTAGATCCTGCTATGTTAACCATGTCCTTCCACCACAGTGATAAACGTCTGTCCCGATGCCATGAACTTTTCAGCATCAGTTTACGAGCAAAATCACCATATTTGAATGAAAGTATCGGATTCCATATTGTCTCTGTTTCATGAATAAGCCTCCAAATCCATTTTGATAATAAAGATTGATTAAATATACGAATATCCTTCACCCCTAGGCCTCCTTGTTCCTTGGTTTTGCATATTCTTGTCCAACTTATCCATGCTAATGGTGGGCTGATTATATCCGGATCATATAGTTTAAGAGCATGCACATTTTTGCATATAATACTTTGTGGTTGTTTTTGTTGTTAATCTTGAGTTGATTGACTTATGTGTATGAAGTCATAGTTACCGTTCAATATTAATAACTTGGATGAATTTTCCTTTTATTTAATTCTCTTGAACATGATATGTATACTTATATTTTTCTAATCTTTACTCTCATTTAGTTTATTTTTGATATGAATGTGGTTAATGAAAACTGACCCTTACAACAATATTTTAGGTACAAATGCGGAGTTCTCAAAGTGATTGATGCTTGCTTGATGTGTGCTCGCGGGGAAGAAGGTTTTTTTTTTCAAATAACACCATGTAGAAATAAATTGACCGAGCTACATTTTGAAATTATTTATCTATTAATTTTTTTCATTGAATTAGAAGCGCGGTGATTTTCTGCTTAGGAAATTGGTTTGACGTTGAATTGATTAAATTTTAAACTGTGTCAGTTTTGTTTAAGTGAGTATTTTGATAATTCCGAGTCATGTCTTGGATGAGAGTCTGAGGCGATACATTATTGTATCTGAGCAATAATTCTCAGACAAACATTTTTGAGTGGGATAACATTTGTTTGATGCATGCTTGTGTGATATGTGAATTGAATTTATGTCGTTTGATCTGTTGTTTGCTGCTGTTATGTGATATTAGAAATATTTGTAAAAAATGACTTCTTACGAATACTTAGACACCCCATGATAGTAAGTTCAGTATATTATGCAAACTGAATTCTCTTGAGAACCTAACCCAAGAGTTTTGATTGAATTTTGAATGATTCTAACTCGAGGACATTGTAGGAATTAAAGAATGGCACCAGGAAACCCCAATGTTACTCATATTGGGAATAGAGCGAATATGACAGAGATCATGCAGACAATGCGTGATATGGCGGCTGCTATCACCCAACAGGCTAGTGCGACAACCTTACAAGCTCAAACTCAGGTGCAGAGAGATGAGCAAAGGCAACAAAAAGAAGAAGCATTAGCAGCAGCTAGGGGACTATCAGAGTTCCGGCGCCACAATCCTCTGAGGTTTTAGGGTGATCATGACCCTGACAAGGCTGATCTATGGCTACAAGAGATTGAGAAGATCTTTGAAGCTTCATTGTACTGGGGAGACCAAGCTGGAATATGCCACCATTTTGCTGATTGGGGAAGCAGGGAGTTGATGGAGAGGAGCTAAAAGCATAATACAAAACAAAGGAGAAGAACTGACATGGGGAGCTTTCAGACAGAATTTCCTAGACAAATACTTTCTAAGAAGTTCCAGAGCAGAGAAAGAATCTCAATTCCTTAGGTTACATCAGAGTAACACGAGTGTCGCTGAGTATACTGCGAAGTTTGAATCATTGTAAAAGTACTTCCGCTTCTTCAACAATGTAGTTGATGAATATTATAAGTGTGAACGGTTTGAGAGCGGCCTTCACTATGTAACGCCCCAGACTTTCATCCAAGACATGAATCAGAATTATCAAAATACTTGTCTTAAACACAACTAACACGGTTTAAAATTTTAATTAATTCAACGTTAAACCAAGTATTTTGATAATTCTGAGTTATGTCTTGGATGAAAGTCTGGGGCGATACATAGCAAAGGTCGCTCTCAAACCGTTCACACTTATAATCTTTATCAACTACATTATTGAAGAAGCGGAAGTACTTTGCTAATGATTCAAACATCGCAACATACTCAGCGACACTCATGTTACTCTGATGTAACCTAAGGAATTGAGCTTCTTTCTCTGCTATGGAACTTCTTGGAAAATATTTGTCTAGGAGCTTCTGTCTAAAAGCTCCCCATGTCATTTCTTCTCCTTTGTTTTGCATTATGCTTTTAGCTCATTTCCACCAACTCTCTGCTTCCCCAATCAACAAAAAGGGGGCATATTCTAGCTTGGTCTCCCCAGTACAATGAAGAACTTCAAAGATCTTTTCAATCTCTTGTAGCCATAAATCAGCCTTGTCAAGGTCATAGTCACCCTCAAACCTCAGCGGATTGTGGCACCAGAACTCTGATAGTCCCCTAGCTGCTGCTAATGCTTCTTCTTTTTGTTGCCTTTGCTCATCTCTCTGTGCCTGAGTTTGAGCTTGTAAGGTTGTCGCACTAGCCTGTTGGGTGATGATAGCTTCCATATCATGCATTGTCTGCATGATCTCTGTCATATTCGCTCCATTCCCAGTAGGAGTAGCATTGGGGATTCCTGGTGCCATTCTTTAATTCCTACAAGCTCCTCGAGTTAGAAACATTCAAAATTCAATCAAAACTCTTGGGTTAGGTTCTCTTGAGAATTCAGTTAGAATAATATATTGAACTTACTAACATGGGGTATCTAAATATTCGTAAGAAGTCATTTTACAAATATTTCTAATATCAGAGAACAACAACAAAACAATAGATCAAACAACGCAAATTCAATTCACATACCACACAAGCACACATCAAACAAACATTATCCCATCCAAAAATGTTTGTCTGAGGATTATTGCTCTGATACCATAATGTAACGCCCCAGACTTTCATCCAAGACATGACTAAGAATTATCAAAATACTTGTCTTAAACAAAATTAACACGGTTTAAAAATTTAATCAATTAAGTGTCAAACCAATTTCCTAAGCGGAAAATTACCGCGCTTCTAATTTAATGAAAAAAATCACTAGATAAATATTTTCAAAACGTAGCACGATCAATTTATTTCTACATAGCGTTGTTTGAAAGAAAAAAACACTCATTCCCCGCGACCACACATCAAACAAGCATCAATCACTCTGAGAACTCCACATTTGTACCTAAAATATTGTTGTAAGGGTTAGTTTTCATTAACCACATCCATGTCAAAAATAAACTAAACGAGAGTTTAAGATTAGAAAAATATAAGTATACATATCATGTCCAAGAGAATTAAATAAAAGGAAAATTCATCCAAGTTATTAATATCGAATGGTAACTATAACATCATACACATATGTCAATCATCTAAAGATTAACAACAACAACAACCACAAAGTGTTATATGCAAAAATGTGCATGCTTACTACATGATCTGGATATAATCAGCCCACCACAAAGCCACCACACAAAATTCATTCCACATCGATGGGGAAAGTAACCCGCCACTAAGACACCGCACATATATGCATATACCATGTCATAATAATGCAAATAAGAATAAAAATCTAATCACCCACCACTAAGGCAAACACATGATACACATGACGAGTCACATATGATAAAATATACTCTTGCCTAGGGCTGGAAATGAGTCGAGTCGAGTCGAACTCACCTCAGCTCGGCTCGACTCGTTAAGAATTCGTTCAGCTCAAATCTCGGTTCGAATTCGACACGAACTTTTTTTTAAGCTCAAACTTGACTCGTTATAAGTTCACGAACAGTTCGGTTCAACTCGTTAAGTTCATCTCATTAGGTTCAGCTCACATGGTTCACGGACTTAAAAGCTATTTTTTAAATCAAATTTTTAAAATATATTTGACATTTTAAATTTAATATTTTTTTAAAATAAAATAAGAGTTATCAAATTGAAATTTAACTTTATCTTAGAAACCTACTAATTTAAAACCTACATAACTTTCAAGAGATACATTTGAGAATCTAATTCAAAAACTACTAAATTGAAGTTTAAATTTGTCTAAGATTTGGAGTAAATATTTAAACTTAATCTTAAAGACAATATAATTCTTCTCATATGTAATCGAGTTGACTCATGAACCTAACGAGTCGAACTATATATAGTTCAAGTTCAGCTCATTTAGTTAACGAACTTAATTTTTTGCTCATATTCAACTCATTTGGTTCATGAAGCTAGTTCAACGATTTAATTGTCGAACCGAGTTCCGAACTATTTTCGAGTTTGTACGGTTCATTGTCAGCCCTACTCCCGCCACTTAGCCAACCATACCATAACTCACTATTTATTCCATCTCATTTTAATCTAAAATATTAAATATAAATTTTAGAAACACAATATAACAGGAATATAACAAAATGAGATACACGATATAACAGGAATATAACAAAATGAGATCATATAATTCAATTTGCCACCTAACATATAATAATATGGTAATAAAAATATGTTAATAAGGTTTGATTAGTGTTACTGGATGAATATCGCTGCCTTTGGCTTCCAACAAAGGAATTGAGGAAAATTAAGAATAATTATCTTCACATCATCTCACTAAAATTATAAGTCGTTTTATAATACCAATGAATCATTAATGTTATTTTTCCTACTATATCCTTAAATATTTATTATTCTCTCTCCTTTTAATTATGTAAATTTGTCTTTTCAATATCATTAATAGAAAATAATTTTGTAAAATCATTTATAATTTCTCTTTTTCATACTACATTTATTATATTTTTTAATATATGTAAAAAATAAAAAACGACTTATAAAAAAAAAATGGAGGAAATAGTATTAATTTAAATACAAAGGGAAACTTCTGACTCTATTTTGAAAGACTCAACTTAATAAATTAAATAGATTCTCTCACTTGGGATTACTCATTTTCTCATATCCCCACGAAATTTATTGTACCCAATTGGTTAACCGAGAATATATGTATTTAATTACTATACTCCTATACACCTTTATACTTCGAAGCATGTTACTTTTATCCCTTTATGCTTAGAAACATTGTTTGTAGAATTTCAATATATATATATATATATATATATATCATCACACATTTCTAATTGAGCAATACATAGTAATGGCGGGTTTGGAAATTCGATATGTATCTTTATATATCTAACGTAACACTTTTCAAATTAACAAATAAATATAATATTGAGATATAACTCCAGAATTTTATCCTCAATTATGGAAACTTCTAAGACATTGAGATATGCATAGAAATTTTCAACCAACTCATAACACAAGTCTAGTTTAAACATAACACGGGGAAACACCCTTACCTTAACGTACTTTTCTCCGAATCGGAGTAGACTCTACGATTTGATTATACGAGCGACAACTTCAGAGATACTGCTAAAAATATATTTGAACAAAATAGGAGGTTCTTGGTTTTGCAAAACAACCGGTGATCGGTGTAGATTTTTGGTTCTATGAGGAGTTTGTACGAAAATAGAGTTTACACATGAAAGTTGACAGGAAAGTGAAAGATCGTGTAATTTTAAAAATTAAAAGAGTATAGAACTAGTCTAGAGTTTATGAGTAGAAATAGGGGGAATTAGACTAATTCTAACTTCCTATTGTTAATTTTATTATTATTAATATTATTATTGTTACTATTCTTATTATTCTCATCCTCCCACATAATGAATTACACTACTCACCTCACTCACAGATATGTTACAATTACACCACTTTCTTTCAATTATCATTATCATATATAATTAATCAACTCCTATAATTAATATTATCAATAATTTAATTTATTAATCAACCTATACATTGTTATTTTACATACAATAAATAAGTTAACAAATAAACACTAGCAATTCAAACATGTTATCAATTTAAAATCTAAGAACAATCAATTGGTAAATCTTTATACTATGATCACACAAAATAATCTAATGACAATCGACCATTCGATCCATGACCATAGAATAAAGATGAAAAGTTCTAACTAAATAATTAAAACTAAAATGAAGGTGTTGCACCATAAATGTGAATAAGTTGAATGTCGCGGGTTTGAACTCGCAGTCATGCAATCACATACTTCTTAAAAGTTAACAAATGATACATTCACATCCCTTATTCGACAAAATATATTAGAAAAAACTACACTCTCCTTCGAAAAAAGATGAATAAATTACATTATTTCTTCTTCTTAAACTAAAATATATATTTTCATCATTCTTTTATAAGATATTCTTTAATCTCTTGTTAAATATTTTATTCTATTTTAATATATTAAAATTATTATGAGGGAACCCTCCTACAACTATCTCAGTCATGGCTAACGTGGTTTGTTCATGCGAGATCTCGTTTAGTTAGTCACTTCTAACATTTGCCTCATCTGCACTCCTTAATGTTGATAGGCAGTTTCTCCAACAATTGTTGTGGCTCCTCCTCAATCTTCATTAAGAGATTAGTCTTTTCCATTAGTTGAATGTCTTTCCCGCGACAATGTATGTAACTGATAATTTGTTTTCTTATCCATGGTCGGAATGTATTTGTTTTTTAACAACTTGGACTATTTCACTCCTTCTCATTTGCGAAATTTATTTTTCGTGCATTTTTTTCTTAGATCTGATTTTGTCTTGGGGAAAAATCTAGATAACTTTCACTTCTTAGTTAAATCTTTGACATCATCCTCCAAGTGTATGCATTCTTCTATGTTATGGACGTTACTGTTAAGCGGATTTTATATAATGCCATGGGCGACAAATATACATGAGTTCAAAATAAATACATATACAACA
Organism: Lathyrus tuberosus; assembly: GCA_022829125.1. Taxonomy (NCBI): domain Eukaryota; kingdom Viridiplantae; phylum Streptophyta; class Magnoliopsida; order Fabales; family Fabaceae; genus Lathyrus; species Lathyrus tuberosus. The sequence goes on from JALAZF010000017.1 coordinate 24,819,654, forward strand.
ACTCAACAAAGAAGAAATACACAAAGAAGAAGAGAAATAAACCAAACAACTCGCGATTTGTCGGCGCCGATCGATGAGAAATCCCCCCCGGATCATCCGTGTGCAAGCTCCAATGTTGTTTTCTAAGCTAATCCTACTGAAAAATGATGTTTGTTGGAGTGGCAGCAAAAATTACCCAAACCATAACCTAAAAAATGAATGAAATGACTTATATAGTATTTACAAAATCCGTCAAGTTCGCAATGCGAACTTTTATTCGCAAAGCGAACATCAAAATTAAGCACCTGATGCCTCGGGAACAGTTAAACCGCCTCTGCGATTCTGCAAAAGTTCGCAATGCAAACTTTTATTCGCAAAGCGAATATTCGCTAGAAAGTTCACAATGCGAACTTTGGTCCCTTTTTCTACTGCCTCAAGTCTGGGAACATTCGCAAAGCAAACTTGACAGCACACCAACCCTTGTTTTGACCATAACTTTCGAACCGTAACTCGGATTGACGCACTCTCGGAAGCGTTAGAAAGCTTATTCAATGCTCTTTATGAATATGACAAGATATCCTTGCTTGAATACCTACAAAAATGAGAGAAAATCAATTAAACTCAATGATATTTACACGATACGCAATATATACACTATAATGTAAAGTAAACATATTTACAAACAAAGCGAGGTTTATTCGAACGATATTAACAAAAAGTATCGATAAGTGCAACAAAACTTATATACAAAAATAGCTATAATTTGCACTTATCAAACTCTCCCCAACTTAAACTTGTTTGTCCTCAAACAAGAATCAAACAACTTAAAAACACAAAAGCAATAACCAACGAATGATGAATCAATAAGTTTTGAAAAACGGAAGTAAATGTATGGTTCAAATGAAAAATGGTACACACAAAGTAAATACTTACCACTAAACTACGACGATAACATAGTCACGAAACAAATGCAAAAACAAAAATCATGCCAAATATTCCAAAACAACACGAGTTCAATCATGAATCACACCTAGCAAAAACATTCATCGGTAGATGAAAAACACAAAATGATATACTTTTCACTCACCCAACAATCTTGCAAACAAAAGATTAAATTATGCACTCATCCAAATATCATATTGAAAACATAAAAGTAAGAATCACAAGGGCTTTAAAGGTTGTAGCGTGGTCGGGTAAACAAACAATGGACAATTTCTAAAGGTAATTGAAACAAAAACTTGCCTAAACCTAAGGGACAAAGACTCAAACACAAAATTCCAATCAACTTCTTCCTAAATCCCAAGTGTTACACAAAACACAATACTTATTTAGTACAATTATTTGAACTCTTTTTGTTTCCTTTCTTAAGGATTTTCTTTTTCTTTCTTTCTTTTTTTGTTTCTTTTCTTTTTCATATTTTTCTCTTTTTTATTTTATTTTTCAACCTCATAGAAACTAACCAATGAGTAAACAACCATTCTCTTCCCAACTTGAATTCAACCACATCATCATGTGAATACTCCCAGCTTGAGGGTTCAAGAAAAAAAACAATCAATCAAAATCCATTCAAAAAGTGGATTCAATACTCATAGACAAACATTAAGTTCAAACAACATAGATAATGATAGAAAGGCACAAAGGGGTTTAACAAATGCTCACACACTCACAAGGTGAATGACTATTTGGCTAGGTAGTTGTGCTCAAAAGGAAACAAAATGCCTTGATCCTTTTCATGCTTTCGTATAATAAACACAAACAAAAGATTAAGCATAATAGAATCCAGTTAGAACAAGAATGTTGGTACTCCGCGCATATATGAACAATGGAAAGCTACCTCACAAAAAGGGTGGGAACTAAAGTGATTCACATCAAGAACAAGTATACAAAAGAATGAATGACATGGAAGTTTGTAAAAAGCCTAAGTATCATGAATATGCTAAAGTCTAGAAAGCGATAAACACATACCTTAGACGTGTACAAAACTTAACAATATAAACACCATACATTCGCAAGTTGAAACGATCAAACTGGGGAAATCACAAAAATGCATCCTCAAGCTAATAAAAAACAAACTTGAGAGCAAACACAAAATTTTATTCTAACGACCTAACAAAATTGAATTAAAACTAACTAAACACAAAAACCAAAATTGGTGAAAGTGGATGGAAAATGAGAGATTTTTCTTTGCAAAACAAGGCGCGCTAAGCGCGGGTAGGAAAATTTTGTTTTTCAAAATTGGTTCTTTCTCTCATTCACTCCATTCATTGTCACTTTATATTAACTATACTACTAAACATAAAACTGTACAAATTAAGAATTATTAATATAAACATACTAAAAAACCGGGTGAAATTGGATTAAACAAGTTGTAAAGTGAAGATTTGAGAATTTTTCGAACAATCCGAGTACAACTTATTTAATGAATGTTCACCACACTACCTAAGCTAGAATGAAAAAGTAATAACGAAACAAAAAACGATAAAACATGCTTGTTTTACGTTGTAAGCTCAACACCTTTGCTATGCTTAGCTAGTAACTTACTCCCTTCATGCCATGGTAATACCTCACCGCGCAAACCAAAAGCAAGTGTCATAACCAAACACTTGAACAAACACAATGGAAAATAAAAGCAAAACAAGTATCTATACAAGCATATATACAATATAAATAATTATGTACAAAGCTCCAAAACATCGAAACTATCGCAATGCGATCCAATAAAAACACCAATCCCCGGCAACGGCGCCATTTTGTTAAGAGGATTTTATATAACTCCATGGCCGACAAATATACATGAGTTCAAAGTAAATACATATACAACAACCCAACAAAGAAGAAATACACAAAGAAGAAGAGAAATAAACCAAACATCTCGCGGTTTGTCGGCGCCGATCGATGAGAAATCCACCCCGGATCATCCGTGTGCAAGCTCCAATGTTGTTTTCTAAGCTAATCCTACTGAAAAATGATGTTTGATGGAGTGGGAGCAAAAAATATCCAAACCATAACCTAAAAAAATGAATGAAATGAATTATATAGTATTTACAAAATCCGTCAAGTTCGCAATGCGAACTTTTATTTGCAAAGCGAACATCAAAATTAGGCACTTGATGCCTCAGGAACAGTTAAACCGCCTCTGCGATTCTGCAAAAGTTCGCAAAGTGAATATTCGCTGGAAAGTTTGCAATGCGAACTTTGGTCCCTTTTTCTACTGCCTCAAGTCTGGGAACATTCGCTGGGAAGTTCGCAAAGTGAACTTGACAGCACACCAGCCTTTGTTTTGACCATAACTTTCGAATCATAACTCGGATTGACGCACGGTCGGAAGCGTTGGAAAGCTTATTCAACGCTCTTTATGAATATGAAAAGATATCCTTGCTTGAATACCTACAAAAATGAGAGAAAATCAATTAAACTCAATTATATTTATACGATACGCAATATATACACTATAATGTAAAGTAAACGTATTTACAAACAAAGCGGGGTTTATTCGAACGATATTAACAAAAAGTATCGATAAGTGCAATAAAACTTATATGCAAAAATAGCTACAATTTGCACTTATCAGTTACACGCGTGGAAATTACAATATTGAGATTTACGGGCCTTGAATCTAATACTTTCAGCGATGTTTGACCCTTGTTGGAGTCTTAGACTTAACTAATACTTTTTCATCTTCTCGTTGGCAACCATGACTAGTATCACTTCTCTATTGAACCTTTAGATGTAGGATCATAGTGGCTCACCTTTCCCTTTTATGATGGATCTCAGGATTTCCACTAACATGAGTTGTCATTTCATCTCCGTTAAATGTACAGAAAACAAGCATTTCGTTGGGTCCAAATTCGCTGAAAGTATTGGAACTAGAAGGAGATGTCTTACGTGTACTTAATGGTGTCAAGAAGGTAACTCAAGTCAGTGGAAAGTTTGGGAGCCATCGGACAAGGAAAAAACAAGTTGATACTGTTCTACATCAAGAAGTTCAACGTATAAGCGATATTAGTTAAGGGCGCCAATGATGTGAGGAAAAGTACCTATTAAGGCTAGAACTTCAACTGAGGTCCACATTCGTCGAAAATATTGGAACCAAGGCCCCTTAAATCTTCAACAACTTGGGTGAGTTTCAGAGACAAGGGAAAGATGAATCGCTAAAAAGAAGGGAGAATGTAATTTATTCATCTTTATGGTTAGAGAGTGCCATTTTTTATAATATTGTTTGTCGAAGAAAGAATGTAAGTGTATAATTTATTCACCTTTAAGTAGCATTTGATTTCATGTGAGTGAGTTTGAAACAGTGACATCCTACTTACTGCTCGTTAAGGGGTGAAATTATGGTCCCTAGGCTAGACAAAAAAAGAAAAATATTAAAGAGGAAGATAGTGTAATATGAGCATCTCTCAGGATTGGAAAGTGTAATATATTTTGCATAAAAAGAGAGGGAAGCGTATATTTTAACACAAGAGAGGAGAATAGTGTAATATTAGTATCTTTCAAAAGAAAGAAATGTAATATATTTTGCATAAGCGGATAGGAGATTGTGCATTTTAACACAAAAAGGGAGGATAGTGTGTAATATGAACATCTCTCAAGAAAAGAAAATGTAATTTATCAAAAAATAAACAATAAAAACTAAATAACACCACATTTAAAACTTAAATATTGTTAAAATATAGCAAGTCAATATGAATTTTAAACTTAGGTCAAATTTCCAACATCAAATTATATATGCTAAATAAATCTCTTTGATTCTAAAAAACTTGCGATAAATGGATTAAATTTAGGAATAATCATACTTTTTTTTTTTTTTCTATTTTTTGACTTTTCTTTGCTCAATATGTTCCAATGTTGAAAACAAATATCCAATACGTCATAGTTTGAAAAAAAATTCCCTAACTGTCCCACCCTAACAATCATTGACTGAGGATGTCCTGTGACAATTGACCCTCGGCCAATCTATATACAGTCGCGGTTTAAAATCCATGCAGAATAATCCCCTTAAAATGACTTAAAAACCCTCGTCATCTAAATGTTTTTTATACAATGAATTAAAAAACGAAAAAAAAAAAAAAAAAACTATGGATCATTGATTTGGTCGAAGATTAACTGGGCACCCTCAACTAATGATTGTCACCTAGTTGAATTTTTTTTTAACTAGGACATATTGGTTATTTATTTTTAACATTCGGGCTTATTGAGAAAAAGTATTTTTTCCTACACTCAAACCCATAATTAAAATAAAAACAAAATCTAAACTTCTAAATTATATTTGAGTTTCAGAATAACAGTCATTTAGCATAGAATCCAAATATTTTCTAAAGATCATTTCCACATCTTAACCAACCAACATATCACTTTCCCCGCCATTCAAAGCATAGAAATTGGTGAGAGTGATAACTTATCTTGCAAAACATGTCACAAAAATAGAAGTCCCATAGCCTCAAACTCTAAGAAGTCACACTTTTTTCTATAGCACGTTTTGATCCTAACATCCATGAAATTGTTGGGGGAGTTCATAAGGGAACATTGATATATAGTGTAAGACTAGACACTTTTGTAAAAGACACACCACTAATCCACCTAAAAATTGACATTTTGATAAACTAATTTACCATAATAATAAATAGAGTCAATGGTGACTCTGCCATGGGAATAACCACTTCTTTCTTGCTTGATAGAGGAGCGGGCTTCCATTCACCAACGCTGACAAAAAGTGTTCTCCGAACTGTGCTAGAGTCACCCACGGCTCTCAAACCCAACCTGTGGTGAATCCCGGGAGACAAAGTCAAAGCGCTTGATCCTTTGCCCCATAAAAACTCTCATATTGAATGTGCAATCTCTAACCAGTTTTAAGTTTTAAGAAATTGTAGTCAATCAGTTTCAATTTCAACAACATTATCTACAAGATCGTTTACTAAAGTCCTTGTTAACCATCCATACCCTTATTTGATATTATCACCCGTCCTTACCAAATCAGTTTCCTACCAGAATGGAGTACTTCTAATGATGTTATTAGTTTATAAGAAATCAACTATGTCAAAAAAAAAAAAAAAAAGAGATGCTGCCTTCAAACTCTAGATAAAATCTTTGATAATGTCAATTAGAGTTGGGAAAGGATTTGCTACCTTTCAATTTCCATACCTTTGTAACTTTCTCTCTCTCTCTCTCTCCTAACCATTTCTTCTCTTTCATCAAAATAATTTTTTAATCATTTATTTATCTCTTATTTTACACTAAAGGTACCAAAGGTACCAATTGACAAAGGTATTGAATTTGGATTTTCCATCCATTTGATCCAGCTCATCATGAATTGTTATATCATAACATGTCAGACTCTTTCTACACCTATTTCAGTAACCCTTAACACAAACACACAAATGAGAGACATTCTATTGATCAGCCTCAACTTTCATTGCTATCGATAAATGTTTCATTGACTCAGATTGTTACATTAAATCATCCCTCTGCATAATCATAATCATGACTCATTCCCATTTACTATACTATGTACAAAAAAATAGTTAGTCTCTCCACATGCCACCATGTCCCCCCCACAAATACTTTAAAATACAATTTGGAAGTTCTTCTGCCGATATCTCCCTCTCCTATACAATGAACAAATGAAAGAACCATAAAATGATATAAAACAACAACTTATAGGTAGAGGTAATTTTTTGGTGTATACTATGCCAGATGCCTTAAGTAATGACTGCTAGTAAACCTTGAACCGATCTATTTGCCAACTGTGCTTACTCGTTAATCTAAGGATGCACTTCAAATCTAGAGGCAACTTTCCAGGAAACTCAGTTTTCAATAGAGTTAAAAGATCTGTGGAAAAGCATCTAACAACTGACGGCTCGTGTATTACACCGGTAGTCATCTCACAATTATGCACTGGAATAAACTCAAACACCCGCACAAATTGCTCCTGAAAAACAAAATCATGTTGTATCCGCTTGAGTTACAAATGAACTTTGATGTGCATGCCAAACATTTATGCTAAGTAAATTCTGCACATTGTTTCTTAGATACTCGAAGTTAGGGTATCTTTTTGGTGGTTGCAAAACTATGTCATGAAATTGAATTTTAGACTAACGAATGTATACATGCAATACACACACACACACACGGTGACAGCGAGAAAATGAAATAGTGAGAGAGACCTGTTGACCAAGACGAGCAACAAAACTTTGTCTCGTCAATATGCTTCACATCAAGTCCAATAAACCAGGATCCAGCACTCACGTCATCATGGGCATAGGTACGAAGAATGGATCTGAAAACTCAACAGAGTCAAGACTGATGCATAAACAATTGCAAACAAAATTTGGTGCAGTAAAGAGTGGATCTGACCTGTTTATTGATATGAATTTAGCCAAAGCTTGTGATATAACATACATCTCTCCCGATGCATGACGAAAGTATCTGTTGCTCAAGAGATTTAATTATCATTTCAAGAGGAGATACACGGATTGAAATAACAAAAAAATTGTGGTACTAATGGAATATTCAACTCGGGTGCAATCTTTGCTTGATTAATATCCTCAGGAGCCCATGATATTAAATAATGTTTTGAGAAAATGGAATTTGGTATGATCACGTATATTTCACGTCACATATTAGGCTTGTGCAGTAAAGACTGTTTTGAGAAGCAATAATTAAAATACCTAATGCAATTTTTATTTATGGGATCAATCAACAAACAAAAGTATTTCAGAATATCATGTAAAAAAGCCTCAGTTTCGCACAAGATCCACATACAGCTATTTGAAACTGACCAATGTTGTGTCATACACGACTAATGCAATAAAATCTATGCAATTGTTAAATCATATGAAATAATTGGTTTGTTGACTTACGATTTTTTGTCACCAAACTTCCACCATTCTGGTTCATACCATTTATGGTTCCTGTCAACACTCACAGACAAACAGTATAAGAGACACAAAATGTAGTCTAGATAAGTGTACGACATGTTAAACACGATAAGGGGCTCACTTTTCAGAGAAAACTTCGCCTGATTTCATGCATCCCATGTAAATCCGAGGTTTATCCAAATGAGTAGCAAGTGTAGCTCCCAAGGCATCTGCGAAGGAAGAAACGTGTAAGTGGCAAAACATAAATAAAATGTTGTATCTTTTTGTAAATTTATTAAATAGGCAAAGAGGCATACAATAAAATGTTTTCATATATTTAAAAGAAGAATGTTAACTTTTATTGTTCAGAAGATGAGGATATATTTATAAGGATCAGTCCAGGGTTATGAGGCATTAAATCAAGTTACACTAGAAACGTTTCTCCATTTCATCCTCCTTGCTTCTATCCTGTGGTTGACATCACTGTTAGTTTCCCCATCAATTTATATGGTCTCAAGATGCTTAGATCGGAAAATTGTGAAAAACTAAAATACAATTTTCCATTAAATAAATTTAAATGCTATTTAACAAAAAAATATTTCGAGTTTTCTAATGTGCTTATTAATTTTAGAAATCTTTAAATCACAGATTTTTCCAACAAAGCATCAAATCGTCCTCTCAAACCAACCAATTTCATGTTGCTTTCTAACCCCACTAAGGAAAGTATCCAATGAGCATGTGCCCGAGCAAATCAACTATTTGTTTAATGTTATTAAATGGATTATCCACCAAGGAAAGTATCCAATGAGTTTATACTTTTGGATGTTTTTTTGCACATGCATCCAAAATTAAAGTGGATCCTCCAATGAAAACCTTGGATGCATCTTGAGAGGTATTTTATTTCTTCCTATATGGCTACAATTTCTATCAAAAAGATGCAACCATGTAGGATGAAAGAAATTTTAATTGTAGCTACTAAAAGTAAAACTAAGAGTCAAGAAGTTTGAAATTTGAATACTTAAAGTTCATCACAGATTTCTGCCGTGTGTATTAAAACAAATTTTGAATGTACTCACAAAACACATCCAAGAATTAGCACTGAGATATATGTTTTTTTTTTTTTGCAGATGATATAGCCCTACTTGGAGAGTCGAAGAAGGATTTAAATGAGGATGGAGACCTAGAGACGAACTTTAGAAACGCATGGTATCCGTGTCCATAAAAGTTTAAAACCTGATTCCCTGTCCTCTTCTCTCAGTGGGTTTTTTAAGAAGCTAGGAGATGTAGCTTTCAAAAAATTTGATCTTTTAGGAACTTCTACATTTTTCTAGAAGCCCGTCCAGACACTCTAAAGTTGATAAAAAATTGCTTTTATTTGGGGCATCAGTCATAGGATTAAAAGAAAACGGTAAAATTATTGATAATTTAATAAAAGGTTATTGAGAATCATTGCAAGCTTAAGGTCAGATGATCATATTCCCATCAGTACAAACATGGTTTTTTTAATGCATAGAATGGATTTTCCGGCCAGTGCAATTAAAAGATAGAATAAACACACAGCAATAACAGTGACATTAGGTAAACTGCATTATAAAAAAAAATCACCCCATCCAGTTAAAGAAAAACTAACCAATATTTACATAAACATCATCATTGACTTTGGCATAAAACTCCGCATCCCATTCATCTGCGGCGTGAGCAAAAAACAATTTAGCCTTCTCTGCGTGCCCCTGGGATCCTTCCACGTGATCATCCTGACAACAGAAGTGTTGAAGGTGATGAGCTAACTAGCATATGTTGTTGACCTTATTGTCTATTCATAGGAAGCAACAAATGACAAAACATATGTCATAAGCATCAACAAGTTCAGATTTGCCTGCTTATTTAAATTACTGACTGAAAAAACAGAGAGTATAAAGCCTTCAAATTGATGTCAACTCAAGATTGGTGTAAGCACAAATTTGTATCAACAATTGTGCATTTATGTTTCAATAGAATGTATCTGATTTTAACCATTGGAAACAGAAGAATAAAATAATGCAATACTCATCGCAATAACTACTTATTAAATATAACAGTGACTGAAACGCCAGAAGCTCCATTTCCAATTCAGAATGAGAAAATTCACTTGGATTTTTCCAGGAAAGTTAATGCCAAAATTTACCAAGAAAAATATGCTGTAAAAGCCATGAATTAGATATACATACTAGAATTAGGAAGTCATTCGTCAACCCATTCTCACGATCAATGTCTTTATCTTGACTGTCCCCGCGATTTGCACTGAAATATTTTATGGAATTCATAAGTGTTTACAACCGATCCCCTAAAAGAATAACTATGGCTACCATCCCCAACAAGTTAAAATGTTAAGAATTTCAACCTTCTACCAATAACAAATCGCAGAATGATGCCCTTTCCATCTTCAATTTTCTTCAAAGACGCACCTAAAAAGATAGTGCTTTTAAATTAAATCAACTTCCCAAGCACAGTGTTAGTGAAAAAATTGAAGCCCATTTTATAAAAACCTGGAAACAAACTATCCAAGATACACTAGAGCACTAAATCTTTCATAAACATTAGAAATAACTATGCAATTAATCAATGAAATAATTATTTACATACAATATTACTATAAAACAGAGTTACATTAACAGTTTTCTCATTATTCAATAATAATAGCAGATGTTAAATGAATTAAAATATATAAATAACAGGATAGCGACTATCCTTTATATGTCTAATGTTGAGAGGATAATTTTTATCGCAACAGAAAACTGAAAGTCACTCGTACGTTTTTATGTGCAAATTAACTAGCCATCAACTTATGCAGTGAAGAAACAAACATAATTTTGTTATTCAACTCGTATCAAATCATGTTAAAGCTATGCATTAAAGTTCACACTTTACAAAAATTATTTACATCGACCTTATATTTTAAAGCTCAAAAGAGGTATATTATGGTAGAGTTATTTACAATGTTACAAACTTGTGTAATTGAGCAAGAGAAAGAAAAGAATAACATTACCATTTCCCATCCAAGCCTTGCGAATGGCATCTCTATTCTTCTGGCGGCCAAACTTTGTCAGTATACCTATGACTACCAAAGTCCTTCTCTTAGAGTAAGTCCCATTGCTCTCAATCAATCCCTTTGAAACAAAACCCTCTTGTTTAGCAGCATCAAGTTCCACCCTAAGTGCATCAAGCTTCTTATGTTGTTCTCTAAATAACACAAAATCAAACAGTATAGTCACAAAAGACGTTAAGAAGCTTACAAACACCAAAGCAGATCATTGAGAAAATCAAACAAGAATCACTTTCTTTTTGTTAATTTCGGTAACATGTAAATTAAATTCACCTGCAGGCTATAATCTTCAATGTATCATCCACTGATATAGCCGATTGTCCCTAACATGAAAACCTCTTGGTTAATATGACCAGAACAAAAATTAGAAAGGTATGTCCAAGTCCTATTGAGTCAAACCCTACGCGTGTGTCCCTAACAGAGTGATCTCGATAAATCACAACAATACTAAATGATTCTCTGAAGTAGTTCTACACAATTTAAGTGCTCAATAAACACACGCGCGATCAAATAGTTATTAAATTAAAAAAGGAAAAAATCAGATGAAATTCAAACACAATTACATAAATCAACAAAAATCACGATCCCTAACTTCATTCGACATCAATGATTCATGCGGAAATGATAAATAGCAATAAAACAGTAATTGAAATTGCAGCGGAAAAATCGATCGAACCGATTAGAGTGAATGAGCAATGAGTGAGAGTTACTGACCTGACCAGTGATCCTATCGAGCTCTTTGATGAGATAAACACGATTCTGTGCGTCCTGCCACAACCTGATAAAGGAAAACTAAGATTAAATACAAGAAGAGTAGGAAATAATGGAAGGAGTTGAAAAAAGAGAAGGAAGAGGAACCTTCCGGCGACGTAGATAGAAGCGAAAGTGGCGAACATGGAGATGAATAGTGAAGGAATTCGGGATCGATTCGCCGTAGTGGAAAATCGGTGTTTCGATCCCTTGCTATGCATTTCGGAATTTGAATTTCGAATCCAATACTATATATGAATGGTTGAACAAGAGAAACTCTTTTTCTTCTATTTTTTTTTTTTTTTTGTGTGAATAAAAGCAATTGGAGACTCTTGCTTTTTCTGGGCTGGTGCTGGAACTGCTGGTAAACAGTCACCAACCTCTTTCTTTTATATTTTTGGTAGAATCCAACCACTCTTTTCACTTCTATTTTCTTTTGATTAAGAGAAAAAAAAATATGAATAGTTTTCTGGATTATTTTCAAAACTATATTTAATTTTGAATGTGCGTTTGTTTTTCCAAAAAAAATTGGTACGAAGACATAATTTTTTTAGACTTAAATAATTTTTTGGTTCCGATAAATTAGTGAGATTTTGATTTTAATCTCTATAAATTTTATTTTGTTTGAGTTCCTATATCTCACTTTTTCGTCTCGTTTAGACCCTAAAACAAAAATCTGCAGGTTTCCTGCGGATTTTCTGGCTTTAGAAAGATCTGTAGGTTTCCTGCGGATTTTCTTTCGGATTTTGGCTTTAGGAACTAAAGCGCATGCAAAAAGTGAGATATAAGAACTCAGACAAAAAAAATATTTATAAGAACCAAAATAAAAAACTCGCTAATTTACAAGAATCAAAAGTGCATTTAAGCATTTTTTTCATTGGGTTTGATGCATAAACTAAGAATGAGATTGGATAAAATAGATAATAGGACGAAAAAAACATGAATTCTTGTTGGTTGAGAGAAATAAATGTGAGTTAAAGTGTTGAAAAATAAAGTATAGAGAAGTTTCACATTGATTAAAAAAGTAAAGATTTAAGCATTTATAAGTGAGAAAATACATACATCTATCACATTAAGATTTTTGAAGAGTATACGGTGTGTATCTCACAAGGTATGTTGTTTATAAAAAAATGTTACAATGTAAAAATGTTTCGTCATGTTGACTCCCGAATTGATGACCCAACACTGTTCCTCACTAAATCATGTGACAACTTTTATCCCAAGTATAAATTTTCAGAAAATATCAAAATACCATTTTTAAAATTTCTTCTCTCTCTCTCTCTCTCTCTCTCTCTCTCTCTCTCTCTCTCTCTCTCTCTCTCTCTCTACTTTTACCCGTCCCCTTATTTTTATTTACACTACATTTTGAACAAATTAGTAGTTAACAAATGTAAAAAATAAAACTCTTTTAAACCTCTCTTTGCTTGACACATGGTGTCGTACCTCAAAAAATGAGTGCACGACCTCGCGAAGCGCAATCGCATGCTCGCGGGATGGACTTAACAGAGTTGCCACCGATCTTTATTTATTCCCATAGAGGGAAAAGGGAAAATGTCGAATAAACCCCCTAAAAGAAAGACAAAGATATGGTCATCGCAACCAATATATGGGTTCGGGAGTCGGTTACACAAGGGGAAGGTATTAACACCCCTCACGTCTGTTGTACTCAACGGGAACCATTTAGTTGGGGTCGAATGTATGTTAGCTTATGTTAATTTATAATCTTCTACTTATTGAGTGGGAAAAGAGAGAGAAGGGAAATGTTTTTGAATTTTTATTAAAGAGAAAAAAGACTTAAGTGTTTTTATTACTAGAGGGCTCGACAAGACTTCGTAATCCCGTGCCTACATATCCTTATAGTGCAATGAGGAAATCAGAGCATTCGTAGTTTAAGGACTACGGTGAAAAAAGAAAGATTAAGGCCCTTGTGCCTATGTATCCTCATTGACAAATGAGAAATCAGAGCGTCCGTAGTTCTGGGTAAAAAATGTTTGTTTGTTGGTCGATTTTAGCGAAAGATATTTAGTCGCATTCAACAGAAAACATTGTTCTACCCAAAACAGGTGAGGAACGAACGTTTGCATCACAACACAATGGATTTACAAATCAACATTCACGGGAAACGCCTCTTATCTCAACTCGAATAGTTTGTGGACGAAGCAATGTTTTGCGTCATCTAAAGACACAATATCTCACGTTTATGAAAAGAGTTTGAAGGATCGCACAGCGGCGAGAAAAGATAGTTTGATGGTTGGACGTATTTTAGGCGAATGACGAACATTTGATGAGAATCAAATGTTCAAAGAGTTGTGCCCAGAATGCTAAATCCTAACGGTCCTTTTTCATTCAAGATGTTATGAAATTTTTTTGATGGACAATGAACTCTTGATGATGATCAATTGCTCAAAGAGTTACGCCAAGATGCTAGATCTTAACAACCCTTATTTGTCCAAGTTGATATAAAATGTTTTAAGAAACAAAAGAAATGAATGAATGACTATCCCAAAGTGCATGACTTGAGACCGATTATTCGAGGGTTCTGCTAGAATGCTAGATTCCAACAGTCCTCTTCTTCCGTGTTTATTAAGAAAAAAGTTTTAAAGGTGCAATGGCCTAGGTTAAATTTTTTTATTAAAAAGGTTCAAGTATCAAGGCTAGGCACCAACACATGACAAATATTTACAATCAAGCAGAAACTCCAGTCATTAGGGTTTTAAAACATATAAACATCCATTTTTAATCAAACCCTAAAATCATCCTAACATGACAAGAAGTTCAACATCAAGAGAAACACATAAACATTGAGGTCAAGTATCAAGCAACAAGATCATATTCAATCTTAAAACATAGGAACAAGTTAACCAAACATCAATTCATAAATCATGCAAACATAAATGGTTCAAGAATTCACTCACAAAATGATCAAAACATTCATTAATCAAAGCATAGCACAAATCATAACAAGAAGTGGTAATAATTGTTAAACATAAAGGTGATCATAAAATGAACAACAAAATAAAACTAATGAAAATAATTTTTTTTTTGTTTTTTTAGATATGAAAAATAAAATGATAAAATAAATTATCAAAAGATAAATAAAGTATATATTTTTGTTTTTAACATGAAAGTAATAAAATAAATAAACAAAAGAAATAATAAACACTTTTTAGATTTTCAACATTACAAAAATAATAAAAGATAAATAAATAAACAAGATAAATAAAACTATATTTTTTAAGATTTTTTATGTTGAGATTAAAATGAAATAAACAAAATAAAATAAATAAAGTAAAAAGAAATGAAAAAGAAAAAAGGAAAAAGAGAGGAAAGAAGAAAAAAAGAAGGGAAGGAAGAAATGGGGTGGTGGGTGTTGAACCCGGAACCCCAAAAATACACACCAAACACCTAACCAGTACGTCAAAGATGACTCGCTGTAAACAAACTCAACACATTTAATAAAATATTAAACAATTATTTGAAAAATGGGCACTCAACTTCATCCTCTACCTCTTTTTTTCAAAAAAAAATACAACTCAACCATTTTTGCATCAAACGAGACATGTAAATATAGCATTTCACTCATAATTTCACAAGGATCACAACCATGACATTAGTTTCTATTTATTTTTACTCTGTCATGAGAATTTGATTAAAAACTAGAGAAAACCTAAAATTTTAAAACAAAATTAAATGACATATATCAATGATCAATGATCAGTAGCTTAGGAGTTTCAATCACAACATCAAAACAAACATAATGGTAACAAGAATGGAACAAAATGAAGGTTGCAAGTATAAGGACCAGGAAGTGAAAAAATACCTAATGGAGTGAACTCGTGGCCCCTTTAAATGTGCTTCCAACAATGAAATGATGATTCCCCTAGCTTCCTTGAGTTCCTAGGAGTGCAATGGTGTGATTAGAATTGCTTGAAAGCTTCAGAATTGCTCTACCTGAATCCACTTGCAAGTTTGAAAAATGAGATTTGGCTATGGAGTTTGAATGGTTATAGTTGAGTTTTGATGCATACATAAGCTTTTGTATGGTGTATGGAATATGTTTGTGGAGAGAAAATGGAAGGAAAGTGCAAGGATAGTGATTTTCGAATTTGAGCTTCAATGGTGATTTTGAGTTTTTTGCTCTATGTGTTATCTCTACTCAATGTTTGTTGTTGATGTTGTGTGGTTTGTTTTGCATTTGTAGATGTTGTAAATTGGTTGAGAACTAGGTTAGGATCAGATGTAAGGTATGCCATTGGTTTGTATGATCAATTTCACAAAAATGGCAAAAAGAGCTTTATGTGCTAAGGCTTGGATTTTTGGCATGATGATCATTCTAAGCTCTCATTCTTGGTTAGGCAAACTTGCTTTGACATCAGCTCACAACTTGCTTAACAAGTTTTGACTCAATTTCAAATTTCCATATAATGCCAAAAACCTAGGTCAGCATGGTCAGTTTGTAGCAGGTTTTGTCCTTATTGTAGGGGGTCAATTTGCACAAAAATGCATATTTGTAAAGTTAACTTATAAAGGAACAAGTTTGGTGTTCATGAAAAGCTGAGGAAATACTTGGAAATGCCTAAAATTGGCCTCAAACTTGTGTGAAACAAACTGAATTATACTTAGTGAAATTCTGGTTTTTCATGCCATTTCTCCACAATGTGAAACCCTAACTTTGGTCTCTCATATCTCTCAATTGACAAGAGCTTTTTGGACTAAGTTTTCCACCATGATGAAGTAGGAAGTATGCTCTTTAAATGCAGCCCTCAAGTGTTTCAATTTTATTCCTAGATTGTTCACAAATTGGCAATAAAGTCATGCACTCGAAAAGGTCAAAAACTTAGAAAAAATTTCTAAGTGTTTTGAGATTTGCAATAACTTGAAACCTCAACTTTCAACATCAATTTATTCCACTTCAAGAAAGCTTTTGGCTTCAAATTTTCATCAACTTGTAGTATCAAATGCCATCTTTAATTGCAGCACTCAAGTGTTTCAAGTGGATGCTTGAGGAAGAAGTTACAACCTTGAAAAGTTGGTCACTTGATCATGGATTTTTGTACTCAGTGAAAATTCAAAAACCCTAATTTTGACAATTCTTGATTTTATTGATTTAGCTTGACCGAACTCAATTATTTTCCACATTTTCATGATTATTGATTTGAGAAGTCCATGGTTGACCAAAAATGTCAAAAGTCAAACTTTGACTTTGAGCATCTGTTGACTTTTCATTAGTTGAATCAAAATTCTTCAACCATCAATGAATCCAACTTCTTGAGCCAATTAAATCACATGAATGAACCACAAAGATGCATTTGAAGCCTTTGAATCACATCCCAAGCCGTGAGATCATGTTTTGGTCAAAAAGTTAACATCAAGCTGACTTTGACCAAAACCCTAATGTGGAGCACATGATGATTTGGGACTTTATGAACTTGAATTAAGGCAAACTCAAACTTGTTTATTGGTGGAGGGAATCTCTGGATCATTATTCATGAGAGGATGGGCTTGAGATGTTTAGGATCACACTAAACCCTTATTGATCAACCACTTGAACTCCTTGATGCAAAACCCTAACTTATGGACAAGGCAAACAAGACATATTTTTTTGTTTTTTTTCATGGGATTAGCAATGCATAAAAGACACACACAAGAAGTGATTGATGTTATGCAAATGATGCAAATGAAGGTGGATCTTAGGGGTAAAAATTGGGGTATGACACATGGCACACACCCATTAACTCACAATTTAACATTTTCTTTCCCACCACAACATAAACACATCTCTCTCTCTCTCTCTCCAGTTATTTTTCTCCCGTATTCTCTTTTCCTCCACAAACCCTAACACCGTCCATCGCCCCCTTTCTCCACCCTATATACGACCATCACCACCTCCAATGCAATAATCGAAACCATATTCATATTTCTTGCCTCACAACCTTTCTAATGAACCGGTTGAAATATTGTTTCTATCAACCTCGTTGTCGACAACCGTTTTTCCATCTCTGACTAATTTGTTAAGAACGACCACTGTTTCTTATCTTCTCCTTCATTGAGAGATAGTTATTGTGATCTTTTATTGTGAAATCTCAAGGTAGGAAAATATTTTAGAGATAGTTATTGTGATTTGGGTTAAAATGTAAAATGCATGCACTGTTTAATAAGAACATGAATTTTGGAGTCTAAATGTTCTAATTCCTTTTGATATCTACTGGAAACATCTGTCAAGATTTGTATGATGCTAATATTTTGTGAAATGTTATCCCCTAGAGCGTATTTGAGTATCTACTATGTGATTATGCATCATCTTTGGTTTACCGAATCCTTTTTTTTATTGATTTTTTCCAGATTAAACGATATTTTTTGTATAGCTACGATGGCGGTTAGTGTAGTCTCCGATATGGACATTGTTAAGATAAATTTTCATCTCATTGTAGTTATTGTGTCGTTTTCAACTACATTTAGTTTTTCTTGGATCGATGTAAACCTCTACTATATTCGCCAATTTTCTTCTCTGCAGCTTGTGTGGGATTCTTTAATTTCATGCTTGAAACTGTTACAAATTTGTTATATATCTACACTTGGACCAATGATTCTCTGTTACTAGCATATTTTATGTGCCAACTGTTTTTCACTACTTTGTATTGTACCCAAAAACCAAGTTTTATGCCGATATGTTCTAACAAGTTTTATGAAATATTTGTGTGATGGTTCTAAGTGTTTCCGTTTTCCAAAGTTATCGGCATATGGATGAACTCAATTTTGATATTTTAGATAAATTTATACAATGTTCATGTCAGATACGACCCGTATTGGAATTTGGATATGAAAACCTTTTACTTGTGAGATTGTTGCTAAAAATCAGAACACCTTATATCATGAAGTCTTTGGTGGGTAAAATGACCGTGGATTTGAGTTTTTCTCATTGAATACCACATAAAATTGATACTAAGTTTATAATTTATGATGATTCTTATTTCCTTGAATCTGCTTCTAAAATATGTTGACCGATGTCATTGTTCTTGTGCAAGTTTGCAGGGGGGCTTGCAGTTGACGGTATATTGGAGTATTGGTCCAAGTTGAAACCTATTATTATGGAAGAATGAGGTGAGAGATGAATGGCTAGGGCATGATTTCGCTACTTGGGTTGGTGCAAACATGTATTCCTATCATCTTCTGAAAGGATATATATTTTTAATAATTGTTATATAACCAAGGGATATTTGAGTTCTACTTTAGGAGTCTCACGCCAACTAACAGCCCTGATTTATTTTTGATAAGGACAGTGAAAATTTGTTCACTTCTTCCACAAGGATGAGATTTCAGTCATGGATGTCAAATTTATTTTTTACGTAAACAGTCATCTCAACGCGAAGAGAAAAGGTCAGAGAGTTCGCGTAATATGCTTCAAACTTCCACAATAAGTGGTTTGATAGAAAAGTATCGAGTAATGAAAGAGAAGCCGAAATTGAAATCTCAACCTCTATGACATACATAGAATTCAGTGGAAGAGTTAGAGAAGCAATAACATTATCTAGAAACACCGCACATGGACCACTTCCATTATGGTCAATATGTCAACACAAGACTCCTATTTTCCGAAAACCTCCAAGATGGTTTAGTTATGCTGAGTTGGAGCTAGCCACTGATTAATTTTCACTGACTAATTTCTTGGCAGAAAGAGGGTTTGGATCTGTTCACAGGGGAGTTCTACCCGAAGGGCCAGTTGTCATACCCTAAATTTTGACCACCAAGATTCCCCATCATTGTATAAATAATCATCACAATATAGATGAACCATCATGCCGCACTAATCTCCTCAAAGAGGGGTGAGCATTCACCACAATCAAGGATTAGGGTTTTGAGCTCTCTCAGAGCACTTAGACAAAGGATCAATCAAGAATTGACATAATCTTCAACTTGTCTAAACTCTCCAACACCCATAAAGGATCAAGAGGACTCCCACATCAAGAATCAAGCACAAGGTTGCAACATTCCAAGTGGATTAAGCCTCAAGATCGCCAGTGTCACCAAATTAGGGTTTTGGTCGACCAAGGCCTCCAGGTAGAAATTTTCCTTTGGGCATGAGCCAATGCTTCAAAACATAACTCAAGATACTCCAAGGGACCTTATGGACCCAATCATCAAGTCACTCTAGCCTCAGGGGATGCATTCACCAAAAATCAGGAATTAGGGTTTCTTGACCTAATTCACCCCTAAGTTGACTTTTGGGACAAAACATGAGCCAAGACCTAAAGACATGATTTGAGGGTCTCTAATACACTACATTGATCCACTTTCAACAATGGATTGATCCAAGAAGTTTGATTCACAAGTTTCATTTTCATCTAGACCACCATTAGGGTTTTGAGGAAAAAGTCAACTGTACCTTTGACTTTTGACCAAGACATGCTCCCAAACCTTGGGACATGATTCATTACACCCTATATCACCTATGGAGTCCATCTATTAGGTTTGATTTAGGTCAAGGACTTGATTTCACAAAGGATCGCACAGTTTGGATTTCATCTGATAAAAAGTCAACTGTACAAAAAGTCAAAGTTTGACTTTTTGATTTTTTGGTCAACCAAGGTTCCTTAACCCTAAAATAATGTTAAGGTGTGATTGGAATCTTCATTCATCAAGAAAAATCAAGAAAAGTGAGTTAACTTGTAAAAGGGGTAACCATAAAAAACTTAGATTTTTTCTAAGTTATGAAACAAAGTGGTTAGGCTACCAACTTCCAAGGACCATAACTTGAGATCCAAGCAACCATTTTGGATGGTCCAAAGATGGATTTGTAGCTCTCATGGCATACTTTAAAAGTGTCAACTACATCTCATTCTAATTCCTCATGGATTTTTAGTTATGGAGTGATCAAAATGACTGAAAACATGAAATGCCACTTTTTCCAACACTTACTGAAATTTTCACTAAGTCAGGATCTGTCTTACTTTTTTCAAAATGTAGGGGCATTTCTCACTTGGATCCAAAAAGTTTCAAGACAAACTATGATAACACATGTGTTGTGTCATATGAGGGCTTTCCAATATGCCCAAGAACTCCATCAAACTCCACCTGAGCTAGGGGTTATGACAGCTGCAACATGCCTTGTTGTAAACTGTCTTGGCAAGGCATATTTGTGCATAAGGGCTCGATTTGATCAAATTGTGCAACAACAAGCATGGTTATCCATCTGCACACCTCAAGGGGGAACAACCAAGGAACAAGCACTGATCTATCAGCCTCCCAAGTCCAAGATTCCACAAGTAGCATGCCAAACCTAAAAAGCTACAAAGATGCCAAATATCCAATTTTGTTTCCAAGCATTCAATGCATACACCAAGGTGGCATGGACTGATGCATTCCTAACTGAATGAGTCAAGGATAAGCTCTGAAAATCAAAGAACCTTATGTAGCGCGGTTTTCGGGACCGCCCGCATCCGCCTGCGGATGGGATTGGGTGCTACTTTCTGATTTCTTATTTATCCTATGAAGCTGGAAAGGAAAGGGAAGTTATCTCAAACTAACCTTGCACGCAAATGTTTTCTTAAACAAGTGCTAAGAGATTGGGGAGTTCGGGGTCAGGTTATACAATGGGGAGTTGTTAATTACCCATCCTATACATGGTTATCCATGGGTTGATAGCAATTTTCTACTGTTCTACTGTTTTCTACTTGATGGTGTTTGTCTGTAAAAGGGAAAGTTTCTCCTCTGGGAAGGTTGAGAGATGTTGAAAAGATATTTTTGTTGTTTTCGGGTTTTTTTGATGTTTTTGGTAAGGTACTGGACCTAAGGTTTTTGTTTAGTGTGCTCGGTAAGATTTCGCAATCTTATGCCTACGTATTCCAGTTAAAGAAAACAGGGAAATTAGAGCAATCGTAGTTCCTCCTATTCTATGGGAGGAAAAGAGATATTTGGGTATCTTGTTCAAAGCCCAAGATTGAAGCTAAAAGGGTGTTTGTGGGAATTGATTGAAAAGAGTGAAGAGATTAAAGATTGAGATATGAATATCCAGGAAAAACATCGGAAAATAGAAGGAATATCCAGGAAAGCGTCGGATGAAAATTGAAGGAATATCCGGGAAAGCGTCAGATGTTAAAAAGAGGGAAGGGTTTTTCCTGTGTTTAGAAGTAACTTGAGAATGTCTTTGAGACTCAAGAGGGGATATAGACTGTCCAAGTCTACTGGGTGTGTCTTTTGTACTGTGTAAGAAAAAGTACGCTTCGGGATCAAGATCTAGACTCATTTGAAAGACTGCTCTAGCAAGATGACTAGTTTCTGTTCCTATACCTTTAGGAGGTCGTCGGGACAATTTGTACAAAGCCCAAGAGAAGGCAGGAGAAACTTTTAAGAAGCCGAAGGGACAATTTGTACGAAGCCCAAGCGGAGGCTATCTTCGTTGAGGAAGAATCATTATTCGAAGCCTAAGAGGAGGCTGTGAAAACTTCTAAGAAGCCGAAGGGTCCTTGTACAACGCCCAAGAGGAGCCGGGGATGCTTTTAGGAAGCCTGTGGGTCCTTGTACAATGCCCAAGAGGAGGCCGATGCTTTTAAGAAGCCTGTGGGTCCCCAAACCCCGAGAAATTCAAGACAGGCTATTCACAAGGAATAGATCAAGCCAGGAAAGTTCGAGAATTTGGAAGAAACTCAAGAGATGACATTCACGGAGAAAAGATCATCTCTAGGGAGTAGAGTTTCTTGACAAGTGCTTTTAAGAAGCCTGTGGGTCCCCAAACCCCGAGAAATTCAAGACATGCCATTCACTGAGAATAGATCAAGCCAGGAAAGTTCGAGAATTTGGAAGAAACTCAAGAGATGCCATTCACGGAGAAAAGATCATCTCTGGGGAGTAGAGTTTCTTTGACAACTTCTACAAGTGACAGTCTATGAAAGGGTTCACAGAGAATGCTGCCTTTCATGTCTCCATATTATTTAACCCCAAGAGGAGGGAAGACTGTGTATGGTAATCCTATGGGGATCTAGTTTTGACTATTTAAGAGGGATCAACGGGCTTAATGCTAGACGTAGTTGCCGGGGAAACTCTAAATATCTATACTAGTATTACACAGTTGATATGAGTTTATGAAAGAAGACTTACAGTGAAACATCCCCAAAATACAGTTATATATATATGAAAGCAGATAAAATAAAGCGGATAAACACTTACTCAGTTGTAGAGCTTCCATGCTGTTTAGTTAGTTTGTTCAACAAAGAAAGATTGAAAACAAGAGTATATTTCAAAATCAAAGGAGAAAGTATTTTGAAAAGAGGTTGGGGCTTACAGCTCAAGGAGAGGCCCAAGTTTTTATCAGTGATTGCACTGTGGTTTTAAGTTTGTACAGGGACTTATACAAGTGACTGAGGCCCAAAAGGTTTTCTGTACAAAGGGATGGGTCTTATACTCTCTCAAGAGGCCCAAAAAATCAGAGTCAATTATACATGGAAGTAGTCATGTGAAATAAAACATACACGAAAGAACATCATGTTGATAAATAACAGGTATACGCGGGAAAACATTACGTAATAAATAAACAAAGATACAGACATTCTCGGCAGAGCATCGTGGTAACTAACAAATATAATATACACGGAAAAACATCCGGAGAATGAAAGCATATGCACGGCAAAACATCGTGTGTGAAACTGAATACATGGAAAAAACATCATGTGATAAAATATACACGGCAAAACATCGTGGAATCAGAGATATACATACATGGAAAAACATCATGTGATAAAATATACACGGCAAAACATCGTGATATCATGGCAATTGAATATACACGGAAAAGCATCGTGTGAATAAAACATGGATAATGAGTTCGAAAACTTACCTATTAGAGCAAGGTCCAATGCCTCTTCTCAAGCTTCTAGAAGCGAGATAATGATCCTCAAAGTATCATATAAGAACTCCTGCGTCAGGTAAAAGACAAAGCAGAGAAAACCAGAAATCATAGAGAAATTCCCTAAGTCTTATCAAGTGGTTAGAATCGAATTTGAACATTTAATTAATTATTTACAAAAGTTTTACTTGAAAATAATCCTAAGAATAAATGACCAAATAATAGAATAAAACAATTTAAACAATTTAAATAATTAATTACAAATTAATTAAATCAAATTTAATAACTTAGAAATTATTAATATATTTTTAGAATATTTAATCAAGATTAACTAACTAAAAAAAATATAAAGTTGTTTTAAAAAGAAAAAATGGGCCACAAGAAGAATTATCAATTAATTTAAATATTAATATTTAATAAGATTAATTAATAATTTAATTAATCAAAATTAAATAAAAATATCTAAATTAATTAATAATTAAACAATATTTTTACATTTCTAAATAAAACTAGAAATAAGAAAAATTAAATAATGAAAGAGAGAAATATATGTGGGAGAGAGTTGAGAAAACAATGTAAGAGATTGTTTTGGTGTGATTTGGAATGAGAAATGGAGTGGTATTTATAGGAAAAAAAATTCTTAGAGAACAAGATACCAAGCTTAAAAATTAAGCTAACTTAGTTTAAACTAGCTTAAATTTTAAGCTAACTTAAATAATTTTTTTAAGCTAGCTTAATTTTTAAGCTAACTGAAATATCTATATACTAGAATAATATAAAAACAAAATTGTATTAAAAACAAAAGTTTTTTTTAGAACAAAATATATAAAAAACAAAACTTCATAAAAAAAACAAAATATATATAAAAAAACAAAATATATGAATTTTAAAAATAATATAAATATATATTTATATATATTTTTGATATATATATATGTAATATATATATATATATATATATATATATATATACATATAAAAAATATGAAAAATATATAAAAAATATATAAAAAATAAAAAGAAAAAAACAAATATATATATATATATATATATATATATATATATATATATATATATATATATATATAAATACGAAAATAATATATATATATATATATATATATATATATATATATATATATTATATTATTATTATTTTTATTTATTTTTATTTTCATTTTTATTTTATATATGTAAAAATAAATAAAAATGAGAAATCGATTAAATCGTGCGAAAGATAGATGAACAATGAATATTTGTAAATTTAATTGAAAAACACGTCCGTTCATTGATTTTTCGCATAATTAACCAAAAAAGACAAAAATTTCAACATTTATATTTCGACTGAAAATTCAAACAATATGCATGACAGAAAAAGATGATATGATATGCAGATGACACGAAGTGAAAACACAATCGAGTTTTGACAATCGGGTGGTCAAAATTTGGGGTATGACACCATAGGCTTGTGCTCTAACCTCAAGTCAATGGCTAGAGGAGAATTGAGATTTCATTTGATTCACATTGGCTAAAGGCCTGCTGCAGTTGCCATTCCCTATTGATGCCAAAACAAACTTGACACACTATAAATAGACCTCATTTCTGATCAGTTTGAGTACACCAAAGGCCTATAACACTTGCCTTTCTCAAAATCACACTCTCACTTCCAAAAATGCCTTCTAATGCAAGCTACTATCGGGTTTTGAATTAGAATGTGTTTCCAACCAAACCAATCACACACACACACACCTCATAAACATCATATGTGAGCTGATCAAACACTAAACCAACAACTGGAACACCAAATTCATGAAATCATCATCCATTTGCTCAAGGTTTCAATAAAGTTGCAGTTGAGGTGCCATAATCTGTTCCAGTTCATTTCAAATCAATCCAAGCTTTCAAACATACTCCATATGGTGTAGGGAAGCTGTTCAGATCATCAGAACTCATCTGTAACACCTTTAACTCAAAAATCAAATTGCTCTTACTGCCACGACCTTCAAGTAAGCCTAAACTTGGTCATCTCATAATTTATGCATATTTCCTCGCACAAAACTTTTGCCAAATGTTCATAATCATGCATATAATGTTTCCCCTCTATTGATTACTTTGTATGAATCGTGTATCAGATTTCTCAGCCTTCATGTACAAGTTAGGGTTCTTGAGGTTTTGTTTTGATTTCTCATTCCATGCTTAAAATAAATGAAACTAAAGACCATAGACATGATCGTGAGTTGAAAACGAGCAGATTGATATGTGGATTGTATAATTCCATCAAGTATTCAGTGAGATTTATGAGAAAATGCAAATCTGGGCAAAACAGGGCACGCGGGCAAGAACAAGATGTTCTTGGCGCCTTTTTCAAATATTTGAATTTTTGAATTTTTTGTGATTTTATTTAATTGATTCAGAAATTAATTTCTCTCTGAATTTTAATGATTTTGAGTTGATTCTTTTTTTAATAATTCACAAAAATGTTAAAATATTTTATTTTACAAAAGTTCCCCAAAAATATTATTTATTTCACATATTTGATATTTTTGAAAAGAATTAATTTTTATTTGTTTTTCAACATTTTGAAAATTTTCTTTCTCTTGATTTTCCAAACTTAAATGGTTTTCAATCATTTTTGTGGACAATAACATGATTTTAGAAACATTGATCCAAGGTCACCACTCATTTTTTACATGTTTTCAATAATTTTTATTAAATTTTTTAACAAAATTAATTCCATTTTAAACAAAATTAGGGTTTTGGTTGATTCCACCCTCATCAATCTTTTTCAAACACTTATGGGTCTCTAATAGAGTGTAAGACTCAATCCTTGTTGTACATAAAAAATTTTGGGCCTCAGGTATTGTATAAGTCCCAACACATTTTCAAAAACCTCGGCGCGATCGCCAGTTCAAAATCAAATCACTTGGGCCTACCCTCGTGTTATAAGTCTCATTTCTTTTCTTTAAATAATCTTTGGGCCTCTCCTTGAGTTGTAAGACCCATACCTTTGTACAGAAAACCTTTTGGGCCTCAGTCATTTCATAAGTCCCAGTAAAATCTTATCAAAACAACTTCCCTTTTGATTTAGGTTCAAATATACAGTTGTTATCAAAACTTTCTTTAATTTCTTTGAACAACTAACAATACAGCATGAAAGCTTGCTCACCTGTAAGTTTTATCCACTTTCATTTACCTGCTTTAATATATATATCTGTATTGTGGGAAGCTGCACACTGTGAGTCTTCTTTCATTCTTTTAAATACATGTCAAATATATATAACTGTATTGTGGGAAGCTGCACATGGTTAGTCTTCTTTCATACCCTTTTAAATACTTGTCATATATCAACTGTATATATACTAGTATAGTTATTTAAAGTTTTCCCCGACAACTAGGTCTAGAACTAGGTAAAGCCGTGTTGGTCACTCTTTAAATACAGTCAAAACTAGATCCCCATAGGATTTCCAGATACAGTCTTGCCTTCTCTTGGGCTTAAACAATATGGAACAAAGAGAAAGGCAGTATTCCTCGTGAACCTTTTCTCAGACTGTCACCCCTAGAAATTGTCAAAGAAATTCTACTCCCCGGAGTTGATCTATTCTCGGTGAATAGCATCTATTGAGTTTCTTCAAACTTCAGAATTTTCACTAAATGATCTATTCTCGGTGAATAGCATTTCTTGAAATTTTCTTGGTTTGGGGCCCACAGGCTTCCTAAAAGCATCCCCGCCTCCTTTTAGGCTTTGTACAAGGACCCTTCGGCTTCTTAAAAGTTCTCATGCCTTCTCTTGGGCTTAATACAAGGACCCTGAAGACCTCCTAAAGGTATAGGACAAAACTTAGTCATCCTTCGTTAGAGCTGTCTTTCTAAAAAGGAGTCAAAACCTCAGACTAATTTTAGGGTTGATACTCATCCCTTAAAAGAGTCGGCCTCCTCTTGGGCATCATACAAAAGATAAAACTCTTCCACACCAATAGAATTGGACAGTCTAAATCCCCTCTTGAGTCTCAAAGACATTCTCAAGTTCCCTACAAACATAGGAAGAAACCCCAGATTCTGGATAAATCTCCAGCAAAGTTAAAGCCCAGTCTCTCTCCAAAAAATCCCAAGCCAGGGTCGGTTTATCATTATAATAACACTATCCCAAATAAAAACCTCAAGGCATCTGATATCTCAACTCTTCTGTAACCGTCAGCAAGAGTTGATTCCCCACTTGGACCTGCCTCTGGATCTCAATAATTCCCAACAGAAGATAGCGTCTTCTTAGGCTTTGTATAATGATCTTTCCTCAGCATAGTCAGCTTCCTCTTGGGCTTTGTACAAATGATTCTCCCTAGCGGATCTAACCTTTTTAGACTCTCTTGTTGAGTCAATCACATTTTCAGACTCTCTTGTTGAGTCAATCACCATCTCAGACTCTCTTATTGAGTCAATCACCTTTCAATACTCTCTTGTTGAGTCAACCCTTTAGCCTCAATCTTGGGCTTTGTACGAGACAGATAAAAAACACTCTCTTGTTGAGTCAATAGCCTCCTCTTAGGTTTTGTATAATGATTTCCCCTAGCAGGAGTTCACCTCCTCTCGAGCTGTATATGATGATTTCTCCAGCTTATTCTGCCGCAATCCTGGGCTTTGTAAAAGACAGATAAAAAACACTCTCTTGTTGAGTCAAACCCTTTTTAGCCTCTATCTTGGGCTTTGTACGAGATATAAAATTTCATAACCTTCTCTTAAGATTAGGGACAAACATCTTCCCCAGCGGAGTTATTTCCTCCGAGCCTTCCTTTAGACTTTGAGAAATAATTCCTAAGCAGAGTCAACCTTTTTCCGCCTCAATCTTGGGCTTTGTACAAGACAGATAATACTCTCCCGTAGAGTCAAACTCATTTCAGCCTCTATCTTGGGCTTTCTACA
Source organism: Lathyrus tuberosus (assembly GCA_022829125.1). Classification (NCBI taxonomy): domain Eukaryota; kingdom Viridiplantae; phylum Streptophyta; class Magnoliopsida; order Fabales; family Fabaceae; genus Lathyrus; species Lathyrus tuberosus. Next base: position 24,848,074 of record JALAZF010000017.1, read on the forward strand.
AGACACTTAAAATTTCCTCAGCCTAGTCAGTAAAGTCTCTTTCAGCCTCAATCTTGGGCTTTGTACAAGACAGATAAAGATTTCTTTCCCGCAGAGTCAGTCTTCTTTTCAGCTTCTATCTTGGGCTTTGTACAAGATACATACAAATCTCTCCAGCGGAGTCAAAATCCTTTTAGCCTCATTCTTGGGCTTTGTACAAGACAGATAGAACATTTTCCTCGGAAAAGTCAAACTTTCAGCCTCCTCTTAGGCTTTGTATAATGATATCCCCAAAGAGTCAGTCTCTTTTTTGCCTCAATCTTGGGCGTTGTACAAGACACCAATATATACACTCTCTTGTTGAGTTGGTCTTATCCAACCTCCTCTTAGGCTGTGGGTATGGATCTCCCTAGTGGAGTCAATCAACCTTTTAGCTTCAACCTTGGGCTTTGATCAAGGCACACAAAAATCAACAAACCCTCTTTAGAGATGACAAGTTCTCTCTCAGTCAAACCTTTTAGCTTCAATCTTGGGCTTTGAACAAGACACAAATAAACCTTTTGGCTTCAATCTTGGGCTTCGAACAAGACACCAAAAACATTATCTTTTTATTCCCTTAGAATAGGAGGAACTACGATTGCTCTGATTTCCCTGTTTCGTTTAAATGGGAATATGTAGGCATAAGATTACGAGATCTTATCGAGCATACTAATAAAAAACCCTAGGTTCAGTACCTTCATACCAATCAATCCTTAGGTCCAGTACCTTACCAAAAACATCAACAAAAACTCAATCTCACTCTATCATATTTCCCAAGAAACTTTCCCAACCCATTAACGGATAAACACCATCAAGTATAAAGCGAAACATAAAGCTAATATCCTGTGGATAACCACATACAGGATGGGTAATTGACAACTACCCATTGTATAACCTGACCCCGGACCCCCCAATCTCTTTTAAGCATTTGTTCAGTTGAACAATTGTGTGCAAGGTTAGTTTTAGATATCTTCCCTTTCCCTTTCAGCTTCATGGGATAAATAAGAAATCAGAAAGTAGCACCCTCTCTTACCATTGTGGTGAGGAAAACCCAACGATAAGGTGGTCGTGTCACCGACAAAAATCGCTCGCTACAGAAAAATGGCGACTCTGCTAGGGAGTCATTGACTGTGTAGGATCATAGGCTATAGCTCTTACGAGGTCTAGGATGTTACTTTTAGGAATATATATATATATATATATATATATATATATATATATATATATATATATATCGCTTTTCCTAATTGATATCCGTGTTTATTTTTCTGCTTATGGGATTGCGGGTAATGCCGCATCTGGAAAGTTTAAGTGACACCTAAGATAAGTGATGGCACTAGACGGGTAATCTTACAGGGAGTGACTCCCAAATAAGAGACCCCGGTCGACCATCGAATCAGTGGAGACACCTTTTGCAGATTCAATGCCTATTTGACTTCAGTTGTTGAAAGCAGATTGTTCAATTGTGGTTGTCCATGAAACTGAGGATTTAGTAGGCTGAGACCTTGTTATTGTTTTGTAGTGCAGAAGTTATCGGAAATAGTTGTCACACGATACTACCCTCATTTGAGATCACTCTAATATACATCAGCTCGCTCGGGTGAACCAGCCTACTGTTGTTATCCCAAGAGGGGTCAATGATTTTGCGGACAGGTACAAAAAATCACCAGTATAACCATTGGGGATGGGTAGAGCCATGACTTCATGACACTGAACCTTTGACCCCATGTTTTTTCTATGTTTTTGTGTGCTGCATTCATGCATTCATTTCATTAAAAAAAACTAAAAACAAAGAAAAAATTTCTCTCCTACTCTATCTTTTTCAAATTAAACTAAGACAATGATTGCAAATATCAGAGAGAAAGATTGCGTTATGGATTTCGGTAGAAGGAAGACTCACAAGTACACCTTCAAGGTTCCAAAATTAGAGGATTTAAGAGGATTGGCAAGGAAGATCATCAACCCTGATGCTTTCAGAGCTAAGTACGAAGGACTGCAGTCTCTGTTAAGGGTCCATGTAATTGAAGGAATCTTGTCCACACTCATCCAGTTCTATGATCCGATTTATCACTGTTTCACATTCCCGGATTATCAGCTAGCACCAACACTGGAGGAGTACTCTCACCTGACTGATTTACCCATTACCGACCAAGCTCCCTTTTCTGGATTGGAAGAAATTCCAAAGGATTAGACCATTGCAAGAGCAATTTATTTGGACGAGTCAGAAGTCAGGGCTCATATGACCATTAGGGGTGGAATCCAAGGTTTGCCAGCCAAATTTTTGGTAAAGAAAGCTCTGTACTTTGCTAGTATAGGGAACGTGACTGCTTTTGAGAGCATCTTTGTTTTGCTCACCTATGGGTTATTTCTATTTCCCAACATTAATAGCTTCGTTGATATCAATGCCATTAAGTTATTTCTGATTGGAAACCCTGTACCGACCTTGCTCGCAGATACTTATCATTCTGTACACTTAAGGAATTTGTACAGCGAAGGATTGATCACATGCTGTGTACCCTTGTTATACAAATGGTTCACTTCTCACTTGCCCAAGTCTGCTGCATTTTAGGATCATAAGAGTACTTTACGTTGGTCGCAGAGAATCATGTCTCTTACCAACTCTGACATAGACTGGTACAATCGAATCTATGACGGGATCAGGATCATTGACCGTTGTGGAAACTTCCCTAATGTACCCCTCATAGGAATTAAAGGAGGAATCAACTATCATCCAGTTTTAGTTCGTCGTCAATTTGGATACCCGATGAGACATATCCCACGTAATGTTCACCTGGAAGGTCTTTTCTTCAAGGAAGGGGAAAATGACAGGGCATTAAAGACAAAAATAGTGCACACTTGGAAACATGTTCACAAGAAAGGAAGAGAGTCTCTAGGAAAACCAGACTGTATCTCTGTGGAACCTTATCTCCACTGGGTATAAACTAGAGCTCTCAAGATGAGGATGCCTTACCCTCGTCAAGAAGTTCTTCCGTTAAAGGAATCTGTCCTTTATTTTATGTCTGATACGGAAAAACTCCAGGTTACTCTCTACAAAGTTCAACAGGAGAAGAAGTCTTGGAAGAACAAGTACCGCATTCTCAATGTGGAGTGTACCAAAATACAACAATTGTTAAAAGAAAAAGATGCTCTGATCGAGATTTTAGAGCAACATGCTGTAGAGAATCAAGAAGACCAAAGGAATTTGCTCACTCCTTTCACTTGGCAAAGACATGACAACCCGACAACGGCTCAAGAGCCCCAGTCAAAGAAAAGGAAAGTACCAGAACTAGCATCTGAGCTCTCCTCAGAGAAGACTCGGGATCCATAAGCTTAGACATTTCCTTTTACAGCACTTTGTAAATTACTGTATTTCCATTTCCGCAATCTTTGAATTCAATAAAACGGGGTTTCCCCACTGTATGATATTTGCAATCCAATTGTCAAAGTTTCTTTTGATTAAAAAAAAATATTAATATAATCATTGTATATCATTCATCATTCTCACATAACACATTCTTCTTTCCTACGAATCTCACGTTTGTGTCTCGGTTCTAGAGACTAACTGTCTCATTTGTACAATACTCGGGCCAATCGACAAAAGAAAATGGATGATCTCGAGGAAGAGAACAGAGAGTTTAGAGAAGAAATCGACACTCGGAAAGAAGATTTGAGGAAACTTCACAATGACATGCAATCTCTGGCAGCAACCCAGATAAAACAACAAAGGACTGTGATCTCAGAGATCACATCTACGCCCATAGTGGAAAAGTATGATCCTTGGTACAACATGCCTAAAGATCATCCCTGGGGCATGCCACCCAACTATATCCCGGAAGGATATATTCCGCCGATCATGGAAGATCCAAAAACTGCAGCAGGAGCCGCTGGGCCTGAAGGTTACAAACTTCGGGAAATCGAAGATGCAAGGGGCATGACAGCAACTCCTGAAGGTTACAAACTTCGGGAAAGGGAATACCAAGAGTCACTGCCATAATGACTATACCACCACCCATGGTACACACTGTCCCGGAAGGACAAATTCCACAGATACCTTCTGGTGGAAATGAAAGTATGAACGACAAAATGAAGGAATTCCAGGAACAATTCCTGGAGATGCAGAAGGAACTGTATGCCATTCGCGACCAGGGTCTATTTGGAAAGGATGCCGCAGACCTTTGTTTGGTCCCTAATGTGAAAGTTCCGTACAAATTCAAGGTGCCCGAATTTAAAAAGTACAAGGGCAACTCTTGCCCTCAAATTTATTTGGTGATGTACGCTCGGAGGATGTCAACACAGATAAAGAACCAACAGCTACTGATCCATTATTTTCAAGATAGTTTAACCGGTGCCGCACTCAAATGATACATGGGTTTAAACCGCACCAAGATCGTCACTTTCAGAGATCTTGGCGCTGCCTTTGTTCAACAATATAAGTATAACCTGGACATGGCACCGGACAGAGATCAACTTAGAGCCATGTCGCAGAAAGACAAGGAAACCTTCAAGGAATATGCTCAGAGATGGCGTGAGATTGCCGCTCAGATTTGTCCACCTCTTGAAGAAAAGGAGATGACAAAGATCTTCTTGAAAAATTTGAGCTCATTTTACTACGACAGAATGGTCGCCAGTGCGCCCATCGACTTTACCGAGATGGTGAACATGGGAGTTCGTCTTGAAGAAGCAGTCTGAGAAGGACGTTTAATTAAAGATGTTGGACCATCAAGCAGTACCAAAAGATACGGTAGTGTTTTCCTTAAGAAAAAAGAGCAGGACATTGGTAATATCTCTCTCGGAAAGCAAAGGCGACGGTACCAACCAGTAGCAGCTGTAACTCCTGCTGTCAACCCTGCACCTATTCCTGCGTATCAACCTCAGGTTGCTCAGAGCCAACCGAATCAACAACAATATCAGCAAAAAACACAACAACCTCTTCAGCAGGCTCGTCCACCGTACAATAATAACCGTACAACACGACCACCAGGGTTTGATCCTATACCAATGTTGTACGCAGAACTGTTTCCAATACTACTGGTCAAGGGGCACATCTAAACTAGGTCTCCTCTTACAATACCGGAGAATCCGCCTTTTTGGTTCAAAGCGGATCAGACTTGTCCTTACCATCAAGGAGGACCAGAGCATAACATAGAAAACTGTCTCAGCTTCAAGTCCGATGTACAGAGGCTTGTTAGGAGCGGGGTCTTATCCTTCAAGGATACAAATCCAAATGTTCAGACGAACCCGTTGCCTCAACACGAGAAGGCCGCAGTCAATTTAATAGAGGAAGAGTCTAAGCACAACTATCAAATTCATGATGTACTCTTATTGGGAACCAACCTGGTCAAGATGCATTACAGGCAGAGTGGATACGCTCATATACCGTCTCATAACTATCACCAGTATGATATCTACTTGAAAGACAATCAAGGATGTCCTGTGGTGCAATCAGCTCTACAAGAACAGATGGATCTCGGATGGATCCAGGATCACCAAATTTGTGAGGTCAACATGACTTATACAAATTCCAACATCATTCCGAACCACAACATTCTGGCGATGAATGTCAACTTGGTGGCAATACACTCAAGGAAAAGCCAACATTATGATCTGCCACGACACGATTATGATTCCTGTCTGATTTGCTCAGTAAACAATCAGGGATTCTCTTTTGTACAAAAGGCCCTCCAGCGTCAGATGGATCTTGGATGGATTTAGGATTACCATGATAGAAGTCATTATCAAGTTAATATGATTCAAATCTTTGATATTTGTTTGATGAATACCAGCTTGGTGGAATTACACGCTAAGCAAGTCCAGCTCGGTTTTCTGACTTTGCACGACTATCAGAACTATAAAGTGTGTTGGGAGAGTGACCAAGGATGTGCACTCGTTCAAAGAACACTGCAACACTTGTTAAACCACTGGGGGCTTCTAATCTATCTAGATGAAGACACATAACAAGTCAGCATGACTAACGGGAACCCTACTAGGCATCAAAATCCGGATGTTTGATCAATGGAAACAGATCTAGTGAGGTTACACTGCATACAAAGCGGACGTGGCCGGGTGCCACCACACAACTATGAGTGCTGTAGAGTTTGGTCGGAGAATAATCAAGGATGCTACCTCGTGCGAGCAGCCTTTCAAAGTCAGTTGGACCATAAGGAGATTCAACCATGGTCAAATTTTGGTTCAATGTCAAACTATCATCCTGATCAAAACAGAGATGTTATCTTAATCCCTAAGCGAGAAGTAGCCAAGGATGTGTGCGCCATAATCCCATTACTCTGTGAATAAAGAGTCCCTCTTGATAGTGGAAAAGTTCTCAATCTCGAACCAATTGAGGCCGGTTATGATGGTCAGAAAAATCAAAAGGCTCCTGTAGTTATCTATCTATCGGGACCAGTATCGTACAAGTCTGATAAAGCTATCCCTTACAAGTACGGTGCAACAATAGTTGAGAATGGAAAAGAAGTTTCATTACCCTCCGTCGTGAATATTGCAGACATCAGTCGAGTAACACAGAGCGGTTGAATCTTCAACCGAGGAGTTGTAGAACCTACCAGAGAAAAGGAACTGTAAACAGAAGTTCCTAATCAACCAGTCGGTCAATCCAGGGATCCCGACCTTTCAAAGAATGATGATGAGATGCTGAAGCTCATCCAAAAGAGCAAGTACAACATTGTTGATCAACTGTTGTAAACTCCTTCAAAAATCTTTGTGTTATCTCTTTTACTCAGTTCCGAAGCTCACAGGGAGGCTCTACAGAAAGTCTTAGAGCAAGCCTTTAGGGAACAAGATGTAACAATAAGACAATTCGACAACATCATCTCCAACATCACTTCCTGCAACAACTTGGGGTTTAGTGATGAGGAATTTCCAGAAGAAGGAAAAAGTCACAACATGGCACTCAACATTACAGTCAACTTCCAGGACGATGCTTAAGCCAGCGTACTGGTAGACACCGGATCAGCTCTAAATGTTGCCGAAATCCACTTTAATGGGACTATCATTCAAAGGATCTCCGATGAGGGGCAGTGAGGTCATCGTCAAAGCATTTGACGGATCTCGAAAAACAGTTATCGGCGAAGTTGATCTTCCCATAACTATCGGTCCTCACACTTTCCAAGTCACTTTACAGGTCATGGACATCCGGGCAGCATACAACTATTTATTAGGAAGATCTTGGATACACCAGGCCGGGGCAGTCACTTCGACACTTCACCAGAAGCAGAAGTTCGTCAAGAACGACCAACTAGTTACGGTCTGGGGAGAACAAGCCTTGATCGTGAGTAACCTATCATCGTCCACTTGTGTAGAGCCAGATGAGGTTGTTAGAACCCAGTTCCAAGCACTTTCGATGAGCAATGACAACCAATCAGAAAGAGGAACATCAATTTCCTCGTACAAAAATGCTCTCGAAGTAATCAAAAGTAACAATGCAAAAGGATGGGGACAACTTATCATTCCTACTGATAACAAAACAAAGAAGGGTCTTGGTTTTTCCTCAACTTGTACCCAGACTGCTATTAACGATGAAAGTCTTCATCCCATTCAGGACTTCTTCCATAGTGGAGGCTTCCTTCACCCAGTGTATCAAGAAGTACATACCATCAACAAGGGGGATTCCTCCGATACAGATGAAGAGTGGAAGTCCTACCTTAACAAAGACGGTTATATGTCTCAGGAAGAGGTGCCTACACCATTTTGCTATCCCGCACAAAGTCCAAGATTTATACCAAGGTCAGATGTCAAGATGATATACGGAGATAGTGATCTTGAAGGATGCCGTGCTCCACCAAACTCATTAGAGGAGGACACTCTGATGAAAGACAACTTTGACCACGACTATTATGGCCCAATGGATGGCCTGCCTATCTGGCAGCCGTACCCGGGAGACTTGGGGCAAGAAAATCAGTCCAAAGATGCATATCAACTGAGCATTATTGAAAAGAATACATGCGTCCCCACCGTGTCATGGGATCATTATTCAGGGCATTCAGAAAATATCCAGCACGACGATGAATTTGCAAAGCTTGCAGAACTAGAATTCATCAACTATGCCTTTCCTGAGGCCAACGTCATCGAAAGGGATGACTCCTCCAGTTCCAAAGAAGTGTGGGACACCTTAGGACAACCAAGTGGCAAGTTCGACTACTTAGTTAAGTACACCGCTCCTGAAAGCTCTCGTATCAGGCTCGAAGACGTCCAACCAACTGGATGGGGAGATTTTCCTGAGAGTATAAATACTGTGCAAGATACAACAGAAGAGTTCGTTTACGACAACTCTGCCTGGGAAATAGATTCCAATGATCCTGCTCCACCAGAAGTCACCGTTATTTCTGAAGACAAGTCAAGAAAGAAGGTACCAGACTTTGTGATTCACTGAGGAGTTCGCCGCCAATGGTTTGCTGTCAACGTTCCAAAAGTTGTTCATAAGTCTAAGTAATTGTCGGCTTTATCTTAACCTTTCACCCTGCCCAGGTGAAACATATGTTTTGATAGGGCTCACTTTCTGTAAATGTATCTCTTCGCTTTTCCAAAAGCGACAGAGTTTTGTTTTATAGGGCTGTAGTTTCAAGAATCGACAAGATCATAAATAAAATAACGCCGTTCTGTAATTTCCGCATTTATTGTTGTTTTCTCTTTTCGCTTTTTCAGAAAATGGTAATCTTAAAAAACAACTCAAATAATAAAAACAAGCAGTTTTCAGAAAATACACTGCACACACTCTTGCATCCTCTCTATCTCTTCTAAAACAAATCATCACGTCATGCAGATTGCTTGTTTTAAACCCCATTGAAACATATGGTCCAATGCCTTCTCCCAACTTTGAATTCCCGATATTTGAGGCTGAAGAAGAAAATGACGAAGAAATTCCAGAAGAGATCTCCCGATTACTCAGACAAGAGGAAAGGTCCATTGAACCTCACGAAGAGCCATTGGAAACGATCAACTTGGGTTCAGAAGAAGAGAGAAAAGAAGTCAAGATTGGGGCACTGCTCAGTCCAACTGTCAAAGAATGTTTGATAAAATTTCTCAAAGAATTTCCCGATGTGTTTGCTTGGTCTTATCAGGACATGCCATGGTTGGACACCAGCATCGTGGAACATCATCTACCGTTAAGATCAGAATATCTGCCAGTAAAACAAAGGTTAAGACGGACTCATCCAGACATGGCCATCAAAATCAAAGAGGAAGTACAAAAATAGATTAACGCAGGTTTCCTCGCCACATCAGAATATCCTCAATGGCTAGCCAACATAGTGCTAATTTCGAAAAAGGACAGAAAGATCAGAATGTGTGTAGACTACTGGGATCTGAACAAAGCAAGTCCAAAGGATGACTTTCCCTTACCACACATTGACATGCTGGTAGTTAGTACAACAAAGTTCAAAGTATTCTCCTTCATGGATGGATTCTTGGGCTATAATCAGATAAAAATGGCACCGAAAGATATGGAGAAAACTTCGTTCATCACCCCATGGGGTACTTTTTGTTACGAGGTAATGTCGTTCGGTTTGAAGAACGCCGGGGCAACCTATCAAAGGGCCATGACTACTCTGTTTCATGACATGATACACAAAGAAATAGAGGTATATGTCGATGATATGATTGCCAAATCTAAGACAGAAGAGGAGCATGTGACCCACCTGTCAAAACTATTCGAGCGTCTGAGAAAGTACAAACTCTGCTTGAATCCCAATAAGTGCACATTCGGTGTTCGTTCAGGGAAACTGCTAGGGTTCATCGTCATCCAGAAAGGAATTGAGGTTGATCCTGACAAGGTCAAGGCCATTCGAGAAATGCCTTCTCCAAAGACTGAAAAACAAGTCAGGGGATTCCTGGGACGTTTGAACTAAATTTCCAGATTTATATTCCTCATGACCGTGACATGTACGCCGATCTTCAAATTACTCAAAAAGAATCAGGACTGCGTTTGGACAGAAGACTACCAAACCGCCTTCGACAATATCAAGAAATACCTGTTGAATCCGCCGATTCTATCACCTCCAGTGGAAGGAAGACCGTTGATCATCTATTTAACAGTCTTGGAAGACTCAATGGGCTATGTACTTGGTCAACAAGATGAAATAAAAACAAAAGAGTTTGCCATCTACTATTTAAGCAAGAAATTCACAGGCTGCGAGACTCGGTACACTAAGCTTGAGAAAACTTGCTGTGCTCTGGCTTGGGTAGCCAAACGTCTTCGCTAGTATATGATTCGTCACACTACTTGGTTAATTTCCGAAATGGATCCAATCAAGTACGTCTTTGAAAAACCTGCTATCACGGGAAGGATCGCCCGTTGGCAGATGTTGTTATAAGAATATGACATAGAATACCATGCTCAGAACGCCGTTAAAGGAAGTATTTTAGCCGATCATTTGGCTCATCAACCAATTGACGATCAGGACTCAGTCAGATTTGACTTCCCAGACGAAGATGTCATGTATTTGAAAATGAAAGATTGCGATGAACCGCTACCCAGTGAAGGGCCAGAACCAGGTTCTCAATGGGGACTTATCTTTGATGGAGCTGTCAATAATTATGGAAATGGAATTGGGGCAATCATTATAACACCTCAGGGTACCCACATTCCTTTCACAGTCATACTAACATTCAAGTGTACAAATAACGAGGTCGAATATGAAGCTTGTATCATGGGTCTCGAAGAAGCTATCGACTTAAGGATTAAGAACTTGGATGTATATGGCGACTCATCCCTGGTTATCAATTAGATCAAAGGAGATTGTAACACATACCAATCTGGACTAATTCCTTACAAGGACTATGCGAGAAGGTTGTTACCATTCTTTAACAGAATCGAGTTTCATCATATCCCTCGTGAAGAGAATCACATGGCTGATGCATTAGCCACTCTCTCTTCCATGATTAGTGTAGGTCAATGGAATGACATATCTAAGATTGACATAATGCACCTTGAGAGGCCCGCCTACATCTTCACGATCGAAGCAGTCATAGACGACAAACCTTGGTATCACGATATCAAATGCTTCCTTCAAAAACAAGAGTACCCACCTGGGACATCCAGAAAAGATAGAAAGACCCTCAGAAGGCTGGCTGGTAGCTTCTTTCTGAGCAGTGTACACTCTATAAGAGAAACTTTGACATGGTTTTGCTTCGATGTGTAGACAGACCAGAAGCAAACATGCTGATAAAAGAAATTCACAAAGGCTCCTTTGGCACTCATGCCAACGGACACACAATGGCGAGAAAATTTTTGAGAGCAGGGTACTACTGGTTGACCATGGAATCCGATTGCTACAAGTACATGAGAAGGTGTCACAAGTGTCAGATATACTCCGACAAAATCCATGTACCACCAACGCATCTCAAAGTTCTCTCTTCCCCATGGCCTTTTTCCATATGAGGAATCGACATGATTGGCATGATCGAACCCAAAGCTTCAAACGGACATCAGTTTATCCTGGTAGCCATTGACTACTTCACCAAGTGGGTCGAAGCAGCATCGTACGCCAATGTAACCCGACAAGTGGTGGTTCGATTTTTCAAAAACAATATCATCTGCCATTATGGTGTTCCTAGCCAGATCATTACTGATAATGGATCCAACTTGAATAATAAGATGATGAAAGAGTTGTGTGCTGAGTTCAAGATCGAACACCATAACTCATCTCCCTACCGACCCAAGATGAATGGAGTGGTAGAAGCAGCTAACAAGAACATCAAGAGGATTGTTCAAAAGATGGTCGTAACCTACAAAGACTGGCACGAGATGCTACCCTTTGCTCTTCACGGTTATCGCACATCTGTCCGTACTTCAACAGGGGCAACCCCTTTCTCTCTAGTATATGGCATGGAAGTAGTTCTCCCCATCGAAGTAGAGATCCCATCAATCCGGGTATTGATGGAAGCTAAGCTAAGCTAACAGAGGCTGAATGGTGTCAAAGTCAACACGATGAACTAAATCTGATAGAAGAAAAGCGAATAACGACTGTATGCCATGGTTAGTTGTATCAACAAAGGATGAAGAGAGCGTTTGACAAAAAGGTCCTACCTCGCGCCTTCAGGAAATGAGACCTTGTGCTCATGAAGATACAATCATTCCTCACTGACTCTCGGGGCAAGTGGACTCCGAATTATGACGGCCCCTATGTGGTCAAGAAAGCTTTCTCAGGCAGTGCCTTGAGACTTGCAACTATGGATGGAGAGGAATTTGCCTACCCCACGAATGTTGACGTAGTCAAGAAATACTTCGCCTAAACTAAAAAAAAAAACGTCTCGGTGGATTGAAAACCCGAAAGGGCGGTCCAGGCAAAAATTAGAGACATAATAAAAAATCATCCCGGTGGATTGGAAGTCTCAAAGTATAATCCAGGCAAAAGTTAGGGATTAATGGCAAGTAACTACGTCTGATCAGTTCAACTCCGCAGCACTCACGCCATCCATAGGAAAACTCCAGTCAAGGTCATCTTCGACGGAAGCTCAGGATGTCCAGAATTCAAAGTTGGTAGAAGGATAATAGTCGTTATGTTTCAATGTAGCCCTGTTCCCTCAAATTACCATTTTCTAAACTTTGTAAATACTCTATGGAATCATGCCCTTGGCTGATTTACATCCTATCAATAAAATTTGAGCCCTAGTGCTTTTGTTTGCAATTCTTATTTGTTTTAGCTTTACGGAACAACATTTTAGAATGATTGACGATTCTTGAAATAAAACAAAAATGAATTTACTTGTCAAATTTTTCTGCTTTTAAAATAAAGATGGCAATTCTTTTGACTGTTGAACATCGAAAGAACATCGATCGCTTCTCCAATGGTGTTTGAACCTCAAAGTGCAGAATCAAAGTACTCCTTCTAAACCAGTGCGCCTGAATGAAGGATCAACTATGTCAGATGCGAATATTCCATCTGACATCCTCGGCAGAGTTCTTACCTCTTAAGTCCGACCAACGGTTGTTCTCCACAGAGACTGTCTCTCCTAAGCAAGGCAAAATTGCTATTTTTGGACCAGATGATACTTTCCATCCCCTGCAGTGGCCGAGTATCCAGTCGTGTTCATCTATTAGTTTGTATGTCGCGTCAGTTTTGTCAGCATAAACATACATACATCATAAATTATTGATTTTCATTCATATTCATATTGCATCACTATCACTCTAGTCGGTCTTGTCCCCTAGTGATAAAAGTCCTCTCAATCGAGTTGCCAGTCTTTTCCTCATCAGGAAGAAAATCATATGAGCGATCTTTCCTCCAATTTATTTCTGGATTGGAGACGACCCTTGACCACTTTTATAACTTGAACCTCTTAAAGACAAGAAAACTTTCGACAAACGTCACTCTTCGCCATTGAAGATGATATATTCGCTTTCCCAGATTAAGGAAAATCCTCAGATTCAGCAGTATAGCAGTTTTTCTCCGAAAGATTCGCTGACAAAGAGGTCATCAGCGCCTCCAAATTAGATTACATCACATGGCATTTCTCCGAGAAGATCTCGAGGAAAAGTATGATGTAATATCCCCAAGCGGAAAGCAGTCTCTCAAGAGACTCGTTTTCCCCAGTAGAGTCGACAAATGGCGTCTCCAAACGGGGGAGTTTGTGCACCTCTACAACTCAGACGAATGGGTTCCCCAGCAAGTCTGACATCAAAAGTTTTTCCCATCAAATGGCATCTCCCCAGGAAAATTCGGCGAGAAGTTTGAGGAAAACCGCTACGAATAGCGTCCCTTGTCAAGAAAGTTTATTGACAAAAGAAACTAAGACCAGTTCCTTGGTAGGAAACCAGGATCGAGGGGAAGTTTATTTCAGAAACTTAGACCAGTTCCTTGGTAGGAAACCAGGATCGAGGGGAAGTTTATTTCAGAAACTTAGACCTGTTCCTTGGTAGGAAACCAAGATCGAGGGGAAGTTTATTCCAGAAACTGAGACCAGTTCCTTGGTAGGAAACCAGGATCGAGGGGAAGTTTATTTCAGAAACTTAGACCAGCTCCTTGGTAGGAAACCAGGATATAAGGGAAGTTTATTTCAGAAACTTAGACCAGTTCCTTGGTAGGAAACCAGGATCGAGGGGAAGTTTATATCAGAAACTAAGACCAGTTCCTTGGTAGGAAACCAGGATCGAGGGGAAGTTTATTTCAAAAGAAAACTGAGACCAGTTCCTTGGCTGAAGACCAGGAACGAGGGGAAGTTTATATTTTCTAAGCATCATTGCTTAGCGAAAGAAGATGGGTATTCCGATATTTAATCCTCTTGCACCCCGAATGCCCGAATACCTTCGCCATTCACACCTTCGGGTCCAAGAAGATTAAATAGGGGAATCTGTCATACCCCAAATTTTGACCACCAAGATTCCCCATCATTGTGTAAATCATCATCACAATATGGATGAACCATCATGCCTCACTAATCTCCTCAAAGAGGGGTGAGCATTCACCACAATCAAGGATTAGGGTTTTGAGCCCTCTCAGAGAACTTAGACAAAGGATCAATTAAGAATTGACATGATCTTCAACTTTTATAAACTCTCCAACACCCATAAAGGATCAAGAGGACTCCCACATCAAGAATCAAGCACAAGGTTGCAACATTCCAAGTGGATTAAGCCTCAAGATCGCCAGTGTCACCAAATTAGGGTTTTGGTCGACCAAGGCCTCCAGGTGGAAATTTTCCTCTGGGCATGAGCCAATTCTTCAAAACATAACTCAAGATACTCCAAGGGACCTCATGGACCCAATCATTAAGTCACTCTAGCCTCAGGGGATGCATTCACCAAAAATCAGGAATTAGGGTTTCTTGACCTAATTCACCCCTAAGTTGACTTTTTGGACAAAAAATAAGCCAAGACCTCAAGACATGATTTGAGGGTCTCTAATACACTAAATTGATCCACTTGCAACAATGGATTGATCCAAGAAGCTTGATTCATAAGTTTCATTTTCATCTGGACCACCATTAGGGTTTTGAGGAAAAAGTCAACTGTACCTTTGACTTTTGACCAAGACATGCTCCCAAACCTTGGGACATGATTCATTACACCCTATATCACCTATGGAGTCCATACATTAGGTTTGATTTAGGTCAAGGACTTGATTTCACAAAGGATCGCACAGTTTGGATTTCATCTGATAAAAAGTCAACTGTACAAAAAGTCAAAGTTTGACTTTTTGATTTTTTGGTCAACCAAGGGTCCTTAACCATAAAATAATGTTAATGTGTGATTGGAATCATCATTCATAGAGAAAAATCAAGAAAACTGAGTTAACTTGTAAAAGGGGTAACCATAAAAAACTTAGAATTTTTCTAAGTTATGAAACAAAGTGGTGAGGGTACAAACTTCCAAGGACCATAACTTGAGATCCAAGCAACCATTTTGGATGGTCCAAATATGGATTTGTAGCTCTCATGACATACTTTAAAAGTGTCAACTACATCTCATTCCAATTCCTCATGGATTTTTAGTTATGGAGTGATCAAAATGACTTAAAACACGAAATGCCACTTTTTCCAACACTTAGTGAAATTTTTCACTAAGTCAGAATCTGTCTTACTTTTTTCAAAATGTAGGGGCATTTTTCACTTGGATCCAAAAATTTTCAAGACAAACTATGATCACACATGTGTTGTGTCATATGAGGGCTTTCCAAAAGGCCCAAGAACTCCATCAAACTCCACCTGAGCTAGGGGTTATGACAGCTGCAACATGCCTTGCTGTAAACTGTCTTGACAAGGCAGATTTGTGCATAAGGGCTTGATTTGATAAAATTGTGCAACAACAAGCATGGTTATCCATCTGCATACCTCAAGGGGGAACAACCAAGGGACAAACACTGATATATCAGCCTCCTAAGTCCAAGATTCCACAAGTAGCATGCCAAACCTAAAAAGCTACAAAGATGTCAAATATCCAATTTTGTTTCCAACCATTCAATGCATACACCAAGGTGGCATGGACTGATGCATTCCTAACTGAATGAGTCAAGGATTAGCTCTGAATTAAAGAACCATAGGTCTGTGCTCTAACCTCAAGTCAATGGCTAGAGGAGACTTGAGATTCCATTTGATTCACATTGGACAAAGGCCTCCTGCAGTTTCCATTCCCTATTAATGCCAAAACAAACTTGACACACTATAAATAGACCTCATTTTTTATCAGTTTGAGTACACCAAAGGCCTATAACACTTGCCTTTCTCAAAATCACACTCTCACTTCTAAAAATGCCTTCTAATGCAAGCTACTATCGGGTTTTGAATTAGAATGTGTTTCCAACCAAACCAATCACACACACCTCATAAACATTATATGTGAGCTGATCAAACACTAAACCAACAACTGGAACACCAAATTCATGAAATCATCATCCATTTGCACAAGGTTTCAACAAAGTTGCAGTTGAGGTGCCATAATCTATTCCAGTTCATTTCAAATCAATCCAAGCTTTCAAACACACTCCATATGGTGTAGGGAAGCTGTTCAGATCATCACAACTCATCTGTAACACCTCTAACTCAAAAATCAAATTGCTCTTGCTGCCACGACCTTCAAGTAAGCCTAAACTTGGTTATCTAATAATTTATGCATATTTCCTCGCACAAAATTTTTGCCAAATGTTCATAATCTTGCATAGAATGTTTCCAATCTATTGATTACTTTGTATGAATTGTGTATCAAATTTCTCAGCCTTCATGCACAAGTTAGGGTTCTTGAGGTTTTGTTTTGATTTCTCATTCCATGCTTAAAATAAATGAAAATAAAGACTATAGACATGATCGTGAGCTGAAAATGAGCAGATTGATATGTGGATTGTATGATTCCATCATGTATTCAGTGAGATTGATGAGAAAACGCAAATCTGGGCAAAACAGGGCACGCGAGCAAGAACAAGATGTTCTTGGCGCCTTTTTCAAATATTTGAATATTTGAATTTTTAGTGATTTTATTTAATTGATTCAAAAATTAATTTCTCTTTGAATTTTAATGATTTTGAGTTGATTCTTTTTTTAATAATTCACAAAAATGTTAAAATATTTTATTTTACAAAAATTCCCCAAAAATATTATTTATTTCACATATTTAATATTTTTTAACAGAATTAATTTTTATTTGTTTTTCAACATTTTGAAAATTTTCTTTCTCTTGATTTTCCAAACTTAAATGGTTTTCAATCATTTTTGTGGACAAAAACATGATTTTAGAAACATTGATCCAAGGTCACCACTCATTTTTTACATGTTTTCAATAATTTTTTTAACAAAATTAATTCCATTTTAAACAAAAATAGGGTTTTGGTTGATTCCACCCTCATCAATCTTTTTCAAACACTCATGGGCCTCTAATAGAGTGTAAGACCCTATCTTTGTTGTACATAAAAAATTTTGGGCCTCAGGTATTGTATAAGTCCCAACACATTTTCAAAAACCTCGGCGCGATCGCCAGTTCAAAATCAAATCACTTGAGCCTACCCTCGTGTTGTAAGTCCCATTTCTTTTCTTTAAATAATCTTTGGGCCTCTCCTTGAGTTGTAAGACCCATACCTTTGTACAGAAAACCTTTTGGGCCTCAGTCATTGCATAAGTCCCAGTACAATCTTATCAAAACAACTTCCCTTTTGATTTAGGTTCAAATATACAGTTGTTATCAAAATTTTCTTTAATTTCTTTGAACAACTAACAATACAGCATGGAAGCTTGCTCACCTGTAAATTTTATCCGCTTTCATTTACCTGCTTTAATATATATATCTGTATTGTCGAAAGCTGCACACTGTGAGTCTTCTTTCATTATTTTAAATACATGTCAAACATATATAAATGTATTGTGGGAAGCTGCACATGGTTAGTCTTCTTTCATACCCTTTTAAATACTTGCCATATATCAACTGTATATATACTAGTATAGTTGTTTAGAGTTTTCCTCGGTAACTAGGTCTAGAACTAGGTAAAGCCGTGTTGATCACTCTTTAAATACAGTCAAAACTAGATCCCCATAGGATTTCTAGATACAGTCTTGCCTTCTCTTGGGCTTAAACAGTATAGAACAAAGAGAAAGGCAGTATTCCTCGTGAACCTTTTCTCAGACTGTCACCCTTAGAAATTGTCAAAGAAATTCTACTCCCCGGAGTTGATCTATTCTCGGTGAATAGCATCTCTTGAGTTTCTTCAAACCTCAGAATTTTCACTAAATGATCTATTCTCGGTGAATAGCATTTCTTGAACTTTTCTTGGTTTGGGACCCATAGGCTTCCTAAAAGCATTCTCGCCTCCTCTTGGGCTTTGTACAAGGACCCTTCGGCTTCTTAGAAGTTCTCACGCCTTCTCTTGGGCTTAATACAAGGACCCTGAAGACCTCCTAAAGGTATAGGACAAAACTTAGTCATCCTTCGTTAGAGCTGTCTTTCTAAAAAGGAGTCAAAACCTCAGACTAATTTTAGGGTTGATACTCATCCCTTAAAAGAGTCGACCTCCTCTTGGGCATCATACAAAAGATAAAACTCTTCCACACCAATAGACTTGGACAGTCTAAATCCCCTATTGAGTCTCAAATACATTCTCAAGTTCCCTACAAACAGAGGAAGAAACACCAGATTCTGGATAAATCTCCAGCAAAGTTAAAGCCCAGTCTCTCTCCAAAAAATCCCGAGCCAGGGTTGGTTTATCATCATCATAACACTATCCCAAATCAAAACCTCAAGGCATCTGATATCTCAACTCTTCTGTAACCGTCGGCAAGAGTTGATTCCCCACTTGGACCTGCCTCGGGATCTCAATAATTCCCAACAGAAGATAGCCTCCTCTTAGGCTTTGTATAATGATCTTTCCTCAGCACAGTCAGCCTCCTCTTGGGATTTGTACAAATGATTCTCCCCAGCGGATCTAACTTTTTCAGACTCTCTTGTTGAGTCAATCACATTTTCAGACTCTCTTGTTGAGTCAATCACCGTCTCAGACTCTCTTGTTGAGTCAATCACTTTTCAGTACTCTCTTGTTGAGTCAACCCTTTAGCCTCAATCTTGGGCTTTGTACGAGACAGATAAAAAACACTCTCTTGTTGAGTCAATAGCCTCCTCTCAGGCTTTGTATAATGATTTCCCCCAGCAGGAGTTCACCTCCTCTCGAGCTGTATATGATGATTTCTCTAGCTTATTCTGCCGCAATCCTGGGCTTTGTACAGGACAGATAAAAAGCACTCTCTTGTTGAGTCAAACCCTTTTTAGCCTCTATCTTAAGCTTTGTACGAGATATAAAATTTCATAACCTTCTCTTAAGCTTGGGAACAAACATCTTCCCCAGCAGAGTTATTTCCTCCGAGCCTTCCTTTAGACTTTGAGAAATAATTCCTAAGCAGAGTCAACCTTTTTCCGCCTCAATCTTGGGCTTTGTACAAGACAGATAATACTCTCCCGTAGAGTCAAACTCATTTCAGCCTATATATTGGGCTTTGTACAAGACACTTATAATATCCTCAGCCAAGTCAGTAAAGTCTCTTTCAGCCTCAATCTTGGGCTTTGTACAAGATATATAAATATTTCTTTCCCGCAGAGTCAGTCTTCTTTTCAGCTTCTATCTTGGGCTTTGTACAAGATACATACAAATCTCCCCAGCGGAGTCAAAATCCTTTTAGCCTCAATCTTGGGCTTTGTACAAGACAAATAGAACATTTTCCCCGGAAAAGTCAAACTTTCAGACTCCTCATAGGCTTTGTATAATGATATCCCCAAAGAGTCAGTCTCTTTTTTGCCTCAATCTTGGACGTTGTACAAGACAACAATATATGCCCTCTCTTGTTGAGTTGGTCTTATCCAGCCTCCTCTTAGGCTGTGGATAAGGATCTCCCTAGTGGAGTCAATCAACCTCTTAGCTTCAACCTTGGGCTTTGATCAAGGCACACAAAAATCAACAAACCCTCTTTAGAGATGGCAAGTTCTCTCTCAGTCAAACCTTTTAGATTCAATCTTAGACTTTGAACAAGACACAAATAAACCTTTTAGCTTCAATCATGGGCTTCGAACAAGACACCAAAACATTATCTTTTCCTCCTTTAGAATAGGAGGAACTACGATTGCTCTGATTTCACTGTTTCGTTTAAACGAGAATACGTAGGCATAAGATTCTGAGATCTTAGCGAGCATACTAATAAAAAACCTAGGTCCAGTACCTTCATACCCTTCAATCCTTAGGTCCAGTACCTTACCAAAAACATCAACAAAAACTCAATCTCGCTCTATCATATTTCCCAAGAAACTTTCCCAACCCATTAACGGATAAACACCATTAAGTATAAAGCGAAACCTAAAGCTAATATCCCGTGGATAACCACATATAGGATGGGTAATTGACAACTACCCATTGTATAACCTGACCCCGGACCCCCAATCTCTTTTAAGCGTTTGTTCAGTTGAACAATCGCGTGCAAGGTTAGTTTTGGATAACTTCCCTTTCCCTTTCAGCTTCATGGGATAAATAAGAAATCAGAAAGTAGCACCCCCTCCTACCATTACGGTGAGGAAAACCCAGTGATAAGGTGGTCGTGTCACCGACAAAAATCGCTCGCTACACCAGTCATTATTGTCAAGCAACATAAATTGGCTAGCTCCTAGGGTAATATTGAATTCTGCTTAGAGGTAGAAATCCTGAGTTGTGACAACATTAGAATGTTGGTATGTTGATTTAGTTCTATATAAAGGATAAGAGAAGACTTATGGTTTATGAGTATATATGCAATGGATCATTGGATACTCATTTATATCATAATGTATTTTTGCTTCCAGCTCAAATGATGTCATGATAGAATTGTGTTTTTGAATTGGCTTGATCTTTTTGAATCTTCAACATGCAAATATGATATAGTCGATAAAATGTTTATATATGTTTCTTGAAATGAATGTTTTGACATTAAGCACATAATACTAGGTTGCAATAATTGATATTATCTTGACTTCAATTTGTAAATGGACATATTGTTGGAATTCAACCACAACCTATGGAGAATTCCTATTCAATCTTGATCTCAAGATTGTTATGTAATGACAATGAACAAAAACAAGAGCACATTTAAAGAAGATGAGTTTGAACTACAGAGTAACTCTCTGCCCACATTTGTGGAACTTTATTATCACTTTTGCAACTGCAAAACCGTGATTATCAAACTTGATTATTACAATGATAAGGGTTCCTCCCTATTTATAAATTTAGGTTAACTTGCATCTCAAGCTAACGCCCAAACTATAAAAGCCCAAAAATATCTAATCTAATCTTTCTAAATTAAATCTGATCTTTCTAAATCAAATATAATCTTTCTAAAACAATGAATTACATATTTAACACACCACCAAATTCATTGCGTCTAAACTATCTACATTTATCATAGACCTTAGCTTCTTGAACACTTCAACTTACACCCCCTTCTTCATGATGTATACAATCAGATTCTCAGTTGTGCAGTGTTCCAGGTTCATCTTCCCTTCTACTACCTGTTCTCGAAGATAATGGAACCTCATTTGAATGTGCTTGCTTCGACCATGTGCTATTGGATTCTTTGCTAAGTTGATAGCTGACATGCTGTCGATCTTCATGGTAATTGCTTCATGACTTTTCGCTCTAATCTCTTCGACCAGGTTCACCATCCAGGTTGCTTGACATGCATAAAGAGAAGCAGCTATGTATTCTTCTTTGCATGATGACAATGCCACTACTAGCTCCTTTCTCGAACTCCAAGCAATTGGTGCACCACTAGCATAAACACATATCCAGCTGTAGATTTTCTATCCTCGGCATCACTACACCAACTTGTGTCAGTGTATCCCACTAACTTGTATTTTTTTCCTTCATCAACAGCAGGAAACAAAATGTCGTAGTCGAGAGTTCCTTTGAGATATCTTAGTATCCTCTTCGTTGCTTCTATATGTGATACCTTTGGCTTCTGCATGAATCTACTTACCATACCCACATTGTATGCTAAGTCAGGCCTTGTGTGACAAAGGTATCGAAGTGACCCAATAAGTCTTCTATACTGGGTTGGGTCGACATAATCTTCATCTAAATCTTTCGACAGCTGCAATCTGCTCTCAGTTGGAATCGAAGTTGGGTTGCAATCTTGCATCTTAAATCTCTCGAGTATTTCGCCTGCATATCTTCTTTAGTGCATCATCAAACCTCTACTACTCTTGTAGAATTCGATGCCAAAGAAATATGAAAGATTCCCCAAGTCAGACATTTCAAACTCCTCACATAGGTCATGTTTGCAATCTTTGATCTCCTTCTTGCAACTTCCTGTTATCAGCAAGTCATCGACATAGAGACATAGTATAAGCAATTCACTATTGATTCTCCTTACATATGTTGCATGCTCATTCGTACACTTCACAAATTCCTTCTCCCTTAAGAAGCTGTCGATTTTCTTATTCCAAGCTCTTGGAGCTTGCTTAAGTCCATACAGGGCTTTATGCAGCATGTACACCTTTCTTTCTTCGCCTCGTTTCACATATCCAGCTGGTTGTGCAACATAAACTTCTTCGTCTAAGGGGCCATTAAGGAATGCACACTTAACGTCCATCTGACATGTGTGCTAATTGTTTATATTATCTAAACCTACAACCAACCTGATTATTTCGATCATAGCAACAGGTGTAAACACTTCGTCGAAGTCTATTCCTTCTTTCTAAAGAAATCCTTTCGCTACAAGTCTCGCCTTATGTCGATTTACCTCTTCTTTAAGATTCACTTTCACCTTGTAAACCCATTTCACATCAATTTCCTTCTTGCCTTGAGGCAATTCGACAAGTGACCAAGTGTTGTTGACTTCGATGGACTCTAACTCCTCATTCATTGCTTTCACCACTTTGAATCTTTCAATGCCTCAACTGCATTAACTGATTCAACATCTGCATAGAAGGCATAATGTACCAGCTCACCCTCTTTATCGACCACATCATTTGATGTAATCACACATTCTTGCAACCTTGCAGGAATGTGTCTTATTCGTCGAGGTCTTCTTGGGCCTGCTTCATCTCTGACTTGTTCCTGTCGAACTTCTCTTTCGACTTCAGTGGCTGGTTATTCACAAGAGATTCTCACTGAATCCTTCTTGACATTCTCAGTTTAATCCCATTCTTTAAGCTCATCTATGATCACGTCCCTGTTGATCACTATCTGCTTATTCACTGGGTCGAACAACTTGTAACCTCCAGTCGAATGATATCCTATCAAGATCATCTAATTCTACTTGTCATCAAGATTCCTTCTCAACTGATCTGGCACATGTCTATGTGCTATAGATCCAAACACCTTCAAGTGACTGAGGCTAGGCTTGACACCAGACCAACATTCTTCTGGTGTGATTCCTTCAAGCTTCTTCTTCGGACATCTGTTTAATATGCATGTTGCTGTCGAAATCACTTCTCCCCATAATTCTTTGGGTAGATGCTTTCCGTTCAACATACTTCTCACCATGTCCATGATGGTTCTGTTCTTTCTTTCTGCAATTCCATTTTGTTGTGGAGTGTAGGGTGGCACCACCTCATGCATAATCCCTTCTTTTTCACATAATGCATCAAACTCTTTCGACACATACTCTCCAACACCATCAGTCCTCAGAATTTTTAGCTTTAGACCACTCTGTATTTCGACCATAGATTTGAATCTGACTAATACCTCGATCACATCTCTTTTCTTCTTGATGAGGTAAGTCCACAACTTTTGACAGTAATCATCTATGAACGTGACAAAGTATTTGTTTCCTGCAATCGAATCCACCTGGATTGGACCACATACATCAGAGTATATGACTTCCAGAATTACCTTCGACTTCATTCCTGCATCCTTATTGAAGCTATTCTTGTGTTATTTCGAATGAACACACTGATGCGTCCGCAAGTGCACAGAAATATTGAAGTAATATAAAAGATTGTCGAACCCACAGAGACCAATGTCAACCTACCGTTATCTATTGCTGCGATGTAAAGCTAAGGCTAATGACAATTGATAAAAGGGAAACTAAGACTAGAACTAAAATGAAAATGAACTTAGAAAATATGATAATAAAGAGAGGTCGGAATATGGATTCCGCGTTCCTAAAGGAGTTTGTAGAATTCGGGTACTAATTACAACTATAATTTAGTTCCGTAGAATATACCAACTTAAAGACTTCGCCTCACGCTCTCGCGGTATTAACTAAAGTCATGTTCCCTAATCCCAAGATTTTGCTCTCGCTCGCCCGGTAAATAGGAAATATATTTTGAAAGCTAATAATATCCTAAACGTATCTAAAGCGCTCTCGCTGTATTTAGATATGTTACCTAATTTCCACTATCCGGTTCGACCCCCACGCTCTCGCAGTGCCGACTCTAGCCTTAATTAATTTCTCACTCTCGTGACAAAATCGTGTTAAATAAACTCTCACTCTCGTGACAAAGCTATTTAAATTAGACTTGGAAATTAAAACCAAAACAGAATTTTAATCATACGTTCGCACCTATTATTTTCTACCGAGTCCCTCCGGTAACGACGATCCTAACTTACCGGACTCAACTATTTAGCCAAACATGGAATTAAATGAAAACGACATAAACAAGGTAAATATAATCAATGACAGCATGCTTAAACAATTATGAAATGCAATAACAATAATAATAATAATAAAGCGATAAAATAAAGAACCTGTAAATACGAGAAAATAAATAGAGACTTGAAGTAAACGGAACTGGAAATAACTTCAATAAAATGATGGCAAGATTGTTGATCCAAGCAGTTACACAGATTACAGGCCTAAAAACTAATGAGGGAGTAATTCCTCGATGTGAGAAAATACTCCTTTTACAATTGTAATTTTCTGCCTAAAACTACGAACAGCGCTTTCGCGCACAAAACTTGGATGCCCTACACGTTCCCGACTGCCTTCTACTTATAGTGTTCAGCAGTTGTAGTCGAAGAGAAAAAATTGGAAGGTGGAGGTTTATGGCCGAAAATATTTGAGTCACTTCCTTGAATATGAGGGATTTCCGGACGACTGGTTTGAACATTGGATCGTGGGTTGAATTGACACTGATAACCGTAGAGTGGTCCACGTAATGTAAAATTGGATTCTGAGAATTACACTTGTGCCGGTCGCCACTCGCCTTGTGACGAGGGAGACACTTTGAAGGCGTTACGGTCGCCACATGTTTTGTGACGGTCGCCACACTTTTCCACCTTTTAGTGTGGCCCTTGCCACACTTTTCCACCTTTTGCTTGTGGTGGGCCCCACGTTTTTATTTTATTCTTTTCTTTCCTTCCATTTTCTTTCCTTCCATTTTCTTTCCTTCCATTTTCTCTCCTTCTTAATTCTTTCCTTCCATTTTCTCTCCTTAATTCTTTCCATCATATTTTCTTTTTCTTCTTCAATTCTTCTTTAATTCTTCATTAAATCTTCACTTTTCGATAAATTCCGATCCGACTCGAGTACCTGAAAAACATAAATAAATGCGGGTAATATAAAGCATAAATCGGAAAAAAGCGAATAAAACATAATAGAAATGCATGCAAGTCAAGTCAAATACACGATATAATTTTGCACTATCAAACTCCTCCACACTTAAACCTTTGCTTGTCCTCAAGCAAACCATGACTCGCGAGAAAAATAGTGTATACGGATACTCATGCTAGGCTACCAACTCTACTTTGGTTAAGTTTGTGTCGATAGGTACTTGCTCACACACTAAGGATATCGTAACAACACAGTTTTGCTTTTGCGGTCATCAACCTCCCTCCTATACAAACCAATCCGAATCATGTCATTATACCTAAGCCTAACTCACTCATCCTTCTTTCGTCCCTTTTCATTCTGGCGCAATCACATTAAGCCCGTTATCCTTGCACACTCATGGTAGGATAGCCTGTTAGTGACTATGATCTCATTATCATCATTTTTTTCTTTTTTGCACATTGGCTTAAATATCAATAAAATAAAGAAGTTTGCACCGTTGGGCTAAATGATCGGGTGAGGATCACCTAACTTAGAAGGAGCATTTCTTTTCATTCATTCATTTTTTTCTTTTCTTAATTTACCTTTTAAGCCTGAGATCATACACTTATTTGCATCAGCTTCCTACTTAGTGCGTGCTTAGGATGGTGCTGACTGCTAAATAAACTAATTAGGGACTACTAAAGGGTTGAGAACTTAAGGCTATGGCATAACAAGTACTCAAATTGATTTCCATAATTGGGAGGCTCACGGTGTTAGAACGATACCGATCTTGTGGAATCTTCCCAAGTCTCACAATCTAACCTCAATTTTGTTTGTTACCTAAGATTTTCAAAAGAAACACTATTTTTAACTCAACAATTTTCAAAATATTTGGTATGGCTAAAGAGAATGGGGAGATCGATAAACAACATAAAATCACGCATAAAGACTCGATAACACATGCACAGACGCACGAAATATTAAAACAGATTTTTTTTTTAAATCATGCTAGAAAACAGTAAATCTAACTAGAAAGCAGTTAAATGAAAGCGGTAAAGTTCCTCCCACACACTTAAACCAAACATTGTCTTCAATGTTTTGATAAAAGGTGGTAAAGGAAAGATAGAACCTGTATGAATGCCATTGTGTGCTACCACGACCAAATTCGCGTTGATTCTTCCCTTGTTGTCACTGTCTTCGCTGGCTACTTCTACTCCGGTGTATTATACTACGAGTTATCTGGTTTTGCTGAAACTTCACTTTACTGAAGCCGCTCATCATACTACCTGTTTCTGAAGGAAGTACGGGAGGGATACACCCTCTCCTATCATACTCATCATTGGTGTCACCACCAGCAGCGATATTCGTAGGATTATGCGTGGGCACCGACTCATCTTAAGGGATTGTCATCTAGAGATCGTTCGCCTAAATGTAGATGAGACGTGACAAGCAATGCCTTTCTTTATTTTCTGCAAACACAAACAATAAAAGTAAAACATTAAATTAAAAGCTTGTGTGTTGCCTCCCACGCAGAGCTTTCTTTAACATCGATAGCTCAACGGTTAAGAGAGTTTATCTTCGGTTTCCATGGCCATTTTTCAAGCCATCTCACATATCCCTCACCTTTTCTTTTCTTCCTTCTGTAGGGTGGTTCGTTCTTTTGAACTTGTGGTGGTGGTTCTGGATCTATCCTAAGTATTAGGTTTTCGAGTTTAGGCTTAGTTATCTCATCCATCACCTCAAAGTTTAACCTTACCCTCTTAACAGTAATGATATCCCTAGTTTCATGGTCCTCGAGTTTTCTCTTTTTACGCGAGACCTCAGAGAAAGGTGCATTGGTGAGGATATTTTCCAATACCTTCATATACGTTTTTGATTGGGAGTCTACCTTAGTGTCTACAAACCTTTGCGGGAAAGGAATCAGTGGGGTATAGGGATGAGGAATAATAATATGTGCTTCCTTCTCTACCTCTTCGACGACCTCCCTTTCGGGTGGTGTCGTTGAATTTTTTGCAATCTCTACTTTCTTCTCACCAGAACTCTCCTCAACCTTATTATCACTCTCCTCAGGATTCTCGATTTATTTTTCATTAATGGTTGTTACAACATCCACATGCTCCTCAGGGGAGGGTCCTATAGGTGTCTGTGCAAGCAGGGAGATTTGAGTCTCCAATGCCTCAGTGTGAGTCGCGAGGAACTCGACCATAGTGTTTATCTGCCTAAGGCTTTCATAAGTATCGATATGTTGTCTTCTAAGCTCTTCATTCTGGAGAGTTTGTGTCTCTGCAAAGTGCTCCATCATAGATTCTAACCTAGAATTAGTTGTTGTTTCAATGAAATCCTCCATTAAAGTTTCGAGGTTGGAATTAACAGATTCATGTGGTTCCTCGAAATATTGGGAATGGTGACCGTAGAGGAAATTTGGGTGCGGTTCCTCGAGATATTGGGAGTGAGTCAGTGGCGAATTGAAATCCTGCATTAATATTTCTAGGTTGGAATTATGAGATTCTTGCGCCTCCTCAAAATGTTGGGATTGGTAGTTTTAGAGGCAATTTGGGTAAGAATGAGTTAGTGATGCATTGAAATTCTCCATTTGTATTTCAAGGTTGGAATTATGGGATTCTTGCAATTCCTCAAAATACTGGGAGTGGTGATTGTAGAAAAAATTTGGGCGAGGTTCCTCAAAATACTGGGAGTCTGGTGGTTGGTAATCGTAGAGGTAATTTGGATGTTGTTCCTCAAGATATTGTGAGTGGTTATCATAGAGAAAATTTGGGTGATACATAGTTATAGAGATAAGAGTGCCTTAGTCTATACGGTGCAACAACGGAATAACAATATTGACTGTTGGTCCCCGGCAACGGCGCCAAAAACTTGATACGTCCGCAAGTGCCCAGAAATATCGAAGTAATATAAAAGATTGTCGAAGCCACAGAGACCAATGTCAACCTACCGTTATCTATTGTTACGATGTAAAGCAAAGGCTAATGACAATTGAAAAAAGGGAAACTAAGACTAGAACTAAAATGAAAATGAACTTAGAAAATATGATAATAAAGAGAGGCTGGAATATGGATTCCGTGTTCCTAAAGGACTTTGTAGAATTCGGGTACTAATTACAACTATAATTTACTTCCGTAGAATATACCAACTTAAAGACTTCGCCTCACGCTCTCGCGGTATTAACTAAAGTCATGTTCCCTAATCCCAAGATTTTGCTCTCGCTCGCCCGGTAACTAGGAAATATATTTTGAAAGCTAATAATATCCTAAACGTATCTAAAGCGCTCTCACTGTATTTAGATATGTTGCCTAATTTCCACTTTCCGGTTCGACCCCCACGCTTTCGCAGTTCCGGCTCTAACCTTAATTAATTTCTCACTCTCGTGACAAAATCGTGTTAAATAACCTCTCACTCTCGTGACAAAGCTATTTAAATTAGACTTGGAAATTAAAACCAAAACAGAATTTTAATCATACGTTCGCACCTATTATTTTCTACCGAGTCCCTCCGGTAACGACGGTCCTCACATACCGGACTCTAAACTATTTAGCCGAACATGGAATTAAATGAAAATGAATAATCATGGTAAATATAATCAATGACAGTATGCTTAAACAATTATGAAATGCAATTACAATAATAATAATAATAATAAAGCGATAAAATAAAGAACCTGTAAATACGAGAAAATAAATAGAGACTTGAAGTAAACGGAACTGGAAATAACTTCAATAAAATGATGGCAAGATTGTTGATCCAAGCAGTTACACAGATTACAGGCCTAAAAACTAATGAGGGAGTAATTCCTCGATGTGAGGAAATACTCCTTATACAATTGTAATTTTCTGCCTAAAACTACGAACAGCACTTTCGCGCACAAAACTTGGATGCCCTACACGTTCCCCCACTGCCTTCTACTTATAGTGTTCAACAGTTGTAGTCGAAGAGAAAAAATTGGAAGGTAGAGGTTTATGGCCGAAAATATTTGAGTCACTTCCTTGAATATGAGGGATTTCCGGACGACTGGTTTGAACGTTGGATCGTGGGTTGAATTGACACTGATAACCGTTGAGTGGTCCACGTAATGTAAAATTGGATTCTGAGAATTACACTTGTGCCGGTCGCCACTCGCCTTGTGACGAGGGTCACACTTTGAAGGCGTTACGGTCGCCCCATGTTGTGTGACGGTCGCAACACTTTTCCTTCCTTTTAGTGTGGCCCTCGCCACACTTTTCCACCTTTTGCTTGTGGTGGGCCCCACCTTTTTATTTTATTCTTTTCTTCTTTTCTTTCCTTCCATTTTCTCTCCTTCTTAATTCTTTCCATCATATTTTCTTTTTCTTCTTCAATTCTTCTTTAATTCTTCATTAAATCTTCACTTTCCGATAAATTCCGACCCGACTCGAGTACCTGAAAAACATAAATAAATGCGGGTAATATAAAGCATAAATCGGAAAAAAAGTGAATAAAACATAATAGAAATTCATGCAAGTCAAGTCAAATACACGATATAATTTTGCGTTATCAAACTCCCCCACACTTAAACCTTTGTTTGTCCTCAAGCAAACCATGACTCGCGAGAAAAATAGTGTATACGGATACACATGCTAGGCTACCAACTCTACTTCAGTTAAGTTTGTGTCGATAGGTACTTGCTCACACACTAAGGATATCGTAACAACACAGTTTTGCTTTTGCGGTCATCAACCTCCCTCCTATACAAACCAATCCGAATCATGTCATTATACCTAAGCCTAACTCACTCATCCTTCTTTCGTCCCTTTTCATTTTGGCGCAATCACATTAAGCCCGTTATCCTTGCACTTTCATGGTAGGATAGCCTGTTAGTGACTATGATCTCATTATCATCATTTTTTTTTCTTTTTTGCACATTGGCTTAAATATCAATAAATTAAAGAAGTTTGCACCGTTGGGCAAAATGATCGGGTGAGGATCACATAACTTAGAAGGAGCATTTCTTTTCATTCATTCATTTTTTTCTTTTCTTAATTTACCTTTTAAGCCTGAGATCATACACTTATTTGCACCAGCTTCCTACTTAGTACGTGCTTAGGATGATGCTGACTGCTAAATAAACTAATTAGGGACTACTAAAGGGGTGAGAACTTAAGGCTATGGCATAACAAGTACTCAAATTGATTTCCATAATTAGGAGGCTCACGGTGTTAGAACGATACCGATCTTGCGGAATCTTCCCAAGTCTCACAATCTAACCTCAATTTTGTTTGTAACCTAAGATTTTCAAAAGAAACACTATTTTTAACTCAACAATTTTCAAAATATTTGGTATGGCTAAAGAGAATGGGGAGATCAATAAACAACATAAATCACGCATAAAGACTCGACAACACATGCACAGACGCACGAAACATTAAAACGATTTTTTTTTAAAATCATGCTAGAAAACAGTAAATCTAACTAAAAAGCAGTTAAATGAAAGCGGTAAAGTTCCTCCCCCACACTTAAACCAAACATTGTCCTCAATGTTTTGATAAAAGGTGGTAAAGGAAAGATAGAACCTGTATGAATGCCATTGTGTGCTACCACGGACAAATTCGCGCTGATTCTTCCCTTGTTGTCCCTGTCTTTGCTGGCCACTTCTACTCCGGTGTCTTATACTACGAGTTATCTGGTTTTGCTGAAACTTCACTTTCCTGAAGCCGCTCATCATACTACCTATTTCCGAAGGAAGTATGGGAGAGATATGCCATCTCCTATCACACTCATCATTGGTGGCACCACCAGCAGCGACATTCGTAGGAATATGCGTGGGCACCGACTCATCTTAAGAGATTGTCATCTAGAGATCGTTCGCCAAAATGTAGATGAGACGTGACAAGCGATACAATTCTTTATTTTCTGCAAACACAAACAATTAAAGTAAAACATTAAATTAAAAGCTCGTGGGTTGCCTCCCACGCAGGGCTTTCTTTAACGTCGATAGCTCGACGGTTAAGAGAGTTAATCTTCGGTTTCCATGGCCATTTATCAAGCCATCTCACATATCCCTCACCTTTTCTTTTCTTCCTTCTGTAGGGTGGTTCGTTCTTTTGAACTCGTGGTGGTGGTTCTGGATCTATCCTAAGTATTAGCTTTTCGAGTTTGGGCTTAGTTATCTCATCCATCACCTCAAAGTTTAACCTTACCCTCTTAACAGTAATGATATCCCTAGTTTCATGGTCCTCGAATTTTCTCTTTTTACGTGGGACCTCAGACAAAGGTGCATTGGTGTGGATATTTTCCAATACCTTTACATACGTTTTCGATTGGGAGTCTACCTTAGTCTCTACAAACCTTTGCGGGGAAGGAATTGGTGGGGTATAGGGATGAGGAACAATAATATGTGCTTCCTTCTCTACCTCTTCGACAACCTCCCTTTCGAGTGGTGTCGTTGAATTTTTCGCAATCTCTACTTTCTTCTCACCAGAACTCTCCTCAACCTCATTATCACTCTCCTCAACCTCATTATCACTCTCCTCGGGATTCTCGATTTATTTTTCATTAATGGTCGTTACAACATCCACATGCTCCTCAGGGGAGGGTCTTATCGGTGTCTGTGCAAGCAGGGAGATTTGAGTCTCCAATGCCTCAGTGTGAGTCGCGAGGGACTCGACCATAGTGTTTATCTGCCTAAGGTTTTCATAAGAATCGAGATGTTGTCTTCTAAGCTCTTCATTCTGGAGAGTTTGTGTCTCCGCAAAGTGCTCCATCATAGATTCTAACCTAGAATTAGTTGTTGTTTCAATGAAATCCTCCATTAACGTTTCGAGGTTGGAATTAACAGATTCTTGTGGTTCCTCGAAATATTGGGAATGGTGATCGTAGAGGAAATTTGGGTACGGTTCCTCGAGATATTGGGAGTGAGTCAGTGTCGCATTGAAATCCTGCATTAATATTTCTAGGTTAGAATTATGAGATTCTTGCGACTCCTCAAAATGTTGGGATTGGTAGTTGCAGAGGCAATTTGGGTGAGAATGAGTTAGTGATGCATTGAAATTTTCCATTTGTATTTCAAGGTTGGAATTATGGGATTCTTGCAATTCCTCTAAATACTGGGAGTGGTGATTGTAGAAAAAATTTGGGTGAGGTTCCTCAAAATACTGGGAGTCTGGAGGTTGTTAATCGTAGAGGTAATTTAGATACTGTTCCTCAAGATATTGTGAGTGGTTATCATAGAGAAAATTTGGGTGATACATAGTTATAGAGATAAGAGTGCCTTAGTCTATACGGTGCAACAACGGAATAACAATATTGACTGTTGGTCCCCGGCAACGGCGCCAAAAACTTGATGCGTCCGCAAGTGCACAGAAATATCAAAGTAATATAAAAGATTGTCGAACCCACAGAGTTCAATGTCAACCTACCGTTATCTATTGTTGCGATGTAAAGCTAAGGCTAATGACAATTGATAAAAGGGAAAATAAGACTAGAACTAAAATGAAAATGAACTTAGAAAATATGATAATAAAGAGAGGCCAGAATATGGATTCCACGTTCCTAAAGGACTTTGTAGAATTCGGGTACTAATTACAACTATAATTTACTTCCGTAGAATATACCAACTTAAAGACTTCGCCTCACGCTCTCGCGGTATTAACTAAAGTCATGTTCCCTAATCCCAAGATTTTGCTCTCGCTCGCCCGGTAACTAGGAAATATATTTTGAAAGCTAATAATATCCTAAACGTATCTAAAGCGCTCTCGCTGTATTTAGATATGTTGCCTAATTTCCACTATCTGGTTCGACCTCCACGCTCTCGCAGTGCCGACTCTAACCTTAATTAATTTCTCACTGTCATGACAAAATCGTGTTAAATAACCTATCACTCTCGTGACAAAGCTATTTAAATTAGACTTGGATATTAAAACCAAAACAGAATTTTAATCATACGTTCGCACCTATTATTTTCTACCGAGTCCTGCCGGTAACGACGATCCTCACATACCGGACTCTAAACTATTTAGCCGAACATGGAATTAAATGAAAACGACATAAACATGGTAAATATAATCAATGACAACATGCTTAAACAATTATGAAATGCAATAACAATAATAATAATAAAGTGATAAAATTAAGAACCTGTAAATACGAGAAAATAAATAGAGACTTGAAGTAAACGGAACTGGAAATAACTTCAATAAAATGATGGCAAGATTGTTGATCCAAGCAGTTACACAGATTACAGGCCTAAAAACTAATGAGGGAGTAATTCCTCGATGTGAGAAAATACTCCTTTTACAATTGTAATTTTCTGCCTAAAGCTACGAACAGCGCTTTCGCGCACAAAACTTGGATGCCCTACCCGTTCCCCACTGCCTTCTACTTATAGTGTTCAGCAGTTGTAGTCGAAGAGAAAAAATTGGAAGGTGGAGGTTTATGGCCGAAAATATTTGAGTCACTTCCTTGAATATGAGGGATTTCCGGACGACTGGTTTGAACGTTGGATCGTGGGTTGAATTGACACTGATAACCGTTGAGTGGTCCACGTACTGTAAAATTGGATTCTGAGAATTACACTTGTGCCGGTCGCCACTTGCCTTGTGACGAGGGTCACACTTTGAAGGCGTTACGGTCGCCACATGTTGTGTGACGGTCACCACACTTTTCTTTCCTTTTAGTGTGACCCTCGCCACACTTTTCCACCTTTTGCTTGTGGTGGGCCCCACCTTTTTATTTTATTCTTTTCTTCTTTTCTTTCCTTCCATTTTCTTTCCTTCCATTTTCTCTCCTTCTTAATTCTTTCCTTCCATTTTCTCTCCTTCTTAATTCTTTCCATCATATTTTCTTTTTCTTCTTCAATTCTTCTTTAATTCTTCATTAAATCTTCACTTTCCGATAAATTTCGATCCGACTCGAGTACCTGAAAAACATAAATAAATGCGGGTAATATAAAGCATAAGTCAGAAAAAAAACGAATAAAACATAATAGAAATTCATGCAAGTCAAGTCAAATACACGATATAATTTTGCATTATCAAACTCCCCCACACTTAAACCTTTGCTTGTCCTCAAGCAAACCATGACTCGCGAGAAAAATAGTGTATACGGATACTCATGCTAGGCTACCAACTCTACTTCGATTAAGTTTGTGTCGATAGGTACTTGCTCACACACTAAGGATATCGTAACAACACAGTTTTGCTTTTGCGGTCATCAACCTCCCTCTTATACAAACCAATCTGAATCATGTCATTATACCTAAGCCTAACTCACTCATCCTTCTTTCTTCCCTTTTCATTCTGGCGCAATCACATTAAGCCCGTTATCCTTGCACACTCATGGTAGGATAGCCTGTTAGTGACTATGATCTCATTATCATCATTTTTTTTCTTTTTTGCACATTGGCTTAAATATCAATAAAATAAAAAAGTTTGCATCGTTGGGCTAAATGATCGGGTGAGGATCACCTAACTTAGAAGGAGCATTTCTTTTCATTCATTCATTTTTTTCTTTTCTTAATTTACCTTTTAAGCCTGAGATCATACACTTATTTGCATCAGCTTCCTACTTAGTGCGTGGTTAGGATGGTGTTGACTGCTAAATAAACTAATTAGGGACTACTAAAGGGGTGAGAACTTAAGGCTATGGCATAACAAGTACTCAAATTGATTTCCATAATTGGGAGGCTCACGGTGTTAGAACGATACCGATCTTGCGGAATCTTTCCAAGTCTCACAATCTAACCTCAATTTCGTTTGTAACCTAAGATTTAGAAAATAAACACTATTTTTAACTCAACAATTTTCAAAATATTTGGTATGGCTAAAGAGAATGGGGAGATCGATAAACAACATAAAATCACGCATAAAGACTCGACAACACATGCACAGACGCACGAAACATTAAAACAGAATTTTTTTTAAAATCATGCTAGAAAACAGTAAATCTAACTAGAAAGCGGTTAAATGAAAGCGGTAAAGTTCCTCCCCCACACTTAAACCAAACATTGTCCTCAATGTTTTGATAAAAGGTGGTAAAGGAAAGATAGAACCTGTATGAATGCCATTGTGTGCTACCACGGCCAAATTCGCGCTGATTCTTCCCTTGTTGTCCCTGTCTTCACTGGCCACTTCTACTCTGGTGTCTTATACTACGAGTTATCT
Organism: Lathyrus tuberosus; assembly: GCA_022829125.1. Taxonomy (NCBI): domain Eukaryota; kingdom Viridiplantae; phylum Streptophyta; class Magnoliopsida; order Fabales; family Fabaceae; genus Lathyrus; species Lathyrus tuberosus. The sequence goes on from JALAZF010000017.1 coordinate 24,883,641, forward strand.
GGTTTTGCTGAAGCTTCACTTTACTGAAGCCGCTCATCATACTACCTGTTTCTGAAGGAAGTACGGGAGAGATATGCCCTCTCCTATCATACTCATCATTGGTGTCACCTCTAGCAGCGACATTCGTAGGAATATGCGTGGGCATCGACTCATCTTAAGGGATTGTCATCTAGAGATCGTTCGCCTAAATGTAGATGAGACGTGACAAGCGATACAATTCTTTATTTTCTGCAAACACAAACAATAAAAGTAAAACATTAAATTAAAAGCTCGTGGGTTGCCTCCCACGCAGGGCTTTCTTTAACGTTGATAGCTCAATGGTTAAGAGAGTTAATCTTCGGTTTCCATGGCCATTTATCAAGCCATCTCACATATCCCTCACCTTTACTTTTCTTCCTTCTGTAGGGTGGTTCATTCTTTTGAACTTGTGGTGGTGGTTCTGGATCTATCCTAAGTATTAGCTTTTCGAGTTTGGGCTTAGTTATCTTATCCATCACCTCAAAGTTTAACCTTACCCTCTTAACAGTAATGATATCCCTAGTTTCATGATCCTCGAATTTTCTCTTTTTACGCGGGACCTCAGACAAAGGTGCATTGGTGTGGATATTTTCCAATACCTTCACATACGTTTTCGATTGGGAGTCTACCTTAGTCTCTACAAACCTTTGTGGGAAAGGAATCGGTGGGGGTATAGGGATGAGGAACAATAATATGTGCTTCCTTCTCTACCTCTTCGACGACCTCCCTTTCGGGTGGTGTCGTTGAATTTTTCGTAATCTCTACTTTCTTCTCACCAGAACTCTCCTCAACCTCATTATCACTCTCCTCAACCTCATTATCACTCTCCTCGGGATTCTCGATTTGTTTTTCATTAATGGTCGTTACAACATCCACATGCTCCTCAGGGGAGGGTCCTATAGGTGTCTGTGCAAGCAGGGAGATTTGAGTCTCCAATGCCTCAGTGTGAGTCGCGAGGGACTCGACCATAGTGTTTATCTGCCTAAGGTTTTCATAAGTATCGAGATGTTATCTTCTAAGCTCTTCATTCTGGAGAGTTTGTGTCTCCGCAAAGTGCTCCATCATAGATTCTAACCTAGAATTAGTTGTTGTTTCAATGAAATCCTCCATTAACGTTTCGAGGTTGGAATTAACAGATTCTTGTGGTTCCTCGAAATATTGGGAATGGTGATCGTAGAGGAAATTTGGGTGCGGTTCCTCAAGATATTGGGAGTGAGTCAATGTCGCATTGAAATCCTGCATTAATATTTCTAGGTTGGAATTATGAGATTCTTGCGACTCCTTAAAATGTTGGGATTGGTAGTTGCAGAGGCAATTTGGGTGAGAATGAGTTAGTGATGCATTGAAATTCTCCATTTGTATTTCAAGGTTAGAATTATGGGATTCTTCCAATTCCTCGAAATACTGGGAGTGGTGATTGTAGAAAAAATTTGCGTGAGGTTCCTCAAAATACTGGGAGTCTGGCGGTTGGTAATCGTAGAGGTAACTTGGATGCTGTTCCTCAAGATATTGTGAGTGGTTATCATAGAGAAAATCTGGGTGATACATAGTTATAGAGATAAGAGTGCCTTAGTCTATACGGTGCAACAACGGAATAACAATATTGACTGTTGGTCCCCGGCAACGGCGCCAAAAACTTGATGCGTCCGCAAGTGCACGGAAATATCGAAGTAATATAAAAGATTGTCGAACCCACAGAGTCCAATGTCAACCTACCGTTATCTATTGGTGCGATGTAAAGCGAAGGCTAATGACAATTGATAAAAGGGAAACTAAGACTAGAACTAAAATGAAAATGAACTTAGAAAATATGATAATAAAGAGAGGCCGGAATATGGATTCCGCGTTCCTAAAGGACTTTGTAGAATTCGGGTACTAATTACAACTATAATTTAGTTCCGTAGAATATACCAACTTAAAGACTTCGCCTCACGCTCTCGCGGTATTAACTAAAGTCATGTTCCCTAATCCCAAGATTTTTCTCTCGCTCGCCCGGTAACTAGGAAATATATTTTGAAAGCTAATAATATCCTAAACGTATCTAAAGCGCTCTCGCTGTATTTAGATATGTTGCCTAATTTCCACTATCCGGTTCGACCCCCACACTCTCGCAGTGCCGGCTCTAACCTTAATTAATTTCTCACTCTCGTGACAAAATCGTGTTAAATAACCTCTCACTCTCGTGACAAAGCTATTTAAATTAGACTTGGAAATTAAAACCAAAATAGAATTTTAATCATACGTTCGCACCTATTATTTTCTACCGAGTCCCGTCGGTAACGACGGTTCTCACATACCGGACTCTAAACTATTTAGCCGAACATGGAATTAAATGAAAACGACATAAACATGGTAAATATAATCAATGACAGCATGCTTAAACAATTATGAAATGCAATAACAATAATAATAATAATAAAGCGATAAAATAAAGAACCTGTAAATACGAGAAAATAAATAGAGACTTGAAGTAAACGGAACTGGAAATAACTTCAATAAAATAATGGCAAGATTGTTGATCCAAGCAGTTACACAGATTACAGGCCTAAAGCTACGAACAGCGCTTTCGCGCACAAAACTTGGATGCCCTACACGTTCCCCACCGCCTTCTACTTATAGTGTTCAGCAGTTGTAGTCGAAGAGAAAAAATTGGAAGGTGGAGGTTAATGGCCGAAAATATTTGAGTCACTTCCTTGAATATGAGGGACTTCCGGACGACTTGTTTGAACGTTAGATCGTGGGTTGAATTGACACTGATAACCGTTGAGTGGTCCACGTAATGTAAAATTGGATTCTGAGAATTACACTTGTGCCGGTCGCCACTCGCCTTGTGACGAGGGTCACACTTTGAAGGCGTTACGTTCGCCACATGTTGTGTGACGGTCGCCACACTTTTCCTTCCTTTTAGTGTGGCCCTCGCCACACTTTTCCACCTTTTGCTTGTGGTGGGCCCCACCTTTTTATTTTATTCTTTTATTCTTTTCTTTCCTTCCATTTTCTTTCCTTCCATTTTTTCTCCTTAATTCTTTCCTTCCATTTTCTCTCATTCTTAATTCTTTCCATCATATTTTCTTTTTCTTCTTCAATTCTTCTTTAATTCTTCATTAAATCTTCACTTTCCGATAAATTCTGATCCGACTCGGGTAATATAAAGCATAAATCAGAAAAAAAGCAAATAAAACATAATAGAAATTCATGCAAGTCAAGTCAAATACACGATATAATTTTGCATTATCACACACTCTTTATAGACTTCACTTGGAATGTCGATTTCAGGTAATCCTGAAGCCATATTTCTTCTCTTTAGCTCTCTGATGTCATTGAAGTTGAAATGGCCTAGTCGAAAATGTCATAACCACTCATCTCTACTGGCTGCCGTTGCTAGGCACTTGTGCTCCATCACATTGAGTTCAATCTTGAAGCTCCTATTTTGAGACATTGGAGCCTTCAAGATCAACCTACCACATGCGTCGAGAACTCTCATCATCTTGTCTTCGACAACTACCTTGTAGTTCTTTTTGACAAGCTGTCCTATACTGAGCATGTTACTTTTCATGCCTGGTATGTATAACACATTGGATATTATTGATTTCTTTCTATCCTTCCTCACGATCTGAACATCACCAACACCTTCAGCTGCTAGAGTGTTGTCATTTACAAACTTCACCGTGTTCTTCAATGAGGGCTTTATGTTGACAAGCCAATCTTTCCTTCCAGTCATGTGTGATGAGCATTTTAAGTCCAAGTACCACTGGTCCTAGAATCTCTCTTCGTCTCTTGTTGTGACCATCAGCAACATCTCTTATTCTTCATGTTTCGCCAGCTTTGCATTAGTTTCTTGATTCTTCTTCTTTTCTGGACAATCACTAAAATAGTGACCATACTTCTGACAATTGAAACACTGAATGTGACTTTTGTAAGGCTTTCGACCACCATATTTTACTCTACCTGCAGCACCACCTCTTTGGTTGCCTTGGTTCCAGGGTTTTCTCTGATTCGACCAGTTTCCTTCATGCTGATTTTGACCAGTCGAATTGGTGTAGCCTCCTTTACCTTTGTTGCCATTCTAGCTTCCTTTGCATTTCCTTTATTTTTCTGACTGCACCTGCAAAGCCATATCACGCTTCGACTTTCTTGCAGCTCTTTCAGCCATCATTTGTTCATGAGATTTAAGCGTCCCTTGAAGCTCTTCCTTCGTCAATACTGACAAGTCTTTCGACTCTTCTATGGCTACTACCACGCAGTCGAATTTTGGAGCCAATGACCTTAAGATCTTTGACACAACTGATCTTGATGTCAACACTTCTCCACATACCTTGATTTGATTCACCAGCTTTGTAACTCTAGTCAAGAAATCTGTTATACTTTCATTGTCTTCCATCTGAAGTAATTCATAAGTCCTTTTGTGAGTTTGTAACCTCGCATCTTTCACCTTCTCTGCACCTCCAAACGATTTTCAAGAATCTCCCAAGCTTCTTTTGTTAATTCTACATCACTAAATTTTTCAAAGTTATTTGGATCAACACATTGATGGATTATAAAGAGAGCTTTATAATCTTTCTTCTTCAATTCTTTATATGCTGCTTTCTCCTGATCTGTCGCAGTTTCTGCAAGCAATGATAATCCCTCCTTCACAAGATCCCAAAGATATTGGTAACAGAAAACCACCTTAATCTGCTTGCACCAATTCTCATAATTATCTTTCTTGAGGATTGGAAGATTTGATGGAAGGTGACTGTTCGGGTGATTCATCACTATCACAGTTGTTCTTCCCTTGAATCGAAACCGGAGCTCTAGATACCAGATGTTGGAATTCAACCACAACCTATGGAGAATTCCTATTCAATATTGATCTCAAGATTGTTATGTAATGACAATGAACAAAAACAAGAACGCGTTTAAAGAAGATGAGTTTGAATTGCAGAGTAACTCTCTGCCCACAACTGTGGAATTTTACTATCACTTTTGCAACTGCAAAACCGTGATTATCAAACTTGATTATTACAATGATAAGAGTTTTTCCCTATTTATAGATATATGTTAACTTGCATCTCAAGCTAAAGCCCAAACTATAAAAGCCCAAAAATATCTAATATAATCTTTCTAAATTAAATATGATCTTTCTAAATCAAGTCTAATATTTCTAAAACAATGAATTACATATTTAACACATATTACTATTTGTTATAATGTTCAGTTCATTGATTTATTGCATTAAATTTTACCAGGTTGGTAATTTGGGACTGACAAGGTGGCATCTTTATGGAGACACTAGAATGGAAACTCAAATTATTGGGACATTTAGGTTTGTGCCGTTTACTCCTTCGTTAGTTCCTTTGCGTAATTATTGTAGGTAGCAATATCGATGCAATGAACCTATGTCTCCGCGTTGTAGATTTTTTTCTCCTGAATATGCTCAAAGTGGACAAATAATTGAAAAGGATGATGTTTATTTGTTTGGAGTAGTATTAGTCTATCTCAACATCTTTTGTAGTACTAGAAAGTTAAGCCAGTGATATAAATGTATGTTGTAGTTTGTACTCCCTATTCTAATGTTCATCTGTCTGTATCTTGTCATATCATGGTGACAATTGCTTAAATACTCATTTAGAGGTATAATATTTCAGATATGTGACATGATGACAATTGATCGATTGTTGAATCTTACAAAGGTTGTGCTAGAGCTTCATAAAGCATCGTTTTGGGCAGACCCTAGGAATATACTTTGTACTGATTATTTTGTAGTATCCTCTAATTTAACCTCCTTTTCATTTGTAGGTTTTGTAGTTTTCATTTTTTGCAATAGTTTTTAAAACATTTTGATGTGAGAATTTCATTGATTCTTTGAGAAAATTGGTTTGTGGAGAATTATTATCGCACCTAATCTCCCTTACACGGATGCAAGCCACATGTAAGGTCTGAATTATGTGTCAAAAAGTCCTGTCATGATATAACTATTAACTAGATATTATCATAAGAGTTGTTAGTAATATATGTTGCTCAACTTTTTAATGATATGATTTGGTCATTGTTGTATTTCTGTAATATACGTTGGAATTTTCTCTAAGCCATAGTCGTTTATAATATTTGAAATTCATCATATACAATCTACTTTGAATGACAGAAACTAAGTTATTTTCAAGTGCTTATTTTACTACTTTCGGGTTCAGTAAAACTGCAATAATTTTGGTGTTTGTATGAGCATGTACTTGTATGAGACATACAAGCTCTTTGATGATATTATGTGGGTATTAATCCTAGGAATGTGGTTCTTTTTGATATTGATCAAACTCAAACATTCTTATTTATTTTATATGATGCAAATATCTAAGCAGCACTACCATTGTAATGTTTGTGGATTTGCAGATATGAATTGATATTTTGGTATATTGTTTGACAGAAGTTTGTTTTTTTTTTTCCAATTATTTAGTGCTTTGCTATCAAAGTTTATTGCATAAATGCAGTAAATGAATGCTTTTGTTAAAACTAATTCAAAAAACCAGTTAATGAAGATAAATTTTGTTAACTAGATGGAATATTGAATCTTACAACCCATTTACATTTGTTCTCAACATCATAAGAAATTATGATTCCTCACATCAAATTAAGGTAGGAGAAAAATATAAACTATATTTTTATATTTTTATTTGATCTTATATTAATAATGTTCTTCTTCATGCAAGAAGACTTCAACAAACACCAATTTGTCTTTCACTAATAGTTTTGTAAAAGGATTATTTGACTATATATTATGTTTAATATTGTAGATATGGCCAGCCTATTTTCAATAGATTTCCATCTTGGTTATAGCTTTATAGTTTTATAAGAATTCAAATTATGAATGAAACTCTTATATTTTATACACTTTTACAATTTTATAAGCGGTTCAAAGTATGATCACAATTGTAATATATTAGGAAGTTTTGCTTATTTATTTACAATCACATTAATTGGTGATTGTCTATTTGTACCTATATAATGCACCTTGTATCAATTTATCAAGAGTAACAATAATTTCAATTCTTTTTTATAGACCACCATTTAGGTACACGTGATTGCTCAAAAGCATAGAAATTTAACATAACGGATTAAAGAATTAGGAAGAGGGTTGATCTGGAACTAATGGTCTACTCAACTTTCAGACATCTAAACTAGTGAGATTTAGAACCAAATAATTCACCATTTACATTTTCTTTGTTTATAAGTTATCCATGCTATCTTCATATTTTCTAGAACCTGCAATTTTTCTTTACAAGTTTTTTTTTTTTAAAAGCAAATGGGATTAAATAAAGAAAAATAATACTAGGAATATTCCAATCCTTACAGCAAAAGAGGAAAAAATTCTCCACCAATACCCCTCTAGATTCTATAGAGATTTAAACAACAATCTAGAAAGGAAGGGCTGGAGTAAGGAATCTCTCCCACACAACCCCATTTCCAAACTAACACTTTAATATTCCAACATAAATTATCGACATTACAACTAGACGATTTGAAAATAATATCATTTCTTTCCTTCCACAGAGACCATATTACCGCCAATCATATGACTCATCTAGTTGGAAGAGACTTACCACCACCTATCCATTCTTTACTGAAATTGATGAAATTTCCCGAATAAACTTTCTCCACGCGACACCAGCCACTAATATTGTGCCACACAAACTTGGCTATCAAACACTCGAAAAGAAGGTGATCCAAATGCTCTTCTTCCTGGTTGCACAAACCGCACAGGATGGGAACATCTATCCCTCTTTTCCTCAATTCAACTCTAGTAGGAATTCTATTCCAGGCAACCTTCCAACCAAAAAGCTTAATTCTAGCTGGAGCCTTTAAATTCCAGATTAAATTAATTAACTTTTGTTGATCCGGCTGAGCAAAAACCAAAGTGGTGGACATCATCATCTTCTCATAGACATTTCGGACCGAGAACTCCTTATCACTACCATTGTTCCATTTGAAAGTGTCCGCTACAGTAGGTATTATCGTGACATCCTGCAGAAAAATCAGCAGCTCAGCTCTAATATTTTGTATAACAGTAGATTGCGGTCCCGATATGCCAAGATCGTTCCATATCCACACTCCTTCATGCCAACTCCCCATATTAACAACAAAAGCCTTCTTTAAAACACTCTCCTGGTAGCAGGTTGGAAAAACATCAGCAAGAGGTTCATTACCACACCACGGATACAACCAGAATAATGTCCTTTTTCCGTCACCAATATCAAACTTGACCGAATTCTTGAAGCTAAATTCTCCATCCGTTTTCATCCTATTGAGACTCAATATGTCCTTGCACCAAAAAGAAGACTTATAGCCAATCCACAAATTAGAATCCATTACCAAAAGATCAATGTTGCCGTATCTCGCTATAAGCACTCTCTTCTACAAAGAAGAAACATCAGAAAGGATACGTCATTTCCACTTAGTCAACAATGCTAAGTTAAATTCTCTTAAGCTTCTAATACCAAGACCACCTTCGTCCTTGTTTCTACAAACCACCTTCCAATTCACCCAACTAATCTTGTTCTTGCCATCGATACTCCCCTATAAAAATCTCCTCCTAATCTTATCCAAAGCGTTCCAAACCGCTACCGGCGCCTTATAAAATGAGAACATAAAAACCGGTAAACTAGTAAGAATAGAATTAATAAGCACTAATCTACCAGTCATCGAAAGAGAACAACACCTCCACGAATCCAATTTAGCTTTGAGTTTCCCAACGATTTTATTCCAAGATATTATTCGTCTTGGATTGATGCCAAAAGAAATACCAAGAAAAGAAAATTCAGCCACTTCAATTTTGCAAGAAAGGAAATTCGCCGCTGCTAGGTGTAATACCCCAAATTTTGACCACTTAGATTTCCCATCATTGTGAAAATCATCATCACAATATGGATGAACCATCATGCTTCATCAGTCTCCCCAAAGATGGGTGAGCATCCAATACAATCAAAATAGGGTTTCAAGCCCTCTCTGAGTGCTTAGACAAAGGATCAATCAAGAAATGACATGATCTTCAACTTGTCTAATCTCTTAAATATCCACAAAGGATCAAAAGGACTCCCACTTCAAGGATTAAGCACAAGAATGCTCCCTTCTAGGTGGATCAAGCCTCAAGATCGCCAGTGTCACCAAATTAGGGTTTTGGTCGACCAGGGCCTCCAGATGGAAAATTTTCATCTGGGCACAAGGCAATGATCCAAAACATGACCTAATATACTTCATGGAACCTCATGAACCCATGCATCAAGTCAATTTTGCCTCAGGGGATGCATTCATAAAAAATCAGGAATTAGGGTTTCTTGACCTAATTCACCCCTAAGTTGACTTTTGGGACAAACCATGAGCCAAGACCTCAAGACATGATTTGAGGGTCTCTAATATACCATATTGATCCATTTGGAACAATGGATTGATCCAAGAAGCTTGAGCAACAAGTCTCAATTTCAACTGCACCACAATTAGGGTTTTAAGAGAAAAGTCAACTGTAACTTTGACTTTTGACCAAGACATGCTCCCAAACCCTAATACATGATTGAATATACCCTATGACACCCATGGAACATGTCCATCAAGTTTGATTTAGGTCAAGGACATGATTTCCTGAAGAATTGCACAGTTTGGAATTCATCTGATAAAAAGTCAACTGTGCACAAAAGTCAACTTTGACTTTTTGAGATTTTTCACCAAAATGGATTTTTAACCCTAAAATGATGTTAATGTATGATTTGAATCATCATTCATCAAGAAAAATCAAGAAAAGTGAGATAACTTGTAAAAGGGGTAACCATAAAACTTAGAAATTTTTCTAAGTTAAAAATAAAGTGGCAAAGGTACCAACTTTGGAGGACCATAACTCCTAAACCACAAGGCCATTTTTTCTCATCCAAATATGGATTTGTAGCCCTCATTATCACCTACAAAAACTTCAACTACAATTCATTCCAATTCATTAAGGATTTCGAGTTATGGAGTGATCAAAGTGGCTGAAAAGTGAAAATGTCACTTTTTCCAACACTTAGTGAAATTTTCACTAAGTCAGATTCTGCCTCACTTTTTGCCAAATGTAGGGGGATTTTTCACTTGGAATCAAAAGAGGTCAAAACCAAACTTGTTTAAACAGTTGTTGTATCATGTAAGAGCTTTCCAAAATGGCCAAGAACATTGCCAAATTCAACCTACACCATGAGATACAACATTGCTAAGTTGCCTTGCTGAAATCTGTCAAGGCAAGGCAGAATTTGCAACTTTGGTCGATTTGCCAAAATCAGCCAAATTCAATTGCTCCTATCCACTTGGACACCTCAGAGGATTGAATCTAAAGGGGACAATCACTGAGCCAAGCCTCCAAGGTCCAAGGAACAAGAAATAGCATGTTGAACCTAGAATGGCCAAAATAGGGACAAGACTTCAAATTTGGAATGAGGCATTCAATGGAACCATCAAGGTGGCATGGACTGAGCCATTCTCATCTGAAATCAGTCAAGACTTATCCAAGACCAAGGGGACCAAAGCTCTGTGCCCTAACCTCTAGTCAATGGCTAGAGGAGACTTGGATTTTCATTTGCCAACATTGGCCAAACCTACTTACCAGCTGCCATACACTATTCCTTGCAAAACAAACTTGCTCTACTATAAATAGAGCTCAATTATGGTCAGTTTGAGTACACCAAAGCCATCTAACAGATGCTTTCCTCAAAATCTCTTCTTTCACTCCAATTTTGCCTTCTAAGGCAAGTCACTATCGAGTTTTGAGTTTGAGAGTAATTCTAATCAAACCAATCACTCACACACCTCACATACATCACATATGAGCTGATCAAACACTCACATAACATCTGGAACATCAAAATCTCAAAATCACTTGCCATCCACACAAGTTTGAAGTGAAGTTGCAGCTGAGATGCCATAAACTGATCCAGTCCATTTCAATTCAATCCAAGTGTTCAAACACACTCCATATGGTGTAGGGAAGCTGTCCAGATCATCACAACTTGTCTGTAACACCTCCAACTCAAAATCACATCTGCTCTTGCTGTCACGACTTGGAGGTAAGCACATACTTGGTCATCTCTCAATCTATGCATATTTCCTCGCACAATAATTTGGCCATATGTTCATAATTATGCATGGAATGTTTTCCCTCAATTAATTGCATTGTTTGAATCGTGTATCAAAAATCCTAGCCTTCATGCAGAAATTAGGGTTCTTGAGGTCTCTTCGTGATTTCTTGTTGTATGTTTAATTTAAATGAAATTAAAGTACATAGACATGATCGTGAGGTTGAGGCGAGCATAATGATATGTGGATTACATGATATGATTACGTATTCATGGAGATTGGATAGAAAATGCAAATTTGAGAAACCAAGAACACGCGCGTGTTCTTCAGCTTGTTCTTGGCCCCATTTTTAGAAATTCAAATATTTGAATTTTGTGATTTTGTTTAATTGATTCAAAAATTAATTTCTCTCTGAGTTTTAATGATTTTGAGTTGATTCTTTTTTTAATAATTCACAAAAATGTTAAAATATTTTATTTTCACAAAAAATCCCAAAAATATTATTTATTTCATATAATTGATATTTTTGTAAAGAATTAATATTTTGATTGTTTTTGGCATTTTAAATATTTTTTCTACATTGATTTTGCAACTTTTAATGCTTTCTAATTATTTTGTAGGTCAATACTTAATTTTTGAAGCATTAATCCAAGATCACAATTTGTTTTCCATGTGTTAAACAATTTTTGATCATTTTAATTGAATTTTTATTCAATTAAATACATTTTTGAAAACAAATTAGGGTTTTGGATTAATTCAACCCTCATAAATCATTTTCAAAACTCTTTGGGCCTCTTGAGAGAGTGTAAGACCCATCCCCCCTTGTACAAAAACTTTTTTAGGCCTCACTCATTGTATAAGTCCCTCTGTACAAGTAAACGGCGCGATCGTCGCCCGTTTAAAAATAAAAATCATCTGGGCCTCTCCTTGAGCTATAAGACCCATTCAAAACACTTTGGGCCTCTATTAGAGTGTAAGACCCAATCCCCCTTTTAACCAAAACATTTTGGGCCTCACTTATTATATAAGTCCCTCTGCGTTAAAAGAAAACCTCGGCGCGATCGCCATTTTTAAACGAAAAATCATTTGGGCCTACCCTCGTGTTATAAGCCCCACTCTTTTCTTTAAACCTTTTTGGGCCTCTTGAGAGAGTGTAAGACCCATCCCTTTGTACAGAAAACCTTTTTGGGCCCCAGTCACTTGTATAAGTCCCGCTGTACAAAGTCAAACAGTGTGCTCACTGATAAAACCCTGGGCCTCTCCTTGAGCTGTAAGCCCCAAATCTTTCTTTTTCAAAGCACTTTCTCCTTTGATTTTGAATATACTGTTGTTTTCAATCTTTCTTTGTTGAACAACTAACCAAACAACATGGAAGCACTACAACCGAGTAAGTGGTTATCGCTTTCATTTACTGCTTTCATAGTATAAACTGTATTGTGGGGCTGCTCGCTGTAAGTCTCCTTTCATAAACTCATATCTACTGTGTAATAATAGTATAGATATTTCGAGTTTCCCCGGAAACTACGTCTAGAACTAGGTGACGCCGTTTCATTTATTCGTAGAAATAGACACCTAGATCCCCAATAGGAGGACCAGATACAGTCTTCTCTTCGGTTGTCCTCCTTAGGAATCGTCAAGAAGCTCTACTCCCCAAGATGAATGTATTCTTCGTGAATAGCATCTTTGAGTTCCTTCCAAATTCTCGAACTTTCCTGACTTGATCTATTCCTTGTGGATAGCTTGCCTTGAATGTCTCGGGGTTTGGGTACCCACTACGGTCATAATCTTGGACCTTAACTAAGGAACCCTCTTCAAAAGCTAAAAGTCACTGGATAGTAAACCTCGCACGTTTACCAGTGGTTTTTCTCTTTATAAGAGTTATCTCTCCTAATGGAAAGGAGACGATAGACCCACGGGCTTCTTAAAAGCATCGGCCTCCTCTTGGGCATTATTCAAGGACACTACGGCTTCTTAGAAGTATTCACAGCCTCCTCTTAGGCTTCGTATAATGATCTCTTCCTTCGGGAATGATAGCCTCCTCTTGGGCTTAGTACAAGGACCCGTCGGCTTCTTAAAAGTTTCCAGCCTCCTCTTGGGCTTCGTACAAATTGTCCCGACGACCTCCTAGAGGTATAGGAACAGAACCTAGTCATCCTCATAGAACAGTCCTTTCATAGAGTCTACTACTGTTTCTCAAAGCATAGTACAAAAGAAAAAAACTCTAGGCTTGGACAGTCTAACTTCCTTGAGTCTCAAAAGACATTCTCAAGTGACCCCTTTCGTTAAATAGGAAGGAAACCCGCAGACTCGGACAGTCTCAATACCCTTTGGATTTCCCGTTTCCTCAAAGAAAAGGAAATATCCCTGATCCTCAAATCAAATCCCTGAGTACAGTGTTGCTCATATAAGAACTGATTTTCTCTTTTAAAATCAGTATATTGGGTCTGTCACTCAACTGAAACAAACCTTTAGCCTCCATCTCGGGCTTCGTACGAGATACAAAAAGACTCTCTTGTTGACCCAAACTTTTAGCCTCTATCTCGGGCTTCGTACGAGACACAAAGACTCTATCGTCGGGTCAAAAACTTTTAACCTCTCTCTCGGGCTTTGTACGAGACACAAAATAGCCTCCTCTTAGGCTTTGTATAACAATTTTCCTAGCGGAAATTAGCCTCCTCTTAGGCTTTGTATAAGAAAACCACTGGTTGATCCAATTAACCTTTTAGCATCAAAGCTGTGCCTCGTTCACAGTACACAAACATCAACAACTCCCTTCATCTAATCGCTGTAAGCGGCAAGCCTCTGGATCATCTATATCCATGCCACTGTCCCTCTTTTAGCATGAGAAATTCCTAAGGAAAGATGGCATTACTCTACACTGAGTTAAAGTCTTCTCCTTCAGGTTAAAACCCTTTCTTCGGAAATTATGGCATTGCTCGGATCCGCGTAACCCAGTTAAAGTAATTCTCCTTCTCCCCTCTTTAGAGATGACAAATTCTCTCTAAAGTCGAGGTCTTTCAGCTTCACATCTTGGGCTTTGAACAAGACACAAATAGACCTTTCAGCTTCACATCTTGGGCTTTGAACAAGATACAAACTACCTTTTGCTTCACATCTTGGGCTTTGAACAAGACACCAAAAACCAATTTCCTCCCATAGAATATGAGGAACTACGAACGCTCTGATTTCCCTGTTTCGGTAAACGGGAATACGTAGGCATAAGATCGAAAGAAAAGATCTTAGCGAGCACAATCAACAAAAAACCCAAATCCCATATCTCCATCAATCAAAAAGCAGTAATTCAAAAGCATCAGTCCTAACATCCTAATCCTTGTTCCCCGCCCGAAACCTTCTGCCCAGGTAAAAAAGAAAGAAAACAGTATTGGCGAAAATACAAATAACCAGTACAAAGGCCCCCCACATTGATAGCATCCGTAACCTAACAGACCGCTGTTTAAACTCAGTATGCAAAGCAAGGTTAATTGGAGACATCTATTTCCCTTCCTTATTCAGCTCACAATAGGATAAAAAATGAATCGACCTGTAGTTTTAAGCTCAACCGCAGAGAGCGACCAGCGCTTAAGAACCGCGTCCAAAATCGCTCGCTACAGAAAAGTGGCGCCCACCGTGGGGCCTTTCAAAGTTAGATCTAGGCACGGTTGTCCCCATTTTCCACAGAAAAGTGGCGCCCACCGTGGGGCTTTTCAAAGTTAGATCTAGGCACGGTTGTCCCCATTTTCCACAGAAAAGTGGCGCCCACCGTGGGGCTGATCTTTCTTTCTTTCTGTTTTCCTTGTAAAATGGCGACTCTGCTGGGGAGTCATTGCCAAGATCTTTCTGCCTTAGGGCATCATCCCCGTTTTCTACGGAAAATGGGAACTCTACCGAAGAGAAAGATTGACCTATGCTGGTCCATCTCTTAGGCAGAGAATCACAGATTGGGGCTTCCGCCGGGGAACCCATTTTCTGTCAGGAACTTAGGATTCATAGCTTTAAAGGTCTAGGATGTTTAGAACAAATATATATACTGCTTTTCCTAAATGCTATACGTGTTTATTTTTCTACTAATGGGAATGCGGGTGATGCCGTATGTGGAAAGATTGAGTATACACCTAGAAAAGCCAACCCTTTCGTAGTGCAGAAACTATCGGAAATAGTTGTTACGCGATACTACCCTCATTTGAGGCTGGTGATCTATTCTCGGTGAATAGCACTTACTCTAAGATTGCACACAACTCGCTGGCGATCCGCTTGTTGTCTGCCTTCCTGGGAGGAGCTGATGATAATGAGTACAGGTACAAAAATCACCCTAGTATAAACCTTTGGGGATGGGTAGAGCCTTGACTTCATGACAACGACCCTCTGACCCCATGTTTTTTCTATGTTTTTGTGTGCTGCATTCATGCATTCATTTAATAAAACATTAAAACATTCAGAAAACTTTCTCTCCTAGTCCCTCTGTTTTTCAAATTAAACTAAGACTGTGATTGCAAATATCAGAGAAAAAGATTGCATTAATGGATTTCGGTAGAAGGAGAACTCGCCAGTATACCTTCAAGGTTCCAAAGTTAGGAGATTTGAGAAGGTTAGCAAGAATGATCGTTAACCCAGAGGCTTTCAGAGCCAAGCACGGTGGTTTGCTACCACTGTTAAGAGTCCATGTGATTGAGGGGATCATGGATGCGCTCATTCAGTTCTACGATCCGGTTTATCACTGTTTCACATTCCCGGATTACCAGCTATCACCAACGCTGGAGGAGTATTCTCATCTGACTGATTTACATATCACTGATCGAGCTCCATTTTCTGGACTGGAAGAAATTCCAAAGAATCAGACTATTGCAAGAGCAATTCATTTGGACGAGTCTGAGGTCAAGACTCACATGATTACTAAGGGTGGCATCCAAGGTTTGCCAGCCCAGTTCTTGACAAAAAAGGCTCTATACTTCGCTAGTATAGGGAACGGGACTGCTTTTGAAAGCATCTTTGTCTTGTATTTTTGTTTCCCAACATCAATAACTTCGTCGATATCAACGCTATTAAGGTTTTTCTCATTGGAAACCCTGTGCCGACTTTGCTCGTAGATGCGTATCATTCTGTACACTTGGGAAATTTGTACAGCGGAGGGGAGATCACATGTTGTGTACCTTTGCTCTACAAATGGTTTATCTCTCACTTGCCCAAGTCTGCTGCTTTTTGGGATTGCAAGAGTGTCTTACGTTGGTCGCAGAAGATCATGTCTCTCACCAATTCCGATATAGATTGGTGTAATAGGATTTATGAGGGAATCAGAATCATTGACCGTTGTGGAAACTTCCCCAGCGTACCCCTCATAGGAACTAAAGGAGGAATCAACTATCATCCGATATTGGTTCTTCGTCAATTTTGATACCCGATGAGACATATCCCACTGGGTGTTCATCTGGAAGGTCTTTTCTTCAAAGAAGGAGAAAATGACAGAGCACTAAAGACGGAAATAGTGCAAGCTTGGAAACAGGTTCATAAGAAAGGACGAGAGTCTCTGGGAAAACCAGACTGTGTCTCGGTGGAGCCTTATCTCCACTGGGTACAAACCAGAGCTCTCAAGCTAAAGATGCCTTATCCTCGTTACGGAATTCTTCCGCCGAGGGAATCTGTCATGTACTTCATGACGGAAACTGAAAAGCTTCAGGTTACTCTCAACAAGGTTCAAAAGGAAAGAAGGTCTTGGAAGAACAAGTACCGCACCCTCGACGTAGAGTGTATCCAAATACAACAACTACTAAAAGAGAAAGATGCTCTGATTGAAATTTTGGAGCAGCATGCTGTAGAGAATCCAGATGACCAAAGGAATTTGCTCACTCCTTTCACTTGGCAAAGGAATGACAACCCGACAACGGCCTAAGCGCCCCGGTCAAAGAAAAGGAAGATACCAGAATCAGCACTCGGTTTCTCCTCAGAGAGGACTCGGGACCCATTAGTTTAGGTTTCTGTTTCTGCACTTTGTAATATACTGTATTTCCATTTCTGTAATCCTTTGAATTTCAATAAAAAGGGGTTTCCCCACTGTTTGATATTTGCAATCTAATTGTCGAAGTTTATTTTGATTAAACCAAAAAACAATAATTAATATAATCATTGCATTCATCATTCTCATATCACGTATTCTTCTTCCCTACGAATCTCACGTTTGTGTCTCGATTCTAGAGTCAAACTGTCTAATTCGTATAATACTCGGGCCAATCGTCAGAAAAAGATGGATGATCTTGAGGAAGAAAACAGAGAGTTGAAAGAAGAGATCGACGCTCTGAGAGAGGATATGAGAAAGCTTCGTAACGACATACAAGCCATGGCAGAAGCTCAGCTACAAAGAACTGTGATCTCAGAGATCACCTCAACGTCAGTCATAGAAAAGTATGATCCTAGGTATTAGATACCGAAAGATCGTCCTTGGGGCATGCCTGTTAAGTATATCCCGGAAGGATATGTTCCACCGATCACTGAAGATCAGGAAATCACAACAGAAGCCGCTGGGCCTGAAGGTTACAAACTTCGGGAAAGCGAAGATGCCAGGGGCATACTGAAGACTCCTGAAGGTTACAAACTTCGGGAGGCGCCAAGACTCACTGCCGTAGTCACGGTACCACCCCCTGTGGTGCACACTGTCCCGGAAGGACAGATTCCACAGACACGTTCTGGTAAGAAGGAAACTATGTTTGACAGAATGGATGAATTCCAGGAGCAGTTCTTGGAAATGCAGAAAGAGCTGCAAGCCATTCGCGGTCATGATCTATTTGGAAAGGACGCCGCAGACCTCTGCTTGGTCCCAAATGTGAAAGTCCCGCACAAGTTCCAAGTGCCCGACTTTGAAAAATACAAGGGTAACTCTTGCCCTCAAAGCCATCTGGTGATGTACGCTCGGCGGATGTCAGCTCAGACGGAGAATCAGGACCTGCTGATTCACTACTTCCAGGATAGTTTAACCGGTGCCGCACTCAAATGGTACATGGGTTTAAACCGTACTACGATCAGTACATTCAGAGATCTTGGTACTGTCTTCGTCCAACAATACAAGTATAATTTGGACATGGCACCCGACAGAGATCAACTCAGATCAATGTCGCAAAAGGAAAAGGAAACCTTTAAGGAGTATGCTCAAAGGTGGCGTGAAATTGCCGCTCAAATTTGTCCACCTCTTGAGGAAAAAGAGATGAAAAAAATCTTCTTAAAGACCTTAAGCTCATTTTACTATGACCGAATGATTGCCAGTGCACCTAGTGATTTCACCGAAATGGTCGGCATGGGTGTACGTCTTGAGGAAGCCGTCCGAGAAGGACGTTTGGTAAAAGACACTGGATCAACGAGCGGTACTAAAAAATACGGTAGTGCTCTCCCTAAGAAAAAAGAGCAAGATATTGGGAATATCTCTTTCGGAAAGCAAAGGCGACGTTATCAGCCAGTAGCAGCTGTTACTCCTGCTATCGGCCCCGCGCCTGTTCCTATGTATCAACCTCAGGTTGCGCAGAGCCAACCTGACCAAGAAAGGACACAACAGCCTCTTCAGCAAGCTCGTCCTCCATATAACAACAACCGTACAACACGGCCACCAGGATTTGATCCTATACCCGTAACGTACGCAGAGCTGTTTCCGTTACTGCTGGCTAAGGGGCACATTCAGACTAAGTCTCCCATTTCAGTTCCGAAAAATCCGCCTTTTTGGTTTAAAGCGGATCAAACATGCCCTTATCATCAAGGAGGTGCAGGGTATAACATTGAGACTTGTTTCAATTTCAAATTCGACGTACAAAAGCTTGTTAGGAGCGGGCTCTTATCTTTCAAAGATACGAATCCTAATGTTCTTACGAACCCGCTG
The DNA here is from genome assembly GCA_022829125.1 of Lathyrus tuberosus. NCBI lineage: Eukaryota > Viridiplantae > Streptophyta > Magnoliopsida > Fabales > Fabaceae > Lathyrus > Lathyrus tuberosus. The sequence goes on from JALAZF010000017.1 coordinate 24,902,575, forward strand.
CCTCAACATGAGAAAGCTGCAGTCAATCTGATTGAGAAAGAGACTAAAAATGTCTATCAAATTCACGATGTACTCTTATTGGGGACCAATCTGGTCAAGATGCATTGTAGACAGAGTGGATATGGCCATGTGCCACCTCATAATTATCACCAGTGTGATATCTGCTCTAAAGACAACCAGGGGTGTTCTGTAGTGCAAGCAGCTCTACAGGAACAAATGGATCTTGGATGGATCCAAGAGCACCGAGTTCGTGGAGTTAACATGGTTTACACGAATTCCAACGTCATTCAAAACCACGACATCCGTGCGATGAATGTCAACTTGGTGGCGATGCACTCAAGGCAAAGCCAGTATCATAATCTGCCACGGCACGATTACAGTTCCTGTCTGATTTGCTCGGTAAACAAACAGGGATGCTCTTTCATACAAGAGGCCCTCCAGCGTCAGATGGATCTTGGATGGATCCAAGACTACCATGATACGAATCCCTATCAAATCAACATGGTTCAGATCTTCGACATCCGCGTAATGGATACCAACCTGGTAGAGTTACATGCTGAGCAGGTCCGACTTGGATTCTTAATTACACATGACTATCAAAATTGTAAAGCGGGTTGCGAAAAAGATCGAGGTTGTACCCTTGTCCAGGAGGCACTTCAGCACTTGTTAAATCACTGGTGGATGCCAATCTATATGGATGAAGATACTCAGCAGATTAGTATCAGTAATAGAAACCCCACTCGGCGTCAAAGTCAGGATGTCCGATCAATGGAAGGTAAACTAGTGAGGTTACATTGTATTCAAAGTGGGCGTGGCCAGGTGCCACCACACAACTATGACAGTTGTAGCGTCTGTTCGGAAAGTAACCAAGGGTGTTACCTTGTGAGAGCAGCTCTTCAGGGTCAGATCGATCATGGAGAAATTCGTCCATATCCGGGTTCTGGACCCATCATTTGGTCGCCGAACTACCTTGCCGAGCAAGTTGAGGATGTTGTCACGATCTCTGGTCATCACAGGACCAGGGATGTTTTTCCCATCATCCCTCTACTTGACAAATCTAGAGTTCCCAACCTAGAACGGATCAAGGTTACTTATGATGGTCAGAAAAATCAGAAGGTTCCCATAGTCATCTATCTACCGGGGTCACTACCGTATGAATCAGCTAAGGCAATCCCTTACAAATACGGTGCAACAATAATCGAGAATGGAAAGGAAATTCCATTACCCTCCGTCGTGAATATTGCAGACATCAGTCGTGTAACACGGAGCGGTCGAATCTTCAATCGAGGGGTTGGAGAATCCAACAAAGAAAAGGAACTTCAGGCGGAAATTCCTGATCCACCAGTCAGTCAATCTGGTAATCCCGACTTTTCAAAAGACAAAGATGAGATGCTAAAGCTCATCCAAAGGAGTGAATATAACATTGTTGATCAACTATTACAGACTCCTTCAAAGATCTCAGTATTATCACTGTTACTCAGTTCAGAAGCACACAGAGAGGCTCTACAGAAAGTCTTGGAGCAAGCCTTTGTGGAACAGGATGTAACAATCAGACAATTCGATAGCATTGTCTCTAACATCACTTCCTGCAATAATTTGGGATTTAGTGATGAGGAATTACCTGAAGAGGGTCGTCGTCATAACATGGCGCTCAACATTACAGTTAACTGCCAGGGCGATGCTTTAGCCAACGTACTGGTAGACACAGGGTCAGCCCTGAATGTTATGCCGAAGTCCACTTTGACGCAATTATCATTTAAGGGCCCTCCGATGAGAGTCAGCGAGGTCGTCGTCAAAGCATTCGACGGATCCAGAAAAACAGTTATCGGCGAAGTTGATCTTCCCATAACTATTGATCCTCACACTTTCCAAATCACTTTCCAGGTCATGGACATCCGGGCAACATACAGTTGTTTATTAGGAAGACCTTGGATACATCAGGCTGGAGCGGTTACTTCAACCCTCCACCAAAAGCTAAAGTTCGTCAAGAACGATCAACTTGTCATGGTTTGTGGGGAACAAGCCTTGCTTGTGAGTAACCTATCATCATCTGCTTGTGTAGAACCCGAGGAGGTTATTGGAACTCAGTTCCAAGCACTATCGGTGAGCAAGAACGATCAATCCGAAGAAGGAACTTCAATTTCTTCATACAAAGATGCTATCAAAGCGGTCGAGAGTACCGATACGACAGGATGGGGACGGCTTGTCATCCCTATTGACAATAAAACAAAGAAGGGTCTTGGTTTTTCTGCAACCTGTACCCAGACAGTTGCCAACGATGAAAGTTTTCATCCCCTTCAAAACTTCTTCCACAGTGGAGGTTTTCTTCACCCAGTGTCTCAGACAGTTCATGCTATTAATGAGGAAGATTCCTCTGACACGGATGAAGAATGGAAGTCCTACCTTAACAAGGACGGCTATATGTCTCAGGAAGAGGTGCCTATGCCTTTTTGCTTTCCTACAGAAAGTCCGAGATTTATACCAAGATCAGATGTCGAACTGATATACGGAGGTTGTGATCCAGAAGGATGTCGTGCTCCGCCAAACTCATTAGAGGAAGACACTCTAATGAAAGACAACTTTGACTCTACCTACTATGGCCCGATGGATGGTCTGCCAATGTGGCAACCTTACCCAGGAGACTTGGGGCAAGAAAGTCAGCCGAGTAATGGAACTCAGCTGACCATCATTGAACAGAATACCTGTGTCTCCACCATGTCATGGGATCAACACTCAGGTCATTCAGAAGCTACTCAACATGAAGATGAATTCGCAACGTTTGCAGGACTAGAATTCATCAACTATGCTTTTCCTGAGGTCAACGTCATCGAGAGGGATGACTTCTCCAGTTCCAAAGAAGTTTGGGACACTCTGGGACAACCGAGTGGAAAATACGACTTTATGGTCAAGTACACTGTTCCTGAAAGCTCTCGTATCAGGCTCGAAGATATCCAGTCAACTGGATGGGGAGATACAGCTGAGAGCACAAATGCTATGCAAAATGCAACAGAGGAATCCTCCTACGACAATTCTGCTTGGGAAACAGATTCCAATGATCCTGCTCCACCAGAAATCAGCGTCATTTCTGAAGACAAATCAAGGAAGGTGCCAGACTTTGTGATTCACCGAGGAGTTCGCCGCCAATGGGTTACCGTCGAGGTTCCGAAGGTCGTTCGCCAGTCAAAGTAATTGCCATCTTTAACCTTTCACCCTGCCCAGGTGAAACGGATGTTTTAATAGGGCTCGCTTTCTGTAAAATTTTCCTCTTCGCTTTGCCCAAAGCGACAGAGTTTTGTTTTATAGGGCTGTAGTTTCAAGATTTGACTTGTTCATTAATAAAATAACGTTGTTCTGTAATTTCCGCATTAATTGCTGTTTTCTCTTTTTGCTTTTTTAGAAAATGGTAATCCTAAAAAACATTCAATAATAAAAACAAGCAGTAAAATCAAAACACTGCACACACTTGCATTTTCTCTATCTCTTCTAAACACGAATCATCACGTCATGCAGATTGCTTGTTTTATACCCCGTTGAAACATACGATCCAATGCCTTCTCCCAACTTTGAGTTCCCGGTATTCGAGGCTGAAGAAGAAAATGACGACCAAATTCCAGAAGAGATCTCCCGACTACTCAGACAAGAGGAAAGGTCCATCGAACCTCACAAAGAACCATTGGAAACGCTAAACTTGGTTTCAGAAAAAGAGAGAAAAGAAATCAGGATCGGAGCACTGCTCAGTCCAACTGCCAGAGAGGGTTTGATAAAGCCTCTCAAAGAATTTCCCGATGTATTCGCTTGGTCCTATCAGGATATGCCAGGGTTGGATACCAGCATCGTGGAACATCACTTACCGTTGAGATCAGAATGTCCGCCAGTAAAGCAAAGGTTGAGACGCACTCACCCGGACATGGCCATCAAAATTAAGGAGGAGGTACAGAAACAGATCGACGCGGGTTTCCTCGCTACATCTGAATATCCTCAATGGTTAGCCAACATCGTACCCGTTCCCAAAAAGGACGGAAGGGTCAGAATGTGTGTTGATTACAGAGATCTGAACAAGGCAAGTCCAAAGGACGACTTTCCTTTACCACACATTGACATGCTGGTTGACAGCACAACAAAGTTCAAAGTATTCTCCTTCATGGATGGATTCTCGGGCTATAACCAGATCAAAATGGCGCCGAAAGACATGGAGAAAACTTCGTTCATTACCTCATGGGGTACCTTTTGTTACAAGGTAATGCCGTTCGGTTTGAAGAATGCCGGGGCAACCTATCAAAGGGCCATGACTACTCTGTTTCATGACATGATACACAAAGAAATCGAGGTATATGTCGATGATTTGATTGCAAAATCAAGAACAGAGGATGAGCACGTTGAACATCTGTCAAAATTGTTCGAACGTCTAAGAAAATTCAAGCTCCGCTTGAATCCTAACAAGTGCACCTTCGGTGTCCGTTCGGGGAAATTACTAGGGTTCATCGTCAGCCAGAAAGGAATTGAAGTTGATCCTGACAAGGTCAAGGCCATTCAAGAAATGCCTTCTCCGAAAACTGAAAAACAAGTCAGAGGATTCCTGAGACGTTTGAACTACATCTCCAGATTCATATTCCTTATGACCGCGACGTGTGCGCCGATTTTCAAATTACTCAAAAAGAATCAGGATTGCGTTTGGTCAGAAGATTGCCAAACCGCCTTCGACAATATTAAGGAATATCTGTTGAATCCTCCGATTCTATCACCTCCAGTGGAAGGGAGACCACTGATCATTTACCTCACAGTCCTAGAGGACTCAATGGGATGTGTACTTGGCCAACAAGACGAAACTAAAAGGAAAGAGTCTGCTGTTTACTATCTAAGCAAGAAATTCACCGACTGCGAGACTCGGTACACAATGCTTGAGAAAACTTGTTGCGCTTTGGCTTGGGCAGCCAAACGTCTTCGCCAGTACATGATTCGTCATACTACTTGGTTGGTCTCCGAAATGGATCCAATCAAGTACGTCTTCGAAAAACCTGCTCTCACGGGAAGGATTGCCCGTTGGCAGATGTTACTATCAGAATATGACATAGAGTACCATGCTCAGAAAGCCGTTAAAGGAAGTATTTTAGCCGATCATTTGGCTCATCAACCGATTGACGATCAAGAATCAATCGGGTTTGACTTCCCAGACGAAGATGTCATGTATCTAAAGATGAAAGATTGCGATGAACCGCTACCCAGTGAAGGGCCAGAACCAGGTTCCCAGTGGGGACTTATCTTTGACGGAGCAGTCAATCATTATGGAAACGGAATTGGGGCAATCATTGTTACCCCTCAGGGTTCCCACATTCTTTTCACTGCCAGACTTACGTTCAAATGTACGAACAACGAGGCCGAATACGAAGCATGTATCATGGGTCTCGAAGAAGCGATTGATTTAAGGATAAAAAACTTGGAGGTATACGGCGATTCAGCCCTGGTTATTAACCAGATAAAAGGAGATTGGAACACATACCAATCAGGATTGATTCCTTACAAAGACTATGCAAGGAGGTTGTTACCCTTCTTCAACAGAGTCGACTTTCATCACATCCCTCGTGATGAGAATCACATGGCTGATGCATTAGCCACTCTCTCTTCCATGATTAGTGTAGGTTGGTGGAATGACATACCTAAGATCGACATCATGCGCCTTGAACGGCCCGTTTACATCTTCGCGATTGAAGCAGTCATAGACGACAGACCTTGGTATCACGATATCAAATGCTTCCTTCAGAAACAAGAGTACCCATCTGGGGCACTCAGAAAAGACAGGAAAACCCTCAGAAGATTGGCTGGAAACTTCTTCCTGAGTGGTGACACTCTTTATAAGAGAAATTTTAACATGGTCTTGCTCCGATGCGTCGACAGACCAGAAGCAGACATGCTCATGAAAGAAATTCATGAAGGATCCTTTGGCACTCATGCCAACGGACACACGATGGCCAGAAAAATTCTGAGAGCAGCGTACTATTGGTTGACCATGGAATCCGACTGCTACAAGTACATGAGGAGGTGTCACAAGTGTCAGATATACTCTGACAAAATTCATGTACCGCCATCACATCTCAAAGTTCTTTCTTCCCCGTGGCCATTTTCCATATGGGGAATCGATATGATTGGTATGATTGAGCCCAAGGCTTCAAACGGACATCGGTTCATCCTGGTAGCCGTTGACTATTTCACCAAGTGGGTCGAAGCAGCGTCATTCGCCAATGTGACCCGACAAGTGGTGGTCCGATTTATCAAAAGCAATATCATCTGCCGTTATGGTGTTCCAAGTGAGATCATTACTGATAATGGATCTAACTTGAACAATAAGATGATGAAAGAGTTGTGTGCAGAGTTCAAGATCGAACACCATAACTCATCTCCCTACCGACCAAAGATGAACGGAGCGGTAGAAGCGGCTAACAAGAACATCAAGAAGATCATTCAAAAGATGGTTGTAATCTATAAAGATTGGCACGAAATGCTATCCTTTGCTCTTCACGGTTATCGAACATCTGTCCGCACTACAACAGGGGAAACCCCTTTCTCTCTAGTATATGGCATGGAGGCAGTTCTCCCCATAGAAGTAGAGATCCCATCAATCCGGGTATTGATGGAAGCTAAGCTCACCGAAGCTGAGTGGTGTCAAAGTCGACACGACGAACTGAACCTGATCGAAGAAAAGAGAATCACGGCACTATGCCACGATCAGTTATATCAACAGAGAATGAAGAGGGCGTTCGACAAAAAGGTCCAACCTCGTGTCTTCAGGAAAGGAGACCTTGTGCTTTAGAAGATACAATCATTTCTCACTGATTCTCGGGGCAAATGGACCCCAAATTATGATGGCCCCTATGTGGTCACGAAAGCTTTCTCAGGCGGCGCCTTGAGACTTGCAACCATGGACGGAGAGGAATTTGCCTACCCCACAAATGTTGATGTAGTCAAGAAATACTTCGCCTAAAAAAAAAACGTCTTGGTGGATTGAAAACCCGAAAGGGCGGTCCAGGCAAAAGTTAGAGACATGAAAAAAAATCATCCCGATGGATTGGAAATCTCATAGTACAATCCAGGCAAAAATTAGGGATAATGGCAAGTAACTATGTTCAACAGAGGCAAGTCTCTCAGCAGCAGTTACACCATCTATCGGAGGAAATCTCTAGTCAAAGGTCATCTTCGACGGAAGCTCAGGATGTCCCGAACTCAAAGTTGGTAGAAGGATAGTGGTCGTTATGTTTCAACGTAGCCCTTTTCCCTATAAATTACCATTTTCTAACTTTGTATATACTCTTTGGAATCACGCGTTTGGCTGATCTCCATCTTATCAATAAAATTTGAGCCCTTGTGCTTTTGTTTGTAATTCTTTACTTGTTTTAGCTTTACAGAACGACGTTGTTTAAACTTAATCAGCGATTCTTGAAATAAAACAAAAATGAATTTACTTGTTAAACTTTTCTGCTTTTAAATTAAAGATGGCATTTCTTTTGACTGTTGAACATTAGAAGAACATCGATCGCTTCTCCCGAAGTAAGCGAACTTCAAAGTGCAGAATCAAAGTACTCCTTCTAACCCAGTACGCCTGAATGAAGGGATCAACTGTGTCAGAGACCTTGTTTCGTCTGACATCCTCGACCGAGTTCTCATCTCCTAAGCCCGATCAATATAGCTCCCAACGGGACTATCTCTCCTAAGCAAGGTGGAATTGCTATTTTGAATCAACGGTACTTCTTCGCCCCGCGATGGCCGAGTATCCAATTGTGTTCATCTCTTAGTCTGTATGTTGCGTCTGTTTTGTCAGCACATACATACATACATCATGCATTTTTTATTTGCATTCACATTTCATATTGCATCACTATCTCTCTAGTCGGTCCTGTCCCCTAGTGGTAGAAGTCCTCTTAATCGAGTTGTCAGTTTTTGCCTCGTCAGGAAATACTGTGTCTGAACAACCTCGCTTCCAGTTTAATTCTGGAAAGAAGTTGGTCCTTGACCACTTTGATAACTTGAACCTCTGAAAAGCCAGAGAAAACTTTCAATAAGCATCACTCTTTGCCATTGAAGATGATATCCTTGCTTTCCCGGATTAAGGAAAATCCACAGAGAAAGCCTCGTGATCAGAGATTCGGCAGCACGCCAGTTTTGCTCCGAAAAACCACTGATGAGAAGGTCATCGGCACCTCAAAATTGGATCCCATCATATGGCATTTCTCCGGGAAGATCCCGAGAAAAGTATGATGTAACCCCAAACGAAAACAGTCTCTCAAGAGACTCGCTTTCCCCAGTAGAATCGACAAATGGCATCTCCCCAGGAAAATTCGGCGAGAAGTTTGAAGGAAAACCGCTACACATAGCGTCCCTTGTCAATAAAGTTTATTGACAAAAGAAACTAAGACCAGTTCCTTGGTGGGAAACCAGGATCGAGGGGAAGTTTATTTCAAAAGAAACTAAGACCAGTTCCTTGGTAGGAAACCAGGATCAAGGGGAAGTTGACAAAAGAAACTAAGACCAGTTCCTTGGTAGGAAACCAGGATCGAGGGGAAGTTGACAAAAGAAACTAAGACCAGTTCCTTGGTAGGAAACCAGGAACGAGGGGAAGTTCATTTCAGAGACTGAGACCAGTTCTTGGTAGGAAACCAAGAACGAGGGGAAGTTCAAAAGAAACCAAGACCAGTTCCTTGGTAGGAAACCAGGATCGAGGGGAAGTTTATTTCAAAAGAGACTGAGACCAGTTCCTTGGTAGGAAACCAGGATCGAGGGGAAGTTTACCTTTTCTAAGCATCATTACTTAGCTAAAGAAGATGAATGCGTAAGCTACCATTCATAACCACCATCAAAATTTCGGGTATTCCGATATTTAATCCTCTCGCACCCCGAATGCCCGAATCTCTTCGTCATTCACACCTTCGGGTCCAAGAAGATTAAATAGGGGCATCTGTAATACCCCAAATTTTGACCACTTAGATTTCCCATCATTGTGAAAATCATCATCACAATATGGATGAACCATCATGCTTCATCAGTCTCCCCAAAGATGGGTGAGCATCCAATACAATCAAAATTAGGGTTTCAAGCCCTCTCTGAGTGCTTAGACAAAGGATCAATCAAGAAATGACATGATCTTCAACTTGTCTAATCTCTTAAATATCCACAAAGGATCAAAAGGACTCCCACTTCAAGGATTAAGCACAAGGATGCTCCCTTCTAGGTGGATCAAGCCTCAAGATCGCCAGTGTCACCAAATTAGGGTTTTGGTCGACCAGGGCCTCCAGATGGAAAATTTTCATCTGGGCACAAGGCAATGATCCAAAACACGACCTAATATACTTCATGGAACCTCATGAACCCATGCATCAAGTCAATTTTGCCTCAGGGGATGCATTCATCCAAAATCAGGAATTAGGGTTTCTTGACCTAATTCACCCCTAAGTTGACTTTTGGGACAAACCATGAGCCAAGACCTCAAGACATGATTTGAGGGTCTCTAATATACCATATTGATCCATTTGGAACAATGGATTGATCCAAGAAGCTTGAGCAACAAGTCTCAATTTCATCTGCACCACAATTAGGGTTTTAAGAGAAAAGTCAACTATAACTTTGACTTTTGACCAAGACATGCTCCCAAACCCTAATACATGATTGAATATACCCTATGACACCCATGGAACATGTCCATCAAGTTTGATTTAGGTCAAGGACATGATTTCCTGAAGAATTGCACAGTTTGGAATTCATCTGATAAAAAGTCAACTGTGCACAAAAGTCAACTTTGACTTTTTGAGATTTTTCACCAAAATGGATTTTTAACCCTAAAATGATGTTAATGTATGATTTGAATCATCATTCATCAAGAAAAATCAAGAAAAGTGAGATAACTTGTAAAAGGGGTAACCATAAAACTTAGAAATTTTTCTAAGTTAAAAATAAAGTGGCAAAGGTACCAACTTTGGAGGACCATAACTCCTAAACCACAAGGCCATTTTTTCTCATCCAAAGATGGATTTGTAGCCCTCATTATCACCTACAAAAACTTCAAATACAAGTCATTCCAATTCATTAAGGATTTTGAGTTATGGAGTGATCAAAGTGGCTGAAAAGTGAAAATGTCACTTTTTCCAACACTTAGTGAAATTTTCACTAAGTCAGATTCTGCCTCACTTTTTGCCAAATGTAGGGGGATTTTTCACTTGGAATCAAAAGAGGTCAAAACCAAACTTGTTTAAACAGTTATTGTATCATGTAAGAGCTTTCCAAAATGGCCAAGAACATTGCCAAATTCAACCTACACCATGAGATACAACATTGCCAAGTTGCCTTGCTGAAATCTGTCAAGGCAAGGCAGAATTTGCAACTTTGGTCGATTTGCCAAAATCAGCCAAATTTAATTGCTCCTATCCACTTGGACACCTCAGAGGATTGAATCTAAAGGGGACAATCACTGAGCCAAGCCTCCAAGGTCCAAGGAACAAGAAATAGCATGTTGAACCTAGAATGGCCAAAATAGGGACAAGACTTTAAATTTGGAATGAGGCATTCAATGGAACCATCAAGGTGGCATGGACTAAGCCATTCTCATCTGAAATCAGTCAAGACTTATCCAAGACCAAGGGGACCAAAGCTCTATGCCCTAACCTCTAGTCAATGGCTAGAGGAGACTTGGATTTTCATTTGCCAACATTGGCCAAACCTACTTACCAGCTGCCATGCACTATTCCTTGCAAAACAAACTTGCTCTACTATAAATAGAGCTCAATTGTGGTCAGTTTGAGTACACCAAAGCCATCTAACAGATGCTTTCCTCAAAATCTCTTCTTTCACTCCAATTTTGCCTTCTAAGGCAAGTCACTATCGGGTTTTGAGTTTGAGAGCAATTCCAATCAAACCAATCACTCACACACCTCATATACATCACATATGAGCTGATCAAACACTCACATAACATCTGGAACATCAAAATCTCAAAATCACTTGCCATCCACACAAGTTTGAAGTGAAGTTGCAGCTGAGATGCCATAAACTGATCCAGTCCATTTCAATTCAATCCAAGTGTTCAAACACACTCCATATGGTGTAGGGAAGCTGTCCAGATCATCACAACTTGTCTGTAACACCTCCAACTCAAAATCACATCTGCTCTTGCTGTCACGACTTGGAGGTAAGCACATACTTGGTCATCTCTCAATCTATGCATATTTCCTCGCACAATAATTTGGCCATATGTTCATAATCATGCATGGAATGTTTTCCCTCAATTAATTGCATTGTTTGAATCGTGTATCAAAAATCCTAGCCTTCATGCAGAAATTAGGGTTCTTGAGGTCTCTTCGTGATTTCTTGTTGTATGTTTAATTTAAATGAAATTAAAGTACATAGACATGATCGTGAGGTTGAGGCGAGCATAATGATATGTGGATTGCATGATATGATTACGTATTCATGGAGATTGGATAGAAAATGCAAATCTGAGAAACCAAGAACACGCGCGTGTTCTTCAGCTTGTTCTTGGCGCCATTTTTAGAAATTCAAATATTTGAATTTTGTGATTTTGTTTAATTGATTCAAAAATTAATTTCTCTCTGAGTTTTAATGATTTTGAGTTGATTCTTTTTTTAATAATTCACAAAAATGTTAAAATATTTTATTTTCACAAAAAATACCAAAAATATTATTTATTTCATATAATTGATATTTTTGTAAAGAATTAATATTTTGATTGTTTTTGGCATTTTAAATATTTTTTCTACATTGATTTTGCAACTTTTAATGCTTTCTAATTATTTTGTAGGTCAATACTTAATTTTTGAAGCATTAATCCAAGATCACAATTTGTTTTCCATGTGTTAAACAATTTTTGATCATTTTAATTGAATTTTTATTCAATTAAATACATTTTTGAAAACAAATTAGGGTTTTGGATTAATTCAACCCTCATAAATCATTTTCAAAACTCTTTGGGCCTCTTGAGAGAGTGTAAGACCCATCCCCCTTGTACAAAAACTTTTTTGGGCCTCACTCATTGTATAAGTCCCTCTGTACAAGTAAACGGCGCGATCGTCGCCCGTTTAAAAATAAAAATCATCTGGGCCTCTCCTTGAGCTATAAGACCCATTCAAAACACTTTGGGCCTCTATTAGAGTGTAAGACCCAATCCCCCTTTTAACCAAAACATTTTGGGCATCACTTCTTGTATAAGTCCCTCTGCGTTAAAAGAAAACCTCGGCGCGATCGCCATTTTTAAACGAAAAATCATTTGGGCCTACCCTTGTGTTATAAGCCCCACTCTTTTCTTTAAACCTTTTTGGGCCTCTTGAGAGAGTGTAAGACCCATCCCTTTGTACAGAAAACCTTTTTGGGCCCCAGTCACTTGTATAAGTCCCGCTGTACAAAGTCAAACAGTGTGCTCACTGATAAAACCCTGGGCCTCTCCTTGAGCTGTAAGCCCCAAATCTTTCTTTTTCAAAGCACTTTCTCCTTTGATTTTGAATATACTGTTGTTTTCAATCTTTCTTTGTTGAACAACTAACCAAACAGCATGGAAGCACTACAACCGAGTAAGGGGTTATCGCTTTCATTTACTGCTTTCATAGTATAAACTGTATTGTGGGGCTGCTCACTGTAAATCTCCTTTCATAAACTCATATCTACTGTGTAATAATAGTATAGATATTTTGAGTTTCCCCGGCAACTACGTCTAGAACTAGGTGACGCCGTTTCATTTATTCGTAGAAATAGACGCCTAGATCCCCAATAGGAGCACCAGATACAGTCTTCTCTTCGGCTGTCCTCCTTAGGAATCGTCAAGAAGCTCTACTCCCCAAGATGAATGTATTCTCCGTGAATAGCATCTTTGAGTTTCTTCCGAATTCTCGAACTTTCCTGACTTGATATATTCCTTGTGGATAGCTTGCCTTGAATGTCTCGGGGTTTGGGTACCCACTACGGTCATAATCTTGGACCTTAACTAAGGAACCCTCTTCAAAAGCTAAAAGTCGCTGGATATTAAACCTCGCACGTTTACCAGTGGTTTTTATCTTTAAAAGAGTTATCTCTCCTAATGGAAAGGAGAGGATAGACCCACGGGCTTCTTAAAAGCATCGGCCTCCTCTTGGGCATTATTCAAGGACACTACGACTTCTTAGAAGTATTCACAGCCTCCTCTTAGGCTTCGTATAATGATCTCTTCCTTCGGGAATGATAGCCTCCTCTTGGGCTTAGTACAAGGACCCGTCGGCTTCTTAAAAGTTTCCAGCATCCTCTTGGGCTTCGTACAAATTGTCCCGACGACCTCCTAGAGGTATAGGAACAGAACCTAGTCATCCTCATAGAACAGTCCTTTCATAGAGTCTACTACTGTTTCTCAAAGCATAGTACAAAAGAAAAAAACTCTAGGCTTGGACAATCTAACTTCCTTGAGTCTCAAAAGACATTCTCAAGTGACCCCTTCGTTAAATAGGAAGGAAACCCGCAGACTCGGACAGTCTCAATACCCTTTGGATTTTCCGTTTCCTCAAAGAAAAGGAAATATCCCTGATCCTCAAATCAAATCCCTGAGTACAATGTTGCTCATATAAGAACTGATTTTCTCTTTTAAAATTAGTATATTGGGTCTGTCACTCAACTGAAACAAACCTTTAGCCTCAATCTCGGGCTTCGTACGAGATACAAAAAGACTCTCTTGTTGAGCCAAACTTTTAGCCTCTATCTCGGGCTTCGTACGAGACACAAAGACTCTATCGTCGGGTCAAAAACTTTTAGCCTCTCTCTCGGGCTTTGTACGAGACACAAAATAGCCTCCTCTTAGGCTTTGTATAATGATTTTCCTAGCGGAAATTAGCCTCTTCTTAGGCTTTGTATAAGAAAACCACTGGTTGATCCAATTAACCTTTTAGCATCAAAGCTGTGCCTCGTTCACAGTACACAAACATCAACAACTCCCTTCCTCTAATCGCTGTAAGTGGCAAGCCTCTGGATCATCTATATCCATGCCACTGTCCCTCTTTTAGCATGAGAAATTCCTAAGGAAAGATGGCATTGCTCTACACTGAGTTAAAGTCTTCTCCTTCAGGTTAAAACCCTTTCTTCGGAAATTATGGAATTGCTCGGATCCGCGTATCCCAGTTAAAGTAATTCCCCTTCTCCCCTCTTTAGAGATGACAAATTCTCTCTAAAGTCGAGGTCTTTCAGCTTCACGTCTTGGGCTTTGAACAAGACACAAATAAACCTTTCAGCTTCACATCTTGGGCTTTGAACAAGATACAAACTACCTTTCGCTTCACGTCTTGGGCTTTGAACAAGACACCAAAAACCAATTTCCTCCCATAGAATAGGAGGAACTACGAACGCTCTGATTTTCCTGTTTCGGTAAACGGGAATACGTAGGCATAAGATCGAAAGAAAAGATCTTAGCGAGCACAATCAACAAAAAACCCAAATCCCATATCTCCATCAATCAAAAAGCAGTAATTCAAAAGCATCAGTCCTAACATCCTAATCCTTGTTCCCCGCCCGAAACCTTCTGCCCAGGTAAAAAAGAAAGAAAACAGTATTGGCGAAAATACAAATAACCAGTACAAAGGCCCCCCACATTGATAGCATCCGTAACCTAACAGACCGCTGTTTAAACTCAGTATGCAAATCAGGGTTAATTGGAGACATCTATTTGCCTTCCTTATTCAGCTCACAATAGGATAAAAAATGAATCGACCTGTAGTTTTAAGCTCAACCGCAGAGAGCGACCAGCGCTTAAGAACCGCGTCCAAAATCGCTCGCTACACTAGGATAAAATGAGGAGATACATTCAACCCTATTAACCTGCTTTTATGGTAATTGACTCGAAGGCCCGAGACCAGTTCAAAACCCCTCAAAACCGCCTTGAGACACCATATATTTCTCCACCCTCCTTCCCCAACCAACAACGTATCAACCGCAAATTGGATGGCCTCCACTTTAACCTCTTCTTTAACCGTAAAACCCCTAAACTCCCCTATTTCTACCGCTTTATAAAGTAATCTAGTAAGCCCTTCCGTAACCAAAACAAAAAGAAAAGAAGATAAAGGGTCTCCTTGCATCAAACCTCTTCCGATCTCAAAATCACCCGTAGGGCTACCATTAACAAGAATTAATAGATACCCTTTAAACACGCAAGCTTCCATCCATTTCATCCACCTTATTCCAAAATCCATCTTCAACATCAAGAATTTAATAAAACCCCAATTCACACAATCGTAGGCCTTTTCAAAATCAACTTTAAGCATAACACACTCCTTGTTTTCTTTCTTCGCTAAATCGATAACCTCATTCGCAACTAACACTCCATCTAAAAGATATATACCCGACATGAAAGTAGATTGATTACGAGAAACTAAGCCACCAATGACTTTCTAAATATTAGCCTCTAACACCTTATCTAAATTTTTATTCAAACAACCGACTAAACAAATGGGCCTAAAGTCTCTAAGATCTAATGGATTTGAAACCTTAGGGATAAGGACCAAGAAAGCAGGCCTCAAAGCTTTGGGGATGTAGCCATGATGAAAGAAGTCTAAAAAAAAAGCCATAATGTCAACTTCATGAATGACCAATAATTCCTCAAGAATAAGAAGGTAAAACCATCCAGGCTAGGGCTTTTAGCCCCATCACAACTCCACACTACACGGCGAACTTCCTCTTCCGAGAACGGATCTTCAAGCGAGGCAGCCTCGAATTCCAACAGTCTGCTAAACTCAGCATCCTGTAGCTCAGGTCTGTCCACAAATGGTTTAGAATATTTGGCTTAAAAAATTCCTTGACTGCCTCCTTAACACCTTCGACTGACTCAACCAAACCCCCATGTGCTAATAGCTCCTATGTAATTAGTCCTGGCTCTCCCTCTGACCGCATTGTGGAAGAACTTCGAATTAACATCACCTTCTTTATTCCATTTAATACGGGACTTTTGAACCAATAAATTATCCTTAATGTGAAGGTATCTCCACATCTTCTTGCTAGCTTCTGACCTCCTGCGAACCAAATCCTCCACTTCAGAATCAACAACGTTGAATAGATCTCTGTCAACCTCATTCAACTTATCCACTTCTTCTTCCACTTTCAAATCATACCAACCGAAATTGACTTTATTCCAAATTTTCAAATCAGCTCTAAACAGTTTGAGTTTCTGCTTTAAAACGAAATCGCTCCTTCCAATAACTTTGTAGCTCATCCACTTTTCTTCCGCAAACTTTAGAAAACTGGGATCTTCAAACCAATTATTGTTAGACTTGAAAGGTTTCAGACCCCAATTCGTCTCTTCAATTTCAACAAAATAGAACAATGATCACTAATGTCTCTCTTGCCGATAGATTGATTTATAACACCCCAACAGTTGATAAAGTTAGAATCCACCATGAATCTGTCGATACGACTCATAACCCTACCATCGCCACTATACCACGTAAACTTGTTACCAGTCACCGACACATCTAATAACTCCATCCTATTGATAAAATTAACAAAAGCTTTTGTTTCATTAGCTCTATCATGGCCCAAAATTCCCTTCCTCTCCTCCACATTTGTGATAGCATTGAAATCCCCTCCCAAAATCCAAATGCCATCAATCCATTTATTTTTGAGAACTTCCTGATTACACCATAAAGCCCTTTTAGCCGCGAGCAAACAACCCGAGTAAATGTTAATGACATAATCAAACCTCTGATCTTCTTTCTTTTGGACAAATTGTCTCTCCCCTAATATTCAAGGATCCTAAAATCATTTGACACAGCTGGAATTCACCTTCTTTCCCTCCTTGAATAATCTATCTTGAGCCTCCATTTCTGCAATTTGAGAACAGTAATCTCTAAATCCCTCTTTGGCCTTCACTCCCAGCTTAACAATCGCTTTCCAAACTTTTGATCCAACATTTGACTCTAAATTATCCACCAACTTCATATTGCATCTCTGAATATCTGATTCTGAAATAGAATCCCCGCCAATGCCTTCATCCACTAAGAGAGACTTCTTTTTACCTGATTTAGAAATAGTTGTCAAAGATGCTCGATTAAACTTTGATACTTGTCTCCTGCTAGAAAAAAGTTGACAATGGTCTTCTATAGGGTCTTCCGAACTATAAGAAGCAACAAGAGAAGCACGATCCACCTTATTCCTTTTTGACTTGGGCTTAAATTTCCTCCCTGCATTTAAATCCACTATCCTTTTAACTTTTGTTTTTTTCTTCTTCAAACAATTTCCCTTACTAATATTAAAATCAGCCTCAAAAGATGGACCAGAAACAATAACTTTCTCCTTTTCGTTTGGCCTACTTACCTCCCCTGGCCCAACACAGTCTGCGTCAGTCTTGTCGGAAAAGGAAAACACTTTTTGCGCTGCTATGATGGCTTTGTCAAATTCCAACTGTCGAGGACTAGGCATAGGATTACCTACTAATTCATTGACCTCGTCCATTTAGGGCCCACCATTTCGTTCCAAAGTAACCAGATTAATATGAATAGAATTAGATATCTTTGGATCCTGACCAGTTTCATCAGCACCTGTTCCTATCTCCTCACCTCCATCAAAGTTCCAATCCTCTTCTTCATCTGTCACCCCATTGTATTTACTTCACAAACTCACAGATGCAGAAGAAGATTCCACCGTTGTCACCTTCTTCTCCTTACCACTCAGGGAAATCCGAAATGGACCATGAGCATCCTCAACTACCTTGATTTTAAACACAGTCCCAACAATATCCACAGGAATGATCTCGTTCAAAACCATGGCGCAATTAGTTCTGACAAGGATCCTTGCCACATCCAAGCAATCACCTTTGAGTGTGTTCTCATAGACACACACATAACACCCCACAGTTTTAGCCAGAAGTTCAAAAAAAGAGAAACACCACACATGTCCTGGTATACCATAACATCAGAGCCAAGTCATACGATCTTTGTCAACATCTTCAACTTTCCATCTTATAATCTCTGAGAACCATTGTCTCCACCAGTTCTCAGCTCCAGATATGAGGTCTAGAATTTCACCCTCTTCCACTTATTCAAGTAAACATAAGTTAGCTCCCAAGGGTGTTACTTTTATAGAAAAATAACCTTCAAGTTCAAAACTATTTTGGATGTTGTAAGTCATGCCAGAATTCAATACAACACCAACATAAGCTTTGTTAAAATGACTTAACAAATCATCTTCCGGTTGAAACTTCATTGCAGATTTCTTAGGAGCTCCTCCATCTTGATGACATCTGTTAGAAACAACTTCCGTGAAAGACCTTTTTTTCCACATTCCTTTGTTGTCCCCTCTCTTTGTTCTCCATGCTTTTTTTTGACTTCATTATTGTTATGAGCTTCATTCCTATTAACAAAAAACCTCCATTTGCTTTTGTCTCCACAAATGCCTGGATCTGAATCCAAGTACCTTTCAAACCTTGGCATATTGGCATAGATTTCCGATTGTTGATAAAGATGTTGTTCAGCTTCACTCCCAACACATTGGCTTCTTTCGCATCCTTTACATCTCTGAATCTGGCAAAACCAAAACGTTTCCCGTACTTGTTTCTTTTTGGCGGAATAACGACCTCTATAACCTTACCGTATTCCGCAAAGAGGTAGAAAATGTCCTCCGCCCTAGTGCTTTATGGGATCTCTGAGAAGTAGAAAGACTGCGTAACAACTTCCTTCGCCTTACCTTCTGATATTCTCTCTTTAACTAGTCTTGGAAATGAATCCCACCGTGCTCTTTGAATGTGCCTAAGCCCCTTCCTTTGAACCTTCTTCCACTTCATTCACATACATCAATCACCTCAAACATAAAGCAGCTAGATCAAGCCTCCTGATGGCACTAAATGGCACTACTACGAAAAACCCATTTAACGACGCCAAGTTTACAACGGATTCGTATCCCAGCGTTGTAATAGGTTAAAAATTTTGCAGCTGATTTATAACGCCATATTTAACGATGATCGATCGTATTAAAAAACCGTTGTAATACATATTGTGTAACAAGTTCGATTCCCAACAACTACATTTTTTTTCCATATTTTTACATTTTAAACACGCTTGTATTAAAACACCGTTGTAATACATGATGTGTAACAAGCTTCGATTCCCACCAACTATATATTTTTCCATATTTTTAGATTTTAAACATATATTTTATTTCTTTTGTTTGTGTTACGGGGATTTAACCTCAAAACTCAAAATTCATCTTTGTTTTTCTATTTTTAAGTGCAAGAGAATATATAAAAATAAAAGAAAACTTCTTTAAAAATAAAAGTGAAAGAGATGAGTATATATAAAAGAAAACTTTATTAAGATTCCAAATAAGAAGAGTACATTGATAATCATATATTACATATTTTTATCAATGTCAGAGCCCATAGCTGCAAATGCATCTTCATAATCCAGGACTCTCTCCTTACTTCCCTCACCGGAATCATAATAAGCAGTCCTCATTTTCCTCTTTTTCTTTTTTTTCTTCAACTTCTAGATCTTCTTCTTCTTCTTCTCCTTCCTTACCCTTAATGCATCCCTGACGTTGGCCGCTGGTTGGACCTCCTCATTTGGCGGCTGACGTTGTTCATTTGTGCCCTCATTGATGATGTTTCTAGCATTCTCATTTGTAGAACTCATTGTTACGAAGAATATATTATGAAGAAATGTAAAATTGTCTATTTATAGATGAGGTTGAAGATGAAAAGTCTGATAGTTTAATGCTTGCAATGATGATAACTTGTAAATGGTTGATATTCTAGAACGATATTTTTTGAAAAACGGAGAAAATTTTAAATCATTATTATACTTGGTGTAACACCTCAAAATTTGCGCTTTTGCTTCTAACCTAATTGGTTTATGCTTCCTTTCATTTGCATTATCATTCTTGCATTTGCATTGTCCTTTTGAGCATGGGATCAAGGTATTCTCTAGTAGCACACGGCTTCATCAGTTCCAGTATAATTTTTAACAGTGTTCAGAGCCAAGCAGATAGCTTTCCAAGTCTTTTGAGCATTTATTTTGCTCATTGAGCGATTGGATGATCAGAAACCCCGGCAGTCGATTTTTGATCAGTTATTCAGCACCAGACAGTTGTTATCAGCAGTTTAATCCGAGTACGAAAAACATTTCGCAGCATATTTCAAGTGTATTCCAGTGGTAATATCAGTCAGCAAGTTTCAGAGGTCTATCATGGTCCAGAACAGGTGGAACCGGGCGAATATCCAAGTTTCCCTCCTTATGGTGCCAATTTTGAATTTTTGAATCGAGTAATCGATTACTCAAAGTGAGTAACCGATTACTCTGGGCGAAATTGCAAAAATGTTGCATTTTCAGCACTGCAGAATTTTGGAGTATTTTGTGGTCATGTGCTTGGCTTATGCATGTGTGGGAAGGATCTAGAATTGATCTATTTTCACCATTTTCCATCCAAAAAATTCAAATTCTTTCCACTCCAATTCCACATTTCATTTCCTAATCCACTTTTCACCCTAATTTCCACTCACTTAACCTCACTCCCAACCCAAACTTAACTCCTAACCTAGGGGTTATTTAAACCAATTCATTCCAAACCTCTTGAACCTACATCATTTTCACTCTCCAATTTTTCAGAATTTCTCTCAATTCTATCTCACTTTTTCCACTTTTCATCTTCATCTTCAACCCCTCACCAAAGCTCCATATCCATAGATTCACAAATTCTTCATTGGAATTTGTGAATTCTTGAGCTAAACCTCCATCACATCATCATTCTTGGTTCAATTCTGATATAGCTACTGGTTTAGATCTTGGAATCACTTTTGGGAGCAGCTTTTGATTATTTGGAGTGTTCTTGCGTGGATCTTGAAGTTTCTTGCTAGGATCTTGAAGATTATTGTATAGATATCTGGTTTTCTTGCTTGGATTCACCAATTTTCGTGCTCAACAATCGCCAAGGAAAATATCAGCCTTGTAGGTTGGTTTTCCTTAGATCTATGTTTGATTTAGCTTAATTTCAACTTATGCAATGTAGATCCTTGGTTTGTGATGTGATTTGATCCATTTGCTTGATTTGATTTGTGATCTTGTTGTTTGATTGATGAAATTGGTGTTTGATTACTGATATTTGATGTGAATTTCGTGATTAATTGATTGCATGATCATTTGGATGTTTGCATAAGTGATTGGATGCTGAAAAGTGCTTTTCAAAATTGATTTTTTGCCTCTGTTTCAGTGGTAATCGATTACCCTAATAGAGTAACCGATTACTCTACCTAATTTTCACGTTTTTGGTCAAATTTCAACTGAGTAACCGATAACCGATTACTCAAAGGATAGTAATCGATTACCACTGGTGCAGAGTGATATTTTCTTGCATTTTCTTGGTCGTTTGAGATCCTATGCATGCCTAAACTTCATGGATTGATGCATTGATGACTTACGGACTATTCTTGAGCTGTTGCACATCACACTATTGCATGAACACGATACTTTGACGCGCGAGCCTTGGTTTTCGTCGATAAATGTTTACGTTTGCGTTGTTGATTAATTGATGCGATGAACACATAACATACACTTCTTAAGCATGTTGATAGTGACTCGTTGTTGATGTTGTTGGAGTTGTTTGTTTGAACTTGATTGCGTGCATTTAATTTCATAAGATACATGCTTGTTTTCAACTTTGTTCATATGCTTGATGTTGTGCATCCTCTCATGATGAGGTATATTCTTTCATGTTGTCTCTAAGTGTTGTTTGCCATGATAAATGATGTGTTTGTAATCATAATACATGATGTTTGATGCGTGTTTGCTTTGCCATGCTTGATTCGTATTCAGATGTATCGCATGCTGCCCTGTTTCTACAATTGTCTATGTGTATGTGTGCTGTTGTATGTGCTGCTGGCTGACATTTTACACCCTTTCTTGTGCTGAATTGTATGCTGTTATATGCTGTGCTGCTTGTGGGCTGCTTTTTACCGCTGTTTTGGTGCAGGAGCATTGTGGTAGCTGCTGTTTTTATTTATTCGCTTCCTTTCCTCCTTCGTCTCCTTCACTCTTTCTCTTCCCTTGAGTCTCAAGACTTGTTTAAGTCTTGGATTCACTCCCTTAGAGCTACCTAGTCCAACTTAATTTTCGATTAAGCTTGGAGTAGGATTAGCATTAGGTTTCCCTTTGCATGCTAACTTAGGTAGAAGTTCCCCTTTCAACCTCAAATATACGGCCACCTTTGCATGATAACATTAGGAACATTTAGTTTTCCCTTAGTGTTTTCTTTTTCCTTTGAGTCTTCCCTTCTCATCTCATAACACTTCTAAAACCCTTAATAAATATAACGAATATTGCGCTCGAGCCTTAAGTGTAGGAAATGAAGAACGAGGGGCCTCCCCTCCTCTTCTAGAGTGTTTAGCATACGTCCCATTTGGGGGCGACCATGCAATTCACTCGTTCCCACATGGTAGACTTTAGTGCAATGTAAGTTACGAACTAACTCAATCCACTTCTGTCTAAAAAACACAAAAACAAACTCAAACCTTTTTCATCCTTCGGGATCGTTAACTTCAAATCATTTTCAAAAAGGGCACGTTACTTCCGTCTCGTCGCAAACAGGCATCGACCCTAACTGCCGGACGTGAATATAACGTCGCTCATAAAAAACACTAACCGACCTCGTTAGGTCGAACTACGACTGCTCTGATTTCCTCTCTCTAGTCCAATTGAGGATACGTAGGCACAAGATGACGATGTCTTGGCGAGCAACCTCCCCCCTTAGTTCGTGTCCGAACTACGTTGACTCTGAATTTCCCATTGCACGAGGGAATACGTAGGCATAGGACGAGAGATGTCCTATCGAGTCACTTCCTTTTCTTTTCTTCTTCGTTTCTTTGTTCTTCTCCTGTTTCCGTTCCTTCTCGTTTCCAGTAGCAGTGGAGCTCCAGATGACGACACCCTTTGATCGAGACAACAAGCGTGGATCCCGTCGAGTACGATGGACGTGTGGGGTGCTAACACCTTCCCTTCGCGTAACCGACTCCCTTACCCGTTTCTCTTGGTCGTGAGACCATGTTCTTCTCCCTTCCCTCAGGTTTACGCAGTGTTTCCTTTCCCTCTCTTGGGATAAATACACATTGCTGGCGACTCTGTTTTCCGCGCCACTTTCGCATTTGTACCATGGATGCAAATCCTCGGGAGCGACAGCTGGCGACTCTGCTGGGGACTAGGTTGACCTCTTGCTAGTCCATCCCCTTTTGCGAGTCACTCCTAGTGCTTGTTTGTTTTATTTAATTGGGTGTTTATTGTGGTGCTTTATTTTGTTGTATATTACTGTTTTACTGTATTTACCGCATTTATTGCATTGCATGTCATTATTTTGCTGTACTGCTTTGCTGCTGGATTTTCTGTTTGTAAGGTGGGTTGGATTCATGAGAGAAAAGCCCAATACCCAGGCTTGAGCATACACCTATGATTAGCGTGGAAAGTAGTGTGACTTGTTTGGCATTTGGCCGGACTTAGTATACATGAAAACTCCACATCCAGACGAGGTTTTCCTGGTAATATTCTATCCTGCGCATTTGGGGTAGACGATGGAATATAACCTGGAAAACTGTCGACTCTGGCGACCGTCTCCCGAGGACTCAGCAACGCCGCTCCTCTCGGCACGTGATAATGGCAGTCCAGATATGGCAAACCCATTACACTTGTCGACCCGAGGACCCAATGCTGAGAACTTACCATAGGATGACCTTTTTTTTTGGGGAATCAGTGGACGACCTCTTTGTTTGGCGATAATATTGTACCCCGAGGGATGAATGTACAATTGCTTCTCAAATCGAGAATCCGAGACTGAGGATCCCGTCTTCTAGAACCCACATGTGAGAGGGGATGAGTGTTTGCAGGTCTGCAGGTAACCGAAACCTTCAACCTACCCGGTTTTCTGGATTTCTCATCGGCGTACTATTATTATCCTAATTTTCTGGCAGTTTGAATGGGTTGTTATTCTAGACTTCTGGTTTTCTGATATCTGGGGTTTTATTCAGTCAGCAGAACAACAACAGTTTTGAGCATCATGGATACCTTGATCCCATGTTTGCATTTGCATCATCATTTTGCATTCTAACATGTTTGTTCATTTGTAGGGTTGCATCCTAACTTTGATTCCGGTTGTCCGAAGACTGTCCATGATGAATACTAGCACTGAAGAAAGAAAGAATATCATCCCATACAAGTTCCCGGAGCTTCATTTAGATGTTGTGCACAAGATCTCGGCTATGACAAAACCCGGGGTATTGGCAGACTTTAGAGGAGAATATGGGAGGATTCTGAGTTTCGCCTGAGATGTTACCAACTATGAGTTCAGGGCTCTGCACACTCTGGCGCAGTTTTATGACCCTCACCTACGGTGTTTTCTGTTTGCGGATTATCTTTTAGCTCCGACATTGGAAGAGTATGCCCTCATTCTGGATGTTTCGGTCAAAGAAGAAGTTCCCTTCTATCCTTCTAAGGAGTTTCCCGATCTGGAAAAGGTTACTGCTGTATTACGCTTGGATCAGTCTTTGCTGAAGAAGAATGTTGCGAGTAAAGGAGGTTATAAAGGCTTTCACACGAAGTTTTTGATCGAGCAGGCTGTTATTTGTGCTAAGGCTAAGTGTTGGTCGGTGTTCAATGCAATTCTGGCTAGGTGTGTTTATGGAACGACGTTGTTCCCTAATGTGAAGGATTTTGTAGACGTGCACGCTGTTCGGATATTCACCACGAAGAATCCAATACCTACCTTGCTTGGGGATTTATACTATTCGATGCACTATAAGAATGAGAAGAGGAGAGGATGACCTCTTTACTTTTGTGCTCCAGTTCTCTACAAGTGGTTTGCCGATCGCCTTCCCAACTCTGGGGCATTCGTAGACACTAAAGAAACATTAGATTGGTCGAGGAGATTGATGGGATTAAGGGCTGACAACTTGATTTGGATCAATCGTGATTTACTGGGCCAAGAGATCCTGATTTGCTGTGGAGGTTACCCAAACATACCTTTAATAGGAAGAAAAGGGGGAATTAATTATAATCTTATTCTTGCTATTAGGCAATTTGGGTATGCTTTGAAGGAGCCGCCAAAGGACCAAGATGTTCAAGAGTCTCTATATGTGAGTGGAGAAGCCAATCTGGAAGTGTTAAAGGAAGCTGCAAATACTTGGGGAGACCGCCACAAGAAAGGAAAGACTTCTTTTGGAAAGTGTAACAACAAAGCCTTCCCTGCATACGAGGACTGGATTCAGAGGAGAGTAGAGAGTGTACTTCTATCGTTCTGCAGAGAACCTCCATCTTACTCCCTACTGATTGAATCTCCGACCACAATTGAAATAGAGAAGTATAACAAGCTGTGGGCTGAAAAGGAGAAGCTTCGAGAGGAGAACGGTGAGCTGCAAAGAGAGATTTACCAGTTGAAACATGAGCGAGGTGAAGCTGTTCATGTCGTTAAGTTGAAGACAGAGCTTCTCGCTAAGAAAGAAAAAGAGCTAGCTGAAGAGGTCATAGCCAGACAAAAGGTAGGGCAAGCTATAAAAGGTGTTAGCAGGATTCTCAAATCCAAGAAGGAAGATCTAGCCAAGGCTTGGTAAAAAATTCACAAGTTCAACGCTTACCGAGATACTGCAATAACAGCCAATAAGCAGAAAGAAGATCAGTTCCTAGATCAGATCGAGAGTTTGAAGGTGAGGCTCAAGAAGAAAGACGAGGAGATCTTGTCAGGGACGTTCCAGAGACACGCAGTTGAGGAGCGACTGAATGAGGCCATAACAACCATAGCAGAGCTGAAGATACGAGCTGAAGTGAAGAGGCCTAGGGGTGAAGGCTTTAGCTCAGGCAGTGGGTGAAACTCTGTAGTTTGTTTTCCTTTGTATCTCGGGTCACCACCAGAATTGTTGGCTGGGATCTTTGCTTCTTTTGTTTTCAGACGTATTATTGTTATCTTGGGTTGTAACATCTGACAGTGTTTTTTCTCTGATTTATATATGAGCAACAGTTTCATCCTATCTCGTCTTTAAACTGGAATCAAGGGGGTGGATCGCCCTGCAAATATTCAAACATGTTCATTTGCATTTGCATAATCATAATCATCTTTTTTGCATCGCAGGTGTTCGCTTCGAACTTTTCTAACCTTTATTTGGTTGTAGGCAGGATTGATAAGCAGCTGTTTCACCGGTACTCTACTAGACCAAATCAGAAGAGAATTATGGAGAAGATGCAGGCTGATATGGCTGCCATGCAGGCCCGTATAGACTAATTCATGGAGCTAATGCAAGGTATTGCCCAAGGGCAAGAGCAATTGAGGACTTTGGTCCAACCCTTAGTGGCGAGGGTAGATGAAGACGGGGTTCTTCATGGTGGAGTCCATAATGGCGTTGTTGGTAACGGTGCTCAAGGAGGCCCTGTGGGCGTAGAGATCCCTATTCCTGGTGTTGTGATCCCTCCGGGCGGAGGAGAGCAACTTGTGATTCCTTCTGTTGTGGGAGGAGGAAGTGTTTGTGCTGTTCATGGTCGTCGTTTTGAAGACCAACAAGATGACATTTTCTCTCTTCCAGGCGGGGATGCTGGTCCTCAGGCTGACAATGATCAAAGGTTCAGACTCATTGAAGAACAACTAAGGGGAGTGGTGAATCAGAATTCTGTAGGAATGGATCTGGAGGATTTGAGGCTGGTTCCCGGTGTTGTAATTCTGCACAAATTTCAGGTGCCCACTTTTGCAAAATACAATGATACCACCTGTCCCAAGACGCATGTCAGGGCATACGCGAGGAAGATGGCCGCGTATTCTAAAGATGAGAAATTGCTGATGCATTTTTTCCAGGACAGCCTGTCTGGGGCATCCTTGGAATGGTATATGCAATTAGAGAGATGCCATGTACGTAATTGGAGGGAGTTGGTCGAGGCCTTCATCAAGCATTACCAATATAACACTGATATGGCTCCTAACAGGACCCAGTTACAGAATATGTCTCAGAAGAATAACGAAAGCTTCAAGGAATATGCATAGAGATGGCGTGAACTACCGGCAAGGGTGCAGCCGCCCATGTTGGAAAAGGAAATGCTGAATTTGTTTATGGATACTTTGCCGGGACGTTATTATGAGAAACTGTTACCTTGCGCGTCAGGCAAGTTTGCTGATTTGATCATGGTCGGGGAAATGCTAGATAGTGGAATCAAAGCGGGGAAGGTAGCAGGTAGTGATGGGTCGTCTTTAGGTCAAGGGAAGAAACCCTATGCTAATTATAAGAAAAAGGAGGAAAAAAAATTCGGTGTCGTCTCACTGAGGTAAAGGAAAGCAGCATCAAAGTTATAACCAGCATGTAGCTTCAGTGACAATTCCTGCAGCGCTTCCACCTCAGCAGCAGCAAAATCAGGCTCCGCGTCAGTATCAGCCAAGGCCTAAGCAGAACCGACATTTCGATACTCCACCTCTACCGTATTCACAGTTGTTTCAGCATTTGCTACAGTTGCAGTTGATCCAGAAAAGGACTCTAGCTCCTCCCACCGGTAATCCACCTCCGGGTTATAATCCTAATGCCCACTGTGACTTTCATTCTGGGGCACCCGGACACTATATTGAGGACTGCAAAGCTTTTAAGCACGTATTCCAAGACTTGGTGGATTCGAAGGCCATTAAATTTTCAAATGACGGGCCAAATGTCATCCAAAACCCAATACCGAACCACGGGGGGCCCAGGGTTAACGTTGTGTTAGAGGAAAATGAAGCTTTGAGCTTGGTTACAGATGTTAATGAATTAAGGACTCCTTTGATAGTGGTAAAGGAGAGGTTATTGAGGGGTGGAGTGTCCCCCGGATGTGATGAGAATTGTTCAGAGTGTATGTCGCAAGTGAATGGGTGTGATTTGTTGAAGTCAGGAATTCAAAAGCTGATAGATGAAGGTCAATTGCAGTTTGACCGATGTGACCAACAGAAAGAGGTTGTTAGCAGGAAAAATGAGGTTGCTTTCATTACTATCCCTTTCAAAACAATCACTATTTCAGGGCCAGTGAGACCAACACCAGTTATTATCACAGCTCCCGGACCCGTGCCATATGAGAGTACCAAGGCCATCCCTTGGAACTATGGGGCCGAAGTGTTTGTCAATGGACAGAAACAAGAACTGGTGGGAACTTCTGTATTGAACTCTTGTGTTGAAAGCATTGTTGAGGCAGGGGCTATCACGAGAAGTGGTAGGGTCTTTATTCCTTCTAATGATCAAGCTGGTAGTTCTGGGCAAGACAAAGGGAAACAAGTTATAGGTAATTCAGTGCAAGCACCAGTAGTGAATGACTCCACGACATGGCCGGATAATAATTCTTTCTCCGAGAATGTAGAAGAATTTATGAGATTAATCAGGAAGAGCGACTATAAGATTGTTGATCAGTTGCATCAGACTCCGTCCAAGATATCTATCTTGTCCCTATTATTGTGTTCCGAGGCACACCGAAATGCATTGCTGAAAGTACTGAATGCTGCTTACGTACCTCAAGAGATCTCTGTTAATCAGTTAGAAGGGGTAGTGGCCCATGTCAATGCAGGCAATGGTCTGGGTTTTACTGATGTTGACTTGACTCCAGCTGGGAGAAACCATAATAATGCCTTGCATATTTCTGTTGAATGCCGTGGATCATTAATGTCTCATGTGCTTGTGGATACTGGGTCCTCTTTAAATGTTCTGCCTAAGAAAACCTTGTTGAAGCTGGACACCCGAGGGTTGATATGCACACCTAGTGATTTGGTGGTGCGCGCTTTCGACGGCTCGAAGAGGTCTGTTTTTGGTGAGATTGTGCTACCAATGAAGGTTGGGCCGGAAGTTTTCGATGCTACCTTCTATATCATGGACATCCAACCTGCCTACACCTATCTGCTGGGTCGTCCATGTATTCACAGTGCTGGGGCTGTGACGTCTACATTACATCAGAAGTTAAACTACATGGTAGACGGGCATGTGGTGACAGTTTATGGAGAAGAGGACATCATGATAAGCGAGCTATCTACATTCAAGTATGTAGAGGTAGATGGCGAAATACACGAAACTCTATGTCAGGGTTTCGAAGCAGTAAAGATCACTGAGAAGCCTCTCAAGGAAGGTAGCCAATCTGAAGTGGTTCAGCCTACAGTGGTACGTCAGCCGGAGATTTCAATGTCTTCTTTCAAAGATGCTCGGGCCATAGTTGAAGCCTGTGGTTCACAAAAGTGGGGTCAGACTATTGATGTCCAGGAAAAGAGAGATACTCATGGACTGGGGTATAAGCCACCCAGGCGTTCTGAAGAGCCTCCCAAGTTCTATGGTCCAGTCCGTTTCACTAGTGCCGGTGTTTTCTTCGACAGAGTCAATGCGATTGAGGAGGATGGGGATAGTGATTGTGATATGGATAGTTGGATCCGCCCCTGTGTCCCAGGTCAAAGCCTTCGCAACTGGTCTTCGAAGAGAGTCATTCGAGTGACCGGACCAGAGTTATTGCTTCTATTTATCATCTCTGTTAATACTACGTTCTTCCTAAGACGTAGTGATTCTTGCTTGTAGGGCTTGATTGTTTTTGTATGCTTTTCTTTATCTTTAATAAAGGACGTTTTCGCATTCAAATGTTTAGATCCCTATTTTTCTGTTTTTGTTTTTGCATTAAAATCACAGCAAAATGGCAATTTGTTTTTGTTTGATGCATCCATAATAAACATATACCATCAATTATATAGGTTTTCTTATTCAGATTCCACTCATCATGATTTGGCTATGGCTCGGTATGACTTCGATAATCCCATATATCAGGCTGAAGAGGGGACTGATGAAGACTGTGCCTTACCAGAGGAATTAGCCAGGCTGTTAAAACAGGAGGAAAATATCATTCTGCCTCATCAGGAGGAAATTGAGGTTGTTAACTTGGGAACCGAGGACACAAAGAAAGAGGTACGGATTGGGGCTGCTTTGGAAGACACTGTCAAGGAAAGATTGATTGAAATGCTCCGAGAGTATGTGGATATCTTCGCCTGGTCTTATCAAGACATGCCTGGGCTCGATACTGACATCGTGGTACACCGGCTGCCGTTCAAAGAAGGATGTGCTCCGGTTAAGCAGAAACTGAGAAGGACGAAACCGGAAATGTCCGTCAAGATTAAAGAAGAGGTTCAGAAGCAGTTAGATGTCGGGTTTCTTGCTGTAACAAATTATCCTCCGTGGGTTGCTAATATTGTACCTGTACCTAAGAAGGACGAAAAGGTCAGGATATGCATTGATTATAGGGATCTGAATAGAGCAAGCCCAAAAGACGACTTCCCGCTTCCTCACATTGATGTGTTAGTGGACAACACCGCTCAGTATTCTGTGTTTTCCTTCATGGATGACTTCTCTGGGTATAACCAAATCAAGATGGCCCTAGAGGACATGGAGAAAACAACGTTCATAACACCGTGGGGAACATTCTGTTACAAAGTGATGCCCTTTGGATTGAAAAATGCTGGGGCAACATATCAGCGGGCGATGGTGACTCTCTTTCATGATATGATTCACAAAGAGATCGAGGTCCATGTTGATGACATGATTGCGAAGTCACAGACAGAGGAAGAACATCTGGTTAATCTTCAGAAATTGTTTGAAAGGTTGAGAAAGTTTAGGCTGAGGTTGAATCCGAACAAGTGCACCTTCGGGGTGAGATCTAGAAAGTTACTGGGTTTTATTGTTAGCAAAAAAGGTATTGAGGTGGACCCTGCTAAAGTAAAAGCCATTCAAGAAATGCCTGAGCCA
Source organism: Lathyrus tuberosus (assembly GCA_022829125.1). NCBI lineage: Eukaryota > Viridiplantae > Streptophyta > Magnoliopsida > Fabales > Fabaceae > Lathyrus > Lathyrus tuberosus. The sequence goes on from JALAZF010000017.1 coordinate 24,933,299, forward strand.
AGAACAGAAAAGGAGGTTTGTGGTTTCTTAGGGAGGTTGAACTATATTGCTAGATTCATCTCTCATCTTACAGCCATGTGTGAACCGATATTCAAGTTGCTAAGAAAAGATCAAGAGGTCAGGTGGAAAGAGAATTATCAAAAGGCGTTCGAAAAAATAAAAGAATATTTGCAGGAACCTCCGGTCCTTATGCCGCCAGTGCTAGGAAGGCCTTTGATTATGTATCTTACGGTTCTTGAGAACTCAATGGGGTGTGTGCTCGGTCAACACGATGAGTCAGGTAGAAAAGAGCATGCCATCTACTACCTGAGTAAGAAATTTACTGATTGTGAGTCAAGGTACTCGATGTTGGAGAAAACATGTTGTGCACTCGCTTGGGCAGCTAAGCGTTTGAGGCACTATATGTTAAATTACACGACCCTCTTGATTTCGAAGATGGATCTGATCAAGTATGTGTTTGAAAAGCAGGCGCTTTCTGGAAGAATTGCCCGTTGGCAGATGGTTTTGACAGAATAAGATATTCATTATGTTTCCCAAAAAGTCATTAAGGGAAGTGCTTTGTCAGAATATCTTGCTGAGCAGCCAATTGAGGATTATCAACCGATGAAGTTTGAATTTCCTGATGAGCATATTTTGTATCTGAAAATGAAAGACTGTGAAGAGCCTCTACCCGAAGAAGGACCTGAAATTGGATCCCAATGGAAGCTGGTCTTTGATGGGGCTATTAATTCATACGGTAACGGAATCGGGGCAGTTATTACAACTCCAAAAAGTTCTCATATACCTTTCACTGCCCGATTGACGTTCATATGTACCAACAATGAGGCGGAGTATGAAGCATGCATCATGGGGTTAGAAGAAGCGATTGATTTAAGAATCAAGAACCTCGATGTTTATGGTGATTCCGCGTTGGTAGTCAATCAGATTACAGGTGAATGGGAAACTCGTCAAGTGAACTTGGTGCCTTATAATAACTACGCCAGAAGGTTGTTACCGTTCTTTGACAGAATTGACTTCCATTATCTACCCCGGTTAGAGAATCAGATGGCCGATGCATTGGCAATATTGTCTTCGATGTATCAGGTGAATCGTTGGAATGAAACTCCTTCGATCAGAATTATGCGTCTGGATAGACCAGCTTTTGTGTTTGCAGTTGAAGGTGTATCAGATGGAAAACCTTGGTATCATGATAACAAGGTCTTTCTAAAGAGTCAAGAGTATCCAGAAAGTGCATCCACCAAAGACAAGAAAACTCTGAGGATGTTGGCGGGAAATTTCTTTCTGACAAAAAACGATGTACTGTACAAGAGGAATTTTGACATGGTCTTGCTACGTTGTGTTGATGAACACGAGGCAAACCTGTTAATGGAAGAAGTCCATGAAAGGTCTTTCGGTACCCATGCCAATGGGCATGCTATGATCAGAAAACTGCTGAGAGCGGGGTATTATTGGATGACTATGGAATCTGATTGTTTCAAATACGCCCAGAAGTGTCATAAATGCCAGATTTATGCTGATAAGGTGCATGCGCCGCCTACTCCTCTGAATGTGTTGTCATCACCTTGGCCCTTCGCCATGTGGGGCATTGATATGATTGGAAAGATTGAGCCGACTGCTTCCAATGGGCATCGTTTCATCTTGGTTGCCATCGATTATTTCACAAAGTGGGTGGAAGCAGCCTCGTTTGCCAACGTCACCAAACAAGTGGTAGCCAGATTTATCAAGAAGGACATCATCTGCCGGTATGGAGTCCCGGAGAGAATCATTATTGATAATGGTTCAAATTTGAATAACAAGATGATGAAGGAGCTATGTCAGAGCTTTAAGACTGAACATCACAACTCTTCTCCCTATCATCCGAAGATGAATGGGGCTGTTGAAGCGGCAAATAAGAACATCAAGAAGATTGTGCAGAAAATGGTAATGACCTATAAAGACTGGCATGAGATGTTGCTGTATGCTTTACACGGTTATCGTACTTCGGTACGCACAATAACTGGGGCAACTCCTTTCTCATTGGTATATGGTATGGAAGCAGTTCTACCATTAGAGGTTAAGATTCCTTCTTTAAGAATTCTGGCAGACGTGAAACTTGATGAAGCTGAGTGGGTGCGTTCCAGACTGGATCAGCTGAACCTCATTGAAGAGAAGAGATTGGCAGCCATTGTACATGGTTGGTTGTATCAGAGCAGGATGAAAAAAGCCTTTGATCAGAAAGTGCGTCCTCGGTGTTTTCAGGCTGGTGAATTGGTTTTGAAAAGGATCCTTCCTCCTCAAACAGATCACAGGGGCAAATGGACTCCAAACTACGAAGGGCCATATGTAGTAAGACAGATTTTCTCTGGTGGAGCCTTATTACTCTCAACTATGGATGGAAAAGATTTTACGGCCCCTGTGAACGCAACGTAGTCAAAAAATACTTTGCATAAAAGAGACCCGCTGGACACAAAAAGAAAGTCCAGGCAAAAAAGGGGCATCCCGGCGAACCATAAAAAGAAAAAGGTTCGGGCAAAAGTTAGGGATAAAAAGAAAAAAAAAAGAATAAACCCGCAAAGTTGAAAACCTGAAAAGGCAACTTTGGCAAAAAGGGGTATCCCGGTGGATTGAAAACCCGAAAAGGGCGATCCAGGAAAAAGTTAGGGATTTAAAAGCAAGAGGCTACGGTCTGCGTTCGATCTGTGAACACTTTTGATACATGGAAATTTTGAAGGAAAGGAATTAGTCCAGTCAGTCTTTCCGAAGGCCAGAGCATCTGCGGATAAGCAAGGCATACTGGGTCATAGCTGAATTGAATCATGGTGGATTTCTGTTCCCCACATTGCCGACATGTGTATTTTCTTTTATTTCTTTTCGCAATTACCTCTTTCCAGGAATTGCTTCCAAATGTAAATGCCTATTCACAGGCCAATTTCATTCAATAAAATCTTCATTTCACTCAAAAGCTTTCCATTCGTGTTTTTACTTGTGCTGTTTTGTTTGTGAAAACATCCGATATTTTGATAAAACATTGCATGCGAAAATGTTAAACTTTGCGAAGCGTATCAGATAACAGTGGAAATTGCTTAGGCAACGGTCGTTGTATTGGTAATAGAGGTGATCTTTTTGCGTATAGAACTTCCTGTTGATTGTGTTTGCAGGACAACAGGTTTGTTCTTCCCCAGTGGAGTCGCCTCCCCCAACACTGAAAGTTCATCATCCTCAGCAGAACCCATTCCCCCCAGCAAGCAGTTTAAAGTGGATTGCTACGAGGTAAGTGTGGTTGTATCTCTAGCAGGAGGTGTGTTGGATGTCTTTAAAAAGACTTTATGTTCCCCACATATCCTGATAGTCACTTTCCTCAGGAGGTCAGGAAGCGTAGTTCCGTCAGCAAAGGCATGCTCTAATCCCCAGCAGGGTAGAATCTGTCCTCCAACAGCAGGTCAAGCTCAATGATATACCTTGGTAGGTTTTGTTGATTTTTCTCCCCAGTAGAGCTAGTCTCCTCGACGTTGAAAAGTTCATCCAATAGCAGCAGGTTGTTATTTTTCCCCAACCAGAGTGTCGAGAATTATTTTCCTCAGCAGGGTACAGAGGATTAATTCCCCAACTATAGTTGTGATTGATTTATCACTTTCCCAGCAAACAATCAGAAGTTGACGATGTTGCATCCCCAGCAAGAGACTGATGGAATATCTTCTTGGGACAAAGATGTTATTTCCCCACAGAGCCTGAGCACTCATTCTCCTCAGCTATTCGAGAAATGTTTTCCTCACCAGCAGCGGTATGGGTTAATCCCCTCAGATGAGTAAGCTTGATGTTATCTTCTAGCAGAGTTAATGTCATCATCAACCGTTCCTCGAGCATATTTGCTGGTCATGGCCGGTACTCCCCAGCAGGGTAAAAGTACTGATATTCCTCGGCAGGGTAAAAAGGAAAGAGCACCTTTCAACAGTAGGTTGAGTTCAGTGATATCCCCAAACAGGTTTGGAACCATCGACTTGTCTCCCCGAGCAGAGTTTGGTGGTGATCTTTACTGTGGTTTGTTCAACAGCAGTTGAAACCCCCAGAAGGTTTTAAGTCCAATGGTTATTGGTATTCTTTCAGATCCAGGTGGAAGTCGTTGGTCATCCCCAGCGAAGAGAGTTTCTCTTCGGATTCCATCTTCAATTGTTCATTTTTATCCATCCTCGACAGAGTGGAATTTCTCTCAGATTTTTCATATCCAACAGAGTTGGTGATCAGGATCTTCCTAAGCAGACTGAAGTCTTCCTCAGCAGGGTCTCTTGGATTCAGAGGACAATTTAGTTTGTCATTCCCAGTGGAGCTACCTCGGTCTTCAGCATTTATTTTGCTGAGACGCCTCTTTTGCATTGCATAAGCATTTTTGCATGGCATCCTCCCAAAAGCGTAACATTCCATTGTATGGAACATTACGGCAAAATTCAAACATATGCATTCGAAGCATAGGTCAGGTTTGATATCCTTTACCAGTTTCTTTCCCCAGCAAAAAGTAACAAAATTCAGAAGATATTGTTTTACATTACACCGCAACCAGTGGATTCGTCCTTCTTGTTAGTCCTTCCTATACTCCCCCGCAGAGTTGTCTGTTTAGATTTCTATTTTCCCCGACGGAGTCATCTTTGTGGAACTGTCGATTCTACATATTGTTGTTTGAAAGTCTACCCTCGGCTTAGTCTTTCTTTGAAAGTCCACCTTCGGCCTGGTCTTTCTCTTTTCTCGAGTTCGCCTTCGGCCGTCCTCACACCCGTTGTTATCTTGTTATCCCCAGTAGAGTTATCCTGATTGGTATAGTCTTTCTTTGAAAGCCCACCTTCGGCTTGGTCTTTCTTTTTCGAGCCCACCTTCGGCATGGTCTCGTATCCTTTGTTTGAGAGTCTACCTTCGGCTTAGTCTTTCTTTGAAAGCTCACCTTCGGCTTGGTCTTTCTTTTTCGAGCCCACCTTCGGCATGGTCTCGTATCCTTTGTTTGAGAGTCTACCTTCGGCTTAGTCTTTCTTTGAAAGCCCACCCTCGGCTTGGCCTTTCCTTTTTCGAGTCCACCTTCGGCATGGCCTCGTATCATTCGTTTGAGAGTCTAGCTTCGGCTTAGTCTTTCTTTGAAAGCTCACCTTCGGCTTGGTCTTTCTTTTTCGAGCCCACCTTCGGCATGGTCTCGCATCTTTTGTTTGAGAGTCTACCTTCGGCTTAGTCTTTCTTTGAAAGCCTACCCCCGGCTTGGTCTTTCCTTTTTCGAGTCCACCTTCGGCATGGCCTCGTATCATTCGTTTGAGAGTCTACCTTCGGCTTAGTCTTTCTTTGAAAGCTCACATTCGGCTTGGTCTTTCCTTTTCGAGCCAACCTTCGGCATGGTCTCGCATCCTTTTGTTTGAGAGTCTACCTTCGGCATAGTCTTTCTTTGAAAGCTCACCTTCGGCTTGGTCTTTCTTTTTCGAGCCCACCCTCGGCATGGACTCACATCCTTTGTTTGAAAGTCTACCTTCGGCATAGTCTTTCTTTGAAAGCCCGCCTTCGGCTTGGTCTTTCTTTTTCGAGCCCAGCCTCGGCATGGCCTCGTATCCTTTGTTTGAGAGTCTACCTTCGGCTTAGTCTTTCTTTGAAAGCTCACCTTCGGATTGGTCTTTCTTTGTCGAGCCCACCTTCGGCATGGTCTCATACCCTTTGTATCTCCCCAGCATGGTCCGCCTTTAGCCGGTCTACCTTTTCGAGTTCGCCTTTGGCCGTTCTCGTTTATCCTTATGTCCCAAATTTAGTCCGCCTTGGGCCGGTCTGCCTTTCCGAGTTCGCCTTCGGCCATTCTCGTATTCGCATTATTTCATCATCCCCGCAGGGTGCAAAATTTTCAGGTTATTTTGGTATTCAATCTCCGTGTATCCCGATCGTCTGAAAGTCGTTGCTTCCTTACCCTCGGATCCAAGAAGTTTGAATAGGGGCAGCTGTAACACCTCAAAATTTGCCCTTTTGCTTCTAACCTAACTGGTTTATGCTTCCTTTCATTTGCATTATCATTCCTGCATTTGCATTGTCCTTTTGAGCATGGGATCAAGGTATTCTCTAGCAGCTCACGGCATCATCAGTTCCAGTATAATTTTTAACAGTGTTCAGAGCCAAGCAGATAGGTTTCCAAGTCTTTTGAGCATTTATTTTGCTCATTGAGCGATTGGATGATCAGAAACCCCGACAGTCGATTTTTGATCAGCTATTCAGCACCAGACGGTTGTTATCAACAGTTTAATCCGAGTGCGAAAAACATTTCGCAGCATATTTCAAGTGTATTCCAGTGGTAATATCAGTCGGCAAGTTTCAGAGGTCTATCATGGTCCAGAACAGGTGGAACCGGGCGAATATCCAAGTTTCCCTCCTTTTGGCGCCAATTTTGAATTTTTGAATGCAGTAATCAATTACTCAAAGTGAGTAACCGATTACTCTGGGCGAAATTGCAAAAATGTGGCATTTTCAGCACTGCAGAATTTTGGAGTATTTTGTGGTCATGTGCTTGGCTTGTGCATGTGTGGGAAGGATCTAGAATTGATCTATTTTCATAATTTTCCATCTAAAAAATTCAAATTCTTTCCACTCCAATTCCACATTTCATTTCCTAATCCACTTTTCACCCTAATTTCCGCTCACTTAACCTCACTCCCAACCCAAACTTAACTCCTAACCTAGGGGTTATTTAAACCAATTCATTCCAAACCTCTTGAACCTACATCATTTTCACTCTCCAATTTTTCAGAATTTCTCTCAATTCTATCTCATTTTTTCCACTTTTCATCTTCATCTTCAACCCCTCACCAAAGCTCCATATCCATAGATTCACAAATTCTTCATTGGAATTTGTGAATTCTTGAGCTAAACCTCCATCACATCATCATTCTTGGTTCAATTCTGATATAGCTAATGGTTTGGATCTTGGAATCACTTTTGGGAGCAGCTTTTGATTATTTGGAGTGTTCTTGCGTGGATCTTGAAGTTTCTTGCTAGGATCTTGAAGATTATTGTATAGATCTCTGGTTTTCTTGCTTGGATTCACCAATTTTCTGCTCAACAATCACCAAGGCAAATCTCAGCCTTGTAGGTTGGTTTTCCTTAGATCTATGTTTGATTTAGCTTAATTTCAACTTATGCAATGTAGATCCTTGGTTTGTGATGTGATTTGATCCATTTGCTTGATTTGATTTGTGATCTTGTTGTTTGATTGATGAAATTGGTGTTTGATTACTGATATTTGATGTGAATTTCGTGATTAATTGATTGCATGATCATTTGGATGTTTGCATAAGTGATTGGATGCTGAAATGTGCTTTTCAAAGTTGATTTTCTGCCTCTGTTTCAGTGGTAATCGATTACCCTAACAGAGTAACCGATTACTCTGCCTAATTTTCACGTTTTTGGTCAAATTTTAACTGAGTAACCGATTACTCAAAGTGAGTAATCGATTACCACTGCTGCAGAGTGATATTTTCTTGTATTTTCTTGGTCGTTTGAGATCCGATGCATGCCTAAACTTCATGGATTGATGCATTGATGACTTGCGGACTATTCTTGAGCTGTTGCACATCACACTATTGCATGAACACGATTCTTCGACGCGCGAGTCTTGGTTTTCGTCGATAAATGTTTACGTTTGCGTTGTTGATTAATTGATGCGATGAACACATAACACACACTTCTTAAGCATGTTGATAGTGACTCGTTGTTGATGTTGCTGGAGTTGTTTGTTTGAACTTGATTGCGTGCATTTAATTTCATGAGATACATGCTTGTTTTCAATTTTGTTCATATGCTTGATGTTGTGCATCCTCTCATGATGAGGTGCATTCTTTCATGTTGTCTCTAAGTGTTGTTTGCCATGATATATGATGTGTTTGTAATCATAATGTATGATGTTTGATGCGTGTTTGCTTTTCCATGCTTGATTCGTATTCAAATGTATCGCATGCTGCCCTGTTTCTACAACTGTCTATGTGTATGTGTGCTGTTGTATGTGCTGCTGGCTGATATTTTACACCCTTTCTTGTGCTGAATTGTATGCTGTTATAAGCTGTGCTGCTTGTGGGCTGCTTTTTACCGCTGTTTTGGTGCAGGAACGTTGTGGTAGCTGCTGTTTTTATTTATTCGCTTCCTTTCCTCCTTCGTCTCCTTCACTCTTTCTCTTCCCTTGAATCTCAAGACTTGTTTAAGTCTTGGATTCACTCCCTTAGAGCTTCCTAGTCCAACTTAATTTTCGATTAAGCTTGGAGTAGGATTAGCATTAGGTTTCCCTTTGCATGCTAACTTAGGTAGAAGTTCCCCTTTTAACCTCAACTATAGGGCCACCTTTGCATGATAACATTAGGAACATTTAGTTTCCCCTTAGTGTTTTCTTTTTCCTTTGAGTATTCCCTTCTCATCTCATAACACTTCTAAAACACTTAATAAATATAACGAATACTGCGCTTGAGCCTTAAGTGTAGGACATGAAGAACGAGGGGTCTCCCCTCCTCTTCTAGAGTGTTTAACATACGTCCCATTTGGGGGCGACCATGCGATTCACTCGTTCCCGCATGGTAGACTTTAGTACAATGTAAGTTACGAACTAACTCAATCCACTTCTGTCTAAAAAACACAAAAACAAACTCAAACCTTTTTCATCCTTCGGGATCGTTAACTTCAAATCATTTTCAAAAAAGGCACGTTACTTCCGTCTCGTCGCAAACAGGCATCGACCCTAACTGCCGGACGCGAATCTAACGTCGCTCATAAAAAACACTAACCGACCTCGTTAGGTCGAACTACGACTGCTCTGATTTCCTCTCTCTAGTCCGATTGAGGATACGTAGGCACAAGACGATGATGTCTTGGCGAGCAACCTCCCCCCTTAGTTCGTGTCCGAACTACGTTGACTCTGACTTTCCCATTGCACGAGGGAATACGTAGGCATAGGACGAGAGATGTCCTATCGAGTCACTTCCTTTTCTTTTCTTCTTCATTTCTTCGTTCTCCTCCGTTCCCGTTCCTTCTCGTTTCCAGTAGCAGTGGAGCTCCAGATGACGACACCCTTTGATCGAGACAACAAGCGTGGATCCCGTCGAGTACGATGGACGTGTGTGGTGTTAACATCTTCCCTTCGCGTAACCGATTCCCTTACCTGTTTCTCTTGGTCGTGAGACCATGTTCTTCTCCCTTCCCTCAGGTTTACGCAGTGTTTCCTTTCCCTCTCTTGGGATAAATACACATTGTTGGCGACTCTGTTTTCCGCGCCACTTTCGCGTTTGTACCATGGATGCAAATCCTCGAGAGCGACACTTGTCTAGAGTGTTCTCTACTCCGGGAAGAGCAAAAGTTATAATATTACAACGGTTAGTAATAATAACCGTAGCGATACCCCTTATACTTGGTACAAGGTTCAACTCCAGGCAATAACATTTTTCTATTTTACGTAATTATAGAAAAATGTTGTTGCCTGGAGTTGAACCTTGTACCAAGTATAAGGGGTATCACTACGGTTAATATAACTAACCGTTGTGATATTATTAAAATAATATATATACTTATCATTAAGGTTATTTTAGAAAACCGTTGTGAAATATTTACCTATATAAGGGAATTAACTTTCCCTTATTGACAGTAGCGCTGTTTCCTTCACAGCGAAACCCTAGCACCCATTTTTTCTGTACATTTTTGGCAGCAAACTTCATCTTTTTTTAGAATCCGCGAAAAGAAATACAAGAAGTATGAAGCTTTTGATTTAAGCTTCTTCCTCTTTGTATTTCTTCTTGCAGAATCTAAAACTAGATGAACATGGTGATGATGTTCGCGGTAGCAAGCGTAATGTACATATTGTTTATGGAAAATAAGGTATTCTTCTACTTCAATCTTTTTGTTAGATAGTTCCTATTATCTCGTTTGCTTCATGTTGTTTGTGTTGATTGTTCTCATTTTGTGCAGATTCGACTTCAATGCTTCACAAGCAAGGTGAACTTCATTGTAATGGTACAGTCCCACTTCTCAGGGTTTTGTTTCAACTTTTGCTTGTTTTTTTTAATACTAACTAATTTTCTTCACTGCTTCCCACTTCTTAGGGTTTGTTTCACATGGTGATGATGATGGTGGTACATATATATGAATTCATTCTGATAAGGTACATATATATGAATTCATTCTGATATTGTATATGAAATTAGTTTATTATATACTATGTATATTGTTTGTTTCACTATCCTTTTATTGAAAATGCAATCAGTTAAATTGATATAGAACATTAGTTTATTATATACTATGCATATTGTATATAGTTAAATTGAATACTAACTAATTTTCTTCATTGCTTCCCACTTCTTAGGGTTTGTTTCACAAGGTGATGATGATGGTGGTACATATATATGAATTCATTCTGATAAGATACATATATATGAATTCATTCTGACATTGTATATGAAATTTAGTTTATTATATACTATGTATATTGTTTGTTTCACTATCCTTTTATTGAAAATGCAATCAGTTAAATTGATATAGAAACTTATAATCTGAAAATTAAGATGTATTTGAAAACCAACCTTTATCATGTCAATGTTTTCCGAATTGCATCCATTTCATTCAGCACATTGTATGTTCCATAACATAAAATTTATGGTTCAATGGTCTGTTTGCTTCAATTTATCGATATCTACAATTCTACTTTACCTCATCGTCGTTTCTAATCATCGTGGTTGTTAAGATCATGATTGTTATGATGATAAAATCGCGATGATTTGTGGCGATGATGAGGTAAACTATAATAAAAGATATCGATGGATTGAAGGAAACCGACCATTGAACCATAAATTTTATGTTAAGGAACATAAAATGTGCGGAATGAAATGGATGCAATTCGGAAAACAGTGGTGTGTTTAAGTTGGTTTTCAAGAACAGTTTAATTTTCAGATTATATAGTTCTTTACCAATTTTAATGGTTGTATTTCTTTAATTAGGTGTATGGTAAATCAAGCCATATACATTTTTATTTAATAAACTAAGGGTACATTCCACAACGGTTGAGACTCATAATCGTTGTGATAGTTAATATATATTACAACGGTTGAAATACGTAATTGTTGCAATATAACGCGCGCTTTCAAAAATATAACAACGGTTTCCAGACCGTTGTAGAAACAACAAACTTACAACGACAATCTACATAACAACGCCTTCGCCCGCGTCATTATATGTCATTCCTAACCGTTGTTAAATAGGTTTTTCGTAGTAGTGTGGAAAGTTTTCTTTACAAGTTAATTGTTATACTTAAGCACACACTGAGACATAATTATTTTGTATTCTGAGCCTTTTAAGCCACCCTTATTATTATAATTATCCTTTTTTAGCCTCATTGAGCATTAGCCCTTTCTTTTTGTAACAACTATACTATAAGCCCTTACGTCTAAATAATTTTTTATCTTTCACATTTATTTGGAGTTAGGTAGTGATTTCAATATTGAATATATGCTAAAGATCTAAGTTTGAAGTTGCTCATGGAATAACAAGATTTTATGTTTGAGGCAGTGATTCTACTATAAATGAAAGTAGTGAAACTTGACAAAAAGCTCAAAAGAATGAAAAAAAAAGCTTAGGACCATCGAAAAGATATAATTAAAAAAATGATGAATAAATTAAAAAATGGGTATCATTATGAAGTCATGTTCAAGAATTTAGTACCACTTCTGAAGTATAATCCCATGGTAACAAGAAAATAAATTGTGAAAGAGAATGAACAATTGTAAAATAAAAGTGTTTTTAACTCCAAATTATTAACCTATTATTTCCCCAAAAAAAATCTCAACCTTAACCTATGCCACATTACAAACCTCAAGACCTCAAACATGTATCTTATAACTTTGATTTGAATAACAATTTAGAAGTTTTAGAAAAGTGGTTGACATATAAATAAATGTGGTACACGTATCGTAATTAGTTTGTTTTGTGAACTAGGGTAAAAATTGGATAAAATAAACTATCATTTAGAAAGTATGATAAGATAAGTGATTAGACCCCCTTGGATTTCTTTGTATATCTTTGTGTCATTAATTCCTGTCTGGACCCATATTGATATCCCTAGATATCATGACTATTCTAACAATATAGTTGCATACAATCTCTTGATACATACCGCATTTTGAAATATTACAATCCTCCAATATATTGGGCGTAATCCAAGTGGTGAAGGTTTGAAAGAACACTAGTATGTCTGTCACAACTAAGTATACCTAATGTATATCAATATAAATAGTTTTCTAATAGTATTGGTGTTGTGAATCGATATCGTCAAGAACAAATAAAAATATGAGAAAGATTGAGTTTCTTTAACAAATATAAGAAATCATATTAGGTTTACGAAAAAGAGAGAGGAGAAGAGGAAGAAGAAGAATCAGGATTAGTTATAACTATTTTACTATTCACATTCTCTATTAGGGTTCAAAGATTACAAGTGAATATCAACAACCAAAACTCTCTCTCAACAACCTGAGAGAAACAATCTATTTATAAACTACTAAACTAACTTAAGCAACAAGCTAACTTAAAAAATTAGCCCAAAGGGCTACCCTAATTAAACATGCTAACTTAAATACTAAGCTAACATATTTCGACAACATGATTGAACAAACTTCGACTACAACATGCACAACTTCGACTTCGACTTAGCTCTTCGACTTTGATATAGCTCTTCGACTTCGACAAAGTTTTCTACAACACTAGCTTATAAACCATTAGCTACAAGTCTCCACCTTGGAACAAATTCTAAACCATGAAACCAACTAGTTGTCATCATGCAGCTTTATCAACTGCATACAGTGGAAGAACTTGCTACTTGGCAATGTCTTGGTGATCATATCAGCAACATTCTCATCAGTCAGAACCTTAAGCACTTGGACTTCTCCAAGCTTGATTATCTCTCTGATGAAATACAACCTCACATCGATGTGCTAGGTTCGCTCATGATAGGATGAATTCTTTGACAAGTGTATTGATCTTTGGCTATCACATTTAACAGTGATAACTTGACCGTGATGTTTCAACTCCTTATAAAAACCTTCAAGCCACAATGCTTCTTTCACAGCTTCAGTGAAGGCAATATACTCCACTTCAGTGGTTGATAAGGTAACAATCTTCTGATGTGTTACTTTCCAACTAATTGTCGTGCCAAACATAATGAACACATATACATAGATTTTCTGGAATCCATATAACCTGCATAATCAGAGTCAACAAAACCTTCGATTTCGACTTTGCTATCATCATCACAGGCTCCACCATAAATAAAGACTCTGCTCGGATACCCATTTAACAATTTCCAGTGTGCCTTTCCAGGATTGGCCATATAACTACTTACAAGGCTAACTCCATACGTTATGTCTGGCCTCGTACATACCATATCATACATCAAATAACCTACTATACTAGCATATGGAATGTTACTCATATAGGCTCTTTTAACTTCAGTACTAGGACTTTGAGTCATAGTTAGTTTGTACTGAGAATTAGTCGGTGTTAGAACAAACTTTAAATTTGACATAACACACTCGTCTAGAATCTTTTTCAGGAGTGTCTCTTAAGATGAGCATAATCTCTACTATTTTTATCGCTATAGATATAAATCCCAATTATTTCGGAGGCAGCTCCCAAATCCTTCATGTCAAACTCCTTGTCGAGTTCAACCTTCACCTTCATAACATCCTCGAAATTGTTGCTTTCTATGAGAAAGTTATCCATATAAAGCAACAAAATAGCAAGTGAATTTCCAAGTCGAAATCTAAGGTAAACACAGTGGTCGAACTGGCTCCTAGTGAAGCTTATGTGTGCTATGAACTTCTCGAATCTCTTATTCCATTTTTGAGGAGATTGTTTCAGGTCATTGTTAGCTCCTAATATCGACGTCTAACATTGGACTAAGATTATTATTCAAAGAGATGGAATTTTGAAGTTATTTAAGACTTCAACAGGAATGGTATTTTCAGATAGTCTAGTCGAAAGTGTCCTTGTGCAGAAGAGACATGTTCTATGGACTTAGAAATATTTTTAACAAATTGGAGATATGTTTTGACAGAGGGCTGACTGGTGACGTTCGATTCAAAGATTCAAATTCAAATAATGGAGGGAACTTTGTCCTTATCCATTTGAGAGAAGGGGACACATGTAGAGCATTTGAAGGGCGAAGACATGCAGAATGACATTTGTCTCGCTCTAATTAGTAGGTTGTTAGGGGTAGTTTTTTCTGACTATTATAAATAGCAAGTCTTAGTGTTAGGATTTGTGTGTGTTAAAGTTGTACAAATTTCTCAAATCACTCAAAGTATTCGTGTGTAGAGAAAAGAGTTTCTGAAGAAATGTACGTTTTATGTAACACCATTTTTCTTATTCAATGCAATTTAATTAATCTTTGCCCAGAAATTTATCTTTTTTCCTTTACTTTGTTAAGTCATTTTCCAATACACTTTTAATTACTGCCTCACATTACTTTTCCTTCAGTAGTGTCGAAATAACCCTTTTCTTGATTATGAAAACTGTCGAAGTGTTTATCGTTTTCCAAATATCCTTTTAAATTACTTAGCACATGTCCTAGGATTTAGTGTGGTTGATCCTGCAAGTTACCCATTTTTTTATAAAGTTGGTAGACCAGAGGTTGTTTGCTATTTTTCACAGTAAACAACCATATAACGACCTATTCAGCTTGCACACATAATATTCCTTTCCCTTTTCTGCATACTCTTTAGGTTGCCTCATCAGGATTGTTTTATCTAGGTCACCATACAGGAAATTTGTATTCACATCCATCTGTTCAAGTTCTAGGTCGAACTTCGCCACCATAGCAAGCAACTTTCGAATGGATATATGCTTTAAAATAGGTGATAACATATCATTGAAGTTAACGCCTTATTTATGAGTGAACCCCTTAGCAACCAACCTTGACTTAAATCGCTTAGACATCACTCCTTCGATTCCTTCCTTAACCTTGAAAATCCACTTAAAACTGACTAACCTGGCCCCTGCAAGTTTCTCGATCAACTCCTAAGTGTTATTATCATGAAGAGATTTCATCTCATCATCCATTGCTTTCATCCATTCAGTCTTGTCTCGACTCCTCATAACTTCCTTATAGTCACTAGGTTCTTCGTCTAAAACCTCAGTTGCAGAGATTCAGGCATAAGCTATAAGATCTGCATAACCAAATCTCTGAGGTGGCTTGATGACTCTTCTCGACCCGTCTCTTGCCAGCAGGAAGTCAATAGCAGTCTCCTCATCTTCATCAGCACCTTGTGCTTCTTTGAGCTCATCTAGGTTATGCAATTCAGCATCACTATGCTCCACCTCATCAGGAATCTCTTTCTGTTTCAGCTCTTTTCTAGAAATCTTAGTACTTCGGCCAATGTCATCAGTTTTCTTGAAAGCCATCTCACCTTCATTGAAAACTACATCTCGACTTGTGATACACCTCCTGTGACCTGACTCTAGGCACCACGACCTATAAGCTTTGACTCCTTCGGGGTATCCAAGAAACATACATCTCAGAGCTCTAGGTTCGACCTCGTCTTACCTAATGTGAGCATAGGCTAAATAGTCAAATACTCTGAGTTTGTCGAGACTAGGTGGATGTCCTAACCACACATCTTCAGGTGTCTTCATTCCCAAGGCAGTCGATGGACACCTATTTATCAGGTATGGTGCAGTCACATCAGCTTTTACCTAAAACACCTTCTTCAATCCTGCACTAACCAACATGCATCTAACCTTTTCCAGAATGGTTCAATTTAACCATTCAGCCAAACCATTTTGTTGGGGAGTACCTGCATTAAATTTGTGCCTTGCAATGCCAGACTCAGCACAATAGCTTTTGAAAGCCTCATTGCAAAATTCAAGACCATTACCGGTCCTCAACCTCTTTACCTCCTTTCTAGTTTGGTTTTTGATCAACGTCTTCCAACTTTTAAAATTTTCAAGAGTTTCATCCTTAGTCTTCTGGATGAATACCCATAACTTTCTGGAATAATCATCAATTATGGATAGGAAATACTTTACACCTGAGTGTGAAGGATTCCTTACAGGCCCCCAAAGATTGGTATGAACGTAATTAAGGGATCCATGTATTCTTTGTTTACCTTTGTTAAACTTTACCCTACATGATTTACCAAATACACAAGATTCATAAAACTCCAGTTTTTCAACCTTGTCACCACACAACAGATTTTGTTTCAACAATTCGACCAGGCCTCTTTCACTGATATGGCCAAGTCGTTTGTGCCACAGCTCAGTCTTCGACATAGGTTTTGTGGATGCCACATCTACTCAACCACTTAAAACCTCAGCCTCAAGGGTATACAAGCCTTATTTCTTCATGCCTCTCAAGACTTCCTTCGACCCCTTCATTACCCTTAAGATATTTTTATCTCATTTAAACACATATCCTTTCTTGTCGAATTCACCAAGAGAAATCAAATTCCGCTTAAAATCAGGTACATACCTGACATCATTTAATAACCTTATTGACTCATCATGGAGCTTGAATATGACAGATCTAATTCTCGCAATCTTGTAGGCTTTGTTGTTTCCCAACAACATCGATCCACCATCTTGCTCACATAATTCGTCAAACACGTCTTTGTTTAGAGTTATGTTCCAAGTACAACCTGAATCCATAATACACTCATTGCTAGAGTCGCTGCTTGAAAGCACCAGGACATCAAATGATTCATAACCACTTTGTATAATGGCTGCATTACCTTTCCACCATGATTATTCAGATGTTCAAGACACATCTTCTTGTATTACCCTGATTCATACAATGATAACACCTAATAGTAGAAGCATTACCACCATAAGAATTTTATAGAACTTTACCCTTGTTCTTTTCAAACTTATCTTCTTTCTTCATGAATTCCCCTTTGACGGACAAACCTTCACCAACAAAAGATGGTTTATGCTCCTTTCGTTTGTTCAAATCCTTAGAGTACAAGTCAGATTGAACATCTTCAAAGGTCAATGAATTTCTTCCAAACAAGAGAGTTTCTTTAAAGTGAGCATGAGACTTAGGTAAAGCACACAACATCAGCAATGTTTGATCTTCATAATCGATCTTGACCTTAATATTTTCAAGATCAAGAATCAACTTGTTGAACATATCCAGCTGCTCAGCCAAGACTTTGTCTTTACTTATCTTGAACGAATACAAAGCTTGCTTCAGGTATAGACGATTGACCAATAATTTCGTCATGTATAAACCTTCGAGTTTCGTCAAAACACCAGCTGCACTTTTCTCCTTTGAAACCTGCCAGAGAACCTTATCACCAAGGCTCAATATTATGGCACTTTGGGCTTTTTCGATCATCGTCGTCTTCTCCTTGTTTGTTAAGGCAACATCTATCTTCTTCGACCATTTCAACGCTTATAACAAACCCTGCTGAACCAGTATGGTTTGCATCTTCAAGCGCCACAAACCAAAATCATTCACACCGGTGAATTTCTCAATCTCATACTTTATTGACAGTATATTCTTTTCCACGCTCACCGCACCAATTTGTTGTGAATCGATGTCGTCAATAACAAATAAAATATGAGAAAGATTGAGTTTCTTGAACAAACACAAGAAACCCTATTAGGTTTTACGAAAGAGAGAGAGAAGAAGGAAGAAGAAGTATCAGGATTGGTTATAACTGTTGTACTATTCACTTTCTTTATTAGGGTTCAAAGATTACAAGTGAATATCAAAGACCAAAAGTCTCTCTCAACAACCAGAGACAAACAGTCTATTTATAGACTACTAAGATAACTTAAACAATTAGCCCAACGGGTTGCTGCAATTCATCATGCTAACATAAATACTAAGCTAACACATTTCAACAACATGCTTGAACAAACTTTGACAACAACATGGACAACTTCAATTTCGACATAGCTCTTCGACTTCAACAGAGTTTGCTATAACACTAGTTTATAACCCATAAGCTACAATTGGGTTCAATAACATCAACAATAAGTCCTCAAATACAATTTGATATTGTTTCACTCATTTTCAATTAACAGAAAATTATTAAGCTGAATAAATTAAATAATAAAAGATATTTTTTTGATCATTGAAATGAATCTTTTTAAGCGAATCTCATGGTTCACACAATTATAGATAATTTTCATCCAAAGAGCCTAATAAAATAAAACTAGAATGTAATTCATAGGGAAATCATGGAAATGTGTATGTGTGTGTGTGTGTGTGTGTGTGAGTGAGAGAGAGAGAGAGAGAGAGAGAGAGAGAGAGAGAGAGCCATCACCAAACGGGTTCTTGTCATTTTGAAGAAGAATGTTGAGTTTGGTTGCAGCTTCTTGACCCTTTACAAGCTCTTTGATTATCACACTCTTTCTCACACTTTCCGGGATATTATTATTCAATTTTTGCATAAGCTTTTGTGGCTAAAGATATGTTTGACTTTTCTTGAAATTAAATCACAAATTTGTCAAAATGTCGACAGGCCAAAGACAGACATTTTTTAATAGTAAAAAATTTGCTTTACACTTGACAACCACATAATTGAATTATATAATAGGCATTAAGCATAAAAAGGCTACAACTGTGTATATATCACTTACACGACGACATAATAACATTTACACTTTGTTACCTTAATTAGAATATTGGTCATTCATTTAAGAATATTTGTTGTTTATTGTATTGATTACAATTTTAATACATTAGGAACTTTTGCTTATTTCCTTGCAATCACACTAATTGGTGATTGTGTGTTTGTACCTGTGCCTTGTATCGATTTCTCAAGACTAACAATAAGTTGAATTCTTTTATGTTTTTCAAAGCTCTTTAAGCTTAACAACAATTTTTTTCGATCCCAAAAATGACCACAGCCACATCAGATGCTTATATCATCAACCCACCACCACCACCACCACCTAGAAATTAGTTGGTGTTCCTCAATGTTGGCTCTCAAATATACATCAAACTTATTGGTGAGAATTATCCAGTATGAATCATTCAATTTCGTGCCCTTATTACATGTTATGACATATTTAGTCATGTTGATGGCCCAAAACCATGACTTTCCCAAACTCTACCAAATGCTGCAACCACAAATTCTTATTGCACTCACTCGATCCGGCAAGATCAACTTATACTTCATGTTATAATGTCATATGTTGTTGCAACAGTTGTAACCCATCTTGGCACTATACCCAATGCAAAACAATCTTAGGACATTATCAAACTATGTATGCTGGAAAATCCAAGATCTACATTATGGCTTTAAAACAATGCATTTTGACCTTTGGGAAAGGAACTCAATCAATGGATGCTTACCTTTAAGGTATTAAAATTATTGCTGATGAATTGTCTATTATTGACAATCCACTTGATTCAACAGATATGGTTATTCACACCTTGAATAGTCTCACAACTGAATATTGTGAGATTGCTGATGCACTACAAATTAGAGAAAGTCCCATTGAATTTGCTAAACTCCATGAAAAAAATCACGAACTTTGACATGTTATTGCACCGCGAGGAACCAACTTTGTCAGATCCTTCTGTTGTTATAGAAAATGCAACATCAAGATTCTGTGGCCACCAACATCAGTCTAGGTACAATGGAAATTGCACCTCTCATACTTCTGCTGAAACAAATAAAGCACAAGTTGTTTGTCAATACTACATTAAACATAATCATATTTCAAGAAATTGCTTCAAAATCAAGAGTTATCCTAGGAGAAATGGAGGCATACTTCAAGCAAACACAACTACTCACCAGCCTACACCATATCATCCTAACTGGATCACTGACACCGGAGCATCTCATCACATTGCTCAAGATTTTGGAGCATCTCACTTTGGTTGATTCCTACCTTGGTTCAAACCAAGTATTAGTTGATGATGGAATAGGTTTGGAAATTACTCACATTAGTCACACAACTTTGAAGACTAAACACAAATACCTTCATATCAATCAAGCATCAAGTGTACCAAATGTGAAATATAGTTTTCTCTATGTTTCCAAACTATGCAAAACTGACAACTGTTTTGTTGAATTTTTTCCCTCTTATTTTGTTGTGAAGAACTTGAACTCGGGTCAAGCTCTGGTGTAAGGACCAAATAAGCAAGATATCAACCAATTTCTATGTCAAATCACTCCACACAATAATCCTACAACATTTGATACCAGTCTCCACCCCACCTCAACATGGCATCACAAACTAGGACATCCCTCTTCAGCTATTATGAAACATCTGACAGTCGACCCTCAATTACCAATAAAACTCCCCTCGTCTCATAAATGTAGTTCTTGTTATTATTCTAAAAGTCACAAATTACCTTTCTCAAATCACCATATTAGAAGTAGTAGACCTTTAGAACTTATTTATTAAGATGTATGTGGCCCATCTCTTATTAACTCATTAGATGGCTATCTCTATTATGTAATTTTTAATGATCATTTCTCAAAGTATGTATGGTTGTATCCTATGAAAAATAAATAAGATGTTTTTAATATTTTAACCCAATTTAAAACCATTATGGAAAAACATTTTAGTTTCCTTATACTTACTTCTCTTCTGATAATGGTGGAAAGTTTGTAAAATTAAAGCATTTCTTGGAAACACATGGCATCTCTCACTTAACCACACCTCCTCACACACCTGAAATCAATGGCACTGTTGAAAGACGACAATGACACATTTTTGAAACTAGTAGAGCACTACTCCATCATGTTAAACTATCTAGCCAATTATGGAGTTTTTCTTTCAACACATCCACATATCTCATAAATAGAATACCTACCATCAGCCTTCACATGAAGTCACGTTATGAAGTCTTATTTAACAAACTACATGATTATAATAAACTACATGCATTTTGATGTCTATGTTTTCCTTGGTTAAGACCTTATTGAAGGGAAACCGTGATCCAAAATGCAGCGAAAATTTAAATTTTCCCTTTAGTGATCCTTACGAATGGGCATGGTCAGTGATATAAACCATTACCTCTTGTGACGATTAAACATTTAATGCTGAATTGAAGGAGTGATCACAAGCATTTAATGATAAACATCGCCTCTACTCAATCCACACGAACAGATTCCTTCAGTCTTAGTGCTAGCTGCTATGATTGAAGGCTTTGAGTGGGAGAGATAAGGAAGATACAGTTGTAAATAGGAATTAGTTTGTTACTAGAATAAGGGTTTGTTCCTAGAATAAGGGAAATAAACCAGAAATTGATTTGTTCTCATTAAATGTAATTATTTAGTGTAATTACCTGCATAGCCCTGTAACCTCTATATATACAAGAAATAACAATGAGAAAGGTATCAAGCCAACAATTCTTGACATGGTATCAGCCTCGTCAATCAAACCTGTGATTTTCTGGTTCTGATCATTTTTTTCTCTAGAATTGTCGCTCCAGTTTTGTAGTTCATCGTTTCTGGGTCCGGATCGATCACCGTGGAATTTGTTCCGTACAGATGCCATCGTGATTCTGGGGTTAGGGTTTCGGTTTGATTTGCAATCCTTTCACGAATCATGATTTTGGGTCGTGTTTGGATTTTTTTCGGTTGCAATTTTGATTATGTGGTTCTTGGATAATTTTGGTTTGAGATTCTGGATCATGATTATCTTTTGGTTCTGCTGCGGTTGCACTGTTTGTGGATTGTGGATTGGGGTCATTACTGTTCGTGGCAAATTTTTGTTTGTTTGCGGTTATGGTGAATTGTTATCCTGTACAGTGAATTACTGCTTGAATTATTTGTATACTGTTGCAGCGAATCTTGGGAACATCCTAATTGTTATATTATAATAATAATAATAATTATTATAATAATAATAATAATTATAATAATAATAATTATAATAATCATCTATTAATTTGTGAGGTTGAATTTTGCTGCATAATAATTTCGATGACTTCCGAAAAAGAATGAGATAATTTTTGTGTTTGTTTTACCGACAAGAATTATTCTGCGTGGGAATTTCAATTCAAGATGTATGTTAGAGGAAAGGGATTATGGAGTCACTTAGATGATGTTTCTAAGGCTCCGACGGAGAAAACTGCCTTAGATGCATGGGAAACTCAAGATGCTCAAATCATCACTTGGATTCTCAACAGTATTGATCCTCAGATGATAAATAATTTGCGCTCTTTTTCAACTGCTCAGGAAATGTGGAATTATCTGAAGCCCATTTAAAATCTGGACAATTCAGCAAAACGTTTTCAGTTGGAGCTAGACATAGCCAACTACAAACAGGGTGATTTCTCTATTCAAGAATATTATTCTGGTTTTTTGAATCTCTGGACAGAACACTCTGTTATTATCCATGCTAATGTTCCCAAAACCTCTCTCCGGCTGTTCAAGAGGTCTACAACACAAGTAGACGAGATCAATTTCTCATGAAACTTCGTCCAGAATTTGAGGTTTTCAGAGCTGCTTTGCTCAATAGGAATCATGTTCCTTCTTTGGATACTTGTGTTGGTGAACTTCTAAGGGAGGAACAACTTCTACTTACTCAAGGAACCATGTCTCATGATGTTGTCAGTTCCGAACCTGTGGCAATTGCATATGTTGCTCAAAGTTGAGGAAAGGGTCATGATATGCGACAAGTCCAATGTTTTTCTTGCAAACGATTTGGACATGTTGCTCGCAACTGTAGTAACAAGTATTGCAACTATTGTAAACAACAGGGTCATATTATCTCTGACTGTTCCACACGTCCTCCCCGACCAGTACAACGTCTAGCTCAGGCATTCCATGCCACTACCAACTCTGCAGTTGGTTCTCTCCCTGCTAATGCATCTAATGGTGGTGCTCTACAACCTGAAATGTTTCAACAAATGGCACTTTCTGCTATTTCTGCCTTGGGAATTTCGGGTAAGCCTTCTAATGTTTCTCAACCATGGTTTCTTGATTCTGGTGCATCGAATCACATGACGGGTTCCTCTGAATACTTGAACAATTTACATTCTTATAATGGTAATCAACAAATTCAAATTGCTGATGGTAATAAACTTTCTATCACTGATGTTGGTGACATAAACTCTAACTTTCGTGACGTGCTTGTATCACCCGGACTTGCTTCCAACTTATTGTCTGTTGGTCAACTGGTGGATAACAATTGTAATGTAAATTTTTCTCGTGTTGGTTGTGTTGTGGAAGAGCAGGTGTCGGGGAAGGTGATCGCGAAGGGGCCTAAAGTGGGAAGATTGTTTCCACTCCAGTTTAGTTCTAGTCATTTATCTTTTGCTTGTAGTAATGTTTTCAACTCGTATGAGGATTGGCATAGAAAATTGGGCCATCCAAATTCTGTTGTTTTGTCTCATTTATTTAAATCTGGTTTGTTGGGAAATAAACATGTTTGTACAACTTCTATTTCATGTATTGTTTGCAAGTTGCCTAAAAGTAAAACACTTCCCTTTCTGTCAGGTTCTCATCGTGCCCCACTTGTTTTGAGATGATTCATAGTGATGTGTGGAGAATGTCTCCTGTAGCATCTCATGCTCACTATAAATATTTTGTCACATTTATTGATGATTACAGTCGTTTTACTTGGATATATTTTCTTAGATTTAAGTCTGAAGTGTTTTCTATGTTTCAGAAGTTTTTGACATATGTTGAAACTCAATTTCAAGGAAGTGTTAAAATTTTTCAATCTGACTCTGGTGGAGAGTATATGTCTCATGAATTTCAGGAGTACCTTCAACAAAAAGGAATAGTGTCTCAATGATCTTGTCCAAATACTCCTCAACAAAATGGGATGACAGAGCGAAATAATCGTCATTTGCTAAATGTAACACGTACCTTACTTCTTCAACCTTCTGTGCCATCCCGATTTTGGGTAGAGGCTCTTTCCACTGACGTATTCTTGATCAATCGTCTTCCTTCTATAGTTATTGATTTTGATTCTCCCTTCTTTCATCTATTTAAAACTCAGCTTGATTATAGTGATTTACATACTTTTGGATTTGTGTGTTTTGTTCACTTACCTCTGTTTGAATGACATAAACTTGGAGCACAACTTGTTCAATGTGCATTTATGGGGTATAGCAACTCTCATAAGGGGTTTGTGTGTTATGATGTCTCTAATCACCTCTTTCGAGTTTCTAGGAATGTTACATTTTTTGATAATTAATTTATGTCTCATTCTCTTTCTCCTGCCACAAATTATATTGCTATTCTTCCTAATTTTCCCTTTATGCCTAAATCTATAGAACGTTACAAACCAGGAATTACATATGCCAGACAATGTAGAAAACAAGTTCCCACGGCCCATCTTGACAGTGATCCACCACCTGATCCTGAACCGGTCGAACCACAACATTCTGGTCAAATATCTAAAGCACCAGATAGATATTCACCAGACAGGTATGATTCCTCACATACTTCTCTGACTGCCTCATTGTCTAGCATATCTATTCCTACTTGTTATGCCCAGACTGTTAAAGATGTGCGATGGATAAAAGCAATGAATGAGGAACTTCAGGCTCTTCAAGAGAATTTTACATGGGATATTGTCTCTTGTCCCCCTGATATTAAACCCATAGGCTGCAAATGGGTGTATTATGTGAAACTGAATTTTGATGGATCTCTCAATCGTTTCAAGGCTCGATTGGTTGCCTTAGGAAATAAGCAGGAATACGGAATTGATTATGATGAACATTTGCACCAGTTGCCAAAGTGACCTTTGTTTGTACAATACTCTCTATAGCTGCTTCTAACGGGTGGTCTCTTCATCAAATGGATGTGAAAAATGCTTTTCTTCATGGTGACCTGACGAAATATATTTAATGACTCCTCCTCAAGGTTTATTCTCGTCATCTAAGGGTGTGTGCGAGCTCAAACACTCCTTATACGGTTTAAAACAAGCGCCTCGAGCATGGTATGAAAAATTCCGCTCCACTTTACTTGGGTTCTCCTTTACTCAGAGTCAGTATGATTCTTCTCTATTTATTCATAAAACGTCTACTGGAATTGTCCTACTTCTTATGTATGTTGATGATATGATTATTACTAGTTCTGATCATGCTTCGATTCAAAGCCTTAAACAACAGTTACAAGCATCATTTCATATGAAAGATCTTGGTAATTTGCATTATTTTCTTGGTCTCGAGGTTCATTTTACATCCAAAGGCATCTTCCTCCATCAACACAAGTATGTCACAGATTTAATTTCTATGGCTGGTCTCCAATCGACTAATCCAGTGGATACTCCTCTTGAGGTTAATATTAAATATCATCGTGATCATGGTGATATCTTGCCTGGTCCCTTATTGTATCGTCAACTCGTGGGTAGCCTTAATTACTTGACTATTACTCGCCCTGACATATCTTTTGCTGTTCAACAAGTAAGTCCATTCATGCACTCTCCTCGTTATCTTCACTTGGCAGCAGTTCGTCGCATAATTCGCTACTTGAAAGGAAGCTCTCATCGTGGTTTATTCTTTCCCACTAGTATTGCTCCTAAATTGAGTTCTTATAGTGATGCCGATTGGGCAGGATGTCCTGATACTCGGTGATCTGTCACTGGTTGGTGCATGTTTCTTGGCTCTTCATTGATCTCATGGAAAAGTAAGAAACAAGCGAGAGTCTCTAAATCTTCTACTGAATCTGAGTATCGTGCCATGTCTGCTGCTTGTTCTAAAATAATTTGGCTTCGTGGTCTTTTGGATGAACTTGGATTTCCTCAAATAGAGCCAACTTCACTTTATGCTGATAATACAAGTGCCATCCAAATCGTTGCGAATCCTGTTTTTCATGAACGCACCAAACATATCGAAGTTGATTGTCATTCAATTCGTGACGCGTATGATGACCGACTAATATCACTTCCTCATGTCAGTACTCAATTGCAGGTTGCAAATATTCTTACCAAAGCTGTTCCGTGTCCACGTCATCAGTTTCTTGTTAGTAAATTGATGCTCATTGACCAGCCGCATCAATTTGAGGGGGGATGTGAATAGGAATTAGTTTGTTACTAGAATAAGGGTTTGTTCCTAGAATAAGGGAAATAAATCAAAAATTGATTTGTTCTCATTAAATGTAATTATTTAGTGTAATTACCTGTATAGCCCTGTAACCTCTATATATACAAGAAATAACAATGAGAAAGGTATCAACAATTCTTGACAACAGTTAGGGTTTCATAATCCGAATTTTCATCAAGAGTGAATATTTATGCACAAAGGTTCTATTTATAGAACCACTTGTGTGGGCTGCAAGCTTAAAAAACCCACTTAAGTGAACGTGCACCATATCTTATGGTTTACCATATATCACCTAAATGCGTGGTACCTTACCACATGCTGTATTCTACTTAAGTGCATCTTACCTTACGGTGTTCTACATTTACTTAAGTGCACCGTACCTTACAATCTTCCTTATTTACTCTACCTCTTATCAATCTATCCTTATGTGTATGACCCCGTAGGTTTTCGGGACATTGGCAATTATATTAAATCACACATTTAACATAATAAACAATGAGCGGTATCTAGCATCACATCATTGCTACCCAAGTCACGAAATCTTCATGTGATCTGACATAACCTTTTGTGATAATACTTGTGTGTACAATTACCCTTTTGCCTCTATGTCTATATTGAACACAAGGAATATATCGTGTCATCCTTGTCCAGTTCAATATTGGGCCCTTAGACATTTATCCTGTTATGCAGGATGGGAAAATTCTATCTAGGTCACTCATGTCCCTCAACATGCTTTGTGGAGTACCCATCAACTGTCTTTATGGTCATCCAGTTACGAATAATGTTAAATCAACAATAAATTACTTGACTCTACATCTAGGGTCCATAGTGGTTTCAGGCCGAAGGTTGGTATACACCACTATTAGCATGAGAGTAACTTATGACACTTTGCATAACATTCTATTAAGTACTCTCATAGCGGGTCGATCGAGTATAAATATTACTCCTAATATTCATACCTATTTTAAGACTTGATAACTCCTTATCCATGATCCATGAGATGTGATCATCAGTCTATCTAGATAATAGTCTTAATGCTTTAAGGTTATCCCACTTCAATGTAAAGCTCGACTACAGATACTTTAAGAATAATGTCCTTATGTTTAATGGGATCTCATGATTAAGTCACCCTTAATATTTTATTAAACAGACTAGCTATTCTAGGGACTTTATTATTCTGGAAAAACAAACATAATAAAAGAAACGCCTTTTATTAATAATGAATAATTTGATACAAGTACCAAAAGTATTGGCCTCTAGGGCTTACACCAACACTTATACCAAACAAAAATTACAAAACAAATTCCCTCCCTACATTTTCCTTGGTTACTCCTTATCCTAATATGCCTTATACTGCCTTAAACTTTTTTCTGGTCGTATATACACTTCAAAACATGTCATGTTCATTGAAAATCAATTTCCTTACTCCACTTTAACTAGTCCAGCCACCCCATCAACAACAATACCTCCAATTCATCCCACCCTCTAGATAGTCATCCCATCGTATATTCAGGCACAACTTGTCCAACAAGTGACACATCCTACCAAAAAATCCACATCTAATGATCTTGCTTCCCCGTCGGTCCTTGCATCAGAACTTCCGTTTACTCAAGCTGACACAACAATACATGGTACTCACCCTATTCCCTCTTCATACATGCCTTTATCATCTAATGTCCTATCATATAGTGGAAATACTATTATTACACATTCCAAAAACAATATTTTCAAACCAAAACACATTTATGCTGCCACCAAGCGTAGTTTACTTGAAAATTTGGAACCTTCAACCATCACTCAAGCCTTAAAAATCCCTCATTGGAGACAAGCTTGTTCAAAAGAGTTCAATGCACTTATTAACAATGGAACACAGACATTGGTGCCCAAGGACACTGGCAAAAATTTGGTAGGATGCAAGTTACTCTTTCATATCAAAAGAAACCCAGATGGTAGTATATATATAGGTACAATGCCAGATTGGTAGCAAAGGCTACACTCAAACACCTGTATTGGATTTCAAAGGAACCTTTGATCTTGTAGTTAAACCTCTAACCATTAAAGTTATCCTTACAATTGCTCTCACCTCAAATTGTTCTTTGCATCAATTAGAAGTTAACAATGCCTTCCCACAAGGTCAACTAAGGGAATAGGTTTATATGTAACAACCACCAGGTTTCATTCATGCTGATTTTCCCTGTCACATTTTCAAATTAAAGAAAATAATCTATGGTCTCAAACAAGCACTTAGTGCATGGCATGATGCACTCAAAGAATGTGCACTATCATATGACTTTACCATGAGTTTGAATGACTCCTCCTTGTTCATCTACAATAAAGAAGATATAAAGATTTTTTGCTAGTCTATGTTGATGACTTAATTCTCATGAAACCATCCACTATTCCTCAAATCATTTATGAAGGAATTGTCAAATCGATTTTCCATCAAGTATCTTGGCTATCCATACTACTTCCTTGGTGTTGAACTTATACCTATCACTGATGGTTTGATTCTCTCTTAACATGGACATATCAGGAACTTGTTACAAAAATTTGACATGGCTGGAGCAAAACCTACTCATACTCCACTTTGAAGATCCACTCCCCTTCAACTAGTGGACGGATCTACACAAGTTAATTCCAAAAATGTTTTGCAACATTATTGGAGCTTTGCAATATATCACCTTGACTAGGCCAGACCTTTCATTTTCCATCAATAAAATATCACAGTTCATGCACCAGCTGATCAGTGTATTTTAATACACCAAATTTTACTTTGTGCTAAGGGATTTTTATGACATGTTGCTTTCATTTTACTGTTTTTAGTGTGTTTCTTAAGTTTAGTTTATTTCTTCTTTTATTTTAATTCTGTTACTTATTTTTTGAATAAACAGTTATTTATACCTTCTCCCTATGAAAGTCATGACTTGAGCTACGAGATGTGGTTTCACACGTTATAATATACGTTGGAAATCTGAGAGGATAATCTACAAGTTTTATGTTAAAGTCAAAAGCTAATTCGGAGTGCAGAAGGGTCGAATAATTCATATTAGTTCCAGACTTAAAAAATAATTAGTTTTGGACTGATTTTTATTTTTTTCGGGTCAGATGCTATTAAGGCCCGATTTCTATTGTAATATTTAAACTAAAATGCAATACTACTGCTAGGTTATTCTGATTTTTCACGAAAAAATAAAAAACTTTGTACAATTTACATGGAATTCAAGTTCCAAAATTTTAAGATTATTATAATTTTGCAATTCAATTTCTTTTTCCTTTTAGTTTTGTCTATGTTGAATCTCGTTTGCTTAACTCGTTTTCTTATTGAGTATAATTGATTTGTTTCGATTAATTTAGGTTTCTTACTGTAATTGCGATTAACGTAGCTTTTCTGTCTTTTCTGCGTTGTCTTTAACTGAATTCTTAATTCGGAAAATAGGAAGATAAGTTAGATAATATCGACTGCGCTTATTTGATCGATATTGTAGTCGAAAATGAATTAGGACATGGTTAGGGATTTGGAATTGTAATAATCGATGATAAGTAGGAACCAAATCAGTAGATTAGTTTATTAATCGTAAATGCAATCAAATTCGTTAATCATTTATCATCTCTTAATAAAAAATAAATCCCCTTCTTTTGTTTTAGTCGATTGGTTAAATATACTCAAGAGTCCTTGCGGTACGACTTGAGTGTCGCTTCCGTTTGCTGCATTTATTAAACTCGTTTTTGACCCATGTGCGACAACAGATCAAATTGGCGTCGTTGCCAGAGACTCTTGTTGATGTTAACCAATATTAGAGTCATAGGTGTTGCGATTCTGCATCATGGCCCTTTCGTTCTTACTGTTTTGGCCTTTACGCGACCTAGCGTCAAAAACCCGGTTTTTCTGAAAAACCATGTTTGAATTGAAATTTTTACGTGTCATTTAAGAGGAAAAAAATCCAGGAATCAACAAAATATGAGAAACCTCCCTAAAAACCCCAAATTCCTTGTTTTTCTATTTTTTTAAATTTATTTTCCATATTCTTATTTTCAAAAAAAGCTGAAAAAATTATGGCGTCTTATTTTGATTTTATTTGATTTTTAGAGATATTTCAAGATTTCATAGTATTTTATTTTAATTGTTTTTTGTTTTTTAAATTGTTTTTGTTAATAGGGACATTGTCGATATTTTCATAGTTGTTGTTGCATTGCTGAATTAGTTCTGGCTAATAGGTCTGGTTGTCCTAACTAGTTTGATTTTGATCCTGAAGTTGAAAGAACCTTACACACACGCCTTAGAGTAAATTAGGCTAGCACTAGTTCACCACCCATTAGCGATAGTGATTGTGATTCTGTGTTCTCCCATACTTTGTTTGATTTTGATTGTAAGATTAATATTCATAACTTGGCTACTGAACAAAGAACTTTGAGAGAACTTGTTGCACCTGATATTTATTATAATGTTTTATGTATTGAATACCCCATTGTTGTTGCACCTTTCAAATTGAAATCCGGTTTAATACACTTGTTGCCAAGGTTTAGTGGTCTTGCAAGTGAGGATCCACATAATCATTTGAAGGAAACCTTCTACTAAACCTTGGCAACAAGAGAAACCTTCCAAACCTTTGGTATGGGAGTTCATCCACACAAAAATCTAGTCAATAATAGTTGGTGCTAGCGCTGACACCACCACAAAACACTCCTTAAGTAACCACCTCTACACCTTCAAACCTTCTTTAGAGGACCTTGTCAAGCAAATGGATGTGAAAAATCTCCAATTTCAGCAACAAACAGATTCTAGTAATTAAAATTTGCAGACACATATTGGACATCTTGCCACTTTAATGAATGCCATGCAGCAAACTCAAGGATCAAACCAACTACCTGCGCAAACAGTAGTGAATCCAAAAGGCCCTAATGTGAGTGAAATTTCTTTGAAATCTGTAAAGAGTTTTGAACTAGCCCTAGCACCAAAAAAAATAACAAAGTTGTTGAGCCCATACTTGAGCCCATACCTAAGCCTAATTCTGATGTTGTGGTTGAAATTGAAAAAGAACAAGAGAAAGAGTATGTAACACGTCTTCCTTTCCCATAGAGAGTAGTGAAAGCTAAAAAGATGGATGAGGAGGATAAGGATAAGGAGATATTGGACATATTCATAAAGGTATCGGTAAACATTCCATTTCTTGATGTGATTAAGCAAATTCCTAAATATGCAAAATTTTTGAAAGACTTATGCACTCATAAGAGAAGATTTAAGAGGAATAAGTGAGTTAATATTGGAATGAATTTTTCTACCTTCATTCAACCTAAATCACCTAAAAAAGCTACAACCGAGGGAAATGTTTCAGCTCTCACTCAGGCTATGCCCCAAAAGTGCAAAGATCCAAGAACTTTTGCTATTCCACACACCATTGGGATAGTAAATTCGAAAATTGCATGCTAGATTTAGAAGCTTCTTTTAATGTTATGCCTAATTTTATTTATAACAATCTTGATCTTGGTCCTTTGTAGAATACAGGTTTGACCATTCAACTGGCAAACAGAAGCTATGTGCGCCCTGCTGGAGTAGTAGAAGATGTCCTTATTCGAGTTAATGACTTGATTTTTCCTGCAAATTTTTTCATTCTAGACATGGAAGGAGAATCTAAGTTAAGTATGGCACCCATTGTTGCACCCCAAAATTTGCCCTCCTTACTTTTTTACTAACTGGCTTATGTTTCATTTCATTTTTGCATTATCATGTATGCATATCATTAGCATAGGGTCAAGGTGCTGGAGGCAGTTCAAGAAGGTCCTATCTGGTCTACTACATCATCAAGAGTTCACAGCTTATTCCAGGCATTTTTAATATTTTCGTATTTTCATTCATCTGACTGTATTTCCACTCTGCATCATCTAAATAGCATAAAATAGTGTTTTTCATCTCGCATACTGCCTAAAATATTGGTCGGAATAATTTCTCAGAAATTTACAGACAGAGTGGTCAAATTGAGTTTCAGCGGTGCTCAAAATCAGGGGACAGAAAATTTTAATATCGAACTTGCAGACGTCAATCATATTATTCTACGGTTCGCGTGTTCGTTTTAATTTTTCGTCATATTTTGACCAATTTGAGCATTTTTACGGATCAAAATTTATTTTAAAATCTGACCAAATGCTGTATTTTTTCGAGTCATATATTTCGTACTAATCATTTTAGTGTACTCGGTTTGTTTTTTCCGATTATTTAGGCGTCCGATTTTTATTTATTTGGGGTCCGTTTATATTACCTTTTTTTTAACTAATATTATTTAGAATAAATAATTATAATAACTAGCATTGTGTTTTAATTTTATTTTAAATATTTATTTTTTATTTTTAATTTAAATAATGTTTAATAGGCTAATTAGTATTTTATTTTTTTAATAGTCATTTTTTATTTTAAATTTTACTAATTTTAAGAATAAATAAGTAGTGATTAGCATTTTATTTTAATTTTATCTTAAATTTTTATTTTTATAAATAAGTAAGTTTAGTTTTTATTTCAGATTTATTAAATTATTTAAATTTTATTTAACTTTTAATATTATTAAACTTGGGCCTCAAATTGGGTATTAGGGACATTATTGACAACTAAAAGTTAACCCTAATTTGGTCCCTATATATTGTTGTTACTGTTAAAAAAAGAGGGGAGAGACCGGAAAAGAGAAAAAAGGGATAGCAGCCATTGTTAAAATTTTTGGTTTCTCAATTGTTCTCCATCATCGCCAGCGTATAACCGTTTCAACATATATATATATTTTTTGTTCACCGCCAGCGTATAACCGTTTCAACATATATATATATATATATTTTTTGTTCACCGTCAGGTATGTATATATATCTATAATTTGTAAAAGTTTCTATCCTTTAAGTATTGTTTAACGTCAAGTTTTATAATATATATATATTCTTTGTTAAGTAACACGTTTTTTTAATATAATATAAACATTTTCTTTTTTTAATAATATATCACATTTTGATTAATATATATATTTTATATATGATATATCTTGTTTTAACACATTTATTTTATATTCTATATAGTTAATGGTTTTTTTAGAAATTTCGGATCGAATCGCGTCGATACGCTGTTTGCATATTGGTGCTTGATGCGTGACATTTATTTTGATTCGATCCGGTTGCGATGATCGCATTTTTGCGTTTGCAACATTGTTGAGGGTTTTTTTTTTCAAAGTTAAATTTCTCTTTTTGAGTTGCCTTTTTTGTTATATTTAGATCCGTACAATTCGGATCCGGTTGCGATGATCGCATTTTTGCGTTAGCAACATTGTTGAGGGTTTTTTTTTTCAAAGTTAAATTTCTCTTTTTGAGTTGCCTTTTTTGTTATATTTAGATCCGTACAATTCGGATCCGGTTGCGATGATCGCATTTTTGCGTTAGCAACATTGTTGAGGGTTTTTTTTTCAAAGTTAAATTTCTCTTTTTGAGTTGCCTTTTTTGTTATATTTAGATCCGTACAATTCGGATCCGGTTGCGATGACCGCGTTTTCGCGATAGCAACATTGTTGAGGTTTTTCTTTTCAAAGTTAAATTTCTCCTTTTTTTTAGTTGCCCTTTTTTTGTTATATTTAGATCCGTACAATTCGGATCCGGTTGCGATGACCGCGTTTTCGCGATAGCAATATTGTTGAGGTTTTTTTATCAAAGTTAAATTTCTCTTTTTTTGAGTTGCCTTTTTTTTGTTATATTTAGATCCGTACAATTTAGATCCGGTTGCGATGACCGCGTTTTCGCGATAGCAAAGTTGTTGAGGTTTTTTTATTTTCTTTTTTTGTAATATTATTTGAATAATTTCCTTTTGAATTTAATTCATGCACCATTTTTACCATTTTATAAATTTTTCACAAATTTTATTTTTATTTGTATTTTATTTTTTATCATCTAAACTAATTGTTTAATTCAACTTCTTTTTTGCATCACACATTTCATGCATACCCTAAATTGTTTATTTTCATTCACCTCATCTCTCTTACGTATGTCTATTCTGTACTAATCTTTTATGCAGAGACTAAGGTAAGTTTCTTCAAGGGTGTGGATAAGCATCCATGTTCACCTTTACTATTCTCTCCTTCTCTCATCTCTTTCCTTTAGGATTTAGGTTGTCGTCAAGCCTCACTAACCATAGGTCACCCATGCATGATGACTTTAGGATTCATAGTCTCCCTTTAGAGTTACCCTTGTGTCTTCTCTCTTCTCATCTCAAATTTCTTTAAAACACTTAATAATAATAAGGTGTATTGCGCACGAGCCTTAAGTATGGGGAATGAGAAATGAGAGGCTTCCTCTCATCTTTCTAGAGTGCTTAGCGAGCGTCCTGTCTTGGGACGATGCGTTAAGTATTCGCCCCTGTGCCCTAGACTTTGGTGCAATGCAACTTAGGAACTAACTTAAGCCACTTCTGTCCTAAAAAACACAAACCAACTTCAAACCTTTTTGTCCTTCGGGACCTTTAACTTAAAGGATATTTTCAAAAAGGGCACGTTACTTTCCGTTTGAGTCGCAAACAGGCATCGACCCTAACTGCCGGACGCGAACTTAACGTCGCTCATAAAAAACACAAAAAGAACTTGGTCCGAACTATGTTGACTCTGAATTCCCCATTGCACAAAGGGGGTACGTAGGCCTAGGACGTCGACGTCCTACCGAGTCGGTCTCTGTCTTTCCTTCCCCGTCTTAGTACAGCCCTAGATGATAGTATAACTCACCCTTAGAATAGACAACAAGCGTGGATCCCATCGAGTACGATGGACGCGTGGGGTGCTAACACCTTCCCCTCGCGTAACCGACTCCCGAACCCAGGTTATGGTTGCGATGACCATTCCTTTCCCTCTTCCTAAGGTTTATGCGGTGTTCCCTTTCCCTCTCTTGGGATAAATTTACACGGCTGGCGACTCTGTTTTTTCGCGCCACTCTCGCGTTTGTACCTGGATGAAAATCCTGGGAGCGACAGCTGGCGACTCTGCTGGGGAAAGGAGAAATCTAAATAAAAGACTCTGGTTGACCTATGTTGGTCCATCCCTAAGCGAGTCAATCCTAACGCTTGCTTGTCTTTATTCTCTTTGGGTGTTTTGTTTTGATTTGCTTTATGTGTTGTATTTTATTTTTATTTTTATTTTTTACCGCATTTTCTGCATTTCATTTTTATTACTATCATGCTGCTGTGCTGTGCTGGCTGTCTTTATTTTGCAGGTTGGGTGGGACCGAGAGCTAAGCCCAAAACCAAGGCTTGAGAATACCCTAGGACTAGAGTGGAAAGTAGTGGGACCTACGTGCCCGCTTGGTACGTTTGTGTGTTCACGAAATTCACAACCAGACGAGGTTATCTTGGGATGCATTCTAACGTGTGTGTCTTGCGCATGTTGGGGTGTTGATCTAGAGAGCTGTCGACTCTGGTGACCGATCATTGAGGACCTTAGTGGAAACATCCCTCTTTAGTGGTGACAGTGGCAGACCACATCCTGTGGCAAACCCATTCGCACCCGAGGGCCCGCTTTGGAACTCGCATAGGATGGCCCCTACGTTTTGAAGAGAATCAGTGGAGGCACTCCTCGATTGACTTTAGTACTGTACCCCGAAGGATGAATGTACTATTGTTTCTCGACCTCAGTGCCAAAGCTGAGGACCTTCCGCTTTGGAGAATCAGTTGAGGCCTCCTCGATTGATGATGATGCCAAACCAGAAATGGTGAACGTATCATCATTTCTCGACCTGAGAGCCCGGGATACTGAACATCCTAGTACCTACACGTGAGAGGGGATGGGCGTTTGCAGGTTTGCAGGTAACCGAAACCTTCAACCTACCCGGTTTTCTGGATTTCTCATCAATGTCTAATTATTTGGGTTATCTCAGTGGTTCAGAGTTCTGGTTTTCTGGTTTCTCGTTCAGCTAATAGCACAGCACATCCAGCAATGTGCCTTGACCCCATGTTTGCATGAGCATACCATTTGTCTTGCATTCTGACGTGTTTAACATTTTTCAGGGCTTGCATCTTACTCTTGATTCCGGTTTTCTGAGGTTACTTCAGTATGGATGTTCAGAGAAAGAAGATTGTTGCCTATTCATTCCCAGAGCCGACTTTGACACTGATTCACAAACTGATTAATATGGTTGGTTCCGGAGTTCGTACAGAGTTCAGTGGAAGGTATGGAAGACTTCTGAAATTTGTCTATAATATCTCCCAGTATGAGAAGGATGCCATTCACACACTTCTTCAGTTTTACGATCCGTCTCTGCGTTGCTTCACTTTCCCGGGCTACATCTTGGCTCCGACGTTGGAGGAGTTATCATTTATTTTGGGAATTCCTATTAGTCATGATATAGTTTTCTTTTCTGAAGAACACCCCGGTATAAAAGATATGGCTGTTGCTCTTCATATTAGCGAGCCTGTTCTGAACAGTAACATTGCAGAAAAACAAGGAGTTAAGGGTTTCCTATTGAAGTTCCTATTTGATCAAGCTTGTATACATGTCAAAGAGAAGAACTGGACTGCTTTCCAAGCTATCCTAGCTATGTGTATCTATGGGATTGTTTTGTTTCCGAATATTCCTGATCTGGTGGATATGCATGCCGTCAGAATCTTTATTTCGAAGAATCTTATACCTACCTTGCTAGGTGATGTGTACCATTCAGTTCACTATAAGAATGAGAATAGGCGTGGGAAAACTGTAAGTTGCTGTGCACCACTCTTAGCTACTTGGTTTTTGAGTCGTCTCCCTAAATCTGGCGCTTTCGTTGATACGAAAGATTCTCTGAAGTGGTCTAAAAGGGTTATGGGCTTGACTGCTGATAACATCGTTTGGATTAATCGTGACTTGCTAGGAATGGAGATTATTTGCAAATGCGGAGAATTCCCTAATGTTCCCTTGATAGGAAGGAAAGGTGGAATTAACTATAATCCCTCCCTAGCTATCAGACAGTTTGGCTATCCTTTGAAGAATCCACCCGAAGAGCGAGATGTCTGTGAGTCCTTGTTCTTCAATGGTATTGAGGATTAAGGGTTGATGAGGAAAGTTGTGAATGCTTGGAAACAGGTGACTAAGAAGGGTAAGATTCCATTCGGGAAAAGTGACAATCGGGCTTTCCCTCCCTATAAAGAGTGGATTAAGAAGAGAGTAGAAGAGGAGCTTCTTCCATTCTCGGTGGAACCACCTTTGTATCCTTTGGTGATCGAGCCTCCTACCACCGTTGAGTTGGAGAAGTATAACACATTATGGGCTAAAAAGGAAAGGTTGCGGGAAGAGAATAGTGAGCTAAAGAGAGAGATTTATCAGTGGAAGCATGAGCGGGGTGAAGCTGTTCATACCGCCAAGTTAAAGACAGAGCTCCTTGCTAAAGCAGAAAAAGAGCTTGCTGACATGGTCGCATCCAGAGAAAGAATGAAACAAGCTTTGGATGGTATCAGTAGCGTCCTCAGGTCCAAGGAGGAGGAATTAGGCAAGGCTTTGTTGAAGATTCACAGGTTCAATGATCACCAAGAAACTGCCATGGCCGAGAAT
Source organism: Lathyrus tuberosus (assembly GCA_022829125.1). Classification (NCBI taxonomy): domain Eukaryota; kingdom Viridiplantae; phylum Streptophyta; class Magnoliopsida; order Fabales; family Fabaceae; genus Lathyrus; species Lathyrus tuberosus. Next base: position 24,970,790 of record JALAZF010000017.1, read on the forward strand.
AAAAGAAAGGAAGACGCTTACCTAGCTAAGATTGATCAGTTGAAGTCAACACTCAAGAAGAAAGACGCCGAGATCTTATCAGGAGTATTCAAGAGACAAGTAGTCAAGGGTTGACTCAATGAAGCCATAGCCTCCGTGGAAGAACTAAAAGTCCAAGCTGAAGTGAAGAAACCTAGACATGAAGGTCCTAGCATAGATGGTGCTACTAAAGAAGATGCTTGGGAGTTACATTGTCGATACTTGGATGAGATCATACACAGGAGAGACCTTCTTATTCAAGGACTGATTCAGAGACAGAAGCATCCCGACACCAGAAAGTTGTTCGAGGAAGTTCAAGACTGGTGCAGAAAGCATAGTGGATGGGGAGGATTGACTCTTGTAAACTTTGATGACATGCCTTAGTTTTCTGTCTTCTTTCATTGTATGTGGATCACCACCAGGCTTGTTGGTTGGGACCTACGGTTTTTATGTTCAGATTTGTTATCTTGGATTCGCGATTGTTGACATTTGACTTTTCTCTGGTTTTCTTATTATATGAGCAGAAGTTCCATTATATCTTGTTATTAAACCGGAATCAAGGGGTGGATCGCCTTGTGAATTTTCAAACACGTCCATTTGCATTTGCATATTCATAATCATTTTGCATAATCATTTTGCATGACAGGTGTTTATCTTCGGAGTTCTTATATTATTTTAATCTCAGGATTGCAGATCAACACATTCACCGGTATTCTACCAGACAAAATCAGAGGAGACTCATGGATCAGCTACAGAATGAGATCATTGAGATGCGGACTCGTATGAATCAATTCATGGAACTAATGCAAGGGGTTGCTCAGGGCCAAGAGCCGTTGAGGACTCTCGTTCAGCCACTGATTGCAAGAAATGAGGAAAACGATAATAATGATCAGAATGGCCTTGTTGGCGGGGGTATTCCCGTTTCTGGCGTTGTGATTCCTCCGGGCGGAGGAGAAAGTGTTGTGATTCCTAAGGCGGGGGGAGGAGGTAATGGTGCTGGCGCAAATCATGGCCGTCAGTATGATGATGTTCAAGATGATGCATTTTCTATGCCAGATGGGGATGCTGGTCCCCAGGCTGACAATGATCAGAGGATCAGGTTGATTGAGGAACAGCTGAGGGGTGTTATGAATCAGGATTCTGTGGGAATGGATTTAGAGGATTTGGGATTGGTTCCAGGCGTTGTGATCCCGCACAAGTTTCAGACTCCCACCTTCGAGAAATATAATGGTATGTCTTGTCCAAGGACCCATGTCAGAGCATATGCAAATAAGATGGCTGCACATGCGAAAAACGAGAAGCTGATGATGCATTGCTTCCAGGATAGCCTATCTGGGGCATCCTTGGAGTGGTACATGCAACTGGAAAGGAGGGACGTGCGTAGTTGGAGAGATCTGGCAGGAGCATTTATCAGACATTACCAATATAACACTGATATGGCTCCTAACAGAACGCAATTGCAGAATTTGTCACAGAAAAATAATGAGAGCTTCAAAGAGTACGCCCAGAGGTGGCGTGAACTGGCGGCGAGGGTTCAGCCTCCCATGTTGGAGCGTGAAATGATAACTATGTTTATGGCCACCTTGCAGGGTCATTACTTTGAAAAGTTGGTTCCGTGTATGTCCGGAAAGTTTGCTGATTTGATCTTGGTAGGAGAGATGGTGGAAAGTGGAATTAAGGCGGGGAAAATATCAGGCGGTGATGGGTCCTCATCTGGAGGAGGTAAGAAGCCTTATGCCAGTGGTTATAAGAAGAAGGAGGGAGATACAAACTCTGTGTCATCACATCATGGTAGAGAAGGTCCTCGTCAGAATTTCAATCAACAGGTGGCTTCTGTGACCATCCCAGCAGCACCTCAGCAGCCAGCGGCGTCTCAACAACAAAATCAGACTCCTTACCGATCACAGCCTCAGAATAAGCGGGATAGGCATTTTGACACTCCACCTATGTCCTACGCTCAGCTATTCCAGCATTTGTTAAATCTGAAGATGGTTCAGACAAGAACACTGGCTCCACCGACTGGTAATCCACCTCCCGGTTATGACGCCAACGCCCACTGTGAGTTTCATTCTGGGGCACCTGGACACCATATTGAGAACTGTAAAGCTTTTAAGCATAAGGTTCAAGATTTGGTGGATTCCAAAGCCATCAATTTCTCCAATGACGTTCCAAATGTGAATCAGAACCCGATGCCAAATCACGGTGGGCCGAAGATCAATGCTATTATTGAAGACGGTGAGGACTTGAGTTTGATTTCAGATGTGAATGAAGTCCAAACTCCCTTGGGTGTGGTAAAGGAAAGACTGTTAAAAGGAGGGGTATTTCCAGGCTGTGATGAAGGTTGTGTTGGATGTGTGTCGCAATCTGGCGGTTGTGATTTACTGAAAGCCGGTATTCAGAGAATGATCAGCGAAGGGGTATTACAGTTTGATAGAGGTTGCAAGCAGAGTAATGTTACTAACAGAGAGGTTGATGTTGCCACGATAACAATTCTGTTCAAGACAATAACTATATCAGCACCGGCAAGACCAGCGCCGGTCACTATCACTGTTCCTGGACCAGTCCCGTATGAGACTACCAAGGCCATCCCATGGAACTATGGGGCCGAGGTGTTTGTTAATGGTAAGAAGCATGAATTGGAAGACACATCAGTTGTGAATACAGGGGTTGGAAATCTTGTCGAGGCTGGGGCTATCACTAGGAGTGGTAGAGTCTTTATTCCGTCCGAGAATCAGGCTGGTAGTTCAAGTCAAAACAGAGGGAAACAAGTGTTGGATGAGTCTATACAAAGGCAGGAAGCTAATAATTCTATGACAAAACCAGGTGGGGATACTTTCTCAGAAGACGTAGAAGATTTTATGAGGTTGACCAGAAAAAGTGATTACAAGATTGTTGATCAACTTCACCAAACTCCCTCGAAGATTTCCATTCTATCTTTACTGTTGTGCTCTGAGGCACACCGGAATGCATTGCTGAAAGTACTGAATATGGCTTACGTACCGCAGGAAATATCGGTCAATCAGTTAGAAGGGGTTGTGGCTCATGTGAATGCTGGTAATGGTTTAGGTTTCACCGATTTAGATCTAACTCTGGCTGGGAGGAATCACAATAACGCTTTGCATATTTCAGTGGAATGCCGTGGTTCTTTAATGTCGCATGTATTGGTTGATACTGGGTCATCTTTGAATGTGTTACCAAAGAAGGCTTTGATGAAGTTGGATACTCGTGGGTTGATTTGTACACCAAGTGACTTAGTGGTACGTGCTTTTGATGGCTCCAAGAGGTCAGTTTTTGGAGAGTTAGTTCTGCCGATCAAGGTGGGTCCAGAGGTTTTCAACACCACCTTTTATATAATGGATATTCAGCTTGCCTATAGTTGTTTGTTGGGTCGTCCGTGGATCCATGGTGCTGGGGCAGTAACTTCTACGCTCCACCAGAAATTGAAATATATGGTGGATGGCCACGTTGTGACTGTTTGTGGCAAAGAAGATATTATGGTTAGTCACCTATCGACCTTCAAGTATGTAGAGGTGGATGGCGAAGTACAGGAAACTTTGTGCCAAGCCTTTGAAGCTGTGAAGATTCCCGGGGAACCCCCAAAGACAGTCAGCTAGCCTAAGGTGGTTGCCCAACCAGAAATTATCAGACAACCAGAAGTCCCAATGTCCTCTTTTAGAGAGGCGCGTGCTATAGTTGAAGCTGGTGGTTCTCAGAAGTGGGGCAGTGTTATTGATGTTCAAAAGAAGCAGGATACCTATGGGCTAGGGTACAAGCCACCTAGACGTGCTGAAGAGCCTCCCAAGTTCTATGGTCCAGTCTGTTTCACCAGTGCCGGCGTGTTCTTCGACAGAGTCAATGCCATTGAGGATGCAGGAGATAGTGATTGTGACATGGATGGATGGATTCGTCCCTGCATCCCTGGTCAGAGTTTAGGCAACTGGTTCTCCGAGAAAGTCATCCAAGTGACGCGCCCGGAGTAATTTACTTTTGTTTTCTGTTATGTTGAGTCCTACGTTCTGCCCAAGACGTAGTGATACTTATTTGTAGGGCTTGGATGTTTTATTTGCTATTTTTATCATTAATAAAGGATGTTTTTCATTCAAATATTTTGATCCCTGTCTTTCTATTTTTACTTTTTTTGCATTAACCCACATCAAAATGGCAATGTGTTTTCTTGTTTGTTGCACTCATAATGAACATAAAACATCCATCATGCAGGTTCCTTTGTTCAGATTACACCCATGACCTAGCTATGGCTCGATACGACTTTGATAATCCTATCTATCAAGCCGAAGAGAGACTGACGAAGACTGTGACTTACCAGAAGAATTAGCCAGGTTACTGAAACAGGAGGAGAGGGTTATTCTACCTCATCAGGAGGAAGTTGAGACTGTTAATCTGGGAACCGATGACGTCAAACGAGAGGTAAAGGTTGGGGCTGCTTTGGAAGACACTGTTAAGAGGAGATTGGTTGAGTTACTTCGAGAGTATGTGGATATCTTCGCCTGGTCTTACCAAGACATGCCTGGGCTTGACACTGACATTGTTTCACACCGGTTGCCGCTTAAAGAGGGTTGTACTCCAGTCAAGCAGAAATTGAGAAGGACTAAACCAGAGATGTCTGTCAAGATCAAGGAAGAGGTTCAGAAACAGTTGGACGCCGGATTTCTTGCTGTGACAAATTATCCTCCGTGGGTTGCTAATATTGTACCTGTACCTAAGAAGGATGGGAAGGTCAGGATGTGTGTGGATTACCGAGATTTGAATAGGGCGAGCCCAAAGGACGATTTCCCGCTCCCCCACATTAACGTGTTAGTGGACAATACCGCTCAATATTCTGTATTTTCCTTCATGGATGGCTTCTCTGGGCATAACCAAATCAAAATGGCCCCAGAAGACATGGAGAAGACTACTTTCATAACACCGTGGGGAACATTTTGCTACAAGGTGATGCCCTTTGGATTAAAGAATGCTGGGGCAACCTATCAGCGGGCAATGGTGACTCTCTTTCATGATATGATTCACAAGGAGATTGAAGTCTATGTTGATGACATGATTGCAAAGTCACAGACAGAGGAAGAACACTTAGTGAACCTCCAGAAGTTGTTTGAAAGGTTGAGGAAGTTCAGATTGAGATTGAATCCGAACAAGTGTACTTTCGGCGTAAGGTCTGGTAAATTGCTGGGTTTCATTGTCAGTGAAAGAGGTATAGAGGTTGATCCTGCCAAGATAAGAGCCATACAGGAAATGCCCGAGCCAAGGACAGAGAAAGAGGTTCGTGGTTTCTTGGGGAGGTTGAATTACATTGCCAGGTTTATCTCTCATCTGACATCTACATGTGAACCTATTTTCAAGTTGTTGAGAAAAGATCAAGAGGTCAGGTGGAATGAAAATTGTCGAGAGGCGTTTGAAAGGATAAAGACGTATCTGCAGGAACCTCCAGTCCTTATGCCACCAGTGTCTGGGAGACCGTTGATTATGTACCTTACGGTTCTTGAGAATTTGATGGGTTGTGTGCTCGGTCAACACGACGAGACAGGTAGGAAAGAGCATGCCATTTACTACCTAAGTAAGAAGTTCACTGATTGCGAATCAAGATACTCTATGCTGGAAAAGACATGTTGTGCACTCGCTTGGGCAGCCAAGCGTCTAAGGCAGTACATGTTAAGTCACACAACCTTGTTGATATTGAAGATGGACCCGATTAAGTACGTGTTTGAGAAGCAGGCACTTTCTGGGAGGATAGCCCGTTGGCAGATGGTTCTGACAGAATACGATATCCAGTATGTTTCCTAGAAGGCCATTAAGGGGAGTGTTCTGTCAGAATATCTTGCTGAACAGCCGGTCGAGGATTATCAGCCAATGAAGTTTGAGTTTCCGGACGAGCATGTTATGTTTCTAAAAATGAAGGATTGTGAAGAGCCTCTGCCTGACGAAGGACCTGAGATTGGATCACAGTGGAAGATGATTTTTGATGGGGCTGTCAATTCATATGGTAATGGAATTGGGGCAATCATTACAACTTCGAAGGGTTCTCATATACCTTTCACTGCCCGGTTGGCATTTGTGTGTACCAACAACGAGGCAGAGTATGAAGCATGCATCATGGGGTTAGAGGAGGCGATAGATTTGAGAATTAAGAACCTCGATGTCTATGGTGATTCCGCATTGGTAGTTAATCAGATTACAGGAGAATGGGAGACTCGTCAGGAAAATTTGGTACCTTATAACAACTATGCCAGAAGGTTGTTACCGTTCTTTGATAGGGTGGATTTTCATCATGTGCCCCGGGTTGAGAATCAGATGGCTGATGCGTTGGCGACATTAGCATCCATGTATAAGGTGAACCGTTGGAATGAAACACCTTCGATTAGAATCATGCGTCTGGACAGACCGGCTTTTGTGTTTGCAATTGAAGATGTGTCAGATGGCAAGCCGTGGTACCATGATATTAAGGTTTTTCTGAAGAGGCAAGAGTATCCAGAGGGTGCCTCCACCAAAGATAAGAAGACTCTGAGGAGGTTGGCAGGAAATTTCTTTCTGAACAAGGATGATGTGTTATATAAGAGGAACTTCGATATGGTCTTGCTACATTGTGTTGATGAACACGAGGCAAGCTCATTGATGGAGGAAGTTCACGAGGGTTCTTTTGGTACTCATTCTAGTGGTCACACCATGGCTAGGAAGTTGTTGAGGGCAGGATATTATTGGATGACTATGGAGTCAGATTATTTCAAGTACGCTCGGAAGTGCCATAAATGCCAGATTTATGCAGATAAGATGCACGTACCGCCTACACCTCTAAATGTGTTGTCGTCTCCTTGGTTGTTTGCAATGTGGGGCATAGATATGATTGGAAAGATTGAGCCCACTGCTTCCAATGGGCATCGTTTCATTTTGGTAGCCATTGACTATTTCACAAAGTGGGTGGAGGCAGCCTCGTACGCCAACGTCACCAAGCAAGTGGTAGCCCAGTTTATAAAGAAGGACATCATCTGTCGTTATGGGGTCCCAGAGAGAGTCATTACTGATAATGGCTCGAATTTGAACAACAAGATGATGAAGGAACTATGTCAGAGTTTCAAGATCGAGCATCACAATTCTTCTCCGTATCGTCCGAAGATGAATGGTGCCGTTGAGGCGGCAAATAAGAATATCAAAAAGATTGTGCAGAAGATGGTGGTAACATATAGGGACTGGCATGAGATGTTACCTTACGCCCTCCATGGTTAGCGTACTTCGGTGCGTACATCAACTGGGGCAACCCCTTTCTCATTGGTATATGGTATGGAAGCAGTTTTACCCTTGGAGGTCGAGATTCCGTCCTTGAGAGTTCTGGCAGATGTGAAGCTTGATGAAGCTGAGTGGGTGCGTTCCAGGTTGGATCAGTTGAACCTTATTGAAGAAAAGAGATTGGCAGCCATCACACATGGTCGTTTGTATCAGAGCAGGATGAAACGCGCCTTTGATCAGAAAGTGCGTCCTCGAATCCGGTTGCGATGACCGCGTTTTCGCGATAGCAATATTGTTGAGGTTTTTTACCAAAGTTAAATTTCTCTTTTTTTGAGTTGCCTTTTTTTTGTTATATTTAGATCCGTACAATTCGGATCCGGTTGCGATGACCGCGTTTTCGCGATAGCAAAGTTGTTGAGGTTTTTTATTTTCTTTTTTTGTAATATTATTTGAATAATTTCCTTTTGAATTTAATTCATGCACCATTTTTACCATTTTATAAAATTTTCACAAATTTTATTTTTATTTTTATTTTATTTTTTATCATCTAAACTAATTGTTTAATTCAACTTCTTTTTTGCATCACACATTTCATGCATACCCTAAATTGTTTATTTTCATTCACCTCATCTCTCTTACGTATGTCTATTCTGTACTAATCTTTTATGCAGGGACTAAGGTAAGTTTCTTTAAGGGTGTGGATAAGCATCCATGTTCACCTTTACTATTCTCTCCTTCTCTCATCTCTTTTTTTTAGGATTTAGGTTGTCGTCAAGCCTCACTAACCATAGGTCACCCATGCATGATGACTTTAGGATTCATAGTCTCCCTTTAGAGTTACCCTTGTGTCTTCTCTCTTCTCATCTCAAATTTCTTTAAAACACTTAATAATGATAAGGTGTATTGCGCACGAGACTTAAGTATGGGGAATGAGAAATGAGAGGCTTCCTCTCATCTTTCTAGAGTGCTTAGCGAGCGTCCTGTCTTGGGACGATGCGTTAAGTATTCGCCCCTGTGCCCTAGACTTTGGTGCAATGCAACTTAGGAACTAACTTAAGCCACTTCTGTCCTAAAAAACACAAACCAACTTCAAACCTTTTTGTCCTTCGGGACCTTTAACTTAAAGGATATTTTCAAAAAGGGCACGTTACTTTCCGTCTGAGTCGCAAACAGGCATCGACCCTAACTGCCGGACGCGAACTTAACGTCGCTCATAAAAAACACAAAAAGAACTTGGTCTGAACTACGTTTACTCTGAATTCCCCATTGCACAAAGGGGGTACGTAGGCCTAGGACGTCGACGTCCTACCGAGTCGTTCTCTGTCTTTCCTTCCCCGTCTTAGTACAGCCCTAGATGATAGTATAACTCACCCTTAGAATAGACAACAAGCGTGGATCCCATCGAGTACGATGGACTCGTGGGGTGCTAACACCTTCCCCTCGCGTAACCGACTCCCGAACCCAGGTTATGGTTGCGATGACCATTCCTTTCCCTCTTCCTAAGGTTTATGCGATGTTCCCTTTCCCTCTCTTGGGATAAATTTACACGGCTGGCGACTCTGTTTTTCTGCGCCACTCTCGCGTTTGTACCTGGATGAAAATCCTGGGAGCGATAGCTGGCGACTCTGCTGGGGAAAGGAGAAATCTAAATAAAAGACTCTGGTTGACCTATGTTGGTCCATCCCTAAGCGAGTCAATCCTAACGCTTGCTTGTCTTTATTCTCTTTGGGTGTTTTGTTTTGATTTGCTTTATGTGTTGTATTTTATTTTTATTATTTTTTTTTTACCGCATTTTCTGCATTTCATTTTTATTACTATCATGCTGCTGTGCTGTGCTGGCTGTCTTTATTTTGCAGGTTGGGTGGGACCGAGAGCTAAGCCCAAAACCAAGGCTTGAGAATACCCTAGGACTAGAGTGGAAAGTAGTGGGACCTACGTGCCCGCTTGGTACGTTTGTGTGTTCACGAAATTCACAACCAGACGAGGTTATCTTGGGATGCATTCTAACGTGTGTGTCTTGCGCATGTTGGGGTGTTGATCTAGAGAGTTGTCGACTCTAGTGACCGATCATTGAGGACCTTAGTGGAAACATCCCTCTTTAGTGGTGACAGTGGCAGACCACATCCTGTGGCAAACCCATTCGCACCCGAGGGCCCGCTTTGGAACTCGCATAGGATGGCCCCTACGTTTTGAAGAGAATCAGTGGAGGCACTCCTCGATTGACTTTAGTACTGTACCCCGAAGGATGAATGTACTATTGTTTCTCGACCTCAGTGCCAAAGCTGAGGACCTTCCGCTTTGGAGAATCAGTTGAGGCCTCCTCCATTGATGATGATGCCAAACCAGAAATGGTGAACGTATCATCATTTCTCGACCTGAGAGCCCGGGATACTGAACATCCTAGTACCCACACGTGAGAGGGGATGGGCGTTTGCAGGTTTGGAGGTAACCGAAACCTTCAACCTACCCGGTTTTCTGGATTTCTCATCAATGTCTAATTATTTGGGTTATCTCAGTGGTTCAGAGTTCTGGTTTTCTGGTTTCTCGTTCAGCTAATAGTACAGCACATCCAGCAATGTGCTTTGACCCCATGTTTGCATGAGCATACCATTTGTCTTGCATTCTGACGTGTTTAACATTTTTCAGGGCTTGCATCTTACTCTTGATTCCGGTTTTCTGAGGTTACTTCAGTATGGATGTTCAGAGAAAGAAGACTGTTGCCTATTCATTCCCAGAGCCGACTTTGACACTGATTCACAAACTGATTAATATGGCTGGTTCCGGAGTTCGTACAGAGTTCAGTGGAAGGTATGGAAGACTTCTGAAATTTGTCTATAATATCTCCCAGTATGAGAAGGATGCCATTCACACACTTCTTCAGTTTTACGATCCGTCTCTGCGTTGCTTCACTTTCCCGGGCTACATCTTGGCTCCGACGTTGGAGGAGTTATCATTTATTTTGGGAATTCCTATTAGTCATGATATAGTTTTCTTTTCTGAAGAACACCCCGGTATAAAAGATATGGCTGTTGCTCTTCATATTAGCGAGCCTGTTCTGAACAGTAACATTGCAGAAAAACAAGGAGTTAAGGGTTTCCTATTGAAGTTCCTATTTGATCAAGCTTGTATACATGTCAAAGAGAAGAACTGGACTGCTTTCCAAGCTATCCTAGCTATGTGTATCTATGGGATTGTTTTGTTTCCGAATATTCCTGATCTGGTGGATATGCATGCCGTCAGAATCTTTATTTCGAAGAATCCTATACCTACCTTGCTAGGTGATGTGTACCATTCAGTTCACTATAAGAATGAGAATAGGCGTGGGAAAACTGTAAGTTGCTGTGCACCACTCTTAGCTACTTGGTTTTTGAGTCGTCTCCCTAAATCTGGCGCTTTCGTTGATACGAAAGATTCTCTGAAGTGGTCTAAAAGGGTTATGGGCTTGACTGCTGATAACATCGTTTGGATTAATCGTGACTTGCTAGGAATGGAGATTATTTGCAAATGCAGAGAATTCCCTAATGTTCCCTTGATAGGAAGGAAAGGTGGAATTAACTATAATCCCTCCCTAGCTATCAGACAGTTTGGCTATCCTTTGAAGAATCCACCCGAAGAGCGAGATGTCTGTGAGTCCTTGTTCTTCAATGGTATTGAGGATTAAGGGTTGATGAGGAAAGTTGTGAATGCTTGGAAACAGGTGACTAAGAAGGGTAAGATTCCATTCGGGAAAAGTGACAATCGGGCTTTCCCTCCCTATAAAGAGTGGATTAAGAAGAGAGTAGAAGAGGAGCTTCTTCCATTCCCGGTGGAACCACCTTTGTATCCTTTGGTGATCGAGCCTCCTACCACCGTTGAGTTGGAGAAGTATAACACATTATGGGCTAAAAAGGAAAGGTTGCGGGAAGAGAATAGTGAGCTAAAGAGAGAGATTTATCAGTGGAAGCATGAGCGGGGTGAAGCTGTTCATACCGCCAAGTTAAAGACAGAGCTCCTTGCTAAAGCAGAAAAAGAGCTTGCTGACATGGTCGCATCCAGAGAAAGAATGAAACAAGCTTTGGATGGTATCAGCAGCGTCCTCAGGTCCAAGGAGGAGGAATTAGGCAAGGCTTTGTTGAAGATTCACAGGTTCAATGATCACCAAGAAACTGCCATGGCCGAGAATAAAAGAAAGGAAGACGCTTACCTAGCTAAGATTGATCAGTTGAAGTCAACACTCAAGAAGAAAGACGCCGAGATCTTATCAGGAGTATTCAAGAGACAAGTAGTCAAGGGTTGACTCAATGAAGCCATAGCCTCCGTGGAAGAACTAAAAGTCCAAGCTGAAGTGAAGAAACCTAGACATGAAGGTCCTAGCATAGATGGTGCTACTAAAGAAGATGCTTGGGAGTTACATTGCCGATACTTGGATGAGATCATACACAGGAGAGACCTTCTTATTCAAGGACTGATTCAGAGACCGAAGCATCCCGACACCAGAAAGTTGTTCGAGGAAGTTCAAGACTGGTGCAGAAAGCATAGTGGATGGGGAGGATTGACTCTTGTAAACTTTGATGACATGCCTTAGTTTTCTGTCTTCTTTCATTGTATGTGGATCACCACCAGGCTTGTTGGTTGGGACCTACGGTTTTTATGTTCAGATTTGTTATCTTGGATTCGCGATTGTTGACATTTGACTTTTCTCTGGTTTTCTTATTATATGAGCAGAAGTTCCATTATATCTTGTTATTAAACCGGAATCAAGGGGTGGATCGCCTTGTGAATTTTCAAACACGTCCATTTGCATTTGCATATTCATAATCATTTTGCATAATCATTTTGCATGACAGGTGTTTATCTTCGGAGTTCTTATATTATTTTAATCTCAGGATTGCAGATCAACACATTCACCGGTATTCTACCAGACAAAATCAGAGGAGACTCATGGATCAGCTACAGAATGAGATCATTGAGATGCGGACTCGTATGAATCAATTCATGGAACTAATGCAAGGGGTTGCTCAGGGCCAAGAGCCGTTGAGGACTCTCGTTCAGCCACTGATTGCAAGAAATGAGGAAAACGATAATAATGATCAGAATGGCCTTGTTGGCGGGGGTATTCCCGTTTCTGGCGTTGTGATTCCTCCGGGCGGAGGAGAAAGTGTTGTGATTCCTAAGGCGGGGGGAGGAGGTAATGGTGCTGGCGCAAATCATGGCCGTCAGTATGATGATGTTCAAGATGATGCATTTTCTATGCCAGATGGGGATGCTGGTCCCCAGGCTGACAATGATCAGAGGATCAGGTTGATTGAGGAACAGCTGAGGGGTGTTATGAATCAGGATTCTGTGGGAATGGATTTAGAGGATTTGGGATTGGTTCCAGGCGTTGTGATCCCGCACAAGTTTCAGACTCCCACCTTCGAGAAATATAATGGTATGTCTTGTCCAAGGACCCATGTCAGAGCATATGCAAATAAGATGGCTGCACATGCGAAAAACGAGAAGCTGATGATGCATTGCTTCCAGGATAGCCTATCTGGGGCATCCTTGGAGTGGTACATGCAACTGGAAAGGAGGGACGTGCGTAGTTGGAGAGATCTGGCAGGAGCATTTATCAGACATTACCAATATAACACTGATATGGCTCCTAACAGAACGCAATTGCAGAATTTGTCACAGAAAAATAATGAGAGCTTCAAAGAGTACGCCCAGAGGTGGCGTGAACTGGCGGCGAGGGTTCAGCCTCCCATGTTGGAGCGTGAAATGATAACTATGTTTATGGCCACCTTGCAGGGTCATTACTTTGAAAAGTTGGTTCCGTGTATGTCCGGAAAGTTTGCTGATTTGATCTTGGTAGGAGAGATGGTGGAAAGTGGAATTAAGGCGGGGAAAATATCAGGCAGTGATGGGTCCTCATCTGGAGGAGGTAAGAAGCCTTATGCCAGTGGTTATAAGAAGAAGGAGGGAGATACAAACTCTGTGTCATCACATCATGGTAGAGAAGGTCCTCGTCAGAATTTCAATCAACAGGTGGCTTCTGTGACCATCCCAGCAGCACCTCAGCAGCCAGCGGCATCTCAACAACAAAATCAGACTCCTTACCGATCACAGCCTCAGAATAAGCGGGATAGGCATTTCGACACTCCACCTATGTCCTACGCTCAACTATTCCAGCATTTGTTAAATCTGAAGATGGTTCAGACAAGAACACTGGCTCCACCGACTGGTAATCCACCTCCCGGTTATGACGCCAACGCCCACTGTGAGTTTCATTCTGGGGCACCTGGACACCATATTGAGAACTGTAAAGCTTTTAAGCATAAGGTTCAAGATTTGGTGGATTCCAAAGCCATCAATTTCTCCAATGACGTTCCAAATGTGAATCAGAACCCGATGCCAAATCACGGTGGGCCGAAGATCAATGCTATTATTGAAGACGGTGAGGACTTGAGTTTGATTTCAGATGTGAATGAAGTCCAAACTCCCTTGGGTGTGGTAAAGGAAAGACTGTTAAAAGGAGGGGTATTTCCAGGCTGTGATGAAGGTTGTGTTGGATGTGTGTCGCAATCTGGCGGTTGTGATTTACTGAAAGCCGGTATTCAGAGAATGATCAGCGAAGAGGTATTACAGTTTGACAGAGGTTGCAAGCAGAGTAATGTTACTAACAGAGAGGTTGATGTTGCCACGATAACAATTCCGTTCAAGACAATAACTATATCAGCACCGGCAAGACCAGCGCCGGTCACTATCACTGTTCCTGGACCAGTCCCGTATGAGACTACCAAGGTCATCCCATGGAACTATGGGGCCGAGGTGTTTGTTAATGGTAAGAAGCATGAATTGGAAGACACATCAGTTGTGAATACAGGGGTTGGAAATCTTGTCGAGGCTGGGGCTATCACTAGGAGTGGTAGAGTCTTTATTCCGTCCGAGAATCAGGCTGGTAGTTCAAGTCAAAACAGAGGTAAACAAGTGTTGGATGAGTCTATACAAAGGCAGGAAGCTAATAATTCTATGACAAAACCAGGTGGGGATACTTTCTCAGAAGACGTAGAAGATTTTATGAGGTTGACCAGAAAAAGTGATTACAAGATTGTTGATCAACTTCACCAAACTCCCTCGAAGATTTCCATTCTATCTTTACTGTTGTGCTCTGAGGCACACCGGAATGCATTGCTGAAAGTACTGAATATGGCTTACGTACCGCAGGAAATATCGGTCAATCAGTTAGAAGGGGTTGTGGCTCATGTGAATGCTGGTAATGGTTTAGGTTTCACCGATTTAGATCTAACTCTGGCTGGGAGGAATCACAACAACGCTTTGCATATTTCAGTGGAATGCCGTGGTTCTTTAATGTCGCATGTATTGGTTGATACTGGGTCATCTTTGAATGTGTTACCAAAGAAGGCTTTGATGAAGTTGGATACTCGTGGGTTGATTTGTACACCAAGTGACTTAGTGGTACGTGCTTTTGATGGCTCCAAGAGGTCAGTTTTTGGAGAGTTAGTTCTGCCGATCAAGGTGGGTCCAGAGGTTTTCAACACCACCTTTTATATAATGGATATTCAGCTTGCCTATAGTTGTTTGTTGGGTCGTCCGTGGATCCATGGTGCTGGGGCAGTAACTTCTACGCTCCACCAGAAATTGAAATATATGGTGGATGGCCACGTTGTGACTGTTTGTGGCGAAGAAGATATTATGGTGAGTCACCTATTGACCTTCAAGTATGTAGAGGTGGATGGCGAAGTACAGGAAACTTTGTGCCAAGCCTTTGAAGCTGTGAAGATTCCCGGGGAACCCCCAAAGACAGTCAGCCAGCCTAAGGTGGTTGCCCAACCAGAAATTATCAGACAACCAGAAGTCCCAATGTCCTCTTTTAGAGAGGCGCGTGCTATAGTTGAAGCTGGTGGTTCTCAGAAGTGGGGCAGTGTTATTGATGTTCAAAAGAAGCAGGATACCTATGGGCTAGGGTACAAGCCACCTAGACGTGCTGAAGAGCCTCCCAAGTTCTATGGTCCAGTCTGTTTCACCAGTGCCGGCGTGTTCTTCGACAGAGACAATGCCATTGAGGATGCAGGAGATAGCGATTGTGACATGGATGGATGGATTCGTCCCTGCATCCCTGGTCAGAGTTTAGGCAACTGGTTCTCCGAGAAAGTCATCCAAGTGACGCGCCCAGAGTAATTTACTTTTGTTTTCTGTTATGTTGAGTCCTACGTTCTGCCCAAGACGTAGTGATACTTATTTGTAGGGCTTGGATGTTTTATTTGCTATTTTTATCATCAATAAAGGACGTTTTTCATTCAAATATTTTGATCCCTGTCTTTCTATTTTTACTTTTTTTGCATTAACCCACATCAAAATGGCAATGTGTTTTCTTGTTTGTTGCACTCATAATGAACATAAAACATCCATCATGCAGGTTCCTTTGTTCAGATTACACCCATGACCTAGCTATGGCTCGATACGACTTTGACAATCCTATCTATCAAGCCGAAGAGAGACTGACGAAGACTGTGACTTACCAGAAGAATTAGCCAGGTTACTGAAATAGGAGGAGAGGGTTATTCTACCTCATCAGGAGGAAGTTGAGACTGTTAATCTGGGAACCGATGACGTCAAACGAGAGGTAAAGGTTGGGGCTGCTTTGGAAGACATTGTTAAGAGGAGATTGGTTGAGTTACTTCGAGAGTATGTGGATATCTTCGCCTGGTCTTACCAAGACATGCCTGGGCTTGACACTGACATTGTTTCACACCGGTTGCCGCTTAAAGAGGGTTGTACTCCAGTCAAGCAGAAATTGAGAAGGACTAAACCAGAGATGTCTGTCAAGATCAAGGAAGAGGTTCAGAAACAGTTGGACGCCGGATTTCTTGCTGTGACAAATTATCCTCCGTGGGTTGCTAATATTGTACCTGTACCTAAGAAGGATGGGAAGGTCAGGATGTGTGTGGATTACCGAGATTTGAATAGGGCGAGCCCAAAGGACGATTTCCCGCTCCCCCACATTAACGTGTTAGTGGACAATACCGCTCAATATTCTGTATTTTCCTTCATGGATGGCTTCTCTGGGCATAACCAAATCAAAATGGCCCCAGAAGACATGGAGAAGACTACTTTCATAACACCGTGGGGAACATTTTGCTACAAGGTGATGCCCTTTGGATTAAAGAATGCTGGGGCAACCTATCAGCGGGCAATGGTGACTCTCTTTCATGATATGATTCACAAGGAGATTGAAGTCTATGTTGATGACATGATTGCAAAGTCACAGACAGAGGAAGAACACTTGGTGAACCTCCAGAAGTTGTTTGAAAGGTTGAGGAAGTTCAGATTGAGATTGAATCCGAACAAGTGTACTTTCGGCGTAAGGTCTGGTAAATTGCTGGGTTTCATTGTCAGTGAAAGAGGTATAGAGGTTGATCCTGCCAAGATAAGAGCCATACAGGAAATGCCCGAGCCAAGGACAGAGAAAGAGGTTCGTGGTTTCTTGGGGAGGTTGAATTACATTGCCAGGTTTATCTCTCATCTGACATCTACATGTGAACCTATTTTCAAGTTGTTGAGAAAAGATCAAGAGGTCAGGTGGAATGAAAATTGTCGAGAGGCGTTTGAAAGGATAAAGACGTATCTGCAGGAACCTCCAGTCCTTATGCCACCAGTGTCTGGGAGACTGTTGATTATGTACCTTACGGTTCTTGAGAATTCGATGGGTTGTGTGCTCGGTCAACACGACGAGACAGGTAGGAAAGAGCATGCCATTTACTACCTAAGTAAGAAGTTCACTGATTGCGAATCAAGATACTCTATGCTGGAAAAGACATGTTGTGCACTCGCTTGGGCAGCCAAGCGTCTAAGGCAGTACATGTTAAGTCACACAACCTTGTTGATATTGAAGATGGACCCGATTAAGTACGTGTTTGAGAAGCAGGCACTTTCTGGGAGGATAGCCCGTTGGCAGATGGTTCTGACAGAATACGATATCCAGTATGTTTCCTAGAAGGCCATTAAGGGGAGTGTTCTGTCAGAATATCTTGCTGAACAGCCGGTCGAGGATTATCAGCCAATGAAGTTTGAGTTTCCGGACGAGCATGTTATGTTTCTAAAAATGAAGGATTGTGAAGAGCCTCTGCCTGACGAAGGACCTGAGATTGGATCACAGTGGAAGATGATTTTTGATGGGGCTGTCAATTCACATGGTAATGGAATTGGGGCAATCATTACAACTCCGAAGGGTTCTCATATACCTTTCACTGCCCGGTTGGCATTTGTGTGTACCAACAACGAGGCAGAGTATGAAGCATGCATCATGGGGTTAGAGGAGGCGATAGATTTGAGAATTAAGAACCTCGATGTCTATGGTGATTCCGCATTGGTAGTTAATCATATTACAGGAGAATGGGAGACTCGTCAGGAAAATTTGGTACCTTATAACAACTATGCCAGATGGTTGTTACCGTTCTTTGATAGGGTGCATTTTCATCATGTGCCCCGGGTTGAGAATCAGATGGCTGATGCGTTGGCGACATTAGCATCCATGTATAAGGTGAACCGTTGGAATGAAACACCTTCGATTAGAATCATGCGTCTGGACAGACCGGCTTTTGTGTTTGCAATTGAAGATGTGTCAGATGGCAAGCCGTGGTACCATGATATTAAGGTTTTTCTGAAGAGGCAAGAGTATCCAGAGGGTGCCTCCACCAAAGATAAGAAGACTCTGAAGAGGTTGGCAGGAAATTTCTTTCTGAACAAGGATGATGTGTTATATAAGAGGAACTTCGATATGGTCTTGCTACGTTGTGTTGATGAACACGAGGCAAGCTCATTGATGGAGGAAGTTCACGAGGGTTCTTTTGGTACTCATTCTAGTGGTCACACCATGGCTAGGAAGTTGTTGAGGGCAGGATATTATTGGATGACTATGGAGTCAGATTATTTCAAGTACGCTCGGAAGTGCCATAAATGCCAGATTTATGCAGATAAGATGCACGTACCGCCTACACCTCTAAATGTGTTGTCGTCTCCTTGGTCGTTTGCAATGTGGGGCATAGATATGATTGGAAAGATTGAGCCCACTGCTTCCAATGGGCATCGTTTCATTTTGGTAGCCATTGACTATTTCACAAAGTGGGTGGAGTCAGCCTCGTACGCCAACGTCACCAAGCAAGTGGTAGCCCGGTTTATAATGAAGGACATCATCTGTCGTTATGGGGTCCCAGAGAGAGTCATTACTGATAATGGCTCGAATTTGAACAACAAGATGATGAAGGAACTATGTCAGAGTTTCAAGATCGAGCATCACAATTCTTCTCCGTATCGTCCGAAGATGAATGGTGTCGTTGAGGCGGCAAATAAGAATATCAAAAAGATTGTGCAGAAGATGGTGGTAACATATAGGGACTGGCATGAGATGTTACCTTACGCCCTCTATGGTTAGCGTACTTTGGTGCGTACATCAACTGGGGCAACCCCTTTCTCATTGGTATATGGTATGGAAGCAGTTTTACCCTTGGAGGTCGAGATTCCGTCCTTGAGAGTTCTGGCAGATGTGAAGCTTGATGAAGCTGAGTGGGTGCGTTCCAGGTTGGATCAGTTGAACCTTATTGAAGAAAAGAGATTGGCAGCCATCACACATGGTCGTTTGTATCAGAGCAGGATGAAACGCGCCTTTGATCAGAAAGTGCGTCCTCGAATCCGGTTGCGATGACCGCGTTTTCGCGATAGCAATATTGTTGAGGTTTTTTACCAAAGTTAAATTTCTCTTTTTTTGAGTTGCCTTTTTTTTGTTATATTTAGATCCGTACAATTCGGATCCGGTTGCGATGACCGCGTTTTCGCGATAGCAAAGTTGTTGAGGTTTTTTATTTTCTTTTTTTGTAATATTATTTGAATAATTTCCTTTTGAATTTAATTCATGCACCATTTTTACCATTTTATAAAATTTTCACAAATTTTATTTTTATTTTTATTTTATTTTTTATCATCTAAACTAATTGTTTAATTCAACTTCTTTTTTGCATCACACATTTCATGCATACCCTAAATTGTTTATTTTCATTCACCTCATCTCTCTTACGTATGTCTATTCTGTACTAATCTTTTATGCAGGGACTAAGGTAAGTTTCTTTAAGGGTGTGGATAAGCATCCATGTTCACCTTTACTATTCTCTCCTTCTCTCATCTCTTTTTTTTAGGATTTAGGTTGTCGTCAAGCCTCACTAACCATAGGTCACCCATGCATGATGACTTTAGGATTCATAGTCTCCCTTTAGAGTTACCCTTGTGTCTTCTCTCTTCTCATCTCAAATTTCTTTAAAACACTTAATAATGATAAGGTGTATTGCGCACGAGCCTTAAGTATGGGGAATGAGAAATGAGAGGCTTCCTCTCATCTTTCTAGAGTGCTTAGCGAGCGTCCTGTCTTGGGACGATGCGTTAAGTATTCGCCCCTGTGCCCTAGACTTTGGTGCAATGCAACTTAGGAACTAACTTAAGCCACTTCTGTCCTAAAAAACACAAACCAACTTCAAACCTTTTTGTCCTTCGGGACCTTTAACTTAAAGGATATTTTCAAAAAGGACACGTTACTTTCCGTCTGAGTCGCAAACAGGCATCGACCCTAACTGCCGGACGCGAACTTAACGTCGCTCATAAAAAACACAAAAAGAACTTGGTCCGAACTACGTTGACTCTGAATTCCCCATTGCACAAAGGGGGTACGTAGGCCTAGGACGTCGACGTCCTACCGAGTCGGTCTCTGTCTTTCCTTCCCCGTCTTAGTACAGCCCTAGATGATAGTATAACTCACCCTTAGAATAGACAACAAGCGTGGATCCCATCGAGTACGATGGACTCGTGGGGTGCTAACACCTTCCCCTCGCGTAACCGACTCCCGAACCCAGGTTATGGTTGCGATGACCATTCCTTTCCCTCTTCCTAAGGTTTATGCGGTGTTCCCTTTCCCTCTCTTGGGATAAATTTACACGGCTGGCGACTCTGTTTTTCCGCGCCACTCTCGCGTTTGTACCTGGATGAAAATCCTGGGAGCGACACCCATGATTTTAGGCAATCCATTCATGAAAACAACAAAAACAAAAATTGATGTTGATGATGGCACAATCTCCATGGAGTTTGGCGATATCATTGTTAAATTTAACATTGTTGATGCTATGAAACATCCCACAGAGAAACATTCGGTTTTTCACATTTAATTACTTTCTAAGTTAGTTGATGATACTTATTATGACTTATTTTCAGTTGATTTCCCATCATTGTCTAACTTTGATGATACTTACTATTGTGATTCATGTATTGATACTAACCTTTGATCTGTTTTTGTTGAGATTGAGGCTGCCTTGCAAGTTGACATTTTTCCTACAATGAAGTTATAAATGAAGATATTTATGTAGTTGAAGCTCTTGACATCTTGGTTGTCCCAACCAAACCGTCCATTGAACAACCAACTTCCAGAGATCTTAAACCACTTCTTGACAATCTGAAATATACATATTTGGAAATGAATGAAAAGCTACTGGTAATAACTTCATATAACCTTAATTTTGATCAAGAAGACAAGCTTTTACAGGTTTTGAAGAAGCATAAGAAGGCATTTGGATGGATCTTGGCAGACACACCTGGTATTAGCCCCTCTATGTGTATGCATAGGATTTTGCTTGAAGACAGTGCTGAAGCAGTGGGGAAGTGTTAGGTGCGGATTTGACCTAAAAATGAACTATCTTTCCTTGCACTTTTTCCACTATTTTCTCATGTTTTCATTGGTTTTGCTATTGATTGTTGTTGTTCTTCTAACAATGAGAATATACCTTTGGCGCTTGTAATGTGTGTGTTATTCTGCAGGAAAAGGCATAAATTAATCAAAGTGTTAAGACACAAGAAATGATCCAAGTTGCCAAAGAAATGAGGAAGACATCAGTTAGTTCACTTTGCGAACATGAAAGCGAGTGTGAGCGAAGGTTCGCTTTGTGAACAGCTGCCGAGGTTCCAGCGTGGACCCAGATTTTGGCAGGGGCAAAAGGCACTAAAGTTCGCTTTGTGAACGGGGAAGCAAATGTTCTCTTTGCGAGTGATCCTTTACATTGCGAACTCACGAGAATTTCTGGGGCGGTTTAACTATTCAGAGGCACCTGAAGTGGCTAAATTTGACATTCGCTCTGCGAATGAATAATTCGCTTTGCGAACTGTGAAATTTCTGATTGCATTATAAATAGAACTTTCACACTTTTTAGATTTAGTTTTCTATATTTGATACAACTTGTAATTAAAGATCAGAACTTGATATTTCTTCATTCCAAGGGAGAAAAGGTAGGATCTTTGATCTCTTGTTAGATGAGGATGTAATCTTTTGATACCTATTGCATTTCATCTAATGTATGTTTGTGAATATGTTTCGATTCTCTATTGTTGTTGTCTTTGCTTGATTATTTGTGGTCTTGACAAAACCTTTACAAATCCTTGATCTTAGATTTTCATCAATCAATGAGTAAAACTTTTGACATGGTTTTGTGAGTTGATATTCATTTTATCTTTTGTTGTATTGTGTTGATTAAGTAGCATGGCTAGCATGAGTAAGATCGATACGATATTGCAAGGATGCGTGATAATAGTGATGAAGAACGATATTCACATTCATTGGGCAAATTAGTTGAATACATGTAAAAAGGGTTAAACGTATGTACGTATTCTGATCGTTGGCATTTTATATGAAGCAATCATTTATCTGATGTGGGTGTCATCTTTATTTACCTGTTTATCTTTGATTTGAACTGCTATAGACATATACTCTTCAGATCTGGATCTAAGATGATTATATGTTTTGTTCTGAACTCTAGTGATAGATTTAGGCTTAACACTTGCGTGAGTATCAGCTCTTAATGCTCTGTGTTGGTTTTTGTTGCGTGAGAAATGAGGCAAAATGGCCATTCTCTTGGTGTTACGTTAGACATAACCTCTGTCGCGGGTGATACGTGAGGATATTAGGCGAATGATTGATTTATGTATAATATGATTAGAAGAATGCATGTGTTATCAATTGATGAGATCCAATCCAACAAGGCTCCGTTTATAATTTAGTTTTTATTTTATATTTCCCGTCTTTACATTTTCTGCATTTTACTTTGGTTCCTTCTTAAAACCAAAACTTTTGAACCATAAGCTTAGAAACATAGAAACCGTCGAATGCTATTCTTTCCCTCGCACTGATCCCTGTGGATACGACAAAACTGGGTTACTTATATATATTTGCTTGCTGCTATTATAGCTTCAACAAAATGGCGCCGTTGCCGGGGATCGGTGTTTAGATATTGAATCGCATCGCGATAGTTTCTATATTTTTGAGCTTTCTACATTTGTTTATATTGTTTGTATTTGTTTTCTTTTATGTTTTCTCTAGTGTGATCAGGAATGATGAGAACTCCTAGATTGGTTGCTAATTGTATAAAAGTATTCAATGAAGCTTCGACCGAGTCGGGATGTTGAGATTTGAATGTATGCAAGGTAAATTGTACTGCTCCATAGAATGTTAGAATGATTTAAGAATTTTGTGCTTTGTGCAAATGTGTATTTTTGTTTCATGTTGTAACTTGTTTGAATGCTTGTTTCACTTAGGTCCAAAGGCCACAAATTGTGAGAAACCTCCATTGTTTACTATATGCTAGGATGACCGATAACTTTGTTTAATTCGTTTGATTCATGATTTATCTGTTGATTATTGTGATTTTGTGGAAGCATTAGAAATGATTAAGGCATTTGTTTATATTGAGCACAATCGTATCCAAACGTATCTTACCCGTGAGTAGTGAGTATTTGTTAGCCCCTTTGACCCTAAACAATTTAGATCTCATTTTAGTGACGAACTTTGTGTTGTACATAATTTGAAAGTGTGGTTCATCATTGAATTTTGTGAGTTTCTAAAAATTTCTTCTTGAACCTTTGAACATTGTTTTAATTTGATTTCCTTGCCTTAAAAAGCAAGGAGCATTCACTTGAGGTTTGGTTGAATTCAAGTTGGGGAGAATGAAAAAGAAGATTTGTAAGATGCTAAAACTTTTGAAAAAGTTCAAACAAGCTTAAAAAGAAAAAGTGTGCATATGAATGTGAAAAACAAAAGAAAAAGAATGCTTGTTTGAATGAGAAAATAGAGAATGAAATAATTGTGCATAAGGAAGTTTGAAAAGTTTTGACGTAAAGGAATGAAAATTGGTGAATGAAGTTGTGATGTGTAAATACCATGTACAGTTAATGTTTCTTTTTGCATCGGCAATTTCAATTCAATGGCCTTTAGAAATGTCCCTTTGTTGTGAACCCGACCAAGCTACAACCTTTAAAGCCCTTAGTGATATTTTTGCTTCCATATTTTAATTTTTGATTGTTAGATGTTGTATGAATTAGATTGCTATTAGCATTGTTTGTCAGGTGAGCGAAATTTCCCCGCGGGGGAAGCCCCAAAGAAGACTTAACCCTTTAATTCTTTATGTTGTTAAGAATAAGATAACCAAGTTGTTGTAAGTAGGTATCATAAATCCTATCTCTGACAGTAATTGGGTAAGTCTAGTACAGGTGGTACCTAAGAAATCTGGCCTCATAATGGTAAAAAATTAAAAATATGAACTTGTTCCCACTAGAGTTTAAAACAATTGGAGAGTTTGTACTGATTATAGGCGATTTAACTAGGCAACCAGAAAGGATCACTTTCCTTTACTGTTCATTGATCTGATGCTTGAACGATTAGTTGATAAATCGCATTATTGTTTTTTTTATGCTTTTTCAGGCTATTTTCGGATCCATATTGCACTGGAGGACCAAGAAAAGACAACTTTCACATGCCCATTTGGTACATTTTCTTATAGGAGGATGCCATTTGGTCTGGGCAATGCCCTTGGCACGTTCCAGTGGTGCATGATCAGTATTTTTGCTGAATTTATAGAAATTGCATGGAGGTGTTTACGGATGATTTTATTGTTTATGGTTATTCATTTGATGCATGCTTGAAGAGTTTGGATATGATTTTAGAAATATGCATTGAAACTGACCTTGTTTTGAATTATGAAAATATCATTTTATAGTCGAATAAGGAATTATTTTAAGGCACATAATCTCTGCAAAAGGAATTTTAGTGGATCCCGCTAAGATTGATGTGATTTCTAATTTACCTTACCCATCTTGCATTTGCGAGATTCGTTATTTTCTTGGTCATGCAGGTTTTTATAGGCGCTTCATAAAAGATTTCAGCAAGATAGCTCTTTCGCTGTCAAATTTGTTGAAAAATGATGTAACTTTCAACTTTTATGACAAATGCAAAAAGAAGTTTAACTTCTTGAAGAAAGAACTTACCTCTACCCCAATCATCCAGCCACCTGAATGAACCTTCCCTTTTGAAATTATATGTGATGCATCTAACTATGTGTCACACCCTAATTTTTAACCCTAATATCCCACCTTCATTTGTATCATTTGCATCATTTTCATGGCATCAACCACCTTTTGTGTGTGTCTTTTATGTTTAATAATCCCATTGAAAATACAAAAATATGTCTTGCTTTGCTTTGATTACAAATTAGGGTTTTGCACCAAATAAGCCAAGAAGATGATCAGTCAAGGTTTTGTGTGATTTGCAATATCTCAAGTCCTCTATCCTTCATGATGATCAAGAGTTTTCCACCATCAAATAATCAAGATTGAATGTGCATCAATTCAAGTTCACCAAGTTCTAATTCATCAAGTGCACCAAATTAGGGTTTTGGTTAAAGTCATTTTAGGGTTGAATTTTTTATTAAGACATGATCTCATGACTTGGGACATGATTCAAAGGTTTTAAGTACATCATTGTAGTCCATTCATGTGTTTGGATTAGCTCAAGAAGTTTGATTTGTTGACAATTGAAAGGTTTTGATTCAACTAATGAAAAATCAACTGATGATCAAAGTCAAGTTTGACTTTTGGAATTTTTGGTCAATTATGGACTTCACAAGTCAAGGATCATGAAAATGTGGTAAACGTTTGAATTTTATCATGTTAAATAAAAAAAAATTAAGAAAAGATCAAGAATTGATGAAATTTGGGTTTTTGAAATTTCCCTAAGTACAAAATTCCATGATTAAATGACCAACTTTCCAAGGTTGTAACTTCTTCCTCAAGCATCCAATGAAAACACTTGAGGGCTACTTTAAAAGAGGGCATTTGATACTACAAGTTGATGAAAATTGGTGGCCAAAACCTTTCTTTAAGTGAAAGAAATTGGTGGCTAAATTTGGAGTTTCAAGTTAGTGCAAGATTCAAAATACTTAGAAATTTTTATAAGTATTTGACATGATCAAGTACATGACTTTAAGGCCAATTTGTGAACAATCCAAGAGTCCAATTGCAACACTTGAGAGTTACATTTAAAGTTCACATTTTCTACTTCATCATGGTAGAAAATTTAAGATTAAAAGCTTTCTTGAGATAGAAGATATTGAAGGCCAAAGTTGAGAATTTTCATTGATGAACAAGGGTAAGATTAAGATAGATTTTTCTAAGTTCTGGTCAGCTTGCTTCACACAATTTTGGGACCATTTTTCTCATTTTTCCAAGCCTCTTTTCAGCATATCATAAACATCAAAGTTGCTCCTCTATGTACTAGCTTTGTGAAGATCCCATATTTGTGCAAATTCTGACCCTACATATGAGACAAAAACCTGTTTGAACTGGCCAATCTGATCAACTTTGGCATGTTGTGTAAAAGTTACTTTGAGTCAAAACTTGTCACCAAGTTCTCAATGCTGCCACAACTGAGTATTGAGGCATCAAGTTGACATGCACAAGCCAAGAAGAATGCTCAAATTGGCCATACATGACAACGTTCAAGCAATGGTACATGTCACTTTCATAGCATTTTCATGACAAGTTCACAACAAGACAAACTCAACAACCAAGATCATACACAATGCCATGCCTCAAACCTATTCAAAATGGTCTTAATAAGCATGCGAGATCAGTAAAAACAAGGACAAGCAAGCTGAGCCAAAGATCATTCTTCATCAAAACTTCAAAAACTCCACTAGAGCAAGAAATCGAATTTGTCAATCCTTCAACATTCCTTTCATTTTGCTTGACCAAAAACTTTCCAAACATCATTCTAAAGCTACTGTAAGCAATGAAACATCACTGAAACCATTCAAACCTCCATTTCCAAAACTCTTTTTTTTTTATCTCTGCAACTTGATTTGGGGGGAGAGATTCAGAGGGTTCCAAGGAGATTGGAAGGCATCCTCATCATCCTTAGACATCATGGAAGCTAAGTAAGCCGTTATCTCACTTCTGCAAGGCCAGTTTTAAGGTGCACGAATTCACTTTAGCATGTATATTTTCATGATCCCGTTCTCATGCTTATGGCCATCTTTTGAATGATTTCTTGTTACCATCATGTTTACATCATTGTGCTGAGTGAAAACCCTCTGGTTGTGGCCATTAATTATGTGCATACATGATTTAATTTCTCTTTTTAGAATTAGGGTTTATTTGTTCTTTCGTAAAATTCACGATGTAGAATAGAAATCAATGAAAACTAAGATGATAGTTGAGTTCCTTGTGAAATTCGTAGTAAAACCATATACTCATATGTCATTTTTGGTTCACATTTGAGAAATTCATATTTTGAAAATTCTTGGAAGTTTTGATGTTCAGAGGTTGAAGATGACTTGTTCTTCGCGTGCTTTCATTTTTAATATTTTCATAATATATATATATTTTTAGGAGCGAATAACTAACTGGCCATGAGGCTTGGCATGGTGGGTGGAATGTTTTGGTGATCACCCCTGGGGCGTGGGTTCAATACCTAGCACCCCCACCTCTCTTTTTTATGAACTTGTTTTCTTTTATTTTTCTTCTTCCTTCTCATTTTCAAATATTTCCTTTTCTTTTCTTCTTTTCCTTATTTCTTCCTTTTAATTTCTTTCTCTTCTTAACTTATTTATCTCATTCATATATTTTAAAAACCAAAAATATTTTTATTTTATCTTTTAAATACTTATTTATTTTAATCATTTTTGTATCTCATATTAAAAATATAAAAATGTTTCATTTGTGTTTGTTTTCATTTTCGTCATATGATTTATTGTATATCCATTAGCTTGATATGGTTTCTTGATGAAATCTTGTTGACCTTTTGTTTCATGTGTTTTTGTGAATACCATGATCTTGCTACACTTTGATTATTATTTTTGTTTGATTCATAAGTTTATTCTTGGAGTATGAATGCTTGTATGCTTTCCATGTGATTGTTGTTTACTTGTTTGACTATGCCATACATGTGATACTTGATGAGGATATATCTATGTGATGCCTTCGATTTTGTTTCATTTAGGATGAATTGACTTGTTGGTTGTGAATAATTTTTCTTGACATGTATTGATGACCTTTGGTTTGATGATTCCATAATGTACATGATTAGGGTTTTGTTGAGTTTGTCTAAGATACATTGCTTTGTGAGCTTGTATTGATTACATGCCTTGATCTTTGCTTTACACACATGTTGCTATTTGTATATGAGCTTTGCTTTCTGACACTTCAGGCTTTTTAATTTTATTATAATTTGTTTGACATTTACACGAGGCTTTTGAATCTTTATGGTTGAATATGTCCAAATCCAAGGGAAGGGTTCATGGTTGACTTTATTGTCATGTGCATATGCATTTTTGTTTCTTTGCATCCTTTACCTACTTGTATGATCCTTGTTTCCCCCCAGTTTGATTTCTTTAGATTGATTACTTTAGGTTTTGACCCTCTTAGGTAGTTACCCTTAGATGATGTACCACTAGGTTCTCTCTTTCAAACTTAAAACTTTTCATATAAAAAACCTTGACATTAGGTCATTGACTTTTTAAGCTTTTCTCAATAAATGCTTCAAGACATCTTAAGCATATTAAAACCTTTTTCATAAGACTAAAGGATAAAAACCACATTCAAAACTTTAGCCACTTGGATTTTCACTTTAAAACCTTTTCTTAAGAGAGATTAGACACGAGTCATCCTTAGTTGTGATATAAATCTCCTACCCCATAACATGGATAAGTAAGATGTTGATTCTTTTCCACTTGAGAGAGGTATGAGGCATACTTGTTGATTCTATATCCAA
Organism: Lathyrus tuberosus; assembly: GCA_022829125.1. NCBI lineage: Eukaryota > Viridiplantae > Streptophyta > Magnoliopsida > Fabales > Fabaceae > Lathyrus > Lathyrus tuberosus. Next base: position 24,999,147 of record JALAZF010000017.1, read on the forward strand.
GTTGGAGCCCTTCTCTCATTGTGAAGCAAAGATCCATTTTCCACATGTTTGTGGTGGATCAGTTGAGTATTCACCTTAAGATGACAACTTGTCTCTTCTTCATTAAAATCCACTAAAACAAAACCTTTTCAATTTGTACCCTGAACTACGAGGTTTTGATCCTTCATTGGTACGTAGGCACAAGACTTCATGTCTTGCCAAACACAAAAACAATAAAAAACACTTCTCTTCTCATCTCCCCGATCTTTTTTTCAACAAACACTTTTAACCTAACACAAATAATACAAGAGGTTCTTATAGAATACTATATATACTTAGGGTGCTAGTACCTTCTCTTAGTATAACCAACCCTTGTACCTTAGATCTCTTCTCTTGCTTAGCTTTTAAGCTTTTACTTTATGCTTTGCATGTTTATTTTGGGTATATTCGTTCTTTTCCCCTTCCCTCATATAAATTAAAGATCGGTGGTGGCATCTTATGTTTTCTGAGTCTAGCTAACCAATAGCTATGGTCTCCGATTCTTCACCGCGACACTATGTAGTGGGGGTTGTCCTATCACAAAGAGTTGACAAGGTTGTCCATGTTATTTATTATGCTTCTAGAACTTTTGATTCTGCGTAGGCGAATTACATTACTACTTAAAAGGAACTTCTAGATTTTATTTCTGCTCTTGATAAATTTAGACCATATTTGCTAGGTTCCAAGGTAGTTTTTTTACTGACCATGCAACTTTAAAGTATCTGTTAAAGAAACCAGAAGCAAAGCCAGGATTAATTTGGTGGATGTTATTTCTACAAGAGTTCAATGTGGAGATTAAAGATAAAAGTGGAGCTCAGAACTTAGTGGTTGTCTACTTGAGCAGAATAGAGCGAGATAAAGATCTTTTCCCCATCCAGGATAATCTTCTTGATGAGCAGCTTTTACACCTGCGTGAGGTAACTCCTTGACTGTAGGTGCATCTAGATCACAAATTCAAAAATGATGCAAAATATTATGTGTGGGATGATCCATATATGTGGAAATTTGGTAGTGATAAGCTAATTAGGAGATGTGTCACCGACTATGAGATTGAGTCTATTTTACAGTTTTTTCATGCTTCTAAAGTTGGAGGACATTTAGGTCCTCAAAGGACTGCAAGAAAAGTCATAGAATCAGGTTTCTTTTCGACCATTGTTTTTAAGGATGCTATAATACTTATCACACTTTATCTTACCGTTGATCAGAAGTAAATCGGTGGCCAGCAACTGATAAGTGCTAAATTTGAGTGATATTGAGTGTGAATAATGGACACTTATTGGCTTAATTCAACCGATAAACCTTAAATTTTGTGCATATGTTGTATAGTTTACATTATAGTGTATTTATTGCGTATCGTGTAAATATCATTGAGTTTAATTGTTTTTATCTCATTTTTGTAGGTATACAAGCAATGAGATTTTGTCATTTTTTTATAGAGCATTGAATAAGCTTTCCAACGCTTCCGACCAAGCGTAAAACAGAGTTACGGTTCAAAAATTATGGTCGAAACACGTGTTGGTCTGCTGTCATGTTCGCTGTGCGAACTGGAGGCGAGCGAATTCGCCAAGAAGTTCGCACTGCGAACTCAAGGAAAATAAAAATTGTCAGAAAGCGTGGAAAACAATGTTTTGGCAGCAGCTAAGGTGACATATGTTCGCTGGGCGAACTGGATTTCGCTAGGCGAACACGGAAACCCATTTTTGCCTATTTAAGTGATTTTTCAGCATTTTTTAGGTTATGTTGTTGGGAAATTTTAAACCCAACTTCATCAAAAACATTCTGTGAGTAGAGTAGCTTAGAAACATCATTAGAGTGTGCATCTTGACGATCCGGAGTCGAATCCACTTCAATCGGAGTTGACAAACCATGAGATTTGTGTTCTTCTTCTCCCTTCTCTTTGTACCCTCTATTTGTTGGGGTTTTGTATGTAAGTTTATCTTGATTGTATGTATATTTATGGATATTTGTATAAAATCTCTTTTATAACTCTTTATCGATGTCATCTTTGATTTAATCTCTCTCTTAATGGGTTTGATTCGCTATAGACATATACTTTTCGAAATCGATCTAAGATGAATGTCTATTGGATGTGGGGAGCGGTATAATATTCACATGTGTGTCGGATCTTAATGCTCCGTGTTGTTTAGTTGTGTTAGAAATCACCTCCGAGAGAATGCGGTTGATCTCGCGGCGTTTCCGTTAGACATAACCTCTTGTTGTGAGCGATATGTGGGGGGTTTTTGACGAGTGATTTAGGTTGCGTGCATTCGGTCCATAGATTTTTAAGTACATGATGGGTAGAATGAAATACAACTCCTGACGAGTTTTCTCATGTCTTAAGAATGTATTTATTTTCTTGTCTTATGTTTTTCTTTTGCATCTTACTCTTTAAAACCATTTAAACCCAAGCTTAGAGACATGGAGATTGTCGAACGACATTCTTTCTCTAGCACCGATCCTTGTGAAGACGACATAAAGCCCGGAGGGAATTCTTCCAAAAATAATATTTTTGCTTGTCGCTTTACCGCTCCAACAAAATGGCGCCGTTATCGGGGATTGGTTTTGATATTGAATCACATTGCGATAGTTTCTATATTTCTAAGCTGTGCACATAATTGTATATATGCTTGTATAAATACTTATTTTGCTTTTGTCTTCCATTATGTTTGTTCAAGTGTTGTATATATTTTGTTCCCGTAACGTTTGTTTAAGTGTTTGGTTAGGGCATTTTCTTTAGGTTAGCGCTTTGACAAAGCATCGACATGTCTGTGAGGAAAATACTAGCAAAGCACAATAAAGGCGTCGAGCTAACGACGTGAAACAAGCGCTTGTTGGGAGGCAACCCAATGGTTTTTGAGTTTGTATAGCTTTATGTTTATTTAGTTTGATTCAATTTTGTTAGGAAATTTTTGTGTTTTTTTCTCAAGCGTTAATTTTTATTAGCTTGAGGATGCTTTTTGTGATTATTCAAGTTTAATTATTTCAACAAGAAAATGTTATGGTGAAAGAGTGTTGTAATAAACCACAAGTAGAAAAACCAAAATTTTTTTGTTACTGTCATGTTCGCCCTAAGTTCACTGTGCGAACCTGGGGCGAATAAGTTCGCTAGGCGAATAATTGTTCGCACTGCGAACATGACAGATTCTGGAATGGTAAAAAGTTTAAAGGAGTTACATGGCTAAGGTTTGTGTTTATTGCTTTCTAGAACATAACATGATTAGGAGACTTTTCATTTGTAAAATTTTCATGTCATTCATTTTTTTGCCATACTTGTTCAGTTTTGAATCACTTTAGAACAAAACCCTTTTTGTAAGGAGCTTTCAATTGTTTACTATATGCAGGATGTAACGCCCCGATTTGTTTAATTGTATTTATTTATTTCATTTATGTGAATTTTGTGAAATGTGTGAATTTATTGTATTTTACCTGCTAATTGAGTTAATTGGTTGGTTTCTCTGATAGATAAAATATTTGCAATAAATTATAATTTCTTTTCAACTTTTATTTCCCGAAATATATTTCATCGGTATGTTTATGTTTTACCACGTTTTGAGAGCGTTTGTGAGATATTTGAGAGTAGGGGTATTTTGGTCTTTTGGCTTGGGTATTTTTTATTAAAATAGAACTTAGAGAGAAAAAGAGAGAAAAGAGAAAGGAAAGAAGGAAAAGAAGAGGAAAGAAAGGGAAAAGGAGAGGAGAAGAGGAAAATCGTCATTAGCTCCGTTTCAATCGCGATTAATTGGGTAAGGGTGAGAAGTTTCAATTATATCTTGCTTGTGTATGTATATGTGTTGTTTGTTGCAATTGTTTTGGTTGTTTTACAACTTTTTTTCTAATTGATAAATCGATGAATAATTGTTAGAAATCGATGTTTTCACGGTCGAAAATCACGAGTTAAGGTACCTAATTGTCGATACATGTTAGATATATGTGGTTGTGCATTCAATTGGTAATTTTCTGATGTTTAGATGAGATTGGGAGAGGATTTGGGGTAGAATTCGTAACCAAATTTATGCAGGAAAAATTTTGGGTTTCGCAGGCGATACGCGTATTGGGTAAGGCATTACGCGTATTGAGTAAGACATTACGCGTAACACTTTAGGAAATACGCGTATGGAAAGGGTAAAATGAGGGCATTACGCGTATGAAAACCGTTTTTACACGGCCCTCTAGTGAAATGCGTAATGATACGCGTAAGAGGCAAGGCATTACGTGTAACACCTTGGGCAATACGCGTAATGGGTTTTTAAAAGGAATTTTTGGGAGAACTCAGTCTCTGCTCATACGCGTAACACTTTGGGCAATACGCGTATGGATGGACGAGTAAGCAAGGCAATACGCGTATGGCTCAGGGCAATACGCGTATGGCCAGTGAGAGTGCAGAATTTTGTCTTTTTGCGATTCCTTTTCTGTTTACTTCCGTAACTTGTGTTCCGATTATCCGTTTTGAACATTCTTGGTATCGTTGGAAAGCTATTGAAATGTTCTTTCTTATTAAAATGGTTTTGAGATTGTTGGCCAATTTAATTATGTCGGGAAGTTGGAAAGGTGTCATTTTGTCGACTTTTACCGTTTTAATTGTGTGTATTTGATGTGTATCATGCAATGTGCTTTTGATATGGAGATCATATGACTTGTGTGATGTTATATGATGTGAATGCATGTGTTGAAATGTTGTGATGATGGTTTGTGGCCTAAGGGCAAGGAAATACATTGTGTTGTATTTGATGATATATGCATGATTATGGATGTGTATGTGTGCATTTGAATGTCATGAGTCATTGTATGCCAAGCATCATGATATCCATTCTTGTGATGTCATGTACCCTTGTGGGGTGTGAGCGACGAATCGATTCCAGAGGGAATCCGCTATAACATCGTGAGCCTTATACCGAGAGAACTGAAAGCGGTGATTATAGACGATCATGAGCCTTATACAAAGAGGACTGAAAGCGATCGGATCGTGAGCCTTATACAAAGAGGAATGAAAGCGATCCAAAAACGTCATGAGCCTTATACCAAGAGGACTGAAAGCAACGGGGAACATCGTTTGCCCGACGGGGAGTAACATTATGTAACAAGCGATGGTTCCAATAGTTCCTGAGTGAACTAGTGATGAGATTGATGGATGGATGGTACCGCATTTGCATAGAGTCGTTGTGTCGGTCTCTTTGCATTTGCATAAATCATGAATGAATTGATTATGTGTGGAAAATCATGAATGGATTGATTATGTGTGGAAAATCATGAATGGATTGATTATGTGTGAAAATTGTGAATTAATTGATGATGTGTAGAGCTTGTGATAGCATTGGTGAATTGATATGCATTTATGATTAATGCATTGGTTGTGGATAATATGTTTTATGTATAGACATATGCTATGTGATGTGGTGGTGTGTTTCCATATGTTAAGACTTGGTATGCCTTATGTGCAAATATGTGAGTATGTTGGATAATTGATATATGCTATGTTGTTGGATGATTGGATATATGTTATGTATTTGTGGCATGTTATATGTATTAGCATGTGATGCTTGTGGTGAGAAAAACTATGTATGTGAATTTATATGTGTGTGCATATTATTATGCAATATTGGTTTAATTGTTATTTCTCACCCTTCTGCTGTGGTTTATTGCGCTATGAGGCAATTGCATATTAGTAGTCTTGGAGGCTTTTGTGAAGATTAGTGCTCCATCCGTTTGTCTGTCTGCTCTGATACGTAACACGGGAGTCGGGGAACGCTTTTATTATATATGTATACATTTGTTGAATGTATTTTGTATTACTTATGTATGTATATTTTGATGTTATAAAACGATTCATTTTGCAAACCAAGACAGTTATGGATCTTTCCGTTTTATTCCATAACTGAACTTTCCTTTTATATGGAAAAAGTTCCCTTTGAGGTTATTCCATTTTGTGTTGTGTATCAAAAACTTATGAGCAGGGATTGTGTTTTCTTTCTTTAAATTGTGGCATCCTTGTTTCTGTCGGAAAAATAAATTTTTACTTACTCTGATTTAATTATGTATTATTTATTCGCGATGGGAATTGGGGTGTTACATAGTGCTATCAGAGCAGGTCGGACCGTCCGGCCAAGTTGTTGAGTCAGTTTGTGTGACAGTTGAATACTGTCGATGTTGTTTGTCCCTTAGTACGTGATAGGTGTGTAAGACACTGTCAGTACTTTCTGGTTGTTTTATTCTGTTGTCTGCAGGAGTTAGAATGAGATAAGTGGGGGAGAAGCTGGTACTTCTCCATGTTGCTTCAAGTGTGGAGCGTTGGCTCAGTGTGTTGTGAATTGCAAGATTGTAAGTGTTATTAGGACAGTGTGGTTCCCGGTTCCAGAAGGGATGCGGAGGTAAGGCTTATGTCAGCTAAGGATCTGTGCCTTAGGTAGTTTTGTGCACAGGATGTAAGGAATGCTATTATAGTTTAGTAAAGACGGTTTATGCCCCATCATGATTGTCGGCTGTCTATTGACAAATTGAGGAACTGATCACCCTTAATCTCTTGTTGATAGTAGACGGGAATTATGTTGGATGGAATAGACGTGTCTTTCCGGCTTTGATGGTGTGTGAAATGAATTGTTTGGAATTATGAAAATGATTACAAATTGTTTTGTTGAGTCGATGAAGATTCTTATATCGGAGGATGAGACGGATTAGAGGTTTTTGTATGTTGGTCAAGTTGGGAAGTCATTGAGAGAGAATGATTGGGTTTTATTGGGTTAATACCTATTTTCACCCCTGCCATATGGGCGTGTTTTGAAAAACCCCCCTACGAAAAAAAAAGTTGTAAGATTGACCTTAACATATTTCAAAAGTTACCATTTAGACCTTCATCAGGCCACATCATCAAAAATAATGATGTGACAGTCATTTTTTTAATTTTTTAATGAAAAAAATTCCACATCATTAAAAGGCTTTGTGAAATGACTCTTATACCCCCACTTTTTATTTTTTTTTAATTTAGTTTTTCTTTTATTTAATTTTTTAAAATTTTATTTAATTTATAATTTTTTTATTTATTTAATTTTTTCTTTAATTATTTTGTTTAGTTATATTTTTAATTACACGCGTGGCATTTTACTATTATTTTATTATTTGAATGTTGAAATGTTTAAAGATCAAAAATCAAAATTTTTGCCCTCACCAAGGATTGAACCCATGTTCTCATGGTTGCAAGGAGATACTCTTCCACTAGGCCATTTAGTCTTTCTTGTCCATTTGGTAACTTCAAATGTATATATTACAACATCTCAATTAACAATTAAATTAACACTTAAATTAACATATTAAATACATAAATGACTTTAAATAAATACTATAACTTATTATTATTTTACTTTACGATCAATTTATTATTATTATTTTTTTTTTAATTTCTGTTTAATATTTTATTTTATTTAATTTCAGTTTTATTTATTTTATTTAAAACTATACGTTAATATTTATTTTCAGTTAATTTATTATTTATTATTTATATTTATATTCAGTTAAAGGTGTTTGATTTGGTTTATTTTGACCACAGTACATATTTTAAGTAAATAAAATCCAATACAATCTTTTTCTAGAAACACCTTTTTTTTTTGGGTTAATACCTATTTTATTTAATATTTAGTTTCAGATAATATTTAGTAATAAATAAACTAAATATTTATTTTCAGCTAATATTTAGTAATAAATAAACTAAATATTTATTTTCAGCTAATATTTAGTAATAAATATTAAATAAATAAACTGAATATAAATATCAACTAAAAATAAATAATAAATAAATTGAAAATAAATTTAGTAATAAATAAGCTGAATATAAATATAAATAATAAATAATAAATTAACTAAAAATAAATATTAACGTATATTTTTAAATAAAATAATAAAACTGAAATTAAATAAAATAAATAAATAAAATAAAATATTAAACTGAAATTAAAAAAAAAATAATAATAATAAATTGATCGTAAAATAAAATAATAATAAGTTATAGTATTTATTTAAAGTCATTTATGTATTTAATATGTTAATTTAAGTGTTAATTTAATTGTTAATTGAGATGTTGTAATATATACATTTGAAGTTAACAAATGGACAAGAAAGACTAGAGCTTAGTGGAAGAGTATCTCCTTGCAACCATGAGAACATGGGTTCAATCCTTGGTGAGGGCAAAAATTTTGATTTTTGATCTTTAAACATTTCAACATTCAAATAATAAAATAATAGTAAAATGCCACGCGTGTAATTAAAATATAATTAAACAAAATAATTAAAGAAAAAATTAAATAAATAAAAAAAATTATAAATTAAATAAAATCTAAAAAATTAAATAAAAGAAAAACTAAATAAAAAAAATTAAAAAGTGGGGGGTATAAGAGTCATTTCACAAAGCCTTTTAATGATGTGGAATTTTTTTATTAAAAAATTAAAAAAATGACTGCCACATCATTATTTTTGATGATGTGGCCTGATGAAGGTCTAAATGATAACTTTTGAAATATGTTAAGGCCAATCTTGCAACTTTTTTTTTCGTAGGGGGTTTTTCAAAACACGCCCATATGGCAGAGGTGAAAATAGGTATTAACCCGATTTTATTTAAGGGCTGCTTCTCAGAGAGTAGAGATTGAACTTAATTGGACGAAGGTGAATAGTTGAGGTTTATATCTGCTAAGTCAGTAGAAAACTCTTAGTAGATGGGACTAAGATGTTTGTTTGGTTTGTGATGATAGTGTTCTGGAAATTGGCAGGAAGTCACAGTGATGGGCCGTCAGTTGTGCATGGTTTTCAGATGTGTTTTTGGATAGAACATTAAGGTGTTGTCTTAGAGAGCTCCAGTATTGTTAGTAACAAAAAGGGATGGATGATTGAACGGAATAACGAGCATGATGTATATGATGGTATTGAGACTATGGAAAGCAAAACCTAGAGTTCTGGTGAGGTTTGGAGTCTTTGGAGTTTTAGAGCATTAATGGAAATCTTGAGAAACCTTAGGTGTGGATGTAATATTTGAGAGTTCTTTTTGGTTGGTTGTTGCTACATGTTGGGATTTATGGAATTTGGACTGTCAAGAGAAGAAATTGTGTATGGATTGCTAACAGTCGAATAAGGTAATGATTGAGAACAAGTGTCCACTTTCATGAACAGATGACTGGAATGGTTTGGTTGAGTTTAGTGAAATTGCAATTGTTTGGAATGTTTGATAAGAGTGGTGAATTGTGGGAGTTGAGGCTTTGATCATTTTCATGTGACTGGTTATGTTTGTTATCATCGGGATAGGTTGTTATTTACTCGGTTAAGCTTGTTTGTGAGTAACCAGTTACCCAGTGGAAAGTGTTGCAAAAGCTTTAAGAATTTATATCTGTTGGAATTTGGTTGGGCATTACCACGTACAGTGATGTTATTTGGTGTTAGTAATGCGTCTGTAATGTTTGTGGAGTATATGAATCGTATCTTCCATATTTTATTGGATAAGTTCGTGGTGGTTTTGATTGAGGATATTCGGATCTGTTATAAACCCAGAGGAAGATAGATAGAGTGTTTGAGATTTGAATTACAAGTGTTGAAAAAAGACGAAGTTTTATGCTAAATTATTCAAGTGGAAATTTTGGTTGAAAAAGGTTAGTTTTCTTGGGTATGTTATTTTGAATGAGAGTATGGTTAATGGATCCATCGGAAGTAGATGTAGTTCTAAGATGAGAGGCTCTGAAGTTGGTTAAGGAGATTAGATATTTTTTGGCTTAGTTGGTTGTTACTGCAGGCTATGGAAGACTTTGCTAAGTTCGTACTTCTGTGATCTCAGTTGACTTACCAAGGGTGAGTCGTTTGTTTTGGATGTTCGTTGTGAGTAAGTTTTGGTGAGCTGAAGTAGAATTTGTCTATGGCTCCAGTTTTGATTCTGTGTGATCCTAATAAACCGGTTGTGAGGTATTGTGATATGTCTTTGATGAGTTTGGTCAGTGTGTTAATGCAAGAGGGTAAAGTCGTGGCTTATGCTTTACTACAGTTGAGGATTCATAAAAGGGTCTATACTATTCTGGATTTAGAATTGGTTGAGGTTGTATTATGTTGGAATATTTGGAGGTATTATCTTTACGGTTCTAGGTTCAAAGTGCTTGGTAATCACAAGAATATTGAGTACTTGTTTGGTCTGAAGGAATAGAGTAGGAGTCAACGAGGATGGTTGGAATTCGTGACGAGTTATGAATTTGGCTTGGATTATCCTTCGGGAAAAGCTAAGGTTGTGCCTGAAAAGTTAGGTCGAAAGTTGTTATACATGTCTGTTTGGATGGTCAGAGAATTAGAATTATTTGAGCAGTTCCGAGACTTGTGTCTGGTGTGTGAGATAACACAGGAGAGTGTGAGGTTGGGAATATTAAAGTGCACAGTGATTTTTGGCGAATATGAGAAAGAGTTAGACTTTGGATGTGAGATGGGTAGACTTGATAATTTCGAGCAGTCAGAGTGCGCATCGGAAGCGTGATGTGGCACATTTTGTATTTGCGTGTGGGACTTGCAAGAGTTCATACGTCGAACATTGGGAACATGTAAGAATGATGAGACCATTGGACGTTTCAGAATGGAAGTGTTAAGGGAAAGGTTTAAATATTATTCATGGGCTACTATGTAGATGGATGTTTTGGTTACATGCTCGATTGGTAAATCATATCATTGTTGTGATATTGTTGTGTGACAAGGATGTTGGTATTGTGGTTATGTAGAGGTTGTTGAAGCGATGTTGGGTTGTGGAACTTGTGTTCTTGTTTGTGTTGTTGCCTCGTTCCTATCGTGTTGGGTCGAGTGCGAGTAGCTAATTCCTTGTGGTGAATTAGAGGAGTGTTACCTACGGTGATGGTAACGACCTTGTTGTGTTTTGGTTCAAGAGTGAACCTGTGTGTGGTCGTAACTTGGGTATTCTTTGAGTTGTGAGTTGGTCGTCAAGTGCATTGTATGGGCTTTGCATCTTGTCGTTGTAGTTGTCGTCGTTGTCGTGTCGTTGTTGTAGTTGTTGTTAGCAAGGTGGTTTGTCAGTTGTGTTATTCGTGGTGTGCCTTTGGTTGGCATGTTGGTTGGGTAGTCGGATGCGAGAGTCGTATCCGGAGTTGTTCGTATCGGTTATATTTTTGAGGACGAAAATTTCTAAGTGGGGGAAAGTTGTAACGCCCCGATTTGTTTAATTGTATTTATTTATTTCATTTATGTGAATTTTGTGAAATGTGTGAATTTATTGTATTTTACCTGCTAATTGAGTTAATTGGTTAGTTTCTCTGATAGATAAAATATTTGCAATAAATTATAATTTCTTTTCAACTTTTATTTCCCGAAATACATTTCATCGGTATGTTTATGTTTTACCGCGTTTTGAGAGCGTTTGCGAGATATTTGAGAGTAGGGGTATTTTGGTCTTTTGGCTTGGGTATTTTTTATTAAAATAGAACTTAGAGAGAAAAAGAGAGAAAAGAGAAAGGAAAGAAGGAAAAGAAGAGGAAAGAAAGGGAAAAGGAGAGGAGAAGAGGAAAATCGTCATTAGCTCCGTTTCAATCGCGATTAATCGGGTAAGGATGAGAAGTTTCAATTATATCTTGCTTGTGTATGTATATCTGTTGTTTGTTGCAATTGTTTTGGTTGTTTTACAACTTTTTCTCTAATTGATAAATTGATGAATAATTGTTAGAAATCGATGTTTTCACGGTCGGAAATCACGAGTTAAGGTTCCTAATTGTCGATACATGTTAGATATATGTGGTTGTGCATTCAATTGGTAATTTTCTGATGTTTAGATGAGATTGGGAGAGGATTTGGGGTAAAATTCGTAACAAAAATTATGCAGGAAAAATTCTAGGTTTCGCAGGCGATACGCGTATTGGGTAAGGCATTACGTGTATTGAGTAAGGAATTACGCGTAACACTTTGGGCAATACGCGTATGGCAAGGGTAAAATGAGGGCATTACGCGTATGAAAACCGTTTTTACACGGCCCTCTGATGAAATGCGTAATGATACGCGTAAGAGGCAAGGCATTACGCGTAACACATTGGGCAATACGCGTAATGGGTTTTTAAAAGGAATTTTTGGGAGAAATCAGTCTCTGCTCATACGCGTAACACTTTGGGAAATACGCGTATGGATCGGCGAGTAAGCAAGCCAATACGCGTATGGCTCAGGGCAATACACGTATGGCCAGTGAGAGTGCAGAATTTTGTCTTTTCGCGATTCCTTTTCTGTTTACTTCCGTAACTTGTGTTCCGATTATCCGTTTTGAACATTCTTGATATCGTTGGAAAACTATTGAAATGTTCTTTCTTATTAAAATGGTTTTGAGATTGTTGGCCGATTTAATTATGTCGGGAAGTTGGAAAGGTGTCGTTTTGTTAACTTTTACCATTTTAATTGTGTGTATTTGATGTGTATCATGCAATGTGCTTTTGATATGGAGATCATATGACTTGTGCGATGTTATATGATGTGAATGCATGTGTTAAAATGTTGTGATGATGGTTTGTGGCCTAAGGGCAAGGAAATACATTGTGTTGTATTTGATGATATATGCATGATTATGGATGTGTACATGTGTGCATTTGAATGTCATGAGTCATTGTAGGCCAAGCATCATGATATGCATTCTTGTGATGTCGTGTACCCTTGTGGGGTATGAGCGACGAATCGATTCCAGAGGGAAATTGCTATAACATCGTGAGCCTTATACCGAGAGGACTGAAAGCGATGATTATAGACGATCGTGAGCCTTATACAAAGAGGACTGAAAGCGATCGGATCATGAGCTTTATACAAAGAGGACTGAAAGTGATCCATAAACGTCGTGAGCCTTATACCAAGAGGACCGGGGGAACATCGTTTGCCCGACGGGGAGTTACATTATGTAACAAGCGATGGTTCCAATAGTTCCTGAGTGAACTAGTGATGAGATTGATGGATGGATGGTACCGCATTTGCATAGAGTCGTTGTGTCGGTCTCTTTGCATTTGCATAAATCATGAATGAATTGATTATGTGTGGAAAATCATGAATGGATTGATTATGTGTGGAAAATCATTAATGGATTGATTATGTGTGAAAATTGTGAATTGATTGATGATGTGTTGAGCTTGTGATAACATTGGTGAATTGATATGCATTTGTGATAAATGCATTGGTTGTGGATAATATGTTTTATGTATAGACATATGCTATATGATGTGGTGGTGTGTTTCCATATGTTATGACTTGGTATTCCTTATGTGCAAATATGTGAGTATGTTGGATAATTGATATATGCTATGTTGTTGGATGATTGGATATATGTTATGTATTTGTGGCATGTTATATGTATTAGCATGTGATGCTTGTGGTGAGAAAAATTATGTATGTGAATTTATATGTGTTTGCATATTATTATGCAATCTTGGTTTAGTTGTTATTTCTCACCCTTCTGCTGTGGTTTGTTGCTCTATGAGGCAATTGTAGATTAGTAGTCTTAGAGGCTTTTGTGAAGATTAGTGCTTCATCCGTTTGTCTGTCTGCTTTGACACGTAACACAGGAGTCGGGGAACGCTTTTATTATATATGTATACATTTGTTGAATGTATTTTGTATTACTTTTGTATGTATATTTTGATGTTATAAAACAATTCATTTTGCAAACCAAGACAGTTATGGATCTTTCCGTTTTATTCCATAACTGAACTTTCCTTTTATATGGAAAAAGTTCCCTTTGAGGTTATTCCATTTTGTGTTATGTATCGAAAACTTATGAGCAGGGATTGTGTTTTCTTTCTTTAAATTGTGGCATCCTTGTTTCTGTCAGAAAAATAAATTTTTACTTACTCTGATTTAATTATTTATTATTTATTCGCGATGGGAATTGTGGTGTTACACAGGAGACCAACATTCTTGTTTAACTCAGTTTTATTATGTTTAATCTTGTATTTGTGTTGATTTGTATGATAACACTAAAATAATCAAGGCATTTTGTTTGATTTGAGCATAACCACTTGACCAAATAGTCAACATACCTTGTGAGTGAGTGAGAATTTGCTTACCCCCTTTAAGCCTTTGTTAGAATCCATGTCGGTGTTAAGTTAATTTTTGTATGGATTCTAATACTTTTTCTTGAACTATAACCATGACTTGTTATTTGAGTTTTTTACCCTTGCCTGATAAGTTTGGGAGCATTCATGTCACTATGTGTGGTTGCATTCAAGTTGGGGAGAAGAGATTGGTTGCTAAGAGGTTGAGAAAAAGAAAACGTTTGAGAAAGAAAGAAAAGAAAAAAGTGAAAAAGAAAAAAAAAAAGGAAAAAGAATTGAAAAAAGAAAAAAAAATAGAATAATGTTGTGCTAATAAGTTGTGTGGAATGGTGTAACAATTTGGAAAATAGAAAAAGGTGATTAGAATTTGTGAGTGCTTGAGATTGTGAGAAATGACCACTCTCATTTGATTAGGCATGTTTTTGCTTCTTTTACCTTGAGAAAAACAATTGTTCGTTACCCAAGCCACATTACAACCTTTAAAGCCCTTGTGATTTTTGCCTTTATACTGTTCAATATGAGTTTTTTTTTTATGAATGCATAATTTAACTTGTTGTTAGCTTGATTGTTGGGTGAGAGTTAAGCCCCTCATGTTTTTTATTTATTTATTTCATCTACCGATGAAGTGTGTGCTAGGTGTGATTCATTTTTTAACATTGTATTGTCTTAGAATTTTTTACATGCGTTTAGTATTTGGGAGTTGTTTCATTTTCATGTTATCGTTGTAGTTTAGTGGTAAGCATTGCTTTGCATGTACTTTTTATATTTGTACCATACGTATGTTTTCCATTTGTAAAAACTTATTGAGCATGATTTCTTTATTATTGCTTTTGTTTCTTCGAGTTGATTGATTCTTGTTTGAGGACAAACAAGTTTAAGTTGGGGAGAGCTTGATAAGTGCTAAATTGGTGTGATATTGAGTGTGAATAATTGGAACTTATTGGCTTAATTGAACTAATAAACCTCAACTTTTGTGCATATGTTGTATAGTTTATATTATAGTGTATTTATTACGTATCGTGTAAATATCATTGAGTTTAATTGTTTTTCTCTTATTTTTGTAGGTATACAAGCAATGATATTTTGTCATTGTCTTATAGAGCATTGAATAAGCTTTCCAATGCTTCCGATTGCGCATAAAACAGAGTTACGGTTCAAAAGTTATGGTCGAAACAAGTGTCGGTCTGTTGTCATGTTCGCTATGCGAACTAGAGGCGAGCGAATTCGCCAAGCAGTTCGCACTGCAAACTCAAGGCGAATAAAAATTGCCAGAAAGCGTGGAAAACATTGTTTTGGCAGTAGCTAAGGCGGCATATGTTCCTTGGGTGAACTGGACTTCGCTAGGCGAACACGGAAACCCATTTTTGCCTATTTAAGTGATTTTTTAGCATTTTTTAGGTTATGTTGTTGGAAACTTTTAACCGCAACTTCATCAAAAACATTTTTTTGAGTAGAGTAGCTTAGAAACATCATTAGAGTGTGCATCTTGACGATCTGGAGTCGAATCCACTTCAATCGAAGTTGACAAACCATGAGATTTGTGTTCTTCTTCTCTCTTCTCTTTGTACCCTCTATTTGTTGGGGTTTTCTATGTAAGTTTATCTTGATTGTATGTATATTTATGGATATTTGTATAAAATCTCTTTTAAAACTCTTTATCGATGTCATCTTTGATTTAATCTCTATCTTAATGGGTTTGATTCGCTATAGACATATACTTTTCGAACTCGATCTAAGATGAATGTCTATTGGCTATGGGAAGTGGTCTAATATTCACATGTGTGTCACATCTTAATGCTCCGTGTTGTTTATTTGTGTGAGAAATCACCTCCGAGAGAATGTGGTTGGTCTCTCGACGTTTGCATTAGACATAACCTCTTGTTGTGAGTGATACGTGAGGGTTTTGACGAGTGATAAGTTGCGTGCATTCGATCCATAGATTTTTTAGTACATGATGGGTAGAATGAAATACAACTCCTGACGAGTTTTCTCATGTCTTAAGAATGTATTTATTTTCTTCTCTTATGTTTTTCTTTTGCATCTTACTATTTAAAACCATTTAAACCCAAGCTTAGAGACATGGAGATTGTCGAACGACATTCTTTCCCTCGCATCGATCCTTGTGGAGACGGCATAAATCCTGGAGGGAATTCTTCCGAAAATAATATTTTTGTTTGCCACTTTACCGCTTCAACAGCAACACATCGTGGTCTCCAACGTCAGGTGAGTAAAAAGGGGGGTGTACCTGCAAGGTACTCCGATGCTAAAGTCATTTTAGAGTGAAAGAAGGCAAGTATAGAGGTTAAAAAGTGAATTGAATACCCGACCCTCCTTCAGAGGAGGGTAATTATAGAGAGCCCTCAACTTTGGGCCAATGGTCTCCATTATAGGCTGGGTGATCAGGCCCAAATGAATGACTTCCAGGATTTCTACATGGAGGTAGGGACGAGCATCTCGTTCTTATCATCCTAGGTCAACTATCCTGCACTCTCCTGAGAGTGGAAGACTTACCCGTTAGAAAGGGTAGAACGCTTCCACAAGGTACGCGGAATCAGTTGGCCACGTGTCCTCGGGTGAGGAGCACGTGGGGAATGTGCTCTCCAAAGGCTATAATGGATTGGGCCTTTTTTTTGGGCCTTCTTCGATGTAGAGCTGGACTTGGTTGTGCCTGATGGTGGGCCAGTCCTAGGCCTACTCTAGAACATGAGCCCCCAAGTTGTTGCTCCCAGACAGGGGAGTAATGACTTAGAGTCAGTTCGTATGTCGAAGAGGGACAAAGGAAATCTGCGCGAGGAGAGCATTTATTCGGATTTGTGGTTGCGAGCTCGCGAGGGAGCGTGAAAGTTATCCCCCGTGCCGATAGCGTGAGCCTGCTAAAAGTTTTTCATCGAGTTTCTGCTCGCGGGGAATGCTAAGCAGTCACTTATGCTCGACAACATGATTCTGCTTCGAGTTTATCACTGAGGCCATGTGCTCGTGAGGATGATAAATTTGTTGTCTACGCTCGACAACGTAGTTTGCTTCAAGCCTTCCTCTGAGGACATGCTTGTGAGGGAATGCAGAAAGTTGAGCCTCTTGATCGACGTCAAGCTTGCCCATGCCACAAGATTGCTTATATATAGGAAGTATGTGCGGTCATTTGGTACGCTCGCCTCGTTTTCAAAGTTCACTTCTCTCTTCCAATCATTAGTCGTGTCGCCGTCGTCAACACCTTTTCCACCTCCGTAGACTTCAAGAATCTTCTTCAACCAAGTAAGTCTCTGTTACTCTTCCTGATTTACATGGCTATTATTAGCTTTAGGAAGGGATTTTTGTTCCTGAGAGTCCAGATCCGGTGTATGTTGGTGTTCGGTGTTGGTTCTGCCATCCGCAAGCGCCGACCACTGTCGTACTTTGAGTAGAGATATGGTAGTCCATACGTTTCCCTGTGATGCTCATGAACTTTGCGATGAAGTTATGAGTTTCCCGGTGAGGCCTATGAATTTTCCAGTAACGTTCATGAGGTTTCCGATGAAGTTCTTGAAGTTTCTGATAAATCCCATGAAGTTTTCGATGAAACTCATGAAGATTTTGCTGGGCTTCATGTCGAGGAGATTACTTCCCATGAGGGCCCAGAAATTTTCTGGAGGAGCCTCGTGTCGAGGAGACTCTTCCCCGTGAAGGTTTTGATGAAGAATATTCATGTCGAGGAGACCCTTCCCCGTGGAAACTCTGAGTTGTACGATGAAGTTTCGTGTCGAGGAGCTGATCCCCGTGATTTTTGCACATGCCATTTAAACAAAAGGCTTTTAGTCGGGACCATGTCCTCGGGCCACTCTCGCCATTTTAGTGGAAGGGTGGATTAAATTTGACCTTCGAATTCACTGTTTTACTTTGTTTTTCAGGTTAAAATGGCTTGTCACGCTGAGGAACCCTACCTGGTCAACACCATCATTGGTCCCCTCTTATCTTGGGTCGGGCCAGAACCTCGCGGAATCTCTTTGCGCTTTTCTGATAACCCGTCGGATGCCTTTACCATCTTCGAGGAGCTGGAGCACCCCGAGGCTCCGAAGAGCTGGGATATATACAAACCTAAAAAGATAAATCAGATATGCTCGATCTTTAAGGGGGGACGTTTTGTGATGTATGAGTACGCCTTCAAGGAGTTAAGGTTGCGCTTGCCGTTCAACGACCTTCAGACGGGGATCTTTATTCGGCTAGAGCTGGCACCTTCGCAGTTGCATCCAAATGCGATCTCATTCATCCCGGAGTTCAATATCATATGTTGGTATCTCGAGGTCGGTGCCACCCTTCCCTTGTTCTTCTGTTGTTTCCATCTGCAACGACAATCCATAAATGGGAAACACAACTAGGTTTCCTTCAAGCATCCGAGGAAGATGTTCAATACATACATGGACTGCATTCGTACCTTTAAGGATATGTACTTTGTGGTTAGTCTCGTGTCGAAGGCGGCCATCGACTACGTGTTCGAGCGCGTGGTTGCGCTAGAGGAAGATGACAGCGTATGTCGTGATGAAAATAGGGAAGAGGTGATGCAACTGGAAGCGAGATTTTCCCTTTACTGGGAGAGGACCCATTTTGACAAGGGCACAGACTACTATCTCACCAAGCCCAACGAGCTAGATGCTGAGGATTAACATGCCTACAACAAGATTGTGGCGTTCGTGGACAACTTCGCGCCCAGTCAGTGTGTGACCAAGAACGGGAGTCTTATCATTGGCGAGGACGACTAGCCTGTTTACAAGGCCCGACTCATCAATACCAAGGACCTCCTCGAGTGTCGTACTATTGAGGAGGCTTTAACACTTTTAGGTAGTTGTTTTCCTTAACTTGCTTGTTTTTCCTAAGTATGCTAACTCGTGTTCATCTTTGTTGCAGGTAGAATGGTCAATCTCCAAGAGCACATGATCAAGCTTGATGCAGCCAAGGCGAGTAAGAAAACTCCTAAGAACCGGGTCACTCAGATTCTGGCATAATCCAAGGTGGATTCCGGCCTTGGCACCTATTCTTCATAGTTAGGAAGCTAGTCTCCCCCTAAACGGGACCCCCCGACCAAGAAAAAGCACCGCACGGAGGAAACTGGGGCTTTTGATCTCACCGCGGATTGTCCTAGAGAGAAGTTCGTGTTGCCCCTTGCCATATCAACATGGGTTTCTTCAAGGGAGACCATTCCTTGGTCGTGCACTAGGGAGAGTCAGATGCGATCTTGAAGCTCGACAAGGCAGGCAGAAGGAAAGTACTTGCCCAGGATGTGGCGGCCCTGATGAGGGTCTTAGAGATGACCCTAGTCCTCAACGACGAGGATACTTGTCCCACCGCTGAGCTGAGAAAGTTGTAGGCAGTGAATAGAATGCTTGAGGCAAAGAAGGTCGAGGCGGAGAATGCCTTTGCCAACTACATGGAAAAACACGTGATCCAGGTTGGGCTTCTCACTGAGCTGGTGAGATGAAGGAGGCGTTGGCCAAGGCGGCCGAGGAGAAGAAGACCCTCGAGGTGAGGCGAGGATCGTCGAACTGGAAGCTGCTGCGGCCCCCTGCCGTGACGAGTCCGTTGAAGAAAGGGCCTTGCTGACTCGTGGTGCGTTGGTCTCGTGGATCAGGGTCCTCGAGCAAGATTGCTTGGATACTGTCGATATGGGTTTCGATAATCCAGTGGATCGACTCCAAGTTGTGAACCCCAGGGCCGAGCTTGTCACCGAGGGGATTGGATTTCTGACCCAGGTGGTCGACAGTAAAATAGTTGCTCCTCCAAGCCTTGGCGACGAGGGGGAGACCCAAACTGAGGATGAGGAAAATGTTTAGATTCATTTGTTTGGCTTGCGCACCATGATTTGTATTTGTCTGGCCTACATGCCATTGGTTTGTAATACTTGAATAGTGGGCTCTGCCCATTTGTTGTAATGCTTTGACATCATCGGCCTTTGTGGGCGTTATCTTAATATAACTTTATTTTTTTGACATGTGTATTTATGCCTTTATATGTTTTACTCATCGAGTAAATAGTTTCCTTGGTTAATAGTTATGTTTGTTTGCAAATTGTTTTGTGCTAAGTGTATGTGGGGTCTTGCTCGACAGAATTAGTGCTCGACAGTGTAAGGAACATGTTTGAGTGATCGGAGTTGGCTTCCTATTGATAGCGAAGCTAAGATCTCGGTTGAGGTGTTAACTCCGCAGCGTGAACCTCCCATCGCGAGCTGGGTGTTCTACCTTCGTGGTACGTCGACGACGAAGCTTGGTTAAGGATTCCCCGTCAGGCCATGAATCTGCTCGTCAAAAGAGTGGAAACTTGTCTTTTTGTTTAAGTTTGGAACGTTGTGCTTGTACCCGAGCATGCCTCCATGGTCAGGACGCATTCATCGTTGGTGAATAGGGCACGCCGATAGTCAGGCATAGCTATAATAATGTTTCAGTTTTCCAGCGTTCCATGGTCGAGCAAGTTCTTCCTCGTGCAATTTTTTGAGGTAGTATGCCCCATGTTCCATTTTTGCTCGGACGCGATATGGGCCTTCCCAGTTGGCGACGAGCTTGCCCTCGCGAGTGTCTTTGTGATTCCTTTGCAAGACTATACTGCCGATTTAGAATTCCCGTTTTATGACTTTGGCGTCATGTCTTAAGGTTATCTTTTGTTTCAACGAGGTTTCTCGGAGGGCTTCTCCTGAACGAAACTCTTCGACCAGGTCGAGTTCCTCTCTTAGCGACTCGTTGTTCATCTCCTCTTCGAGGGGAGATTCTGTTCTTCTAGAGGGTTCTCAGATCTCCACGGGGATGACTGCCTCGGTCCCATAGGTTAATTGGAATGGAGTTTCCATGGTGGTCGAGTGTGGTGTAGTTATATAAGCCCAGAGTACGCTGTGTAGCTACTCGACCCATTTTTCCTTGGCTTCCCCCAGTCTTCGTTTTAGGCCTTGTAGGACCACCCTGTTCGCGACTTCGGCCTGTCCATTTGTTTGCGGGTGCTCAACAAAAGTGAAATGTTGTTTGGTGCCTAGCTTGACGACGAAGTCCTAGAAGTTCTTGTCTGTGAACTGCGCCCCATTGTCGGTGACAATCGCTTGTGGTACGCCGAACCAGGCGAGTATGTTTCTTTTGTAGAAACGGAGTATGTTGTGTGCAGTGATTTTAGTGAGGGCCTTTGCTTCTATCCACTTTGTGAAATAGTCAACGCTGACTATCAGGTATTTATTCTAGTACGACCCCGTGGTAAACGGTCCGAGGAGGTCCATTTCCTACCAGGCGAATGGCCACAGGGACAAGAGGGTTTTAAGCTCGTTGGCCGGTGCCAAGTACATGTCCCCGTGACGCTGGCATTTATCACACTTTTTAACCTGTTCTTTCGCATCGTGCTGCATGGTGGGCCAATAATATCCTGCTTGCAGGGCCTTCCGGGCGAGGGATCTCCTTCTGAGGTGTTGGGCGTTGATTCCTTCATGGATCTCATGTAAGATGTGGGCGACCTTGGATTCCTCGACACACTTGAGGAGGGGGATGGAGAATCCTCGTTTGTATAGCTTGTTCTCGATAAGGACGTAGGGTAAGCCCGACGTCTCGTAATGCTAGCCTCCTTCTGGTCAGGGGACAATTCTCTTGTTGCGAGGTAGTCGTAAATCGGGGTCATCCAGTAGTCAGTGTCGCCGATGGCATTCACGTTGAGAATTGCGGACAGTTTCTCGATACTCGAGCGGGAAAGTATCTCTTGGATGACAGATTTGTTCTTGCCCTTCATTTTCGTGCTCGCGAGTTTTGACAGAATGTCTGCCTGGGTATTGTGCTCGCGTGGGACGTGTCTTATCTCGGCAGAGTCGAATTTGGTTATTCTTTCCCGGACCAGAGCCAAGTACTCTGAGAGATTGTCATTTTTGGCTTGGTATTCCCCCCAATACTTGTGAGACGACGAGCTGGGAGTCGGTGAAGATTTTTACTTCTCTAGCTCCCAAATCCTTCGCCAAGCGCAGCCCCGCAAGGAAAGTTTCGTATTCGACCTAGTCGTTCAAGGCTGAGAAAGATAAAGCGAGGGAAACTTTGATCAGGATTCCCTCCCCGTTGTCCAAGATGATTCATGCCCCGCTTCTCGTCGAACTGGATGCTCCGTCCATGTAAACGGTCCACTTGTGGGCTTCGTTTGTCGGGCAGCTCGGTGTGGTCATCTCTGCCACGAAGTCGACCAACACTTTACCTTTAAGAGCCTTTCTTCTCTCGTACTGAATGTCAAATTCGGAGAGTTCCAGCGACCATTCAAGCATTTATCGGCCATGTGTATTGAGCTTATGAAATAAAATTTGCCTCTAGGAGGTCTTTTACAACTAATTCAGCAGCCTCCACTTTTTCTGGTGACTGCCTACGCCTAAGTTGTACTACGGCCCTAGCAGAGGGATCTATGGTTAGTTGGTGGCAGGTGACATCAGGGTCCAGTCCAGGCATCTCTGCCGCGCTCTATGCGAATAAGTCAGTGTTTTCTCTCAAGCAGGCCTTCAGTTGCTTCCTCGTGAGGTCAGGGAGGCCAGTGCCAATCTTCACGCCCTTGTTTTGGTCGTTGTCGAGGAGGATGACTTTGAAATCGACATCAGTGATGGGGCGTCTTGGATGGGCAGGCTCCTCGTTGACATCTGGCGTCGGGGAGGTTTTTGCTGCTAGTCGGGCTCCCTTGTCTTTCTTCTTCTGTTCCTTTAGGTCATCCTTGGTGAGGCAGTTGTCGAGGTCGACAGAGTCGATGTGAGGCATTGGCTTCGGGTCCTTAGAGGCGTTGGGTCGAGCTGGCTTGCCTGGAGTTCTAGACGGTGCGTTGATAGTGTTTTGTCCCTTTGAGGCTGCTTCAAAGCATCTCCTCGCAACTTCAATGTCCCCATGGAGTATGGTGACGAGGCCTTTGTCTGTGTAGTACTTCATATTTAGATGGACAGTGGATGACACAATGATAAGTTTGGCCAGAGCCGGTCTCCCCAGGATGCACTGTTATAGCGAAGGGCAATCTATGAGCAGGAACTGGACTTTGATTGACTTGGCGGTTTCAGCTGGTCTGTCTGTTATGATCAGTTCGATGTATCCCCATGGTCGCGTGGTTGCTTCGTTGGAACCCTGCATATTAGAGCCTATATAGGGTGTTAAGTGTGTTGCCTCGAGTTGCAAAATTATGAACAACTATGAATACATGATGTCGGCCAAACTTCCCCGGTCGACCAGAATGCGACGAACGTCAAAGTTTCCCATTTGTGCTCTTACGAGCAGGGGGAAGATGAAGTTGGGGGCCCTTTTGGGGAGCTCCTCGCGGTAGAAGGCGATGGGGTTGGAGCTTCCCTGACACTTTTCGAGGGTGGAGTTCTTGCTCGAGCTCGCATCAATGAGTTGCTCGAACTTCCTCTTCACTGACCCTACAGTAAGTTTGTTGAACCCCCACCCGATATGACCATGGAAGAGGGGAAAGTCTCCCATGCGCTATGCACTGCAAAGTACAGGGGGTTTTTGGCCTCTTCGAGGACGTAGAAGTCCTCGAATTGAGAGGCCGACAAGGCGACTGGTAGGCTAGCTTCATCGTCGGAGGGCGTCTTTTCCTCCTCGACCCTCTTTGCTTCTCGGGCGTCCTGCCGAGGAGCCTCTCCTCTCTTGGTGTATTTTTTTCAATTGTCCATCTCTAATGAATATTTCAATTGCATCCTTTAGGTGAATGCACTCTTTGATTACGTGCTCGTGGATCTTGTGGAATCAGTAGTACTTGGTCTTGTCTGCGATGGGCTTGGTAAGTGTCTGTCTGGGAAAACAGACTCCGGCCGGATGGAATTCTACGTTGGCGCACTCGGACAGAATGCAGTCGCAAAAGGCAATCAGCGGAGTGTACTTGACAAAGTGGCCAGTAGATCCTTTGAACTCCCTTGAGTCACGGGGCTTGTCCTCCTTCCTTTTTTCTCCTCCACGGCAGGGTGCCACGTCGTCATGCCTCAAAACCCTAGCATTTTCTTGGTGCCTCGAGTCTCGAGCATTGTTGGCAGCCTCTTTCACGTTGTACCAGATGTAATCCTGGACCTTGAGGAGGAGGGCATCTAGTGATGCGGGTGTTTTGATGCCTATAGCTTTGGCGAAGTCACTATGGGGGCACAATCCTCATTCGAGCAAGTATTTCTTTATGTTGTCGGTCGTGGAGACCTGGACAGCTTCGCAGTTGAACCTCTCGATGTAGGCTCAGAGGGACTCATCATTCCCTTATAGGTTTGCCTCGAGCATCGCCTCGGACTTTGGATGGCGAAGGGAGGTAGTGAAGTTCCTCGAGAACTGTCTTCCTAGGTCCTTCCAGGAAGGGATGAACTCTTCAGCGAGGCTTTTGTAAAATGTCATGGCACCTTTCCTCAGGGTTGTAGGAAATAACCTGCACTTGATGGCGTTTCTGACACTGCAGTAGTCGAGTAGTGCATCGATGTTCTCGAGGTGGTCGTCAGGATCTGTTGTTCCATCATATTTCCTCAGGTTCAGGGGTTTTTCCAGCCCGACAAGAAGTGGAGCGTCCATGATCGATTGAGATAGTGGACCGCGGGGTTATCTTCATCGCACATGAGTGGTGAGCGTGACGGGGAGTAGTCGTACCTTTCTCGTTGGGGACTGTCATCACGACACAATGACAAATTCTTTGGTCCGCTATCAAGTTTTCGCGGGGGTAACCGACTGTTGTCAGGTCGTCCTCCAGCCTTGTTTTTCTTGGCAACCAGGGAGATGTGGTTCTCGCGGGGAGAAGTGCGGTTGTGCTTCAGGGGCTGTGGCCTCTCCAACTGTGGTTGACGTCCCGTTCATTATGGCAACGGGCTGCGAGACTCATACCGTTGGGGTCTTCGTAGGGGGAGATCGTGGATGGTGGTCTCCCTCCAATGCTTTGATCATCTTGTTCCGCTGATAGATCAGTGCATTGGTATGGTTGAGAGCCGCAATCAGGGATGCCATGGTCGGGTCGGCGTTGGCCGACACTGGGATTGGTTGGAACTTCTCCGGCGCCTTCTCCAGATCCTTTTAAACTTTTTGGCTCTCAACATACTGTACATCATCATCATCGGCTGCCTCGTCAGAGAAAGGAGAGACGATTCGTCAGTCTCTCTTTGTTGGAGTGATGTCTTCCAGAATTGACATGTCGTTGTTGTTTCCGACATCGTGAACGGGAGTGAAGGTGGTTTCGTGACCGCTGTTGTCGTGTTGATCGACCATGATTAGTAGGTTTTGATAATTTTGCTTTGATATTTGGTTTCAAGGAAAGAAAGTTGAGGGTGCAAAGTTTCCCACAGACGGCGCCACTGATCTTACCGGTGATCAGAAGTAAATCGGTGGCCAATAACACGTCGTGGTCTCCAATGTCAGGTGAGGTAAAGGGGGGTGTACCTACAAGGCACTTCGATGCTAAAGTCAGTTCAAAGGGAAAGAAGGAAAGTACAGAGGTTAAGAAGTGAATTGAATACCTGACCCTCCTTTAAAGGAGGGTATTTATAAAGAGCCCCCAACGATGGGCCAACGATCTCAATTATAGGCTGGGTGATCATTCCCATAATGGATGATTGCCAGGATTTCTACGTGGAGGTAGTGATGATAAGCTCATGCTCATCATCCTGGGTCAACTGCCTCGCACTCTCCAGAGAGTGAAATACTTTCCTGTTATAAAGATAACACTTCCACGAGGTAGGCGGGATCAGTTGGTCACGTGTCCTCGGGTGAGGAGCGTGTGGGGAATGTTTTATCCAACGACTATAATGGATTGAGCCTTTGTGTTGGGCCTTCTTCGATGTGGAGCTGGACTTGGTTGTGCCAGACGATGGGTCAGACCCAGGCCCAGTCCAGAATAACACTTATAAAGAGTGTTAGATAGCAGGTACAACCATCACTTGTAATAGTAAAATGCCTCAGCAACCTATGCCTTTCTTGGAGGTGTTTGATGTATGGGGAATCAACTTTCTGGGACATTTTCCTATATCTTTTAGTTTTGTTTACAGTTTACTTGCTGTTGATTATGTTTCAAAGTGGGTGCAAGCAATCCCTACTAGGACTAATGATTCTAAAGTTGTTGTATATTTTGCCAGGTCAAATATTCTTTGCAGGTTTGGAATACCATGAGATATCATAAGTGACCAAGGCACTCATTGTGAGGGCTAAGGTCTTTCATCTATCTCGATTTTAATGATGTCAACAAACATGTTAAGTATTAGATTGTAATTTGTGCGGTATCACTTCATTTGTCGGGCAAATTGTATCTAACCATCGTTGTTCATGCGTCTAAACATATAGGACTTTGTCTTACCCATAAATACATGTGCATGATCATTATATTGGTGTCTAGTATGTTTGTCCGGGTCTTGGTCAGTTAATATGTGCAGAAAAATACATTTCTTGAAAAATGCAAGTGATGCGCCGACCCATCCAAAGCATGAGTCGACTCATGCTTGTTAGAACAAAGTTTATGGAAAGGGCGGTTCTGAGAATTTGAAAATATCCAAAAATTGCATACTTCCGTCGATGCAAGATGCCAATAGGTCGACGCATTATTTTGAAACTTGCATAGTAATCTTCACGGGTCAGCGCACACCGACCCTCATTAAAGGATGGGTCGACCCAAACACGTCTGAACTAAATTTTTTCACTTAAAATTTTCTATTATTTTCTGTTACAAGTTTTAGTGGGTCAAATCATTCTCTATAAATAGTCTGGTCATATCTTTTTTAAACATAACAAGAAACGATAAAATATATACCAATTTTTCTCTTCATCTTCATCTTCATCCTTGAGTCAACCAACAATTACACATAATCATTTTTACTTGTGTTGTCCATTGTTTTGAAGTGATAACGTTCAGAATTAGAAAGTGTGTGATCTTCATTTCTGGGTTGAGAATTGGTAGGTGTTTCTTGAATAAAACCCTAGGTTTTATCCTCCAAGAATCAAGGTGATTTTGGGGGTTTTTGGCACGAACCGTTTCGTTCTACGGGGATTCAGCCGTGCGAAGGTAACCGAAGAACAGAGTTCTCTTTCGGTTTAGTAGCTACAACCGGAGGATCGTAGAAGAAAGGTTTGGGGATCGAATTGCGGAGAATTGAAGTCGGCTGAGTGAAGGTGACTGAAGAACGGAGGTTTCTTACAGTCTAGTAGCGTGGGACGGCGACTTGTTCAACCGAATTCGTGGCACTTGATTCATCTTGAATCAAGGGAAGAGAAGGCTCTGCATCAACGATCAAAGACATTTGGGAGTTTGGATGTTCATAGTTTTTCTCTTGTAATAAACAATTTGCAACAGCTACATATATATATATATCTCAATTCCAATTGTGGAATTTGGGGTAGAGGTACCCAAAGCGAGGACGATTGGGGAACTGCCTAATCAAATCTCGTTTGTTCTCTCTTTCCCTTAACTCTTTACGTTTAATATCATTCGAACTTGCGAAGTCTCAATTTATCAAAATTTATGAGGTAGTGTGATTTTAAGCTGATATACTGTTTTTGTTAAATTGATACAATTCCGTGAATTGTATCTTGGAGTAGCTTGACATTACATTCCATTGAAATTCTGCACTTAGTGTGTTTACACACACCAAGTGTTTGATAATTTGTTTCAAAGCAAAATCGAACGCACTTGCAATTTATTGTTTGTCAATTGATCTCGTTGGATTAGATTAAACATCAAGCAAGTGATACTTTGTTGACTGCGTTTTAAATTGTGTTAATCAAACTGAATTTTTCTCTTCCATAATTCATTCCCAATTTTATCGTGCATATCCGATCCTTTTAGTAGAAGGTTCATTGTAGACGTGTGATTCAGTGGTTGCTTCCGTTAAACATTTTTAAGCCAAATTTTGGTAACCATTTGCGTGTAAAACTTAAGGGATCTATTCAACCCCCCTTTCTAGATCCATAGCCATCGTCTAAGAAGTGGTATCACGAGCTTCGGTTTATCCGGTGCTTCGGTAAAACTTCTTGGATCATGGCGAACGAACCTAAAGGGGCTTATAATAGAGCTCCAGTTTTTATAGGCGAGAATTACAGCTACTGGAAGGATTGTATGCGCGTCCATATAAATTTCATAGATCGAAAGGTTTGGAATGTTATTTTAAACGGTCCCATGGAAATTACAATAACCAATGCCGAAGGCATTGTCGTTCCCAAACCCGAAGACCAATGGAATGAGGAGGATGAGAAAAGTACAACTATGATTGGAAGGCTCGAAATATTTTGATCTCCTCTTTGGGAGTTGACGAATATTATCGTGTCTCTCATTGTGAAATGGCCAAATCCATGTGGGAAGCTTTACAAGTAGCCCACGAAGTCACTAATGATGTTAAAATGGCTCGTATTAACACACTAATGCAAGAGTTGGATCTTTTTTACATGAAGCAAGGGGAAACCATTGCGGATATGCAAAAATGATTTACTCACATTGTCAACAAATTGCATGTACTTGGTAAACTAATTCCAAACGAGGTTGCTACTAATAAGATTTTGAGGTGTATTAACAGGGAATGGCAGCCGAAGGTCACCGCGATCAAGGAGGCCAATAATCTAGCTACACTAGACCTCACCACACTATTTGGCAAACTTGATGAGCATGAGCAAGTGCTCATTAGCTTGGATAAACATGAAAAGAGTATGAAGAAGGAGAAAACAAAAGATACGGAGAAGAAGTCGATTGCTCTTAAGGCTTCTTGTTTAAAGTCCACATCTAAAGACCAAAGTGATGATGAAACCAACAATGACGATGATGATGACTCCGATGATGACATGAGTCTATTTGTGAAGAGATACAATAGGTATGTTCGGAAGAATGCGATTCAACACTCGGATAAAAATCTAGTCAAATTTAAAAGGCAATCTAGAAATGAAGGAAATAAGAATGACAAGGATAAGGACAAGGACAAGAGCCGTCAACATAAAAAGTCAAACAAATCTAGACGAGCATACATCGATTGGGAAAGCGATAGCAAGTCGGAAAAAGAGGACAGCTCAAGTGATGAAAGTGAATCCGTTAATCTATGTCTTATGGCATGTCACAACAAGAAGAAAGAGGACCCAATGAGAATTGGGTACCTACTCCCCCTTGATTGTTTTTGTAGGTACAAAGTCTTGAGACCACCGAAAGAAGATGGGTTCTGGATAATGGCTGCTCAAGACATATGATAGGAGACATATCTCTTTTCATCGACTTTGTGGCGAAGAAAAAGGGGTTTGTCACCTACGGAGATAATAACAAGGGACAGATTCTTGGCAAAGGTTGTGTAGGTAACCCCTCATCTACTACTATCTCTGATGTGCTGCTTGTGGAAGGCCTTAGACACAACCTTTTAAGTATTAGTCAACTATGTGACAAAAATTATAAAGTATCGTTTTCAAAAGAATGTTGCATAGTTGAAGATAGTGACAAGAAGGATGTGTTTAAGGGCTTGAGGGTGAACAACGTCTATATGCTAGACTTAAATGAGGCATAGTTGAATGGAGACAAGTGTCTAGTCACTATGAATGAAGATTCATGGTTATGGAATAGACAGTTGGCTCACATCAATTTTGATTTGCTTAACAAAATAGTATCTAAAGACCTAATCATCGGTTTTCCCAAAATCAAATTCACAAAGGATCACCTTTGTGATGCTTGCCAAATGGGGAAGCAAACAAGGATCTCATTCAAATATAAAAACATCGTTTCAACTATGAGACCCCTTGAGCTCCTCCATATGGACCTCTTTGGACCATCTAAGGTTAAAAGCTTAGGTGGTAACTATTATGGTTTTGTAATAGTTGATGACTTTTCTAGGTTTTGTTGGACCATTTTCTTAGCAAACAAGAGTGATACCTTTTCGGCCTTTGAGAGATTTGCTAAGTTATCTCAAAACAAGTTAAACACGAACATTGTGTCAATTAGAAGTGATCATGGGGGTGAGTTTGAAAACCATTTGTTTGAAGCATTTTGTGAATCCCATGGAATTGATCATAATTTTTCCGCACCATGTACCCTTCAACAAAACGGGGTTGTGGAACGTAAAAATAGAATTTTGGAAGAATTAGGAAGAACTATGATCAATGAAAGTGGACTTCCAAAATACTTTTGGGCCGAGCCATTGGTACAGCTTGTTACATTTTGAATATGGTGCTCATCCGGCCTATTCTAAACAAGACACCGTATGAACTTTTAAAAGGGCGTAAGCCAAATATTTCTCACCTTCATGTCTTTGGTTGGAAATGTTTCGTGTTAAACAATGGAAAAGAGACACTTGGTAAGTTTGATGCCAAGGCCGACGAGGGTATTTTTCTTGGATACTCTCAGTCAAGTAAAGCTTATAGAATATATAATAAAAGGTTACGTATTGTTGAAGAGTCGATACACGTTACTTTTGATGAGTCTTATATGAGAAATGTCGGAGAAGGTAGTTCTTTTCATGGTGCAGGTGCATCTTCTGAAGACATACTCAAGGACACTGATAAGGGAACTGATCAGCTTGAAGCTGTGAGAATTGAGGAGGAAAAGGATCACCAACCTATGAAGAATGAGGAGGATCATCCAACAAATGAAGATGACCTTCCTCCAGCATGGAAGTCTTCCAAAGACCATCTAATCGACAATATCATCGGTGACATCTCTAAGGGAGTAACCATTCGCTCTAAACTTAGTAACTTTTGTTATTACTCCGCGTTTGTGTCACAAGTTGAACCTAAAAACGCAAAGGAGGCATTACTGGATGAGCATTGGTTCTTATCAATGCAAGATGAACTAAATCAATTCAGGAGAAATGAGGTTTGAGACCTTGTCCCCCCCTCCACGAGATCATCGAGTAATCGGCACCCGATGGGTATTTAGAAATAAACTTGATGAAAACGGAGTTATAACACGTAACAAAGCGCGGCTTCTAGCGCAAGGCTATAACCAAGAGGAAGGAATCGACTATGAGGAAACTTATGCGCCGGTTGCCCGACTCGAGGCTATACGCCTTTTACTTTCTTATGCTTGCACTAAGAACTTCAAATTATTCCAAATGGACGTTAAAACTGCTTTCCTTAATGGATATATAAATGAAGAGGTTTATGTTGCCCAACCTCCGGGTTTTGAATCCCATGAATATCCTGATCATGTCTACAAACTTAAACATGCTTTCTACGGACTTAAACAAGCCCCTAGGGCTTGGTATGAACGTCTAAGCAAATTTTTACTTGATCAAGGGTATTCAAGAGGGAAGGTTGACACAACCCTCTTTATTAAAGGTCAAGGAAAACATTTAATCTTGGTACAAATTTATGTTTACGATATTATTTTTAGGTCTACTAACATGACCTTGGTCAAGGAGTTTTCTAGTTTGATGCAGGGGGAGTTTGAAATGAGCATGATGAGGGAGCTTAACTATTTCCTCGGATTGTAAATCAAACAACTCGAAGAGGGCACATTCGTGAGTCAAACGCAATATTGTCTTGAGCTTCTTAAACATTTCGACATTCTAAACTGTAAAGCAATAGATACTCCAATGCCTACTTATGCCAATCTTGATCGTGACGAAAATGGTAAGGATGTAGAGGTAAAGAAGTATCGAGAGATATTTAGCTATATGTGAGGGCTCTCATTGTCAATAGTAATCAAGGTAATATCGTTCCGATTCATAGATTTTTAACATATTTTGTGCCATGTTAACTACTTTAAACTTGATGTTTATTACATTTTGTGCATATATTGTTCATTTGGATGTTTGTTCTATGTGTGTGCATGTTTATTTATCTTTTTGGAACTTATGCTTGGAAAAATTTCAATTTTGTTCAGTTTTGACTTGGATGAGTCGACCAAACCATTTCACGGGTCGACTCATGAGCTGATGCATCTTTCAAGGGAAATGAACGGGTTAGCGCAGGATAACCTGCGGTCGGCGCATATCAAAATTTTAATTTTTTTTTCAAAACCTAGCAATCTTGCGCCGACGCACCCTGTCCTTGGGTCGACGCACATATGACACACTCAGAATCCTTTTTATTTGGGAATGTGTGCGCCGACCTAATGTTTCCACTCTTCATTACATACCTTTATTACACTTTATTTCTTGTTCATTGCATGTTAAACATAGTAGATTATTGGTTTTCTTCTCTCTATCTCTTCCATCAAACTCTATCAAACACCCATTAAACTCCATCAAATTCCCATTAAAACCCACAAAAGTAAAAAACCCACAAAGTGTGAATCCTCAAGATTATAAAACAAGGGTTTCTAGCAGCAAGATCATCATTCTTCTTCAACCATCGTGCACTGTTCATCTTCTTTATCACCTTCATCAAAAATGGCTTCCGATGCACAACCGGTAAACAAACAACTAGAGCTTCATCTGTCGGAACCTCTTCAACACCGGTAACATTAACTCTTTACTCTCTGATGAACTGCCTGGTCCTTTTGAGATAGAGTTTAGTCATCGTGCTGTTATTCCACAACATGGTTTCTATGTTTTGATGGGTCCAGACTATAAAATTCATGAGATAACTGAAATGCTTAGTGTTCAGAATTTTGGTGAGTTCCTTGATTGTGATGATCAGTTTAATAGTGATTTGATTCGATTATTCTATTGTGGAATTAAGGGAAGATTTAAGGGTGCTGAGTTTTCATTTTCTATGAAAAATGTACGTCATCCTGTAAACAATGAGTTATGGAATACTTTGTTTCATATGGATACTGATGAAAATCTCCCCAAAGTAACCGACACCAAGTTTGTTCAAAACTATGAGTTTAAATCCGCTCTGAATTCTATCTTGCGTGAACCATATCCGGACGATGTTGTGGCAAGTGAATTCTTTCCGAAAAATGTTACCACCGGTCATTTGAAATTTGTTGACCGAGTTCTACAGTGGATTATTGCTCGTATTTTGAGACCTAAGAAAGGAGGGTACTCAAGAGTTGAGAAGGAAGAAGTTCATCTCATCTACATACTGAAGAATCAGATCAAAATCAACTGGCCACACTATTTTGCATATCGTATGTTTGTTACCCGCGACTCCACCAAAAGTCTGGCTTTAGGATATGCATCCTGCATTCAGAACTTTTTGAACAAGGCTGGCATCTCGGTTCCTAATATTCATTACATTCAGATTTCATCCGAACATCAATTTCAACCAAAAACACTCACCATGATGGGTTACACTTGGGATTCTGTTACGAATAAGTTCAAGTACTGACACAGATCAACTCATCCTTTTCCACATGAACCTGAAGAACCTAATCACGACGAAGGAAATGATGATGAGGCAACACATGATAGTGACAATCAAGATGTTAATAATGTTGATGTGGTTATGCAAGAGGAAGACAACGAAGCATGGATGGGCGATCAACCTGAGGACAATTCTGAGAATCAGGGCTGGGGAGATTGGCAAAATAACTGTTGGACTGCTCTTGGTGACGCATATGTTCCTCCCACCTATGGCGAGGAGTATGGTTGGCAGCAACCTGATTATTCTGCACCTCCAACTCCACATGATTCCCGGGCATCTGAAGAGATTTTGGCAAGGTTGAACCAGATGAATCTTCAACATCAAGAATTCCAAGCATTGCAAGAAAGCCGCTACAATGCTCAGGAAGAAAGGTTCACAAAATTATCCAACCAAGTCTCGGCTCACATCACTAACTTCAACAGTTTTGCTGACGCCTCTATGACTCGCTTCACCCAAATGGACGAGAATTTGACTCAACAGAATCAGAATCTTGAAAACAGTCTTGGCTTGCTCAATCGCTGACTAATCGAACTTAACTTGCACCTAGAGGATTTGCCACCACCAGGCCAATACCATGGGGGAAGAGGCCATCCATCTAGGGGGAGACCATAGAGATTAGTGCATCATATTTCTTATGTTTGGCATTTATGTTTTGCTGTTTTAGATTGCATGTTCTTTCCCGTTGTTTAACTTTGAACTTTGTTTCAGTTTGTTTTGGTTTTTTGTTTTAAACTGTGGAATGAATTGTCTTTGCTTCATATGTTCCGTATTTATCCGTTTCAAATTTTACATTAACTGTATCATATGTGGATGCGTGTTAGTGTTGGCATGTTTCAAATATGTGGATGAATCCTTACTTGTTATAGTGTTATTCTTTTGACCACCTTCTTCTCTTCTTTTTGATGTTGACAAAGGGGGAGAAGGATAGCAAGCAGAAATTAATCAAGAAATTAACCAAGTGTTAAAGACAGGGGGAGCTTGTTCGTTCTCAAATTACAAATCAAGAGAAAGCTAAACAGTGTTGCCATCATAAAAAAGGGGGAGTATGTGAGGGCTAAGGTCTTTCATCTATCTCGGTTTTAATGATGTCAACAAATATGCTAAGTATTAGATTGTAATTTGAGCGGTATCACTTAATTTGTCGGGCAAATTGCATTTAATCATCGTTGTTCATGTGTCTAAACATATAGGACTTTGTCTTACCCATAAATACATGTGCATGATCATTATATTGGTGTCTAGTATGTTTGTCCGGGTCTTGGTCAGTTAATATGTGCAGAAAAATACATTTCTTGAAAAATGCAAGTGATACGCTGACCCATCCTAAGCATGAGGCGACTCATGCTTGTTAGAACAAAGTTTATGGAAAGGGCGCGAAAGCGCACGCTGACCCCTGCAGTCTGTGGGTCGACGCATGATTCTGAGAATTTGAAGATATGAAAAAATTGCATACATGCGTCGACGTAAGATGCCAATAGGTCGACGCATGATTTTGAAACTTGCATAGTAATCTTCATTGGCCAGCGCACGCCGACCCTCATTAAAGGATGGGTCGACCCAAACACGTTTGAACTGAATTTTTTCACTTAAAATTTTCTGTTATTTTCTGTTACAAGTTTTAGTGGGTTAAATCATTCTCTATAAATAGTCTGGTCATCTCTTTTTAAACATAACAAGAAACGTGAAAATATATACCAATCTTTCTCTTCATCTTCATCTTCATCCTTGAGTCAACCAACAATTACACATAATCATTTTTGCTTGTGTTGTCTATTGTTTTGAAGTGATAGTGTTCAGATTTAAGAAGTGTGTGATCTTTATTTGTGGGTTGAGAATTGGTAGGTGTTTCTTGAATAAAACCCTAGGTTTTATCCTCCAAGAATCAAGGTGATTTTGGGGGTTTTTGGCACCAACCGTTTCGTTCTACAGGGATTCAACCGTGTGAAGGTAACCAAAGAACATAGTTCTCTTTCGGTTTAGTAGCTACAGTCGGAGGATCATAGAAGAAAGGTTTGGGGATCGAATTGCAGAGAATTGAAGTCGGTCGAGTGAAGGTGACTGAAGAACGGAGATTTCTTGCAGTCTAGTAGCGTGGGACGGTGACTTGTTCAACCGAATTCGTGGCACTTGATTCGTCTTGAATCAAGGGAAGAGAAGGCTCTGCATCAACGATCAAAGACGTTTGGGAGTTTGGATGTTCATAGTTCTTCTCTTGTAATAAATAATATGCAACAGCTACATATATATATATATATATATATATATATATATATATATATATCTCAATTCCAATTGCGAAATTGGGGGCAGAGGTACCCAAAGCGAGGACGATTAGGGAACTGCCTAATCAAATCTAGTTTGTTCTCTCTTTTCCTTAACTCTTTACGTATAATGTCATTCGAACCTGCGAAGTCTCAATTTATCAAAATTTCTGAGGTAGTGTGATTTTAAGCTGATATACTATTTTTGTTAAATTGATACAATTCCTTGAATTGTATCTTGGAGCAGCTTGACATTACATTCTATTGAAATTCTGCACTTAGTGTGTTTACGCACACCAAGTGTTTGATAATTTGTTTCAAAGCAAAATCGAACGCACTTGCAATTTATTGTTTGTCAATTGATCTCGTTGGATTGGATTAAACATCAAGCAAGTGATACTTTGTTGACTGCGTTTTAAATTGTGTTAATCAAACTGAATTTTTCTCTTCCATAATTCATTCCCAATTTTATCGTGCATATCCGATCCTTTTAGTAGAAGGTTCGTTGTAGACGTGTGATTCAGTGGTTGCTTCCGTTAATCATTTTAAAACCAAATATTGGTAACCATTTGCGTGTAAAACTCAAGGGATCTATTCAACCCCCCTTCTAGATCCATAGCCATCGTCTAACACTCATTTCTATAATCAGACCATGGAAGATTTGCTATGAAAGTACGGTGTTGTGTATAAGGTCTCTACTTCATATCACCCTCAAACTAATGAGCAATCTGAGATCTCAAACAGGGAAATTAAATAGATTTGGGAAAATATGGCGCAACCAAATAGAAAAGACTGGAGCCGCCATCTAGAAGAGGAACTTTTTTACTTAAAGAAAAGCTTTCAAAACACCAATCAAAATGTCTCCCTATCAACTTTGGTTCGGTAAGGTATGTCACCTCTATGTAGAAATTGAGCATCGTGTTATTGGACGATCAAAAGTTGTAATTTGGAAATGTAGAAAGCATGCATAGAAAGAAAACACCAATTACAACAGCTTGAAGAGCTTAGGCTAGAAGCCTATGAAAGCTCTAGAATCTATAAAAATAAAACTAAGCACTTCCATGATAAGAATATTTCTAGGAAGGAATTCTTTGTTGGCCAGAAAGTTTTACTGTTTAACTCCCGCCTAAAAGTTATGGCTGGGAAACTTCAATCCAAGTGGATTGGCTCTTCTGTTGTTACTAATGTTTTCTCTCATGGTGCAGTAGAAATAAAAGTGCATGTACGGACAAAGTTTCAAAGTCAACGCGCAGCGCTTGAAGCTATTCCATGAAAGCTCTGTGCTTGAAAATGAAACCATAGAAGAGCTTTTTTTGGAAAAGCCCGCCTATATTGCAGTTTGATCAGGGAGTCCTTATTCCTATCTCTCATCCTTATTTATACTTATGTTCTTTCATTGAGGACAATGTGTGTCTTAAGTGTGGGGGAGAGAATCATTTACTTGTGTGTTTTCTTGTTTTCCATTTACTTACTTGTTTTCTTATTAAAAAAAAGTGAAAAATAAAAAGTAAAGAGAAGAAAAATTGGCTATAAGAAGTGATGTTGATGGAAAGTGAATAAAATATTGTTTATTTCAATTCCTACAACCCCCTTTCAATTCTCTTTCGCCCTTTTGAATTTTAGCCTAGTACCCCTTAGGATTTATCCTACCTTACTTTGGTCTCGTTACAACCTGAATAAAGCCCTTTTGATCATTGTGTGCATGTATTTCAATTGTTGATGTTAGAGTCTTTTCAAGCTTATGGTAGTGCTACTTTTCATGATGTGATTTGAGTGTAAATAGTTAACCTAAACACTTGAGAGTTGAGACAATTTTATTGTATGAGGATCTTGCTACTTATGATGTACTCTTTGGTAAATTGTCTTCTTACTTGCTTTGATTGTCACAGAAATTTACTAACTAAAACCATATTACTTGAAGCTTAGAATGCGAATTTTACTTAACCCTTTGTGATCCCGAAGTCTTTGAAATTGCATGCTCTATTTTGTTCTTGTTTTTCTTGTTTTTACATTGTTTTGAATTTTAAGTTTTATTTGGAGGGCAAAAGTTTAAGTTTAGGGGAATTTGACCAGTGTATTTTAATAGACTGCATTTACTTTATGCCAAGGGATGTTTATGACTTATTGCTTTCATTTTACTATTTTTAGTGTGTTTCTTAAATTTAGTTTATTTATGCTTTTATTTTAATTCTACTACTTATCTTTTGAATAAACAATTATTTACACTTTCTCATTATGCATGTCAAACCTTGAGCTACATGATGCATTTTGACACGTTATAATATGCGCTGGAAAGTTGAGAGGATAAGCTACAAATTTCGTGTTGAAGTCAAAAGCTACTTTGGAGTGCACATGGGTTGAATAATTCATTTTAGTTCCAGGCTTAAAAAATAATTAGTTTTCGACCGATTTTTATGTATTTGGGTCGGATGCTATTAGGGCACGATTTCTATTGTAATATTTTAACTACAATGCAGTGTTACTGCTAGGTTATTCTGAGTTTTCATGAAAAATAAGAAACTTTGTACGATTTACATGGAGAACTAATTATTTTGGCTGATATGTTGGATTCAAGTTCCAAAACTTCAAGATTATTATAATTTTGCAGCTCAATTTCTTTTTCCTTTCAGTTATATCTATGTTGAATCTCGTTTGCTTAATTCAATTTCTTATAGAGTAGAATTGGTTTGTTTCGATTGATTTATGTTTCTTACTATAACCGCTATTAGCGTAGTTTTTGCGTCTTTTCTGCGTTGTCTTTAACCAGATGCTTAATTCAGAAAATAGGAACATAAGTCAAATAATATCGATTGCGCTTATTTGATCGATATTGTAGTCGAAAAAGAATTAGGACTCTTTTAAGGATTTGTAATTGTAATAATCGATGATAAGTAGGAACCGAATTAGTATATTAGTTTATTAATTGTAATTGTAATCAAATTCATTAATCATTTATCATCTCTTAATCAAAAACCAAAACCCCCCATTTGTTTTAGTCGATTAGTTAAATATACTCAAAAGTCCTTACGATACGACTCGAGTGTCGCTTCCATTTACTATATTTATTAAACTCGTTTTTGACCCGTGTACGACAACGGATCACCACCCCAAGCAAATCCATTTTTCAGCAACTTAAATGAGTCACGAGATATCTAAAACTCACCATCAACTATGGCTTGAAACTCATGAAACTAACTCATTTAATATTGTAGGACTTTAGTGATACATATTTGGGGGGGGGGGGGGGGCAACTTACATTATCGCACTTCTGCCTCAGCGTTCATAATTTATTTTGGAGGTCATCTGATGTCGTGTCTATCTAAGAGGAAAAGAATTATGCAAACTCATCAATGGAGGTTGAATATCATTTAGGTAGCCAATACCGAAGTAGAAGTCACGTGGTTAACTAACATTCTCAGTAAATTACATGTCAAAACACTAGTTCCTCATTTGTTTTGTGACAACATTGGAGCCACATACTTGTGTTCTAATCCAGTTTTTCACTCCCAAATGAAACATATTTCATT
Source organism: Lathyrus tuberosus (assembly GCA_022829125.1). NCBI lineage: Eukaryota > Viridiplantae > Streptophyta > Magnoliopsida > Fabales > Fabaceae > Lathyrus > Lathyrus tuberosus. The sequence goes on from JALAZF010000017.1 coordinate 25,038,152, forward strand.
TATCTACCATTATGCACATTAACTTGTTCAATTGAGTCTACTTCGTGTGTCTCAAATTTCCACCAAAGATCAACCTGTAGATATTATAACCAAGCCTTTGTCTAGGCCCAGGTTCACCTACTTGAGAGACAAGATTGGTCTTACCGATTGTGATCCCATCTTAAGGGGCATAATAACAATTAAGAATAAAAATGCTACATTTGTGAATACATCAGTTACACGATAACACAACAACATCTACTCGTTATTGTTGGAATTCAACCACAACCTATGGGAATTCCTCTTTCAATCTTGATCTCAAGATTGTTAACAAACCCACAAACACGTAATGACAATGAACGAGATTGAGAAAGAACAGCAAGAAAGAAACGAAAAAGAGAAATATTTGGAGAAAAACTGTTACCCACAAACTGTGGGATTTCTGTTGTTTTACTTGCTAACTGCAACTGTGAATTACAAAGTACTGTGATTCTTCACTACTTGTTTTTATTATTACAAGGGATTCTCCCTATTTATAGATTTAGGTTTACTTGTTCTCCAAGCAAAAGCCCAAAACTATAAAGCCCAAAATATCTATTTTGAACTAAATCTAATCTAATCTAAATCATATCAAATCTTAAAACAAATCTGTGTGAAACAACTATTTCGACACACCCTTCGACATTACTCTGACACTTCCTTGCTTCGACACTTCGACACAAGAAATTACAATTTAACACTTATTACCTTAATTAGAATATTGGTTTTTCATATCAAAATATTTGCTATATATTGTATTGATCACAATTGTAATATATTATGAAGCTTTGCTTATGTTGGCGCAACAATCGAGGGGTCGAGCAAGGAGCATTCTAAATTGCGGGACATCCTTCTTAGAGCAACAAACTTTGTGAGAGACAAGCCACATATTCACCTAAAACCTTAAAGTGATAGGTGGGTGGGTTCTCTCACTTATAAATGCTCAAGTCACCACATTCCTATCCTATGTGGGACTATGGTCCACACTACTCACACTTGTAATTCTTTTTCAATACTCCCCCTCAAGTGTGAGTCTACCACAATGCTCTCCCTCAAGTGGAAGCTCTTTCTTCCACATACACACTTGTACCACCATTGACACTCTGCAACGGGACACTCAACCATATTCGAGACACCTACCCATGTGGGATACTTTCGATACAAGTAAGCCGGTCCCTTTCTTGAACCAAAGGCTCATGATACCATTTGTTGGTGTAACACCCTAAACCCCCGCGACATAATAATACTAAAATAATAAAAGATCAGAGTTAATTTAAAATAAAAAGGGCATTCAGGATGCTACTTCAACAAAAACCTGCTCATGAAATAGACATGTAACACATAAATCATTTTTCAAAAATAAAACCCTTTTTAATCTGCAGCGGAAAAATAGTCGTTTAACATCAACCAAAACATTAGTCCAAATTCTTCAATTAAACATCAACCAAATAACCAAACAACTAAGTGTTCCAAAACCCCGATGTTACAAATCAGAGCCGACGCCGACACAACGAAGCAAAATAGAAGACTTCATCTTCACTCACTAAGACTTCGCACTAATCCTGATCACCTGCACGTTACCCACGTGGAGGCAACATTCAAACAGAAGGGGTGAGATTCTCAATCAATTAAAAGAATAAGATGATATAATGTGCAAGTATAAATCATCAAGTAATTCACCCATATCATGACATTCAACAACAATCCCACACTTTAACACCACCATAGATAATCATTCAATGCACAATGCAACACAACTATCAAGAGAAATACGATGAGACACCCACTAGACTCAGTGCATGTGGTACCATTTTCGATCCCTGTTTCATGATCACAATTCCTGTCAGAACTTCAATTAATCGCTCACACTCCACATGGGCACACGACAATCGTGATTGCTCACACCCCACATGGGCATACAACCACCTCAACAACAACAACATTGATTTCATCAAGGAATCCAGATAAACGCTCATACCCCACATGGGTACACGCCATCCCTCAACTCATGCATATGCTTATGCACCTTCAACGACAACATGCAACAACGACTAACGCGAACACATGGCATACCATTATTACATCACATCATCAATCAACAATCAACATGCATTTATCGAACATACCTCATTATGCCCTACAACCACTACACACCTTTGCATCATTTAATCATGCATTTCATATTATCACATCAACAACAACAAAACAAACATATAATACTTCAATACATGATCACGACATCACAACAACAAAACAACATTTATATAATATAAAATATACAATTTCCACTAATTTTCAGCTAATAAAATAATGTTTTTCAGTCCCAGGTTGCGCTAAGCGAGCCCCCACATGCGCTAAGCGCGCTACTCACGGCCTCGAGGAGGCGAAATTCCTCCAGACCGCGCTAAGCGCCCTCTGCGATTTTGGCAGAAAAACCCTGCGATTTTCTGCACTCAAACTGATTTTTAACACGCTTTTTCCACAGATTATGCCATTACAACCTATTTCTAACATATGCATTCCAACAACACAAATCAACTACACCAATCTCATCAATTCCAATCATGTAATTATGAATTCTCCTCAAAATCTCAATCAACCCACAAACAACATTCTTATGGATTCAACCTAACAATTCTATCCACATACATGTATCATCAAACCCTTAAGAGATAAAGAATTCCCACCCTTACCTTAAAATGATGAGTTTTCCTCGCTTCAATGACTTCTCCCTTCCTTCCTCTTGCCCTAGCTCTTCTCCCTCTTTCTCCCTTTTCACTTGGAATTAGAATAATGAACTCTCACTCTCTAATTCTCTCATATACCCTAAATAATGAATTGCCTTATTTGCTCTCACTTAACCCTCACATAATTACCATAAATCCTTTCCACTCACTACCCCTCTAATTTATTTTATTTATTCTATTATGTCAATATTATCACTCAACTAATGCGATAAGCTAGTCACAATCATTAAATTAAAATAATCTAATTAACCATACCCACCACACCGCTAATCTCTACGTTATTAGCCATACACCCCTACTACCCTCAAGACTTACTTCTTAAGGCTACTACCCTTCACCACGGGTACACAACCACAATGAAGGCACAACAACACATAATCGATCACAACAACATATAATTATTCACAAATAATAATAAAAGGAAAATGGGGCGTTACAACTCTCCCCCACTTAGAATATTTTGGTCCTCGAAAATTACCTGATGCAAACAAATTCGGATACGACTCTCGCATCTTACTCTCTAATTCCTAAGTCATTTTCCCATCGGCAACACCTACCCATACCACCTTCACGAGAACAATCTCCTTGCCTCTCAACTGCTTCACTTCGCGATCCTCAATACGCTCTGGCAAAGCCTCAACTGTGAGATTATCTCTCACTTCCACATCATCCATCGAAATCACGTGTGACAGATCCGGAACATACTTCCGAAGATGCGACACATGAAATACATCATGCAAATTTGATAGTTGCCACTCTGTAGGAAACAAGTCCCACTCTCGCAGAAATCTGATATGGACCAATAAACCGAGGAGTAAGCTTCCTCGACTTCAATGCCCGTCCGACACCGGTCACCGGAGTGACTCTCAAAAACACATGGTCTCCTTCCTGAAACTCCAGATCCTTCCTTCTCTTATCATGATAACTCTTCTATCCACTCTGTGAAGTTTTCATCTTCTGTCGAATCAATTTCACAGTCTCAGTAGTCTGCTGGACGATATCAGGCCCAACCACCACACTCTCACCCGACTCGTGCCAACACAAAGGCGTCCGACATCTCCGACCATACAAAGCCTAAAAAGGTGCCATTCTGATACTGGAATGATAACTTTTGTTATACGTGAACTCAATCAACGGTAAATGGCTATCCCAAGCACCTCCTTGTTCAAGCACACAAGCCCTCAACAAATCCTCCAAGGATTGTATAGTCCTCTATGTCTGCCCGTCCGTCTGCGGATGATAAGCGGAACTCAACCTCAACTTCGAACCCAAATCTTCTTGCAAACTCTCCCAAAATCTAGAGGTGAACCTCGGATCTCTATCCGACACAATAATCAAAGGAATTCCATGCAACTTCACAATTACACGGATATAAATCTCTGCCAACTTCTGTAAGGAAAACTGATATTAATAAGAATAAAATGCGCCGACTTCGTCAGTCTATCCACTATTACCCAAATCGCATCATGTCCACTCGGAGTATTAGGTAACCCCGTAACAAAATCCATAGAAATACTGTCCCATTTCCACTCTGGAATATCCAACGGTTGCATCAAACCAGTAGGTTTCTGATGTTACACTTTCGACTTCTGACAAGTCAGACAAGCATACACAAACTGCGCCATATCACGTTTCAGTCCAGGCCACCAAAATATTCTCTTCAAGTCTTGATACATCTTTGTATCTCCTGGATGAATACTCAAGCTACTTCTGTGGCTCTCCTCAAGAATCATTCTTTTCAATTCAGAATCATCAGGAATACAAATCCTATCACAGAATCTCAATACACCTTGTTCATCGATTCGAAAATCACTACTTCCTGCACGTTCATTTCCAACCATAAAGTCTACCAACTTCACATCCAACTTCTGACCTTCCCTGATGCTGTTAAGAAAATCGTTGTTAACCTTTAGTATACCCAACATTACACTATGTGGTGTCTGTTCACAAACCAAACTCATATCTCTAAACTGTTCAATCAATTCCAACTCTTTAACCAACATAGCCGACATATGCAAAGTTTTCCGACTTAAAGCATCCGCCACGACATTAGCTTCACCGGGATGATAGTTCAAGCCAAAGTCATAATCCTTCAAGAATTCTAACCAACGTCTCTGTCTCATATTCAATTCTTTCTGATCAAACAGATATTTCAAACTCTTATGATCGCTATACACTTCAAATCTGGAACCATATAGATAATGCCTCCAAATTTTCAACACGAACACCACTGCAGCTAACTCTAAATCATGCGTAGGATAATTCCTCTCATGAATTCTCAACTGTCGAGAAGCATAAGCTACCATTTGACCGTCCTGCATCAACACACCACCTAAACCCAATAAAGAAGCATCGCAATACACCACAAATGGTTCATCTGGTTTAGGCAAAATCAAAACAGGAGCTGTAGTCAACCTCTTCTTCAGCTCGACGAAACTCTGTTCACAATGAACATCCCACACGAATGCTTTACTCTTGCAAGTCAATTGGGTTAACGAAAGTTCCAACTTCGAAAAACCTTCAATGAACCTGCGGTAATAACCAGCTAACCCCAAAAAACTTCTAATCTCAGTCACCGACTTCGGAGCCTCCCACTATAGAACTGCATCTACCTTGGACGGATCCACAACAATACCATTACCTGAAATAACATGACCAAGAAAACTCACCTCTTTCAACCAGAACTCGCACTTCGACAACTTAGCATACAACCTCTTCTCTTTCAGTACTTGCAATACAATCCGTAGATGTTCAGCATGCTCTTCTTCTGACTTAGAATAAATCAGAATGTCATCAATAAACACAACCACGAACTGGTCCAAATAATTATGAAAAATCCGATTCATATATTCCATGAATACACCAGGTGCATTAGTAACTCCAAATGGCATCACAACATACTCGTAATGTCCATACCGAGTCCTAAAAGCCGTCTTCTGAATATCTTCGTCCTTCACTCGTATCTGATGATAACCTGATCTCAAATCAATCTTACTAAACACACGAGCGGCCACTAACTGATCCATCAAATCATCTATTATCAGAAGCGGATACTTGTTCTTAATCGTCACTTTATTCAGCTGTCTGTAGTCAATACACAACCTCATACTACCGTCCTTTTTCTTTACCAACAACACTGGAGCTCCCCAAGGTGACACACTTGGCCTCACAAACTTCTTTTCTAACAATTTTTCCAATTGTTTCTTCAGTTCTGCTAATTCTGACGCCGACATACAATATGGAGCCATAGAAATAGGTCTAGTACCAGGTACAAGATCAATGCTAAACTCCACTTTTCTCTCTGGCGGTACATCAGCAACATCATCCGGAAACACTTCTGGAAATTCTCGTACCACCTGCAACTCATTAATCACAGACTTGTTCTCCAGCGACAAGGATGCAAACAATGTGTCATACCCCAAATTTTGACCACTAAGATGTCCCATCATTGTGCAAATCATCATCACAATATGGAGGAACCATCATACTTCATCAGTCTCCCCAAAGATGGGTGAGCATCCACTACAATCAAAATTAGGGTTTCAAGCCCTCTCAAAGCCTTAGACAAAGGATCAATCAAGGAATGACATGATCTTCAACTTGTCTAACCTCTCAAACATCCACAATGGATCAAAAGGACTCCCACTTCAAGGATCAAGCACAAGGCTGCTCCCTTCTAGGTGGATCAAGTCTCAAGATCGACAGTGTCACCAAATTAGGGTTTTTGGTCGACCAAGGCCTCCAGATGGAAATTTTTCATCTGGGCACAAGCCAATGATCCAAAACATAACCTAATATACTTCATGGAACCTCATGGATCCAAGCATCAAGTCAATGTTGCCTCAGGGGATGCATTCATCAAAAATCAGGAATTAGGGTTTCTTGACCTAATTCACCCCTAAGTTGACTTTTAGGGCAAATCATGAACCAAGACCTCAAGAGAGGGTTTGAGGGTCTCTAATGAACTATATTGATCCATTTGGAACAATGGATTAATCCAAGAAGTTTGAGCAACAAGTCTCAATTTCATCTGCACCACAATTAGGGTTTCGCGGGAAAAGTCAACTGTAACTTTGACTTTTGACCTGGACATGCTCCCAAGCCCTAGGACATGAATCAATATACCCTATGACACCCATGGAACATGTCCATCAAGTTTGATTTAGGTCAAGGACATGATTTCATGAAGAATTGCACAGTTTGAAATTCATCTGATAAAAAGTCAACTGTGCCCAAAAGTCAACTTTGACTTTTTGAGATTTTTCACCAAAATGGATTTTTAACCCTAAAATGATGTTAATGTATGATTTGAATCATCATTCATCAAGAAAAATCAAAGAAAGTGGGATAACTTGTAAAAGGGGTAACCATAAAAACTTAGAAAAAATTCTAAGTTATGGAAAAAGTGACACTAATGTGCCAACTTTGGAGGACCATAACTCCTAAACCACAAGGCCATTGTTCCCCATTCAAAGCTTGATTTGTAGATCTCATTGCCCTCTACAAAAGCTTCATACTGACCTATGTCCAAATTCCTCATGGATTTTGAGTTATGGAGTGATCAAAATCAAGAAAAGTCACTTTGTTCCAACACTTAGTGAAAATTTCACTAAGTCAGATTTTACCTTACTTTTTGCCAAATGTAGGGGGATTTTTCACTTGGATTCAAAAGAGATCAAAACCAAACATGTTCAAACAGTTGTTGTATCATGTAAGGGCTTTCCAAAATGGCCAAGAACATTACCAAATTCAATTTGAGTCATGAGATATGACATTGGCAAGTTGCCTTGCTGAAATCTGCCAAGGCAAGGCAGATTTTTACACTTTTGGTCGATTTTCCAAAATCAGCCAAATCCAAATGCTCCTATCCACTTGGACACATCTGAGAATTGAATCTAAAGGGGACAATCACTGAGCCAAGCCTCCAAAGTCTTTGGAACAAGAAATAACATGTTGAACCTAGAATTGGCAAAATAGGGACAAGACTCCAATTTTGGATTGGAGCATTCAATGGAAGCATCAAGGTGGCATGGACTGAGCCATTCTCAACTGAATTCAGTCAAGACTTATCCAAGACCAAGGGGACCAGCAGCCTGTGCCCTAACCTCTAGTCAATGGCTAGAGGAGACTTGGATTTTCATTTGCCAACATTGGCCAAACCTACTCAGCAGTTGCCATTCACTATTCCTTGCAAAACAAACTTGCTCTACTATAAATAGAGCTCAATTGTGATCAGTTTGAGTACACCAAAGCCATCAAACAGATGCTTTCCTCAAAATCTCTTCTTTCACTCCAATTTTGCCTTCTAAGGCAAGTCACTATCGGGTTTTGAGTTTGAGAGCTTTTCCAATCAAACCAATCACACACACACACACCTCATATACATCATATAGAAGTGATCCAAACACTCACATAACATCTGGAACACAGATTTCACAAAATCACCAGCCAATTGCTCAAGTTCTTGACAGATTTGCAGTTGGGGTACCATCTCAAGTTCCTGATCATTTCAATCCATTCCAAGCATTCATACACACTCCATGGCACCTAGGGAAGCTATCCAGATCATTGGAACCTAGCTGTAACACCTCCAACATAAATCACGATCACTAGCTGCAAGTGGTAAGCATGAGCTCTTCTAACTCTATGATCCATGCAATTTTTGCTGCACAATAATTTGGCCATATGTTCATAATCATGCATGGAATGTTTCCCCTCAATTAATTGCATTATTTGAATCGTTTATCAAAAATCCTAGCCTTCATGCAGAAATTAGGGTTCTTGAGGATTTTTCGTGATTTCTTGTTTTATGCTTAATTTAAATAAAATTAATTGTCATAGACATGATCGTGAGGTTAAAACGAGTTGATTGGTATGTGGATTACATGAAATGATCAAGTATTCAGTGAGATTGAAGAGAAAATGCAAATCTGGGCAAACCCAGAACACGCGCATGTTCTTGGTGTGTTATTGGCGCCATTTTTTTGAAAATTCAAATATTTGAATTTTGTGATTTTATTTAATTGATTCAAAAATTAATTTCTCTCTGAGTTTTAATGATTTTGAGTTGATTCTTTTTTTAATAATTCACAAAAATGTTAAAATATTTTATTTTCCCAAAAAATCCCAAAAATATTATTTATTTTATATAATTGATATTTTTGCAAAGAATTAATATTTTAATTGTTTTTGACATTTAAAATATTTTTTCCACCTTGATTTTGCAACTTTTAATGCCTTCTAATTATTTTGTAGGTCAATACTTAATTTTTGAAGCATTAATCCAAGATCACAATTTGTTTTTCATATGTTAAACAATTTTGATCATTTTAATTGAATTTTTATTCAATTAAAACACATTTTGAAAACAAATTAGGGTTTTTGGATTAATTCAACCCTCATAAATCATTTTCAAAACACTTTGGGCCTCTAATAGAGTGTAAGACCCAATCCTTTTTTTGACCAAATCATTTTTGGGCCTCAGTGTATTGTATAAGTCCCGATACCGTCAAAAATAAACGGCACGATCATCGCCTTTTGAAAAATAACCTTCTGGGCCTCTCCTTGAGCTATAGACCCATTCAAAACTTTTGGGCCTCTATTAGAGTGTAAGACCCAACCCCCTTGTACAGAAAACTTTTTGGGCCTCAGTCACTTGTATAAGTCCCTCTGTACAAATTCAACATCACTTTCTCCTTTGATTTTGAAATATACTGTTGTTTTCAATATTTCTTTGTTGAACAACTAACCAAACAGCATGGAAGCTCTACAACCGAGTAAGTGTTTATACGCTTTCATTTACCGCTTTCAGATACATATAACTGTATTGTGGGGCTATTTCGCTGTAAGTCTTCTTTCATAAACTCATATCAACTGTGTAATAATAGTATAGATATTCAGAGTTTCCCCGGCGACTACGTCTAGCATTAAGCCCGTTGATCACTCTTAAATAGTCAAAACTAGATCCCCATAGGATTACCAGACACAGTCTTCCCTCCTCTTGGGGTTAAACAATATGGAGACATGAAAGGCAGCATTCTCGGTGAACCCTTTCTTAGACTGTCACTCGTAGAAGTTGTCAAAGAAACTCTATTCCCCATAGATGATATTTTCTCCGTGAATGGCATCTCTTGAGTTTTTTCCAAATTCTCGGACTTTCCTGGCTTGATCTATTCTCAGTGAATGGCATGTCTTGAACTTCTCGGGGTTTGGGGACCCACAAGCTTCTTAAAAGCACTTGTCAAGAAACTCTATTCCCCAGAGATGATCTCTTCTCCGTGAATGGCATCTCTTGAGTTTCTTCCAAATTCTAGGACTTTCCTGGCTTGATCTATTCTCGGTGAATGGCATGTCTTGAATTTCTCGGGGTTTTGGGACCCATCGTCTTCTTAAAAGCACCGACCTCCTCTTGGGCATCGTACAAGGACCCACAGGCTTCCTAAAAGCAACCTCGCCTCCTCTTGGGCTTAGTACAAGGACCTCTCGGCTTCTTAGAAGTATTCACAGCCTCCTCTTAGGCTTCGTATAATGATCTTTTCCTCCGAGAATGATAGCCTCCTCTTGGGCTTCGTACAAGGACCCGTCTGCTTCTTAAAAGTTTCCAGCCTCCTCTTGGGCTTCGTACAAATTGTCCCGACGACCTCCTAGAGGTATAGGAACAGAACTTAATCATCTGCATAGAGCAGTCCTTTCAAAGAGTCTACTACTGTTTCTCAAAGCATAGTACAAAAGATGAAACTCTAGACTTGGACAGTCTAATTTCCTTGAGTCTCCAAGACATTCTCAAGTGACCCCTTCGTTAAATAGGAAGAAAACCCATAGACTCGGACAGTCTCAATACCCTTCGGATTTTCCACTTCCTTAAGGAACAGGAATAACCCTGACCCTCGAATCAAAGCCTTGAGTACAACATTGCTCATATAAGAACTGATTTTCTCTTTCAAAATCAGTATACTGGACCTGTCACTCAACTGAAACAGTCACCATAGCCTCCTCTTGGGCTTTGTACAACGATTCTCCCCAGCAGAGTCAAACAACGTTTAGCCTCTCTCTCAGGCTTTGTACGAGACACATAAGAGACTCCCTTGTTGAGTCAATCACCCCTTTCGCCTCCATATCGGGCTTTATACGAGATATAAAAAGGTTCTTATTAAGCCAAACAAATTTTAGCCTCCCTCTCGGGCTTCGTACGAGATACAAAAGACTCTCTTGTTGAGTCAAATAGCCTCCATCTCGGGCTTTATACGAGATACCAAAAGATTCCCTCGTTGAGTCAAAACCTTTTACCCTCTCTCTCGGGCTTTGTACGAGACACATATTAGCCTCCTCCTAAGCTTTGTATAAGAAAACCACTGGTTGATCCAATCAACCTTTTAGGATCAAAGCTGTGTCTCGTTCACAATACACAAATAACTCTTTCCCCTTCATCTAATCGCTGTAAGCGGCAAGCCACTGGATCATCTACATCCATGCCACTGTCCCTCTTTTAGCATGAGAAATTCCTAAGGAAAGATGGCATTGCTCTACACTGAGTTAAAGTCTTCTCCTTCAGGTTAAAATCCCCTTTAAAGGAAATTATGGCATTGCCGGATTCACAAATCCCGGTTAAAGTAATTCTCCTTTATAAACAGTTGTGACAGACAAACCCCTCTTTAGAGATGACAAACTCTCTCTAAAGTTGAGACCTTTCAGCTTCACATCTTGGGCTTTGAACAAGATACAAATAGACCTTTCAGCTTCACATCTTGGGCTTTGAACAATATATAAACCACCTTTTCACTTCACGTCTTGGGCTTCGAACAAGACATCAAAAACACCCATTTCCTCCCATAGAATAGGAGGAACTACGAACGCTCTGATTTCCCTGTTTCGGTAAATGGGAATACGTAGGCATAAGATTGAAAGAAAAATCTTAGCGAGCACACTAAACGAAAACCCAAAATCCCATACTCTCACATATCTATCAAGAAGCATCCGTCCTAACATTTAAACCTCCCACCACTTTTAAAAAAATAAACCCGTAGAGACCCCGAATCTTTGTAGCATCTGTAACCTAACAGGCCGGTGTTTAACCTCAGTTTGCAAGCAGGGTTAATTTGAGACTTATATTTTCCTTCCTTCATCAGCTTTAATAGGATAAAAAATGAATCGAGCTGTAGACACCAAAGAGCGATAGCGCTTCGTAACCGCATCCAAAATCGCTCGCTACAGAAAAATGGCGACTTCACTGGGGACCTGGCGACTCTGCTGCGGACGTGTCATTAGGATCTATCTCACCTTTGTAGCAAGATCTTGTTCTCTTCCCATCTATTAGGTGGAAACCTTAAAAGCGGCACCCACCGTAGGGGCTCTTCTAACCTTTTTTATTGTATGAAACCACAGATTGGGGCTTCCGCCGGGGAACCCATTTTCTGTCAGGAACTTAGGATTCATAGCTTTAAAGGTCTAGGATGATTAGGACAAATATATATACTGCTTTTCCTAATTGCTATACGTGTTTATTTTTCTGCTAATGGGAATGTGTGTGATGCCGCATGTGGAAAGATTGAGTATACACTTAAGATAAGTGATGGCGACGAGGTTGACCATCAACCTCAGTGGAGGCTGACCAATGCAACCTATTCCCTCTCTTAGGCAATGGGCCGATTGTGATGTCTGAGAAGCTGGGGAGCCAACCCTTTTGTAGTGCGGAAACTATCGGAAATAGTTGTCACGCGATACTACCCTCATTTGAGGCTGGTGATCTATTCTCGGTGAATGGCACTTACTCTAAGATTGCTCTACAACTCGCTGGTGATCTGCTTGTTGTTTTTCTTTCCTGGGAGGAGCTGATGATAATGAGTACAGGTACAAAAATCACCCTAGTATAAACCTTTGGGGATGGGTAGAGCCTTGACTTCATGACGAAGACCCTTTGACCCCATGTTTTTTCTATGTTTTTGTGTGCTGCATTCATGCATTCATTTAAAAAACATTAAAACAAGAAAAAAATCTTCTCTTCTAGTCTTTCTGTTTTTCAAAATAAACTAAGACAATGATTGCAAATGTCAGAAAAAAGGATTGCGCTAATGGATTTCGGTAGAAGGAGAACTCATACGTACACCTTCAGGATTCCAAAACTAGAGGATTTAAGAGGTTTGGCGAGGATGATCACAAACCAAGAGGCTTTCAGAGCTAAGTACGGAGGTTTGCTATCTCTGCTAAGAGTCCATGTGATTGAGGGAATCATGGATGCGCTCATTCAGTTCTACGATCCGGTCTATTATTGATTTACATTCTCGGATTACCAGCTCGCACCAACGCTGGAGGAGTATTCTTATCTAATCGATTTACATATCACTGATCGAGCTCCATTTTCTGAACTGAAAGAAATTCCAAAGAATCAGACCATTGCAAGAGCAATTCATTTGGATGAGTCTGAGGTCAGGACTCACATAACCACTAAGGGTGGCATCCAAGGTTTTCCAGCCCAGTTCTTGACAAAGAAGGCCCTGTATTTTGCCAGTATAGGAAACGTGAATGCTTTTGAAAGCATCTTTGTCTTGCTCACCTACGGGTCATTTTTGTTTCCCAACATCAATAACTTTGTAGATATCAACTCCATTAAGGTTTTTCTCATTGGAAACCCTGTGCCGACTTTGCTCGCAGATGCGTATCATTCTGTACACTTGGGAAATTTGTACAACGGAGGGGAGATCACATGCTGTGTACCTTTGCTTTACAAATGGTTTATCTCCCACTTGCCCAAGTCTGCTGCTGTTTGGGATTGCAAGAGTGCCTTACGTTGGTCGCAGAAGATCATGTCTCGTACCAACTCTGATATAGATTGGTGTAATAGGATCTATGATGGAATCAGAATCATTGATCGTTGTGGAAACTTCCCCAACGTACCCCTTATAGGAACTAAGGGAGGAATCAATTACCATCCAGTTCTCGTTCATCGTCAATTTGGATACCCGATGAGACACGTCCCACGGGGTGTTCATCTGGAAGGTCTTTTCTTCAAGGAAGGAGAAAATGACAGAGCACTAAAGATGGAAATAGTGCACGCTTGGAAGCATGTTCATAAGAAACGACGAGAGTCTCTGGGAAAACCAGACTATGTCTCGGTGGAGCCTTATCTCCATTGGGTACAAACTAGAGATCTCAAGCTAAAAATGCCTTATCCTCGTTACGGAATTTTTCCGCCGAGGGAATCTGTCAAGTACTTCATGACGGAAACTGAAAAGCTTCAGGTTACTCTCAACAAAGTTCAAAAGGAGAGAAGGTCTTGGAAGAACAAGTACCGCACCCTTATCGTAGAGTGCATCAAAATACAGCAACTACTGAAAGAGAAAGATGCTCTGATTGAAATTTTGGAGCAACATGCTGTAGAGAATCAAGATGACCAAAGGAATTTGCTCACTCATTTCACCTGGCAAAGGAATGACAACCCGACAACGGCCCAAGAGCCCCGGTCAAAGAAAAGGAAAGTACCAAAATCAGCACCCGATTTCTCTTCAGAGAGGACTCGGGGCCCATTAGCTTAGGTTTCTGTTTCTGTACCTTGTAATCTACTGTATTTCCATTTCTGTAATCCTTTTAATTTCAATAAAAAGGGTTTCCCCACTGTTTGATATTTGCAATCTAATTGTCGAATTTTATTTTGATTAAACCAAAAAAACAATTAATATAATCATTGCATTCATCATTCTCACATCACGTATTCTTCTTACCTACGAATCTCACGTTTGTGTCTCGGTTCTAGAGTCAAACTGTCTCATTCGTATAATACTCGGGCCAATCGTCAGAAAAAGATGGATGATCTTGAGGAAGAAAATAGAGAGTTGAAGGAAGAGATCGACGCTCTGAGAGAGGATATGAGAAAGCTTCGTAACGACATGCAAGCCATGGCAGAAGCTCACATACAAAGAACTGTGATCTCAGAGATCACCTCAACGCCCATAGTGGAGAAGTATGATCCTAGGTATCAAATGCCGAAAGATCGTCCTTGGGACATGCCTGTTAACTATATCCCGGAAGGATATGTTCCGCCGATCGCTGAAGATCAGGGAATCACAACAGAAGTCGCTGGGCCTGAAGGTTACAAACTTCGGGAAAGTGAAGATGCCAGGGGCATACTGAGGACTCCTAATGGTTACAAACTTTGGGAAACGCCAAGATTCACTGTCGTAGTCACAGTACCACCCCCTGTGGTGCACACTGTCCCGGAAGGACAGATTCCATCGATACCTTCTGGTAAAAAGGAAACTATGTTCGATAGAATGGATGAATTCCAGGAACAGTTCTTGGAAATGCAGAAGGAGCTGCAAGCCATTCGCGGTCAGGATTTATTTGGAAAGGACGCCGCAGACCTCTGCTTGGTCCCCAATGTGAAAGTTCCACACAAATTTCAAGTGCCCGACTTTGAGAAATACAAGGGTAACTCTTGCCCTCAAAGTCACTTGGTGATGTACGCTCGGCGAATGTCAGCTCAGACGGAGAATCAGGACCTACTGATTCACTACTTCCAGGATAGTTTAACCGGTGCCGCATTAAAATGGTACATGGGTTTAAACCGTACTACGATCAGCACATTTAGAGATCTTGGCACTGCCTTCGTCCAACAATACAAATACAATTTGGACATGGCACCCGACAGAGATCAACTCAGATCGATGTCTCAAAAGGACAAGGAAACCTTTAAGGAGTATGCTCAAAGGTGGCGTGAAATTGCCGCTCAGATTTGTCCACCTCTTGAGGAAAAAGAGATGACAAAGATCTTCTTAAAAACCTTAAGCTCATTTTACTATGACCGAATGGTTGCCAGTGCACCTAGTGATTTCACCGAGATGGTGGGTATGGGCGTACGTCTTGAGGAAGCCGTCCGAGAAGGACGTTTGGTAAAAGACGCTGGATCGACGAGCGGTACTAAAAAATACGGTAGTGCTCTCCCTAAGAAAAAAGAGCAAGATATTGGGAATATCTCTCTCAGAAATCAAAGGCGACGTTATCAACCGGTAGCAGCTGTAACTCCTGCTATCAGCCCTGCGCATATTCCTACGTATCAACCTCAGGTTGCGCAGAGCCAACCTAATCAGCAAAGGACACAACAGCCTCTTCAGCAGGCTCGTCCTCAATACAACAACAACCGTACAACACGACCATCAGGGTTTGATCCTATACCCATGTTGTACGCAGAACTATTTCCATTACTACTGGCTAAGGGGCACATTCAGACTAAGTCCCCTCTTACAGTACTGGAAAATCTGCCTTTCTGGTTTAAGGTGGATCAAACTTGCCCTTATCATCATGGAGGTCCAGGGCATAACATTGAGAATTATCTCAATTTCAAATCCGACGTGCAAAAACTTGTTAGGAGCGGGGTCTTATCCTTCAAGGATACAAATCCTAATGTTCTTACGAACCCGCTGCCTCAACACGAGAAGGCTACAGTCAATTTGATAGAAGGAGAATCTAACAATGTCTATCAAATTCACGATGTACTCTTGTTAAAGACCAATCTGGTCAAGATGCATTGTAGATAGAGTTGATATAGCCATGTGCCACCTCATAACTATCACCAGTGTGATATCTGCTCTAAAGACAATCAGGGATGTTCTATGGTGCAAGCAGCTCTACAGGAACAAATGGATCTCAGATGGATCCAAGAGCACCGAGTTCGTGGAGTTAACATGGTCTACACGAATTCTAACGTCATTCAGAACCACGATATCCGTGCAATGAATGTCAACTTGGTGGCGATGTACTCAAGGCAAAGCCAGTATCATAATCTGCCGCAACATGATTACAATTATTGTCTGACTTGCTCGGTAAACAAACAGGGATGCTCTTTCATACAGGAGGCCCTCTAGCGTCAGATGGATCTTGGATGGATCCAAGACTACCATGATAGGAATCCTTATCAGATCAACATGGTTCAGATCTTTGATATTTGCGTGATGAATACCAACTTAGTAGAGTTACATGCTGAACAGGTCCGACTCGGATTCCTGATATCACATGACTATCAAAGCTGTAAAGCGGGTTGTGAAAACGATCGAGGTTGTACCCTTGTCCAGGAGGCACTTCAGCACTTGTTAAATCACTGGTGGATGCCAATTTATATGGATGAAGGAAGATACTCAGCAAATTAGTATCAGTAATAGGAATCTTACTCGGCGTCAGAGTCAGGACGTCCTATCAATGGAAGCTAACCTAGTGAGGTTACATTGTGTTCAAAGTGGGCGTGGCCAGGTGCCACCACACAATTACGACCGTTGTAGCGTCTGTTCGGAAAGTAACCAAGGGTGTTACCTTGTGAGAGCAGCTCTTCAGGGTCAGGTGGATCATGGAGAAATTCGCCCACATCCGGGTTCTGGACCCGTCAACTGGATTCCGAACTACCTTGCCGATCAAGTTGAGGATGTTGTCACAATCTCTGGTCATCATAGGACCAGGGATGTTTTTGCCATTATCCCTCTACTTGACGAATCTAAAGTTCCCAACTGGGAACGGATCGAGATTACTTATGATGGTCAGAAAAATCAGAAGGTTCCCATAGTCATCTTTTTGCCGGGACCAACACCGTATGAATCAACTACGGCAATCCCTTATAAATACGGTGCAACGATAATTGAAAATGGAAAGGAAATTCCATTACCCTCCGTCGTGAATATTGCAGACATCAGTCGTGTAACACGGAGTGGTAGAATCTTCAACAGAGGAGTTGGAGAGTCCAACAAAGAAAAGGAACTTCAGACAGAAGCTCCCGATCCACCAGTCGGTCAATCCAGTAATCCCGACCTTTCGAAAAACGATGATGAGATGCTGAAGCTCATCCAAAGGAGTGAATACAACATTGTCGATGAACTGTTACAGACTCCTTCAAAGATCTCGGTATTATCACTGTTACTCAGTTCAGAAGCGCACAGGGAGGCTCTACAGAAAGTCTTGGAGCAAGCCTTTGTGGAACAGGATGTAACAATTAGACAGTTCGATAGCATTATCTCTAACATCACTTCCTGCAACAAATTGGGATTTAGTGATGAGGAATTACCTGAAGAGGGTCGTCGTCATAACATGGCGCTCAATATCACAGTTAACTGCCAGGACGATGCTTTAGCCAGCGTACTGGTAGACACTGGGTCAGCCCTGAATGTTATGCCAAAGTCCACTTTGATGCAATTATCATTCAAAGGCCCTCCGATGATAATCAGCTATGTTGTCGTCAAAGCATTCGACGGATCCAGAAAAACGGTTATCGGCGAAGTTGATCTTCCCATAACTATCGGTCCTCACACTTTCCAAGTCACTTTCCAGGTCATGGACATTCGGGCAATGTAAATTTGTTTATTAGGAAGACCTTGGATACATCAGGCTGGAGCGGTTACTTCAACCCTCCACCAAAAGCTAAAGTTCGTCAAGAACGATCAACTTGTCACAGTTTGTGGGGAACAAGCCTTGCTTGTAAGTAACTTGTCATCATCTACTGGTATAGAACTCGAGGAGGTTATTAGAACTCAGTTCCAAGCACTGTCGGTGAGCAAGAACAATCAGTTCAAAGAAGGAACTTCCATTTCTTTATACAATGATGCTATCAAAGCAGTTGAGAGTACCGATACAACAGGATGGGGACAGCTTGTTATTCCTATTGACAATAAAACAAAGAAGGGTCTTGGTTTTTCTGCAACCTGTACCCGTACAGCTGCCAACGATAAAAGTCTTCATCCCCTTCAAAACTTCTTCCACAGTGGAGGTTTCCTTCACCCAGTATCTCAAGCAGTACATGCTATCAATGAGGAAGATCCCTCTGACACAGATGAAGAATGGAAGTCCTATCTTAACAAGGACGGTTATATGTCTCAGGAAGAGGTGCCTATACCATTTTTCTATCCCGTACAGAGTCCGAGATTTATACCACGGTCAGATGTCAAAATGATATATGGAGATTGTGATCCGGAAGGATGTCGTGCTCCGCCAAATTCATTAGAGGAAGACACTCTGATGAAAGACAACTTTGACTACAACTACTATGGCCCAATGGATGGTCTGCCAATGTGGTAACCTTATCCAGGAGATTTGGGGCAAGAAAGTCAGCCGAGCAACGAAAATCAGCTGAGTATCATTGAACAGAATGCGTGTGTCCCCACCATGTCATGGGATCAACACTCAGGTCATTCAGAAACTACTCAACATGACGATGAATTTGCAATGTTTGTAGGACTGGAATTCATCAACTATGCCTTTCCCGAGGTCAACATCATCGAGAGGGATGACCCCTCCAGTTCCAAGGAAGTGTGGGACACTCTGGGAGAACCAAGTGGAAAATACGACTATATAGTCAAGTACACTGCTCCCGAAAGCTCTCGGATCAGGCTCGAAGACATCCAGCCTACTAGATGGGGAGATATAGCTGAGAGCACAAATACTCTGCGAAATGCAACAGAGGAATCCTCCTACGACAATTCTGCCTGGGAGACAGATTCCAATGATCCTGCTCCACCAGAAATCAACGTTATTTCTAAAGACAAATCAAGGAAGGTACCAGACTTTGTGATTCACCGAGGAGTTCGCCGCCAATGGGTTACTGTCAAGGTTCCGAAGGTCGTTCATCAGTCAAAGTAATTGCCATCTTTAACCTTTCACCCTGCCCAGGTGAAACGGATGTTTTGATAGGGGTCGCTTTCTGTAAATTTCCCTCTTCGCTTTGCCCAAAGCGACAGAGTGTTGTTTTATAGAGCTGTAGTTTCGAGAATCGACTTATTCATTAATAAAATAACGTCGTTCTGTAATTTCCGCATTAATTGTTGTTTTCTCTTTTTGCTTTTTCAGAAAATGGCAATCCTAAAAAACAATTTAAAAATAAAAACAAGCAGTAAAATAAAACACTGCACACACTTGTATTTTCTCTATCTCTTCTAAACACGAATCATCACGTCATGCAGATTGCTTGTTTTAAACCCCGTTGAAACATACGATCCGACGCCTTCTCCCGACTTTGAGTTCCCGGTATTTGGGGCTGAAGAAGAAGTTGACAACAAAATTCCAGAAGAGATCTCCCGACTACTCAGACAAGAGGAAAGGTCCATTGAACCTAAAAAAGAACCGTTGGAAATGGTAAACTTGGGTTCAAAGTAAGAGAGAAAAGAAATCGGGATTGGGGCACTGCTCAGTCCAACTGCCAAAGAGAGTTTGGTAAAGCTTCTCAAAGAATTTCCCGATGTATTCGCTTGGTCCTAACAGGATATTCCAGGGTTGGATACCAGTATTGTGGAACATCATTTACCGTTGAGATCGGAATGTCCGCCAGTAAAATAAAGGTTGAGACGCACTCACCCGGACATGGCCATCAAAATCGAAGAGGAGGTACAGAAACAGATTGACGCAGGTTTCCTCGCCACATCAGAGTATCCTCAATGGTTAGCCAACATTGTACCCGTTCCCAAAAAGGACGGAAAGGTCAGAATGTGTGTCGACTACCAAGACTTGAACAAGGCTAGTCCAAAGGATGACTTTCCTTTACCACACATTGACATGCTGGTGGACAGTACAGCAAAGTTCAAAGTTTTCTCCTTCATGGATGGGTTCTCGGGCCATAATTAGATCAAAATGGCGCCGAAAGATATGGAGAAAACTTCGTTCATCACCCCATTGGGTACCTTTTGCTACAAGGTAATGCCGTTCGGTTTGAAGAATGCCGGGGCAACCTATCAAAGGGCTATGACTACTCTGTTTCATGACATGATACACAAAGAGATAGAGGTATATGTCGATGACATAATTGCAAAATATAAGACAGAAAAGGAGCATGTGACCCACCTGTCGAAACTATTCGAGTGTTTGAGGAAGTACAAACTCCGCTTGAATCCCAACAAATGCACCTTCGGTGTCCGTTCGGGGAAACTCTTAGGGTTCATCGTCAGCCAGAAAGGAATTGAGGTTGATCCTGACAAGGTCAAGGCCATTCAAGAAATGCCTTCTCCGAAAACTGAAAAACAAGTCAGAGGATTCCTGGGACATTTGAACTACATCTCTAGATTCATATTCCTTATGACCGCGACCTGTGCGCCGATTTTCAAATTACTCAAAAAGAACCAGGATTGCGTTTGGTCAGAAGATTGCCAAACCGCCTTCGACAGTATCAAGGAATACCTATTGAATCCGCCAATTATATCACCTCCAGTGGAAGGAAGTCCACTAATCATTTACTTGACAGTCTTGGAAGACTCAATGGGTTGTGTACTTGGCCAACAAGACGAAACCAAAAGGAAGGAGTCTTCCATCTACTATTTGAGCAAGAAATTCACCGACTGCGAAACTCGGTACATGATGCTTGAGAAAACTTGTTGCGCTTTGGCTTGGGCAGCCAAACGTCTTCGCCAATACATGATTCGTCATACTACTTGATTAATCTCAGAAATGGATCCAATCAAGTATGTCTTCGAAAAGCCTGCTCTCACGGGAAGAATTACCCACTGGCAGATGCTGTTATCAGAATATGACATAGAGTATCATGCTCAGAAAGCCGTTAAGGGAAGTATTTTAGCCGATCATTTGGCTCATCAACCGATTGACGATCAGGAATCAGTCGGGTTTGACTTCCCGGACGAAGATGTCATGTATCTAAAAATGAAAGACTGCGATGAACCGTTACCCAGTGAAGGGCCAGAACCAGGTTCCCAATGGGGACTTATCTTTGACGGAGCAGTCAATCATTACGGAAACGGAATTGGGGTAATCATTGTTACCCCTTAGGGTACCCACATTCCTTTCACCGCCAGACTTACGTTCAAATGTACGAACAACGAGGCCGAATACAAAGCATGTATCATGGGTCTCGAAGAAGCGATTGATTTAAGGACCAAAAACTTGGACGTATATGGCGACTCAACCTTGGTTATCAATCAGATTAAAGGAGATTGGAACACATGCCAATCATGACTGATTCCTTACAAGGACTATGCAAAAAGGTTGTTACCCTTCTTCAACAGAGTTGAGTTTCACCACATCCCTCGTGATGAGAATCACATGGCTGATGCATTAGCCACTATCTCTTCCATGATTAGTGTAGGTCAATGGAACGAACTACCTAAGATCGACATAATGCGCCTTGAACGGCCCGCTTACCTCTTCACATTGAAGCAGTCCTAGACGACAGACCTTGGTATCACGATATCAAATGCTTCCTTCAGAAACAAGAGTACCCACCTGGGGCATCCAGGAAAGACAGAAAAACCCTCAGAAGATTGGCTGGAAACTTCTTCCTGAGCGGTGACACTCTCTATAAGAGAAATTTTGACATGATCTTGCTCCGATGCGTAGGCAGACCAGAAGCAGAAATGCTTATGAAAGAAATTCATGAAGGATACTTTGGCACTCATGGCAATGGACACGCAATGGCGAGAAAAATTTTAAGAGCAGGGTGCTATTGGTTGACAATGGAATCCGACTGCTACAAGTACATGAGGAGGTGTCACAAGTGTCAGATATACTCCGACAAAATTCATGTACCACCATCACATCTCAAAGTTCTCTCTTCCCCATGGCCATTCTCGATATGGGGAATCGACATGATTGGCATGATTGAGCGCAAGGCTTCAAACGGACATCGGTTCATCCTAGTGGCCATTGACTACTTCACCAAGTGGGTCGAAGCAGCGTCATTCGCCAATGTAACCCGACAAGTGGTGGTCCGATTTATCAAAAACAATATCATCTGCCGTTATGGTGTTCCAAGCGAGATCATTACTGATAATGGATCCAACTTGAACAACAAGATGATGAAAGAGTTGTGCGCAGAGTTCAAGATCGAACATCATAACTCATCTCCCTACCGACCAAAGATGAACGGAGCGGTAGAAGCGGCCAATAAGAACATCAAGAAGATCGTTCAAAAGATGGTTGTAACCTACAAAGACTGGCACGAGATGCTACCCTTTGCTCTTCATAGTTATCGCACATCTGTCCGCACTTCAACAGGGGCTACCCCTTTCTCTCTAGTATATGGCATGGAAGCAGTGCTCCCCATAGAAGTAGAGATCCCATCAATCTGAGTATTGATGGAAGCTAAGCTCACCGAAGCTGAATGGTGTCAAAGTCAACACGGCGAACTGAATCTGATCGAAGAAAAGAGAATAACGGCACTATGCCGTGGTCAATTGTATCAACAGAGAATGAAGAAGGCGTTCGACAAAAAGGTTCGACCCCGCATCTTCAGGAAAGGAGACCTCGTGCTCAAAAAGATACAATCTTTTCTCACTGATTCTCGGGGCAAGTGGACTCCGAATTATGATGGCCCATACGTGGTCACGAAAGCTTTCTCAGGCGGCGCCTTGAGACTTGCAACCATGGACGGAGAGGAATTTGCCTACCCCACGAATGTTGATGTAGTCAAGAAATACTTCGCCTAAACTAAAAAAAAAGTCTCGGTGGATTGAAAACCCGAAAGGGCGGTCCAGGCAAAAGTTAGAGACATAAAAAAAAAATCATCCCGATGGATTGGAAACATCATAGTACAATCCAGGCAAAAATTAGGGATAATGGAAAGTAACTATGTTCAACGGAGGCGAGTCCCTCAGCAGCAGCAGTTACATCATCCGTCAGAAAACTCCAGTCAAGGTCATCTTCGACAGAAGCTCAGGATGCCCTGAATTCAAAGTTGGTAGAAGGATAGTGGTCGTTATGTTTCAACGTATCCCTTTTCCCTGTAAATTACCATTTTCAAACTTTGTAAATACTCTTTGGAATCACGCGTTTGGTTGATCTCCATCTTATCAATAAAATTTGAGCCCTTGTGCTTTTGTTTGTAATTCTTATTTGTTTTAGCTTTACAGAACGACATTTTAACATGATCGACGATTCTTGAAATAAAACAAAAATGAATTTACTTGTTAAAACTTTTTCTGCTTTTTAATAAAGACGGGAATTTCTTTTGACTGTTGAACATCAGAAGAACATCGGTCGCTTCTCCAGAAGTAATCGAACCTCAAAGTGCAGAATCAAAGTACTCCTTCTAACCCAGTACGCCTGAATGAAGGGATCAACTGCGTCAGAGACCTTGTTTCGTCTGACACGCCTCGGCCGAGTTCTTATCTCCTAAGCCCGACCAACATAGCTCCCAACAGGGACTATCTTTCCTAAGCAAGGTGGAATTGCTATCTTGAACCAGCGATACTTTTTCGCCCCGCGATGGTCGAGTGTCCAGTCATGTTCATCTTTTAGTTGGTATGTCGCGTCAGTTTTGTCAACATAAACATACATATATCATGCATTATTGATTTGCATTCACATTTCATATTGCATCACTATCACTCTAGTCGGTCTTGTCCCCTAGTGATAGAAGCTCTCTCAATCGAGTTGTCAGTTCTTGCCTCGTCAGGAAACGCTGCGTTTGAACAACCTCGCCTCCAGTTTATTTCTGGAAGGAAGTTGGCCCTCGACCACTTTGATAACTTGAACCTCTGAAACATCAGAGAGCCTTCAGTCAACATCACTCTTTGCCAGTGAAGATGATATCCTTGCTTTCCTGGATTAAGGAAAATCCCCAGATAAAGCCTCTTAATCAAGAAATTCGGCGGTACGGCAGTTTTTCTCCAAAAAAACCATTGATGAAAAGGTCATCGGCACCTCAAAATTGGATCACATCATATGGCATTTCTTCGAGAAGATCCCGAGAAAAGTATGATGTAAGACCCCCAAGCGAAAGCAGTCTCTCAAGGGACTCGCATTCCCCAAGTAGAGTCAATAAATGGCATCTCCAACAGAGAAGTTTATACACCTCTACAACTCAGACGACTGGGTCCTCCCAGCGAGTCTGACATCAGAGTTTTTCCGTCAAATGGCATCTCCCCAGGAAAATTCGGCGAGAAGTTTGAGGAAAGCCGCTACGCATAGCGTCCCTTGTCAAGAAAGTTTATTGAAAAAAGAAACTTAGACCAGTTCCTTGGTAGGAAACCAGGATCGAGGGGAAGTTTAAATCAGAAACTAAGACCAGTTCCTTGGTAGGAAACCAGGATCGAGGGGAAGTTAACAAGAGAAACTAAGACCAATTCCTTGGTAGGAAACCAGGATCGAGGGGAGGTTTATCCCAAAAGGAAACTGAGACTAGATCCTTGGCTGAAGACCAGGATCGAGGGGAAGTTTACCTTTTCTAAGCATCATCGCTTAGCTAAAGAAGATGAATGCGTAAGCTACCATTCATAACCACCATCAAAATTTTGGGTATTCCGATATTTAATCCTCTTGCACCCCGAATGCCCGAATACCTTCGTCATTCGCACCTTCGGGTCCAAGAAGATTAAATAGGGGCATCTGTCATACCCCAAATTTTGACCACTAAGATGTCCCATCATTGTGCAAATCATCATCACAATATGGAGGAACCATCATACTTCATCAGTTTCCCCAAAGATGGGTGAGCATCCAGTACAATCAAAATTAGGGTTTCAAGCCCTCTCAGAGCCTTAGACAAAGGATCAATCAAGGAATGACATGATCTTCAACTTGTCTAACCTCTCAAACATCCACAATGGATCAAAAGGACTCCCACTTTAAGGATCAAGCACAAGGCTGCTCCCTTCTAGGTGGATCAAGTCTCAAGATCGACAGTGTCACCAAATTAGGGTTTTTGGTCGACCAGGGCCTCCAGATGGAAAATTTTCATCTGGGCACAAGCCAATGATCCAAAACATAACCTAATATACTTCACGGAACCTCATGGACCCAAGCATCAAGTCAATTTTGCCTCAGGGGATGCATTCATCAAAAATCAGGAATTAGGGTTTCTTGACCTAATTCACCCCTAAGTTGACTTTTAGGGTAAATCATGAGCCAAGACCTCAAGAGAGGGTTTGAGGGTCTCTAATTAACTATATTGATCCATTTGGAACAATGGATTAATCAAGGAAGTTTGAGCAACAAGTCTCAATTTCATCTGCACCACAATTAGGGTTTCGCGGGAAAAGTCAACTGTAACTTTGACTTTTGACCTGGACATGCTCCCAAGCCCTAGGACATGAATCAATATACCCTATGACACCCATGGAACATGTCCATCAAGTTTTATTTAGGTCAAGGACATGATTTCATGAAGAATTGCACAGTTTGAAATTCATCTGATAAAAAGTCAACTGTGCCCAAAAGTCAACTTTGACTTTTTGAGATTTTTCACCAAAATGGATTTTTAACCCTAAAATGATGTTAATGTATGATTTGAATCATCATTCATCAAGAAAAATCAAAGAAAGTGGGATAACTTGTAAAAGGGGTAACCATAAAAACTTAGAAAAAATTCTAAGTTATGGAAAAAGTGACACTAATGTGCCAACTTTGGAGGACCATAACTCCTAAACCACAAGGCCATTGTTCCCCATTCAAAGCTTGATTTGTAGATCTCATTGCCCTCTACAAAAGCTTCATACTGACCTATGTCCAAATTCCTCATGGATTTTGAGTTATGGAGTGATCAAAATCAAGAAAAGTCACTTTGTTCCAACACTTAGTGAAAATTTCACTAAGTCAGATTTTACCTTACTTTTTGCCAAATGTAGGGGGATTTTTCACTTGGATTCAAAAGAGATCAAAACCAAACATGTTCAAACAGTTGTTGTATCATGTAAGGGCTTTCAAAAATGGCCAAGAACATTACCAAATTTAATTTGAGTCATGAGATATGACATTGGCAAGTTGCCTTGCTGAAATCTGCCAAGGCAAGGCAGATTTTTACACTTTTGGTCGATTTTCCAAAATCAGCCAAATCCAAATGCTCTTATCCACTTGGACACATCTGAGGATTGAATCGAAAGGGGACAATCACTGAGCCAAGCCTCCAAAGTCTTTGGAACAAGAAATAACATGTTGAACCTAGAATTGCCAAAATAGGGACAAGACTCCAATTTTGGATTGGAGCATTCAATGGAAGCATCAAGGTGGCATGGACTGAGCCATTCTCAACTGAATTCAGTCAAGACTTATCCAAGACCAAGGGGACCAGGAGCCTGTGTCCTAACCTCTAGTCAATGGCTAGAGGAGACTTGGATTTTCATTTGGCAACATTGGCCAAACCTACTCAGCAGTTGCCATTCACTATTCCTTGCAAAACAAACTTGATCTACTATAAATAGAGCTCAATTGTGATCAGTTTGAGTACACCAAAGCCATCAAACAGATGCTTTCCTCAAAATATCTTCTTTCACTCCAATTTTACCTTCTAAGGCAAGTCACTATCGGGTTTTGAGTTTGAGAGTTTTTCCAATCAAACCAATCACACACACACCTCATATACATCATATAGAAGTGATCCAAACACTCACATAACATCTGGAACACAGATTTCACAAAATCACCAGCCAATTGCTCAAGTTCTTGACAGATTTGCAGTTGGGGTACCATCTCAAGTTCCAGATAATTTCAATCCATTCCAAGCATTCATACACACTCCATGGCACCTAGGGAAGCTATCCAGATCATTGGAACCTAGATGTAACACCTCCAACACAAATCACGATCACCAGCTGCAAATGGTAAGCATGAGCTCTTCTAACTCTATGATCCATGCAATTTTTGCTGCACAATAATTTGGCCATATGTTCATAATCATGCATGGAATGTTTCCCCTCAATTAATTGCATTGTTTGAATCGTGTATCAAAATCCTAGCCTTCATGCAGAAATTAGGGTTCTTGAGGATTTTTCGTGATTTCTTGTTTTATGCTTAATTTAAATGAAATTAATTATCATAGACATGATCGTGAGGTTAAAACGAGTTGATTGGTATGTGGATTACATGATATGATCAAGTATTCAGTGAGATTGAAGAGAAAATGCAAATCTGGGCAAACCCAGAACACGTGCGTGTTCTTGGTGTGTTCTTGGCGCCATTTTTTTTGAAAATTCAAATATTTGAATTTTGTGATTTTATTTAATTGATTCAAAAATTAATTTCTCTCTGAGTTTTAATGATTTTGAGTTGATTCTTTTTTTAATAATTCACAAAAATGTTAAAATATTTTATTTTCTCAAAAAATCCCAAAAATATTATTTATTTTATATAATTGATATTTTTGCAAAGAATTAATGTTTTAATTGTTTTTGACATTTAAAATATTTTTTCCACCTTGATTTTGCAACTTTTAATGCCTTCTAATTATTTTGTAAGTCAATACTTAATTTTTGAAGCATTAATCCAAGATCACAATTTGTTTTTCATATGTTAAACAATTTTGATCATTTTAATTGAATTTTTATTCAATTAAAACACATTTTGAAAACAAATTAGGGTTTTTGGATTAATTCAACCCTCATAAATCATTTTCAAAACACTTTGGGCCTCTAATAGAGTGTAAGACCCAATCCTTTTTTTGACCAAATCATTTTTGGGCCTCAATGTATTGTATAAGTCCCGATACCGTAAAAAACAAACGGCACGATCATCACCTTTTGAAAAATAACCTTCTGGGCCTCTCCTTGAGCCATAAGACCCATTCAAAACTTTTGGGCCTCTATTAGAGTGTAAGACCCAACCCCCTTGTACAGAAAACTTTTTGGGCCTCAGTCACTTGTATAAGTCCCTCTGTACAAATTCAACAGTGCGCTCACTGATAAAACCGTGGGCCTTTCCTTGAGCTGTAAGCCCCAAATCTTTCTTTTTCAAAGCACTTTCTCCTTTGATTTTGAAAGATAATGTTGTTTTCAATATTTATTTGTTGAACAACTAACCAAACAGCATGGACGCTCTACAACCGACAGGCTTCTTAAAAGCACTTGTCAAGAAACTCTATTCCCCAGAGATGATCTCTTCTCCGTGAATGGCATCTCTTGAGTTTCTTCCAAATTCTCGGACTTTCCTGGCTTGATTTATTCTCGGTGAATGGCATGTCTTGAATTTCTCGGGGTTTGGGGACCCATCGGCTTCTTAAAAGCATCGGCCTCCTCTTGGGCATCGTACAAGGACCCACAGGCTTCCTAAAAGCAACCTCGCCTCCTCTTGGGCTTAGTACAAGGACCTCTCGGCTTCTTAGAAGTATTCACAGCCTCCTCTTAGGCTTCGTATAATGATCTCTTCCTCCGAAAATGATAGCCTCCTCTTAGGCTTCGTACAAGGACCCGTCGGCTTCTTAAAAGTTTCTAGCCTCCTCTTGGGCTTCGTACAAATTATCCCGACGACCTCCTAGAGGTATAAGAACAGAACTTAATCATCTGCATAGAACAATCCTTTCAAAGAGTCTACTACTGCTTCTCAAAGCATAGTACAAAAGATGAAACTCTAGACTTGGGCAGTCTAATTTCCTTGAGTCTCCAAGACATTCTCAAGTGACCCCTTCGTTAAATAGGAAGAAAACTCATAGACTCGGACAGTCTCAATACCCTTCGGATTTCCCACTTCCTTAAAGAACAGGAATAACCCTGACCCTCGAATCAAAGCCTTGAGTACAACATTGCTCATATAAGAACTGATTTTCTCTTTCAAAATCAGTATACTGGACCTGCCACTCAACTGAAACAGTCACCATAGCCTCCTCTTGGGCTTTGTACAATGTTTCTCCCCAGCGGAGTCAAACAACGTTTAGCCTCTCTCTCGGGCTTTGTACGAGACACATAAGAGACTCCCTCGTTGAGCCAATCACCCATTTCGCCTCCATCTCGGGCTTTATACGAGATATAAAAAGGTTCTTATTGAGCCAAACAAATTTTAGCCTCCCTCTCGGGCTTCGTACGAGATACAAAAGACTCTCTTGTTGAGTCAAATAGCCTCCATCTCGGGCTTTATATGAGATACCAAAAGATTCCCTCATTGAGTCAAAACCTTTTAGCCTCTCTCTCGGGCTTTGTACGAGACACATATTAGCCTCCTCTTACGGTTTGTATAAGAAAACCACTGGTTGATCCAATCAACCTTTTAGCATCAAAGCTGTGTCTCGTTCACAGTACACAAACAACTCTTTCCCCTTCATCTAATCGCTGTAAGCGGCAAGCCTCTGGATCATCTACATCCATGCCACTGTCCCTCTTTTAGCATGAGAAATTCCTAAGGAAAGATGGCATTGCTCTACACTGAGTTAAAGTCTTCTCCTTCAGGTTAAAATCCCCTTTAAAGGAAATTATGGCATTGCTAGATTCACAAATCCCGGTTAAAGTAATTCTCCTTTATAAACAGTTGTGACAGACAAACCCTTCTTTAGAGATGACAAACTCTCTCTAAAGTTGAGACCTTTCAGCTTCACATCTTGGGCTTTGAACAAGATACAAATAGACCTTTCAGCTTCACATCTTGGGCTTTGAACAAGATATAAACCACCTTTTTGCTTCACGTCTTGGGCTTCGAACAAGACATCAAAAACACCCATTTCCTCCCATAGAATAGGCGGAACTACGAACGCTCTGATTTCCCTGTTTCGGTAAACGGGAATACGTAGGCATAGATTGAAAGAAAAATATTAGCGAGCACACTAAACGAAAACCCAAAATCCCATACTCTCACATATCTATCAAGAAGCATCCGTCCTAACATTTAAACCTCCCACCACTTTTAAAAAAATAAACCCGATAGAGACCCCAAATCTTTGTAGCATCTGTAACCTAACAGACCGCTGTTTAACCTCAGTTTGCAAGCAGGGTTAATTTGAGACATCTATTTCCCTTCCTTCATCAGCTTTAATAGGATAAAAAATGAATCGAGCTGTAGACACCAAAGAGCGATAGCGCTTTGCTACCGCATCCAAAATCGCTCGCTACACAATGCTAACACTTGAGTTTCTTCATCTAAGAGCTCCTTCAACTCTCTAGCAGATAAGTAACCATCTTCCTTCTCTTCTTTCGGAGCAAGGAAACACACCGTCTTGTTGTAACAATTGATATGAACATGATTGAATTCCAACCAGTTCATTCCCAAAATCACATCAAGACCCTCCAATGGCAAACAAACAAGATCGACACCAAAGTCCTTACCATAAATCGACAAAGGACATCTCAAACAAACTAGAGAAGTAGTCACCGATCCCTTCGCAGGAGTTTCGATAATCATTTCTCCCTTCATAGAAGAAACAACAAGGCATAATCTTTTCACACAATCAGCAGCAATAAAACAATGCGTAGCACTAGTATCAATCATAGCAATCAAAGGCGTATTATTAATATAACATGTACCTCTGATTAATCTGTCCTCACTGGAAGTCTGAGTCCCTATCAAAGCGAACACTTTTACTCCAGTCGAAGCTTTCTTTGACTTCTGAAAACAAGTACTAATATGGCCCTGCTCTCTACAATTGTAGCAAGTCACCATATTAACCTTGCAATCAGCAATCAAATGTTTGGATTGTCTATACTTGAAGCACTTCTCCACGTCACTCGTGCATTCACTGATACGATGACCCAACTCACCACATCGGTAGCACTTCAGAGGAACAGGGGCACCTCCCCCACTTGGCTTCTTGCCATCAACATACCTCTGCTTATCCTTATCAGCAGGAGCTGCACACGGCTTCCCACGATGCATCTGTTGTTTTCCTTTCCTCTCGGCCAGCCCCTTAAAGTGAGTCGATTGAGCTTTGCTATCTTCCTCAAAGATCCTACAGCAATCAACCAAATCTGGAAACCTCTTGATTCGCTGATACCCAATCGCCTGTTTGATCTCAGGCCTCAATCCATTCTCGAACTTGATACACTTTAAGAACTCAGCAGTCGCCACACTGTAGTGCGGATAAAACTTGGCCAGGTCTGAGAACTTGGCAGCATAATCCGTAACCGACATACTACCCTGTTTCAACTCCAGAAATTCGATCTCTTTCTTTCCCCGAACATCTTCAGGAAAGTACTTCCTCAAGAACTCCCTACTGAACACAACCCAAGTGATCACTTCCCCGGCCGCATTCAACAATTGACGAGTGCTAACCCACCAGTCATCGGCTTCTCCAGCTAACATATGAGTACCCAATCGTACCTTCCGTGCATCAGGTCACTCTATAACCCGGAAGATCCTCTCGATCTCCTTG
The DNA here is from genome assembly GCA_022829125.1 of Lathyrus tuberosus. Taxonomy (NCBI): domain Eukaryota; kingdom Viridiplantae; phylum Streptophyta; class Magnoliopsida; order Fabales; family Fabaceae; genus Lathyrus; species Lathyrus tuberosus. Next base: position 25,069,883 of record JALAZF010000017.1, read on the forward strand.
AGCCAATCTTGCGCTTCATCTGGATCATACCTTCCCTTGAAAGTATGCGGTTTATTCTTCCAAAATTCCTCATTCTTACGGTTGCCGGCATTAGGTGGATTCTGCACAGCCTGAGCAACAGCTTGCAAAGCAGCAGCAAGTGTAACATCGTTCCTCCCAGCCATTCTAAATCTGTTACACATCAACAACAGAAAATAATGGTTAAGGAACCTACATCGACATTAATCAACTGTCACACACAACAACAACAACTCAACGACTCGACGACTTGGCCGGATGGACCGACCTGCTCTGATACTACTAATGTAACACCCTAAACCCTGCGATATAATAATACTAAAATAATAAAAGATCAGAGTCAATTTAAAATAACAAGGGCATTCAGGATGCTACTTCAACAAAAACCTGCTCATGAAATAGACATGTAACACATAAATCATTTTTCAAAAATAAAACTCTTTTAATCTGCAGCAGAAAAATAGTCGTTTAACATCAACCAAAATATTAGTCCAAATTCTTCAATTAAACATCAACCAAATAACCAAACAACTAAGTGTTCCAAAACCCCGGTGTTACGCATCAGAGCAGACACCGACACAACGAAGCAAAATAGAAGACTTCATCTTCACTCACTAAGACTCCGCACTAATCCTGATCACCTGCACGTTACCCACGTGGAGGCAACATTCAAACAGAAGGGGTGAGATTCTCAATCAATCAAAAGAATAAGATGATATAATATGCAAGTATAAATCATCAAGTATAAATCATCAAGTAATTCACCCATATCATGACATTTAACAACAATCCCACACTTTAACACCACCACAAATAATCATTCAAAGCACAATGCAACACAACTATCAAGAGAAATGCGATGAGACACCCACTAGACTCAATGCATGTGGTACCATTTTCGATCCCTGTTTCATGATCACAATTCCTGTCGGAACGTCAATTAATCGCTCACACCCCACATGGGCACACGACAATCGTGATTGCTCACACCCCACATGGGCACACAATCACCTCAACAACAACAACATTGATTCCATCAAGGAATCCGGATAAACGCTCACACCCCACATAGGCACACGTCATCCCTCAACTCATGCATATGCTTATGCACCTTCAACAACAACATGCAACAACGACTAACGCGAACACATGGCATACCATTATTACATCACATCATCAATCAATAATCAACACGCATTTATCGAACATACCTCATTATGCCCTACAACCACTACGCACCTTTGCATCATTTAATCATGTATTTCATATTATCACATCAACATCAACAAAACAAGCATATAATACTTCAATACATGCTCACGACATCACAGCAACAAAACAACATTTATATAATATAAAATATACAATTTCCACTAATTTTCAGCTAATAAAATAATGTTTTTCAGTCCCAGACCGCGCTAAGCGATCCCCCACCCGCGCTAAGCGCACTACTCACTGCCTCGAGGAGGAGAAATTCCTCCAGAGCGCGCTAAGCGCGCTAGACCGCGCTAAGCGCCCTCTGCGATTTTGGCAGAAAAATCCTACGATAACAGCATCTCCCAACTGCGATTTTCTGCAATCAAACTAATTTTTAACACTCTTTTTCCACAGATTATGCCATTACAACCTATTTCTAACATATGCATTCCAACAACACAAATCAACTACACCAATCTCATCAATTCCAATCATGTAATTATGAATTCTCCTCAAAACCCCAATCAACCCACAAACAACATTCTTATGGATTCAACCTAACAATTCTACGCACATACATGTATCATCTAACCCTTAAGAGATAAAGAATTCCCACCCTTACCTTAAAGTGATGAGCTTTCCTTGCTTCAATGACTTCTCCCTTCCTTCCTCTTGCCCTAGCTCTTCTCCCTCTTTCTCCCTTTTCACATGGAATTAGAATAATGAACTATCACTCTCTAATTCTCTCATATACCCCAAATAATAAATTGCCTTATTTGCCCTCACTTAACCCTCACATAATTACCATAATGCCCTTCCACTCACTACCCCTTTAATTTATTTTATTTATTCTATTATGTCAATATTATCACTCAACTAATGCGATAAGCTAGTCACAATCATTAAATTAAAATAATCTAATTAACCTTACCCACCACACCGCTAATCTCTACGTTATTAGCCATACACGCCTACTATCCTTAAGACTTACTTCTTAAGGCTACTACCCTTCACCACGGGTACACAACCACAACGAAGGCACAACAGCACATAATCGATCACAACAACATATAATTATTCACAAATAATAATAAAAGGAAAATTGGGCGTTACAGTTGGCGCAACAATCGGGGGATCGAGCGAGGAGCATTCTAAATTGCGGGACATCCTTCTTAGAGCAAGACACTTTGTGAGAGACACACCACATATTCACCCAAAACTTTAAGGTGATAGGTGGGTGGGTTCTCTCACTTATAAATCCTCAACTCACCATATTCCTATTCAATGTGGGACTATTATCCACACTACTTACACTTGTAATTCTTTTCCAACAGCTTATTTATTTACAATCACACTAATTGGTGATTGTCTATTTGTACCTATATAATGCACTTTGTATCAATTTATCAAGAATAACAATAAGTTCAATTCTTTTATTATAGACCACCATTTAGGTACACATGATTGCTCAAAAACATGAAAATTTAACATAACAGATTGAAGGATTAGGAAGAGGGTAGAACTGCAACTAACGGTCTACTCAACTTCCAGACATCTAAAGTAGTGAGATGTAGAACCAAATAATTCACTATTTACATTTTCTTTATTTATAAGCTATCCATGTCATCTCTATATTTTCTAGAACTTGCAATTTTTCTTTACAAGTTAATTGTTTTACTTAAACACACACTGAGACATAATTATTTTGTACTCTAAGCCTTTTTAGCCACCCTTATTATTATAATTATCCTTTTGTAGTTCCATTGAGCATTAACCCTTTCTTTTTGTAACAACTATATTCTAAGCCCTTACGTCTAAATAAATTTTTATCTTTCACATTTATTTGGAGTTTGATAGTGATTTCAATATTGAATATATGTTAAACATCTAAGTTTGAAGTTGTTTATGGAATAACAAGATTTTATATTTGAGGTGGTGGTTATACTATACATGAAAGTAATGAAACTTGACAAAAAAACTCAAAAGAATGAAAAAAATAGCTTAGGACCAACGAAAATGCACCATTAAAAAAATGATGAATAAATTTAAAAACGGGTATCATTGTGAAATCTAAGTTCAAGAATCTAGTACCACTTTTGAAGTGTGATCCCATGGTAAAAAGAAAATAAATTATAAAAGAGAATGGACAATTGTAAATAAAAGTGTTTCTAACTCTAAATTATCAGCTTATTATTCCCAAAAAAATATCAACCTTAACCTAAGCCACTTTACAATCCTCGTGACCTTAAACATGCGTGTTTTTAGTTTGATTTGTTTAACCATTTAGAAGTTTTAGAAAAGTGATTTACATAAAATAATTGTGGTACACATAGCATAATGAGTTTTTTTTTTTTTTTGTGTTTGTACTAGGGTAAATTTTGGATAAAATAAAATATCATTTAGAAAATATGATGAGATAAGTGATTAGACTCCCTTGGAATCCTTTGCATATATTTGTGTCGTTGATTCCTATCTGAATCCATATTGATATCCTAGATATCACAATTATTCTAACAACGTAGTTAGATACAATCTCTTGCTACATGCCTTGTTTTGACATATTACAATCCCTCAATGTTTTGGACGTAATCACAGCAGTGAAGGTTTGAAAAAAAATGCTAAAATATTTATGTCACAACTAAGCATATCATATGTCTAATATGAATAGTCTCCCAATAGTATTGAGTTTAATAGCACCTTCAGTTAGTCCTCAAATACAATTTGATATTGTTTCACTAATTTGTCAATGAACAAAAATTATTCAGCATAAATAATTATTAAATAATAAGAGATATTTTTTATCATTAAAATGAATATTTTTAAGCGGATCTTGTGGTTCACACAATTGTAGAGAAATTTCATCAAAAGAGCCTAATCAAATAAAGCTATACAACAATTCTTAGGGAAATCATGACTATATATATATATATATATATATATATATATATATATATATATATATTTCTTAGGGAAATCATGACTATATATATATATATATATGTGGAGAGAGAGAGAGAGAGAGAGAGAGAGAGAGAGAGAGAGAGAGAGCATTGCTAATAAAAGATATGAAACGCTCAATGAAGGATCTTTAACTACCAACTTCAAGCTCTCAACATTAGCCTCCAAAGTGAAGAAAATCTGAACTCTATTTTGGAATCAAATTCTTGGAACAATATTGGAACCTTGAAACTATTGTCTTGCTTCTAATTAAATATGTGTTGTAGTGGGATTTTAGGGTTGAGATAAAATTCAACATTGTAATAGCGTAATAATTTTACTTTCTATTTTTCGTCCCTTTGAACTCCTAGTTAGTCTTCAACTTCTTCATGGAAGTTATAGACCTTAATGCTAGCTATCATTTTTACGCTTATTGCACTTATATCAACTATAACTATCAAATGATTAACTCTAAATATGGTTAAAATATTGTAGAGGTTTAAAGCTCAATAACATAATGCATCACCTTGGTTTTCAAATGTGTTACGCTTGCTAATGTTGACTTCGTCATTTTCTTGTAATTCTCTACACCATGTATACGATGCGCCATATTTTTTACATTAGCTTTCAACTTTGTTTTTTTGATGAAAACTTTTTGTACGTTGTATTTTTTGCCATGTTTGATAGCCTTTTTGCAATTGTTTTTAGTATCTTTTCTCAAATGTGCTAGACTCACTTCATTTCTTATCACTACAATTTTTACGATGAAAACACCATAGAATTGTTTGATTAGAATAATTTTGACTTGAATTAGTCTTTTCCACAATACTTTGAATCTTGTTGTTTTTTTGCTCTGTTTCATGCTATTATAGCTAAAAATACAATTAGATTAATAATAAAAAATGCTATATAAACATAGTATGATAGAGTGTCATCGCAACCAAAGTTAAAATGTTCCTTGTCCTGAAGGAACTAACTTATAAAATGAGAGTGGAAAATAAAATAAGAACGTCTCGTGACAGAGTTAACCTTTGAATCTAATGCTTCTAACCATAGTTCAAGATCATGCTGAGAGGTCATCTTTGTTCCCAAACTTCAACTCAAATAAGTTAAAGAAAATCTTCCAAACTTTCAGTTCTACTCAACTTTATTCTCTAGCTCACTAGATTGCTCAAATGAAAATTAGGTGATAAATCTTTCAACATACAACTACCATTTACAATGTAAAATGAATTAGGTGATAACTCTTTCAACACATGCAAACGCACACGCACACGCGTGCAGTGCGCGCGCGCACACACACACTCGCGCACCCGCGCGCGTTCACACACACACGCACATATAATTCTAAATATTTTTAAAATAAAATTGAAGGCTAATATTTAGAGTCAATCTTTAAACTTACTCTTGGAGTAAACGTCTTCGTCCTTCTACGAATGATTGTAGATGTTTCACACGTTCATATTCACTGAAAATAGTCTAAGTTCAACATCACACCGAGCGACATCTAATTATGTTGAATTAAAAAATCTCATAAAATAAAGAAATTCATTGAAATAAGATGTTGTGAGTACTACTCAACCAACTACCTAAACAAAAAGAATATAGAGAAATTATATTAAAATAAAATACAAAAGTAGAATTTAAAAAATGAGAAAAAAAACTAGTTACTACTCTTGGGTTGCCTTAATATCATGAGTTTGACATCCCACCCCATGTTAAAGGGGATAAAAAGTCACAAAATATACTTCATCCTTACTCTTCCTTCTTTTAGTTTCGATAGGAATCCAAGTATTTCTTATAAAGAGGAAACAATTCTTATTCCCTAACAACTAGATCCTTAGGGTGCCTGTCCATCATAATTAGAGAATAATTGAACGTCAAATGGTTTTTATTTTTAATTTCCATTGTTTGAGACATTCATGTCATATAGATGTTTCTCTTTCTCACTCTGAACTTTTTTCACATGTCACTATTACCATCTTTAATTTTTCTTCTTTTTACCATAGTTACATGGTACACCATCTCTAACTCAACCAACTTTTTTAATAAACCTTCCGAGATTAACGAAAGTTAGAGAGATACTCTGACCTCTCTAACTTTTACATCAAATATTAACTATTACACTTAACATGGCTTGGAAAAGGTTACGGAGAGAAACAAGAAGATTCAAGACAAGCAACTCAAGTGGGATTCTTATTGCGCTTCTGATTTTCGCAGAGAAGAAAAGCAAGGTTCATTAGTTTCGTTCTATGTTTCGGAATTTCCTGAAAGGTGTAGAGCTGGAGAGTTATTCTCTCTGTTCAAAGCGTTTGGAAAAGTTAGGGAAGTGCTTCTACCACCTAAGAGAAACGCTCAAGGAAGGAGGTTCGGTTTTGCAAGATTTTCGGAGGTCAAGGATGTGAGGATTCTAGTAGCAAGATTAGATAGCATCTTCGTAGGAGAGAAAAAGATCCACGTGAACCTTCCTAAGTTCAACAGGAAGCGTTCAGACGGTGGAGGGGTTCATAGAGCAGCCACCCGTGATGGTTTCAGCGAGGTGAGACGTTCGGGGGTCCATTCTTGTCAGGTTAAGGTTAAGAGTGCTGAAAGAGGAAGATCGTATGCATACATTGTAGGAAGCCGCATTCCTCGCAAACCTTCGTTATCATTTATTCCAAAATCGGCAGTTGTCGAGAAACTTAGGAAAGCGTATATGGGAAAAGTGGTTATTCTGGGTTCTTCTTATAATATCCAGACGTGGTTCGAAGTTGAAGGTTATTTTGCAATTAATGTAACTCCTTTGGGAGCTAATCTGTGTTTGCTCGAAGAAGCGGAGGAAGGAGAGATTAGAGTGTTGATCAAAGAGGCTAAATCTGGGTAGACTCAATGATTTACTGAGATTAGAGAGTGGCGAGAGGAAGACGTTGATAACGAACGGCTTCTTTGGATTAAAGCTTATGGCCTTCCATGTCACGCATGGAACACCCCTTTCTTTTCTTTATTGTCAAGTGTTTTTGCTTCATTCGTTTGTGCTGACGACAAGACTATGAAAGGGGGCTACAAGGATGTTGCGCGGTTCATGGTCAGAACAAGATGTCTTATGGCGATTAACGAGTTATTGTTAGTGGATATCGAAGGTGAAGAGTTCAGAGTTAAAGTCATTGAAGATCATCTTGCTCCTTTGAGATTATCCATGAAGGAAGTTTGCCTGGTTGAAGAAGCAAGCGGATCCAATTCGGATGAAGCGACTAGTTGGGAAGATTGAGTAGCTGGTTTGCAGGAGGATGAAGTCTCATTGGATAGTGTTGGTAGTAGTGAGAGTCTTCCGGCTGACCTATCTCCTAGGACGGTGATGGCTGATCGGGTGTTTCAAAAAGAAATTAAGGATATTCCTTGTAAGAAGCGATCTAAAAGGAAGATGAAGGAGAAAGAGCTTTCTTGTCCATTTGATGATGCATTAAAAGCTGTGCACAAGGTTAATTCGTGTAGTAGTTAATAAAAGTCTATTCCTAGGACCTCGGGGAACTCGTTCTCAAAGGAAAATGCTTTAGTGGAGTGAAAATCTGTTCCTGATGGATTAAGTGGTGGTGGGCCTTCTGAAAGGGTTTTAGAATTGGGCTTTCCCTTAAACGAAGACTTGGACTCTGGTTTTACAAATCTGTTAGAGCAAGCTCATTTAACCGTGAAAGGATCCAAATGAGGTATCATGGTAAATGGGACTAATGTGGCAGGTGAGGTGAATGGTGACATGGACGAGGTTCTTTTTCATAAAGCTGGAGACGTCCCTAAATCAGGCCCCTTTTTGAACCCTAATTTAGTTCCCCTCAATACCATTGCAAAACCTTCTTTTTTTGAACCTTTGAGAAACCCTAAGAAATCCAAAAAGAAGGCAAAGATGGTTTCAATGGTTTCTGCGAAATCTAATAAGGGGAAGACGATAGATTTTCAGGAGGGTCAATCCTTTGTTACGAATCTCTGACCGATTCAGATGTTAGACAAGGAAATGGGAGATTCTGGAACAATATGGATTCTAACGTAGGTGATAAGGTGTGGAAAGCCATATCTAAGCTGGGTATGGTAGCTAAAGATAAAGTAATTGACTACAGCAAGAAGATTGGGGAGATGGAAAGTAGCGATAAAGTTAGAAAATAGAATTCGAAGGCGGCCAAAAGCGGAAAGTGTTGTACCCCAAATTTTACCTCTTAGATGTCATAACATCTGGCATAGACATTCAGGATCAGTTATATATGCACTATTTAACTAACCCATATCTTGCAGTTTGTTTCCCATATGTTTGAAATTAGGGTTTGCACAGAGAGATTCAAGGCCTCCTAAGATATTCTTTGGCTCCATACAATCCTCACAAAGATTCACTAGTTGTTTGGAATCAAAATCTCAAGACTTTGAATCAAGTCAAGTCAACAAAGGATCACCATACCAAAGTGTGGAACTAGGGTTTTAACCTGAGGAATCACTGAAAGATTTTGCCATGACAAGTCAAGATTTGCTTGGTTCATCGACCATTTAAGTTACCTATATCCAAGAGGTCTCACTCAACAAGAATTCAAGGTCATTTGGCTCTCATCATGATTAGTTTGAGCCACTGTTTCACCCTGTCTCCAAATTAGGGTTTCTGATAAGACGAGTGGATCATTGCCTTTGATTTTGATCAGGAGGTGCTCTCAAGCCTTGGGACTTGACTCCATATGATAAAAGACATCCCTAAGAGCCATCTATGAGCTTTAGATGTGAAGAAAGAAGCAAGATCATAAGAGTTTGCCCCAGTGCATTCACAATTGAAATTAGGGTTTTGACTGAAACCCTAATCCTTGGGATGTTGATCCAAATGAAACCTCCAAGACCTCAATTCATCATAATATGCCTCGTTGATGATTTAGGGTATGAGGAATCAAGTTCTAAGAGTTTTCTTTCAAAGTAAGCAAGGTTTGGTTCATGAAACTTTCCATATATAGAAATTTCCCCTCTTGTGCAAAATTGAAATAGTCATAACCTCCAAACCACACATCCAAATTGAGTGACTCAAAGCCCAAATGGAAACTCTTTTCATGAACTTCAAAGTGTTAAATATGACCTTTCTCCAAAAAAATGCATGGTTTATGAGTTATGGAGCTTAGAAGTTAGACTGCCCAAGGACTTTGAGAAAATTCAGCACTTTTTGCCTTAACAAACAACCAACTTTAACCTCATTTTTCACTAAGTTCCCTTGTGATTCAGAACTTGGGTCCAACATGAAAGTTGTAGAGGGCATTGAGGGCTTTCCAAAAAGTACTAGAACTCCTCAAACCATTGAGTGACCTGAGAGATACGAAGCTTCAAAGTTGGGGGTTCATTTCTTGTTTTTCAAGTAACCAACTTTTGTGTAATGATGTACTAACACTTCTAATCACCAAATGCTTCACTCTTTTGATGTTTAGAGACCAGATTAGCATGGTTAGGACCTCTTCCATGATTTTGGCAAGTCGGAGCATTAAAATATCATAGTTTATGCAAGTTGTGCAAGTGGTTTTCAAGTGAGAGAAACTTTTCAACACAAGGCATGACAGCTTCTGTTTCTCATTGAAACTTGGAGCCTGAACCAATCTAATCAGCCCACATTACCACAGAGCCTATGACCTTAGCCTTGAGGACTTTTGGTTCAACAAAAACAGCTCACACGATGGAAGCTTCTCAAGAGGGCAAACTTGGCAAAATCTGATTTTTGGCCATACCTTAAAGCTTCAACATTTTGCTATAAATAGGAGGCCGGTTCTCATTCATTAGACACCAACATTTCACTTAAGAAACTCATAAAAAGGTTCTAAACACTAGCTCGGCAATTGAAGAGGTTTTGGAAAAGAGGGAGCAAGGTTGCTGCAAAGTGAAAGAAGTTGGTTTTTCTGTTAAAGTACATTTGCTTCACTAGGTATTCCTACCTTATCTTTTGTTTTTCCATCCCATGCCATGACCATAATATGAATATCTATGATGTTATCATGTGGAATGTGGACATTGAATACTTGCTTAAGTAATATATGTTGTTAAACAGTTTGGAATGCACCATGCCTTCATGTTAAAACACTGCATGCTTAGACTGCTTCCAATATGTTTTGCTCTTATCCTAATGACATGTTAAACATGTTTGAATCTGTTGGCATAATAATGTTGTGTTGCCTCACTCTTCTTTATTATCATGAGTCGTATAGTTGCCATGATGTTTAGTTTTCTGGTAGATAAAACCACATGGTTGCAGTCTGTTTGGTCGTATGACTCCAGGGTGAGGTTTTGAGCTCCAATACAGTTTAGGTTTAATATTATTGTAGTTTTTGAATCCAGAAAATATGATATTTTGTTTGAGAGCATGCTAATATAACAAACCTTGTTACTATGCTGTTAAGCTCATGACAGCGCCATGAACAAACCTTAAGGAGATCCTTCTGCACAACAATTCTATGCTGCTATCACTTTGCTTGCCCTGAATGTTTGGCATACTTAGTATCACCAGTTGATAAGAGATTTGAAACCTGTCATATTTGTATGTTTAAAACTATTATGAAACTGCTCATCCATACCATGTTGGAGCGAGTTAAGGCGAAACCAAGCCCTATGTGACATTTTGTTAGCATGATGAGTATTTATCTTCACTACCTTTTAACACGACCAAGTTCCTGTGAATCCTATATTGATTATGTTGCTAATGTTGGGGTCTACATGTCGTGTTTTGAAGCTGCCAGACCTGAAGGTGTAATATTGATGTCCTTTTGATGTAATTTGATCATGTGAGGAGTGTTCATATTATCCTAGTATAAGTTGAGTGGCATGAAGGTTTTAATGTTATCATGACAAATTTTGTTCTCATTTCTCTCACTCCATATTCAACATGTCATAATCATCTTTGTCCTTCATACTTTTATCCCTCAAGCACCTTGCATTTTGATCAATTTTAGATGATACTATGTTTGATAATGTCCAGTTCATGAGAGATTTTCCATGCTGGTTTATGTTTGATAATAAAGGCTCGTGATTCCATGTTTAAAAACACCATGTCCATACTGTTAACATTATGTTGTTTTGCACTTAAACTAGTTTGGATGTTGTTGCGAGTGATCATGTTGAATTTTTGTGCTGCCATGGTTCTGATAAACTAATATTCATGTTTCTATGCCATGTTTGAATACTTAAATTTTATTATCATTTTATCTATGTTGTACCAATGCAAGTTAAATGAAAGTTCAATGGATGTGTATTGATATGATAAGTTTTAGATCTCACTCCTTCCCTCTATGCTTAGAATTATGCGCTCATGAACATGCAGACCCACGTGTGCTTAAGATTGTTTGGGTTCTGTGTTAGTATTTTTCACATAATAGGGGTGAAGTTCCATTTATGAATACATGGATACCATTTTGTTCTCCTTCTGTTGAGTAATATACCACGGTCACTCTTTTGTTATTTCACGGTTTTTTTCATATGAGTTTGTATGACTGTCAGTCTTGATAACTATGTAATGTTCTTGCCTTTATGCACTAGCTTGAATGACTAGAGATGCTCTCAGACTGTCCACGTTGTGTTTAGCATTAGGATAAACAATGATGAATACTGCTTGAACTCAGGATGACAGGACAAATGTTTAGTCGCATTTCTGAGTACACCATTCCAGTGCATTGTTCGTGTTGTTGTTTTTTAACTTTGTAAAGTTCATTAATTTTCCTTGCCATGAGTAACATACAATGGTGTTTTGTTTCACCTATTTTGATGGGGATTTGTAGTAGATAGGCGTAGGACACAGAGATTTTAAAACACACGTTGCTGCTGTTGTTACTATTCTTCACATTGGTTTCAAAGTTAAAATATACACTTGCATGAATATTACGAAGCCATGAGAGAGTAGGATTGGTCGGGTTTTGTTTGTTGTGTAGCATGTTAACCAATTAACAATAAGTAACGTGTTTGACTGATTGTTCCTTTCAAGCAAGTATTCTTGGTTCGCTCAGAGAATATATTCTTGTGGGGGTGGCTTATACAACGGATGTATAGCCACCCCAGTGGTAGACCATGCGCATTGTGAAACAAAGGGGCTGGGGTTCGAATCCCCTTCGCCCCAGTTCCCTTTTGTGCTATTTTATTTTTTTGCCTCCTCTCATTATTCAGTGGGCCTAGCGAAAATCACTGAATGCACCCCCACCCGCGAGGTCCACATGAGAAACAACATAAACCCAATTCAGTTTTGTTTTACTAACATACCCCCGTGTCTTTTTTTTAAACCTTTTATTTTCTCTTTCATTTTAATTTCTTTTTTAAAGAAATATTTTCTTTAATATAAAAATTCCAAAAACTGCATATTTTCATTTTCATGTTTAAATTAACTTTCTAAATTTTTTTAACTTCTATTTTCACATTATTTTAATATTTATTTTAATTTTGTGAAAGGAAGAGTTTTGTTTTATACCTATTTTTGGACGTCTTTTCTCATTATTTCTTTTGAGATAATTTTCCAAGTTGGTTTAGGATATTTTGAAAGGTTATTTTTTATTTTAAACTTGTTGAGAATTTTTGAATGAGTTTTGATTGTATTTTGTTTAAACCATGATGTTAAAACTCGTGGCCTTTGACCATTCATTTTGAAACTTGACTGTAAGAGGGCTACTTTATCCAATTTTTCATGTCACTCCATACAAATCATTCTTAAGTGTTTGATCTTGAATTTAGACCTTAGTCTTAGACTTGTGTGTCCACTATCTTAACTTTTGAACATCTCACCAATGTAAACAAACTTTGTTCATAACTTGCTTGGATCTTATTCTTCATGGCACCTCTTAAAGTGTCTTGCAAATTGAACTTTATTTGAGAAAGCTGTCTTACTCTTAGTTTCATAGTTCTTAAATATTTTGTTATACTTGTGTTCATTTACTCATGTTTGTATTGAACTATTGTTATGCTCATACATAGATGTATATATCATGTTTTGATGTTATTCTTACTTGATTAATGTTCATTCTCTTTGAATTCTTGAACTTATACTATTTATTTGAATCTCAAATCCCTTATAACATTCTTGTTCACAAGAAATTGTTATCCTCCCCTTCCTTCCAAAGGAAAGCCTTTCTATTGACTTTTAAGTCATAGATAGGATTACCAGCCTTGACCTCATAGTCATGGCCACTCTTCCTTGACCTCATAGTCATAGGATTCGCTCTTGACCTCATAGTCATAGAGCCATCTTTAACCTTTGACCTCATAGTCATAGGTAAGCCTTGACCTCATAGTCATGGCCACTTTTCCTTGACCTCATAGTCATAGGATTCCCTCTTGACCTCATAGTCATAAAGCCACCTTTAACCTTTGACCTCATAGTCATAGGTAAGCCTTGACCTCATAGTCATGGCCACCTTCTCTCAGGGCTCATAGCCATTTACCCCTTACAACTTAGAACTAAGTTAGAGTTCTTGGACTCTATGCGATACTCATCATCTTGAGTATTCACTTACCCCATCATAACTTAGACTTAGAGAGTTTTCTAAACTCTACATGAGATCATACTCATTCCCCTTGGAACTTTGGCCATAGTCAATGGTTCTTCACTCTTAGTTAGGTGAACTACGGTTGCTCTGATTCTTTAGTCAGATACGTAGGCACAAGATGCGACGTCTTGGCGAGCAAACTTAGTGTACATACCCTTAGGTCTTTACCTTTAGCATTAGCAGATATCCTTAGTAAGCAAACATAACATAACATAAACTAAACAAGAGGTTCCTGTAGAGTACTACAGATACTTAGGGTGTGTAACACTTCAAAATTTGCCCTCATGTTTTAGCTTTGACTGGCTCAAGTTTCATTGCATTCTTGCATTATCATCTTTGCATATCATTAGCCTTAGCATGGGATCAAGGTATCTAAGTCCAATCAAAGGAACCTTGAGCCTCAAGAAATCTTAAGAGATTTACCATCTCATCATATGATCAAGCTTGTCAAAAGATTTCAAGGAAATCACATTCTCCTAACCAGTGAAAAATTAGGGTTTTTTGGAATTCTTGAGTATAACACCCCAATGGGAAAGATCTTTGAGCTTTTACCATCACCAAATGGCACATCTCATCATTGTTTGAAAGGATACACATCATACTCAGAGGAATTTTGATTTGGAAGATGTGATGATTCCTCCTAGACTGAAGGCACCAAAATTAGGGTTTGCCATAAAATTAGTTTATTTCTGACTTTTTGGGAAAGACTTGATTCTATTGTATTCGTCATGTCCTTAAGTATCTAAGATTGGAGAATTGTCCATCAATTTGGTTTGGAAGGGTTTCAATTGATCAATTGACTGAAAATCAGGAGAATTGGGGAAAAGTCAACTGTGCAGAGGAAAAGGTCAACTCTTGACTTTTTGAGGTCAAAATCTTGTTCCTTATCTCAAATATGTTCATTGGTGAAGATTTGATCAAGTAATGTCTAGGGTTTCATCAAAAATCAAGAAAGATTCAAAGTTGCCAAATTTAGAAACTTAGGGTTTCCATTTATGGCAAGTGTAGGCAAGTTGAAGGGCTCACTTTAAGCTATTCTTTCTCCATTTTCCAAGCTCCAAATTGAAAATTTATAGAGGCCTATCAAAAGTTCATATTTCAAGCTTCAAAACCATACCAAGAATATCCTCATTGGATTAAAATTGAGAGAGATATGATGGATTAATGTTGAGACAATTCAAGGCAAAATGGCAAGTCATGACCATTCAGCGCTCAATTATTTCCACAAACACTTGGTGTGCATGTTGTGTCTAAGTTCAAGGGAAAATATCTCATTGATGGAGGCTTCAATTGGAAAATTGTTCAACATCAATCTTGTTCATCTTGATCTCCTCTTCAACTTTGGTGTTGAACAATTTTTCATCTGATAAACCATTGGAGATTTATAGTGGATGAAAGTTAAGGTCATCACTCCTGAACTTCACGTGCACATGAGCTGGTCGAGGCAGGTCAGGGTGACATGCCTATGCAGGGGTGTACGCACATTTTCATGATCATTTTTGAGCACCTTGGAGGCCTCCACTGCTTTTGTTTTCCACTCCAATCTTGTTGTATTACATCTCTTCTTCCCAAATAACCTAAGACTCACCATTTTCATCCCATGATCATGGAGATATCATGCTTCAAACTCATCATCATACCATCTTCTTGCTTCCATGCCAAGTAAGGCAAACCAAGTCATAACCTTGTCCCTTATGGTTCAGCATGCGCATACATCATGTATCATGTCACTAAACATTGCCTTTTAAAACCAAACATGTTTCTTACAACCATACATGATCCTGTATGTTCAAACAAAAAGAGAGAAAAGGAAGCTTGCAGGAGAAGCATCTGTAGTGTACAAGCTGCAGCACCATTACATCACCACCTCTCATCATTAATCTACACCATAATATCTCATGATCCTTCCACACATGATAACCCGTGCCATTTCCATTTCTCATTTCACCTCCATTTTCATTTCATTTTCAACTCAGTTAACTCACTCACTTAACTAGAGTTCTAACCATCAACTATATGAGTTAGATCTTAACCAAGGATATAAATAGAATCCATAACAGAATGGCAACCAACTTTGGATCATTTTTCACTTCTCACCATTCTTCAATCTCTCTCTCTGAGTTCTCTCTCTCTCGAGTCTACTCTCCCTCCAACTTCTTCAATCTTCTTCAGGATTCATCATCACCATCAAGAAATCTGGGAACTGATAGCATTGAATCTTCAAGTTCGTCTTCCTCTCCAAGCTTTTTCTCTCAAATTTCAGTGATTCAAAGCAGTCCATAGCCTTTATTTGGCCAGTTGGAAGTTCAAGAAGCAAGGACTCATTCCTATGGTTTTCTTGTTTTGAAAGAATTCATCAGTAGAACAGGTTTTAGTTCCAACTTCTTGCTCTTAGATTGCTCTGATTTGAACTTGTTTTGTGTGTTTTTGAGCTTAATAGAAGCATGTGAACCTCTGGCTAGTTGATAGGCACCTTAGGTGCTTAGTTGAATTTTCTAGGGCAATCTTACTCTCTTCGATTCTCTCTGTATGTGAGTTGTTTATGATTTTTGATGCTGGATCCATGATCTACATGACCTAAGGAACATTTTGATGTACGTTTTGCGCATTTCTGGTGAGGTGTAAGGCTGAGCACGGTGGCTGCTCTCGGAGAAGACGACCGGAGTCTTCTCCGGCCACGTGAACTTTAAACCTGGCATGAACCCTAGCCTGATACCAGATCTAATCCTAGCCTTCCATTTATTTTGATCTAACGCACGTAAGCGTGCCAGCACATTAATGAGGAGCATCCTGCTCACGTGCTCTCTTTCTGGCTTTTATTGGATCTTGTGCGTGTGTTCCATCATTATTATCATGTGCATGCGTTGTGAACCATGTGATTGGCATATTTTCTTGATCATCATGTATTGACCTGATCCAATGGCTCTTGTTGAGTCAAACCTTTGACTGCTCCATATGCTATGCACTTCTCTGAACACGCTTTTGGATTGGGCTTTTGGTTGATATGCACACCCCTCCTTTATGAGCCCAAAGCACATTTGAACTGGATATTTGCTAGTGTAGCACCCCCTACCCATTTTCTTTTATTTTTATTTTCTTTTGCATATTTGTTTCATTCTTAATTTCTAAAAATACTTCTAAACATATAAAAATCCCCAAAAAATTCATGATGCATTTAAATAATTTTTGATTATTTTTATTTCTGATTTTAGCATATTTTTCTATATTTTCATGAATTTTCTTCTAATTTCTTTTGTATGTGCATTTACTCATAATGCATGCTTCATCTTTGATTTGTTTGACATGGTTTTGTGTTGAATTTTCATATGATAATTGATACATGCCTCTATGATATATTGATTCATCTCATACCATTTTTCATAGATTTTGTAGGTCATTTTCCATTGACTTTTGAATGACATCTTTGAGCACTTTGTTTGTGTGACTTGTATGAAGTTGTGAGGCATTTTTGAACATGTTTGGTAATTGATTTTGATCCATCATTTTGACACATGTTTGCACACTGTTTGCACTTCATAATACTTTCATCTTTCAATTTTCTCATCATTCCAACATGACTCTTGATTCATCTATAAAAGCATGTTTTGTTTGTGTGGATGTTAGAAGACTTGTGCTAGGTTTTTAATATGCATTGTGTGCAACCTTCTTTGACAATTGTTGAGACCTTTTAATCCATGTTGCATGAACATTATAGGTCACTTTTCTCATGTTATAGGTCACTCAAAGTTCATCCTTACATGACTTGTATGCACATGTTTTAACTTGAAATGTGTTGTGTAATTGTGCATTTTCACTTGGCCTTCTTTGAGCACATGTTTGTATCAACTCTCGTATGATCCTGCACATTCACTTTAACATGATTCAAATTTTGTTTGTAATCATTCTTGACCCTATGCCATGGCTTCTAACATCACCTCACATGTCTCTTAAGTTCATAAATCTTAGGGTGTTTGTTTGAACTTGTTTGACCTAGTTTGAACCATGTTTGCTTCTAATCTTCAATGTGCTTCAACATGATACTTGTATGGACTTTGTGCATACATTCTTGACTTCTAAATGTCATCTACAATGCCATATGCTACTGACTTGCATTCATATTACATGATTGTTCATCTTACATCTTCATTTCTTACTTGCATTACAAGTATGCTTCATTGTTGGAACTTGAATGATGTTTGCTCCCACTTCTTCCTACTTGATCAATGTTTGCATTTATGAATCTCATGCTATCTTAGTGACATCTCTACACATTCTTAAATTCCATTCACTCCTAACTTTGATGTTTACATATGCATTCATTCATGTTCATGATTCATTTGCATTCATCTTGCATAGTTAATGCATAACTTGTAATTGTATGAACTTTTGATGCATGTTTCAACCTAGTTTTACTTTGTTTAATACCTTAACCTTAGTAGGTTATATTGGCATGTACCTACTGACCTTGGATGTTCCTTAACTCTTAGGACCCTTCCCTTTTCGTTTAGCATTTGTTTGCTTCTCAAGTTGTCTTCTTAAGGCAACTAGCATCTGTTTGGTTTACTTTTGATACTTGTATTCATTACTTGTAATCATTTGGTACTAACCTTTTATGTAGGGGAAGAGGTAAGGTGCTTGAACATGTGGATGTTTATCCATGTTCATCTCTTCTTTCATCTCTCATCTATCTTACTTGTCCTTTCCTTTTGTGAATAGCATGATATAATGCTTTGTGTACAACTTTCTCACACCCTTTGGGATCCTAGCTCATCCTTAATTTTTGATTAAGGTGAGGTAGGATAAGAATTAGGTAGTGCTATCCCTCTCTCTTCTTTAGACTTAGTTTGTTCTTAAACCTCCCCTTAGGGTCACCTTTACATGATAACATTAGGAACAACCAGTTTCCCCTTAGTGTTTTCTTTTCAATTTGAGTCTTCTCTTCTCATCTCATAACCTTTCTAAAACACTTAATAAAGGTTAACATGTATTGCACACGAGCCTTATATATGGGAAGTGAAGTATGGGGGATCTCCCTTCATTCTTCTAGGGTACTGAGTGTACGTCCTGTTGGGGGCGATACGCGACGTATTCGCTCCTATGTTGTAGACTTGGGTGCAATGCAAGTTGCAAACTAACTTCAATCCACTTCTTGTCTAAAAAACACAAGACAAACTCAAACCTTTTTATCCTTCAGGATCGTTAAGTTTCACTCATTTTCAGAAAAGGGCACGTTACTTCCGTCTTGTCGCAAACAGGCATCGACCCTAACTGCCGGACGCGAAATTAACATCACTTATAAAAAACACTAAGACCTCGTTAGGTCGAACTACGACTGCTCTGATTTCCTCCTTCTGGTTATATTGAGGATACGTAGGCACAAGACGACGATGTCTTGGCGAGCAACCTCCCCCTAGTTCGTGTCCGAACTACGTTGACTCTGATTTTCCCATTGCATGAGGGAATACGTAGGACTAGGACTCCGACGATGTCCTACCGAGTCACTTCTTTTTCTTTTTTCCCCCGTTTCTTTGTTCTCTTCCGTTCCCGTTCCTTCTTCTTTCCAGTAGCAGTGGAGCTCCAGATGACGACACCCTTTGATCGAGACAACAAGCATGGATCCCATCGAGTACGATGGACGCGTGGGGGTGCTAATACCTTCCCCTCGCGTAACCGACTCCCTTACCCGTTTCTCTATGGTTGCGATGACCATGTCTTTTCCTTCCCTCGGGTTTACGCAGTGTTTCCTTTCTCTTTCTTGGGATAAATACACATTGCTGGTGACTCTGTTTCCGTGCCACTTTCGCATTTGTACCTGGATGAAAATCCCGGGAGCGACAGGGTGCTAATACCTTCCCTTAGTATAACCAACCCCCGAACCTTAGATCTCCCCCCTTTAGGTTTTCTCGATCTTGAACCTTTCCTTTGGATAAATCAAAGTCGGTGGTGAATTCAAAGAAATATGATGCAAGTTAATTAATAGCTTGTTATCTGATTCTCACCGCAACAGAAATGGCGACTTCACTGGGGAAAGATCCATATTTTTGAGGGTTAAACCCACCTTGTTTTTATTTGTGTGATTACATGTTTTGCTTATTTACTTGTACATATCTGTATATATCTGTTTGTACTTGGATCTTCTGTTTGGCAGGGCTGGTACCATTGAGTGGTGAGATAAATTCCTAACCCAGACTTGAGAGCACATATATGATAGGATCGTGGTGTAATTAATAGTCGGTTATTGGGAGTAGTCCTAACAATCTATGGCATATGATGACCACACTCAGATGAGGCCCTTTGGGATTGTTGATGCCTAATGCGAGCAGTCGCATTGATATTACTTTTTCAATTGGGAGCCAGGGATTCTGAGGATCGTACTTACCTTCACCCCACTTGCCCTCTTAGGATGTAGTCCGGTGGCTATGAGGGAGTAAGTCCCAAGTAGTTGTTATGTGATACTACACTCAGACGAGTTTATCTTAAGAATATTATTAACCCGCATGAGTAGTCACATGGGCCGATAATATCTGAAGGATTTACGTAGACTCTGGGAACTTTTAGAACCCTGTTCTACAGATAACAAACACCATAATACATACCAGTTGGGATGGGTAAACCATGGCTCCATGCTCGTGATCTTCAAGCCTAGGACCTCATTCTGTTTGCCTATATATATGTGATTATTTGTATATGTGCGTTTGTGCATACATCCATCCATTCATGATAAGCCCATTGGTTTCAAGGAACTCAGGCATTCTTTCCTTTGCAAAGATCATGGATGTTAAAACAAAACTCTTCAGCTTTCAAAAAAGGATATTTGTAACTTGCCTTTGAGATCCTTGAAACCACTTGGCTTGTATCTGCTTACATGTGCATTCACATCACATTTGCATTTCTCAATCTTGAGTCTCCTCTTCTCCTATGTCTGAAGGATACCTAGCACCTATTCAAGACAATGACAAGAAAGAATGAAATTCTGAAGAATCGGGAAGATTTGAAAGAAGAGGTCAGAATCCTCAAATACCAGATGAATTGGGTTCTGGAAACTTTGCAAGCTTTAATGAAGAAAGAGGAATATGTTCACCCTGTTACTCCGAGAGAAGTTATCAGTTCTTCATCTCCTGTGGTTCTTCCACACCGAGGATCTGCCTTTGGGGAAACTTCGTACTAGCCAACCTTTGGTCTTGGTCTTGTGCCAGAATATAATCGTCATCAGGTGTCTACCGAAAGGGTGTCCCAGCCTCCAACTGTTGTTTCTCGAAATCAAAACAAAAAGAAATACTCCGTCAAAAGGGGCAAGGTTCACTACCAGCCTATTCCGATGCCATTGAGAAAACTCTTCCCACTATTGATACAGAACAGGTTGGTAACTCCTCGACTTCACAAACCTGTGCCCGGACCTTGGCACGATGCAAATCTGACTTGTGAGTTCCACAAGGGAGCCGAAGGGCATGACTTGGAGGGTTGCCGAGCCTTAGAGGCTACTGTGCAAAATCTGATCCATGACAAGGAATTGATCTTTGAAGAAGATCATCCGGAGACTGAATGCAAATTCCATACTGGGACAATGGGGCATCCCATTGAAGAATGCAAAGAGTTCGAAGCGAGACTGCTAAACCTGCAAAAGACACTACAACCTCAAGAAGGTGGGTCAGATGCCAATACATTGACTTCTGAAATAAGGCCTCTCAAGCTTCTATATCACAAGGAACTAGTGATCAGTGGTGAAGGTGTTCCCTCGCTTAGGCCCTGAAATTGAAACCTTATGAAATCAATTCACCAAGGATGGTTGCATTTTGTTCATTTCAGTATTTTCAATTGCATTTCCTTTACCTTGAATTTGTATTTGCTTATAAGCTTTGTTGTACATTCAAATTGGCAAGATTAATGAAATGTTTGTGCACCTTTTGATTAAGTTCATTCGTTTCACTCATCTACTTTTATGTTCATGAAAATATATATATATATATATATATATATATATATATATATATATATATATATCCTTATCTTGTTTCATTCCACTTATCAAAATTGTTGTTAAGCAGAGATTGGGGAGGATGATGAAAATATTATATCCATAATTGTTGTGGTATGCTTTCGATTAAACCTTGTCGAGGATGTAAGGCATTGTTTCAATTCCTAAACACTGGAGAAATAAGGAAGATAATCCCTCGTTAACCCCTTCGAGCCTAGAAGTAGGAGTTTTCTTTCCTTACACAAAAAACCCGAAAGTCTTAACCTTGGGGTAAGGTAGTTCTCAGTTAACTTGGTTGTGTATTCTAATGTAAGTGCTTCATGCAAGACACTAGTTAGCTCTCTCAAATCAAGTGACAATAAAAAAGATGAGGTCTCACAATCTCAGAAGACAAAGAGGAGGTCTCAAAACCTAGGAAGACAAGAAGAAGTCCCAAAACCTCAGTGAGGACAAAAAAAAGGGGTCTCATAACCTAAATGAAGAGAAAAAAAGGTCTCAAAACCTCAGCGAAGACAAGAAGAGGTCTCAAAACTTCAAACAAAGACACGAGGAGGTCTCAGAACCTCAGCAATAAAGGATAACCAAATTCTGTAAGGGAGTAATGACTACCAAGGTGTTTGAATCATAGTCAACTATCATCGATTCATTTCCTATCTTTTGGAAACTTGAATGTATAGCTTGAGTTAACTAAGTGTAGGATTGGAGTTTATCACGAAGATTGGGCGGGACAAACAAACTTTAAGCCTTTATCTTTTGTTTCATGAACCGTGAACCAAGCCACGTTACAACCCTTAAAAGACCTAATTGAGGTAAGGTTGTTTTGAAAGCATACTACAGCAAGGTTGATTAACCTGACTCCTAATGATCTTTGTTATTTGCGTGTGTTGATCACCTCATCTGTAATTTCGTAAATAATTAGATCCACCTCTGTTTTGATTTAATCATTCTACCGTGTGTGTTTCATCAATAAAACTTGATTTCAAAAGCTCGCATAAATTCTGCATTAAAATTACTAATTTTTAATGAACAATACTTATTTGCAAAGACAATTAAATGTCAAAGGAATCCCGACAAATGCAGCCAGCTAGGGAATTTGTCTTGATAAATGAAGCTCAGTCAGGGGCAACCAAGCGGAGGGATTTGCCAATCCACCATTCCAAGTGCTGTTGAATCAGGGGAATAACTCTTCCAAAGTTTAGAATATTGGGGCAAGCCTTCTTGAGCCCATCTTATGACAAGTATGTTTCAAGGCAAGGATTCCAAGGACCTATCAATAGAGGCAAATTTGTTCCTCGGTTGTTTCTACCATAGCCTAAGTACTTTGTATTGAAAATACAGTTGAACAGGGGCAGTTATGCCGAGGCTCGTTTCTTTTTTAAAAGTTTGAAGATATTAAAGTATATGGTATGCCAATTCTTTTGTAAAATCCTTTTGATGACCTATTCTCGCAGACCCGTCAATCAGAAGCAGTCAAGTCGAGATTCGATAAATCTCTAAGAAGTCAATGACATCTCCTTCACAGGGGCAACCAAGCTTACAGGAGCAAGCTTGTTCCCTAGTTGTCAACAACCATTCTGAAGAATAAGTTCACGGACTTTGTTGTGCAAATGCAGTTAATTTGGGGCAGTTATGCTGAATTTCATGAATTTCTCTTCAAAAGTTTGAAGGTATTGAAGCATCCAGTATGCCAATTCTTCTGTAAAATCCTTTTGATGACTTATCCTCACAGACTAGTTAATCAGAAGCAGTCAAGTTGAGATTCGGTAAATCTCTAAAGGGCCAATCAGTTTGGGGTATCTCTTTCACAGATCATTCAGTCTGAAGAACAAGTTCGAAGACTTTGTTGTGCAAATGCAGTTAATCTGGAAGGTATTGAAGCATCCGGTATGCCAGTTCTTCTTGATATTTTCTTCTGATGAACCATGTAATCTGGGGCAGATGAGTTATGCAGAACTACTTTGTTCTTATGATATCCTTTGCCAGCTCCCCAGTAAGCTGTTACTTCAACTAAATCTTGGCAAGTCTCCATGGATTTCCCTCCAGCAAAGAAACCAAGCAGTTCATGATGGCAATCCTAATGAAGTCATGACGCTATACCCCAAGTGGATCACTTTTTCCCCAGAGAAATTTGTAATCTTGAAGTAGAACCACTGATTCATCCCCAGTAATGGTTCAAACTGATGAGTTTGGCTGGGTATCCTTGTTGAGATGTTTGTTTCATCTCCAATTTTTTTTCTTGTCTGTTTTGTCAGCATAAGCATAAACATGATATAAGCATCATATGCATAGCATCTTAGCATTTTTGCTTCCCTTTCTGGTATTTACCTGCTTTGATCACTTTGGCATTTATCTCCCCAAATGACTGGGTTTGTCTATTCACTCTAATAGAGTTGTCATCCCTAGGCATAAAGTGCCCATCCTTTCTAGAATTCCCCATAGAGTTTGATTCTCGTGGATGATGGTTGGTTCAATTATCTTTTCCATATTTGGATAAGATAAATCCCCATTTGAGTTCATTCCTCAATTGTAGTCTTGTTTGACCGTTTCTTTCTAGCATGTTCCTAGATTGAACTTTGATCCCTGGCAGGTGTGGTTTCTGAACCCATCTTGAACGTGCATTTATTTTGCAGTGTGTCTCGCAGGAAGAATCTTTTGCAGATCCTCATTGAAGACAATTATTTCTCCAGCAGTGTTGTAATATCATCATCTCTTTGGAATTTATACCCAACAACAAGTGGCAATCTCCTTAAGAAGCTTGTTTTGCCATCATCACCTTTACAACGATAAGTGGCAATCTCTCTCAAGAGAAGCTTATCCGTCCTTGGTCTTATTCATGCTTCTACAGTTACCAATGGTGTTACCTTCAATCAGACACTTTCCATCAACCCGTTTGATGTGATCCCTATTTTAGGTGTTTCTTCCAGTCAATCTGTTTGATGAGGGGTTCCGAGTTCAGGTTTCGTACCCTCGGATATGCATTATTTCCTTGTCGTCAATCTGTTTGATGAGGTGTTCCGAGTTTAGGTTTCGTACGCTCGGATGTGCATTATTTCCTTGTCGTCAATCTGTTTGATGAGGTGTTCCGAGTTCAGGTTTCGTACCCTCGGATATGTATTATTTCCTTGCCGTCAATCTGTTTGATGAGGTGTTCCGAGTTCAGGTTTCGTACCCTCGAATATGTATTATTTCCTTGTCGTCAATCTGTTTGATGAGGTGTTCCGAGTTCAGGTTTCGTACCCTCGGATATGTATTATTTCCTTGCCGTCAATCTGTTTGATGAGGTGTTCCGAGTTCAGGTTTCGTACCCTCAGATATGTATTATTTCCTTACCATCAATCTGTTTGATGAGGTGTTCCGAGTTCAGGTTTCGTACCCTCGGATATGTATTATTTCCTTGCCGTGAATCTGTTTGATGAGGTGTTCCGAGTTCAGGTTTCGTACCCTCAGATATGTATTATTTCCTTGCCGTCAATCTGTTTGATGAGGTGTTCCGAGTTCAGGTTTCGTACCCTCGGATATGTATTATTTCCTTGCTGTTAATCTGTTTGATGAGGTGTTCCGAGTTCAGGTTTCGTACCCTCGGATATGTATTATTTCCTTGCCGTCAACCTTTTAATGATGTGAATCTTCAGATATGCCTTATTCCTTGCCGTCAACCTTTTTGATGATGTGAACCTTCAAATATGCCTTGTTCCTTGCCGTCAAACCTTTTGATGATATGAATCTTCAAATATTCCTTGTTCCTTGCCTTTAAACCTTTTGATGATGTGAACCTTCAAATATGTCTCGTTCCTTGCCGTCAACCCTTTTTGACGATGTGAATTTTTGTCAAAAATCCAGCTCATACTGGTACCCAAAATCCAGCTCATACTAGTATCCTAAAATCCAGCTCATTCTGGTATCCTTAAAATCCAGCTCATACTCGTATCCAAAGTCCAGCTCATACTAGCATTCAAAATCCAGCTCATACTGGTACCCAAAATCCAGCTCATACTGGTATCCAAAAATCCAGCTCATACTGGTATCCAGAAATCCAGCTCATACTCGTATCCATAAAATCCAGCTCATACTTGTATCTAAAGTCCAACTCATAGAGGCATTCAAAATCCAGCTCATACTGGTGCCCTAAATCCAGCTCATATTGGTACCCAAAATCCAGCTCATACTGGTATCCAAATATCCAGCTCATACTGGTATCCAAAAATCCAGCTCATACTGGTAACCCAAAAATCTAGCTCATACAGGTACCCAAAATCCAGCTCATACTGGTATCCTAAAATCTAGCTCATACTGGTACCCTAAAATCTAGCTCATACTGGTATCCTAAAGTCCAGCTCATACTGGCATTCAAAATCCAGCTCATACTGGTACCCAAAATCCAGCTCAATTGGTACCAAAAATCCAGCTCATACTGGTATCCAAAAATCCAGCTCATACTGGTACCCAAAAATCCAGCTCATACTGGTACCCAAAATCCAGCTCATACTGGTATCTTAAAATCCAGCTCATACTGGTATCCTAAAATCCAACTCATACTGGTATCCTAAGGTCCAACTCATACTGGCATTCAAAATCCAGCTCATACTGGTATCCTAAAATCCAGCTCATACTTGTATCCTAAAGTCCAGCTCATACTGGCATTCAAAATCCAGCTCATACTGGTACCCAAAATCCAGCTCATACTGGTACCCAAAATCCAGCTCATACTGGTATCCAAAAATCCAGCTCATACTGGTATCCAAAAATCCAGCTCATACTGGTACCCAAAAATCCAGCTCATACTGGCATATTAAAATCCAGCTCATACTGGTATCCTAAAATCCAGCTCATACTGGTATCCTAAAGGCCAGCTCATACTGGCATTCAAAATCTAGCTCATACTGGTATCCAAAAATCCAGCTCATACTGGTATCCAAAAATCCAGCTCATACTGGTATTCAAAATCCAGCTCATACTGGTATCCAAACTCCAGCTCATATTGGTACCCAAAGTCCAGCTCATACTGGCATTTAAAATCCAGCTCATACTGGTATCCAAACTATAACCCCAAACTGGTTGTCCTTTCCAACTCATATTGGAGTCCAAGTCATATTGGTACTCGAGTCCCATCATCAATGGCTCATTAACCTTATTCCTAGCTAAAAGTCCGATCATTTTTTCATCATCTGGCACGCAGAGTTCGTCTCTATATTTTTTGGCTTTTCTTGAAGATCCCGTTTGGACTCTTCAGTATAAGAAATCCAAGAAAATATTTTATCGAATGTCTATCCTTTTATTTCAAAGTGATCCCCAGTGAAGATCATGTCTTCTTTATGGTTTCATGCCCAGTAAGAATGTGTCTTTATTACCCCAGTGTCGTCCGGTCACATATGAGTCTGTCGTCCATTTCCCTGGATCTTTCCCCAGTGGAGAATACCTCTCCGGCTCCTATCTCCAGTTGAGGATCTGTAGGGTGTTCCCCTTTACTCTTCTATCCCCAGTGTTTCCTTAGAGTCTCCCCGGTGAGTCTCTTTTATTGGTCAGCCTGTATCCCCAGTGAGTTTTCCTCATGGATACTAACCTTCATCCTTCCCTGTGTTTCTCACTTGTGGTTATTTGCTCTTTATCTTTGGTGTCTAGTCTGTCTACATTTTTACGCTATCATGACATCATATCATCATACTAGAAATCTATGACATGTCAGCATTTGCATGTCCGTCACTTGTCCTTAGCATCTGCATTCCATCTAAGGGAAACAATTTCAGTTTGCTATATTTAAATACCTTTCACCTTGATGTCCCGAGGATTTTCTTTCCTCGTGCCATCCGGTAAAGCTATTTAAATAGGAGCAACTATTGTACCCCAAATTTTACCTCTTAGATGTCATAACATCTGGCATAGACATTCAGGACCAGTCATATATGCACTATTTAACTAACCCATATCTTGCAGTTTGTTTCCCTTATGTTTGAAATTAGGGTTTGCACAAAGAGATTCAAGGACTCCTAAGGTATTCTTTGGCTCCATACAATCCTCATAAATATTCACTAGTTGTTTGGAACCAAAACCTCAAGACTTTGAATCAAGTCAAGTCAACAAAGGATCACCATACCAAATTGTGGAACTAAGGTTTTAACTTGAGGAATCACTGAAAGATTTTGCCATGACAAGTCAAAATTTGCTTGGTTCATCAACCATTTTAGTTACCTATATCCAATATGTCTCACTCAACAAGAATTCAAGGTCATCTGGCTCTCATCATGATTAGTTTGAGCCACAGTTTCACCCTGTCTCCAAATTAGGGTTTCTGATAAGACGAGTGGATCATTGCCTTTGATTTTGATCAGGAGGTGCTCTCAAGCCTTAGGACTTAACTCCATATGATTAAAGATATCCCTAAGGGCCATCTATGAGCTTTATATGTGAAGAAAGAAGCAAGATCATAAGAGTTTGCCCCAGTGCATTCACAGTTGAAATTAGGGTTTTGACTGAAACCCTAATCCTTGGGATGTTGATCCAAATGAAACCTCCAAGGCCTCAATTCATCATAATATGCCTCATAGATTATTTAGGGTATGAGGAATCAAGTTCTAAGAGTTTTCTTGCAAAGTAAGCAAGGTTTGGTTCATGAAACTTTCCATATATAGAAATTTCCCCTCTTGTGCAAAATTGAAATAGTCATAACCTCCAAACCACACATCCAAATTGAGTGACTCAAAGCCCATATGGAAGCTCTTTTCATGAACTTCAAAGTGTTAAATATGACCTTTCTCCAAAAAATGCATGGTTTGTGAGTTATGGAGCTTAGAAGTTAGATTGTTCAAGGACTTGGAGAAAATTCAGCACTTTTTGCCTTAACAAACAACCAACTTTAATCTCATTTTTCACTAAGTTCCCATGTGATTCAGAACTTGGGTCCAACATGAAAGTTGTAGAGGGCATCAAGGGCTTTCCAAAAAGTACTAGAACTCCTCAAACCATTAAGTGAGCTGAGAGATACGAAGCTTCAAAGTTGGGGGTTCATTTCTTGTTTTTCAAGTAACTAACTTGTGTGTAATGATGCACTGACACTTCTAATCACCAAATGCTTCACTCTTTTGATGTTTAGAGACCATATTAGCATGGTTATGACCTTTGCCACAATTTTGGCAAGTTGGAGCATTCAAATATCATAGTTTATGCAAGTTAGGCCAGTGGTTTTCAAGTGAGAGAAACTTTTCAACACAAGGCATGGCAGCTTCTGTTTCTCATTGAAACTTGGAGCCTGAACCAATCTAATCAGCCCACATTACCATAGAGCCTATGACCTTAGCCTTGAGGACTTTTGGTTCAACAAAAACAGCTCACACGATGGAAGCTTCTCAAGAGGGCAAACTTGGCAAAATCTGATTTTTGGCCATACCTAGAAGCTTCAACATTTTGCTATAAATAGGAGACTGGTTCTCATTCATTAGACACCAACATTTCACTTAAGAAACTCAGAAAAAAGGTTCTAAACTCTAGCTTGGCAATTGAAGAGGTTTTGGAAAAGAGGGAGCAAGGTTGCTGCAAGGAGAAAGAAGTTGGTTTTTCTGTTAAAGTACATTTGCTTCACTGGGTATTCCTACCATCTCTTTTGTTTTTCCATCCCATGCCATGACCATAATATGAATATCTATGATGTTATCATGTGGAATGTGGACATTGAATACTTGCTTAAGTAATATATGTTGTTAAATAGTTTGGAATGCACCATGCCTTCATGTTAAAACACTGCATGCTTAGACTACTTCTAATATGTTTTGCTCTTATCCTAATGAAATGTTAAACATGTTTGAATCTGTTGGTACGATAATGTTGTGTTGCCTCACTCTTCTTTATTATCATGAGTCGTATAGTTGCCATGATGTTTAGTTTTCTGGTAGATAGAACCACATGGTTGCAGTTTGTTTGGTCGTATGACTCCAGGGTGAGGTTTTGGGCTCCGATACAGTTTAGGTTTAATATTATTGTAGTTTTTGAATCCATAAAACATGAGATTTTGTTTGAGAGCATGCTAATATAATAAACCTTGTTACTATGTCGTTAAGCTCATGACAGCGCCATGAACAAACCTTAAGGAGATCCTTCTGCACAACAGTTCTATGCTGCTATCACTTTGCTTGCCCTGAATGTTTGACATACTTAATATCACCAGTTGATAAGAG
Organism: Lathyrus tuberosus; assembly: GCA_022829125.1. Taxonomy (NCBI): domain Eukaryota; kingdom Viridiplantae; phylum Streptophyta; class Magnoliopsida; order Fabales; family Fabaceae; genus Lathyrus; species Lathyrus tuberosus. The sequence goes on from JALAZF010000017.1 coordinate 25,099,675, forward strand.
ATTTGAAACCTGTCATATTTGTATGTTTGAAACTGTCATGAAACTGCTCATCCATACCATGTTGGAGCGAGTTAAGGCGAAACCAAGCCCTATGTGAGATTTTGTTAGCATGATGAGTATTTATCTTCACTACCTTTTAACACCACCAAGTTCCTGTGAATCCTATACTGATTATGTTGCTAATGTTGGAGTCTACATGTCGTGTTTTGAAGCTGCCAGACCTGAAGGTGTAATATTGATGTCCTTTTGATGTAATTTGATCGTGTGAGGAGTGTTAGAACAAGAATTGATTCTACATTCCTAATAGTTTTGATGATAACAAACATTATATTATTTAGAACATGATGCTCCTTAATTCATTTTTTTTGTGATATGTAGGGAAGTTCTAATGTAAAGAAGTTCTGATATAGAAGTATCACAAGATCCCATCTGAGAGAAGTTTTAATCAAGTGAAGCTCACAAGATCTAAGCAAAGCGAGTTCAAAGCGAAGTTCTAATCAGGCGAAGTTCACAAGATCTAAGCAAAGCGAAGTTCTAATCAAGCGAAGCTCTGATATGGAAGAATCACAAATCTTAACTAGCTAAGTTCTGATGAAGGATGTCTCACGCTTCAGCACCAAAGCTGCATCAAGACAGAAACTCTGATAATGTATAAAAACAACGTGGACTCTAATACGCTATCCTCCACATTTATGAGTATCACAAAGCAACGGATTGAAACAGACAAGATCTGTATCTTTGGAAAGAAGCATTCAAAGGCATTATTGTCAAATCTCCAAAAATAACTATCACATCTCCAACGGATCAATCACTCTCATCTATTTAAAGGAGCACCTGCAGATGACCAAACACACTTGCGCGCATACCTTCACAATTCATCAAGTATTCTCATCTGTTTTCAATTGTTTGATAAAAATACTATAAAAAATCACGGTTGTGATAAAGCTTATTAGAAGCAATTTTTTAGTGTTGAAATTCCTTGAGAAAACCAAGTTGTGGTTAAAACTCAAGAAGACAGTGACGGTTGTCCCTGTGTTTGTGTAATCTTTATTGATTAGTGGATTAAGTCCTCAAAAGAGAGAGGCGAAATCACCTTGGCGGGTGGACTGGAGTAGTTTGAGTTCAAATGAACCAGGATAACCAACGTGTCCCTTATTGCTTTAAATTTTTAAAATTCCCAATTCAACCCCCTTCTTGTGTTTTTTCGTTTCTTCAATTGGCATCAGAGCGCCTGGTTCTGGGTGCTAACACTTAACCATGTCAGATAAAAGATCCTTCACGAAAAACACTATGGCGGAATCCGTTCAGAACTACTATGACAAAATCAGTGGCAAACCACCAGTGTTTGACGGAGAAAACCTTGATTACTGGAAAGACCTAATCGAAAGTTTCTTTCTGGCTCACGAAGGCGATCTCTGGGATATGGTGACTGATGGTTACACTCACCCTGTTGGAAAAGACGATCAGTAGATCGAAAGGAAAAATATAACGGATCAACAGAAGAAAGATTTCAGAAATCATCACAAGGCCAGAACTATTCTCCTCAGTGCAATCTCCCACACAGAATACGAAAATATCACTAACAGAGAATCAGCCAAACACATATTTGATTCGCTGAGAATGACGCATGAAGGCTGAGAATGACGTATGAAGGCAACACTCAAGTAAAAGAGACTAAAGCTCTGGCACTTATCCAGAAGTATGAAGCCTTCAAAATGGAAGATGATGAAACAATTGAGAAAATGTTCTCAAGGTTTCAAATTCTGGTTGCTGGACTGAAGGTTCTGAACAAAGGGTACTCCACATCAGATCATGTCAAGAAGATCATCAGAAGCTTACCTAAAGTATGGAGACCCATGGTCACAGCACTAAAGCTCTCCAAGAACCTCAACGAAATATCTCTTGAAGAACTGATCAGCTCTCTGAGAAGTCACGAAATAGAACTAGAAGAAGATGAGCCTCAGAAGAAAGGTAAGTCTGTTGCTCTTAAATCTAAAAATAAATATGAAACTAAAGCTTTTCAGGCAGAAGAAGAAAGCTCTGGCGGTTCCTCAGAAGAAGACGAACTATCGCTCCTTTCCAGAAGAATCCAACAACTATGGAAAAATAGGCAAAGAAAATTCAGAAACTCTCGAAGATCAAGCAGTCATTCTGAACCATCCTCTAGACACAAAAAGTCAAAGAACAAAGAAGTGGTGTGTTACGAATGCAAGGAACCTGGACACTACAAAAGTGATTGTCCTAAGCTGCAGAAAGAAAAGCCAAATAAGAAGTTTAACAAGGAAAGAAAGAAAAGTCTTATGGCTACCTGGGATGACTCAGAATCCTTTGAAGCAGAATCCGAATCAGAAAATGAACACGCCAACATTGCCCTAATGGCCAACATATCAGACGCTGACTCAGAAACTAAAGAGGTATTCTCTAAATTTTCTAGATCTCAATTAGAAGAAAGTCTGTCAGAAATTTTTGAAAACTATCAGAAACTTCAACTCAAATATAAGAATCTGAAACACGATCTTGTATCTGAGTCTGAAGAGAACAGAAAGCTGAAAGCAGAAAATTCTGAGTTAAAAGAAACCATTTCAAAACTCAACTCTCTTGAATCTCAAAAATCTCAGAAACATTCTGACTCAGTAGTTTCCACTAGTTCTGAAAATATTTTAAAACATTACGACTATAACTTTCAAAAATTTCTAGCTAAAAACATAGACAGAAGCAAAATGGCTTCAATGATCTATGGAGTTAGTAGAAATGGGAGAAAAGGCATAGGTTATGTTAATCCTAAAGGTGAAGCTCCATATAAACCAAAACAAGTTGATGATATGATCATAAAATACTCTCCTTTAAACTCTCACTTCACATATGGACACAAACATGACATAAAATATACCAGTGAATCTTACTCTTCAAATTCTATTGAGAAACCAAAACTCAATCAGAATTCTGTGAACACTAACAAACAAGGACCCAACGAATTGTGGGTACCTAAGGATAAAATCCTATATGTTGCAGATGTCTTTAACAGCAAGATTGAAACACCAATCATGGTACCTGGACTCTGGATGCTCGCGACACATGACGGGAAGAAAGCATATGTTCCAAAGTCTGGAACTTAAAGCTGGAGGGTATGTAGGTTTCGGAGGCAATCAGAAAGGTAAAATCATTGGCTCTGGAACCATAGGTAACGGTACTCTACCCTCTATATCTAATGTCTTATTAGTAGAAGGATTAATGCATAACTTGTTATCCATAAGTCAATTAAGTGATAACGGTTATGATATAATCTTCAATCAAAAGTCCTGTAAGGCAGTTAGTCAGAAAGATGGAACAATCCTCTTTAATGGAAAGAGAAAGAACAACATTTACAAAATAAAACTTTCTGAAATAAAAAGTCAGAATGTAAAATGTCTTTTGTCTGCTGACGACGAACAATGGGTCTGGCACAGAAGATTGGGGCATGTTAGTATGAGAAGGATATCTCAGATTAACAAACTCAATCTGGTCAGAGGACTTCCTAATCTGAAGTTCAGCTCAGATGTTCTGTGTGAAGCATGTCAAAAAGGCAAATTTTCCAAACCCTCTTTTAAACCAAAAAATGTTGTTTCTACCTCCAGACCATTAGAACTTCTTCATATAGATCTGTTTGGACCAGTGAAAACTGCATCCATCAGTGGCAAGAAGTATGGATTAGTGATCATAGATGACTATAGCAGATGGACATGGGTAAAGTTCTTAAAGCACAAGGACGAGTCACTCTCTGTATTCTCTACTTTCTATAACCAAATTCAGAATGAAAAAGAGTTTAGAATTGTAAAAGTCAGAAGTGATCATGGTGGGGAATTTGAAAACAAAAATCTAGAAACATTTTTTAATGAAAATGGCATTTCTCATGATTTCTCTTGTCCTAGAACTCCACAACAAAATGGAGCTGTAGAGCGCAAGAATAAAACTCTACAAGAAATGGCCAGAACCATGATCAATGAGACTAACATGGCTAAACACTTTTGGGCAGAAGCAGTTAATACAACGTCTTACATTCAGAATAGAATCTCTATAAGACCTATTCTGGAAAAGACTCCATATGAATTGTGGAAGAACAGAAAGCCCAACATTTCTTACTTTCATCCTTTTGGATGTACATGCTTTATCTTAAACACTAATGATCCTCTGAACAAGTTTGATTCTAAGGCACAAAAATGTTTTATGTTAGGATACTCTGAACGTTCAAAAGGATACAGAGTATATAACACAGAAACACGAAGTGTGGAAGAATCCATTTGTGTCAGATTTGATGATAAGCTTGGCCTTCAAAAGCCAAAGCATGATGAATCTCTTGCAGAAATAGAAGTTCAAATAACAGGCACTGAAACCAGATCATCAGAAAAACAGGCGAACACAACAGAAGGAAACTCTAATTCTGAAGAAACCATTCAGAAAAGACTATCCAGAAGTTCTCAAATTCGTCCCGAAGACAAAATTCTGGGAAAGAAGGATGACCCAATCAGAACAAGATCATCAGTCAAAAAGACTGAAGAATCTCTAGTGGGATTAGTCTCTCTGGTCGAACCCACTACTATTGACGAAGCACTCTCAGACAACGATTGGATACTTGCAATGCAGGAAGAATTAAATCAGTTCACCAGAAACAACGTATGGGATCTGGTCCCCAAACCCAAAGGATTCAACATCATTGGAACCAAATGGGTCTTCCGAAACAAACTGAATGAACAAGGAGAAGTGGTCAGAAACAAAGCACGACTGGTTGCACAAGGTTATAGTCAGCAAAAAGGGATAGACTATACAGAAACCTTTGCTCCAGTCGCAAGGTTAGAGTCTATCAGACTTTTAATTTCGTATGCTGTAAATAATGACATCACTCTTTATCAGATGGATGTCAAAAGTGCGTTTTTAAATGGTTACATTGATGAAGAAGTTTATGTGCATCAACCCCCTGGTTTTGAAAACACAAAACATCCAGAATATGTTTATAAACTTAAGAAATCGGTATATGGTCTAAAACAAGCTCCCAGAGCTTGGTATGAGAGACTGAGTAACTTTCTCTTAGAAAATGATTTTACCAGAGGGAAGGTGGACACAACTTTATTCTGTAAGTCATTTAAAAATCACATTCTGATCAGTCAAATTTACGTAGATGATATAATTTTTGGATCCACTAAAAGCTCTTTGGGCAAAGAATTTGCTAAGACTATGCAGGCAGAGTTTGAAATGAGCTTAATGGGAGAACTCAAGTTTTTCTTGGGAATTCAGATCAATCAAACTCCAGAAGGAACTTACATACATCAAAGCAAGTATGTCAGAGATCTTCTGAAGAAATTCGAAATGTCAGAAAGTAAGCCTTCCAAAACTCCTATGCATCCCACATGCATTCTGGAAAAAGATGAGCTAAGTAAGAAAGTAGAACAGAAGCTCTACAGAGGTATGATTGGTTCCCTCCTTTATTTAACTGCTTCAAGACCTGATATTCTCTATAGCGTTTGTCTTTGTGCTAGATTCCAATCAGATCCTAGAGAATCCCACTTAACAGCTGTTAAGCGGATTTTCAGATATCTGAAAGGTACTACTAATCTTGGTCTTTGCTATAGAAAGTCCAGAGAATACAAATTGGTAGGATACTGTGACGCTGACTTTGCTGGAGACAGAATAGAAAGAAAAAGTACCTCTGGAAGCTGCCAGTTTCTGGGAGACAACCTAATCTCTTGGTCCAGCAAAAGACAATCCATCATTGCACTATCAACTGCTGAAGCTGAATACATAGCTGCAGCTGGATGCAGTACTCAGATGCTCTGGATGAAGAATCAGCTTGAAGACTTTCACATTTACGAGAGTAACATCCCTATCCTCTGTGACAATACTTCTGCCATCTGTCTTTCTAAAAATCCTATTCTGCATTCTAGGGCTAAACATATAGAAATTAAACATCATTTCATTAGGGACTATACTCAAAAGGGAATTCTTTGTTTAAAATTTATAGACACAGACCATCAATGGGCTGATGTTTTCACCAAACCCCTTGCTGAAGATAGATTTAATTTCATTCTGAAAAATCTCAGTATGAAAGTTTGTCCAGAATGAAAAATGTGATTTCTATATTTTTAACTCTCAGAATTTCTTTTCTTTTGTGAACATCTGACCAATAATTCTTCAGAAGTAAGAAGAAAGATTGCATCAGAATCTATTTAGAAGATCTGAACTTTTCATTTCAAGGATAGATCATTAAGTTCACTCTAGCAAACACTTGTCAACCTACGCTCCAGATTTTCTCTGATGATGAACGCGTGTCAAACTCTGGAAAACTGAAACGTCTGTGTTGACATATCGAGGCGCCAAGTCACATCGGTAACTGTTCCCAAAATTTCTCATGCTATCTCCCTTGTCAGAAATCATTACGACTATTAATAATTATGTTTATTATTTTTAATTGCCATTTAATTCTTGGTCACTCTTATAAATGTCACTTCTAACACCCTCACACGTTCACTATCACTCACTTTGCTCTCTATCGCCTTCTCCGTATTATTTGCATTTCTTGTTTTGCTCTTACATTTCTTGTTTCTCTGCGCGTTCCCAAAACCCTAAGTCTGTGAACAATGGCCTCCTGCTCTCAACAAAGCTCTCAACAAGCAATGTCTCAAGAATCAGCTGACCAAGTCATTGAAGAAAGGTACGTTGAGCCCTCAAGAACTCTCCTCACCCCCTTTGCCTCTCTTGAAGTTCTCTGTGAACTCATTGTTGATTTTGAAAGCATGAAAGACAATGGGTATGATCTTACTCCTGAGGTTGAGTTTCAAGGATGGAGCAAATACTTTAATCGCTTAATGGGTCCAGTTTTTCCCCAACTCGTTAAGGAATTCTGGATTTTTGCATCAGTCTCAAAACATCAAGTAACTTCGTATGTTATGGGAAAGAAGGTCATCATCACTGAAGATCTCATTGGTAAGCTGATTGATCATGATGGATCGGGAATTAGATGCAGTGAAATGGAAAAGGGGACTGATCTAAACACTATCTCAAAGGAAATCTTCACCACCAGTCAACACTCTAACAAAATCAAAGACCTAAAGGATCGTCACAGAATTTGGGCCCGAATCATTCTTGGGTGTATCTATCACAGGAAACCTTCAAGCTCGTCTAACTACATCAACAACGATCAACAGTATCTTCTGTACCTCATCTCCAATTTTACTAAAGCAAATCTTCCTCACTGTCTATTTAATCATCTGAAGAAAGTGTGAAGGAAACAAGAGAAGATGAAAGAACCAAGAGAGACTGGATTCCTCTAGGTAGACTTATATCAGATATTCTTACAGAGAATAAGCTGATTGAACACCTAACTGAAGGTCAGGAAATCTCTGATCTAGAAACTATTGCTGGAAGACCTCTCAATGCAAAGAACCTCAAGAAGATGAAAATCATTGAGACCATCAAGAAGGATCCAACCCTAATCTCTAAGGAAGTCATCACCACCAGGAAAATTCCTCTGAAAGATTTTCCTCTTTTCTCATCAGATACTTATCCAGAAATTGTCCTCAGATATTTGGATGCCTGTAAAGCTGATGGAACCCTTCCAGAAGTTTCTCTGCAACAGCTCAGACAAGCACCTCTAGAAGTTGCCCCCAGAACTTCAAGAAAAAGGAAAGCCTCTGAAGGAACTCCTCAGAAAACTCCAAAAGTTGCTAAAGCTGCTAAGAAGAAAGGTAACTCCGCTTTCATTTGTATCGTCGAATCCATAATGGTATCAACATCTGAAACCCCATCGTCTCCTAAACCTTCTGAAAATCCACCACCATCACCACAAACTCAAAATTCACCACCATCACCACAAACTCTTGAGGATTTTGACATTGACATTGACCCCACTCCTTCTGATGTTATTGAACCACAACCAGAACTTGCTCAAGTTCTGTCGGACATTGCTCATGAACCTCTCTTCACATCTTCCCAACCAGAACCAGAACATCAAACTCAACATCCTGACACTTCTATACCTGGTATCAACTGTCCTCTCGACTTCTTTCAACCTTCACCTAAATTCTCCAGTCACCCTCAAATCTCTTCAGAAATTACATCACCTATCTCTCCTATTCTCATTTCTGACTCCCCTTCAACACATCTCTCAGATGATCCCCTCAGAACTATAATTGACCTAGAAGCTCTAGACAAGCTTACCTCAACCTCTCACAAAATAGCCATTCCCAAACCAAAATCATTTGTATCCAAATCAGATGTTGGTAACTCTTTATTGGCTTTCGAGGTAAAAATGCAGGAATGGATTAACTTTCTGAAGCAGGGTTGTTTGGAGAATCTGAATCCAGCTGCCTCTGACTATCTTTGGACCAAATTCAGAAAGTGGTTTAACTCTGAATCTCAGATAATGAAGGAATTAAGCTATGACATAGCACAACAGAACTTCTGTGACCATATGAAGATCTTCAATGAGCAGGTTCTAAGATTCTGGGAAAAGAAACCCATTCTTCCTCTAGGCTAGAAAGCTCCTTTGGATTCAGAACCTCATGCACAAAACTCTGAGCATCAAACTCTGGTTATCGCGGAAGTGGAAGATAAATCACCTGAAGCCCCTCCAAAGGAAGTGTCTGCAAAAAGCTCTGAGGATTTGGTAACTTCTGAAGAACCTTCTTCATCTGTTCTAGTGCTGAAAACTCTGGATGAGTTGAAGAAAGAGAATGAGGAAGTTAGAAAGAGATTGGACAAACAGGATGAAACAAACGCAGAAATTAAAGGGATGTTTGGCAAGCAAGAAGAATCCGCTAATCAGATCAAAGGCCTTCTGGAAGCATTGTTCACAAGACTTCCACCTGCTCCTCAACCTTAGATTTTTTTTGTGTTTCTTTTGCCTTGCTTATTTGTGTTTTATCTTGCTCTCCTTTTTACTTTATTCTCATGTATCTTTTCACTTTTTGATTAATGACAAAGGGGGAGAACGTAGAATATTTTGAAATATAACAGTGCACCATGACTATGTCTCGAACATTTTAACCTCTGCTACCATATTTTTGTTAAGAAAGCAGGAAAATGGCAATCAGAACTTCTTGGAAGTCTAAAGTCTCAACATTTTCAAGGAAATCTTCAACTCAGGGGGAGTATTCTCTACTCCATACTCTATTAACTAATTATCAAAATATAAGTTTTTGTCATCATCAAAAAGGGGGAGATTGTTAGAACAAGAATTGATTCTACATTCCTAATAGTTTTGATGATAACAAACATTATATTATTTATAACATGATGCTCCTTAATTCATTTTTTTGTGATATGTAGGGAAGTTCTAATGTAAAGAAGTTCTGATATAGAAGTATCACAAGATCCCATCTGAGAGAAGTTTTAATCAAGCGAAGCTCACAAGATCTAAGCAAAGCGAGTTCAAAGCGAAGTTCTAATCAGGCGAAGTTCACAAGATCTAAGCAAAGCGAAGTTCTAATCAAGCGAAGCTCTGATATGGAAGAATCACAGATCTTAACTAGCCAAGTTCTGATGAAGGATGTCTCACGCTTCAGCACCAAAGCTGCATCAAGACAGAAACTCTGATAATGCATAAAAACAACGTGGACTTTGATACGCTATCCTCCACATTTATGAGTATCACAAAGCAACGGATTGAAACAGACAAGATCTGTATTTTTGGAAAGAAGCATTCAAAGGCATCATTGTCAAATCTCCAAAAATAACTATCACATCTCCAACGGATCAATCACGCTCATCTATTTAAAGGAGCACCTGCAGATGACCAAACACACTTGCGCGCATACCTTCATAATTCATCAAGTATTCTCATTTGTTTTTAATTGTTTGATAAAAATACTGTAAAAAATCATGGTTGTGATAAAGCTTATTAGAAGCAATTTTTTAGTCTTGAAATTCCTTGAGAAAACCAAGTTGTGGTTAAAACTCAAGAAGACAGTGACGGTTGTCCCTGTGTTTGTGTAATCTTTATTGATTAGTGGATTAAGTCCTCAAGAGAGAGAGGCGAAATCACCTTGGTGGGTGGACTGGAGTAGTTTGAGTTCAAACGAACCAGGATAACCAACGTGTCCCTTATTGCTTTAAATTTTTAAAAACCCCAATTCAACCCCCTTCTTGTGTTTTTTCGTTTCTTCAAGGAGTGTTCATATTATCCTAGTATAAGTTGAGTGGCATGAAGGTTTTAATGTTATCATGACAAATTTTGCTCTCATTTCTCTCACTCCATATTCAACATGTCATAATCATCTTTGTCCTTCATATTTTTATCCCTCAAGTACCTTGCATTTTGATCAATTTTAGATTATACTATGTTTGATAATGTCCAGTTCATGAGAGATTTTCCATGCTGGTTTATGTTTGATAATGAAGGCTCATGATTCCATGTTTAAAAACACCATGTCTATACTGTTAACATTATGTTGTTTTGCACTTAAACTAGTTTGGATGTTGTTGCGAGTGATCATGTTGAATTTTTGTGCTGCCATGGTTCTGATAAACTAATATTCACGTTTCTATGCCATGCTTGAATACTTAAAGTTTATTATCATTTTATCTATGTTGTACCAATGCAAGTTAAATGAAAGTTCAATGGATGTGTGTTGATATGATAAGTTTTAGATCTCACTCCTTCCCTCTATGCTTAGAATTATGCACTCATGAACATGCAGACCCACGTGTGCTTAAGATTGTTTGGGTTCTGTGTTGGTATTTTTCACATAATAAGGGTGAAGTTCCATTTATGAATACATGGATACCATTTTGTTCTCCTTCTGTTAAGTAATGTACCATGGTCACTCTTTTGTTGCTTCACGGTTTTTTTCGTATGAGTTTGTATGACTGTCAGTCTTGATAACTATGTAATGTTCTTGCCTTTATGCACTAGCTTGAATGACTAGAGATGCTCTCAGACTGTCCACGTTGTGTTAAACATTAGGATAAACAATGTTGAATATTGTTTGATGGGGATTTGTAGTAGATAGGCGTAGGACACAGAGATTTTAAAACACACGTTGTTGCTGTTGTTACTATTCTTCACATTGGTTTCAAAGTTAAAATGTACACTTGCATGAATATTATGAAGCCATGAGAGAGTAGGATTGGTCGGGTTTTGTTTGTTGTGTAGCATGTTAACCAATTAACAATAAGTCACGTGTTTGACTGATTGTTCCTTTCAAGCAAGTTTTTTTGGTTCGCGCAGAGAATATATTCTTGTGGGGGTGGATTATACAACGGATGTATAGCCACCCCACGTGGTAGACCATGCGCATTGTGAAACAAAGGGACTGGGGTTCGAATCCCCCTCGCCCCAGTTCCCTTTTGTGCTATTTTATTTTTTTGCCTCCTCTCATTATTCAGTGGGCCTAGCGAAAATCACTGAATGTACCCCCACCCGAGAGGCCCACATGAGAAACAACATAAACCCAGTTCAGTTTTGTTTTACTAACATACCCCCATGTCTTTTTTTAAACCTTTTATTTTCTCTTTCATTTTAATTTCTTTTTTTAAAAAATATTTTCTTTAATATTAAAATTCCAAAAACTGCATATTTTCATTTTCATGTTTAAATTAACTTTCTAAATTTTTTTTACTTCTATTTTCACATTATTTAAATATTTATTTTAATTTTGTGAAAGGAAGAGTTTTGTTTTATACCTATTTTTGGACGTCTTTTCTCATTATTTCTTTTGAGGTAATTTTCCAAGTTGGTTTAGGATATTTTGAAAGGTTATTTTTTATTTTAAACTTGTTGAGAATTTTTGAATGAGTTTTGATTGTATTTTGTTTAAACCATTATGTTAAAACTCGTGGCCTTTAACCATTCATTTTGAAACTTGACTGTAAGAGGGCTACTTTGTCCAATTTTTCATGTCACTCCATACAAATCATTCTTAAGTGTTTGATCTTGAATTTAGACCTTAGTCTTAGACTTGTGTGTCCACTATCTTAACTTTTGAACATCTCATCAATGTAAACAAACTTTGTTCATAACTTACTTGGATCTTATCCTTCATGGCACCTCTTAAAGTGTCTTGCAAATTGAACTTTATTTGAGAAAGCTGTCTTACTCGTAGTTTCATAGTTCTTAAATATTTTGTTATACTTGTGTTCATTTACTCATGTTTGTATTGAACTATTGCTATACTCATACATAGATGTATATATCATGTTTTGATGTTATTCTTACTTGATTAATGTTCATTCTCTTTGAATTCTTGAACTTATACTGTTCATTTGAATCTCAAATCCCTTATAACATTCTTGTTCACATGAAATTGTTATCCTACCTTTTCTTCCAAAGGAAAGCCTTTCTATTGACTTTTAAGTCATAGATAGGATTACCAGCCTTGACCTCATAGTCATGGCCACTATTCCTTGACCTCATAGTCATAGGATTCGCTCTTGACCTCATAGTCATAGAGCCACCTTTAACCTTTGACCTCATAGTCATAGGTAAGCCTTGACCTCATAGTCATGGCCACTCTTCCTTGACCTCATGGTCATAGGATTCCCTCTTGACCTCATAGTCATAGAGCCACCTTTAACTTTTGACCTCATAGTCATAGGTAAGCCTTGACCTCATAGTCATGGCCACCTTCTCTCCGGCCTCATAGCCATTCACCCCTTACAACTTAGAACTAAGTTAGAGTTCTTAGACTCTGCGATACTCATCATCTTGAGTATTCACTTACCCCGTCATAACTTAGACTTAGAGAGTTTTCTAAACTCTACATGAGCGCATACTCATTTCCCTTGGAACTTTGGCCATAGTCAATGGTTCTTCACTCTTAGTTAGGTGAACTACGGTTGCTCTGATTCTTCAGTCAGATACGTAGGCACAAGATGCGACGTCTTGGCGAGAAAACTTAGTGTACATACCCTTAGTTATTTACCTTTAGCATTAGTAGATATCCTTAGCAAGCAAACATAACATAATACAAACTAAACAAGAGGTTCCTATAGAGTACTACAGATACTTAGGGTGCTAATACCTTCCCTTAGTATAACCAACCCCCGAACCTTAGATCTCCCCCCTTTAGGTTTTCTCGATCTTGAACCTTTTCTTTGGATAAATCAAAGTCGGTGGTGAATTCAAAGAAATGTGATGCAAGTTAATTAATAGCTTGTTATCCGATTCTCACTGCAAGAGGAAGCAATGAATATTACTTCTTTTAATATAAGAGGGAGCGGTAGCAGTGCCAAGAGAAGGAGAATCAATAATTTTATTAAGTCTGAGAAGCCAGATTTTCTTCTGCTTCAAGAAACAAAATGTAATTATGTGGATGAGAAGTTTGTCAGTTCGTTATGTAGTTATGAGGAGGTTGGTTGGTCGTGTTTTCTATCCAACGGATAATCAGGAGGTTTGTTATCTTTGTGGAAATCTTATGACATTCAATCTATTTTTTCTTTCTCTGGGGAAGGATACTTAGGCGTCAAAGTGGTGTGGAAAGGGATGTTGTATTATATTCTGAACGTATATTCTTCTTGTTATATCTCGCTGAAACGTGGTATGTGGAAGAATATTTTGAGCCTCGTCAGTAAGTTTAACGACGACGAGTGGATCATAGGAGGTGACTTCAATGCCATCCTGAAGATGTCTGAAAGAAAAGGGCGCCCAACTTTAATAAGCATAGAGAAATGTGGGAGTTTCGGGAGTTCGTGGAAGAAAGTGGTCTTGTGGATGTTCCTTGTGAGGGAAGTATGTTTACATGGTTCAGTGGAGACAGGAGATCCATGAGCCGTATTGATCCGTTTTCTTCTTTCTAATTCGTTGGTAGACAGATGGGGAGTGGTGAACCAGGTTGTGGGGAAAAGAGACATTTCAGATCATTGTCCGATTCGGATTGCGTCGAACATTTTGAATTGGGGTCCTAAACCCTTCACGGTTCTTGACCGTTGGTTTTAAAATAAGGACTTCTTGCCTTTTGTCAAAGATTGTTGGGTGAACCTTAAGGTGACTGGGCGGAGTGACTTCATCTTGAAAGAGAAATTGAAGCTTTTGAAGGAGAGTCTGAAAAAGTGGAATTATGAAGTCTTCGGCAAATTGGACTTAGAAATTGAGGATTGCGTAGCTGAGGTGAATAGTTTGGATGTGTCTTTAGCCGGCAGTGGAACCGTCGATTTTGAGGAGTTGTCCGATAGGAGAAGAGTTGTCACTACTAGTTTATAGAAAAAGCAATTTTTGAAGAAGAATGTTCTGGTGCAGAAATCCAGGATGAAGTGGAGGAGCAATGGAGATTGTAACAACAAATTTTTCCATGCTGTTATTAAATCTAGGAAGAGAAGTCAGTTTATAGGCAAATTTGTGAAGGAGGATGATAGTGTGGTCGAAGGAGTTAAGGATGTCAAGGAGGGTATTAGTAACTTCTTTAAGTCGGTTTTCTCGAAACCTGATTTTAATAGACCTATTTTACAAGATATTTGTGTTCGGACTCTATCTGAGGATCAATGTAGGGGGCTTGAATCTCCCTTTTCTGATTCTGAAATTAAGGCAACTATGTGGGATTGCAATGTTTCGAAGAGTCCGAGTCCGGGCGGATATAATTTTTTCTTCATTAGAAAGTGTTAGGATTTCATGAAAATGGATATTTTACGTTTCGTCAGAGATTTTCACGGGAGTCCTAGACTAAGCAAAGTCGTTTCTTCTACTTTTCTTGTTCTTATTCCGAAGTCGTCGAATACCCAAGGTCTTTTGGAGTTCAGGCCTATTTGTTTGGTGGGGTGCATGCATAAAATCATTTCTAAGGTTTTAGCTGCATGGCTTAAAAAGGTCTTATGTTCCCTTATTTCTCCCTGCCAAACTGCTTTCGTACCTGGCAGATTTATGTTAGATGGAGTTCTCGCGGTTAACGAAATTTTGGACGTTGCAACTCGTGAATGTAGAAGATGTTTGATGTTCAAATTGGATTTTGAAAAAGCCTACAACAGAGTAAGCTGGAATTATCTGAGATTTATTTTGAAGAAGATGGGGTTCGGAGATCGTTGGACGTGTTGGATGGAATCTTGCATTTTTAAGTGTTTTCTGTCTATCCTTGTCAACGGAAGCCCAACTGGTGACTTCTTGGTCGAGAGAGGCCTTAGGCAAGGCGACCTGCTTTTTCCTTTCTTGTTTGTTTTAGTTTCTGAGGGTCTCACTAGTATGATTTCGAAGGCAGTTTCTCTGGGTGATTTTTCTGGTTTTCAGGTAGCGGAGGACAAGTCAATCGAGGTTCTTTAATTCGTCGACAATACGATTCTTTTTTGTGAAGATGATTGGAAGAAACTATGGAGCATTAAAGCAATCATTCGAGGTTTCAAATTGGTGTCCAATTTGGGAATCAATTTTCATAAGAGCAAAATTCATGGTATTAATATGAACCATCACTTTACCTTGGCAGCAACAAACTTTCTGTCCTGCAACATTGGTGACAACAGTTTCAACTTCTTAGGCATACCCATTGGCAGTACTCCAAGAAGGCTCGGCTTGTGGAAACCTTTAATAGAAAGATCAGAGGGAGGTTGGCTAGTTGGAAACCTAAAGTCCTCACTAAAGGAGGTAGACTTATCTTGATTAATTTTGTGCTGAACTATTTACCTATTTTTCTCATGTCCTTCTATAAGGTTCCAATTGGTGTGTGGAAAGAAATCGAAAGAATCCAAATGAAGTTCTTTTGGGGCGGTTCGTATGACGCGAAGACCACAACGTGGGCCAGTTGGAGTCAAATCTGTAGGGATAAAAAGGTTGGAGGCCTTGGTGTTAGGAGAATTAAAGACTTTAATGAAGCTCTTTTAAATAAATGGAAATGGAGGTTGTTGATGGATAAGAATGCGATATGGTATGATCTTCTGAGGTATCTCTACGGTAACTTTGAACATTCTATTCTGTCTGGTAAGATTCTTAATGCGAAGACTTCATCTTCTTGGTGGTGGCGCGATTTTGTTTGTTTCAAATGGAGTCTCAGTAAACCAGCTTTTAACATTGGTAGAAATATTGATTTTGAAGTGGGTGATGGATGTTTTACTCCATTTTGGAGTGCATCTTGGTGTGGAAGCCCCCTTTGTCTTCAGTTTCCTGAGCTCTATAATTCTAGTAACTGTCAGTCTGACATGGTGTGCAATATGGGGTATTGGCTAGATGATCAATGGGTTTGGGGTGATTTGGGGTTATCTAAAGAAGGTTTGGAGAGATATGTAGAAGCTCACGACGAGGTTCACAATTTGCTTCTACAGAAGGTTTTAAAACCAGACAAAGAGGATAAGGTGAGATGGAGTTATGGGAATTCGCAGGATTTTTCGGTTGGAGATTGTTACGAGTGCATCGCTTCCAATAACCATCATTTTCCTCCTGTCATGGCGGAAAGAACTTCTGAAGCCTTAGCCGCTTTATGGGATTCGGATATTCCATCGAAGATTAAGATATTTGGATGGCAAGCTTTATTGGATAGAGTCATTTCGAAGGACCAATTGCATCATAGGAATATCATTAGTTCGCCGCACGATCTGTCTTGCGTCTTTTATTTCAGGTTCGACGAAACTCTAATGCACTTGTTTTTCCTCTGTGATATTTCTAAACTTGTTTGGGATGGATTTTGTAAGTGGCTCAACATAGATATGATGAAGGGCTTTGATATTGTCGATTTATTTTTAAAGTTCAATTCTGTTTTGGGAAAGAAGGTTAAAAATTCTAAAGCATGTGTGCTTTGGTGGGCGATTTTGTGGGGAATTTGGATTCATAGAAACGAAATTCTTTTCAAATATAGTATTTGTAATATGAACGATATCGTTCGGAATGTCAAACTTTATAGTTGGAGGTGGTCTTTGTTTGTAGATATGACAAAGTTCAACTTTAGCTTTTTGGGTTTTAGTGTAGCTCCTCTTTATTGTATTTCGTAATCTTTAGTTGGTTTGGCATTTCTTTTGTAATCAGGGTTCGAGTACCCCTTGTACCCATTTCAATTTATTTCTTGCGTATAAAAAAAACTTTTTTAATAAAATTCCCATAACGAGTTTCAAATCTATTAAATAAAACTTGTGTAAACCTCAATAATTCACTCAAAATGTTTTCCAACTCCAAGTTAATATTGTGCTCATCTTTATACTCTATACCAAACTCCTTACTTTTAGGCGGTACCTGAAAAAATTCTTCATTAAGCTAACATGACATATGTCTTGATAATTTTCTAATTTTTGTCTCTAAAGTTTTTATTGATACTTCATTATATATCTTGGAGGTCTCTAGATTAACATTGGTAATTTTAAAGTTGATTTAAGACCTCTTATTTAATCAAGGCATTGCCTTCTCCATAACAAAAGGTTTCCACAGAGGTTGTTGTTGATGTTAATTTTGATATTATTGTTCAAAGTTCCCCTACTCCATCTCTATAAATAAAGTTAAGGTCTCCTCCATAACAAAAGGTTTTCTCGTTTATTATTGTTGGTATTTTTGTCCGTATAGAAAGTCAGATTTTTCTTTGATTATTTTGTAAGTATGAGAAGGAATCTAAGAGGGAGGGGTGAACTAGATTTGTTGGATTTTTTTTTGTATTTATGAAAAGTTTATTATCTTATAATTTTTCAGAAATGTGTGATAATGTTTATCTTGAACTTGAATGTAAAGGATAAAAAATTAAAGGAATAAAAGTAAATGACACACAAGATTTATACTAATTCCCATTATCAATCAAAGGTACATCTAGTTCCTCTACTCCTTGGAGAATTTTCCACGTTGGTTAGATCTTTGCACAAGTCTTCAACAAGATCTTCTTACAACCTTCTAAACACAAACCCTAGAAAGAACCATATTTTCTTTACAATATCTTATCACCACAAAATTACACATTAAGATACAAAAAACACTCTTAATAACTTTGAATAATTTTGATTTTGCCTTGAATCCAAGTTTTAATCCTTTGATCTCTCTTTCAGAATATTACAATCCAAACTAATCATGTCATTTTTATTGCAGTTATGCAAATTTTATAATCTTCTTTATTACTTGATTCAAATCACCAATTTTTAATTTAAGAGAAATACATTTTTTACATGTTGAATCATTAAAATTTTCTAATTCCACTTGCATGGTATTAACTTTACTTTCTAGATACAAAATTATTTTCTTTTGTTTAGTACATGTTCTAGAAAGTGTTAAACATTCAACATGTAATTTAAGAAACACATTTTGTAATTCTTCATATAATGGTTTGTTATTAATTTCAAAGTTACTAACCTATTTATCATCGTCTTCAGAGTGATGTGATGTCATCAAGGAGATATTTGCTTGTTCTACATTGTCCGAATTCGAGGATGAACTTACTTCATTATCTTCCCATGCTATGTAGGATTTATTTGGTTCATATCCTTATTTCCTTTGAATCCATTCTTCATTTGGAGAGATGGGCAATCGACCTTGATATGTCTTTGTCTCCCATATTCAAAGCAAGTAAAATTCTAATTTAAAGTAGGCATTTCCTTCCTCTTTGAAAATTTCTTTCCTTTACCAAATGTCACAGTTTTATCTTTCTTTAGAAATTTACCGAACTTATTGACAAGTAGTGTCAGGTTTTCATATTCATATGATTCATTATCTTGCTCACATACTTTTGATTCCACTTTTAAGAATATATTATTATATTTCTTGTCATGTTCTTCACGTTGTTCCAATCTACCAAGTTTTAATTCATGCTCTTATAATTTTCCAAACAATGCCTCCGATGTCATTTTTGATAAACTCTTTTAAAAAATGGCTGTATTTTTTTGGTTTCCATGCTCTTGACAAGGATCTAGTACCTTTAGGTTTAATTGATCATTGGTGAATGTTTTTCCAAGAACGGTCAAGTGATTTGTCAAATGAGTGAACCTCTTTTTCAAATCAAGATGCTAATATGTTTTTGGATTTCTTATCTTGAAATTTTTTATTATTATCATTATCATTCCATCATTCTTTCATGTATCTTCAGGTTTTGGTTGACTTACACCATTAACAAGTAAAGTTGGAATGTACTCCCCCTATTCCATATTATAAGCAAATTTTACATTTTAGATCCAATGAATAATTAATGTATCTGGTCTATATATAGACCAAATACAATAATTATTCAATGTATCTAAAAAGTAAAATTTGCTTATAATATGGAACAGAGGGAGTATAATAATTTTTTTTTATTGATTTCCATACTTCGACCCCTTGTGATTCTAAAAACATTTGCATTCTAATTTTCCAAAAATTATTGTGCTCTCCGATGAAGCATGGTGTTCTATTGACGTTGTTACCTTCTCATAAAAACGCTTTTACAAAAGCCATCCTTTTCCAAATCTAAGAGTAAGTTACCTAACTCTTGATTTGATGCCAAATGTAAGTATTAGAAGCAATCTAAGAGAGGGGGGGGGGGGGGGGGAGGTGAATTATATTTATTGGGTTTATCTTTTATTTATGCAAATTGTATTATCTTCAAATTTTATCAGAAATGTGTGATAGTGTTTATCTTGACTTGAATGTAAAGGACAGAAAATTAAAGGCATGAAATTAAATGTTACACAAGATTTATAGTACTCCCCCTAATCTACCAAGGGTAGTCCCTCCATTCCTTGGAGTATATTCCACAATGGTTATATCTTTGTACAAGTCTTCAACAAGACCTTCTTACAATCTTCTAAACACAAACGTAAGAAAGAACCCTAATTTCTTTACTATATATTATCAACACAAACTTATTGATTAAGATACAACAAACACTTTAAATAATTATGGTCCTGGCTTGAATCTATATTTTAATCCTTTGATCTTCTCTTTCACAATGTTACAATCCAAATTAATGTGCTTTAAGTGCTCAGAATGAATGAAGAAACTTTTGAATAATATGAAATTTATGAAAGAAGTTTCAACTTAAAAAATAGATTAACACTTTGAAATTTTGTATGAATTGATATGAAAATAAATTTTGGAAAGAGGTAAGTTGTGTTTCTGATGCATAGAGACTTATATACATCCTAAAACAACCCCTTTGAAATGATGCATATGTTTAAAATCAAAACACAAAGAATTACAATGAGTGGAAAACATTATATATATGAAAAAAGGCATTACTTCGGCCTTGTAGTCGAATACCAATATGTGTGTTAAACCCTAATTTTTACCCCTAAGATTTTGCACATCTCATTTACATCTCATACCACAAACAAGATCACAATCTTTGTTTCTCCTGAGCATCTGTATATTATTCTTACCTGCTTTATATTTGACTGTGTTTACTAACCTTTAACCAAAATACCAAAAATATGATGCAGTTTGCTTGTTTCTTTCCCTGTGTGTTTAGGTTTCGTAGGTTTGTCCAAGCAAGGCATAATTTCAAATCATATGTGGCTGTTCGTTCATGATCCAATTCAGATGGATGTTTGACCTAATCTTGGTCAAATTATCAAGCAATCGTTTCAAGTGCAAGTTATCTTTTTTAGTAGGTTATTCCTCAAAGCAGCGACTTTCAAGTTGTTATGTGGTGACATTCATCAGTTCACCTGAGTTCATCAGTCCAGACTGTGTTCCTCTGTGGATTTATTTTCCCAGGAATTGTTCAAAGTGATTCAGAACTTATGAGATTCAGATGTTTGTCTGAGCAAGTCAAGTTTGATAGATTTTCAGTCAAGGTGTGTGTATCAGTGGCTTGTGATGTTGGGTTCATGTTCATTATTCAAGGAGTTGAGAGTGAGGATCAAAGTTTCATGGCTGTGTGTGGAAAATATTGATGAGGGTGCATATCCATTTTACTAAACCATTTCTTATCCATTTTTATTAAATTTCTATCTAATAATCCATATTACTTTTCAAAAATCCATTTCCAATATCCATTTTCTAATTCCACATTTCCTATTCCAATATCCAATTATTCATTTTATTAGCTAATTCTTGAAAAAAAACCATTTTTCAATTCTTCGTTATCCACTTACAACATCCAAATTACAATCCTAAATATCCATTTTCCATTTAAATCCATAAATTATTTTTAATCCGCATTCATGTACATTCCAAAATAAAAAAAATCATCATCATTTTTGTTTTTTATTTGTCTTAAGGCCAAGTCACACTAGCCCATTATCTCATACAATCACATTTGCCAAAAAAAAAAAAAAGAAGCTCATGGAAATTTGCTTCAGCCCATGTAGTTGCCAAGAAATAAATGAAAAAAAAGCAAGCTACACTCCACAAGACAATACAAACACAGCCAGCTGATATTTCCAAACTTGTGAACAACTTAGCCACAATCAGCACCCAATACATCACATCACATGCTACACAACTTCATACACAAGTCGCATCAAGCCTATTCAAACGTACACCTGCTACATGCAACAAGCTGAGACACATCAAAACGCCAACGAAAATACGTCAAATGCAACTGTAGCAAAATTCGAACGCGTTTACAAAAACAAAACGACAACAAGTCATGCTCAAAACGACGTTCAAATTCAACAAAAATTGCTGGACATCAAAACACAGCAGAGCATTAAATTGAAACGCAGTGCAAGTCGACTCAAAATGGTAGCAAGACCAAACGCGTGAGCAAAATGGTAATTTCAATTCAATTTAAATTCTCACCACATTTCTCTATAAATAAGAGTATTCTCCCTCACAACTTCTCAAGCTTGAATAGCCGGAAAAACTCTGCAAAAAAATCCCACAAGCTTCAATTTCATTCATTCAAAATTCTTCCAAAAATCATAAACAGTTTTCAACCACATTTCTCTTAAACCTTCAATCATCTTCATATTTCTTCAACTTCAATCATCTTCAAAACCTGCAAAAGTTCAGGGACAGCAAGCACATTGAATTCAAAAACCACATCAATTCAACCTCGCGACAATTTTTCATCGCACATCCACACAACAATCACAATTTTGCGTTCAGAAGAAGAGGAAAAGAAGATTGGAAGTATTTCTCACCGTGAATTGAAGGTAATCGGAACTCTTCGACGTAAATTTCGCGATTTTGATTTGAACGATCCAAGCACAGTGACACGAAATCGGGCATATATTTAGAATCTACGAGAGATTTCAATCATTTCTGTTTCAAAAAACTAAGTCGTCGCTCCGCTGTGACTGAATCGCGTCCTCCCTTCGCCGTTGCTACAGTGGCCGTGCGTGAGGAATGAGGAAGATGATGATACAATTCTGATTCCTCTTTTTTTTGCTTTTTAATATTTCATTTTTTTTTACATTTCTTTTATTTTTGAAAAAAAAAAGAATGGGCTAGGCCCCTTTCAATTCTATCACCACCTTTTTTCAACTTTAAACCTCCCTCATTTTTTTATGATTTTTTTTTATAATTTTCTAATTATTTTTTTTTTCTTTTTTTCTAATTTCTTTTTTCTTATTATTTTAAATTTTTGATTTACAAATTGTTTTAGATCTTTGCATTTTAATTTTGTTTGTCTAAACATTTACTTGAAAAATCATTAAAATTAGTTTTGAATTTATTTTCTTGAAATTTTCATTGTTGGTTGTGTGGATCATAACATGTTAGATCCACTTTTCTTCTTCTCTTTTCTTTTGATCGATGAAAGTCTTATGGATCTTGGAATTCCGTTGTTGAATTTTGATCAAGACTAGATCGCTATCTTCTTTTCTTTTCGTGCGGTATTGCTTTCGGATGACGATCTACATATTGTTCATCTAGCATGCATTAGCACAAAATCTATTGATCAGACTCATTGTAGGGTAATTACTCCGTAAATTACTCGGTGATTGCTTAACATAGCGCAACATATGTCCCGTATCGAAAAATGATCAAAGATTGTTGATTATTTGTCTTTTGGTTCAACACTTATGAGACTTGTTGTTAGGAGGCTTTGGTCTTATCAATCCTCTAATGAGTTCTCATTAACCTTGACCTAAGTGCAATTATTCAATCATTATTGATCACTTACTCTAACTACTAATCACTAACTTACTAACAATATTATTGTACTAATTTTGTTTACGATTCCTTCTTGCTCCCTATCTTTCTTTTACTTTTATGCTCCATTATTATCATTCCATATCATGTTTATGCTTCCGCAATTTTTCCTTTGTTCGTTGGACACATGTTTATGCTTCCACAATTTTTCCTTTGTCCGTTGGACACATGTTTATGCTTATGCGTTTTTCTCTTTGTCCACTTGGACCAAAAACATTAATAAAGGCCAAAACCTCTAAAAAACTTGTGTTCTTAATCTTGGACTATGGTTACTATCCTTTGCAATGGACATGGAGTTTTGCACCTAGACCTTGGACATCCAATGCAATTCTTGGAACCTTGGACTTAGAACTAGGACCTTCTCCCTTTGCTTTGGAGTTATGGTTCAAAGACTATGGAGCTTGCTCGTGTGGTTAGACTATTCTTATCCTTAGCTTTTACTTTACGCTTTAGGATAGTCACTTCTTCTCCACCCATTCTTCAATTTTCAAAACTCTCTCCCTTTTTCAAAACTTTCTTGATTTCAAACTATCACCTCTTTCATAATCAAACCTTGACTTTGTCAAGTGATTTTACTCTTTTCTTCTCATTTCTTAACAAATTCTAAACTACATAAGCATATTGACACCTTTTTCAAAAGACTTTAAAAGACACCAAACTAATCAAACTCTTTTTGTGCCCTCGTGTAATTTTCCTTTAAAACTTTTTCATAAGTTTAGACATGATTCATTTCTTTAAGCGGAATTATTCGTTTGGATATGACGACTTGTCTTTACATTTAAAATCAACTAAAACAAACAAATTTCATTCTTTGTACCACGAACTACGAGGTTTTGATCCTACATTGCACTTCGTGGGTACGTAGGCATGAGGCATCAAGTCTCTCCAAACACAAAAATCTATAAAACAACTTATCTTCTCAGCTCCTCAATCACTTTTCAAGCAAACTTTTTCAGACCAAAAGCGGTAGATATTCCAAAGGGTTCCTATAGAGTACTATAGACGTTTTGGGTGCTAACACCTTCCCTTAACGTAACCAACCCCCTTACCTAGACTTTGTTCACTTGTTCTTGCTGTAGAGCTTGTGTAGGTTTTGTTCGCTCTTTTCCCTTTCCTTTTGGATAAAATAAAAGTGTGGTGGTGACTCTTCCTTTTTGAATTAAGTTAATCAATAGCTTACACTCACGATTTTTTCTGCTACAATGTGGTAGTCGTCTACCACTTGTTCTAACTTTACAATTTTCAAATTTAAAAAATGGTAGTCGAATACAAATATGTGGTAGCCGACTACCACCTCTTCGAGAAGTGAAAATTATACATTGACCTGGTTTTCAAATACCACTTTTTGGTAGTCGACTACCATTTTCCATTTTGCTTTAAATTTCATTTTTAATCTATGGCTTCAAGAATGATCATGAACAATAATGCAAGAAAGGTTTAGATGAAGAGATATGAGTTTTCTAAGAAATTGAAAGTGGTATAGCATGGATTACAACATGTACCTTTGTTATACTCTCTTGTATCAAACTTCAATTAAATTCCAATGTTCATTCGAACTTGATCATCTTCTTTTATGATGTGTATGGTAATATATGATCATTTTTATTCTTTTATAACCTTTGTCTTCATCAAAACTATACTTGATACAATATGTATTCACAGTCTCCCCCTTTTTTATGATGACAAATTGTTGTGAATTGATGTCGTCAAGAACAAACCAAAATATGAGAAAAAGATAAAGTGTCTTGAACAAACACAAGAAACCATATTAGGTTTTACAAAAGATAGAGAATAAGGAAGAAGAAGAATAAGAATTTATTAAAATTATTTTTCTATTCACTTACTCAATAAGGGTTCAAAGATTACAAGTGAATACAAACAACTAACCTCTCTCAACAACCTGAGATAACTAGTATATTTATAGATTACTAAGCTAACTTATGATACAAGCTAACTTAAAAATTGGGCTTACAAGCAAGGCCGAATTCGACATGCTAACTCAAATACAAAGCTAACATATTTCGATGGCATGCTTGAACAGACTTTGACTCCAGCATGCACAACTCCTGTCAAACCATGAAACTACCCTTGTCGACACTAGAGTTCGATCAAAAATACCATAAATCTCCAACTTGGAACAAACTCTACACTAATAAGGGAACAAACTAGTTTTCATCATGCAGTTTTATCAACTGCATATAGTGGAAAAACATGCTACTCGAAAATGTCTTGGTGATCATATCAGCATCATTGTCATCAGTCGAAACCTTCAGCGTTAGACTTCTCCACGCTCGATTATCTCTATGACGAAGTGCACCCTCACATAAATGTGCTTGGTTCACTCAAGATATGGTGAATTCTTCAATATGTGTACTGTACTTTGATATTCACATTTAACGGTGATAACTCGACCTTGAAGTTTTAGCTCCTTAGCAAAACCTTCAAGCCATAATGCTTCTTTCACAGCTTAAATGAGGGTAATATATTCTGCTTCAGTGGTTGATAAGGAAATAAACTTTTGAAGTGCAACTTTCCAACTGATTGATGTGTCGAACATACTAAACACATATCCAAAAATAGATTTTATGGAATCCATACAACCTGCATAATCAGAGTCGAAAAATCCTTCAATTTCGACTTCGTTATCGTCACCACAGGTGTCGCGGCGGGAAAAATAATTGAGATTAAGATATTGATTAACTTAACTCAAAAAGCAAGAGTCGCCATCGAACTTTATTGTTTCCAAAGAGAATAGGGAAAAGGTCGAACAAAATGCACAAAAAGAAAAAGGCTAAAAAAGAGAGATCTGGATACCCTCACATCCGTTGTACTCAACGGGAACCACTTGCAAATTTGTGTTTATAAAAAGATGGGTTGTTTGTTGATTGATTTTAAATGCAAAGACATTTTTTTCGTATTCAAGTGGAAAAACTCAACTTACTACCCACAAGTATGAGGAAATAAGCATTTGCATCATCTTAATATGGACAATTTTTACTTGGACTTTCTCACAAGTACATCTCAACATTCAAGTGGAAAATATCAATGATTTCTCAGTATCTTGTAGAAGTGTAGTGGTTTGCATCACTATAAGAATAGACTTATATATAATCCTTTTAAAAAGGCTATTAAAGAAAAGTGCACAAAGGAACAAAATTGAGTTTGATGAGGTTTGTCTTTTTTGAAGTTTTGAAATAAGTTTGAATATGCTTAAGTGTTTTAGCATTTATTGAGAAAAGATTTTCTGGATCACTTGACAAAGTCAAGGTTTATTGAGTAAAAGGTGTGTGAAGTTTGAAAAAACAAGAAGGTTTTGAAATAGAGAAGAAGTTTTGAAAATTTAAGAAGTGGGAAGGAAATGAAGAGACTATCCTAAAGCATAAAGTAAATGGTCTCATTGTCAGGTAGCCCAAGAGAAAGTCTTTGTGTGTGCAAGTGTACTAACTATAAGAGGAAACAAGCATTTGACATTGGTCAAAACAAACATTCCTTTCCCTTTGGATTGAGCCACAAGATGAACAAGCCCAGGCACAAATGAATATCAAAGAAAAAAACAAGATGGAAAACCAAGGTCACCAAGCCATAAGAGCCTCCAAGTCTTGAATTGAGGATCAAAAGTTTCAGATGAAGCACTATGTCTCAGATGGATCACAGGGTCTCAGATACCACTCCAAGCAAAGGAAAAATACTAAGTCCTAAGGTCCATGGTCCAAAGTACTCCTTAAGCAAGGGATAGTAACACAAAGTCCAAGATATCATTTTATCATGTTTTTGTGCTTTTGAAATAAGAAAAGCAATAAAAGGCTAGGATGTAAATGACAATGAATTTAAAATGATATAAAAGTAAAGACATAAATGTAAAGAGCATAAAAGTAAAAGTTAGATGTTAGCACAATTAATATGTCAATGTTAGTGTTATGAGAATTTAGTCGAGCCAGGACAATGTAGCGTTATGTTAAGCAATCGTAAGTGGACTTATGTAGAAGTCACACCTATCTGAGGCAGGTCAATAACAATTTATGTTTCAAACATGTTAGAGAAATAACACAAAGTTATTCTCCTAAAACAACGTAACACAATAGTCAAACAAAAGAAAAAGATAAATGGAGAAAGGGAGAGATTGAGGCACTCATGTATGAGATCGTTTATTAATAAGCCAGAGGCTCAAAGTATGATCCAACTAGGGATAACCTATCTATTATGCAAAGTACTATAAATGATCAAATGGTCATTTATAAGCAAGTTTGTACTAGAGAAGATTGAATAAACCAATGGAACATCACTCAAGGATTTGAAATGTTGAACACATGATCAACCAAGCAATCATCAAAAGCCAAATCACAAATATTCAAAAACATGAATACAAATAAAAAGAAAATCATATAAAATGATTTTAAAAATGACTAAAATGAAAAATCCAAAAGAAGCATCAGAAGGTAAATAAATGGTGGAGAAAATTATGAAAAGTCCAAAATGTTACAAATAAAAGGATCTCAAAAGTTGGATGAAAAAATGTTTGAAAATGATAAAAAATAAAATTGAAAATGGAAATTAAATTAAAAAAAATAAGAAAATATGAATTAATTGAAAAATGATTTTTAAAAATTATGCAAAAAATATATGTGGTAGAAAATATTTTTATGAAACTATGAAAAAAATTGGAGTAAAAAAGAATTAAAAATTATTAAAAATTAAATTAGAAAAGAAAAAGTAAATAAAAACAATTTAAAAATGATCTCGTGTTAGGTTCCTATTGGCCAGAATTTGAATTTGGCACCAAAGCGCGCGAAGCAACTTTGTCTTCAACCTTCAACTCGTGCAAATCCATGAACTCGTGTTTTTAGCCAGAATCAAGCATGGATTCAAGTGCGCAACACTTCATCATTCATGTCTCTCTGCATTAGA